>OX422214.1:77357907-78635407 GCA_949130495.1 Sambucus nigra
TACAAGTAAATTTATATAATCCCATAGCATTTGCTTTCTCACAGGGGTTTCAAGTGTTCCACTAAAGGATATGAGGTAGGTTAACAATTGATTTTATTATTCTTTATTTTAGTCAGCTAGACCTTATATAACCTGTACTAATGTTCTTCTCCTTTGTTTCGTGAAGTTAAATTCAAAAAGAAAGCACCCGACCAAACACACATCAGCCTTAATGAATTGAGTAATATCTGGAAACTTATGAGACCTTTGTGTGACACTCCGCCTATTTAAATATCGGGTGATTAATTGTTTATTAAAATAAAGCAGGAATCTCATCTGGTTCATTCTTAGCATTACCAGCGAAAACATTTTTAAAAGTTAACTAACTACCTAGAATTCAAAAATCGGTGCCAAATTTTATCTTTTTTATTAAATAATAACAACATATGAAAACAAAATACAATAACCAAGCCATTTACGCAGTAGTCAAAATCTGAACCAATCATAAGATAAATAACTGAATAAAAATAATACAGAATAAACCATCGGTTCCCAATACAAAACTCCAACTAAATATCTACTAAAATAAACTGAGTCCACAAATACAAAGTCTGATAAACTGAATAAGATGAACTAACTGAAGGGGCTACATGCCCAAATGGAATAACTGAACTGCATCCTACTCTAGGAATAAAGTGACTGAAGCGTTTAATCCCAATCCTGCAAGCATCCACAAGTGTTACAGCTACGCATCCCTGGAACAGATCATCAAACTTGGTGTCCCTATGGATGGACACCTAAAAGGTTTTGAATTTTCTTCGCAAACGGGTTGAAAAAATTTAGCAAGCATTTATGACAATTTAAAATCAGTTATTGATTATACATGTTAGTTCAACGTAATTACCTTGAGTTCCTCACCCCTCAACTAATGTGCACGCCTAATGTTTCCTACATAGCTATGCTACCCAGCCCAACTAGGTCTCCTCAATAACTATATATTCATTAAAGGGTTCGGCTCCCTCGTATCTCCCATACACTATGCTACCCATTAAGCCCTTAGTTAAATATCTCTTTAACTTCTCCCGTACCGCCCATACAGTACGCTATCGTAACACTAATAAATAACATGTCTCATATGTTATTATTAACCATAGTTAACATCTCACTTATGATATCGTTAAACCATTCATTAAGTTACTCTACTTTGATCATCTTTTAGATATACGCTATCTAACTTTATTTCCATCACACACCATGTAGAATATCTCTTAATTACATCACATTTAGATATACGTTATCTACAGCTACTACTTTCACACACAAGTGGGATAATACACATGTCTGCATAGATATGTCACACAATCTATATACATAACTCCAAAATCCCCAGGCTAAGAACCACGGTGCGAGTCTGCATACTTTGCTATCAAGTCCATATACCTCTCGTACCCAATCAAGGACAAACGGTTCGACATGTCTCCTCGATCCCTAAATAAATCAACACACAATGGAGGTGAAAATGGTTCTAAGCCTTTGGTCTATGCACATACCTAACGTAACCAAATGACCTTCCATCCACACTAATACACACACATAGTGAATCACCCTAAGTTCTATGTTTTTAGGCACAAATCCAGACCTCATTAGAATCGTCAAGGTGGGATCGCCCTCTGCGCGAAAAACTTTGAATAGCAGGCAACGTAGGTATGTTCACATAGATAAGAAAGCACGTAATAGGCATACACACCACTTATCCATATGTCGCATATAGACATACACATAACCTATAAATATAATCCATATAGGTATACACACAACCTATAAATTTAATCCGTATAGGTATACACTAAACCTATAAATATGATCCGCATAGGTACACACTCAACCTATAAATATAATCCGTATAGGTATATACTAAACCTATAAATATAATCCATATATACACACTCAACCTATAAATATAATTTGTACGTAATATATCTCTCGAATATTCAACGCACTGTCGATATATGATTATAACTCTCTATCGCATTTTCCCGAGTATTATTCTCTATCCTAAGGGTCCCAATTACCCCTTACATCATTTCAATAGTTAATACACTCATACTCTACTGATATAAGGCATAGGTTCACTCATCTCTCTGTGATCCATTCTCATTCTCTCGAATTTACTCGCATTACAAATTATGCCGATTAACCTTAGCCTTAATTATGTCATTCATGACTAAGTTCCTATCCTAACAAGGCTTACTGTCACTCATAATATATCCCAATACATTTGAAGGATGTCTCATAATTGTTCCCATTAGGTATACACAAGATTAGGGTTCAAATAAGGAAGATCTCACAATTCTGGACAAATCTAATCGATTTACCCTTGGGCCGAATCAATTCGAAAAGTAATAGTTCATCTTCTTCGTTCAATTCTTGCTTTTTTAACCATTTTTATTCAATATAACCATCATGTTTCTTCACCAAACTTACAGGTAACATTCTCCAACATCATATACATGTACTAGGATGATTTTTAAGGTGAATATAACAACAAAACATCAAGTAATTATATTTAATAACGGATAAAACCTTTTATTCATTAAAACTTAGGTTTTGTGTTCTTCATTCATACTCAACATAAAACCCAGAATTTTTCCCATATAAATCATCACATATCATCTAGTTTCGTATCCTCTACATATATAGATCAATCTACATGAAATCCTACCCAAGATCGTGTGTTAAATTCATCAATTTTCCAAGAATTTCAATTAAAATCATCAAATATAAAACCCTACACTACATGGGTATTATAACCTTTTAGAAACAACCAAGATAAACACTTGCCTGGAATTTTAGGTCTGATTTTCTACAGAAAAGTGGTGGGGTTGTCGTCCTTTTCTCCCGATTTACATTCCGGTGGTGGTGGTGCCAAAATAGTGTGGGAAACCTTGGAGTTTCTCTCCTTCTTCCTCTAGTATCCCCTCTGCGATTTTATAATTTCTAACCCTAACTCCCTCATCACATATACTGATATAAACATGGTAAATTCGTAGGCCCCTTTTCTCCAAATATCCAAAAGACTAAAATACCCCTCTGAGTTGCCGGCTTGGCCTAAAAATGCCTCGGGACCCAATCCAAACCTCTCGTATACTTTTCTGACTATTTCAACCCTTTCAGACACACTGGCATACTCGAAATGACCATTTAGATGACCCATAAATTTCCCTCATAAATTTGAGTCTCGACACAGCTGGCACGCATGTCCCAACTAAATTAGTGTAACTTTCGTATTTCCCACTCACGACAATCATAATGTATTATTACTAATTTATTACTCATTCACTAAGTAATACTCAATATAATTCATGCAAATAAATATCAACCATTGTCACTCTAATTAATATTTATTTTAATTCGGATTAATTTCCCATTTGAATTGAATTAATCCCCATATAAAAAAATCATTAAAAATTACGGAGTGTCACACTTTGTCTGCTGGTGCTGAGCATCCGAGGTTGGCTTTGCTCTTGCTAAATTATACCTGCACGACCACTTCATTTTCTTCCAAACTAGTAGACAAAGAGCCTAAAATCCTTGTTCCTTCTAGCAGTGAGAACTCTTCAAGTGCTACCAGTTCGGGCTCTTTTGAGTTCGTAGATATTACCTCAATCACTACTGTGGTTCCTTCTACTTTAAAATAAGATATGCCACTAAGAAGAAGGATCCCCAACCTGCTAGATGAATAAGATGAGTAAATCGTTCCTGAGCTAATTTCAAACCCACATAATATATTTATACGTATTTATGGAGAAATGTATCTCAAAAATCCTATACGACTACCCTATGTAAAACCAATCTCATAAGTTTAAACTAAAATCCCAATAAAAATCCATTCTTTCCATTATGAGTAGGCCCAATTGATCAATATTATGGAACACAATCAATCATCCTTAAGCCTACACTGATTTATCGACCTGAAGGAATCCCGATTGATTGGACCCATACATCCCCGATCGATCAGTCTTTGAATAACCCGAATGAACGGGTCTCCGTCAAAATGATGCAGTTTTTTTATTCAAACTAAAAACTCTATATTTGTTATTTTTTCCGCTCCAAGCCTCCGTAATAGTGGTTTCTAACATCTAATCAGTACTGAAAACATCCTAAACAATTGACAATGATAACTAATATATTCAAGCAATATAAATGCAGCATAAGGGTCATCCTAAGCCTATTAGAGGATTAGACCCTAAGTTATGATTGTAACACATTGGTTTATAATCAAACACTAATGTCCAATATCTAATTCAAAATTTAGTTCACACTCTCAAATCTAAGCATATAAATTAGGTCTTAACTTAAGTTTCCCATTAGATTACTATATGTGGTAAACTCCTACTATAATTGATTCAACACAATTAAGTCGAACAAAAAATAAAAATGGCAATCACATAACACAGTATATACATGGTTTGGCAATGTGCCTACGTCTACGGGGTGCTTTTTACTTATCCTCCTCTCTCTCTTTCTCTTTTCATCAACTTTTGATAACAAAGATTATATATCCCTTTTTCTAAGGGGTGTGTGGTGACATTTATGGAGAATATAAATAAAATGAGTTATGTGGGACTCCATGACCTTGGATTGCTTTTGTGATTTGGTAGACCAAATCCAACCCCAATATTTCCTTTGATCGACCTTTCTTTGTTCCTATCTCCAAACTGGGATTTATTCTTAAGTCTGTCGGACACGTGTCAGCTTATCCTATTAGGTCAAATAATTCCCCCACAATTACATAGATTCATCACCAACTAGGGTTTAATTTAAATTCTCTAATAAATTCATATTAATTAATCCTAAATGAATTAATCAAAACTGCCTAACTAGGTCTTTCAAAGCAATAATCAATCATAAATAAATTATGAATAATATGCAAGAATGATATGTATTTTTTTCGTTAACTATGGTTGAATCTCCATTGATGGTACCTCTTACTCCAACTCTTCCTTTCCACAGCTAAAGTTTTCTCTATTTGTTATCTCTTTCCTGATATGTTCATTAAATGGACCAAAGACTCTCTTTAACTCATTAAATTCGAAAGTCCTATTTGGACCAATCTTAGTTACTCCTAAACGAGCCCAAACACTAACCAAATACTTTTGAAAGTTAGCCCAAATGGTTGACCCTGGGACCAACTTAAATTGTTCTTAACACTATTTTAGGCATCTAGACTCCTCTCAACCCCGATATAATGACACTTTTCAAAATACCAAAACTTAATAATTTAAATTTATCCATCAACATAAACAAACACTTATATAAGTTAAATCCTAATTATTTATTATTTATAATTTATGGAGGTTTACACGCTCCACACGGTGATGCAATAGCTGGCAATTTTTGACACGATAACCCGTTTATGGTAATAACCCGAAATGACCCGAACTTGACACGATTAGCTTGTATAGATTTAAAATTACGCAAAACTTATACTCAAATAAAAATCAACGCGACCCAAAAATGACACGATTAACCCGACTATGAGAGGCAGGGTGATAAATCCCAAAAAACTTTCCCTCTCCATTAAACTCCACCAATGGGGTTATGATGGGAAACAAATCCGTTATAGAGAGGCACATCATTTATTATGTGTCCATAAATTTGATGTCAGTTGAGAATTTAGTGTCAATGAGTAATTTGGTGGAGAAAAAATAATATTCGAGCATTTTGGTGGAGCAAAGTGGTCCGATGCTTTAGAGATGGTATAAAAGAATTTTAGGAATTTTACGTTTACATAAAAATGAGTCAATTTAGATATCAATGAGTCAATTTACGTATCAATTTAAATATGTGTGTCAATCCTAATTTTTTTGGAGATTTTTTTACTCACCCCTGTAATAATATCATATTTTAAGATAACTCCTTCAAAATTGAAATATTATACATAATCCCCTATATTGATGCCATCATAAGAAATGCCCCTCGAGATATTAACCAAGACTAACGTCCACAAGCCTCTTATGGTCGCGTCAAATTTATTGTCCTCAAGGGGTTAAATCTAAATATAACACTAATAAATTGGATAAACTAAAAAAAAGGCATTACAAATTATTTATATATATATTTATTAATTTATTTATTTATTTAATTACGAGGAATAGTGATCCCTTGAGAAATCTTAAGTATTTTATTTTTAATTTAAACATTCATTAACTAATAAGCAATTAATTTTTAAATTACTAAGATGGATGTCTATCATAGAATTCATTGTGTTGCACCATTTATTTTGGAAACCAATAGTACTTTTCAATCATTTAATTATTTATATTCCAATTAGGTATTAAATAACAAATTTAAATACTAGGATCGGTGCTCCCCTTAAAATTCATTAAGTTACATCTCTTTTCTGTGGACCTGGCTGTTGATACCAAAATTTATCCATCCACGTGGACCAATTAATAGTGAGCATATGTCGTCCTATATGGCAAGAATCCTAGTCAGAGAATAATAGTTTTGCCGACCAGCATAAAGAATGTCGACCAACTCAAGGAGTACCAAGCAACTCACAGAATGTCGACCAACAAGTCCAATGAAGCATCTCCATACCAAGAGACATATCACACGTGATTTGCATAACCAACAACTATATTCATCATGTAAGAATGTAAATGCTTAAATATATAAAAGCAATCCATCCCTTGGGATTCCAACTCTTAGCCTCCGGGTCATTATAAATACAAATGTATCCATACCATCAAGGGCAGGTGAACAAGCAAGAGAATTTTTGCAAAGAGTAATGCCATAATAGTGGACGTAGGCTTTCATACACAGTCGAACCACTTCAAAACCTTATGTTCTCCTTTCATTTACATATTTTATTTATGATTAAATAATTAGATCTAGTCTAGTTTTTTGCATCAACAGATTGGCGTCGTCTATGGAAACGAGTTTCTAACAACCGTTTTCACTTCTGCAACGAAAAAATGACTGATATTCCTGACTCGAGTGACAGAAATGATGGCAATCCACTTGTACCATATGCTCTACCAATCAATTACGATCTGAATGGGATTCTAGTTAGTCTTGATAAAGGATAAGACGCCATGCAAGATACTATGAGGCAATTAGCCCAAAACCTACAAGCTAGGTTTCCTACCCTATCTAGACAAAGAGGGATACCGCCTCCACCTCCAAGAACCAACAGGCTTAGTTATTCCAGAACTTTAAGGGATACGTCTTATCTCCCAGGAGAAACTCCATCTCTCAGATCCACTGAACCTTATAATCTCCATTCATTGTCTCCTGAAAGACCTAGTGTCTTGGAAAGGCTAAACAGAGCTCCACCCTTTGATCGCCTAGGACCCCGAGCAAATAGGAATCCTCCCAGGGCGCTCTCCAATAATACTATGCACACCGTCGACCAACATAGAGTTTTAATCCGATCAAGATCAGGCGTTCGTCGATCTGCAGTTGTCGAGCAGACTTCTCATGAGAAGAGTTCAGCGCAGACGAATGGTCAGAACAGTCGATCTACTTCGCATAGATCTAATGCAGGTAATCCCTCTTGAAAGGGGTCAATTCAAAGGCTAGAAGACCGATTAGGCGAAATGGTCAAAGCAAAAAATTCTTTACAACGTAGCTTTGTTAAAGGATCTCCTTTTGTTCAGGCAGTTGTAGATTTTCCAACCCCATCTAAATTTAAGGCTCATGTGGTCAATCCCAAATACAACGGGAAAATTGATCATGTTCTTCATATAGAGTATCAAGCAGTAATAAACATCTATGCAGTACCAGATGAGATGGGATACAGAGCATTCTCTAGAACCATTACGGGTTCATCCCAAATATGGTATAACAACTTGCCTCGAGGACAAATCACCAACTTTAATCAGTTAGCCAAGCTATTTACTAGCAACTTTTGCTTCGGAGCTAAGCCAGTAAAATGAGTGTCTCATCTTCTGAGTATAAGGCAACAAATGGGTGAAAGAATCAGGGATTACATTACTTAGTTTAATAATGAGAAGTTGGAAGTAATTGATTACGAGGAAAAATAGCCATCACTGCTCTCATGAGTGGTTTGCTTCCCGAGAAGTTGTATTACACTTTGGCTAAAGATTCTCCCAAGATAATGACTGAACTCATGGCAAAAGCAGGAAAGATAATAAATGTCGAGGAAGCAATGGCTGCCAAATAGAGTCCGTCTATAAAGTCTGATGCAAAAGCTGAGAAGAAAGAACAAAAGAACCATAAGGAGTCGAAGGAACAGAGAGCTAATAAAGAAGATAAACTCAAGAGATATGGGAACTACACCCTATTGAGTGTTAGCATTCACCATATATTAGAAGAGATCAAGCATAGTAAGGAATTATGATTGCCTAGAAAGCTAAGAGCCCCTCATAACAATAGGGATAGATCCAAATACTGTGAATTTCATAAGGATCATGGTCACACAATCGATGGTTGCGTTGCTTTGTAAAATGAGATAAAATCTCTCATCCGTCGAGGAAAACTCCATAAATGTATTGATCGATGTGATAGCAGAGAGTCCATAAGAAGATCAAAATCTTCATGTAAATCCACGGATGATAATAAGAAAAATCATAATGGTGATTACAAAGATGATCCCAACCTGCCGAAGAAGCCTAAACAACCAGAACGTAAGGTACTTATGCTCAATTTTGGTTCATTTGATTGTCATGTGATTACATATGGTGATGTGGGAGGATGAGATCACATAACTGAAAGAAAATCTTACCTAAACGAGGCCCAAGCGGGTTCTTATATCCAAACGATCAATTTAGTCGAGGAAGATCGGCCGAGGAAGGTCAATAAAGATTAGCTAACGATTGACTTCTCCAAAAATGACCTATCTGGGGTACTCTATCCCCATGCTGATCCGTTGGTCATAAATTCAAAATCTAAGACATAGTCATCGCCATAATACTGATTGATAATGGGAGCTCGGTAAACATAATGTTTTATCCTTATTTTCAAAGTCCGAATCTAAAGTTTAGTCAGTTAGAACCATATCATAGGCCATTAATAGGCTTCTCAGGTGAAAAGGTTTATCCTCTCGAAACAATCAAGTTAGACGTGTTGTTCGATACCTGGTCTGTAAGTCGCACGGAGAAAATACGCTTCTTCGTAATGGACAAAAATGTTAACTCGGCTTATAATATGATCCTCAACAGGGTAGGGCTCAAGAAGTTTGAGGTTATCCCATCAACAGTTCATCAATGCTTTGAAATTCCCTACTCATTTTATGGTGGGGGTGAAAGGTGACCAAAAAGTAGTAAAAGAATGTTGCTTATCCTCGTCCGAATAAGAAAACCTGATTGAATTGAAGAAGAAGAAGAAGAAGAAGAAGAAGAAGAAGAAGAAGAAGAAGAAGAAGAAGAAGAAGAAGAAGAAGAAGAAGAAGAAGAAGAAGAAGAAGAAGAAGAAGAAGACTACAACTTATCAGGTGGATACAACTGAACCAAATGACGAATATGAAGTATAAACTTTAGATCCAAGAGATGAAACAGAGTTGGCCAAGGGATAGGTCGTGGAATCTACTGAAAGCATTATTTTGGATAACGAGAAATCGGAGAGAACCACATAGATCAGCTCAACACGTTATCCTGTTCTAAAACAGGAATAAATCAGCTTCTTGAGACAAAGGAAAAATATATTTGCTTGGAGCCATGAGCAAATGCCTGGAATTAATCCCAAATTCCTATGCCATGAGCTCAATGTCAATAAGGATGCCAAGTTGATTAAGCAAAGACATAGAGTTTTTGGTCCTGAGAAGAATCAATCTATCCAGGAGGAGGTAGAGAATCTTTAAAAAGCCCAGTTTATTGAAGATGTGAAGTATCCAAAATGGTTGGCTAACATTATTATGGTCAAAAAGAAGAATGACAAATGGAGGATGCGTGTAGATTTCACTGACTTGAATAAGGCGTGCCTAAAGGATCATTTTCCTTTGCCCCTAATAGATTAGTTGGTCGATGTTACATCGGGACACGAGCTTCTGAGATTATAGATACTATTCTGGTTATAATCAAATAAAATTAAAGCCCGGAGATAGAGAAAGTATAACTTTTATCACTCCTCGAGGAACTTATTGTTATAATTTAATGCCTTTTGGTCTTAAAAATGCAAGTGCTATGTACCAGAGATTGGTAAACAAAATTTTTGAAGAATAAATAGGCAAAAGTATGGAGTTTTATATGGATGACATGCTGAAAAAAAGTAAAAAAGCCTCTGATCATATGACAACATCAATGAAGCTGAACCCGACCAAGTGCGTATTCGGAGTCTGAGAAGGGATGTTCCTCAGATCTATCGCCAATCAAAGGGGAATTGAAGCCAACTCAAAAAAGATGAAAGCTCTAATTGAAATGCAATCACCAGTTTGTAAGAAAGATATGCAAAGGGTAACTGAATGAGTAACGACTTTAAGCTAAATTATCGCCCGAGCAACAGATAGATGTTTGCCTTTTTTCAAAGTATTGAGGAAGATATTTGAGTGGAATGTGGAATGCGAACAAACATTCCAGGAGCTGAAAAAATACTTGGGATCACCACCACTGCTCCCCCATCCAATATTAGGGGAGAAATTGTATGTATACTTGGTTGTATCTGAATCAACTATAAGCTCGGCTTTGGTCAGACAGGGCAATAGAGTACAAAAGCCAATATACTACACCAACAAAGCCTTCAGGGGAGCTGAGATCAAGTACTCGCGCTTGAAAAAATTGGCTTTAACCTTTATTGAGGCCTCTAGACGAATGAAACCTTACTTCCAAGCACATATCATAATAGTATATACGAATTTGCCTCTTCGGCAAACACTCCATAAACCTGAGAAGTCAGGACGATTAATATATTAGGCAGTGGAGTTAGGAGAATATGACATTGTGTATGAGACCAGATTTTCACCGAAAGGTTAAGCTTTGGTAAATTTCATTGCTGAATTCACTTACCCGAAAATGCCCAGCCAACTGAATTTGTCAGCCGAGAAGAAGACAGAAGGAGAAAGTTTAACTCAAAAGCAAGTCGAAGTTATTACCGAGCAACCTGACTCCCCCAAAAGCCAAAGAATGGCACAAAAGTATACTGAGGAAAGTAAGAAGATCTTCAGGCATGGGATGTTAACTGATGAAAGTTTTAGTAACGATATTCCAATATAGAAATTATATATTGATGGTTCTTCATGTGCTACTAGCTGCGAAGCAGGTATAATCCTTAACACTCGTTATGACATTGATGTTGAATATGCCCTTAGGTTTTATATCAAAGTGTCAAACAATAAGGTGGAATATGAAGCCTTAATAGTAGGGTTAAATCTAGCTCACTCATTAGGTTTCGAGAAAGTAGTGGCCCATAGTGATTCATAATTGGTAGCAAATCAGTTACTTCGCATATATGAAGTTAAAGGAAATTTAATGACAAGATACCCTGCCAAAGCCATGGAAGTCATAAACAAACTACCTACTATTAAAATACAAAAGATTCTAAGGAGAATGCCCGAGCAGATGCACTTGCTCGAATAGCATCAACAATAAGGATTGAACTTAGAAGGACGATCCCTATAGAGATTCTAGCTAATCGGAGCATTGATAAAAACTTAATGATCAATTTTATTACAGCAGATTTGGGACCTCCTAAAGGGATCTTATCAGAGCATATATTGAAGATGGAGCCTTGCTAACAGATCCCATAGAAGCTAATAAGCTCAAATACAAGGCTGCACGATATGTACTACACAAAGGAGTGTTATACAGAAGGGGATTGCCGACCTTTATACAAAGATGTGTTCACCCAATAGAAGTGAAAGACTTAATCCAAGAAGTCTATAAAGGACCTTATGGGTATCATTCGATCGAAAGAACATTGCTTCACCAAATCAATACATAAGGATACTACTGGTCGACCATGAGGGCATATTGCACAACCTTTGCAGAGAAATGTGATAAGTGCCAGAGGTTCTCTATAATCAGGAAAACACCCAGTGCTACTTTAACTCTAATCACTTCGCCTTGGTCGTTCGCTATTTGGGGAATAGACTTGGTCGACCCACTGCCGACCACCAAAGGCAGGTTTAGATACCTGGTCGTTGTTGTTGATTATTTCACTAAATAGGTCGAGGCAGGGCCGCTAATCGACATGACTTATGCAAAGGTATATCAGTTCATATGGAAGAGCATAATTTGTAGATATGGTTTGCCATATTCTTTCATTACAGATCATGGCACTCAATTTGATAATGAGGAATTTGAAGCCTACTGTGTCTAATCTAAAATTCAGAAGCTGCATTCTGCACCAGGTCATCCCCAAAGTAATAGGCAAACAGAAGTAACAAATAGAACTTCGCTGAATGGGTTGAAGAAAAGACTTGATACTGTCAAGGAAAATTGGATCAATAAGCTACACTTAGTTTTATGGGCTTACTAACAACGCTGAGAAAGTCTACAGGGGAGAAGCCATATATGATATCATTTGTAACTGAAGCTATAATACCAACAGAGCTCGGCCAACCAACCCATTGGGTATTAAACTTTAATTCCCCAGTCAGTGGCCTAATGAGGAGACTAGATCTTGATATGCTGAAAGAAATAAAAGGGTCAAGCCGACCAACTTGAAAGAAGGAAATTATGTTCTCAAGAAGGTGATACGTCCATAAGAACAACAAGCTTGAAGCTAATTGGCATAGTCTTTATCATATTTCTGCAGTCATCCGACCAGGCACATATAGGATAGAAACTTTGGAGGGAGAAGAGTTTAAGAATCCTTAGAATGTCGAGCACCTTAGGAAATATTATTAGTAGATTGCAAGCTTTGTATTTCAGATGTTTGTCAATAAAATTGGCAATTTTTGTTATTCCATGTTTATTTTTAAGTTTTTAGAGTATGGCATATACATAACAGATCAAAAATCCCAATTTTGACCAATGCAATACTTGGTCGAAAAATGATCATTCAGTTCTGATCAGTTCGTCAACACTTAATGGGGCAAAAATCAAAAATCAAAATAATAAGTGACTAAATCAAAATAGGGCTCCAATCCTTAGTACTTGGTCGGCTATTAAAAATCCAAGTCAAAATCGGATTGAAATCCTTAGCACTTGGCCCAAAAATTAGTGGTAAATATTCATTTTACCCAAACCAAGTTAGATAAAGGAAGGCATGTAAAAATTCCTAAAGAAAGGAATATAAACATATATTCTACATCGCTTGGTCATCGCTAGTAACTAATGCCAAACTTTGGTCAATAAATCTAAGTGCATTAGTAGAACCTATAGCAATACCGCTAGTATCTTGTGATAAACTTAGGTCAATAAATCTAAGTGCATTAGTAAAACCTATGGCGATACCCATGGTAACTGATACTAAATTTGGATGAATATATATATATATATATATATATATATATGTATCAGTTGAACTAATGGCGCAACAATTGCCAGTTAACTAATTGATTTAAATAGTCATAAGTTAACAAAAAACTAATATGATTCACTCATAAAAGTCTTGTTACAACCAAATGTGTTCAGAATACATGTTGATTATTTCATTAGACACTTTCCTTCAGCTTTGGAGGATGATTTCACTTTCTCCATGCCTACAGGAGGATCGTCCAAAGTATATGGAGAATTGATAAAATTAAAATCCTGAAGCATTGTTCTATTACTGTTGCTCAGAGTATCCATCAGATGAGAAGGTCGAGTTATCTCCAGTTCATCATGTAACCCATAATCCCCTAACTATTTTGATATCAAACATTGGGGAATTGATTTAATAGGAATCCAACTGACATTTAAATGGAATGGATGATTTTTGCAGTCTAAGAAATTAGGATCATGCCAATACCAAAGTCGACTATTTTGATCAACTTTCATCACAGTCAAGCAGTTAGTCCAGCCCCATTTATAGCCTTCACGGTTATACTGAGCAAGGTGATCTTCAATGTGGCTTCATTATAACCATCCATACATATATCTTTGGGTTGTTTGTGAAATTGGAAGGTTAATCTTTCAACTTGGTGCTAAGGTTTCTTCAAAACTCCATCCTTTACTTTCAATTGAGAGGATTGGTTGGCAAGAGCCTGCTCTTCAACTTCCAACTGTGTGGACAACTCGGTAATAGCTTGACTCTTGGCCTTTAACTGGGCAGCTTGATCAGTTAAAGTCTTCATATTCCTAACTTCTTCTATAGTTGGTCGGCTAGTTCTTTGTTTGGAAGATTGTTCAAGTTTGGTCTTTTTTAAAGCTTTAAACTCTTCCCTCGATTTGGCATTTTCTTTCTCTAAAAAAGAAACATCTTCATCGGCAACAGCATCAGAAAAACTCTTCAAAGACCCAAAATCATCATTCAGTTTATTATTCTCTTCTTCTAAGAGATTAGCAATTTTTTCGGCTTCATAAATTTCGCGATTCAATAAAAATTCCTTCTTCTAAAAAGCAGAAGCACATTTCTCTAACTTTTCTTTAAAGCCCTAAGCTTCACTTAAAGATTTGTATTTAGATTCATAGTCAGCATGGAGCAAAGCCTTAGCCTGATTACGCTCCTCTTGAAGTTCTTTAATCATTTCAAAGTAAGCCACATTATTGGCTACAGCCCGATCAAGAAGAAACTTGAGATAAACATATGCATCCTTGGCTTGGTCAGTAGCATATGTGCCGAGAAAGTCTGTTAATTCCTCATCGGTCAAAGTCATGTGACCTGCTTTGAACAAGTTGTTACAGCTCTTAGGTAGATAGGAATCATTGGAAGTAATTGTTCCATCTTGCCCATGAACTATAAAATAAAGTAACGGCCAATCAACAAAAGAAGAAGATATAATAATAGCCGAGAAACAACAAACAGTATGAAAAAGAAGTTCCTTTATTGATAAATAAATAAAAGTTACAAGTACATTAGAAAAGAAGCAAAAGAAAGGTGCAAAATACAAAGACCAGATGATGAACAAGTTTACACCTTCTTCTTATTAGTCTCAACATCAGGGTTTCCACCCAAGGTTACAGAAAGAACGGCTGGATCAACAAGGGTTTTATCTTGTTTGGCTGAAGGGATAACTGAATCAGCAGCATTCTTATCTTGGTCAGCAGAATAAATGGACAACTCAACCACCAGAGAAAACTCCCCAGAACCAACACCATCCTCAACTTCATTGTCAAGATTGGGAGGAAAGCCGATGATATTCCTCATAAAAAGTTCAGAACTTTCAGCAGTCCCAACTTTCTTCAATGTTGTCGACCAACCCTCCTTAAAAATTTCTTCTTTGCATACTCAATTTAAGCAGAGGCATCACAAATGGCTTTGTCCTAACCCTTGTTTAAAGATGCTTCCCAATCCTTATTCCTCTTGGTCTTTTCAGATGAGAGAGCTTTCCCTAACTTGGCTATTAGTCCTTCATAGGGATGGCAATTTAACCAGACCCGTAGGAACCCCGCCCCGGCCCTAATGGGGAGGGTTTTAAAACCTGATTAGTGAATTAGGAGCGGGTATGGGTTTTATAAAAAAATCGTTTATTAAATGGGGCGGGTTAGGAGTCAAGTTAAATAAAACCACCCCGCCCCGACCCATTTAACTTATGCCTACATAATTACCCTTTATATGTATGTTAATTACAATTAAACCACCCACACACACACACACACACTAAAAAAATCCTTTATTGGTATGTTAATTTTGTAAAGATATATGTGAAAATATGGATTGACAATTGGGGGATTGTCTCGCATACTGAAATACGAACCATTATAGGCCTCTAGGACTATAATGTAATAATTTTAATTTTACTATTTTTAAAATTAACCCGACCCGTAGGAGCCCCGACCCGACCCGTTTATTAAATGGGGCGGGTTAGGAGTTAATTTAAATAAAAACCAAGTCCCCCCGTCCCGTTTATTAAATGAGGCGAGTTAGGGTTTTGCCAAACCCGCCCCAAACCTCCCCTATTGCCATCCCTAGTCCTTCAGCAGCCTTTGCCTTGCGCTCAGCTTAAAGGGCATTCGTATCAGCCCTCTACCGAGCTTCTTTAGCAGCCTTGATCTTATTTTCCCATGTTTTCTCTTTGTATCCAAGGCTTATTGAGACTCCAATAAAGATTGTTTAAAACCTGCGAAGGCCTCTTCCACATTGTCTGAAGAAGAACGAAAAAGATCATCCTTCTCCAACATTTGATTATTGTCGACCAAGAACTGCAAAAGAAAGCCAAGTCAATACAAGTCAAATCATGCACTACACCAAAAAGGCCTAATTGGGTAGGCCAGCCTTGTCACAGTCATTGATCGTGATAAAAAAACATGCATTTTTTATCGCGGTCAATGACCGTAATAAGGCAGTGAAAAAATCTTGTCACGGTCATTGACCGTGACAAGTTCGTGACAAGTACTGTTGTCACGGACCTGTCACGATCAATGATCATGACAATCTTACAAAGTTGTCACGGTCAAAGATCGTGACATGTCCGTGACAACTTTTCGAGCAAAAGACCCTTCTCTCTTCTTTTTTCCCCACCGCTTTGGTTTTCCCCCTCTATCTCTCTCTCTAAGCGACTTCTATCTCTCTCTACTTTCAGGTTAGATTCTCTCTCTCTTTCTCTTCCCTTTATATATATGTGTGTGTATATGTGCGTGTGTGTGTATATATGTGTGTGTGCCTGTGTGTGGTGGGGGGAGGGAGGAGGGGTGGGGGTGGGGCAGGTGGTGTAAATATGCATGTGTGTGTGTATGTGTGTGTGTGTATTTGTGTGCGTGTGCATGTGTGTGTGGTGGGGGGAGGGGGCAGGGAGGGGGTTGGGGCAGGGGGAAATGAGGCAGGGGAGTGTGTGTGTAGTGGGGGGTGGGGGAAGGGGGTGGGGAAGGGGGTTTGTTGTAGGGGAGAATGGGGGTCGTGTGTATGTGTGTGTGTGGTGGGGCAGGGGGAATGAGGGTGGTGCGTGCGTGTGTGTGTGTGTGGTGGGGCCTTTAGATTCCTCTTATTTGGTTTTAGCTTAGTAAATTAATAATTATTTCCCATTTCATATGCAAGTAGGATTGCCCCCCATTAAGAGATAATTGTTGAGATTCGAAGTAACTTTAATTGTATGGCTTTAATAAAATCAATTGTATACTTTAATTGTAAGTTTAATCGTATAGATTTAATTGTATAGCTTTAATGATGATATACTTATAAGACGTGATGAAATGTATTAATTGAGTAGATGAATTAGAAGGAGTGCGGGACACATTTGTCGGTTTGTTGTTGTTGTTGCCATTGAATTACAGTGGATCGATGTTGGGTTGGTTAATTTTAGAAGTGGCATGACCACTGGATTATTGTCCATATGGGGGTGGGATTTTTTATATTTTTTCTAAAATTACTTTGTATCATGAATTATATATATATATATATATATATATATAGTATGATAATTAAATGAAACATACTTAAAATTACATATAGTGCGCATAGATACTAGCCTTCTAGTTCTTATGTGTACGCATTCAATAGCACTTAGACCCGTTCGAGTGTCATTACTCCTGTAATGAGATCTCTCGAATAGTCCCATTTGGATAGTTTGAGACTGCATAATTTCTGTATAATAATATTCTTAGTGGCTTAAAGTTGTTACTTTTGGAGGAAGTTATGCAGTCGTATCCTAATAGGTACATACTAGATTGACAAGTGTGAGTGGTATTTCAATTTATCAATTGAAATAACACTCACACTTGTCAATCTATGTCGTGTACTTAGAGAACTGTGGGGATATGCAGTCAAATTTTTCTCAAATCATAATAATGTGCATGAGTTGTTAAGTATATTACAGAAATATGCGGTCTCGAATGGGATAGGACCGCTCACCCTTTAGAGGAGATGGAGGAAATAGGAATTTTTGTTATAAATTGAATTTGAATTTGAAATTTAAAAATCGAATATAAATACGACATAATTAAATGAAACATACTATAAATCTAAGTTTTGTTTATACTAATCCAGGAATATACGCTTCTTACCTTTAATAGGTGATTAGTTGTGGTAGCTGTGATGGGATATCCTAAATACAAAGAGTGGATGAGACCTGAATTTTCGATGCTGTCTTTGTTGATACCTGGGCCAAAGGCACCAAGTGATGACATCGATGTCTACCTGGCTCCTTTGGTAGAAGAATTAAATGAGTTGTGGGAAAAGGGTGTGCAAGCATTTAACTCTTTTAGAAAACAAGAATTAACGCTGAAAGCTTTGTTGATGTGGGAAATTCATGATTTTCCAGCTTATGGGACATTATCCGGTTGTGTAGTACATGGTTATTTGGGGTGTCCTATTTGTGTAGAGGAGAATGAATCTCTTCATCTATCCGCTAGCTTAAAAATGTATACCATTTCCATAGGAGGTTTTTACCCCAGGATCATAGTTTCAGAGTTGAGAAAGGTTCCAATTTTTTTATCGGACGGGGTTGAACATAGGCTACCGCCGAGAAAACTTTCAGGTTCAGAAATTGAAAGTAAATCTTATGATTGTGGCCCTAATATGACAGGTAAGAATCTTAAATTTAAGAATGTCAAGCATAAGAAGACCCCAAATAGGAATGAAACTGAGACAAGAAAGGCATAGTCTTGGAGGGCTATTATGCAAATTAGCATTACCTTTTCACTTTTGTGTGAGAAGGTAGTCAATCGAGAACACATAGTGGCCGCAAAATTAGCTGTGATAAAGCGATTTGTGTGTTGGAGAAGTACTTTCCCCCAACATTATTTGACATAAATGTTCACTTGTTGGTGCACCTATGCGACGAGAAACTTCTTTGCGGTTCAGTTAGATATCGGTGGATGTATACGTTTGAAAGATTGATGAAAGTTTTAAAAGATTACGTCAAGAATACGCGATACATTACAGGATCAATTACAGAGGAATACATCACCGTGGAGTCATCAATTTGCACTCAGGAATATATGCCTGACTCGATCAGCGTTGATGGCACTGATGAGTTCGTCGATGATGGTGGTTATGTGATGGGAAAATGAGTGAAATTAACGAGTTTGCAACATGAACAAGTAGCCCGTTATCTATTTGATACACATGAAGATGTCGAAGAATGGAAAAAGTAAGTTAAAATTATTTTAAGTTTCACATTATTTTAGATTAATTTATACATGATTAATTTTGTAATATGCAGAAAATATGAAGCACGTGAGAACAATAAAATACGAAAAATAATGGTACAATCAGATAGCGAATTTAGTTTGTGATTGTCACAAGAGGTAATTATAATGAAAATGGTCGTTATATAACATTACATTACACTCAAGCTTTACAATTAATCTAATAAATTTATCTATATTCTCAGCTCTTAAAGACGGGTGATGCGACATCAAAGCTTGCTCGTCTAGCCACTGGACCCTTGTTCATGGTACAGGAGTACAAAAAGTATCAATTGAACGGTTACGTATTCGGGACAAGGGTGTACGAGGAAAGTACAAATGTACAGAACTCAGGCATTTCATACGAGGCTCTTACTTTCTTTCGAGTGAGTGCAAAAGATAAAAACCTTGGTGAAGCTGAAATGACTTACTATGGTGTAATTCGAAATATATTTAAATTGGATTATATAAGCTTCAAAGATGTTTTATTTTATTGTGACTGGGTAAGATTTGAGGATAAAAATGCTTGTAAAGTTGATCTTGGCACCAATTTGATCATGGTTGACTTGTCCAAGTTGAAGAGCAACGACCACGTGAGTAATGAGCCATTTATTTGTGCATCTCAAAAGGTCAACCAAGTGTTTTACTCGGAGTATATCAACAACGAGCCGTGGTCAATTGTCCTAAATGCGCCAAAGCGTCTAAATAGTAGTGTGGATGACTAGGCTGCTCCTGGCGAATATCAATCCATTTTTTATGATAATCCGAATTTGAAATAATTTTTCAGTTTGTAATAAATATTCCAATTTGTACTTTATCAATCCATTTTTAATGCTTTTAATTGATTTGCACTTTATCATTTTCACTCTTGTGTAGTGTGCGTGTGTGTGGGAAGTAGGGGCGGGGGTGGGGATGTTTTGGATTTTTAGTAATTATACATATTTGCAGTTAGATGCTATTATTTTGGAATTCAAAATTGAGGTGTTAAACAGTAACAATTCATTTGGATTTGTAGTAATTGTACATATTTACATGTCTTCTTCTAATTCATTTGGATTTGTACTAATAACAATATTTTTTTACAGAAAATATCTCCTTCAGGTATTAAGGCGATTATGATGATGTTATCTGGGCTCGGTGGTAGCGGAGGCGACGAGGGCTCCTCGACCCCTAGGCTCCCCAAATGTGGCAAATTAGGGATGGATGTTGAGAACAAGATGGGGATATTAGCGAGATCCCTCGAGCTGGTAAAGACGATCATCGGCCCGGGATACACTAGTTGGAGGGAGGTGCCAAATGAACTCAAGTTAGCTATTTGGGCGGCACTACAGGTAATGTATTTATATTTATATGAATATGAATATTTCAATTTCAATTTCAATTTATATTTATATTTATTCGCAACTAAAATTGTATTTGTGTGACAGGAACAATTCAGCCTGGCCCCAGAACTACGCGATTCCATCTTGGAGCAGTTGAGGAAGGAACACAAGACGTGGAAGAAAATTTACGGAGCCGGTACTTTGGGAAGACCCGAGACTCTATTATCCGAGTGCGTGACTCTGTCCCACTGAAGGAGCCGATCTTATTAGCACAATGGTAAAAGTTCACTGACAATGAGATCGGGGAGTGACAATTGGCATCTCGCCAATCGGGGAGGGAAAATCGGACGAAAAAGACGAATGTGCACTGCTCCGGCCGGACGTCTTACGCTGAGGTGGAGCATAGGATGATGGTAAGAGTTTATTTTTCTATAATTACAGAAATATGTTATTCTACATTATTTTACTTTGCGGGGCCGATACTAATTTTGCATTATTTTATTTCAGGGGATGTGGAGTGGCCCTGGGGGTAGGCCACATAGGCTCGATGTTGATGTAGCTATTCGGACAAAGAAGGGGAAGGATAAGGAGGTGTCCCCGATTGTCGCATCCATGATTATAAGTAATCCGATAGTTTACTTTTTGTTAATTACGTTATAATTTTTTTATTTACTTATTTAACTAATCATGTGTTTTTTGTCATTTCAGGCAAAGCTTAAGGAAGTGCACGAGTGGCAGTATGATGTCGACAAGGCATCTTTGTCCACGGATGCACTCAGCCAAGTGCTTAGCGCTAATCGCAAGGGGAGGACAAGGGGGTAAGTTTGCGAGTGGCTAAAGTTTAGATCATCGGATTGGAGACGAGCAACACCGGCTTGGCTCAAACGGTGGACTCGCATGACGCGAAGCTGTCCCGTTTGGAGGCGACGGTCCAAGATATGTTCTCATTCGTGAAGGGTTCATTGGGCGGAAAGCGTAAGGGGAAAGGGAAGGATAAGGTGATGGAGGAGGAGGTGGAGGAGGACTAGGACGTGGACCTCGCTGCTTCATCGCCGACACGTGCGGACTCTGATGATTCAATCCCCTATTTGGCTCCCTCCGACCGACCGATGACGATACTTGGTTGGTCGAGCGTATTTATACAAGACATATTTTATGGATAACGGATAGGGCGGGGGTTGAGGGACCCGAATACCGTCCAGGGTATGCCAGTTCATGGACGAGCGCTTCAAGACATCGAGGCCAAGGTGCTCGTCGCATGTGATACCCGGGAAGGATAACTCCCCATTGTGGTTGTGCGAACAATGAGGCACGATGCATATTTAAGGGTGTATCAATTTTTATATTGTGTGACCTACTCACCTCCTCAGACCTACCCCAGACATGTAGTGACATTATTTGAATTGAATTGTTTTAAGTTGTTACATTTTAATTATATTTGGATTATATCATTATGCATATTGTTTTGAATGTATATTTGCATTATCTCTATTTTATTTGGATATATGATGTTTGAACAGGTACGACGTTACTATAACAAGTACAAATATGATGTTGGGCAGTGGCAGTGGCAGTGGCAGTGGCCATACTGCCCAAAAGATTTTTTTTCAATTCTGTCCAGAATTATCACGGTCATTGACTGTGATAATTTTTTTTAAAAGGTCACTGATTTGTCACGGTTATTAAATATGACTAAGCTCCTCATGGTCATTGATCGTGACATGACCATGACAAGTCTAATGAACTTGTTACGGTCAATGGCAGTGACAAGTCCGTGACAACAAACATTGTCACCCACAGACTTATCACGGTCATTGACCTTCAAAAGTTAGACTTGTCACGATCAATGATCGTGACAATCCGATAGATTTGGTGTAGTGATGTATGAATAATATTTGATCAACCTTAAAGCTGAAAAACTTACCAAGGCTAAGCTCTTAGTATACCTCTCCGATAGTTTTAGTTGGGGCAAAGAGGCAACAACAATCCTATGGTCTAGAAGAGAGCTAGACTTAACTAATTTCCTAGTCAAGCTAGGAGTCATGGCCATAGAGGAACTAGTAACAGATGGAGCAAAATTGACTAAGCCTCGTTGGTTGGCATCAACACCTTTCTCAACCTGCTTATCAGTAGGACCCCTCCTTAATCGTTTCAAAGGAGATTCATCACCCTTGTTAGATGGAGGATTCTTGCCAACGTCATTTTTCTTCTTTGGGACACCACTATCAACAGGCTTAGTGGTGCCAGCAGCAGGAACATCTCCCAATAGATTGGGAAATTTTCTCTTTCCTATACTTATTAAAAGGGGAAGGTCTGAATCAAAAGAGAATGAGTTGCTAATAGCTAGTTCACCACCACCAGATGTAGTGGCAGACGAAGTAGATACTGGGTCTTTATCCAAGTCAATTACAATGGAAGGCAAAGCATTTGGAGGTCGTGCTACAAAAGAAGTAACAGAGCTCTTATACTTCAGTAAGTATGAAGCTGACCTAATATGCTTCTCGCCTATCTTTTGATAGATGCCCCACAAAAACTTGAGTTCGTCAATCTTGATATCACTTTCTTTGGGACTCTTCTTCTTCTTCTTATCAACTGCGAGTAAATAAATAACAAAGGTTAATTAGCATATCAACATCTAACTCATCAGCATGAATTTACAAAATATATTTATTACAACCTATGCCATGACCCTCTTGAGGGCATCTTGGTCCATTGTATACTTCATCCCCTTTAAGAGGGACATATTACCAATTCTTAGCAATAACCCCATGATCAAAGTAGTCCCTATTGGAGTCAGGTAAATTGACGACTAAAGCCCTGTTGGTAAACCTAGTCTTTAAATAATATGTACTGTCACTGGTGACCCATTTGCAATAGAACATAATCTCAGGGATACCGATATGAGTCCCATGGATTTGATTAAGCCTATAGATACCATTAACTATTCTCTAAGTATTGGGGGCTACTCTAGCAGGTACAACATCAAAGTGTGGGGACCAAATTTTGTTCATATCCCACAACAACGGCTGACCTGGCCCAATATATTAAGAAAGCAACCCGACCTCAAGTCACAATAAGGATTTGCATGCGTGCACAATCCACACTGCTCCAAAACTAAGTCAATCCCCTATAATCTTGTGGAGATATTCAAGGTTATTCATGGATCATTATGGGCATTGTGGAGTTACCTGAAGAATAATGATTCTACGCCTATATATTGTAACACCTGGCCCGGGGCATGTAACCATGCATGTTGAGAGATACATAATAAACTAGTAGAACTCTTCGTAGACGTAGGCAAGTTATCGAACCAAGTACATAGTTGTGTTGTGTGTGTGATTTTTTATTTTCCTATTAATTGTGATTGTTCTTCGTATAATCTCTATTGTGATAGTTTTTGATACCACAATTGGCGTCGTGTGTGGAAACGACTGTTATTCCTACAATAACACTCACTAATTGAAAGCCCTCGATGTCTCACCACAGCAGTAACATCCATCAAGCTGGCGATGTTTAGGAAGAACCTACCCCTCCCAGGGTAAGGTCAGAAGTTCGCCCGCCCCCCAAATCCAAGGCTTCGCCAGCAAAGGCAGCCTTAAGAAGAGAGTCATCAACCGCCAAGGTCCACACAAATTTCCAGGTTGGTCGACGCATATGAGGCCAGGCTTTGAGAACAAGTAGAAGCCACTCATCACTAAGAAAAGGAGAATGCTCGCTTAAAGAGGCGACTAGAAAGAATAGAAATGGATATCCATAGAAATACAAGACGACGGTATGATCAGACTCCTGGTCCTCAAGTGAGTGAGTCTCACAATTGAGGAAGGAGCCCCAAGCGTGACCAAGAAAGAATTGAGAGGAATAGTTCAGAGGATGGTCGATCAGAAAGACTACAACCAGCTCAATGCCATGGAAGTTCTGGTTGATAGAATGATGAAATCAGGAGTTTGGTCCATAGGGAGATAGATCAGCACCCAGCCCACCGTGGGGCCAGGTCCACAAGAGAGATAGCCAAAAGAGCTTTTAACACCCAAATAAAGCCCCCATTTTCAAGGGCGATAGAAGAAGAAGAGTCCCCCAAGAAGTTCGTGATCCCTAGACTCAAGATCTATGATAGGAAAACTAACCTTGTTGATCATATCCGACAGTACAAGCAGGCCATGACCTTATAGAGCCATAACGATGCATTGATGTGTCCCATCTTCCCTTCCAGCCTGTATGATATAACCCAGAAGTGATTCGAGAGGCTGACATATAAATCTATTAAGAGCTTTAAGGCTCCGGCTAAATTATTTATAGCGCACTTTATAACCAGCAGCTCCCATCCCAAGCGGATGTATGCACTTCTCATCATAAAGAAAAAAGGCTCAGGAAAACCTCAAGGAATATGCCAAGAGGTACTGGGATATTTTCAATGAGATTGAGGACTACTCGAGCAGGTCGTGGTAGCGATATTCAAGATCGGTCTGCCAAGCACATCCTTATTATACCAATCACTAACTAAGAATGAGGCTAATTCTATCGCTAACCTAATGGCCCGTATTAAAAAGTGCCATAAAGTCGAAAATGTAATCAATCTTAATGCGGGGAATAATGGTTGTGCAAAGACTGTAGGAGGGTAGTGAAACTGGGGTCTATGAATATCTAGAAAGGGTGAGGCATAACCCACTCCAATGGACACTACCTGCAAGGTCTTCAAGGTCTTCTGGTGAAACTTCTCAAGAAACCTTCTCCTTCTGGTAACAATGGAACTCAAGCTTCAACTCTTTCCCTGTAAGAAGATGAACTTTCATAGAAAAAAATAGAAATTTTCTCAAGGGAAACACCTGAGAATGATGGCTATCAGTGGGAAGTGAAAGAACAAGACACTCAACACTAAGAGAATGAGCAGGGAGAGAATACTAGGTAGGTCTGGTGTGATTTTGACAGAGTAATAGTGCAATTTCAATTATGTCTCTCTTTGATCTTGCCCAGAGTTCTATTTATACTTAGGAATTAGGGATGAGTTCACACTTTTGGGCGCCAAAATTGAGAGGGTTGGTGGTGGATAATGTCTGGAGTGTACCATTTATTCCTACCTGCAGGCAACTCTGCATGTCCCCTCCTACAGGCGCCACCTGGCGCCAACCCAAGTCAAAAAGCAAATATGTCTCCTAATGAAGATAATATATCTGATTTGGTAAATATCTTTTGAAATGGTAACCTGTGGTGCAATCTTTGCAAATCTTGAGAGAGGAGGCCTTAAGGACCCCTCTCTTCTAAAATCATTATTTTTCTTGAGAGGGACCTCGAGGACCCCCTCTTCTAAAAAGGTCATTTTTTATAAAGAGTTTATTCCTTGTGAGAAACCAGCTCTTTGGTTGTTCACTTCACTTGTGATCAAGTGTGAAGTGTGTGTAGTCTTGAGTGACTTCTGGGTCTTCCTACTAGTATTCTCTCAATCCTATAGCGCTAAGTGGTTGAGCTTGCTCAACATACCTTGTCCCTCATCTGCCAAGCCAAAACTCCCAAGAGATCCCAACTGACCTACTTGAGCCCTGTTTGCTCAACTAGGCAACTTGTACAAGAAAATAAGTGTTAGTACTTCTGTTCTTTTTTCATGATGAGGGGTTGCTTATGGTAGATACCTCATCATCCTAACTTGGTTTTCTGGGAGTTGAGGGGGAAGGGCCTTGCGAGTCCCTCCTCCCATGTAAGTTTCTGCTGTTAAGGAACCCTAGTCGGGGGTTCCTTCTAAAACATCATTTTTGTTGTTGAGGAAGCCTTGGGGGATTCCTTATCCAATATCAATTCTGCAGGGACCCTGGGGGGAGTCCTTCTCCACCTGAGATTCTGCCACCATCTAAGCCATTTTGGTGGGGTTCCTCTCATCGTGAGTTTATGCGGTGACCTTGGGGAAGTCCCTCTTAATAATGGTTCATTCTCAACTTGAGTTATTGCAGGGGCCCTCTCAACTTAGGCTTCTGCCGGGACCCTTACGGTGGCCCTTCTCAACTTGAGTTTCTGTAGGGACCCTTACGGTGGCCCTTCTCAACTTGGGCTTCTGTAGGGACCCTTGCATGGCCCTTCTCAACTTGAGTTTCTGCAGGGACCCTTGTGGTGGCCCTTCTCAACTTGGGCTTCTACAGGGACCCTTACGGTTGCCCTTCTCAACTTGAGTTTCTGCAGGGACCCTTGTGGTGGCCCTTCTCAACTTGGGCTTCTGTAGGGACCCTTGCGGTGGCCCTTCTTAACTTGAGTTTCTGCAGGGACCCTTATGGTGGCCCTTCTCAACTTGGGCTTCTGTAGGGACCTTTGTGGTGGCCCTTCTCAACTTGAGTTTCTACAGGGACCCTTGCGGTGGACCTTATTAACATAGGCTTCTACTGGTACCTAAGTGGGTTCCCTCTTAACTTGGGTTTCTGCAGTGACCCTTGCAGGGGCCCTTCTCAACATAGGCTTCTGCTGCTACCTAGGTGGGTTCCTTCTCAATTTGAGTTTCTACAGGGACCCTTTCGGGGCCCCTCTCAACTTGGGTTTTTGCAAGGACCCTTCTCAACATAGGCTTTTGCTACTACCTAGGTGGGGTTTCCTCTTGATACCTCAAAAAAGTATTTTTGGGGAAGACACCTTTCTACATTATCCCCTCATGCAAAGTTTTTTGTGTTGGGTAGACCAAAAGGCTTTGTACGCCATAAAGTCAATTTTTGATTTTTTTTTTCAAATTTATAGGGACCCTAAGGTCATTAAATGCATTGTCCCTTCATCTGAGGTTTTTTTATTTTCGAGACCCCACGCGTCAGTGTGGGAACTATCTTCTCATCATTTGGGAAAAAATGCCATAACCTTTTTGCCTTCCTGCACGTTTTCCCACTTTGGTGTAAAAAAACATAAGGGCCATTTCTGAAAACATTTCATCTTCTTCAAAACCCTCATAGAGAGTCTTTAAGTTTATAGAGAGAGAAAGCGAGAGAAAAAAAAATTTAAACACCATAGCCCCTAAATTTTTTTTTGCTCTAAATTTTTCTTAAACACTCCATTAATGGATTTTAACCCCTCGAACTTTTCTTCTAATGTTGACATCACCATTGTCCCCATTGTTTTTGGCTCCATAACTTTCCCAACCATTGTTTCCATTGACAAAAAAAATGACGGTTTGAATATTTCAACCTCGGTTGGGTTTCCTCTTGCTTCATCTATAACCTTTGTCATCGAGGGTCCCTCTCCTCTTGAGGGCTCCTTGTGCATCGTTTCTCAACCTTGAAACTTTGCTGCTGAAGATTTCGCGTTAGTGGATTCCTCGTCGAGGCCTTCGCTGGAGAGTTCCTCATCGGATTTTTTATCACTAGTCTCATCGTCACTCTCGTCAGCGGCTGGTAGTTTGCAAGTTGCTTTGGATAGGGATGTCTCGACCTTGAGCTTTATCGAGGGTTCCTCGTCTGTCAGAACAGGTTTTGGAGAATTGGGTGTCTCACCTGGCGGGACTGGGGTTGTGCAAAGGTGTGTCTCGACGGCTGGAACTTTATTTGGAGAGAGGGGGGTCTCGACATCTTTGGATTTTGCGTTTAGGTCAGCCGCTACCAAGGGTTCGCTGCAGGTGGGCCCAATACTTAAGGGTTCCTCGCGGACTACATATTTTATCGAGGGTTGCTCGCCAGAAGTTTTATTGGCGGTGGGTTCCTCGCCAGAAGTTTCGCGAGCGGGTATTTTCCATACCGGTTCCTCGACATCTTCCAAAGAGGTGTTGGCTGCCAGCTGTGGTGGGGAGGGTTCCTCGCCAATGATTAATTCTTCTGTGAGTTCCTCGCACGTCGACTTCACCTCTAAGGGTATCTCGACATCTTCCACTATTAGTAGAGACTCCTCGCACATCGACATCATACCTGAGAGTGTCTCGCTGGTTACCAATGCTACCGGGGGTTCCTCGCGTATTGACCTTGGGTCCGAGGGTATCTCACCAACTATTGGCACTATAGGGAGTGTGCGTTGACCAAGGGTTCCTCGCGACCGCCTTTGTTGGTGAGTTAGTCCCATGTTGGTTATTTGGAAGTTAGAGGTTTCGCACCTTTTGGGATTTCAAGCATGGGACCCACTGCCGAGGGTCCCTTATTGTTAGTTGTTGCTGCCACAAATACTTTGTTGATGATGAGTGATACCAAGGGTTCCTTGCAGTTTGGTGTTTCTACAGGGGTTTCCACTTCCACTTCTTTTTTGGCGGCGAGGGACACCCATGGTTTCTCATCCATGGGTTCCTCTCTTGGTGTTTCTAGAGTGTCTACTGCAGCTGAGAGTTCCTCACTTGGAGTTTCTTATATGAGGAGTTCTTTTCTTGAGCCAATGGATCTTGGTACTTCTTCATCTACACCGTCTTCTTCTTAGACATGGCAAGACTATGTGCGCATTCGCCAAGGGCGAGATGATGGTATTTATCATCGTGCTCCTTTTTTTGGTCCAGCTGACGATTTTATGGCTTCTCTTACTCAATTTGAGGAAAAATTTACTGACACTGTTCTCGAGCGCCCTCATGTGGGGTTAAGTGAGTCTGTTGATTCTCCTACTATCCTTTCAAACTCTATTCTTTGGGTTCGGATCAACCGCAGTGATTTTCCTTATTCCAATATTGAAGTTAAAACCGCGGGGGGTGCCACGGAGGAATGGGATAGCTGGGTTGACTATGTTTTGAGCATTCCTGATTATGTGGTTGTTCTTAGGGAAGTGGGTCTTTTTACCACCGTCAGTAGCCTGAAGTCTAGCACAGTATCTAAGCATATTTCTTCGCTCAATCTTTTACTGTCTCTGTGGAGTATGGAGTCTCACACATTTGTCACATGCTGGGGTGAATTTACTATCACCTTAGAGGATATATGTGAATTGTACGCTCTTCCTTTCTTTGGGCAATAGGTCTTTTTTTTATGACTGTGAGGATCTTTTAGAGCAGGAGATGATGGGGGAGCTACAATCAGCTCTCGGAGAGTGCTCAAGGTATGTAGTTATAAATATGAATGGTCGTACCAATCATTCCTTTGCTAAATGGCAAAGATACTGGTTCAAAGATTTTGAGCAGCTGCAGAAAGGGGAGACTTCCGGCTCAACCCCCAGAACTCGGGATGGCCCTAAACTCCACTCTCCTTCGCACTTACTGCTTTCTTAGTTACATTTTTGACTCGGTTCCTTCTTCCAGGTAAGCCTAAAGATTCCCCTCGTGAACTTCTCTTTAAATTGGTTGTACGGTTATCTCGCGGCAGGTCGGTACCTGTGGTCGCCTTGACTTTGGGTTCCCTTTACACCTGGATGGACTGAGCGCATATAGATTTAGAGAGTTCTTGAGGTCGGTATGATGTTGCTAGTTATGCAAACGCCGCTCTTTTAATGGCCTTTTTATTTGAGCATTTCCCCCACCTTACTTCAGGGACTCTGGCCTGTCATAGCGATGCTGCGCAACTTCTCCGATGGCACAAGGAAATTCCTAAGAAACCTTTAGGAACATTGATTGATGACATTGAGGAGTTTCAGTTTCGGCCTTATAGCAAGCGCTCATGGGGGCATCTTCAACTGGCTTTCTTTCCCTGGCAATGGCGGTACTTTCTATTGTCCTTCGGGAGTGGGGTATGTTTTTACCTCTCCTCGTATTAATGTAGTAACGATGCTGTTACTAGGACTCCTTCCTTCTTGGACCGATTTGGGTTTGCGTTCTGAGTTCTATCATTCTTAGAGAGCAAGACGGTAGTTTGACTATGATCAGGGCATTCACATCCCTCCCCTTCCTACCTACAGTGATCATTCTAAGGCATTTGTAGAGGCGTGCACCAGCTTCACTCTCCGGGGTCAGTGGTCTAGGCGGACTCTACGTGACTCCCTACGATTATCATCCTTTGTTTACTTCATCTTGGTTCCTGCTTTGGCAGCGGCAGGTCCGTCTCATCCAAAAATGTGTAGTTGGTCCCCCTCATGAGACTCACCTAGTTAAATATGTCAAGGCCCAATTTTTTGTTAGGCGGACGCAGAAAGATTCTTGGTTTCTCAGTACCACTTCCAGACCACCTTGGAGTAGTTCATCCCCATTTTAGTGAAACCTCTTCTAGATGAGTCACTTCAGTACCCGCCAACTGAGTTTCCTCTCGTGAAGTCTAAAGGCCGATCAAAAAGCAGAGGGAAAGTGAACACTCCTAACGCAGGCAAGAGGAAGCACCCCGATACAGATGTGTCTAATTTTGTTCCTGCCACTACCTCTTCTCCTCCCTCTTCTCTTGTGAGGACCCGGGCTGCAAAGAAGAAGAAAGGGAATGGTGTTGGCGTTGCTGCTTCCTCCATGATGGACCAAGGGTCCGATACTGATGATCTTGGGGTGGAGGAGACCTACCAAGTTGTGAAAGAGAAAGGTTACGGAGAATTGGGCATTTCTTCCCAGGAGGCACGGGTCACATCTATTCCCATTGCAGAAGGTATTGTATCCCGACATTCTTTACTTAGTGGAACTAATTTTCTCGTAGTTTCACCCCCTGGATCTCCCTCCCCCTCATTGGAAGAGGAACTAGTTGATTATGGAAGCACCCCTTCCTATGATGACCATAGTTCTTCTTCGGGTGATGTGGGCGGCTTGGGTTTCCATAGTGAAGGCACTACTGACACTTATGGTTTGTTATTAGTCTCGAGAGAGTCTTCCAGTGATGATGAGGCATCCCATTCTCCTGGGGGAGTTAGCTCCACCACCCGACCTCTTTTTTATGGCCAGACTACGCGCCCTGCTGCTGTAAGTGTTCCTTTTGTTGGAAATTTTATGCATATGATTTTCTTTCTTCCCCCTCATTATTTTATTTTCTAATGAAAGTATTCTGCCATATTTTGCAGGTCACTTCCACGAAGACAAGTAGTTATCCCCTTCCCCCGCTATGACTGACGCCTTTTCAACAGGAGAGGAACTCTATGCTCGTTTCTTCCCGAGGCCTTTTTAGAGAGGTTTGCTACCTCCTTATTTCTTTTACCATTGAATGTAATTTGTTAATCCACCAATTACATTTTGGTTGTGTATGCTGGAATTTCCCTGCAGCTTTCATTTGTGCGCCCTTCCAGCAACAGGACCACTTCCGTGACTTCTCCTTCTGCTCAAGTATGCCTTGCCATTTTAAAATTTTTCAGTGTGCCCTTTTCCTCTTTCTTTCTTCCTTTTCTTTACCCATTTATAATGTGTAGAGGGTTGTGCCTTCCGGTGTCATCATTTCTTCTTCTCTTACTTCGACGGTGGGCACTTCTACAGCTGAGTCCCTGGGCACCTCCTCATTTAAGGTATGTATTTTTTAAATTTTGTTTCCTTTCAGTAATAGGCACTTTTTACTTTCTGGCCTTTTGCATTTTCGTGGGTCCTGACGACTTTTGGGTTTTCTTCTCAGGGAGGGACTCTTCCCTTACCTGATGTTACCATCCCAGGGTTATCCTCTTTGGGGAGGATTTACATCCCTTGGGCCCGCATGTCTATGGACGGCAGGCCCTTGGTTCAGGCAATCTCTCGCTGTTCGATATTTACTGTGGCTTCAACTATTAAGCCCGTACTTCAGGTTAGGCCTTTCCATTCGAGCATGGAATCTCTTTTTTCGAACAAGTGACAAATAACTTGTTTTAACATTTGCAGGCTATTAGCACAGCCCCTGCTGCACCGACCGTCCTTTTTCTCTCCTCCTCTTTGGATGCGTCTACTTTCATATCTTCTTGTTAGACATTTCTTTTCTAACCAACCAGTATTTATCATATCCCTTTTTTACTTCTTTTGCAGTTATCCCTTGGTGCTATTTCGGCGGTGGCTTTGCTATTGTCTCTTCAGCAGCCCCTATGCATGGGCCAGCTTACCCTGTTATCGCACCCCTTCAGGCAGCTATCTTTGTTGCGTAATTGAGGAATCCCCCCCCCCCTTTTTTAATTGGGGTATTTTTCATTTATGAGATAGGTGATTTATTAAAACTCTTACCCTTCTTCTCATTTGCAGCCTCGCCTATCCACTGCGACTGCCGTTGCTGAGGTTGCTCCTTCGGGGGCACTTGCCGCTGAGGTAGCCTCTTCAGGAGCACTGGTTACTAAAATAGCCCCTTTAGGAGCATCCGCTGTGACTACCATCTTTGAGGTATCACTTTTAAGAGCACCCGCAACTGAGGCCACCTCTTTAGAAGTACTGGTTGTTGAGACAGCCCCTTCAGGAGTACCAACCACTGTGGTGGCCCCTTTGGGAGCCCCTGCACGTCCTCCTTTGACTGCTATGGAGGGCGTTACTCAGGTACAGTATATAAGAATGTATGCTTCCTTTATGTCATTTTTACATCTCTATTATTTTTGTTTAAATTGCGCGAGCCCTCTCATCTTCACCCTTGTTACATTATTTCTAGGTGAGTGATGTTGCCCCGATGACTATGCAGTCTGATGAGGTTGCTCCGATATCTGTGGAGTCTGAGAGTGGGGTGTCTGCGAGGGAGGTATTAAACTGTCATATCCCCTTTTTTTATTGTTCCCCTCTTTTCGTCTTGCGTATACTGTGCAAGTATTATCATATCACCCTTGATTCATTATTTCCAAGTGACTGAGATTGCTCCAATTACTGTGGAGTCTGGTGGTGGGGTGGCTGCGAGAGAGGTATTAAACTAGCATATCCCCTATTTTTACTATTCCCCTTTTTTCTTCCTACGTATACTGTGCAAGTGCTCTCATTTCACCTTTGTTTCATTGTTTCGAGATGAGTGAGATTACTCCGATGACTGTGGAGTCTGGCAGTGGAGTAACTGCGAGAGAGGTATTAAACTAGCATACACCCTCTTTTTATCATTCCTCTATTTTCTTCTTGCATATACTGTGCAAGTGTTCTCATTTCACCTTTATCTCATTGTTTCCAGGCGAATGAGATTACTCCAATGAGTGTGGAGTCTGGTAGTGGGGAAACTGCGAGAGAGGTATTAAACTAGCATACCCCCTATTTTTTACTATTCCCCTATTTTCTTCTTGCGTATACTTTGTAAGTGTTCTCATTTCACCTTTGTTTCATTGTTTCCAGGTGAGTGAGATTACTCCAATGACTGTGGAGTCTGGCAGTGGGGTAACTGCGAGAGAGGTGTTAAACTAGCATACCCCATCTTTTTACTATTCCCCTATTTTCTTCTTGCGTATGCTGTGCAAGTGTTCTCATTTCACCTTTGTCTTACTGTTTCAGATGAATGGTATTACTCCGATGACTGTGAAGTCTGGCAGTAGGATGGCTGCGGAGAGAGATCATAGTTTTGAGGCCACTCCCATGGTCGCTGATGCTGATTCTGGTGGGGAGTCTTATTTCCTCCCTTCTGAAGTAGGGTCTCGCCATTCCGATGGCGATGGTGAAGTAGAGGCTGCTGCAACCATTGCGGGTAGACTATGGCGTGAGGAGTTACCGAGACGATTCAGGACACGTGAGCATCAGCTCTTGGATCTCATCTTAGAGCACCACCCCGAGACATTCACTCCTCAGAGCATACTTCAGATTAACAGTCTCACGGTATTCAACCTGAAGGCTTTTGCCAACCATGTTCATGAGTTCTTAGCTACCTCCCCTGCTAAGCTGACTAGCTCTTCTATTTTACTATTCTTGGATGCTCTCCGCGACTTGCAGCAGTTCTATCACTTTTGTTTGGATTGGCTTGATACGGGATTTTATCACTTTCTAAGTGTTCCTTTCCAAAAGATAGTGAGACTTCACACTTCTAGACAGTCTAGAGCCGAGTAGCGGCAAGCTGAGGCCACAAGAATCCAAATCAGATCGCATTACTGCGGGTGAAGCTCGCCAGACTTGAGTCTGGTGACCAGGAGGATGAGGCTAAATTCGTCAGGTTGGAGGAAGAGTTTATGTGGGAGGCTATTCCGTCATATGCCGGCGCCATCACTCGTGATGACTTATTTTTTGTTATTTCTAGCGGATAGACTACTTCTTGCTTTGTAGTATTTTGAATTTTATGTGTACATCACCAATCATTCATGAATGAAAGAAATGTCACTTTGTTTCTCCTGCACTTCTCTTTTCCTTTGCTCTCCATCTATATTGTCGATGTTTATTTTATATGGATTGCTCTAATTCCTGTGAGCATTTGGCCTACTGATGGATGCCCCATATACTGCGGGGTACTTGCATTAATATGAGAAAGTTATGTATATATATAAATCGTACTTTTTATTTTTGAAAATGCACCTCTTGTGACTGTAAGGTATTTGCATGTTACTGTCCTGGATCACCCCTCCTGTCTGTGGGGGGCACTCCTGCACACTTTTACTTATGTTCATAAAGGCTAGGTTAGAAAAGGGGGTGACCCCTGTCTCCTTCCTTCAAGTTTTGTTTCATTGAAAACTATTTGAATTAGGTAGCCCCTAGCCTTTGGGGTCATTGCTCTATGTTCTATTTAAGAGCTTCACTCTTTTTTAAAATATTAAAGATGAAGAATTTAACCCCTCCTCTACATTTTCTATTAATTTATGTCTGGGAGGACTTTGCTCGGTATACTTTCTCTTAGGATGGACTTACCCCCCAAGTGTAGTGAGCAAAGTTCCTGACTTTTGTGTACTCTCTTCTATCTTAGTAGAGAGTGTGTGTATATATATATGAGTAAACAAGGCAAGCATCAACAATGATCAAAAGCGTTGCTATTTTATTTCTTTACTTTTATGCGTTGTTTACAATGTGGTATTGCTCTATAATTTTTTACAAAAAAAAAATTCCGGTATAGGAGCAATCCTCAAAATCCACTACAGAAATGGAAAATAAATTTTTTTTGTTAGTTGTTACTAAGCATAGTACCTCTTCAGCCACTTGCAGTTGATGGACTGGAGGCAATCACTTTCTGGTTCTGAGACCTGGCAATAACCCGACTTCCCCACTCCTCTGACGATAAAGGGACCTTCCCAGTTGGGTTTGAACTTTGGCGCCGACATGCTGCGGAGGTGGTGAGTGGATGCTCGCAGGACTAAATCTCCCACCTGGAACTTTCTAGGCTTGACCAAGTTCTCGTAGGCCCTGGACAGTTATTGGGAGTAGACTTTGAAATTCTCCTTCGCCTTATCTCTATGCTCGCCCAGTGCCTCCAACTGCACATGCCTTGGGTCAGGGATGAGACCATTGCTGAGAGCAATCTTGGCTGAAGGTACCGCCAACTCAACTGGTAGGACAACTTTAGTCCCGTATACTAGGGAGAATGGGGTGAACCCTGTCAGCTTTCTTTTTCGAAGTACGATAAGCCCATAACACCATGGGCAACTTCTCATCCCATGCCCCCGGCATGTCCTCTAGCATTTTCTTTCAAATGTTTATCAGGGTCTTATTGGTAGCCTTTGCTTGGCCATTGCCCTTGGGGTAGGATATGGTTGAGCTATTATGCACAATTTTATATCTATCTGTGAGGAGGGACATTTCCTTGCATACGAATTGCTTCCCATTATCTGTTAAGATTACCTTGGGTATACCAAACATGCATATGATATACTTATTTATAAACTGGGTTACCACTTGGGTCGTGACTCTCCTTAGAAGGATGGCTTCCTCCCATTTGGTGTACAATTTTGTAGCCACAATGATAAAAACCTTATCGTGAGAGGCCGAGGTGATCTTTCCCACTAGGTCGAATACCTGTGTATGGAAGTAATAGAGAGCTGCCAAGCTTTTCAGGCTAACGGAAGGATCATGCACCATGTTTCCATTCACTTGACATCCTTTGCACTTCTTTACATACCCAACGGAGTCAACCTCCATGGTCGGCCAGTAGTATCCCAGCGTCATCAACTGGTCATACAGTTTGGCTAACCCCGTGTGGGAGGGCTCATGAGCTTCTTTCATCACCCTCTCCACGTCTTCTTTGGTTATACACCTCAGTGCCTTCTCATTGTACCCCTTCCTGTATAACTCTCCTTCGACCATGTAGAAATGGGTTATTCTTTTTTTAAGATAAATTTCATCCGATCTCTCTGCGGGTAGCTCCCCATCTTTTAGGTATGCTATATATGGCTATCTCCAATCTTCGAAGGCTTCCACAAAGGTGGCCTCAGCTGGCTAGTCAAAATTGGCTTGGCACTTCAAGCAGCTTTGTTGCAAACGGGCCGCTTCTGCGCTCATGGCAGGTTAATAGTACCCACCTCACTGTAGTCGTCTATAGAGAGGAATGTCAGTATCTCCGCAATGCTTTTGGTGCGTTTCTATCAACCTTTCCTTGGCTTCTTGCTCATCGACGCATCTTGCTAGAAACCCCGGGGCTCTTGAAGTAGAGAGTTCCCTGCAACACATGATAGTTAGCTAACTCTAATATCTTCAGCGTCCCTTCTCTAGTTTCAAACTCCTTCACCACTAGATGCCTCCAATCTTTCGGCTCGTTACTTGGGAATAAAGATTTTACTGTGGTGGGTATTGTTCTTTGCCGTACTGTAATGGTTGCTTCTGACTCCTCCATGTCTAGCTTTTGCGCTATGGTGGCGAGCGTGTTAGGGTGCCTGTTCATCGTTCGTGCCTCCCTCTCCACAGTTACTTCCAAGAATTATCCCAGCAGCATTTGGATGATGTGTCTGTAGGATGCCAAATTGGCGTGCTTAAGGGAGAAGTTCCCATTGACCTGCCTCACTACTAAGTTGGAGTCCCCTCGTATACACAACACCCTGACGCCTCTTTTTAGTGCTTCCAACATCCCTAGAATGAGGGCCTCGTACTCAGCTTCATTATTTGAGCATTTGAAATCCAACTTGAAGGAGAGAGTGATCTTCTCTTTTCCATCTGACAGTATGATGCCATCTCCACCTGTTCCTTGAGCACTGGAACCATCAAATTCCATAGACCATTTCTTCATCTCTTTCGCCATGCATGCTTGAAAGCTCTCCCCGGATAGCTCTTCACTAGGTGGTTTAAAACTTCCACTTGGGAAATGAGCAAGCAGATCTGCCACTGCTTGGCTTTTAATGGCCTTGGGCACTATACATTTTAGATCATATTCTGACAAGATCAAAAACCACCTTGCTGCTCGTCCCACGAGTATAGTCCGCGCGAGGAGTTACTTGATGGGGTCGCACTTGGTGACTATGTGAAGTGTAAAGGCTAGAAAATAGTGTCTCAATTTCTGGGTTACAAAAACCAACGCCAGGCAATGCCTCTCCACACTGGTGTACCTAGATTCTGTTTCAGATATCACTCTTAACAGGTAGTAGACCGGCTTTTCTACTCCTCCCTTCTCTTGTGCTAAGAGGGCCCCTATCGATATCTCTATCGAAGTAAGGTAGAGCAGCATCGGTGCTCCAACTTCTGGGGGAATCATCGTGGACAGAGAGGCTATGATTTATTTAATCTTCTCAAACACTTTCTTCTGTTTTTCTCCCCAAATCCACTTGGCCTTGTCTTTCAATAGAGGTGTGAACGGATGAGTTACTTCTGCCAGCGCGGGTATAAACCTCCGTAGCTAGGATACCTTTCCCAAGAAGCTCTTAAGCTGCCTCTGACTCTTGGGCAGTGGCATCATCATAATGGCTTTCATCTTCTCTGCATCCACTTACACCCCTTGTCTATTCACAAAGAAGCCTAAGAACTTCCCTGCGGTAACCCCAAAGGCACACTGTGAGGGGTTCATCCTCATCTTATACCTGCGGCACCTCTCGAATACTCTCCTGAGATCATATATATGTTTGTTTTCTTTCTTAGACTTCACCACCAGTTCATCCATATAGAATTCTAGTATATCATGAAATAGGTCATGAAAAATAGCCATCATGGTCTGCTGGTATACGACCCTAGCATTCTTCAGTCCGAAGGGCATGACTGTGTAATGGAAGTTCCCTCATGGTGTACAGAAGGCAGTCTTCTCCGCGTCGACAGGATCCATTTTAATTTGGTTGTAGCCCACGTACCCGTCCATAAAACTATACATCTCATGTCCCGCGGTGGCGTCAACTAAGTTGTCTATGCTTAGTAAGGGAAATTCATCTTTAGGACATGCCCTGTTCAAGTCACGAAAATCTAGGCAGATTCGAATTTGACTCTTGTCTTTTTTCGCCACTAGCATTATGCTGGAAAGCCATATGGGGTGCTGGATAGGCTTGATGAACCCTGCCGCTAATAACTTCTCCACCTCAGCTTTTATCTCCAAGTCAAGGTTCGCTTTGTATGTGTGTGTGGCTTGCCTTATCGAGAGGGCATTGAGGAGGATGTTCAATCTATGGGAGCTCACTTATGCGTCTATTCCTGGCATCTCTGTGTACTTCCAGGCAAACACATCAGTGAACTCTCTAAGCAGCCCAATGATCTCTTCCTTCTGCTTTGGTTCCAAACCCTTGGAGATTATAATGGTTCTACTCTCACCCTCTTCTGGCCTCAACTTGATCTCTTATAATTCTTGCAGTTGTTCTCTGGGTCCATCTTGCATGCATTCTGGAGCTTCTTCTGGTTCTTCGACATGCTCAATGATATGGGATTCATTAACAATAAAACATTCAGGCGCCGGGTCGATGCTTTCATCCCAAAACACTGCCCGCACAGACTGTTATAAGCGGTAGATGACCTTTCCATCAGGCAAGACCGCCTTTTTGAAAGTTCGAGGGGGCTTAGCCACCTCCTTTACTTTTTCTCTTGCCCTTTGCTATGTGAGGAATCACCCTCCCCCTAGACGATCATGAACGGACTTCTTTTGCGGTACACTTCCTTCGGCTACTTTGATCCCTTCTAGCTTTCTTTCAGAGACCTTTATTTCCTCATCTAACTCAGTGTAGAAGCCAGCATCCACCAGGTGGGCCTCCTCAATGGCGAAAGGTCTCTGCGTGGCCTTGATCAATATTTCTATGCCTCTAATGTTTGCCTTTTCACATTGATGGTAGGTGGAGGGAATTATGCCATGGGTGTGCATCCATACCCTTCCAATGAGTAACTGGTAGCTAGTGTTAGCATTGATAACATGGAACTTAATGTGGGAGGTAAAGTTTTCTAACTTGATTCCCACATTCACATATCCAATAGACTGTATTCTGGCATTGTCAAATCCGAAAATTACTTATGGTACTGGCACCACCTTCCCCTTGTCAATTCCTGTTTCATACAATGTACTGATGGACATGATGTTAATAGATGTTCCCCCATACATTAATGCCCTGGGAAATGAGACTTCATTGACCGTGGCTGTAACATACAGCGGGAGATTGTGGAAGTAAGGCACTAACCTATCTTCTTCTGAAAACGCCACTTCAGAAGTATACTTTTTAATCAGCCTTCCAATTGGTCCCTGCCAATTTAGTGAAGGATCTCCACGTTGTCGCACTGCCTCCAAGACTTTCCTCGTGGTTGCCACCCCGGTGTCGTACTTCACCCCTATCTGGTTGAAAAACCACTTGAACTTAGGGCTCCTTGCTATGGCATCACATTCAGAATCTAGGTCAACCACATATGTCTGGGCACTACAAACATACTCTGCCTCGGAGGTCCCTCCCTCATCTAGAGCGAGAATGACATCTACCTTACCCTCTGAGAGGGTCACTTCCTCAACTTCCCCACTTTCATCTTCTTGTTCTGGAGTGAAGAACCATTCCTCTTTCTTTCTTTCTAGCTCAAATCTTCTCAGTGATAGATTTTCCAACTCCTCACATAACTGGTCGCCGCTCTCCCACTCCATCAAATCTTTGGTAGCTTCTTCATCATAAGATACTACCATATTGGCAGTACTAAAGTGATGTGCTGGAAGTGAGTTCTCATTAACATCTACAGGGGGTATCTACAAGGTACCATTGGCCACCTACTCGCCAATGATCCTTCGCAAGTAGTAACAATCTTTGTTAGAGTGTTGCACCCGTTGGTGAAACTCACAGTACTTTAGATTGGCCTTGTCAACTGCAGTTGGGGTTTCTCCTTTCAAGTGAGAAGGTCCTGCCACCCCTTCTCTCACTAAGGTACGGTAACAATCCATAGCCTCAGCTATACTGCAGGGTAGTGGCGGTGGGGCATCTTCTCCAAACTTTCTCTTGTTGTCGGGACTGCTATTCTTGGCCCCAGAGCCTCCCTTCTTTCCTTTGGGATTCTCATCCATATAGTTGACCGCCTTCCTCCTCAAAACTTGAAACCTCCCGAAAATCAGTGGAACCTACGTCCTCCAACCCGGGGCCCTTGGTTTGATTATTATAGCTATGTTGCTAGCAGCCCTGGTGAACTCTCTAAAAGTTTCGTCTCTAGTTTCATTGATCAAGTGTAACTTGTACTCTTCTAAGAGTCCTTCCACACACATCTGCAGCAACCTGGCCTCCGCCACATCCTCGTGGACATATAAGGCCCTCTCGCGAAATCGTTTGATGTAGTGCATCAACTCTTCTCCTGGCTTCTGGACCTCTTATGCTAGGTGCCTCAATGTGAATTCATCCTCCACTACAAAGAACTTCTGGAGGAACTTCCTGTGCATCTCTTCCCAAGTAGGGACGTTGTTAGGCGCTAAATGGGAATACTATATATAAGCCTTCCCAGTGAGGGTCTTAGAGAATTCCCTCAACCTCAGGTTCTTGTCACCAGCATGCAGTCCCAAGTACTCAACAAACCTCTTCACGTGCTCTCTAGGGTTCTCCCCCTTGCCACTGCACTTGATAAATTTTGGTGGGATATACCCCTCAGGGTATGGCTTCTCATTTACTTCCTACGGATGGGGGTCTTGAAACTCGTCATATAGGTGGGGACCTTCCCTATGGGAGGAAGAGAGTAGCTTCCTCACTTCCTCCATGGTAACAGCCTTAGATTGTGACTCCTCCAAACACATGCTTTTAGCAGCTGGCGAACCTGATTACGCCACAGCCTGCTCCGGCACCGCTTTCCGGGACGGAATCGTCTCCGCCGAAATCACAACAGGAGTGGCTACCCCTCCAGAAGGGGCAGCAGATGGTGTCACACAACCTTGACCCAAACTTAATAGGTCTACGTTATTTTGCTTTAAGAAGTCAAAAAACATTGCCATAAGATTCATACCTGCCATTGGAGTCACTGCCGACGAACTGGTCTGTCCTCCCTGAGGTGCAGGCGCCTTGGCTCCGATGACCACCACTTCTTCCCGGGTAGTCTGGTCACTGTGAGCTCCATTATCAGATGGAGTGTCCTAAAAAACTAACTGCTTAGAGACATTGAAACCTTCTTTTGCCATTAAAGAAATAATACCTCCCCACCGGAGTCGCCAAATGTAGGAAGGTAGTGAGACTGGGGTCTATGAATATCTGGAGAGGGTGAGATGTGACCCACTCCAATAGACACTGGATGCAAGGTCTTCAAGGTCTTCTGGTGCAACTTCTCAAGAAACCTTCTCCTTCTAGTAACAATGGAACTCGAGCTTAACTCACTCCCTGCAAGAAGATGAACTTTCAGAGCAAAAAATAGTAATTTTCTCAAGGGAAACACCTGAGAATGATGGTCATCAGTGGGGAGTGAAAGAATAAGGCACTCAGCACTAAGAGAATGAGCAGGGAGAGAATATTGGGTAGGTCTGGTGTGATTTTGACAGAGTAATAGTGCAATTTCAATTACATCTCTCTTTGACCTTGCCCAGGGCATTAAGGTTGAGTTAGACTTTTGGGTGCCAAAATTGAGAGGGTTGGTGGGGGACAATGTCCGAAGTGTACCATTTATCCCTACCTGCAGGCAGCTCTGCCTGTCCCCTCCTACCGGCGCCACCTAGTGTCAACCCAAGTCAAATAGCAAATATGTCTCCCAATAAAGACAAGATGTCTGATTTGGTAAATATCTTTTGAAATGGTAACTTGTGGTGCAATCTTTGCAAATCTTGAGAGAGGAGGCGTTAAGGACCCTTGCGATGGCCCTTCTCAACTTGAGTTTCTGCAGGGACCTTTTCGGTGGCCCTTCTCAACTTGGGCTTCTGTAGGGACCCTTGTGGACACCTTTCTTAACTTGAGTTTCTGTAGGGACCCTTGTGGTGGCCCTTATCAACTTGGGCTTCTGGAGGGACCCTTGCAGTGGCCCTTCTCAACTTGAGTTTCTACAGGGACCCTTGTGGTGGCCCTTGTCAACTTAGGCTTTTGCTGCTACCTAAGTGGGTTCCCTCTTAACTTGGATTTCTGCAGTGACCCTTGCAGGGGCCCTTCTCAACATAGACTTTTGCTGCTACCTAAGTGGGTTCCTTCTCAACTTGAGTTTTTGAAGGGAGCCTTGTGGGGCCCCTCTCAACTTGGGTTTCTGCAGTGTACCTTGCGGGGACCCTTCTCAATATAGGCTTCTGCTGGTACCTAGGTGGGGTTTCCTCTCGATACCTCAAAAAAGTATTTTGGGGGAAGACACCCTAGGTGGGGAAGACCTAACAACCCGTATTGAAAAATATGCCAAAGTCGAAGATGTAATCGATCTTAATATGGTGGATATTGGTTGCGCAAAGACAAACAAAGAAGAATGATTCCCAGAAGAAAGAAAATAAGAATGGGGGCAAGACTGGCACCAAAAATGGCAATAAGAATGACCCCTCGAAAGCGTTCTAGGCTGTTAACACAGTCTTCAAGGAACTGATATACAAAATCCTCGACAAAATTAAGGAAGCGCTATTTGTCAAATTATCCAAGAAGATCGGAGGAGATCCAACGAAGCGCAAAAATGCACTGAAGTGCGCGTTCCACAAAGAGGGCGATCACAGGACTGAACACTGCAAAGCCCTCAAATCTCATCTCGAGGAGTTGGCCCAGGCTGGTCATTTCGATGAATTCATAGACAAGAAGGCTGACAAAGTCGCAGCCAATGGTGACCAGAAACCAGACAACGTCCTTGAGGACGATATAGGCCACGAGTTCACGGTAATTCATGGGGCATCAGACCTCAAGTAAGTAGACGAGAGCGATGTTCGGATGGAAATTAAGAAGCTAACTGCCGTCATGCAAGCTTTTTAAATTGCCCCGCCAAGACTCTAGTCAGAAAGTGTCATCGGGCAGAAGAGTTCGACTAAAGCAAACCCATTGTGTTTACTGAAGATGACCTAGTTGGGGTAAGAACCCCTCATCATGACGCATTGATCATCACACTCAGGATAGTTAATTGGGACATCGACAGGTTTCTCATCGACCAAGGTAGATCTTTCGAAGTGATGTACCTTGACTTATTCCACAAGTTAAAGTTGAATATCGCCGACCTTAAAGAGGCCACGGTTCCACTGATCAACTTTGCATGCCTCTGGGAAAGATAGTCCTTCCCATCAGGGTAAGAAGTATTTTGAATATGATCGAATTTTTAGTAGTAGATATCGAATCCCCCTATCACGCCATCCCGGGCAGGGGCTGGCTCCATGCCATGAAGGCTGTTTCATCCTCTTACCATAAAAAATTTAAGTGCATAACAGATCGGGGGGTAGTCGAGATTTGTAGTAACCAAGCTTTTGGCCCGAAAATGCTTTATCGCAGTTATCTGCCCCAAGCATGAGAAGAATAAATAGGGGAAGAAAGTCCAAGAGGATGCCCAGGAAGGCGTATCACCTTTTAAATAGCAATTACAGTATGGACGACTAGGGGTGGAGGAAACCAGGGTCCACCCCGCATATGGGATCGTCGAGGATCTAGAAGAAGTTGTAGCTAGAGTCAACTTACCTGAAAGGCGATTCTTGATCGGAGCCTCTATCATCGACCAAGAAAAGAAGGAGATTACCACGTTCCTACGAAGCAATCTAGATGTTTTTACTTAGGAACCATACGAGATGCATAGGATATACCCCTCAATTACATGCCATCAACTTCACGTCGACCCAGCTTTCAAACCAGTCACTCAGAAGGATCATCGAACGGCTCCGAAAAAGGCAAAGGTAGTAGAGAAAGTGATTGGCAAGTTACTGGATACACGTTCTATTCGGGAAGTGAAATTCCCTAGATGGCTATCCAACCCAGTCATAGTACCCAAAAGCAATGAAAGTTGGAGAGTATGTATTAACTTTACCGACCTCAATAGGGTATGTCCAAAAGACAGTTTTCCTCTCCCAGAGATAGACCAGCTGGTCGATGCCACTATAACGCATGAAAGAATGAGCTTTCTGGATGCCTACTTAGGATACCACCAAATCCAACTTTACGAGACTGGCAAAGATAAGACCTCCTTCATAATGCCTATTGGGTTGTATTATTATAAAGTCATGTCGTTCGACCTCAAAAATGCAGGAGCGACTTACCAGCGACAGGTTACCAAAATGTTCAATAAATAAATGGGATAAATAATGGAGGTATACATCTATGACATACTCGTCAAAAGTAAACTCAAGGGCGACCATCTCTCAGACCTTACAGGGACCTTTGAGATCCTCAGGAAATACCAGATGAAACTTAATGTTAGCAAGTCTTCATTCGGTGTCCAGTCAGGAAAGTTCCTAGGATACCTAGTCAGCAAAAGAGGGATTAAAGAAAACCCCGTTCAGATCGACGCAATCAGAAAAGTCCATTCCCCCAAGACGATTAGAGATATCCATAAGCTTACTGGTATGCTCGCCTCACTAAATCGCTTCATTTCTAAGTCTTTAGAGCGTTTTCGACCATTCTTCCAACTGTTGAAGAAAGATAAGGGCTTAGTATAGAACGATGACTGCTCCAAAGCCGTAGAAGAACTCAATTCTTACCTCAGCAAGCCACCCTTGCTGGTAATCCCACGTGAAGGCGACCATTTATATCTCTATCTTGTCGTGTCATACCACGCTATGAGCTCCATCTTGGTATGAGAGAACGAAGGAGGCCAACACCCGATCTATTACGTAAGCAAGATGCTCTAGGACGTCGAGCAACGTTACTTACCCCTATAGAAGCTCGTTTATGTCCTAGTAGTAGCCTCGAGGAAGCTGAAGCATAACTTTGAGGTTCATTCCATTATCGTAATCACCTCGCACACCATCAAAGGTGTTCTAAGTAAAGATGACCTCTCCGACCGACTGTCAAAGTAGTCGGTGGAGCTTGAAAGATTCTATATCCACTTTCAACCAATGATAACAATTAAGGGGCATATTCTAATTGATTTTATCATTGTGTTCATGAGGAATCAACCTACTGCCCAGTTAGAAATCGAGCAACCAACAGAAAAGGAAGCAAAAACCTATGACTGTACCCTTTACCTTGACAGAGCCTCCAACTCCAGGGGCAGGAGTAGGCATTGTATTAGTTTCCCCAGATAAGACTGTGCTCGAACAAGGGATCAGGATAGGATTTAAAGCCTCCAACAACAAAGAGGAATATGAAGCGTTGATCGCCGACCTGTGCAAAGCATAATTGCTAGGGGGAAAATTCCTTCAGGTATTTGGCGATTCAAAGCTAGTGTCGAAGCAAATAAGTGCAGACTTCAGCGCCAAGGATGAAAGGATGGCAACTTACCTCGCTATCGTAAGAAGACTTATGGCGAAGTTTAATATAATTGATGTCCAGCAGTTCCCCATGGGACAGAACAGTCACGCCAACGCCCTAGCAGCTCTAAGCTCCGCCATTGACCCCGACTTAAAGAGGACCATTCAGATAGAATTCCTCTCGAAACCAAGCATCAACCAAACAGTCGCAGAGTAAGTCCTACATGTAGAAAAGGCACCCAGTTGGATGGATCCCATCATAACTTACCTAAGGAGCGACGCACTATAAGGCGACAAGAGGTCGACGCACCAGATAAGAGTCAAGTTTGCTCGCTTTCACTTATCTCCTGAAGGAAAACTCTACATAAAGTCTTTAACTAGCCCCTACCTCCAGTGCGTTCACCCAGAAGATGTCGAGAAGGTTTTTAAGAAACTTTATGAAGGCATTTGTGGGAGACATACAGGAGGAAGATCCTTATCTTTTCGAGCAATCAAGGAAGGATATTGGTGTCCATACAGGCATAAGGATGCTGGAGTTTATGTTTGCAAATGTGAGAAGTGCCAAAATCATTCCCCTATGGTCCACCAACCATCTAGAAACCTCAAGTCATTAACCAATCCATGGTCGTTCGCCCAGTGGGGCTTGGATATTGTAGGGCCTCTGCCTACCGCATCTGGAAATCGCAAGTATTTGTTGGTCGACACTGACTACTTCACCAAATGGGTAGTAGTAAAACCATTCACAAACATATGAGACTCTGACATGACGAGGTTCATATGGAAGAACATCATCACCCGCTTTGGGACGCCAAGGACGATCATCACTGACAATGACACACAGTTCGAAAGTGGTTTCTTTAAAGGCTTTTATGACAAGCATGTCATGAATCACCACTTTAGTTCTGTAGCATATCCCCAGAGCAATGGGCAAGCTGAAGCTTCCAATGAAATAATGATCTAAGGACTAAAGAGACGGCTAAAAAGAGCCAAAGGTGCCTGGATAGACGAACTACCTCACATTTTATGGGCTTATCGTACAACTCCAAGGAGATCAATGGGAGAAACCCCCTTCGCGCTCGCCTATGGAATGGAAGCAGTCATCCCACTAGAAGCAGGACTCCCTACTATAAGGATTACCCTGGCCGACCAATGCCTTAATGGTGAAGCATTACTCACTGAGCTTGACTTAGCCGATGAGCAGTGAGAACTGACACTAGTTAAGTTGGCATCTTACCAACAACAATTGGCCAAATAATATAATAAAAAAGTCAATCCGAGGAAATTTCTATTAGGAGATTATGTCCTAAGGAAAGTACTCGACAGTGCTGTGAGACCATCAGACTGCAAACTGGGACCAAATTAGGAAGGACCTTTTAAGATAATAAAAGACGACTTATAGGGGGCCTATCACTTAGAAACATTGGAGGGCAGGGAGATACCAAGAGCCTGGAATGCATCCAACCTTAAGAAGTTATACTTTTATACTTCTATACTTTTTATTTTACAAGCATCATTAATTTAGGAAAATCTTCATTTACAAGCTAATGTTGCTTTTTATTTATCATTTTTAGTCAATAAAGTTCGATTGGCCCGCACATTTTGAACTTCTTGATTGTTTAATGTCTCTTGATCAAACTTCAATACGCATCATTTCTAAAGCAATATGCACCCCCTTAAAACATAACAGAAATAACAGGTTGATCAACTTGCTCCATCCAAGGAACAGAGCTCCTATAGTACGCCATAATTAATGTATGCAAAACTAATATATATATATATATATATATATATATAAAGCAAGGTTCACGGCTAACCTTCCTCGGGTCTTTGTTAAAAACACAATTGGACTCCTGAGTTGCTCCGGCAATAATAAAAGCCTACAGGGGACCCTTAGTCAATAAATCCAACTTAAGTTGGTTGAAAAATCTTGTTTGGACGGATGTCCCCTTAACAAGGTACATTCGCGCCATCGCCCGACTTAAGCCTAAGGGAGTGTGACGACACGACCTAAAAGGTAAAGTGGGACGGAATGATATGGCAAAGGCATATTAGACTAGTAGAATGTTCAAACATAAGATAACAAAACTCAATGTCATTTAGTCGGTCAAAAAGCCCAAAATGATTAAAAAATGTGTACTAACTCATTTATACTATGATCAAATTTATCAAGCACCTTCTTAAATACTGATACCAAGCAATAAACAAGTAAGATTAATACATGTTTAGTAAGCAAGTGCTCAAAGCATAAATAATCAGCTTATCTATCATAAAATAATCATGCTTTTATTACATTTACATCTATCATAAAGACCTACGATGGACCAGCACGATGAGTAAGGTAGTCCGCTACTCGAGCTCTCCGACCATTATCAGGATGAGGAACTAAGTTTTCTTCAAAGCTATCTGGATGTGGCTTTAGAAGCTGCACCGGAATAACATCTATTGCGATCCATCGATCATCCTTCGAGAAGGTATTTCGCAGAATAAATGAGCGAACAGTCTGATATTTATACCAAAGGGCTGATTCCTTAAGAACATTCATCTATCCCATGGAAAAAGCAAGTTCTTCGGCCTCCTTCAGTCTTACTGGGGCACCTGTCCAACCTTGGTCATACCCGTCAGCCCAAACGTCCCAAGGACCCTTTCAGAATAATTATATCAATCGTATAACGTTTCTTTGAAGACTAGTAGCGATCACATATGCTCGACGAACATCTTCCTTCAGTTCGACAATCTCCCTCCTGAATGCCTAATTGTCAGTATAAGTAACCATAGCAGACGATGAGGAGGAGCTTCGCAGCAGCAATTAGGGGGAAATCAACAGTAACTCCAACAGCAGTCAAGGCTTGGTCCCAGCCTTTCTTGAAACATGCAAGCCGGAGGTAAGAAATTTGGCATTCGGCGTTGTCATATGCTTCATCCCAACCTTTATTTTATCTGCTCTCTCGAACGATTATTGCCTACCCCTTCAACTTCTCTACTTTCGTGACCAACCCCTTATCTGCCTCTGCCACTGCCAGCTTGTCCGTAATCACGACATCATAAACTTCACGGAGGTCAGATAACTTTTTAGCAAACTTCTCCCTCTTTTTATCAAAGGTAGCCTTTGTGTCAGCAAGGACCTTCTCTAAAGACTTTAGAGCTTCATCCAGCTCTGAGTTCCTCCTCGACAGCTCAGTTCAACCACGGAGTAGCACAGTATAGTCATAGACAAACTGCAAAGCAAAAAAGCCACAGGGTAAGCATGAGATATTAGAGGAAAACTTAAAATAAAGAAGATTATATAAAGGAACACTTACCAAAGCAAGCCCTTGGGTAGACTTGAGGGCTAACTGGTCTCTCCCGATGCTCGATGAGCGCTCACGGTCAGTCACGAGCGCTACTTTTTCCAGAAATAGGGGGGAAAGTTGGGGAGTAACAGCCACCGAAGCTCCCTCGACAACAACAATAGAAGGCACTATTGATGCCTTTGAGGCTTGTGCCCTTATCTTCTTTCCTTTTATTTTATTCTCTATCTCTGTCTCTCTGTCTCTCTCTCACTTCTCCTCTTCTTATTTCTTCTTTTTCTCCACCTCCTTCTCTTGAGCAACCACCTTGAAGCTACCAATAGAGTCTCAATCCTTTTACTTGAAGAACTTAATCATATTGGATAGCAGATCATCATCATCATCATCATCATCATACTGGATTAAGATTCTTTTCCTCATATGGGCCATCTCTTATTCGCTGGACTCTCCTTTACTGGACTCTCACTCGCTACTCTCACCTTAACCACTTCCTTCCTCGCTGCCTTCTACCTGATCCTCCCCCAACCTACTCTCTTACTCTAACTCTAAGTTAATAGGTTCAGAGGTACCATCAGCTTCTTCTCCTGGAACCTCCAGATGAGGGATTGTGTCTACTGGACGAGCAATAAAATTGGAAGCAATATTCCTATACTCCAACAAGAATGTAGCAGACCGAGTATCTTTTATTATCTAAGATTTCAGAAGTTCATCAGCTCAGATCTCGCGAAGAGTTAGCTCTTGGTTCTTGCCTTTCGCTGTAAAAGAAAACGAAAGGAAAAATCAGAAGGAGTGCACACAGAGGAACGCAAATAAGCAATAAAATAGGGATAAAGATAATAACCTTTGTACTCTTCCCCAAAGGTAGGGATCCGAGGCCCCAAGTACCTTATGCCCCCCGATTGGGGAGGAAATTGCCAATTCCTGGCAATCAAATCTTCAGACCAATATTCTTTATGGGAATCAGGTAGGTTTACTACCAATACCCTATCAGGGATTCTTGCCATCAAGTACAGAAGACCACCACTGGTGCGAGAGAAGGAATAGCAATAGCAAATCTCAACTAATCCTAAATTGGTGCCATAAAGCTTGTTTATCCTATGAACTCTGATAGAGTGGCTTTTAGTGTATATCGTCGTTGTTTGAAGCTCCTCTAATAAAAAGTCTCAATTACCAACAAAAATATATAACAAACTAGAATATAGTGGTAAGTAAGGTATCAATCCAAATCTAATGGTGAGACATGCAAGAGAGGAAATATGTAATTCATTTGTTTATTATTTCTTTTTCAATTTTTGGTTTTTTCTATTTGTTTTATGCGTTTAACAATTTGGAGATGAGGTGAAATAAGACTACACTAAATAAAAGATCTAATTACTAACCAGAAAGTAAGAGAATAAACTAAGTAAATCTAACCAAATAAAAATATAAAATATGAGATGAGTGAAGAAATAAAAGTGAGGACTAACAAGGGATAGGATGACATCATATATTGTAGTTAATCAAAATTAATTAATTCATTAAAATTAATTATCCTAAGTCAGTATCAAAATCATAAATCAACTCTCGTTGCAAATGTAATTTTGACAATAACATTTTAGAAAATTAAATTTAACACTCCTACAACTCTTGAAATGCAGATAAAAACATCATATAACAAATCACTCGCTAGGATCGATTTATCAAATTAGTTTAAATCATAAAAGTAAGCTTAGAGTTGAAATTAAAGGAATAATACCACACTTGAGAAGCCCCTATCTCTAGTTCAAAACAAAAATGGGTATTATAACTAGAATTTCGATTTTCTCTCAAAAATAATTTACCCTCTCTCGAGGCGTAAATTAAAATGTAAGAGTGGAAAGTTAATCATCAAAGGGACATTTAAATTAAATTAAATTAATTAATTAAATTATGATTAACATAAAATAATCGGTCACCCCACCCCTTGAAAGAGGATTTAGCCTAACATGATATCAAACATGACAAACGATCATTCAATAGGCATTTAATATAAAAGAGTAAAGAGAAGAACAATCAAACCAATCTCTTGAATTCAATTGACTTCAATCCTTGAATTAGAAGCATACAATCCTCCAAGTGAGTGATCAATAAAAATATAAATGAAAAATTCACTCGACTTGAATCTCACAAATTTAATTTCACACTAAAAAAAAGCTACTCTAAAAAAAATAAAAAGTGTTTCTCTCTCAAATCTTCTCTCTAAAACCCTAGATCATCCCCCAAATGAGCTTTGGGTCTTCATTTATAGGAGGCACATGGAGAACGGGGGCACAATTGGGAAAATGGGCTAGGGGTGCATGTGCATGGGGTGAGGTAGAAATCAGATCTGGGTGAGGCTATTTTGGGAAACTTTAATTGTGCATGTCGGAGATGTGGTAGTTATGATGAGTTGGGGGTAAAATGGGTATATGGGGTAAATGGTTTTAAAACACATGGGGGTTGTTTTTATTTATTTGGGTTTTTGGTCTTTGGTTGGCTTTAAGCAGGTGAAGAAATCGTGGCTTTGGGTAACCGGGTTGTGGCAGTGGATGGAATCGGTAGCAGGTCCGGGCTGGTAATGGGTTATGGACGGAGTAGGGGGTCGGGTTGAAATGGGATTGGGATTTTGGTTGGGTGAATCGGGTATTGGTCGCGGGCTGATGGGTTGAATCAGGTGGTGATGGCACCGGGGTGGTGAATTTATAGCAGTGATCGGAATTGCGTTCGATCCGAGTTCGGGTTTGATTGGCCGATTTCGGGTACGGGGGATGGGCAAGTCGCCAGCGATGGGTCGAAATGGGCGATATGGGGTTGTATTGAAAGCTGGGTCCGGGGTTATGCCGGAGTTGGGTGAAGGGGAATTGGGTTTGAAATCGGGTTGGATCGGATTGTGGCCGGACAAGGGAAGGTTATGGTGTCTGAAGGGTAGAAAGGGGTTGGAAGTCGGGTAACAGCTGAGGTGGTTTGTGGGTGTAACAAACCGAGGTCTGGGTTAAGGTTCGAAGTGGTCAAGGCAGGTCCCGATTTCAAATCAGGTCGCAGGTGGGTTAGGCAGAAGGTATGGGACGATTTATTGGTGTGTTGGGAATTGGTGTAAGGAGAGAGAAATAGTGAGTGTGTTTTGGTGGGGAAGATGAATGTGTGAATGTTAGGGAGTGTGAGTGTGTAGGTTAGTTAGTGTGTGCGTGTTGTGTGGGATTAGTGTGGTGTGTATTTAATTCGTCCCCTAAAAATAACTATCTAACTAAAACTAATAAAACTAAAAATTAAAAATAAATAATAATATCTAATCAAGAAATTAAAATTAATAAAACTTAAAATAAAATCCTAACTCAAAATAATACTATCTAAAAATAATACTATCTGATTAAGAAATCAAAATTAAAAAAACTTAAAATGAAATCTAAACTCAAAATAAAATAAAAATCAAACTAAAAGAAAATAAAAATAATAAACCTATTAAACTAAAAAGACTCTAAATAAAACAAAAAGAATTAAAAAAAAAATCTAAAAACTAAAGCCCTAAAAAATCTAATAAAACTAAAAAAAAATCCTAATGAAAGGCTAATACCCATAAAATAAAATAAATAAATAAAAATAGCAAATAAATCCTAAATAAATCTAAAATAAATTTTTAAAATAAAATTTTTAAAATTATTAAAAGTAAAAACTCAACACACATTGGGTTCGGGGTAGGTTTTGGCTATGTATGGGCTAGGTTAGGGTTACGAGATTGGTTATTTTAGCCACTTCTTGAGGCAAATTGCCTTGAAATAGAGCTTTTGAAATCGCAACTGCAAACAAACCTGCACAATTGATAATTATGCACATAAGGACCCTTTTGTCGAGAATTAGCAATTAAAAATCGTCTATTCGGGGTATAAAATATACACTTTTGGGTGCTTATCACACCACCCCAAATAAAACATTGATAGTCCTTGGGCAAAATATAGAGAGAAAGAAAGATAAGAAACCAAAAGTGTACCACTTTCGCGGGCACTTGCGATTGCACTTAGCATGTGCAACAAGCCTTTAAACCTATAGGTTGCCCTACATGACGAGTTATGTCTCATGAGGGTTTGAAGGGAATATACCCACAAAATTCTTTATTTATAACGTCAGTCTATCTCTTATTAGACATAGAATAATCGCACAATACATCATGAAAGAAATATTTTTAGAAATATAATCTAGAATTGTGTAAAAATATTTCGCTAAGTAAATACTCAAGGCACATCCTTCCTAGAACTCAACATGTGTGGTGTGAATCAGTCAAAACGGGCCGAGTATAATAAGAGTAATTCCTAGATTTCCTTTTCGGAATCAACGCTTCAACTTCAAAATGTCACTGGATATAACTCTCTCAAACGAACTTTCGAGATTAGGGTAAGTGTATCGCTCTTGTGTGTAAGGAGGTGAGTAAATGTAAGCAAGTTCAAGTGCCTCGCACACATATAAGAAAGAGCGAACACTTTTGAAAGAATAGTGATCTCATGAAATAATGTTAATCACTATAGTGAGAACGTCGAGTTATTCACCACGTTGAGTTTCATTTACCCGAACACCTAGGGGAGAACATGGATGTTTATGGGTGAGGGGGAAATAAAATGGGAAGGATATGATATGAGGGTGATATGATGGATGTTTGATGGATGATGGATGCGATAAGTATGTTATATACATGAAGAACAAATGTCTTTATTTTACAAGAACTAACTACAAGGGTGGAGGAAGATGATCCAACTCAAGAGTAGGGGACACACACTCCTCATGAGGCGTGAAGTGATCCTCAAGGGCACTCGCAAGAGGAAGTGTGGAAATAAACGAGTGAGTGATCAACTTTTCCACCATTAAGTCACCATTTTAGGTGGTTGGAAAATCAAACAAGGCATCCAAATCCGAGAGAGAAGAATCAACATTAATATATGAATCAAATTGAGTTAAGCATGGTGGAACATGATCCATACCCGGAGAGGTAGAAACCATCTCGGATTCAATCTCAAGAAAATAGTGAGACTCGTGACCGAAGCTAACCTAAGATGAATTGGTTCCTCGGGAACACATGCGATGGGCTGAATAGGTGTAGACGCGGGCATTTTTTTGGATTCATCGGGAGGGAGAATGTGAACCTCAAGTGTAGGTTTATTTGGATATGACAGGAGCAAATCAGTCTCACTAATGAAAGGTAAGTCAACAAAATTGTCGACTTGGGGCTTGAACCACATGATGTTTTCAACTTCGAGATTCTCGGGGTGAGAGGGTTAGTCACACTCAAAGTCAGTGGCACAAGACGACTCATCATCACTCTATGTGGGGGAAATAACGGGTTGACTTAGGGTGAAGTCCGACTCTCACTCACACTCAATTTTATTTAATCTTTGTTCAAGCTGTTGGAGGGCTTAATTTTGAATTTGCTTGCTCTTGCTTGAGGAAGAACTTTTTCAATAGGCTTTCGAGAGTGAAGGTGGATGATGGTGGTGGAGTGATGGGGGTTACGATGGTTCAGGTGGACACAACTTGCTATGGACATGACTATATGGAGAATACTCAACGAAAGTGTGGGGAACAGGGTCAAGTTGGTCATACACGGGATAAGAATCTTCGTGAGAGATAAAAGGTTGATAATCGTTGGGTGAGTAGTGAGGGAACTGATTGGGAATGGGTGCACTTGATTGCCATAACGACTATTGGAACGTGTGAGGATCCACAACATCGAGTTGGGATTCGTTGTGACACCCCGCCTAATTAATTATCGGGTGACCAGTCCTTAATTAATTAATTTCAGAATATCAAGTTGGTTCGGATAATGCATCACTGTCAAAAACTCAAATTTTAATTTAATAAAAACTAACCACCTAATATTTAAAAAGGTTGGTGTCAAAATTTTATCAAGTTATTAACCGACATCAGTAAAGAGTAATATTTAAACATCATCACACATCACAACAGTATAAGGTAAGACAGCGTGTATAAGCTAATTTTTAAGGTTTTATCGGTTAGCCTTGGAAAAGTGATTGATCCCCTTATTTCGAATGCTCAGAGCGCGTTTGTGGGTAGCCATCAGATCCTTGATGCAACGTTGGTGGCTAATGAGTGCATCGAATCCAGATTGAGAGGGGGGATCCTGGTATTATCTGTAAGCTTGATATTTGAGAAGGCTTATGATCATGTGAACTACGACTTCCTTTTATATTTGCTGAGGAGGATGGGGTTTGGCGAGCGATGGTGTAGGTGGATGAAGAGATGTATATCCTCTGTCAGATTCTCTGTTCTGGTGAATGGGGTCCCTGAGGTTTTTTTCTCCAGCTCTCAAGGTCTTCGGCAGGGTGACTCTTTGTCCCCTTTTCTTTTTATCTTGGTTATGGAGGCTTTCTCTCGAATGATGAGTCGTACTGTAGAGGGCGGTTTGGTCTCGGGTTTTTTGATCGGGAGCTCGGCACCCCATCAAGTTGTTGTTTCTCACCTTTTGTGCGCGGATGATACTATTATTTTCTGTGGGGCATCTGTGGATGAGGTGAGGACGTTGAGTTTGCTCCTACTATGTTTCAAGGCCGTGTCGGGTCTTCGTATCAATGACGGGAAGAGTGAGATGATTGCTATTGGAGAGGCGGGGAACGTGGGTATATTGGCTAGTGTTTTTGGTTGTCGGGTCGGCTCGCTCCCTTCTACTTATCTTGGCCTTTCGATTGGGGCTAAGTTTAAGTCTCCTTCGATGTGGGAATCAAGTTCTTGAGAGGGTGCAAAGGAAATTAGCAGGTTGGAAGCATAGTTTTCTTTCCAAAGGGGGTCGTTTGACTTTGATCAAAAGTGTTTTATAAAGTCTTCCTACGTATTTTATGTTTGTGCTCCCGTTACCTTGTTCCATTGGGAAGCAGCTCGATAAGATGATGAGGGATTTTCTCTGGAGAGGACATGATGATCAGTTTAAAAACTATTTGGTGAATTGGGACAAAGCGTGTAGGTCGTTGCAAGAGGGTGGGACTGGGGTACGGAGTATTTTCCATTTTAATAAAGTTCATCTGGGTAAGTGGTTGTGGCATTTCAATAGGGAAAGCGATAGGTTGTGGAGGAAAGTGGTGGTAGCTAGGAATGGGGTCAGTTCGCATGGGTGGGGTCCTTCGGTGGGACACTCTGCACATGGGGTGGGGTGGTGGTGAAATATTGCGCTTGGGTGGGGGACTTTATCTAGGCTCACTTCTTACCGACTCGGGAATGGGAGTCGCATCAGGTTTTGGAAGGATGTCTAGGGGGAGGGGGATGTCTAGAGGATCTTTTTCCGGTGATGTTTCGGATTGGGGGAGATAGAGAGGGGTAAGTTGAGAATCATAAACGGAGGGTTAGAGATCGTTCGCTGTGAGACCCGAAGTTTAGGAGGGAGCTCCAGGATTGGGAGATTGAGTAGGCAGAGGAGTTCTTTGAGTTGTTGAATTTGGCGCCTATCCCGTCCTTGGGAGTTGATGGGTTAAGGTGGATGAACTCTCAGGATGAGGTTTTTTCCGTTAAGAAATACTATTATGTGCCGAGGGGTCGTGGGGGTGGTTATTTTCCTTGTAAGTCCATTTGAAAGAGTCCGCCCCCCAAGGTTTCACTACACCAAAATACTAATTTTGTGACTGCCTTCTTATGACTGCTAATGGGGGTGACAAACTTATGACTGCCAGGAGCAGTCACAAAATTATTTATGACTGCCATTAGGAGTGATAAAATCGTTGGGTAATGAAAATTTTGAGTCAATTGGTTTGTTACTGCTAATGGCAGTCACAAATCGCAGTCACAAATTTGTAACTGTCACAAGTAGTCACAAATTTATCAGTAAGCTTAAGTTATGACTCTTATGAACAGTCACAAAATTATAACTGCTATGAGTAGTCAGAAATTTTACCCTAAGACATAATTTATGACTGCTATTAGCAGTCATAAATTTATAATTGTTCCTAAGAGTTACAAATTAGCCGTTATAAGGGTCACGAAAATTTGACCTAACTTTAATTTCCCTCTTACCTCTCCTCTCTCCTCTTCAACTCCCACTCCTTTCTCTTTCATTTCGCTGTAAAGAACTGTTGTGAAGAAAATATCCTTCATTTCGTTGTGAGTTTTCTCTTCATTTCGAGCTGTGATTCATTTCGAGTTGTGATTTCGCTGTCAATTTATTTATGTCTGGGTTTTCCCTTCATTTCGAGTTGTGATTTCCCTTCATTTCGAACTATGATTCATTTCGAGTTGTGATTTATTTATGAGTTTTGGTTGTTTGTGTTGCTGTGAGATGTAGAAATAAATTCTTATATTTGTGTTGCTGTCAATTTATTTATGAGTTTTGGTTGTTTGTGTTTTGGTTGCTTGTGTTGCTGTGTGATGTAGAAATAAATTCTTATATTTGTGTTGTTGTCAATTTATTTATGATGTTGTTTATACAAACATAAATAAAGTATTATATTTATGAGTCTTGGTTGTTTGTGTTGCGGTGTGATGTATAAATAATGGGTTTTTCTTAGTTTATTTGAGTTTGGTTTTATGTACTATGTGGGTGATTTTATTACTAGGTTTGGTTTACTCTTGTAAATTGTTAAGAATTAATAAAATGAGCTAATGTTATAACGTGTGTTTATATTTGATTTGGATAATCTTTTTTTTTTTATTTTCTCGATTGTTTTGCCTTTTATGTATGATGTGGGTGGTTTCTATACTGTTTTTTTCTTGTATTTTGTACTTCTGAAATGTTAACAACTAAAACCTATTTGCTAATTAAGTAGTCAAATAGGTCTTGCTCTAATAGGTAGTAAATATTTCTTGTAGGACCTATTAAAGATAGTTTATTTAATGCGGCCAATTTAATAATGTATGATGTAAATAAGACCTATTTGTTCAGCATCCTAAAAAGATTCATATTATCATGATAAGGCATTTCCATTATCTAGAGATTACGGAACTATTTTAGTGTTTTGTACTATGTTTTGAATGTATGTTGTTATGAACCTGTTGTTGTTTTAAATGAAATTACTGTCTTTTTAGGATGATATTACTGCCCTTTTGAACTGGAATAAACACATCCAGTCAAAATTCCATACAATAGTCCAATACAAGAAATCAAAGTCTAATTATGTAATAAAACAACTCTAAATCTCTGAATGTACAATAGGAGGGATGACATGTCCAATCGAAATAAATGACTAATGGATAAGGAGAAATTGACTCACAAGCGTCTCCTAGCAATATCTCGTAGCTCCCACACCAGCTACAACTCGGCAAATGAATGGAATATCCTAAGTCCGGTGTTCTTGTGGTTGAGCAACTAAAATAATATAACAAGAAAAGAGATTTGTAGAAAAACGGATCAGAGCCCGAGTAGAAAACAGTTTAAACATAGCAAGTGCTTAAATTGATTTAATTAGCACATATATTATCCATGTTAACTTAGCGTACTCACTTGAGATGCTCACCTCTCATTTAATATGCACACCTAGCGAGTCTAACTACCCATACTAGTCTCGTCACTTTACCTGATTATATGTAGGATAATCACTATGCCGGATACAATATCTAAATAACCCGAAATCAATATATTACCTATTATTAGGAATAGGTTTAAGGATTTTGTAACTCATTCTCAGAGCATTCTTTACTCCCAACTGGTGACCCAATAAATATTTAATTTAATAAAGCAGCCAACAAGAAACACAAAAAAAGTACTCAGTATACATATATAAAATCTCCCTGTGTATACATACAATTATATCTATACAGCACCCATGGTTAAGAAATCCCTAGTGCTAGGCATACTCGGCTATCTAGTCCCATTGCAATGCTCACGCATAAAGGATAACAGGTTCAATATCTCAAGAACCCAATAAAACATATACACATATTGGAGGCGAACATAGTCCCAAGCCGATGGGCTACGCACATACCTACACACCCATACGATCGTCATCACTATCATTCACACAGATAGCCCGTACCTAGGTTCCATGCTCTAGTGATACGACTCAAAATCCCCCGAAGGTACACAAGAAATGGTCGTCCACAACGCGTTAGCCCCCATTCGATAACCAGTAGCTAGGTATGCCATACACATGATATTCAAAGTAATAAGCATGCACACAACTTATATACATTAATAGATAATCACATAACCCAAATAATATAATCTGTAAGTATTATTAACGCCATTAATCTCCTCGATACCCGTATATATAAAGCCTCTATAGGACTTAAATTCCCTCATAAGTTTCCACACAAATTCAATACCCCAAGTACCATTACCCCTTAATTCCTTAACACTTTGGAAATTTAAGTCACCTGCTACTCACGAAGGTTAATACACTTATATAGATAACCCTAGGAAGACATCCAACCCAAACAAACCCTAATAACCCATTCTGGAATTTTGTTAGAAGTTCGAGGATTCTCGTTCGAACGAGTTCGTTCGAACGAAGTTCCGACTTCGAACGAACTCGGCAACTCGTTAGAAAGGTCGTTGGAAATCTCATTAAAAGTCTCGTTCGAACGAGGTCGTTCGAACGACCTGGGCAGGTTTTCTAACGAAAATTCCAAACAGACCCAGTTCTTCCAAATTTCGATATTTCTCAACATTCCAAACCTCAAACTCAATCCAAATTTCTTCTAACATTAGTTTAAAGGTTTCTAAACTAACCCTAATCATTATGGGGAAATTTCTAACACAAATTAGTGTTCAAAACTTTATGTTATCAAAAGGGAAACCAACAATTTCTAAAATCTCTAAGAATCCTCATATAATGAAGCCATCACTTTAAGTATTTCAAATCCTTAAATTCAATTCGGTATCTATACATAAAATCTCCAGATTTAATAATCTACAAATGGGGTAAATCCTCTACATGCAACCCATCACCAAAATCTAATGTTCTTCTACGATTAAACCTAATGAAACCCAAATTTCCATCATTTATTATCTAAATCATTAATAGAGTTTAACAAGAACAATATATGCTAAATAAACTAGAAAGATAAACACTTACCTTGGAATGAACTTCTGATTCTTGGGATGAAATTGTTATGGGAATGATCCTCTTGACGCGATCTACACGCTAGTGTATTTTTTGGTGTGAAAGCTTGAGTTCTTGGCTTAAGGCTCCAATGGAGTCTTCTTCTTCCTTGGTTCTCTCTCTCTTTTATCTCTTCCTCATGTAAGGTGAAACTGACAGGCCACTAACCCTCAATGCTCTTAATTAATCCCAATTTTCGTCCATTTAATTACCTAAAAATCCCAAAAGACCAAAATACCCCTCTGGGGTGTTATTTTGGGCTAAAATGCCCCGGACTCCAAATAAAATACCCGAGTAGTGTTTTCTGACTATTTCGACCCTTCCGAACACTCTGGGGCACTCAAAATAGTCCTTCGAGTTATATAAAGATAATTTACCTTTTTAAACCCCAAATACATATCAGTGACGTGACTCATACGTGCGTCCCAAATAATTATATCATGATTGTCGTGTATCTCATCCTGGCCATAATATTATTTCCAAGACCATCTATTACGTTACTCACTACGTAATGTTCAACATAATTATTATTCAACATGATTTCAACATAATCATTTCCGATAACTACTAACTCTCGTCACGTTAGTAATTTTTACCATTAAGTCGGATTAATTATAAATTAAATTTTCTCTCTTAAATTAATTAATCCAAATTTTCATAATTTCATAACAATATAAATACACATAAAAATACGGGGTATTACATACTTCTCCCCTAATAACAGAATTTCGTCCCAAAATTCGAAAAAGTAAGGCATACCTGGTAAAAATCGGTATCCTCCAGTACATAAAACCAACTTAACAGTACGACTCGATCAGTATAGTTCCCGCTTCACAGTAAACTTGTTCAACACTTTCGACACTTTATCAATTATAGGATCACCCCTCAATAACGGCACCTCACCTTGTGCTCCTACCAAACAACATTCGAATAAGACTAGCCTATACATCATTGGCCCCATTATATCAATATCTTTGGGATGTCGCACCTTACTTCGTATTAACTCCGTATTTAACTAAACACAAAACTCCCATCCCTGAAGAAACCATATGAATATCTGACTACTCTTGTCCGTTCTTCAAATCTCGATTCCCGACGATGTGACTCTTACGACAGTCAAAAGCCTTTTAAGACAGTTTGTGGTTATTCCACTATAACCATCGGACTCTAACTTTATACAAATCCGAAATTTCGATTATCCGCTCATTTTTAAGCATCCAGAGGAAGAATCGTTAGGGTCTTTCCACACAAAACCTCAATAAGCACCTTGTACACGATAAGCCTACTCAAAACGAAATGTCATCCCCACCATTTCCTGAAATCCCGTATTGAAGGTGGGGTTGAAGTATCTCATCCTAATTCAGAATAATATCGGGCAGGACCACGTACCAGCGCGATCCTTCTTTTTAAAGGAAGACTGGGGCACACTATCTAATATCTTAAATCACTCCAAAGGGATATCAATCGCGTCCTTCTTGATCAACATGTTCCACACATTCGAAGGAACTCTTAACCTTGCCTTGAGGTTGGCAACCCATCAAAGAAATTTTACCGTTGAATGCTCTCTTTCACTATCGAAATCGTCGGCTTAATACAAAAATTTTCTGGCTGATCATATTAATTTAACCGATTCCTACCTGTGAGTGGTGCACGTGGTGACTAGTCACTATGTTCCGCTCAATACTGACTTCCACTTATAATGCCTCCCATTAAGTGGTACTTAATAATCCTCTCCTTCCCTCGGCGTATACCAAAAATTCTGACTCGTGCACTTTTCGCCATGATGTGCACTTCTGATCTCCTTATATCTTATTGACATCATTTTTCCCTTTTTCGTGCAAGTCACTCTCAACATTCGACTGGGTAGGATGCTGCTCCAAAATTTCTATAATAATTAAATTCCAGTCTTCTTAAGGAATACCCCTTTTTAAATGGCTTCCCACAGCCTTTCTACCAAGTTCGAGTGTGCTAATTTGATCGCACACGCATATACGGATTATTGTCCCTCTCGCACGACGCTTAATCCCCTCTACTACTTCCACTTCGTTATATTAGTCCCACAGACATATATTTCACACATCTATTCCTATGTCCCGTTAACCCGGACGATTCTGACATCAGCTAACCAGGGTGCCCGCACACCCTATAAACCGTGCTTACTGGCATAAGTATCACATATGCTTCACCAAATTCTTTATTGCCCCCTATACTCACAACGTGGCTACTATACTAGGGTATTCTCAATTACCCTAGAAATTGAAATTCTAACTCCTCCTTAACATCATCCCTTCCTTCAACTCGGGGTGATAAAACAAAATTTTCAATGCCTCATCACCGTACAACCGGCTCCACTGGCCTTATATCATAATCTAACATTCACCTTACAGTTATAACTGCATACTTCTATAATGACCGAGGTACCGGACTCATGGACGAATGAACAACCATCTTTCTACTTCCATCCTTACTCTAAGTTTCATACGTGGGACATCTCGCAAAGCGAAACCCAAATAAGTAACCCCCAGATACACTACTACCTAGCATAATCGATTATCGAAATCCATTAGGCCCTCAATCCATAACATGTATCCATATATTCCCATCTCTTGAAATAAAAGCTACATCTCCTTTCGTAATCCCCAAAAGCATTATCACTCAATATTGGGGGTCATCACATTCCTTAAGCCTCGTACACATAGAATCGGGACTTTCGGAATCCTGTCCCCATACATAACTTTAAGTCTTAACTCCCACGTTTCTAAAGGAGTGGTATAACAATGCGCTCTTCCTATTAATCAGTCCTCAGCGTTAAACATAACAATGAGCTAAAAAATTTCGCCCTAAATTAGACCCAATACACTCCGAATTACATCAATAGAGTCCCTACACACACCAGGATCGAATCTCTCGATACCACTATACCCTGGAAGTCTCTCTAATATATGTATAAATGCGAGCCCGACTCTCTCGCATGTGAGGTTTCGCCAGAACAAAACATCCTCCACTAGGGAAGCAACCCCGATAGCCTTGCAATAACTACCCACTATCGTTCTAATCATTAGTTATAAAACCATAATCGGGATGGTATCGTACTCGTATAACGCATCACTAAGACAAGTAATCTTAAAAAAGTGTGTAACACTATCAATACACCCCTTCATCCTCTGCGGATGACACTATAATTAACCCCGCTACACTAGGGAAAATATTCACATAATAATAATGTTATCGATATACGCACTAAACTCGTCTCACATGTGAATCTAGCAGTAAACAAAATGTAGTGACTCGCTCGTGTCACATAAAACACGCCTCATCCTTCGAGGGTAAAACTCATACGTCTACCTTGCCAATTGCCCTGGCCGCTCGAATGGTTTCCCGAACATAACACGTCGATCAGAACCAAGCCGAAAACTACATTAACCATTTCCCTCGCAAGCACCATACCCTTGTCCCTTTACTTGCTTCGAGAAAAATTTACTCATGTGATTTTACTCTCCATACAATTCCTCTACACATAATCCACTTATTAACTGTCATACTGACCCTATTAGGGTTGTCCTTCTCTCGGACCTTGGGTAGTCTCGATCCTGATGTCTACCCCCATTGTTCCCTTAGCTTTGTTGGTCCTAAGGAACATGCTACTGGTTTCAATAGTCCTTACTGAATTCACCATTACTTGGTAAGAATTCATCTACCCAAATCATTTTTATGGGAACCCCGATGGGTCTCCCCCCTTGTGATGCTTCATGACCACCGTTTCACCCAGTCTTATCTTCTGACTAGATTCTTAGAATCTTTTAGCTTACCACATAAAGAAGCATTAACATCTCCATCGATAAAACCACGATATTGTCACCTTCTGGGTCGGACGTCCAACAGAATTCCCTTTAAGTGTTATTAACTTCACTTACGAGTCGACCTCCCACTTGAAATCCTCTTCTCCATTAGTATCTACTTCCTCCGATACAAGATTCGCTAAAAGTTTAGATTCATTTTTCACAAATAGACCTCTGTCCGGCCCTCCTGTGACGAGTTCAGAACAACGTTCACATCTTATCCTGAACATCTGATAAAGGAACTCGCGGTCAAACTGTTCCTCAAATCTTTCTATTGACATAACATTCCACTTTTAAAAGTGATGGTTGACTCCCACCATTATAACTTTGTTCCGATGAGTCAAGAAAAATTTTACCTCAAATTTCCACTTTCGATTAGTCATACTCCACCATATGCCCAAGTCTTAGGATATTTTACCTCTGTTGGATAATACACACAATCTCCGCATTTTTAGAATTTCCACCGACGGTTCTCTTCAATGTTTCGTCTGACTCTCTCCCAATCCAACCACACTAGGTGAGTCAAATTTGGTACCACTTTCTACTATAGCGGTATTTGAAAATCATATGTTGTGCCCTACCCGTCTTTACCGTCCTGGTTTCCCGTGCCATCGTAAGGGTGACCTTAACTATGGTCATCATTCTTGAATACACCCTCTAACCTTGACTGAGCTATATCTCCTGTTGTCCATCCAACGGCCCTCGCACGTCATACTTCATTGTTCGGCACACGAACACACCCGAACACAAATGAGATTCACTAATATAAACGTTATAGCAGGAGAGTGAAATCTCACCAAAGAATTCAACAATCCTAAACATAGGGCTCTATATCGAAGAAAGTTACGCTGGAAGCATAATAAGCCGCACAGATCCTAAAGGACACTAGAAAATGATGCTCTGATACCACCTGTGACACCCTGCCTAATTAATTACCGGATGATCAGTCCTTAATTAATTAATATCAGAATATCAAGTTGGTTTAGATAATGCATCATTGTCGAAAACTCAAATTTTAATTTAATAAAAAATAACCACCTAATATTTCAAAAGATTGGTGTCAAAATTTTATCAAGTTATTAACCGACATCAGTAAAGAGTAATATCTAAACATCATCAGAATCACAATAGTATAAGGTAAGAACTGACTGAAGTAAAATAAAGAACTGGAATAAACACATCCAGTCAAAATTCCACACAATAGTCCAATAACGTGAAATCAAGGTTTAATGATATAATAAAACAACTCTAAATCTCTGAATGTACAATAGGAGGGGCGATATGTCCAACTGAAATAAATGACTGATGGATAAGGAGAAATAGACTCAGAAGCGTCTACTAGCAATATATCGTAGCTTCCACAACAACTACAACTTAGCAAATAAATGGAATATCCTAAGTCCTGTGTCCCTGTGGCTGAGCAACTAAAATAATATAACAAGAAAAGAGATTTGTAGAAAAACGGATCAGAGCCCGAGTAGAAAATAGTTTAAACATAGCAAGTGCTTAAATTGATTTAATTAGCACATATATTATCCATGTTAACTTAGCGTACTCACTTGAGATTCTCACCTCTCATCTAATGTGCACACCTAGCGAGTCTAACTACCCATACTAGTCTCGTCACTTTATCTGACTATATGTAGGATAATCACTATGCCGGATACAATATCTAAATAACCCGAAATCAATATATTACTATTATTAGGAATAGGTTTAAGGATTTTATAACTCATTCTCATAGCATTCTTTACTCCCAACTGGTGACCCAATAAATATTTACTTTAATAAAGCAACCAACAAGAATCACAAAAAAGGAACTCAGTATACATATATAAAATCTCCCTGTGTATACATACAATTATATCTATACAGCACCCATGGTTAAGAAACCCCTAGTGCTAGGCATACTCGGCTATCTAGTCCCATTGCAACGCCCACGCATAAAGGACAACATGTTCAATCTCTCAAGAACCAAATAAAACATATACACATATTGGAGGCGAACATAGTCCCAAGCCGATGGGCTACGTACATACCTACGCACCCATACGACCATCATCACTATCATTCTCACAGATAGCCCATACCTAGGTTCCATGATCTAGTGGTACGACTCAAAATCCCCCGAAGGCACACAAGATATGGTCGTCCACAACGCGTTAACCCCCATTCGATAGCCAGTAGCTAGGTATGTCATACACATGATATTCAAAGTAATAAGCATGCACACAACTTATATACATTAATAGATAAACACATAACCCAAATACAATAATCCGTAAGTATTATTAACGTCATTACTCTCCTCGATACCCGTATATAAAAAGCCTCTCTAGGACTTACATCCCCTCCTAAGTTTCCACATAAATTCAATACCCCAAGTACCATTACCCCATAATTCCTTAACACTTTGGAAATTTAAGCCACCTGTTACTCACGAAGGCTAATACACTTATATAGATAACCCTAGGAAGATATCCAACCCAAACAAACCCTAAAAATCCATTCTGGAATTTCATTAGAAGTTTCAGGATTCTCGTTCGAACGAGGTCATTAGAATGAGTTCTTTCGAACGAAGTTCCGACTTCGAATGAACTCAGCAACTCGTTATAAAGGTCGTTGGAAATCTCATTAGAAGTCCCATTCGAACGAGGTCGTTCGAACAACCTAGGCAGGTTGTGACACCCCGCGTAAGGCCTTTATTAAATTAAAATAGGTTTCTCAAATGGTTCATTCTTAGCATCACTGTCGAAAACTTTTTAATTACTAATCCCCTAAGTAAAAATTAGACCGGTGCCAGATTTTATCTTTCTGAAAATAGATAAATCAACTATGTGGAACAAATTATACAAATAACCATGTACTATAACCCAATCAACAAAGTGTGAGTACAAAAGAATAAGAGTAATACCGAATAAACCATCGGCTAAAATCCCAAAATAATAGTAGAACAACCACTAGTCTGAAACTAAACAACTGAGACTGATACCGAACCGCAAGTCCATACAAAGAATAGTGTGAGATCCTGCACTAGATCTGAATGAGAGATATCGTCTAATCAAAATCCTGTAAGCATCCACTGTGCTACAACTTCGAGTCCCTGGAATGAAATCATCATACATGGCGTCCCTGTGGCTGGACACCTAAAAGGTTTTGAAAATATTTTATAGCAAGAGTTAGTACTCAAAACATTTTGAAAATATTTAACAAGCGTTTATCACAATGTAAAATGCGGTTATTGATTACACATGTTAGGTTCTCGTACACTCTCTTGAGTTTACTCACCCCTCATCTTTTGTGCACACCTAACGTTCTACACTTAGCCTACCTAGTCATATCTTCCAAGCTAACTAGGACAAGTAATCATCTGAACTTATCTATACTTAAGTTCTCGTATCGCCCACACCGTGCATCCATTTCATTAACATCTTGTGAAGATTAATTAATACTCAAGTAACATTTCACCTATGTTATGTTTCAAAACTTCTCATTTAGTCACACTACTAAATTTCTACAATTATCACAATTTCTATCTTCCCACTTTTGTAATTAAGTTTCACTACTTAAATTACTAAATAGATATTCTCTATCTAACGTTACGTTTCGTAATTAAGTTTCACTACTTAACTTACCAGTTAGGTATGTATCTTTAAATACATAATATATATCAATCTACTAATACACAGAAGTAGAATATCATCAAGTATATATTTCACACACAATATATATTAAATATCAGTCATTACTATTTTGTCCTTTTCACACACGTAAAGGACTCTTGGTTCGGAATGATACATCGACCCCAAGTATTTATAGTCACAAATTCTGGCTCGGACTCTTTCATCACGCCACCAGTTCAAAGGTTTGGTTCGGCATTTTACATCGACCCCAAACATATAATAACCCTATGTTAGTTCGGAATATCTCATCGACCCTAACATAGTTAATTTAGGTATACTTCTCTCGACCTAAAAGATCATATAATTCAGTAGGTACACGCCCGACCTATTATTTATGTTCGTACGTAATATTTTAATCTTTTTATTTATCGTACAATATTCGCTTTACGATTTATCTCATTAATCGCATTTATTTGAGTATTCACGCAACTCTAAGGGTCCTAGTTACCCCTCACATATAATTCCAGTGGTTATTACTTACCCTACTGGTCTATTACTTGAATTGACTTTACCGCGCCTCGTAACTCAATTTTGAATTCCCCGATACTCTACTAAATCGGATTATTCTCGTCGGTCCATAATCCAAGCCCTACACCCAATGGCCTTATCGGACCTCAACATTATACCTACTGGTATTATTCTCAATCCCATATAAGTATAATATAAATCCTAGGATACCCATTCATTCTCGGAAATCAAAGAAACCTTAAATACGAAAACTTTGGGAAAAACAACTTACGTCGATCGATCGACTACTGGGTTCGATCGATCGACCTAATTGATCGATCGACATTTCGAGATCGATCGATCGATCGAGCAGGGACAGACTCAGTTCGTCTTCTTCGTTAACCTCTTCCTCCATTAATAAATCTCCAAACTTCATTATAGTCCACCAAACTTCGATCCAATGATCCTAACATGTTTCCACATATATTAGGACAATTTCTACCATTTCAAATACATCAAAACCTCAATTCCTTTAAAGAAATAGTGAATTAAACCCAGAATTTCTTAAAACCCTAGTTATGGTGTTCTTCCCATATTTTCATTCAAAACTCAGATTTTATTCCGAAATAATCATCAAGTCTACTCTGAATATTAATTCTCTACATATGTTAAACCATTCTACATGCTATTCCTATCCCTAAATGTATAAATATCATTATACTCCTATCAAGATATTGATTTAACAAAACTATTCCAAAAACCCTAAACATGGGTATTATAACTTTATAATTTTTTTTTTGCAATAAACAACTTGCCTTGATAGAGGGAATCTGATTTCGTGGAGTTGATGATGGATTGATGCTTCTCTTCTTCAATCTTTCCTCCTTTGGCTCCTAGGGTGCAAGATCTAAACCCAACCTTCTTAAAAGCATCTTGTAAGCCTTGAGAATGGTTTTCTCCTTCTCTCTAATGGTATTGGTGTTTTCATGGGTTTTCTAATCCTAACCCCTCTTTCATACGGCTGATAAAAAGCTCTCAAATTCGTAGGTCTCAGGGGTGGCCATAGGCCCGAGGCCCGCCAAGCCCGCCCAACCCGCCCAATAAAAAAATAGGGCTTGGGTAAAGTAAATAGGCCTGCAAAGCGGGCTTGGCAAAATTTTATATGCTCGATTTTTTTTCGGGCGGGCTTGGGCATGAGTTCTTAAGCCCAATGAGGCCCGGCCCGGCCAGAGGCCCGAAATATATATATATATATATATATATATGTGTGTGTGGGGGGGGGGGGGGACTTCTATAAATATAAAAACGTATACCAAGTCTTTTCATGTAAAGTGAGAAACTTTATATATGGACTTTGTAATATATAGAGTTTAAAACAGATTTTTAATTAAAAAAATTGGTCTTTAAATAAAAAAATAGGTATTTTAATTTAAAAAAAAAATCTTTTAATTAACATAATAGGGCTCGATCGGGCGGGCCTGGGTAAAGAGCTTTCAAATCTGGGCGGGCTTGAGATTACATAATAAGGCCCGATCTAGGCCCGAGCGGGCTTGGGATAACACTTAATTTTTCAAGCCCGACCGGGCCTGCCCAGGCCCGGCCCACGGCCACCCCTAGGTCTCCATACCCTCTCATATTAAAAGACCAAAATGCTCCCGAACGGTCTCGGTTTAGTTCAAAATTACCCCGAGACTCAACTAGTACCCCTGGGTATACCATTTTGACTAATTTGACCCTTCCGGACTCATCTGTGATCTCGAAATTATCATTTAAGTCACTTAAAAATATTACTCGTTCTCACCCCAACACGGTTTACACGCGTTAAGTAATTATTTAGTACTCGCACTAAGTAAATATAACGAGGCAATATAAATCCGTAGCTATCTCTCGATTAATATTACATAATTACAATTTAATAAATCTCATTAAATTACTCCTCTTACGTAATTTAAATTAAGCCGTATTTTCTCATTTAATTCTCCAATTTAATTAAATAAAATATTCAGAAATATGGGGTATTACATACTTCCCCCCTTACAAAGGAATTTCGTCCTCGAAATTTGAATAAGGCTGGTATTAAGACTTAGGACCTTAAACATCATTGCATCCTCTAATACCCAAAATCAAATCATATCATCCTAACGGTCGCCCCAAGTACATGTCTTGCTTCATTATAAACTCTTATCGCATGTTACCCATGCCGCATATATCATAATTAAGTCTCACTACTTAATTTCTCCATAGATTTTTCCCAATCTAACGTTAACTCTTGAAATTAAGTTTCTCCATACTTAATTTTTTGATGTATAACTCTCCATATAACATCTATGTGTCTATTATCACTCATAAGTAGAATATTATAAGGTATATATTTCACACACAATATATACCATAAGGAAAATTGGTCCGGCAAAATCATCGGCCCCAATAATCCTATCATTTACATTGGTCCGGAACATCATCGACCCCAATACAGAATTTAATCATACTTAATATCGCACATAAGTAGGAAATCATAAGGTATATATATCTTACACATAACATATACTATCAACACTTATTTTAGAATCACCCCCCTTTTGTAACACTTTTAAGGTTATTGGCTCGGAATCCCACCTCTATCACCAATAGTGATTGATTATATTGTCTTGGAATCACACTTCGAGCACAATATAAGTATATATATCTCATCGCACATGAGTAGACAATTTGTGAGACATATATTTCACACTTCATATATTCTAAAATGCCCCAATAGAATGTCCTCATATCACGCGTCAAGAACTAAGAGTTTGGAATTTCTCCTCGAACCACACCTCAAAGTACATGTATTGTTCGTAATAGGTACCCACGAACCTAATCCTTATGTACAGTCCATATAGGCACTCACACTACCTATAAATATGCTCATATAGGTATACATTCAACCTATGAATTGATCAGTGGGCTTCTCCAAAATTCCACTATCGTAAGGGCGTATTATCATCCTTTCTCACTAACATTGAGTCGTAGGCGACACAACATACTCAAAATAAAACTTTATCTCTATTCCTCCCTGACCATCTCTCACAGGGTGGGATTTTATGATTTCATCCTGATTCACAACCATGTAGAGCGGCACCATGCACTTGTGCACTCTTCCTTTTCAACTACATACTAATCCATCCCGGTCACCCCATTCCGCTACCCCAACGAAATGTTGGCTTAATTATAATGTTCACAACCCATCAATAATTTATAAGTCTGTCTCCTCATTCCATCATTGGAAACGTAGGTTCACTACCACATTCCGGTTGCTCATTTTGAGTCCATCTTTCTCTATCAACTAGATGTGCGTCTGGAGACAATCTCACTATGTCTCTTCCTCAACACCGCTTCCCACTTACGTCATCTTTCCTCAAGTGGTACTCTATTCCCCTTTCTCCCCGAGTATATTATACTTTACAATCCGTGCACTCTTCGTAATTGGCACACTTTTAGGGTTGGTTACTTTATAAGAATCAACATTTTAGTAACGCGTAAGTCACTCTCAACACTCGGTTAGGTAGCACATTGCATCACTTCTTCACAACAGTTAGGCCTCCCAAATTAAGAGATAACTTTTGAACGGCTTCCCACCGACTTTTATCCCATAGGGTGTGCTGGCTCTCTCAGCACATATAAGCTTGGATCATCGTCAATCTCCCATGATGCTCAATCCATTTCATTGATATGCCTTGCCTCATAACTTCCCCACCGGCGCACTTATCAAATATAATTTTTCTGCATCCCTCTATCTCGGATGACTAAGAAAGCCAATTGACTAGGGTTACCATACACCCTTTTCTCCGTGCACATTTGCAAAAACATTGCAAACGTCGCACTCGTAACATGCTTTTCTAGAACTCTAGCCTTGTCTTCACGGCGTGACTAAAATTTTGATGGTATTCTCAATCCCCTATAGACCAAGAATCAAATTCTTGCCCACAAAGTCCCACATATCCCTTCGTGGTGAACTAAGCCTTTCAGTGTTTCTCCACAACACTACCGGTTCCATTTATGCCCTAGTGTCTAACAACGTCTCTTCTCCTGACGTGCATAAAAGTTTAGTTGTATCCCCTTTCGCAACCGAGCTTAAACAAGGGACTTCTCCCAAGGCATCCTTACTGAGCATTTCCGGAACAACACATAGTCGAGATACTCAAATTATATCCCCCAATAGTAGGTACAACCATACTCCATCATCTCTAAAGGAGTCAAGTGGCACTGCGCTAATACTATCCTAAATCCTTAGCTCTTATTACAATAACGAGCTCGATCTCTCCGCGCAGCGGTCATACGATATACCTTGAATCACATCATTAAGGTTCCTACACACCGAAACCAATCACTATGAGACATCCAAAATCTCTGGAGTCTCCCACATATTAATGAATAATGACAGCTCGACCCTCTTTCAGGTGAGACATCATCATATACCCCATTCACTCGAGGCTAAAACTCATATACTTCCTTGCCCATTGCTCCGGTGGTTCAAATGGTTCCCGGACATAACACGCCTGTTATTTCCGGAATACAAAACTTATCGGAGTTATTATTTCCTGAAATAACTTCAAGCAAAAATAAAATGCGTGGTCCTACAACCCACACAAGACATATTTTCATAAATCCCCTTATTCCAGGCCACACCGACTGGTTTAGGGTATTCCTCCTCTCGGACTTGGCAGCCTTAATTTTTAACACTATCATCATGGTTCCCTTAGTTTCGCTGACCAAGGAACGCACTATTAGACTTAACAGTCCCGACTTAGGATCAAATCAATGAATCCCTTAGTGGGTTTCCACTTATGGCTTGCACTAGCCCCATTACATTCAGTCTTACACTTTGATTAAATCCTTAAACTCTTTTAGTTACGCCCACCTAGGAGCATTTACCTCAACCTTGTAAGAAGCACCATACTGCCTTCATACACATAAGTCGTCCAAGAAGAGTTTTACCAACATTGCGAACGACAACTCGAGAGTCCATTCTCTCAAGGCTCTTTTTCCCTTGTACTTATCTCGTCGGGTACAAGTTCACTTCAACAGATAAATTTCTTTCTCACAGTTGGCCTCTACTAGGCTTTCACGTGATGGGTTCAGAAATTTCCATTCACTTCGCTTCTGAACCATCATTGGAGAAATTTGCGGTTAAACTATACGTAAGGTACCTCTATTTGTATACTGACCATCGGTCCGAATGTGGTGACTGGTATCAACACCACGTTGCCTCTAAAAAAAATTTTACTCAAATTTTCACTTATGAGTATTTCTACTCTATCCTAAATGCCAAAACCTCTGTACATTCTACTTCCATTGGTTAACATGCACAGTCGCCGTTTTATCAAATTTTCCACGGGTTGTTCTCTTCCAATATCTTTTAGACCTTCTCCCATTATCACTGCGTTGGGCGGGTTTATATTAGCCTCACCCTTTGCCTTCGCGGTACTTAGAAAAAAGTATGATATGCCCCAACAGTTCTTGCAGCATCTACTTCTATTATATACTAGGAGTGACCTCGACAACGGTTATCTCTCCTATGATTACCATCCTCGAACACCCCATGCTTCATGCCGAGCTCCTCCTTCCTGCAGTCCTTCTAATGCCAATGCTGGTCCTACCACCGTGTTCGACGTACCATGCCCAATCGAACTCGTATATATAACACTACATATACTAAATAGCAGGAGAACGTAAACTACGTACGTAGAGGAGTACAATAATCCTATAATAGGGCTCTATATCAATCAAACGATGCGCTGAAAATGTAGTAAGCCGTACAGATCCTATGGACACTAGAACTTGATGCTCTGATACCATATGTGACACCCCGCATAATTAAACATCGGGTGATCAGGCCTTTATTAAATTAAAATAGGTTTCTCAAATGGTTCATTCTTAGCATCACTGTCGAAAACTTTTTAATTACTAATCCCCTAAGTAAAAATTAGACCGGTGCCAGATTTTATCTTTCTGAAAATAGATAAATCAACTATGTGGAACAAATTATACAAATAACCATGTACTATAACCCAATCAACAAAGTGTGAGTACAAAAGAATAAGAGTAATACCGAATAAACCATCGGCTAAAATCCCAAAATAATAGTAGAACAACCACTAGTCTGAAACTAAACAACTGAGACTGATACCGGACCGCAAGTCCATACAAAGAATAATGTGAGATCCTGCACTAGATCTGAATGAGAGATATCGTCTAATCAAAATCCTGTAAGCATCCACTGTGCTACAACTTCGAGTCCCTGGAATGAAATCATCATACATGGCGTCCCTGTGGCTGGACACCTAAAAGGTTTTGAAAATATTTTATAGCAAGAGTTAGTACTCAAAACATTTTGAAAATATTTAACAAGCGTTTATCACAATGTAAAATGCGGTTATTGATTACACATGTTAGGTTCTCGTACACTCTCTTGAGTTTACTCACCCCTCATCTTTTGTGCACACCTAACGTTCTACACTTAGCCTACCTAGTCATATCTTCCAAGCTAACTAGGACAAGTAATCATCTGAACTTATCTATACTTAAGTTCTCGTATCGCCCACACCGTGCATCCATTTCATTAACATCTTGCGAAGATTAATTAATACTCAAGTAACATTTCACCTATGTTATGTTTCAAAACTTCTCATTTAGTCACACTACTAAATTTCTACAATTATCACAATTTCTATCTTCCCACTTTTGTAATTAAGTTTCACTACTTAAATTACTAAATAGATATTCTCTATCTAACGTTACGTTTCGTAATTAAGTTTCACTACTTAACTTACCAGTTAGGTATGTATCTTTAAATACATAATATATATCAATCTACTAATACACAGAAGTAGAATATCATCAAGTATATATTTCACACACAATATATATTAAATATCAGTCATTACTATTTTGTCCTTTTCACACACGTAAAGGACTCTTGGTTCGGAATGATTTATCGACCCCAAGTAAGAATTGGTTCGGAATGATACATCGACCCCAATTATTTATAGTCACAAATTTTGGCTCGGACTCTTTCATCACGCCACCAGTTCAAAGGTTTGGTTCGGCATTTTACATCGACCCCAAACATATAATAACCCTATGTTAGTTCGGAATATCTCATCGACCCTAACATAGTTAATTTAGGTATACTTCTCTCGACCTAAAAGATCATATAATTCAGTAGGTACACGCCCGACCTATTATTTATGTTCGTACGTAATATTTTAATCTTTTTATTTATCGTACAATATTCGCTTTACGATTTATCTCATTAATCGCATTTATTTGAGTATTCACGCAACTCTAAGGGTCCTAGTTACCTCTCACATATAATTCCAGTGGTTATTACTTACCCTACTGGTCTATTACTTGAATTGACTTTACCGCGCCTCGTAACTCAATTTTGAATTCCCCGATACTCTACTAAATCGGATTATTCTCGTCGGTCCATAATCCAAGCCCTACACCCAATGGCCTTATCGGACCTCAACATTATACCTACTGGTATTATTCTCAATCCCATATAAGTATAATCTAAATCCTAGGATACCCATTCATTCTCGGAAATCAAAGAAACCTTAAATACGGAAACTTTGGGAAAAACAGCTTACGTCGATCGATCGACTACTGGGTTCGATCGATCGACCTAATCGATCGATCGACATTTCGAGATCGATCGATCGATCGAGCAGGGATAGACGCAGTTCGTCTTCTTCGTTAACCTCTTCCTCCATTAAAAATCTCCAAACTTCATTATAGTCCACCAAACTTCGATCCAATAATCCTAACATGTTTCCACATATACTAGGACAATTTCTCTCTTTCTCACGTAATGTGAAACTGACAGGCCACTAACCCTCAATGCTCCTAATTAATCCCAATTTTTGTCCATTTAATTACCTAAAAATCTCAAAAGACCAAAACACCCCTTAGGGGTGTTGTTTTGGGCTAAAATGCCCCGGACTCCAAATAAAATACCCGAGTAGTGTTTTCTGACTATTCTTCCAGACACTCTGGCGAACTCAAAATAGTCCTTCGAGTTATATAAAAATAATTTACCTTTTTAACCCCCAAATACATATCAGTGATGCGACTCATACGTGCGTCCCAAATAATTATATCATGACTGACGTGTATCTCATCCCGGCCATAATATTATTTCCAAGACCATCTATTACGTTACTCACTACGTAATGTTCAACATAATTATTATTCAACATGATTTCAACATAATCATTTTCGATAACTATTAACTCTCGCCACGTTAGTAATTATTACCATTAAGTCGGATTAATTATAAATTAAATTTTCTCTCTTAAATTAATTAATCCAAATTTTTATAATTTCATAACAATATAAATACACGTAAAAATATAGGGTATTACATTCATATTGCGTGGAAGGGTGATCAGGCCTCCACGAATATGTTGGGTATTCACAACACTCGAGATTGGATTCTCCATGATAATAGGCCGAGGTGGGTTCCAAAACAGTGTCATATGGATACACTTGGTCCATGGTGGATTCATATGGATATGGAATATATGGGAACTCACAGGGAAAGTGATTGGTTAGAAAACATGATGTGCACAATGAAGCATTTGACGCGGTGATACTCGTCATCGGAGGTAATGAAATGTGAGATGGGTGCGTGGATGACGCATGAGTATCAACGACTTATGTTCGAGAGTTAAAGCCACTAAGTAAAGCGGGGAGGTGGGACTCGGGCTCAACGTCAAACATGCTTCGAGAGAATGGAAAATGGCCAAAGTATTTCCGTAAAGGTCGTTCTTCGACCATGATGGGAGAAATATATTTTAAAAGAAAAGAAAATATTTTTGGATTTTCCTGAAAATGAGGGGGACGAAAAATATTTTTGGATTTTTATAAAATAAAATGAAGAAAATATTTTTGGATTTTTTTGGAAGAAAAGACGGGAAAAATATTTGGACTCTTAAATTTTTAACTAACTCACTAAAATCGACTATCGAAAGAATAGAATTGGACACACACAAGTCAATGAGACATCCTAACTAACACATAGTGAAAGGGTAGTCAAATTTTAATGAAGTCCGTGGGTGATAAAAATCACGAAAATTATGTGAGTGATCGCCTTTGCAAAAATGTTCTCCTAGTGGGCTAGCTAGTGGATTGATTTTAAATTTAATGATAGCTAGGGTAGCACACAATTGTTAAGTGAGTGAGTCGGGTGATGAAATCCCTTCTCGTGAATGACCGGGTGTAGGTCTTAATTAATTATTTCATCACACATATTCGAAACTAAATACGATAATAAAAATCAAGTAAGAGCACATAAGCACACACAAAAATTGACTCGCTGACAGGAGAGGCGCGAGGATTTTAGAAATGTACCTCCCACGATTTTTACACCGTGGGGTGATCAACAATTTGAGTCGATAGGGGGGAGATCTCGTTTATCTCAGTCTGTCCCACGAGTCCTACCGACCCAAAGTAGAGAGACTTCTTTTCCTCGACTTTGGACGCCCTCTCTCTACCTTGTCCGATTTTCCTATCACGCTTTTCTTCACAATTAATTACTACAAATTAAAATGAAAAATAAATGGTGTCTCCAAGCACCGCAATACAAGCCAAGAATAGAATAATCCTAATACAAGCCTTCTAAAAAAATGAAAAATGATATGAAAATGAAAAATACAAATGAATCACAAAATGGATCCTCTCAAGTGCTTCAAGATCCAAAGACCCGGCAACGACGCCATTTGATAGAGTGGCTTTTAGTGTATATCGTCGTTGTTTGAAGCTCCTTTAATAAAAAGTCTCAATTACCTACAAAAATATATAACAAACTAGAATATAATGGTAAGTGAGGTATCAATCCAAATCTAAGGGTGAAACATGCAAGAGAGGAGATGTAATTCATTTGTTTATTATTTATTTTTCAATTTTTTAATTTTTTATGCTTTTTTTTAATATTAAAACAATTTGGAGATGAGGTGAAATAAGACTACACTAAATGAAATATCTAATTACTAACTAGAAAGTAAGAAAAGAAACTAAGTAAATAAAACTAAATAAAAATCTAAAATATGAGAGGAGTAAGGAAATAAAAGTGAGGACTAATAAGGGATAGGATGACACCATATCTTCTAGTTAATCAAAATTAATTAATTCATTAAAATTAATTATGTCTAGTTAGTATCACAATCACAAATCAAATCTCGTTGCAAATGTAATTTTGACAATAACATTTTAGATAATTAAATTTAACACTCATACAACTCTTGAAATGCAGATCCAAGCATCATCTAACAAATCACCTGCTAGGATCGATTTATCAAATTAGTTTAAATCATAAAAGTAAGCTTAGAGTTGAAATTAAAGGAACAATACCACACATGAGAAACCCCTACTCTAGTTCGAATCTAAAATGGGTATTATAACTAGAATTTCGATTTTCACTCCAAAATCAGTTACCCTCTCTCGAGGCGTAAATTAAATGTAAGAGTGAAAAGTTAATCATCAAAGGGATATTTAATTTAATTTAATTAATTAAATTGGGATTAACATCAAATAATGGGTCACCTCACCTCTTGAAAGGGGATTTAGCCTAACATGAAATCAAACATGATAAACAAACATTCAATAGACAATTAATATAAAAGAGTAGAGATAAGAACAATCAAACCAATCTCTTGAATTCAATTGACTTCAATCCTTGAATTAGAATCATACAACCCTCCAAGTGAGTGATCAATAAAAATATAAATGAAAAATTCACTCAACTTGAATCTCACAAATTTAATTTCACACTAATCTCTAAACTAAAATAAAATAAAAAACTACTAAAAAAATAAATAAAAAGTGTTTCTCTCTCAAATTTTCTATCTGAAACCCTAAAATCATCCCCTAAATGAGCTTTGGGTATTCATTTATAGGAGGCACATGGAACATAGGGTCACAATTGGGAAAATGGGCTAGGGGTGCATGTGCATGGGGTGAGGTAGAAATCAGATTTGGGTGAGGGTATTTTGGGAAACTTTAATTGTGCATATGGGAGATGTGGTGGTTATGATGAGTTGAGGGTAAAATGGGCATATGGGGTAAATGGTTTTAAAACACATGGGGGCTGTTTTTATTTATTTGGGTTTTTGGTCTTTAGTTGGTTTTAAGCAAGTGAAGAAATCGTGGCTTTGGGTAACCGGATTGTGGTAGTGGATGAAATCGGTAGTAGGTCCGGTTCTGGTAATGGGTTATGGACGGAGCAGGGGGTCGGGTTGAAATGGGATTGGGATTTTGGTTGGATGAATCGGGTATTGGTCGCGGGTTGAATCAGGTGGTGATAGCACGGGGTGGGGTGGGGTGAATTTACAGCGGTGGCCGGAATTGGGTTCTATCCGAGTTAGGGTTTGATTGGGCCATTTCGGGTATGGGGGATGGGTAGGTCGCTAGCGATGGGTCAAAATGGGCGAGATGGGGTTGTATTGAAAGCTGGGTCCGGGGTTATGCCGGAGTTGGGTGAAGGGGCATTGGGTTTGAAATCGGGTTGGATCGGATTGTGGCCGGACAAGGGAAGGTTATGGTGTCTGAAGGGTAGAAAGAGGTTGGAAGTCGGGTAACAGCTGTGGCGATTTGTGGGTGTAACAAACCGAGGTTTGGGTTAAGGTTCGAAGTGGTCAAGGCAGGTCCCGATTTCAAATCAGGTCGCAGGTGGGTTAGGCAGAAGGTATGGGACGATTTACTGGTGGGTTGGGAATTGGTGTAAGGAGAGAGAAATAGTGAGTGTGTTTTGGTGGGGAAGATGGAGGTGTGAGTGCTAGGGTATGTGAGTGTGTAGGTTAGGTAGTGTGTAGGATTAGTGTGGTGTGTGTTTAATTTGTCCCCTAAAAATAACTATATAACTAAAACTAATAAAACTACAAATTAAAAATAAATAATACTATCTATTTAAGAAATTAAAAAACAAAACTTAAAATAAAATCTTAACTCAAAATAATACTATCTATTTAAGAAATTAAAATTAACAAAACTTAAAATAAAATCCTAACTCAAAATAAAATAAAAATCAAAATAAAGAAACTAAAAATAAAAATAATAAACATATTAAACTAAAAAGACTCAAAATAGAAAAAAGAATTAAAAATCTAAAAACTAAAGACCTAAAAAAATCTAGTAAAACTAAAAAAAAAAAAATTCCTAATAAAAAGACTAATCCGAATAAAATAAAATAAAAGTTGAAAACTAATGAAAATAAAATAAAATAAATAAATAAAAATAGCAAATAATTCCTAAACATCCTAAATAAATCCTAAACATCCCAAATAAATCTAAATTAAATTCTTAAAATAAAAATGACTCAAATAAAAATCTAAAAATTAGTAAAAGTATAAACTCAACACACATCGGGTTCAGAGTAGGTTTAAGCTAGGTCTGGGCTAGGTTGGAGTTACAAGATTGGTTATTTTAGCCACTTCTTGCTGCAAATTACCTCGAAATAGAGATTTTGAAACTGCAACTGCAAACAAGCCTGCACAATAGATAATTACGCACATAAAACCCATTTTGTTGAGAATTAGCAATTAAAAATCGTTTATTCGGGGTATAAAATATACACTTTTTGGTGCTTATCAAACTCCATTAACAATCTTCCACACGTTTGCAGAACATTGAGCAGGGACTATGTTGAAGTATTGGAAAAAATGCAAAATCAGAGGGTTAGGGGGCCCTTGTGAATCTAATAAAACATGGATCCAGTGACCATCCTCTGGGTCGTGAACGTTTCTAAGAACTGACGTACACTCTATCTCTACCCGATCGGGGATATTGTAACACTTCCTAAACTTAGGGAAATACTTATTATCAAGCATCGCTGTGAGAGAAAACACGAAAACCATAGCTACAGTAGAAGATCGATGCACAGAAGAAAGGGGACTAGAAAAAGAAGAAGGCTGAAACTTACGAGAAAAAGAGGAGACTTGAAAAGCTGAGAAAGTCTTGATTTTGAAGAGTGGGAGTAAGGAATGAAGCATGGGTACACGATATGCGCAAAGACGAACATGAACGACGAGCTGGCGCTTGAGTTTTTGACAAACTAATTTCAAACACTCAAGTGATGCTTTACACTTCTCGAGGAAGATTTGGCGCTTTAATATCTCACAGAAAGACAAAACGCGCCTCCCCTGTTTCGATGAATTACGAATATGCCATTGACGGAGCTGCACCCTTAGCCGTACATAAAATCCATCGGGCCAAACAATGGCCCAAGGATTGTAGGGACAATTATGGGGACCAAATTTTGTTCATAGCCCACAACAACGGCCGACCTGGCCCAACAGATTAAGAAAGCAGACCTACCTCATATCACAATAAGGATCTACATGCGTGCACAATCCACACTGCTCCAAAATCAAGTTAATCTCCTATAATCTCGTGGAGATATTCAAGGGATTCATGGATCATCATGGACACCTTGGAGTTGCCTGAAGAATAAGGATTCTACACCTATATATTGTAACCCCTGGACGGGGGGCATAGGGTCATGTAACCAAGCATGTTGAGAGATAAATAATAAAATAACAGATCTTTCCGTGGACGTAGTCAAGTTGCCGAATCACGTACATAATTGCATTGTATGTGTGATTTTTTGTTTACCCTGTTGATTGTGATTGTTCTTCGTATAATCTCCATTGTGATATTTTTTGATACCACACAGAGAATTGACAAAACTCTAAGCAAAAATGACTTGGGGGAAAAGTAAAGCCACATTCAACTATGAACATATAGGGAATCCAATGATCTTCAGGTAAAGAGAAAACATCAACACGGGGATTAGGAAATTCTAGGTCTACCCAGTCTAGCATATTCCATTCCCTCTTAAATTCGTTTAGATAGTCAACATGAACTACGTAAACCATGATTCGAGAAAAAGCAAAGAAAGAAAAAGAAAGAATCCTTACAAAAACTTAAGGATTTAGCAAGAACTTTCAAAAGAGATGAGGAACGACGACAAATGAGCTCTCAAGAGTTCAAAGATAGATTCTACAGTTCGAAAGTTTAGGGATACAACAAAATCGGGAAAGTTTACCGCCTTTTATAGGTTGCCTCGAAAACAACGAACGAAATGATTAAAAGAACCAACGATTGACGTTCATGCGGCTTCGCGAATCAGATAGCGAAAAATACTTATTTACCCTTAGGCGGTTCGTTAACTTTCAAATTATTTGCAAAAATGCCATCTTCAAACAATACCAGGAAAATTTTACAAGTGTGGGAAGTTGGCAACCGACCAAGTATCATATACATAACTCGTGCTATGGCCTGGAGCAAAATGCTCTTTACTTTCATACAAGCATTAAGTATATACATTGGGGATTTCTGTTGATACCAAAATTTATCCATCCACGTGTACCAATTAATAGTGAGCATATGTCGTCCTACATGGCAAGAATCCTAGTCAGAGAATAATAGTTTTGCCGACCAACATAAATAATGCTGACCAACTCAAGGAATACCGACCAACTCACATAATGTCGACCAACAAGACCAATGAAACGTCTCCATACCAAGAGACACATCACACGTGATTTGCATAACCAACAATCATATTCATTATGTAAGGATGTAAATGCTTAAATATACAAAAGCATTCCATCCCTTGAGATTCCAATTCCTGGCATTCGGGTCATTATAAATACAAATGTATCCATGCCATCAAGAGTAAGTGAACAAGCAAGAAAACTATTGCAAAGAGTAATGCCAAAACAATGGACGTAGGCTTTCGTACACGACCGAACCACTTTAAAACCTCGTGTTCTCCTTTCATTTACATATTTTATCTGTGATTAAAGAATTAGATCTAGTCTAGTTTTTTTACATCAACACTGGCTATTTTTAATTATGTATTTGTATTTTAAGAATTTATTTATATATATTTTAATTATATAAATATATTAATTAATTAATCTAATTATTAGGATGTGTTATCCCCTAAGAAGTCTTTGGGTTCTACATTTTTCTTTCGGAATGAGAGTTTGTTTTAATAATTTATTTATTAGTTATACAATAAATCTTTTACTTAACAAACTGTTTATTATTCATTATGTAATTAAAAAATTTATTGCTTAAGTATTATTTAATTACTACAACGAGTGACCCATCAACCCGTCCTTAGCCGTACCCCATCCTTCATGAGATCGAAGTATTTTCCCATATATTTATACTATATTTAGACTTAACCTTTTCAAGAATAAAAATTACTTAACTTTAGTGAGATTATATCTAATTTTCATTAAGTCTCGATATGAATACAAATTAAAAATATAAAGTTTAAAAAAGGTCTAATTTTTTTTAATACCAAAAAGCCAAATAACCTAAATAATAAATCTATGTCGACTCATAGTTTTCACGTGTCAACCGTGATACGCTGACGTAACGTGTTATTATAGATTATTTTCTCATGAATGTAGATTCGCGCAACCAATCGCGGCATGTTGTATCGATAGACACGTAAAAATCACGAGTCGGGGGAGTAGGGCTCTAACCTAAATTGAGAGAGAACCCCACTAATTGGACTCAGGTAAAGAAGTATCTGGAAGAGCATAGAGAGAAGCCGTCGCATTACTCGAAATTTTGCTCGCAACTCATAAAATCAGATTTTCCAGAGAGAAACAACACACAAACCACAAATTTTGCGGAGTTTAGGATGGCAGCAGAGGAAGAAAACGGTGAGTTCTATTTGAGATACTACGTCGGTCACAAAGGCAAGTTCGGTCACGAGTTTTTGGAGTTCGAGTTCCGGCCAGATGGGAAACTCCGATACGCAAACAACTCTAATTATAAGAACGACACTATGATCCGTAAAGAGGTCTTTCTCACCCCCGCCGTTCTCAAAGAATGCCGCCGCATCGTTTCCGATAGCGAGGTTTTTCACCTCTTCTCTTCTTTCTATTATTATTACTTTTGTTTGATTTGCTGATAAATAGAGTACATTTGATTGTTAAAAGTCACCTATATGTTGCTATTTTGATTGTTAGGGTTTAGGGCTTGGATTTGTAATATTGTACCTACACTTTGGGAATAATATGTTAATGCTCTCGGTAAAGAAACTTGTAGGCAGTGCAATAGATTATTGTTGATTATTCACTTTATATTTTTCTTTTTATTAGCTGTTTGGTATTTTGTTTACATTTTTTTAGTAGTAGCAATAGTTGAGAGGAAGATTCTAGAAGGTTCCATTAGTTAGTATTATCATAGATGAGTTGTCATGACAACTCATACTTAGTTAGTAGCTTGTAGAAGGTTATATTTTAGCTTGTTATGTAATTGAAGTTAGTTAATGACCCATGTGATGTCACATGGGTTGAGACTATTTCAATTAGTAGGAGCTTAGGAGACCCCTTTTAGAATCTTCTCTCCTCCCATATAAATATCCCCTTTCTCCTCATTAATGATCAATTCTAATGTTGGGCATTACTTTTCTCTAGGGTGTGACTCTTTTGTGCTTTTAATGGGTTTCATTTTACGTCAATTGATATTAGAGTCTCGTCGCTCCACCGTTGTAAAAAAAAACACAAAATCGTAAAAAAAAACCAACTCAATGGCGCCAAAGAAGCTAACCCTTGTCGAGAAATGTGCTACTTGATTAAAAGAAGCCATGACCATCCTCATTGGAAGATTTGACATTGTCAACCAAAACCAACAAAATCCCAACCCTAACCAACAATTTATTTTTTCTTCACCTACCCATATCCAACCCTTCCCGGAAGCCCTCGCCCAAACCTGGGAATCCAGTCGCTGACTAGAAACAACCCTTCCCCTACAGCATATTCCTCGACCTACCCACCCGACTGCACCATCAGAACCTCCTTCTACTCGCCTTCCACGCCCTAACCCTTGCCTGGGGTACTCGACTCATGCCAGCCCTGATACCCTTCCTACCTGACACCCTGGCCTTTCCCTTCACCTCCCGAACTCGGATCCCCCACCCCTGGGTAGGTCAAGCCCATCCGGCCCCTTTTCACGCCTCCCAACTTCTGAAAATTATTTTTCAGCCCCCCAATCTCTCAAAAATTACATTTTCTCCCCGATTGACTCTCGAGGATCAATTCAAGATTATCGGCGACAATTCCACCCAATTATTCTCCCTCACTCACGCATCCAATTGGGTCCACTCGAGGCTAAAAGATTCCACCCCGTGTCGCTTTCTTGCAAGAAAGATAGAAACAACGAAATTGGTTGGTGTATTGGGGATTTTTTTGACCTTTTTGTTGAGGATGCTTGGGTGACCCGCACTCATTTTCGCGAGTTAGAGATGTTTGATTTGGGAGATTTTTGTTTAATTTTTGGTAATGGGGATGATTTTGACGGAGTTGGTTAGGTAGTTTTCTCTCCCGGGGTTGAGGTGGTGATCATGGTTGATGCATATGATGGTGGGTATGTGGACCCATTTTTGGTACCATGTGACATGCTCTTGGAGGATTTTTTGGCGTCTTGGTGTTGAGGAGGCTCATCATGGGACTTCGAGACCAAGATTTTGTGGATCGGTCGTGATTGGTTTGTATGTCTATTCTCCGTGAACTTCTTAGTAGCCGGTACGAGGGACGCTTCCGAGGACGGCTCCCCTTTCAAGTGGGTAGCGTTTTGATGGTTGCCTCGCTTTCTTGCCGTTCACCTCCAATGCTTGGGACGAGCTTTTTCAAGTGGAAGAGAGTGATGGAAATTAGGATTTATTGTTAATATTTTCTTGCATTTTTAGTATTGTATTGTATTTTTTCTTTTATTAGTTGTTTGATATTTTGTTACATTTTTTTAGTAGTAGCAAGGGTTGAGAGGAAGATTCTAGAAGGTTCCATTAGTTAGTGTTATCATAGATGAGTTGTCATGACAACTTATGATAACTCATATTTAGCTAGTAGCGTCTAGAAGGTTATATTTTAGAATGTGATGTAATTGAAGGTAGTTAATGACTCATGTGACATCACGTGGGTCAAGATTCTTTCAACCAATTGGAGCTTAGGAGACCCCTTTTAAAATCTTCTCGTCTATCGTATAAATAACCCTTTCTCCCATGTTAATGATCAATTTTAATTTTGGGCATTACTTTTCTCTCTAATTTTGGGTATTCATTTTACGTCAAGTTTTCTCTATTTGATGGATAATATCCTCGTTGGGTTGTTGGGTGGAGGGTTGGATTAATGTCAATATGGTCGGGTGGGGAGAAGAAGGGTAGTATCAGAATTACTAGTTTCGGAATTGCTATCGATTTGAAGGGCTTTGACCTTTATTAGAGATTGAGATCTTGTTATTATTCCTCTTGCAAATGCTAAATTCACTTGGTTTGTGTTGGGTGAACGATCAATGGCTACACACCGAGATCGATTCTTACTTTGGGATTGAATTGGATGAATCTTTTTCTGCCCAGTGTAAGAGGTTATCTCAAGGCCTATATCGACCTCTTCCCCATCATCCTTGATTCGAAGCCAATTACTTCGGATCCCGCACCTTATAGGTTTGAGAACATGTGGTTGACTCATTATATCATCTGTAGAGACATCATGGATTGGTGGGGATTAGTGGACAGATTTTCATGTTTGAGGGGTGAAGGGTTTTGTGTTGACGGGGAAAGAGAAACTTAAGGCCTGGAATAAGGTGATCTTTGGCTACATGAAGGCTAAAAAGAACGAGCTGGAGGGGAGATGGACCTTTCTTAAGATCAGATTGTTTGAAGCGCTCATTTAACGACCATTTTGAGTAGAGAGATGGTAACAAAAAAGCGAAATATGAAAGGATGAAAGAGGGAAAGTGTAACCCCAAATTCTTTCACATTGAATGGCTAATGGTAGGAGAAGGAAGAATTACATTTAAGAGCTCGACCTTGGAGTGGAAGATTATTCTTTGATTACAAAGGGAATCACCTCTTTTTGTAAAGACTAGTTTCTAGAGGAAGCTCAAAATCGTCCCATACTCGAGGCTATTGATTGGAATCCATTGCTTGGAGAGGAGTAATCGTTATAAACGTCCTTCTGAGATTGAGGAGATAAGAAACACAATTCTTGAAGCGGATATGGATAAAGCTTTAGCTATGGATGGTTTCTTAATGTCCTTCCTTTCAAACTTGGATGTTTTGAAGGATGATCTCATGAATTTTTTCAATTGATAAAGGGGTTTCACGCAAAAACATCAATTTTACCTTTATTAGAAGGAAAATATTAGTAAGGTGAGTGACTTTACCAATCAGTTTGGTTTCTAGTGCCTATAAGATCCCTGCTAAAGTTTTGTCAAAAAGACAAGTGCAGTTCTGAATGCTACCATTTCTCCTAACCAGAGTGCAATTGTAGGGCGTTGGCAGACCCTAGATGTTGCCTTAGTGGCTAATGAGTTCGTTGAAGACATCGGGAAGGAAAAGAAGAAATGTTTCATGAACAAGTTGGACTTTAAGAGAGACTATGATAGAAGTTTTTAGACAGCATCTTGGAGAGGAAGGGATTCAGTCTTAGGTGGAGCAGATGGATTAACAAATGCTTCCGGAACTCTTGCTATTCATTTTTACATAATGGAGCGGTCTAAGACTTGTAGGGATTTGAGGCAAGGTGATCCCTTGCCCCCATTTCTTTTCACCCTTGTGGTTGATGTTCTTTTGCAGCAGAATTCTTTACCAGGGCAGAGGTGGTGGGTTAGTAGAGGGCTGACTTATAGGGTGTGAACGAGTTAAGCTATCCTACCTATAGTTTGTAGATGAGACCATTTATTTCTTAAGGATATTTGGGCAAGAGTTAAATATGGAAAAATGTGGTATTGGAGGCGTCGGCTTACTCCCTCAAATTCTCTCGTCTCTAACCGCTTTGGCAGGATGTTTTGTTCAGGGGTGGTTTATGACTTTTATAGGAGTGCCTTTTGGAAGAAATCTTGGGCTCTGCCCTTTTGGGACCCTTTCGTGGGGAGGATTTATAGGTTAGATGGGCGGAAGAGAGTATATATCTCTATATGGGCGGTCGCATCACTTTGGTGCAATCTTACTTGTTGAGCATTCCACTTTACTACCTCTCATTGTTTATGTTCCCTGTTGCTATGACTGAGAAAATTGAGAAAGTCACGAGAGACTTATATTTTTTTGTGTGGACAATGTCAAAGGGAATGATTTGGTTAGAGCTGGGAACATGTTAGTGTGCTGTGAGTCGAGGGTGTTAGGGCTAATGAATTTGGTGAGTAAGAATGCCTCTCTAGTGGGTAATTGGTTATGGACATTGCCGCGTGAACCTAACACTAGTAGGAATGCGCACCCCACCTTCTATTAGCTAGGTCAGTATAGAGTAGGAGATAGTTCTCTTATTCGTTTTTGGAAAGATCTTTGGGCGGGTGACCTCCCTTTACCAATTACATTTCTTCGCATGTTTCTTTTTTCTTTTCTATATGACGCGCTTGTCTTCTTTTATGGTCATGTAGGGAGGTCCTCTCTAAGAAGTTCCGTTTTCGAGAAATTTAAGTGATAGAGAAGCGATGATTATTGCTTGATTTTCTTAATTTTTATCGGATATCCTCCAAGACTAATAGCAAGGTTTTGTGATTGATTACAATGGGATCTTCACTTGCAAGTCTTTACTAATTATCTCCATTAAGAGTCCCAATGTCCATTCTTTCCCTATTCTTTCCCTATTGCTAATCTTATATCGCTACCCCAAAAACAACAATCTGGCACGGTTTTGAACTGTGTCAGAATCAGGTGTTCCAAAATGACCAAATTTTTCTGCACGGTTTAAAAGTGTGTTAGTTTTGACCAAATAGGAACAGGGTACACTTTATAACAGTGCTAGAATTTAATATTTCTGGCACACTTTATAACTGAGCCAGATTGAGTACATTTTGGTACACTTTTGGCACAGCTTAAAATTGTGCCAAAATTTGATACACTTTTGGCACGGTTTTGAACTGTGCCAAATTTTTGGATCAAAGAAAAAAAATTAATTAGAAATAATATTACCCAAAAAAAATCAGCAACATTTTCAATAATAATATAAAACCAGCATGACAAAAATAGTACAACAATAAAAATAGTCCGCAACAAAACTAATACACATACAAGCCCACTAAAAATTAATGGCTCAAATTCCATTAATATAAAATTCATGTCGATACATATGAAATTCATCTCAATACATGCACAACCATAGAACTTCCAATGAGTTCCAACCTATAAAACAAACAAACAAACAAACAGGCAAAAAATAGATTCTTGCTTGCTAACATCTTATTCGTGGAAACTCCATTGCTTTCGTTGATGAATTGATTGTAGTCGGTCAAAGCAACACAGTAAACGGCAAGGTCAACGTCTTCGAACATTTCTAACCACTTGCAATAATCTCCAAGTCTACTTGAGTGAATTATAATGAGTTGGTACCTGCAGATGCAAAGCAAGAAGTGGTATTAGCACTTAATTGTGTGTACAGTCACAAATTCACAATGACTTGAGCCTGAAAAAGACTACAATATGCATAAAATGTTGGTGAAATAAAGAAAGTAGCAGATAAGCGTTTTACAGAACTAATTCCAAAGTTTCATGTTGAGATAGATGTGAATTGCATACCATTTGTAAACAATTTACAAAATTTGGGCAAAGTTACCTTTGTAAACAGGACTATCCACCTTGTTTAAGAACTAAAAACTACTCAAACCACAACAATTGTAATATTATTTACTGAACCTCATATAAATAATCTGTGTGTAGATATGCAACAATCGTGCCCATTAGTATATATTACACTGAGCTAATGATTTCTCAGTAGACATACATTAGTGTCCCATTAGTCACACGCCTTGATGATTCCTCGAAAAAAATCAAATGAACCTTGATTTTTCATTTGGAGATGAGGTTGGTGAGGTCGGTGCCTTTCGTTGTGCTAAGCAACAGTGATGTATATATATATATGTGTGCTGTTATATATACACATATATAACAGCATGTTGCTATATATATGTGTGTATATATAACAGCACATATATATATAGCACCACATATATGTGTTGTTATATATATATATATATATGTGATTATATAACAACCTTATATATATATATATATATATATATATATATATATATATGAAAAGCAAACCTTTAAATCAAAGTAAAATAAAATGAGGTGGTCTTAGATATGTGCAGTAGCAACATCTATGATGCATAGATGTAGTAACAACATCTCTTATGCGTAGATGAAGTGATGAAGTAGCAGCAGCTCTGATAGAAGATTAATAAGTTGAAAACCTCCCTGATTATTTCTAAGAGGATTCCAGTTGTGGCTTTAAGAAAAATATCAGAGCTCATATTTTAAAAGGCAATCCCTCCTTCCAAGAAAACGAGGCAGACCAACTAGAAGCATAATATTTCCTCCGAAGATATAAAAAATTCCATCAGATTCTGAAGTCCACATAATATGATCTTGAAATCCAATTCTCCTGATGTTCCGAATAAACTAACAAATAGCCATAGGTAACGACATAGGGATCCATATGTGAACATAGTATCTATTTAGACACGCTCAAATGACCCCTACCTGAAGGGAAAGAGATACCACTTTGGGTTTTGTTGCTTTACTGGGCAATTATTTTGTTGCTCTACCTGGTGTTCTGCGGGTGGCTTTGTAGGGTATTCACGAAGAAATTGAAGCACCTTCTCAAAGTCCCAATTCCCAATTATAATCCCAAAAGTCTTTTACTAGCAGCAAATCAGACCTACCCGAATACAAGTGAAGAGGACCTAGATCAGAACAGTTATCCCAAAAAAAAAACTAACATAACCATCCCCAACCCTCCATTTAATAAACTCTTCAGCTTCACTGCTAATAGCACACATTCTTCTCCAAGTTTGAGAACCACCAGCTGCTTTAACCTTATAAGGATGAGGCTTTTGACAGTATTTGGCTTTCATAAACGCAGACCAAAGAGAAGAAGAGCTTCTCAACTTCCACCAGAATTACATAGAAAAATCGTTACATATATCATCCCAAGAACACCTCTCCAACATTAGAACTCCAGAAAAAATTAGCCAACTACTTATCAATTGTATAGATAATCTTCTTTAGAGGCAGAATCGAAGACATTATATAAAGTAGAATAGGCGAAATAACACTTATAATAAGAACATATTTAGCTCCAGCAAAGATACTTTTAGCCTTCCAACTATGAAATCTTCCTCTGATTTTTGCCAATAAGGACTCAAACATAGAACACTTCTTTCTACCAGCATAGCTGCCCAAATAGGTTATCGGAGACTATTTTAAGGCTATGCCACAGAGCTCATATATTTTTCTGGAAGCCACAACTGGAATCCTCTTAGAAATAATCAGCACATATTTTTCTGGTGCTCAGATATATATATAACAGGACATATATATATATATATATGAAAAGCAAACCTTTAAATCAAACTAAAATAAAATTCTCCAATATGAAAAGCAAAGATAGCATAAATCTAAAAAGTAATAGATACCTTAGACCGCATCTCTAATTTGCACCCTCGCAAGGGCTGAGGCGAAGGGTGTGTGGCAGTAAGCCGAAGTGATGCATAGCTGTGAGCTGAAGCGCTGCGTCGCAGTGAGCTGAACCACAGCTGAACCTGAAGATGTGTTTCATCTATATGAAGCATAAAAAGATAAAAAAAAAACATAGATATAGTACCAAAACAAACTTTTGTATAAGGTATACATGGGTTTTGCTTCTATATAACTTGATGAGACTTCATTATAAACATATATCCATAGAACCAAAATTAATTCTGGATTCTCAACCCGTGCCTACACTAATACTAATCGAGAAATAGTTAGGTACATATGACACGAAGTACCAAGTTCTAAATGTATATTCACCATGAAAAACAAACTTGATACTAAGGACGCATAAGAATTGAATGGCAGCATAAGAATTGGCTGTGAAAGTGTAATCTTATAACAATCAAACAAAAAAAACAAAACTTCAAGGATCTAAATAAGTAACAAATGAGGACTCATTTAAGGTTTTAAAATCAAGTCTCATTACTGTCATTTGATGAATATTAAAGAGAAAAATGTTACATATAAATTTTGTGCCCCACAATTTCTATGTGGGGTATATTGATATTTTTTTTTAAATCTCTCGACCATGTACTAATGATGAAAATGATTTAAAACTCAACGTAAGCAGAAAATACTAAAGGAAAACTTCTATATGGATATTCCAGGTCAACGCCCAACGTATCCAATGCATTATATAGTACAAAATTAAACCACAGGTCACATGTCTCAATAATCACAGCTGTATCACTCGACGGTATACTCTGTATATGGATCCAACAAAATAACCTCTTTACGTACATATGATGGCCAATGAAGAATACAATTAAAACATTCATACGTTTCTATACATATCCTATGGTTGAAAGAGGACCAAATCTTAACGATCTTAATTTTAGTTATCTGTTAAGAACTGATCCTAAATGAGATTGAGTCTAACAGTCCTAATGGTGGGCGCATACTAAACCAATGGTTTGTCTTTGAGATTAATCGTATGCCCCTCATCTTTAAAATTAAGGAAAATGCAACTATTAGTAGGCACTTACGGAGCTAATTCGTATGAGTCTCTCAATGAAAAAGAACCTTGTTGAATTTGGTATAGTTTAACATGTTAGATGAGAAACCAATATTTGGTACCTAAAATAGAAATTTTAACACCATCAAAACTAAGGACCATTCTTAGACCAATTTAGGAGGCAAAAGATGTTGATTTCTGAATGTTATAACTGCTTTTGTAACTAAATTTCCCCCCTAATAGCATGTCTAAACCAACTGCTATACAGTTACAACAACAGTTGTACATTTACAAAAGCATATTGAATTCACATTGAAATCATATTGAATTTATAACTGTTAGAAATTCATATTGAATGCATATAGTTACTAACATATTTATAATGTGCGGATGTCAAGGCATTCCTAAATTTGTCAAACATACCATTGTGGTTCACAATTACTCCTTCCAATAGCTCCAGACTCAGGTGCCTACAAACAGGTATTTGAAATAGAAGAGCTTCAGGTATTTGACATGAGGTATTTGACATGCAGAGAATTGCAAAGAAGCAAAAACAAATCAGTGTCTACTTTGATCAGTAATTACATTCTGCAATGGCACAAAAATCATGATTGTGAAGATTTTGCACAATCATTTGAACAACAACGTATGCGTATTCTATAATAGTAACAGCGAGGTGTTTATTACCTGGATCTTAAAGGCTCTTCTTCATCATCATGGCATTTTTAAGAGCTACGGTGTCTGAACTTATATAGAATGGTAAGTGGGAGATCCCACCATGTATGAGCTCTGACTTCCCTCTCCTATGTCATAGGATTGCCAATGAATACCTTCCCATTTACAATAGGGAGGACCAAATTATTTGGAAACCTCCTATACAACTGATTTATTATTTGCGGAAGCCTACAATTGTGTCAGGAAACATACTCCTATCACCGATATTTTTAAATGAATTTGGCAAAACTTAGTCCCCCCCTAAAATCTCAATTCTCTCGTGGAAATATATTCATAGTAGTCTGCCCATTGATGATTAGCTCAAAATCTGTGGCATTCCATATGTTTCAACCTGCTTATTGTGTAATCAAGTTGAGGAAACTATAAATAATTTATTTTTATAGCGTGATATTACAAAAAGATTATGGATTTGTATTGTTTCTTTGTTCAATATCAATTTCCTAACTTCCCCAGTGTTTTAGTGTTTTAACATTTTATCATTAAACAATTGTTTGGTCCTCAACTCACTAATACTTAGAAGGCAGCAATCCTCTATGGAATGTACATGATTTGGATTGTCATAAATAAGATGAGGTCTGATAATATTATACCTAACTTCACAAGGGTGTTAAATAGCAAGCCTGGATTCAAGAAGTTGAGGGTTAAGTCATAACTGATATGCACTATAATTTTTATAATTTTTGTAGAGTAAACATCATTTAGCATAATAATTTATTAATTGAGGGCTTTAATATGGAATGATAACTTTCTAAAATACACACGTGCTTAAAGAATGCGTAATGACTCACTATTTATGTCCACGAATGGACAACCTAAGATACCTACTTGATGTTTAATTCAACTTGTACGTGTGATATTAACTGAATAATAAACAAACCTCGTACACAAAACTATAATAAATTTCACATTGCTAGTAATGTACCTTTGCTCTTAATAGATGCAAAAATTAGACTTGACTGTAGAAGCCAATCACAGTAGCGTACCTTTGTTCTTAATCACAGTAGTGACTTTGACAATGATTGTACAAGCCAATCGGTGTATTTTTCTCTAGAGTCAAGCCCTACAAAACTAAAGGGAAATCTCACAAAACATTTTACTTTTAAATGAAAGAAATTGAAAAGAACATAATTTTGTGTATGAAAAGAACAATTAGTAACAATATTTTGTGCTCTAGCTCTTATGTATGTTTTGAAGCGAAAAACTTATCTGTTTAATTATAATAGGGTAACGCTTCACTTAATTACATTATAGTATAGGTAGAAACAATGGATTACTCAAATGTACCAATGATGATGATGACTTCCCAGAAAGAACATAATCAACGATTCTTGAATGAAATTTCACAAAATCATGATTGTGATTGAAACGAGTGCATGATACATGAAGAAACAAGTAATTATTTCTATCATGAATTAAAAGTAATTGACGATGGAAATGAAAATCAGGAGTTGAAAGAGATCATTCTCATTTAATGGGATTTCCAATTTCATACAAAAAAAGAGTAAGAATTTAGGAACTTGATTAAAATCAGACAGAACATAGCTTTGCATACATGAGACAGTCAATACATCAGTATCATATGTGAGAGTTATAAGTTGTTATTGAAATGTCCTCCAAATAGTTTTAAAATAAAGGGTCGGGATAAATTAGTAGTCTCTAACGCTATGTCCTACCATAGTGAATTATTTTATTTTCTTACCATAAATAAACCCAAAATAATAGAAGCCTGATTGACTTCATACGTTGCTCCAAAATCTTTGCCCATATAATCGTAGGATCAAGAGATATTACAAAATGTTAGATAAATAGGTTGTGTGATATCAAAGAATTAATGCTCCACTAAGGCCCGAATTGGATTAATTAAACTAAATTCACTCATTTAAGTAATAATGGATACAAGAAGGCATGAGTATTTCTATTCAAACCGTATCTCTGAACCAAATTCAAATGGCACACCCACATGTCTATCCAAGCTAACCCCATTTACAACACAACTTCACAATTTGTAGTAAACAAGGGGAACATTCTTTTGACACATGAGTAATTAGTTTGGATTTGGTTCTAGTTTTTGTTACGAATAGAATTATTCATAAGGCATATGTGTAAAGCAATAAAGCATAGGACACTGAAATTATTTTTTTGAATCTCAAACTCCACCGGCACCAAAACGAAACTCAAATCAATCTGACTAGAAACCCTAATTGAAACCCAAATTGGCCCAAATAGAAAGCATAAATAGTCCTGATAGAAACCCTAATTTAAACCCCCAACTCCTTCAAATATTCCATATTGCAATCAGATAAACAAAGACGAACCCTTTGATTCACACACCCTATAAATCATGAGCATCTTAGACCTTAAATCATGAACCTCATACAAAACATCAACAAAAATTCTCCTGACATCCATATTCAGATCGAACATACACACACACACACACACACACACACACACATATATATGTATATATATGTATATGTATATGTATATATACATACATATATATATATATATATATAGAGAGAGAGAGAGAGAGAGAGAGAGAGCCTAGGTGCGCAACGTGGAGAAAATGTGACGAAAAATGGCCGATGAGAGAGAGTGATGGGACGAGATAGGGCAGACGCAATAGTGAGGGGAGGAGAGAGGGTAGGCACGAGAGGGGGTTTGAGCGGGAATGGTTATTGGTCTCTAAACAATTTGGAGGATTACTATTTTTAGGGTATTTATATCTTAGTCAAGTGTGCTCAATTTTGGCACACTTTTAAACAGTGCCAAATTTTGGCACAGTTTTAAAGTGTGCAAGATTGTTATTAAACCGTGCCAGAATTTGGCACAGTTTTAATCTATGCCAGAATTTTAATATCAAGGTGTGCCAAATTGCTGTTTTTGGTGTAGTGTATGGAAATTAAAAGTTCCCCTCAAGGTTAAGACTTTACTTAGTCAATGTTGCTAGCTATGAAGCACGGACTCGACACACAATACGTGTTTCGACGCGACACGCGATACATGATTTTTCTAAAAGCTAGGATACGATAATATATAATATATATTTAAATACATCTAAAAGAAATAAAATAGATATTTTTTCCATAAAATACATTATTTGAGCATTCTTAACATAAGATTAAAAAAAGGGACTATACAAAACAATATTCAAACACACTTCAACATTAAAAATCATAAAAAATGGAACAAAAAACAGTGGCACTATTCTTTGTAATATGGATAAAAAAATGGAACAATCTAATTGTAATATGCTAACTGTTTCTCTTTTTTTTTTGGCTGTTTATTTTGCTGGTTCTTTTCTTATTTTTTTGCTGTTGTTGCATAACATAAAGTGGGAGAAAAAAGCAAAGAAAAAACAGCAAAGAATGAATGAAGGGGAGAAACAGTGGAGAAAACAAAGAATGAAGGAGTATGAGAAGTATTTCGTAACTAATAAAAGAAAAGGAAGGAGCAGACAGGATAAACTTACCCGTGATTTGTAACAGTTGCCGTTTTGTGCTGGGTTAAGGTTGCGATGGAGGGACAACTGCGATGGGGGAGGGAGAGAGAGAAGTTGTGATGGAGATGGATAGATTAGGGTTTCTGCTGGGTTAGGGTTGTGGGATGAAGAAGAGGAAGAGAGAGAGAAGTGACGATGGAGATGGAGAGAAGAGATTAGGGTTGGATTTGATTTTGGTTTCGGTTTGCCCCGTAGTACTGTTTTGTTGGTGAGATAACACGTGTTTTTTTAAGGGTATTTAAGTAACTTTTCGTTCTTTTTTGTTTTTTTGTAATGCTATTTAGTTATAGTTTTAATAATTATACTTTTGGCCATATTTTATGTTTCTAGTATTCTATTTTTTACCCCCCGCGTGTCCTTATTTACGTGTCCACAGCGTGTCCGGATGTGTCCAATTAAAAAAAAAGGAAAAAAAAAGAGGACACCCTGGGACGAGCGTGTCGCGTGTCCGACACGTGTCAAACAAGATTCGTGCCTTCCGGGAGAGTGCCGGTGCTTTATAGGTTGCTAGATAGACTCAACACTCACGATTTGTTACAGGTGCAGAGACTATATAAATCTTTATATCCTGATGTGTGCGTTATGTAGCCTTGCAGTTGAGGCACATTCTCATTTGTTTCAGCATTGTGTTCTGGTTTGGTTTCTTTAGTTGAAATTGATTACAGTGCTTGGGGAGGACTGGGTATACCCCTCCATCGAATATCTTTTCTGGCAACGGTTCTACGGATTTGTCTGTGGCAAGGATATACGATCTTATGGACTTAAGGTCTATCTAGTCTTATGGGGGATTTGGCTAGAGAGGATTACCAGAATCTTCGAAGGGAGATAACTTCCTCTTCATCTTTATGGGACAGGGTTACCTTTCTCTCTTCTTTATGGACTTGTGCATGGGGGGTTGCTTTCGCAGGGACTGTTGTTCCCCACCTAAGTTCCCCCTATAATTGTAGTAGATGTTGACATGAAGCAATATTTGCTTTCTTGGTTATCTAGCATTTATAATTTTAATTTCTGTAACACAATACGCGTAGATACTGTCATTTTTTTTTTCTCTTATTATTATTATTTGTTTGATTATGGAGAAAATTTTCCCATTCAAGGAATAGATTTGATTTATAAACTTAATTATTTGAACTTTGTTGCTATTTTGCGTTCATAATTTTTTGTTTGTTTTCTAGGTATTCATGCTTGTTTGATATCAATCTATTCAATATTAGATTTTAAATTCACTAATTATATGTGAACAACTTAAACTTATTGCGACATAACATGAATGATATGCTTGGTACATTGTACAAACAGAGTTTCCCCCCATAACAGTAGTAGACTTGGTGCGAAATTTGTTTTTTTGCTTATTTAGCATGTGGTGATTCAAGTTATGTTATTCATGCACACATATAGATACTGATTTTCAAATAAAAATTAGTAGGCTCAGTTTAATATCTGTTGTCTAAGAATAGGAAAAAAGAGAATCAGTGTTTTACTGTTCAATTATTTCAGCTGCTGTTTTAGTGCTGTTAGGGTTCTGGAAAGGGATTAGGAGTTGTTAATGTTTTTATTGAATCTTGCAAAACCTGATTGCCATTTCTCTGTTTTTCTATTGTAGATCATGAAGGAAGATGATAACAACTGGCCAGAACCTGACCGCGTGGGCCGTCAAGAGCTTGAGATTGTGATGGGGAATGAACACATATCATTTACTACTTCGAAGATTGGGTCCCTCATGGATGTCCAGACCAGTAAAGATCCTGAAGGACTTCGTATCTTCTATTATCTTGTTCAGGTCACCTACAAACTCATATCTCATCACACTTGCACATGAACACATGGGAAAAATTTGACCCATTAATTCAAGTCTTATGCTTCTTATTGAAATGAAGTTGATGGTCATAACTCATAATCCCAACATCACCACTTAGTACTTTTTTCTAGGCCACAAACTTTTACTTTTGCATATTGCTCTTAAATAATAAATTATAATTCAAACCACGTTTTGGTCTTAAATGAAGGATTTTGAGGTTTGTGAAGATGTTATATAAACACTTCGATTGTGAACTGATCTGAATTTGACTGCTATACACAATCTCCATGTTGGAAGGTGAAAGGAATATGAAGTTTTAGAGCATTGTGAATAGGTTTCGAAGTGATCAATGATGACAAATCTTGGTAACAGGATGAAAATCCGAATAATATTCAAGTGTAAGAAAAGAAAAATGCGGCGAGTAGGAAGTGTGAACTGCCATTATCATATTGTTATTTGGTTTTAATACGCATCATGCATAGAAGACTATTTAAAAAAGGCATTGCCTGCAAAAGGTTGGGAAATTTTATGTTATTTTGATAATTCTAGATTTGTTGATTAACACACGTTGGTTGGGACACATTATCTTGATTAGGGTTGAAACAAACTGATCCTAAAAAGCTTACGTCTTCTTGGGCTTGGCCAGTTTCGATAGGGGGTAAGCTCGAGTGAGCTTTATGAAGTGCATGCTCGAGTCCATTATTTTTGAACTAGCTCGAACAGTGCTGGTCTCCGGCTCAACTTGTTGAAAATATTGAAAAAAGGTTGTGGTTATTGGCACTCTACTTTAGCACTTGAAAATAAATTTTGGGGACACTGAAAAAGGCTTTCCTGATAATTTGTGAGACATTTGCGACATGTTTAGATTGCTAAAGTATCTTTACGGAGCGCCACAAGCCGCAGCCCCTACAAATCCGATAAGCATACATAATAAAACCCCTACCAATAATTATATTGTGGACTATTGATGATGTGTTCAAAGATGCTCGTAATCGTTGGTTGGGCTAGTGGAGGAAGTATGCTAGACGACAGAGAAGAAAAAATATTGTTTTATGATTTTTTTATTTTTAGTTTGAATATTTTCTCTATTTATACTTGCCCTATCTATTTTACATAATTCTAGAAAATCTTATGATTTGCTATTAAAGCTTCCCACCTTAAAGTTAAATTGCAGCTAGCCCTCTTTGCAGTCAATTAGTGAGTAATGAGAATTGTTGGTTCATAGAGAAAAGTGTTACTTTTCCTTGTATGTTTATGCTTGTTACCTCAAGTTGTATGAAAGCCGTTTGCACTCGAGAATGTCTCTGATCTCCAAAATTGTTTGGTGAATTCTTACGGAAGTGCTGTCTTCTATCTCCAACTTGCAGTCCCTCATGGTACAAACACCAACCATTGTGTCCAGACCCACTATCACGAATTTGCCTTATTTTCCACAATTGTTCCGTCAGCCTTGTCATTGGTGAGGTTCCACCCATCAGATGACAAAACCTTCCCTGCATTGGTGCCTCCAGCGCAATCAACCCACCTCGTACGGGAGATAGTAAGCTCAAGCTACTCTCCCTACTATAACTCAGTATCCTATAACTACGATTGGGTCCCTGGATCACTCAAATCTACCCCGCTTCTCTCTGTTGTCATCCACCCCATGTCATCTCCAAAGCATAGTGAGCTCTCTGACTGAACATTGCTTGGAAAGTCGGTTTAGTCTAAATCTACGTCAAATTTTGGGAAATGAAGGACAACCTTCACCTGTTTAGGTGAACACCTAGCCCCCTTCAACTATCTCGCCTCCCTCAATTAAAATACCAGATAAGCTCATCCCCTTAACTATTATTAATCCGTTACACATAATCCCGAAAACCGAGTTCCCTCCATTTTTAAGGGTAAATGGACACTTGTACCCCTAGAAAAAACCATTTTGAAACCTAAAACAAAATTCAAACCCAAAACAAAACTCTCTCGACCATTTTGAAACCCACCCACCTCCATCTCCACCAACACGCACTCTCTCCTCCACTTCTCACCACCACACTGAAAAACTCATCTCCACTGGAAAACACACCCCCACCGTCAAAACCAACAGAGAGAGATGATGAGTTTAGGTTTGATTTTTTGCTGAATTTTGAAATTTTGGTGATGGGTTTCTTGTTTTTTTTAATTTATTTATTTTATTTTGGGTTATAAAATTGAGTGAGGGGTGTTTTAGTCAAATTGTGTAAAAAATGGAGAGAACCCGTTTTTTGGGTCCACAATACTATGTTAAAACACCATCTGCGCGAGCGATGTAGAAGAGGGCAGATTTTCATAAGCTTTTAATATGTAGTCTATGAGGAACTTCCTTCTTGGAATGGGCGCACCCACCCAGGATGGGAACACATGGTACAACACATGGTACAGTACCCGAGAGAAGGTGGGAGCTTGTAGGAGAAGATCATTTAGGATTTTGTTTTATTTATTTTGTTGTTTGAATTTTTGCTATATTATCTTCAGTTTCCCTTTTTCCATTAGATAATGCTAGGAAAATCTTTGATTTGCCAATAAAGAATTCCTATCTTGATTCGGAAGGTTAGCCTACTAGCCCCTAGGCCTATATGTAGTTAACTTTTTTACGATAAAAAGGGAATTATTAATTCATAAAGAAAAAAAGTTCTTTCTTACAACTTTTGCTAGTTACATCAATATAATCTCATGTTTATCTATTGTGGATTAATTATTTTATTTTAGTTGTGTGTTTGCTTCTGGTGAAGACGGTATCTTACCAGATAGACATCGATGATGATGGCAATAGAATGCCATGTAACTGATTTAGGGGTGTCGTCCTTAGTGACTCATTATTTAGAGATGGGGTGCAACAGTGAGGTGGCCAGTGATAACTTGCAATGGTTGTTGAAAATGGTGATGGGGGTAGAGATGGCTAGTGATTAGTGGGCTCCGGTGCGAGGCGAGGGCAACTGCTTAAGGAGTCACCCCCTCCTTAAGTGACCTGGCTTTCACAGAGTCAAGGTGAGGGAGAAGAGAGAATTCGGCAAAAGCAGGAGAAAGCTAAAGAGGATGGAGAAGATGACTGCCAGTCTACCCAAAAGATGTTATATTTTATGTAGTGCAAGCGTAAAAGTGTGAACTAAGGCTTATGCATTGTTTAGCCTCGAGGCTAGCCCGGAGGCGCTTCTATAGCCTCTGAGGTTTGAGGCGTAGGTTCTAACAGTTACTTATGTTGCTATAGCCTCGCCATGTCAACTCATGGCTTCACCTTGAGGCTATAGCCTCGAAAGCTATTTTGAGCAAAGCTCCCTAGTGACATCTTTGATGTCGTCGTCCGCTCCTCTCCCGAGCTCCCTGCATCACCCTATTGCTTTCTCTATTATTTTCTTGCCCTTCCTCGCGAAGTCACCCTCTACCCAGCCTACAAACACAAATGCGTGTGAGAGAGCACTAATCCCTGGGGACTAAAATGATGATGGTCGACTAACTTTGGTTTCGCGGGGGTGATGGTGAGACACTTATCTGAAGATTAGGGTTATGGTTGGGAAGACTGAAAACAGAGTTGTTGAAGTGAAGACTTTTTTTCTTTTGGGTGTCAGGCAGTTGGATAATAGAGAGGGCATTTTGCTCATTAAAGAAAAAATTATACTGAAGTGAGACAGTGTCTATGTTTTTTGGGGGGGTGGGGGTAGGGCATGCCTAATTACTGTTGAAGTGGGATTATGTCTATGTTTAGGGGGGGTAGGGGGTAGGGAGGGTATGCCTAATTACTGTTGAAATGGGATTATGTCTAAGAAGGGATTATAAAAAGGGATTAATTTAAAATGACTAATGAACTCATCTGCGTATGGATTTTAGCTGACCCCCCCAAGTGAGGCAGGCGCATTAGCAAGGCCTTTGATAAAAAGATGAATGAAGAAATAAATAAACCCTCGTGTACTTTTCTTTTTGGAGTCTCGCTTCCTTTTCAAGTTCGACTTAATTTTTCTGGAGAAAGAAACTGAAGATCTATGTTAACCTTTTCATTTTTACTTATTTTTCTGTTGAATGAAACCAAAGATCTATGTTAGGGGACAAGGTAACAGCAACTAGCAGCGGGTCACTGGTCACACGACCGAAAAAGTTCCCCCCCTCCCCCCCCAAAAAAAAATCTCCACAACATAATTTTATAAGATGGTTCAGTGTAAATCAGTGAAAGCAGTTTACATAAAAAGAGGAAATTGAGTTATATATGAAACAAATTCTCATGTACAGGACATGTAAGAGGAAAATAAGTTATATATGAAACACATGCTGATGTTGTACTGGACATGCTATATACGACACTCCTAGACTGCGCTTTCTCCAGAGTCGCTTCGGTTCTTTTTTATCTCCCTATCCTAGTTAATCCAATCCATAACAAGGAGGTTTTGCAAGCAATGTCTGTAAACTAAATAGGATTTATGTAGTACGTAGGTAAACTAAACAGGATATTTCGTACGCAGGTAAACTTAATGGGATTTATGTTACGACCACAGGTAGAGCTAATTTTATCAATTTATCCCCATCCATGTTAATTCTCAAAATGAGCCTAGGCACGGAGCTTTTTAGGTATGCCAAGTTTTGACTCTAAGCGTGTATTAAGGTGTAGAACGTTGGTCAAACATTTTTTTTAGGTAAGGCGGGAAAAAACGCCCTTTTTTTTTTAAAATTAAGACGCGTTTTAAAAACACGTTTTTTTTAGGAACACAAAACGACGTCGTTTTGTATATACCCTTTTTAAAAAAAAACGCAGCTAACTTATAAAGAATAAAGACGCGGCTAACAGCCCAAATCACAAAAGCCAAAACAAAATCTAAAACAAAACCAAATATACCTGTTCGTTCTCTCTCTTGACCCAAATCACAAAAGCCAAATACCTGTTCATTCTCTCTCTCGACCATAAAAGCCCTAACATGAACACTTTTCGTATTCCCTCGACCGTATACCTGTTCGTGCTCTAATCTTTCCTAGCTTGAGCTCTAATCGTTCCTAGTTCAAGTTCAAGTTCAAGTCTCAGCCTTAGCCTTAATCGTAACAGGTATATATATTTTTTATTTCTTTTCTTATATAAATTCATATTTCAAGTTCATCTCTTAGGTATAATTTATAAACCGTATATATATGTTTATTGCTGTTGATAATTTATAAACTGCATATATATGTCTCAGTCCTAATCGTAACAGGTATATTTTTTATTTTCTTGCTATTGATAATTTTAGGGTTGTTAGTTAATAATTTTAGGGCGGTCAAGAGGGAGAGCAGCTCACCCTATCAGAAATTCCTAACCATAGTTGTCAGAATCTTACGAGTAGCGATTCGATTCATACGATTCGATCTGATTTACATACTAATCCGGAATAGAATCGGAGGAGTTCCAAAAAACGGGATGAATCGGCCGATTTGGGGGGTGAATCGTGAATCGCGCCGATTCATGATTCCGGTGCGATTCATGTTTCTCGGAAGATACTGGGTATTTTCAACTGACTTAAAGCTCGTGCTCGTTTTTTGTTCCTTTTAAAATAAGCCTAAAAAATGTTTTATTATTAAAATAATAAGAAGTTAGTACAAACTTAAGTTACACTTTGCGAAAGAGAGTGACTCGAAGCTGCGATTTCCTCTATTTCGTGTTGTGATCACTTTTTTCTTTTCTTCTAACATGTTTGGAGCTGATCGAGAAAGGGAGGTAGCTTTGCATTGAAGCCAACAAATCTCGTCTAAGGATTTTATAAGTTATATTTTATGGTATTGTTCTTATAATGTATTTTTTTTTATAGTATTATGTTTAATCTTTATGTGTTATTATATTGTATAATATATCGTTGTGTTTAAATTTGGACATTGTAGGTGGTGGTATTGTTAGAATTTGGTTATAAATTGGTCTTGAAGTTCATTTTAATAGTTATATTTTAACGAAATCACGTCTTATAATTGGTTTTAGGTCATAATATGTTTTATTACATATTCTTAATGTGTTCTCTTTGCATTTATATATTATTTCCTACATATTTTACGTTTATATGGATTCTTACGATTTGATTCACGATTCAATTCACGGTTCACGCTTCTTAGGGTTTTCGATTCACGATTTGACAACTATGCCCCTAACAACTCCAAAATGACCTCTCGCTCTCCCATTGGTTATAACAGTAAAGTTAGCTTCACTCAAGCATCCCCTTGTCAACATGATTATGATTTTTATTTATATTTTATTTTTTTATGATATATCATTTTTATCATTTATTATTTTTATTCTGTTAATGTTGTCAAAGTCTGAAGCGGATGTCAAAATCAGAATTGAATCAAGAATTGTGTTGCCGTTATTTGAATGGAATTTGATTCATGACAATGAATAAAAATTCAAGATCTACATAGCTCTATATAAAAATATATGCGCGTGTGGTTAGAAATTAGAAAAGGCATTTCCGGAAATGTGTCCTCGTAATTGGCAATTGGATTTCTTCAGTTGGGGTCTGAATGAGTTCGAGTCTTTTGGATGTGGAGTGGATGGGGAGGAGATACGGGCAACTTGGCCAAACACAATAATTTTTAACAGAAAAAGTAACTGTCACGAACTTGGGAGTTATGTCTCATTATTGATGAAATGGTGTCATATGGGACAATTAATGTTTAGTCCCTACATGTGTTTTGTACTTAGTCGACCTTATTTAGGAAGATGAGAAAGTGTTGAGCATTTTATATACAAGGGGCCTTTTTAGAACAAAAAAAGGCATAAAATGTTAATTAAAAAATATAGAGGGACTATATAGAAATAGCCCAAACTATGTTTAGTATGCTGTTAATTAATAATAGGGAGTTAAATTAAAAAAAAAAACTGAGTTCATTTACAGGCAGGGACACCTCACGTAGTGGGAAAATGATGAGCAATATGATTGTGGGTCTCATACAATATATACCGTATTCTAAACATAAATAAATGATTAGCATACGCTATACAATTTCTCATGTACCTCCTTTTTTCAACTTTATTTTTGTGCTTTGCAGGATTTGAAATGTTTTGTATTCTCTCTTATCTCACTTCACTTCAAGATCAAGCCCATCTAACCGAAAGTTGAAAAGTTCTCTCAAAAGTAGTGGTTGGATATTAATGCCCTTGCTCGGTTGATTGCCCTTTGACAAGTGTTGTGGGTTTATGCTAATTTTGGTGCATGTTTTTTTTAATGAAATTTGGGATGCGAGAAATGTTATATTATTACCTGCTTAATTCTTCATTTTGACATTCATGATTGTCCCCAACTTAGCTTTATCCTTCTTTTCTTCCACTTTTTAATGTTGATGGATATTGTTACAAATGGCAGTCTAAATATTCGTAAAATGAGTACTGATAATAGGCAGCAGTGCCTTTGTCGTGTTTCCCATTAGGAGTTTAGACCTACCTAAAAGAACAGCAAAAAGAGTATTAAGTAGGTTTTCTGCTGCTTTAATGAATTCCCTACAGTTCTTGATTTTGGGTGAAAAATTAGAAAAGTAGTTTGACAAATTTTGAAAACATTAAGGAAATTTGTTATTTGAAATTTCTGTCATAAAAAAGTTGAGAATTGACAATTGTGGGATTTTTGTAACTTTTAAACTCTTGATTATTTCGAAGGGACAATTAATGTTTAGTCTTTGAGTCTAACAATTTGAAAATATCAAGGAAAAAAGGATAACTAGCCAAACAATTTGGCATCGCTGGTTGCCCGTCTTGCTCGCAAGTGTTCGAAGCCCTAAATTAATAATCCCATTTCAAAAATGGTATTCAAATTAGGTAAGATTATAATGTCACCTATCCAAGCAATATTTACAAAAAAATAATGATCTAAGTGGATGTCTTGCATTTAAAGACATTCATCATTTAGGGGAATAAGAAAGTGTTTAATTATACTTATTTGAATTGCCATTATTTCAAAGTGATTCCCAAAACAATATACGTAACGCCAAGAAAATATTGTATTTGTGACTTATGAACTTCAAAGATCTCTTTAAAAAGGCTGATAAGGGGTTTAATGTGAGAAGATCAAGTTGAAATGTGTCGGTGGTACCCCAACTTTGAGGGTTGTTTTGATGTCCTGTACATTCCACACATAAAACTTATACTGCTATTTTTCCGAATTTTCAGCATCTTTCATTTAATGTGTGAAGCAAAGAGATTTCGAAAGAATAAACAAATGATTTTATTCTAATAACAATTCAATTGATAATCGTATACTTCACTTTCTCTACAATGTCTTTGGGATAAAATAATATTCTCAAGACATGATGCAAAGCATCACTAGGAAAACAGACAATACTTTGCAACCGAAACTATTCGATGAAAGTACAACTTCAAGAGGAATGATCGTCTCATCAATAACAACATTTACACAATACAAGGAAGATACATGACAACAGTAGCAACATCAATAAAGCCAAGCACACGATTCATTCATCCATTCAAGATAGACTCAAAATAAAGAAATCAAAAACATCAAGCAAGCTCACTTAGAACATCAAAGTTTCATAAACAGTCTCCAACATCATGCAGGTGACCAAGCCTTAATGATTCAAGAGAGACATGAGAGCAATAAGAATGATGTAAGGTATAACACTTTTTCTACATAACCAAATTATTGGCTCAGTTACTAACACATTCGAAAATAATTTTCCAACCTTCAAAGTAATTCTTTAAGTAAAAAATAGCCATAAAGACAAAAAGAGTCAACTCAAAGTTATACGAGTCGTTGCCGACGGAAAAAAATGGGTAAACAATCATGGACTTATGTTGACTATGTCGGATATTTCTAAAATAGAATGAGTAGTTTCTTTCTAAAACTAAAAAGTAACTCCCAACAACTTTTTCCCAATAGGTAGTTTTTTTCTTAAGGCTATACACACCTCACTTAACATTAGTTTTACTCGCACAAGAACTCACCACCAATAACACAACATCAAAATATCTTTACAACATTCAACCCAACAAAATCTTCGTTGATATTTTGAAAGAAAAGAAAAAGAGAGTCTCAATTGTATTCGTTGAGCCATTAGCTAAGCATAAAAAAGGAGTGATATACCATTTAAATAGAGCTATTTCATTCAAGCAAAGTTTGCCTTCGTTCTTGTGCTTCAACATTAAATTTTTAGTTCTTGTTTGTTGTAAACTTCATTGTATCTTCTTAGATGGTGGTTGCGAAAAGTTAAGGAAGGAGGTAGTGCTCTTGCTAATAACAAGGTTTAAACCACACGAATCGAAAAAAGTGAAATTCTAAAGTATTGTCTAAAGCTTGAACGTAGGCAAGTTGAACCATATAAATAATGTTGGTTTGCAAAGCATCCCTAACACTCTCATTATTATTTCTTATATTGTTCAATTAATTGGTCACACGCCTATTGACTCTCCATATTTTAATCACCCAAATAACTAATTTTTCATTGATTATAATAAAAAAACCCAAACCACCCCCTTCTCAGGTATTTTTTTTGGATAATAATTGATATCATGGATACTTATTCTGAAAAAGTATATTTTTGAGTTTAAAGAGGCAAGTCTTTCCGTGAGTGTCTTTCCTCAATTCAAAGTAATCAGTCATCAAATTTAAATAAAATAATAACTTTGATAAAAAATCAAGACTGAAATAAAGAGAATTATTAGGATTTTCAAGTTTTTATTTGGAAGATAATTTAATTGTTTATCTTGAGTCCCTAGTATAGACCATTGCCCAAGCAGTAGGCCTGAAATTCTCTGGAATCCCAGGTTCGCTAAAGCTCATACCTATTTATATTAGTATAAGCTAGGGTATTAGGTTAATAATCCATTATGGAGGGTTAGAGAGGGAGAGAAAAAAAATACTATTAATGTTTTTATGAAGGATTGAGGAGAGAGAAGGTGATTCTCTCATATTTCGCTATGATGTCATCTCCAAGAGTGTTCACACACAGAGCTTACTTTGGGTGGATCATATGCTAGAAGATTCGAGGCGTACAGGATTTTTTAAGAAGATTTTTGGATACCTTAAATGGGCAGAAACATCGTCATCATTATCATGAAACTTTTTCTCCACATACGAATCACAACAAGACTCACAATGGTATTGTTTCTTGAAACCCTAAGTTTAATATTTAAACCGAGTTCTTGATTTATTTTCAAAGCATGATTAATCAAACATCTTAGCGCTGGATTTTTTTTGCATATGAAATGTCAATCCCAAGGTGTTTTTCTTATCATTTGTATCAGTGCCCTCGATTGTAGATTGATCATGTTATGAAAAGGTCCATGTTGTCCAACCTTGAAAACCATAGTTTTGCATATTGTACGATTATACATCTTTGTGTATGATGTCGTACTAACATGGTTTTGTAGAGATATTATGATTATATCCATTCCATCATGGTCACATATGTTTATTCTATGTGAATGGGTCCCATGGTGGTTTATCCACAGTTATTTTTCGCTCTTAAATTCGACATGGTTGTAAAATTAGGTTTTTACAATCATTGCTTTATCGATGCATATGGAGGAATTGGAAGAGGGCTTTAATGTTTATTTACATTTGGAATTGATGATACCTTATTTTACACTTAGTGTTAAAAAGCTCTTCAAACTCGCTAACCGCACCCGAGGTAGAGCAAAGGTCCTAAGGTTAACCACTAACCTTAGACGGATTGCGACTTGTCTGTTAAGGCCTCCGAAATCCCTAAAGTTAAGCTATGGTACTATAGAAGACCTCAGTCGCGAATCCTTTCCATAGAAAATGTTAGTCGCTTCAGCATACCCCCTTTAACAAGCTCAGAGACCTCAACATCAAGGTTCCGTTGTGGTCTGCGCTCTCAACCGACCTCAAATTGAAGAATAATGACCTCCAAGTCCACGCTCTCTCCATTCCCCTCTTTGATCTTCAGGAGTGCCCACGCAAGTTGTGTGACAGAGTAGGTGAGAAGGATAACACCATTCCACCCACCGCCACTACACAACTCCACTTGCATTAAATTCTCCCATACGCATTTAATGCGCTAAAAGACCAATGTACTCCACCTGTAAGTACTTTGCCCAACACTCCACCTTTCTACTCACCCCGACATACCTCATAGCTATTAAAGCCATGCTGTGACAACCCACTCATTCTCTTTCCAAGAGTTCTTCTATAAATAAAAGGCTATTAAAAGCTGGAAGAGGATCGATCTCTAGTTTCCAAAGATATTAGAGAATTCAAATAATCAGTCTTACAAGAGTCGTAGAATTTCACAAGTGTCTCCACCTTGTTGTATACTCATAACCCACAGTTACGAGGTCTATATTTGTATTTGAAACAGTTCCATTGTGCATACACTTTATATATCTTACAAGAGCCATAAAACAGTACCTAGATACCTTTAAAGAAGTCATTTAGTTAATTCCTAAGGTCCTCTGTACCATTAACAAATGCCACAATACCTCAGACTCTCTTGACCAAAGCTCAAGTGGTCTCTTAGAATGCAATACTTAACTATATAATAATAAACAAGCTTAACTCCCTTGTATAATGGACGCAGGACTATCTCCTGAGGCTCGAACCACTCAAAACCTTTGTCTCAAACTTATCTCCTCATAACCGTTTGAGGTCCATAAGGGATCACCTATGGGTCTAATGTCACTTCTAGATAGCCAACTCTATGGTCGAACATATCATCGATTTGAGGCAACGGATACTTATTCCGTATCGTTACCTTGTTCAACTCCCGGTAGTCCACACACAATCTCAGTGAACCATCTCTCTTCTTTACAAACAAGACTGGAGCGCCCCAAGGTGAGGTACTCCTACGAATGAAGCCCTGACCTAATAGCTGCTCTATCTGATCTCGTAGCTCTCGCATCTCTGCCGGAGCCATACGGTACGATGCGCGTGCTATAGGTCTCGTATCTGGCAATAAATCTATAACAAAGTCTATCTCTCGACTGGGGGGTAGGCCTGGTATCTCCTGAAACACATCGGAATACTCCATGACAACAGGGATCGAATCTAAGGGAATCACAACCTCCTTAGAGGTATCCTCCTCTATGTAATACAAATGAGCGGTCGAACCTCCCTCTGGGCGAGGCATCGCCACTACAAACATCTCTTGCCCCGGAATGGCAAAAACAATGCTCCCACCGAAGCAATCAATCATGGCTCTATAAGCTGCGAGCCAATCCATACCAATAATCACATCATGCTCGTGCATGTCTAAGACTAACATGTCTGCAGGTAATACTAAGCTACCAATCTCTACCCCTACTCCCCGGCATATAAAGAATATAAGTGACCCACTCCCCAGTGGTGAGTCGACACACGTCACGGTGCTCTCTGTTGTGGCTAGCAACCCTAAGGACTTTGCAAAATGTGTAGCTATAAAACAATGCGTTGCCCCCGTATCAAACAAAACGCGACCCATAGTACCATGGATAGGAAACATACCCTCAATCGCGGGTGGTGCCTGTGGAGCTGCTGCCTGGTGGATGTTATAGACACGTCCATACTGCAATTGCCCCTGTTACACTGGAGCTGCTGGAATGGCTGGTAGGGCTGGCACCTGGGCTGGAGCTGAGAGGGCAGGTGGAAAAAGTGGTCTCTGCGGCTCATTACGGGCTCCCTGCTGCTGTGGGGCCCTATCGCCCTCTGGGCAATCCTGGCGCCTATGGCCGTGTTTACCGCACCCAAAGCATCGGCCTTTGAAGTTACCGCCCCTCTGACCCTGCTGTCCGCGGCCCTGCTGGCCGTTACCTCCACGCCACTGGCCCTGTTGGCCCTGATGTGCACGCTGTTGGCCTTGCTGGCCCTGCTGCTGTCCCTGTGGTCGGTGTTGGCCCTGCTGATTAGGCTGGCCCTGATGGCCCTGCCTGAAACACCCGAATCCCTGCCTAGAATCACCTGAATGGAATCGCTTAGCAGGGTCCCCCTGATGGGAACTCTTCTCGTGTTGACGAGTCTGTCCATGAGTTGGTGCCCCACTGACACTATTACCCCCGGTCCTGCCCTGCTGGCTGGACTCCCCTGCTCTCTTGCTTCCCTGAAGATGGAAGAGGTGATCCTGGCAATGTAGTAACGCTGCATTGAGTACATCAGTGAAAGTACTCAGGGATAGATTTCCAATAAGGCGCTGACGGATCCTCCAAGCTAACCCGTCGACAAACAACAAAATCTTCTTGCTCTCAGTGGGTGCCTCATCCGACACAATAGTGATAAGTCTCGTGAACTCCTCCTCATAATCAGCTACAGTAAGGTTCTCCTGCTTCAGATTTAGTAATTTCCGCCTCATCTCAGTCTGCACTGCGGGTGGAAAATACTTGCGGTCAAACCGCTCCCAGAACAACTGAATAGGGATCGTGTCCCTCTCCTCCAAAGTAGTAGTGGACTCCCACCACTGTAATGCGGCTCCCACCAGCTTAAAGGAAGCCAATAACTGCTTTTTCACGTCAGTGCACTCATACATACGGAGGTGCCGCTGGATGTCTTTCTTCCATTGGCTGACTGTAACAATATCGGAGCTACCAGAAAACTCAGGGGGATGCGCTTTCTGAAAAGCATCCCGAACCCTCTCCCATGCGGATGGAAGCTGTGTTGGTGCTGGCGCCACTGCCTGAACCTGGGGTGGAGCCTGCTGAATCACCGCTATCGCGACATTCACCGCCTGAGCAACAATGGCGGCTACTTCATTCGCATTCATTGTGCCTGGTGCCGGAGCTGCTGGCTGCTCGGCTTGTGCACGCCTATCTTTCGGAGCACGTCTCGGAGGCATCTGAAATGTGAACAAGTTTATTAGTCTACATTTATCGTCAAATCTCAAATAGCTGAAGACTTAAACGTAAAAGCAAGAATACAACAATCCTAAAAATAGGGCTCTATAGCAATAACGTTAAGCTGAAAGCGAAATAAGCCGTACAGATCCTATGGACTCTAGAACCTGATGCTCTGATACCACCTGTGACACCCCGCCTAATTAAATACCGGGGGATTACTCCTTTATTAAATTAAATCAAGGTAAACAGTTGGTTCATTCTCAGCATCACTGTCGATAAAAATAAATTTTCCAATTTAACACCCTAAATAATTAAGCTAAGTGTCAAAAAAATTTTCATACAAACTTTCCAAATTTTAATTAAAGAAAAAGATTTATTTATATAATACAACATTTCTACAATTAAGAATCACACCACGATAAACCAAATAATATAATACATCCGACAATCGAATGTCAACATATGAAAACAAAAATCACAAATCCATACTGAATAAATCCCATACAACAATACTGGAAATAACTGAAATATAAATGTCCCAATAACAATAAAATACTGGAAATGGCGACACGTGCCCAATAAATGAGAATGCTAGAAGTGGAGTCAATAAAAGAAGCCGTCTACTCAAGTGACCTGCAACTCCCACCTAAGCTGCAGTACGTTCCTCTCAAGGGATCCTAAGCAAGACGCCCCTGTGGCTGGGCACCTGAAAAATATACATAAATATACAAGAGAGAGAGAGAAAAGGAAATGGGTCAGAGCCCGAAAGTGTGTTTGATTTAAAATACGTTTAGCAAGTATTTAAATTGATACAGGCCAATGCAACAACATATTAGTGTGTCACTCTCTTGAGAAATACTCACCTCTCTTCTAATGTGCACACCTATAGCACTAACCTTCCCAACGGTTTGTTTTATCAATTATCGCACTAGTCTTTCTAAAAGATTTAACTTATCTTAGATTACTCGTAAGATTTACAATTCACGATTTCATTTTAAAAAGGATGTCCCAATTTGTAACCAAAGTTCTCTATTTTTATCTTTATAAAATCAATAAAGTTTTCCAGTGACATATTATACTTTCCCAAGACACGTATTTATAATTTGAGTCAACAACCATGTCCTACTTATCAAATCCCAGTAGGCAGTTTCAAATATCATAATCTCATATATATATTAACTACTCGTATAATATATATATATATATATATCAGCACCCCGAATAAAACTATGGTGCGTGCATACTTCCACTATCCAAACCCCATACCACTCAAATCAAGGGGAATACAAATTCGGAATCACTCACGAATTGTATTAACACAAACACAAACAATATCAAGGCGAAGCATAGATTCCAAGTCTCTAAGAGGATGGCACATACTCGCGTCTCTTAGGACCGTCTGAACTATCAATTGGATAGCCTGTACCAAGGATATCTATCTTCTAGGGTACAAGTCAATATCCCCCATAAAGGTCCCATCGAGATAAGACTGTCCCAGCGCGATAACCTCAAGGATAGCAAGTAGCGCGGTATGTTTTTCACATGCATATAATATATGTACACACAATCATATAAATATACCATTTTATCATATTAATATAGGTTCTTCTCATCACCCGTAATTATACCATTTATCCTTAATTTCACATTTATAGAATTACGTATAAGGTTTCATTCCTAACCTTAACTCGAAGGGTTTTCTCACTTTTTACCTAACAATCGTGGGCTATATCCTCACAAATCTGAAATTCAGTAAGTGACTTTATTAGATTCCAACGTAACTCTCTTACGCACCTCACCCTTTAAATTCATAAATCTACCAACCTAAAGTAAATATCCCATAAATACCATTCTCGTTGAAGATTAAAGGTCCCAACAATTATTCATATACCCTACTGGTCCTCAATGTCTCCCAAATTATTTTATCAAGAATGCCCAAGAATTATATCACGACTATTTGAATTTAACTCAATTAAAGAGGGAATTAGGAGTCTGCCAGGAGGGGTCGATCGATCGAAGCTCTAGGCTCGATCGATCGATCAAGCAGGTCTGGGCAAAATTCTGCAGAATGCAGTTACGGGTTTCATCACCAAAATTACACCAAATCCATATTTTCAAGTTCCAATCGTCCCAAAATTCTACTACTAACATTGTAACAATATACTAGATGATTCTAACGTAAGGCATGTACATATTCATCATTTAAACATGGATTTTCAACCTATAATTATGTCCAATTATCAAGAACCCTAGAATTTTCTTAAACAGATTTCTAATGAATCTTTCTCCAGAATTTCTTTCTTATGATCACCAAAATTTCGTGGTTTATTACCTCTACATGGCAAGGGTTTCCATAATTAACATATACATCAATACTACATGGGTTCTCCTATAAAAAATGGGGTTTTCTTCCATAGTTTTCATCACAATTCATTCCTAAGCTAACATGAAGATTGCATCAACGAAAATAGCAAGTTTAAACACTTGCCTGGGATTTTGGTATTTTGATTCACGGCTGATTTTGGTATGGATGCGTTCCTCGTCTCGCGATCTACGCGGTGGTGGTGGCGACGGTGCAAACCGGTGGCTTTTTGGCCTTGAATTGCCTTGGAGCTCTCTCCTCTCTTCTCCAATGGCCGTCACTTGATTTCTGAATATTCTAACCCTAAGAGGCTAACCTAATGGCTGATATAGGTTGCTGAAATTCGTGGGTTTAATTATCCAATTATGTAAAATGACTAAAATGCCCTCCCGGGGTACTAATTAGGCCTAAAAACACCCCGAGACCCAAACTAAACCCCCGGGTACACTTTTCTGACTATCTCGACCCTTCCGGACGCGTTGGCGCACTTAAAACGATCATATGAACAACTTATAAAATATTCACTTTTTATTTAACAAAATTAGTCCCGACATGACACGGGCACGTCCCGACTTAAATTTCCGAAATAGTCATTTAATTCACTTATGACATTCAATATAACCAATATAATATATTACTATGCTCATTAGTAATATTCAACAAGTTTCCCATAATTACTAACTCTCGTCACGTTAATAATTATAACATAATTAATTTCCGGATTTTTATTAAATAAACCTTCACATTAAATTTAATAAATCCCCAAATTAATATAGCATAAAAATACGAGGTATTACATACTTCCCCCCTAATAAGGGAATTTCGTCCCGAAATTCCGAAAATAAGGCCTACCTGGTAAAAACAACTCTGGATATCTCTCGCGCATATTTGGCTCACGCTCCCAAGTGGATTCCTCCACATTATGATGCTCCCACTGGACTCGCACAAGTGGAACTATTTTCGACCTCAATCTCCTCTCACTATAGTCTAGAATAGCCACTGGTCTCTCCTCGTAAGAGCTATCAGACTGTAAGTCCATCTCATCTATCGCAATGTGAGTATGGGCCATATCATCCCGAAGATATCGTCTCAACGACGAGATGTGGAATACATCGTGGATGCGATGTAAATGTTCTGGTAATCCCAACCTGTATGCTACTGGCCCAATCCTGTCGATGATGGGAAATGGTCCCACGTACCTCGGAGCCAATTTTCCCTTCTTCCCGAACCTCATCACTCCCTTCATAGGAGATACACGCAATAACAGTTGATCTCCCACATTAAACTCCCGAAAGAACCGTTTCGCATCGGCGTAGCTCTTCTGCCTGTCTTGGGCTACTCGAATACGATCCTGATTATCTCAATCCTCGCGGAGGTCTCCTGAATCACTTATGGTCCTAGCAACTTGTTGTCCCCCACCTCGAGCCAACAAGTTGGATAACGACAAGGCCTGCCATACAAAGCCTCAAATGGAGCCATGCCAATCGTAAACTGATAAGAGTTATTATAAGCAAACTCTACCAGTGGAAGATGTGGCTCCCATCCTCACCCAAAATCGAGAACACACATGCTTAGCATATCCTCTAACATCTGATTAGTACGCTCTGTCTGTGGGTGGTAAGCTGAACTCAATCTCAATTCAGTACCCATAGCCTCCTGAAAGCTTTCCCAGAAACGTGACACAAAAATCTTGTCTCTATCTGACACAATATTCAGGGGCACCCCATGTAATCTGACAATCTCAGCGAGGAACAACTGAGCATACTGACTCGTGGTATAATCTGTCCTCACTGGCAGAAAATGAGCCACCTTGGTCAAACGGTCTACAATCACCCAGATAGAATCGTGGCCCCGCTGTGATGTAGGCAACCCTGTAATGAAATCCATGGAAATACTCTTCCACTTCCACGCGGGTACTTCCAATGGCTGAAGCAATCCTGACGGTTTCTGGTGGTCCACCTTCACCAGCTGGCAGGTAGAACACTTGGACACAAACTCAGCAATGTCCTTTTTCATCCCACTCCACCAGTACTGTCGTCTCATGTCCTGGTACATCTTATCGCCTCCCGGATGTACTGCAACTCGGGATCCATGAGAATGAGTCATCACTTCATGACGTAACTCTGCTCCTTCTGGAATCACTAATCTCCCATTAAATCGCAAACCTCCATCAGAACTAACAAAATAGGACTCAGCACCCTCGGCTAGAAGTCGCACAATCTGCTCCTGGCAAAACGGGTCCGTGGTCTGTGTCTGTATCACCCTCGTAATAATCTCGGGTGTGACTGACATAACGGATATTAAAGAACGTGCCACTGCGTCCTGGTGACCCAACTCCTTCCACTTTGCTTTCCAGACGTCCGCTACATCGTCTACCGGTCTACGGCTCAACGCATCCGCAACTACGTTGGCCTTCCCCGGATGATACTGTATTTTGAACTGATAGTCTTTCACAAACTCTAGCCATCTGCGCTGACGCATATTCAGCTCTCGCTGAGTGAACAGAACCTGCAGTGACTTATGGTCTGTGAACAAACGGAATTTCTCCCCCAATAAATAGTGCCTCCATATCCTCAATGCAAAGACGGCCGCTGCTAACTCCAGGTCGTGGGTGGGGTAATTCTTCTCATGCGGCTTAAGATTGCGGGAAGCAAAAGCTATAGCCTTCTCCTCCTGCTGGAGTACACCTCCAAGTCCCCGTAAAGACGCATCGGTATAAACCAGGTACTCCACACCCGGTTTCGGTAAGGCAAGGACTGGTGCTGAAGTAAGCTTGTCTTTCAGCTCGTCGAAAGCCAACTGACAAGCATCATCCCAAACATATGGTACCCCCTTGCGAGTCAGATTCGTCAATGGACCCGCTATTTTGGAGAATCCCCGAATGAATCTCCTGTAGTATCTGGCTAATCCCAAGAAACTACACACTTTCGTCGGTGTCGTGGGCTGTCCCCACTCCCTCACCGCTGACACTTTGCTCGGGTCAACTGCAATCCCCTGCTCAGAAACAACATGGCCCAAGAACTGTACCTCTCGCAACCAGAATCCACACTTCTCGTACTTAGAATAAAAACTGATGCTCTCGTAGAGTCTGAAGAACCTGCCTCAAGTGTTCGGCATGCTCCTCCTCGGAGTGTGAATATATCAAGATGTCATCTATGAAGGCGATGACAAACTGATCCAAGAACTCTCTGAATACTCGGTTCATCAAGTCCATGAAAACGGCTAGGGCATTTGTGAGTCCGAACGACATCACCCTGAACTCATAGGACCCATATCTCGACAAGAAGGCAGTCTTTGAAACATCCTGCTCTCTAATACGTAACTGATGGTACCCCGACCTCAGATCTATCTTCGAAAAGAAAGTTGCTACCCTCAACTGGTCGAACAGATCATCGATTCGAGGCAACGGATACTTATTTCGTATCGTTACCATGTTCAACTCCCGGTAGTCCACACACAATGTCAGTGAACCATCTCTCTTCTTTACAAACAAGACTGGAGCGCCCCAAGGTGAGGTACTCCTACGAATGAAGCCCTGACCTAATAGCTGCTCTATCTGATCTCGTAGCTCTCGCATCTTTGCCGGAGCCATACAGTACGGTGCGCGTGCTATAGGTCTCGTATCTGGCAATAATTCTATAACAAAGTCTATCTCTCGACTGGGGGGTAGGCCTGGTATCTCCTGAAACACATCGGAATACTCCCTGACAACATGGATCGAATCTAAGGGAATCACAACCTCCTTAGAGGTATCCTCCTCTATGTAATACAAATGAGCGGTCGAACCTCCCTCTGGGCGAGGCATCGCCACTACAAACATCTCTTGCCCCGGAATGGCAAAAACAATGCTCCCACCGAAGCAATCAATCATGGCTCTATAAGCTGCGAGCCAATCCATACCAATAATCACATCATGCTCGTGCATGTCTAAGACTAACATGTCTGCAGGTAATACCAAGCTACCAATCTCTACCCCTACTCCCCGGCATATAAAGAATATAAGTGACCCACTCCCCAGTGGTGAGTTGACACACGTCACGGTGCTCTCTGCTGTGGCTAGCAACCCTAAGGACTTTGCAAAATGTGTATCTATAAAACAATGCGTTGCCCCCGTATCAAACAAAACGCGACCCATAGTACCATGGATAGGAAACATACCCTCAATCGCGGGTGGTGCCTGTGGAACTGCTGCCTGGTGGACGTTATAGACACGTCCATACTGCAATTGCCCCTGTTGCACTGGAGCTGCTGGAATGGCTGGTAGGGCTGGCACCTGGGCTGGGCAGGTGGAAAAAGTGGTCTCTGCGGCTCATTACGGGCTCCCTGCTGCTGTGGGGCACTATCGCCCTCTGGGCAATCCTGGCGCCTATGGCCATGTTTACCGCACCCAAAGCATCGGCCTTTGAAGTTACCGCCCCTCTGACCCTGCTGTCCGCGGCCCTGCTGGCCGTTACCTCCACGCCACTGGCCCTGTTGGCCCTGATTTGCACGCTGTTGGCCTTGCTGGCCCTGCTGCTGTCCCTGTGGTCGGTGTTGGCCCTGCTGAGTAGGCTGGCCCTGCCTGAAACCCCCGAATCCCTGCCTAGAATCACCTGAACGGAATCGCTTAGCAGGGTCCCCCTGATGGGAACTCTTCTCGTGCTGACGAGTCTGTCCATGAGTTGGTGCCCCACTGGCACTATTACCCCCGGTACTGCCCTGCTGGCTGGACTCCCCTGCTCTCTTGCTTCCCTGAAGATGGAAGCGGTGATCCTGGAAATGTAGTAAAGCTGCATTGAGTACATCAGTGAAAGTACTCAGGGATAGATTTCCAATAAGGTGCTGACGGATCCTCCAAGCTAACCCGTCGACAAACAACAAAATCTTCTTGCTCTCAGTGGGTGCCTCATCCGGCACAATAGTGATAAGTCTCGTGAACTCCTCCTCATAATCAGCTACAGTAAGGTTCTCCTGCTTCAGATTTAGTAATTTCTGCCTCATCTCAGTCTGCACTGCGGGTGGAAAATACTTGCGGTCAAACCGCTCCCAGAACAACTGAATAGGGATCGTGTCCCTCTCCTCCAAAGTAGTAGTGGACTCCCACCACTGTAATGCGGCTCCCACCAGCTTAAAGGAAGCCAATAACTGCTTTTGCATGTCAGTGCACTCATACATATGGAGGTGCCGCTGGATGTCTTTCTTCCATTGGCTGACTGTAACAATATCGGAGCTACCAGAAAACTCAGGGGGATGCGCTTTCTGAAAAGCATCCCGAACCCTCTCCCATGCGGATGGAAGCTGTGCTGGTGCTGGCGCCACTGCCTGAACCTGGGGTGGAGCCTGCTGAATCACCGCTATCGCGACATTCACCGCCTGAGCAACAATGGCGACTACTTCATTCGCATTCATTGTGCCTGGTGCCGGAGCTGCTGGCTGCTCGGCTTGGGCACACCTATCTTTCGGAGCAGGTCTCGGAGGCATCTGAAACGTGAACAAGTTTATTAGTCTACAGTTATCGTCAAATCTCAAATAGCTGAAGACCTAAACGTAAAAGCAAGAATACAATAATCCTAAAAATAGGGCTCTATAGCAATAACGTTAAGCTGAAAGCGAAATAAGCCGTACAGATCCTATGGACACTAGAACCTGATGCTCTGATACCACCTGTGACACCCCGCCTAATTAAATACCGGGCGATCACTCCTTTATTAAATTAAATCAAGGTAAACAGTTGGTTCATTCTCAGCATCACTGTCGATAAAAATAAATTTTCCAATTTAACACCCTAAATAATTAAGCTAAGTGTCAAAAACATTTTCATACAAACTTTCCAAATTTTAATTAAAGAAAAAGATTTATTTATATAAAACAACATTTCTACAATTAAGAATCACACCACGATAAACCAAATAATATAATACATCCGACAATCGAATGTCAACATATGAAAACAAAAATCACAAATCCATACTGAATAAATCCCATACAACAATACTGGAAATAACTGAAATATAAATGTCCCAATAACAATAAAATACTGGAAAGGGCGACACGTGCCCAATAAATGAGAATGCTGGAAGTGGAGTCAATAAAAGAAGCCGTCTACTCAAGTGACCTGCAACTCCAACCTAAGCTGCAGTACGTTCCTCCCAAGGAATCCTAAGCAAGACGCCCCTGTGGCTGGGCACCTGAAAAATATACATATATATACAAGAGAGAGAGAGAAAAAGAAACGGGTCAGATCCCGAAAGTGTGTTTGATTTAAAATACGTTTAGCAAGTATTTAAATTGATACAGGCCAATGCAACAACATATTAGTGCGTCACTCTCTTGAGAAATACTCACCTCTCTTCTAATGTGCACACCTATCGCACTAACCTTCCCAACGGTTTGTTTTATCAATTATCGCACTAGTCTTTCTAAAAGATTTAACTTATCTTAGATTACTCGTAAGATTTAAAATTCACGATTCCATTTTAAAAAGGATGTCCCAATTTGTAACCAAAGTTCTCTATTTTTATCTTTATAAAATCAATAAAGTTTTCCAGTGACATATTATACTTTCCCAAGACAAGTATTTATAATTTGAGTCAACAACCATGTCCTACTTATCAAATCCCAGTAGGCAGTTTCAAATATCATAATCTCATATATATATTAACTACTCGTATAATATATATATATATATATATATATATATATATATATATATATATATATATATATATATATATATATCAGCACCCCGAATAAAACTATGGTGCGTGCATACTTCCAGGATCCAAACCCCATACCACTCAAAATCAAGGGGAATACAAATTCGGAATCACTCACGAATTGTATTAACACAAACACAAACAATATCGAGGCGAAGCATAGATTCCAAGTCTCTAAGAAGATGGCACATACTCGCGTCTCTTAGGACCGTCTCAACTATCAATTCGATAGCCTGTACCAAGGATATCTATCTTCTAGGGTACACGTCAATATCCCCCATAAAGGTCCCATCGAGATAAGAATGTCCCAGCGCGGTAACCTCAAGGATAGCAAGTAGCTCGGTATATTTTTCACATGCATATAATATATGTACACAAAATCATATAAATATACCACTTTATCATATTTATATAGGTTCTTCTCATCACCTGTAATTATACCATTTATCCTTAATTTCACAATTATAGAATTACGTATAAGGTTTCATTCCTAACCTTAACTCGAAGGGTTTTCTCACTTATTACCTAACACTCGTGGGCTATATCCTCACAAATCTGAAATTCAGGTAAGTGACTTTATTAGATTCCAACGTAACTCTCTTACGCACCTCACCCTTTAAATTCATAAATATACCAACCTAAAGTAAATATCCCATAAATACCATTCTCGTTGAAGATTAAAGGTCCTAACAATTATTCATATACCCTACTGGTCCTCAATGTCTCCCAAATTATTTTATCAAGAATGCCCAAGAATTATATCACGACTATTTGAATTTAACTCAATTAAAAAGGGAATTAGGAGTCTGCCAGGAGGGGTCGATCGATTGAAGCTTGGGGCTCGATCGATCGATCAAGCAGGTCTGGGCAAAATTCTGCAGAATGCAGTTACGGGTTTCATCACCAAAATTACACCAAATCCATATTTTCAAGTTCCAATCGTCACAGAATTCTACTACTAACATTGTAACAATATACTAGATGATTCTAACGTAAGGCATGTACATATTCATCATTTAAACATGGATTTTCAATCTAAAATTATGTCCAATTATCAAGAACCCTAGAATTTACTTAAACAGATTTCTAATGAATCTTTCTCCAGAATTTCTTTCTTATGATCACCAAAATTTCGTGGTTTATTACCTCTACATGGCAAGGGTTTCCAGAATTAACATATACATCAATACTACATGGGTTCTCCTATCAAAAATGGGGTTTTCTTCCATAATTTTCATCACAATTCATTCCTAAGCTAACATGAAGATTGCATCAACGAAAATAGCAAGTTTAAACACTTGCCTTGGATTTTGGTATTTTGATTCACGGCTGATTTTGGTATGGATGCGTTCCTCGTCTCGCGATCTACGCGGTGGTGGTGGCGACGGTGCAAACCGGTGGCTTTTTGGCCTTGAATTGCCTTGGAGCTCTCTCATCTCTTCTCCAATGGCCGTCACTTGATTTCTGAATATTCTAACCCTAAGAGGCTAACCTAATGGCTGATATAGGTTGCTGAAATTCGTGGGTTTAATTACCCAATTATGTAAAATGACTAAAATGCCCTCCCCGGGTACTAATTAGGCCTAAAAACACCCCGAGACCCAAACTAAACCCCCGGGTACACTTTTCTGACTATCTCGACCCTTCCAGACGCGTTAGCGCACTCAAAACGACCATATGAACAACTTATAAAATATTCACTTTTTATTTAACAAAATTAGTCCCGACGTGACACGGGCACGTCCCGACTTAAATTTCCGAAATAGTCATTTAATTCACTTATGACATTCAATATAACCAATATAATATATTACTATGCTCATTAGTAATATTCAACAAGTTTCCCATAATTACTAACTCTCGTCACGTTAATAATTATAACATAATTAATTTTCGGATTTTTATTAAATAAACCTTCACATTAAATTTAATAAATCCCCAAATTAATATAGCATAAAAATACGGGGTATTACATACTTCCCCCCTAATAACGGAATTTCGTCCAGAAATTCGGAAAATAAGGCCTACCTGGTAAAAACAACTCTGGATATCTCTCGCGTATATCTGCCTCACGCTCCCAAGTGGATTCCTCCACATTATGATGCTCCCACTGGACTCGCACAAGTGGAACTATTTTCGACCTCAATCTCCTCTCACTATAGTCTAGAATAGCCACTGGTCTCTCCTCGTAAGAGCTATCAGACTGTAAGTCTATCTCATCTATCGCAATGTGAGTATGGGCCATATCATCCCGAAGATATCGTCTCAACGACGAGAAGTGGAATACATCGTGGATGCGATGTAAATGTTCTGGCAATCCCAACCTGTATGCTACCGGCCCAATCCTGTCGATGATGGGAAATGGTCCCACGTACCTCGGAGCCAATTTCCCCTTCTTCCCGAACCTCATCACTCCCTTCATAGGAGATACACGCAATAACACTTGATCTCCCACATTAAACTCCCGGAAGAACCGTTTCGCATCGGCGTAGCTCTTCTGCCTGTCTTGGGCTATCCGAATACGATCCTGATTATCTCAATCCTCGCGGAGGTCTCCTGAATCACTTCTGGTCCTAGCAACTTGTTGTCCCCCACCTCGAGCCAACAAGTTGGAGAACGACAAGGCCTGCCATACAAAGCCTCAAATGGAGCCATGCCAATCGTAAACTGATAAGAGTTATTATAAGCAAACTCTACCAGTGGAAGATGTGGCTCCCATCCTCCCCCAAAATCGAGAACACACATGCGTAGCATATCCTTTAACATCTGATTAGTACGCTCTGTCTGTCCATCTGTCTGTGGGTGGTAAGCTGAACTCAATCTCAATTCAGTACCCATAGCCTCCTGAAATCTTTCCCAGAAACGTGACACAAAAATCTTGTCTCTATCTGACACAATATTCAGGGGCACCCCATGTAATCTGACAATCTCAGCGAGGAACAACTGAGCATACTGACTCGTGGTATAATCTGTCCTCACTGGCAGAAAATGAGCCACCTTGGTCAAACGGTCTACAATCACCCAGATAGAATCGTGGCCCCGTTGTGATGTAGGCAACCCTGTAATGAAATCCATGGAAATACTCTCCCACTTCCACGCGAGTACTTCCAATGGCTGAAGCAATCCAGACGGTTTCTGGTGGTCCACCTTCACCAGCTGGCAGGTAGAACACTTGGACACAAACTCAGCAATGTCCTTTTTCATCCCACTCCACCAGTACTGTCGTCTCATGTCCTGGTACATCTTATCACCTCCCGGATGTACTGCAACTCGGGATCCATGAGAATGAGTCATCACTTCATGACGTAACTCTGCTCCTTCTGGAACCACTAATCTCCCATTAAACCGCAAACCTCCATCAGAACTAACAGAATAGGACTCAGCACCCTCGGCTAGAAGTCGCACAATCTTCTCCTGGCAAAATGGGTCCGTGGTCTGTGTCTGTATCACCCTCGTAACAATCTCGGGTGTGACTGACATAACGGATATGAAAGAACGTGCCACTGCATCCTGGTGACCCAACTCCTTCCACTTTGCTTTCCAGACGTCCGCTACATCGTCTACCGGTCTATGGCTCAACGCATCCGCAACTACGTTGGCCTTCCCCGAATGATACTGTATTTCGAACTGATAGTCTTTCACAAACTCTAGTCATCTGCGCTGACGCATATTCAGCTCTCGCTGAGTGAACAGGTACTGCAGTGACTTATGGTCTGTGAACAAACGGAATTTCTCCCCCAATAAATAGTGCCTCCATATCCTCAATGCAAAGACGACCGCTGCTAACTCCAGGTCGTGGGTGGGGTAATTCTTCTCATGCGGCTTAAGCTTGCGGGAAGCAAAAGCTATAGCCTTCTCCTCCTGCTGGAGTACACCTCCAAGTCCCCGTAAAGATGCATCGATATAAACCAGGTACTCCACACCCGGCTTCAGTAAGGCAAGGACTGGTGCTGAAGTAAGCTTGTCTTTCAGCTCGTCGAAAGCCAACTGACAAGCGTCATCCCAAACATATGGTACCCCCTTGCGAGTCAGATTCGTCAATGGACCCGCTATTTTGGAAAATCCCCGAATGAATCTCCTGTAGTATCCGGCTAATCCCAAGAGACTACGCACTTCCGTCGGTGTCGTGGGTTGTCCCCACTCCCTCACCGCTGACACTTTGCTCGGGTCAACTGCAATCCCCTGCTCAGAAACAACATGGCCCAAGAACTGTACCTTTCGCAACCAGAATCCACACTTCTCGTACTTAGCATACAACTGATGCTCTCGTAGAGTCTGAAGAACCTGCCTCAAGTGTTCGGCATGCTCCTCCTCAGAGTGTGAATATATCAAGATGTCATCTATGAAGGCGATGACAAACTGATCCAAGAACTCTCTGAATACTCGGTTCATTAAGTCAATGAAAACGGCTGGGGCATTTGTGAGTCCGAACGGCATCACCCTGAACTCATAAGACCCATATCTCGACAAGAAGGCAGTCTTTGAAACATCCTGTTCTCTAATACGTAACTGATGGTACCCCGACCTCAGATCTATCTTCGAAAAGAAAGTTGCTCCCCTCAACTGGTCGAACAGATCATCGATTCGAGGCAACGGATACTTATTCCGTATCGTTACCTTGTTCAGCTCCCGGTAGTCCACACACAATCTCAGTGAACCATCTCTCTTCTTTACAAACAAGACTGGAGCGCCCCAAGGTGAGGTACTCCTACGAATGAAGCCCTGACCTAATAGCTGCTCTATCTGATCTCGTAGCTCTCGCATCTCTGCCGGAGCCATACGGTACGGTACGCGTGCTATAGGTCTCGTATCTGGTAATAAATCTATAACGGTAGGAATGGTATCTCCTGAAACACATCGGAATACTCCCTGACAACAGGGATCGAATCTAAGGGAATCACAACCTCCTTAGAGGTATCCTCCTCTATGTAATACAAATGAGCGGTCGAACCTCCCTCTGGACGAGGCATCGCCACTACAAACATCTCTTGCCCCGGAATGGCAAAAATAATACTCCCACCGAAGTAATCAATCATGGCTCTATAAGCTGCGAGCCAATCCATACCAATAATCACATCATGCTCGTGCATGTCTAAGACTAACATGTCTGCAGGTAATACCAAGCTACCAATCCCTACCCCTACTCCCCGGCATATATAGAATATAAGTGACCCACTCCCCAGTGGTGAGTCGACACACGTTACGGTGCTCTCTGCTGTGGCTAGCAACCCTAAGGAATTTGCAAAATGTGTAGCTATAAAACAATGCGTTGAGCCCGTATCAAACAAAACGCGACTCATAGTACCATGGATAGGAAACATACCCTCAATCGCGGGTGGTGCCTGTGGAGCTGCTGCCTGGTGGACGTTATAGACACGTCCATACTACAATTTCCCCTATTGCACTGGAGCTGCTGGAATGGCTGGTAGGGCTGGCACCTGAGCTGGAGCTGGGAGGGCAGGTGGAAAAAGTGGTCTCTGCAGCTCATTACGGGCTCCCTGCTGCTGTGGGGCCCTATCGCCCTCTGGGCAATCCTGGCGCCTATGGCCATGTTTACCGCACCCAAAGCATCAGCCTTTGAAGTTACCGCCCCTCTGACCCTGCTGTCCGCGGCCCTGCTGGCCGTTATCTCCACGCCATGGCCCTGTTGGCCCTGATGTGCACGCTGTTGGCCTTGCTGGCCCTGCTTCAGTCCCTGTGGTCGGTGTTGGCCCTAATGGCCCTGCCTGAAACCCCCGAATCCCTGCCTAGAATCACCTGAACGGAATCGCTTAGCAGGGTCCCCCCGATGGGAACTCTGCTCGTGCTGACAAGTGTGTCCATGAGTTGGTGCCCCACTGGCACTATTACCCCCGGTCCTGCCCTGCTGGCTGGACTCCCCTGATCTCTTGCTTCCCTGAATATGGAAGCGGTGATCCTGGCAATGTAGTAACGCTGTATTGAGTACATCAGTGAAAGTACTCAGGGATAGATTTCCAATAAGGTGTTGACGGATCCTCCAAGCTAACCCGTCGACAAATAGCAAAATCTTCTTGCTCTCAGTGGGTGCCTCCTCCGGCACAATAGTGAGAAGTCTCGTGAACTCCTCCTCATACTCAGCTACAGTAAGGTTCTCCTGCTTCAGATTTAGTAATTTCCGCCTCATCTCAGTCTGCACTGCGGGTGGAAAATACTTGCGGTCAAACCGCTCCCAGAACAACTGAATAGGGATCGTGTCCCTCTCCTCCAAAGTAGTAGTGGACTCCCACCACTGTAATGTGGCTCCCACCAGCTTAAAGGAAGCCAATAACTGCTTTTGCACGTCAGTGCACTCATACATATGGAGGTGCCGCTGGATGTCTTTCTTCCATTGGCTGACTGTAACAATATCGAAGCTACCAGAAAACTCAGGGGGATGCGCTTTCTGAAAAGCATCCCGAACCCTCTCCCATGCGAATGGAAGCTGTGCTGGTGCTGGCGCCACTGCCTGAACCTGGGGTGGAGCCTGCTGAATCACCGCTATCGCGACATTCACCGCCTGAGCAACAATGGCGGCTACTTCATTCGCATTCATTGTGCCTGGTGCCGGAGCTGCTGGCTGCTCGGCTTGGGCACGCCTATCTTTCGGAGCACGTCTCGGAGGCATCTGAAATGTGAACAAGTTTATTAGTCTACATTTATCGTCAAATCTCAAATAGCTGAAGACTTAAACGTAAAAGCAAGAATACAACAATCCTAAAAATAGGGCTCTATAGCAATAACGTTAAGCTGAAAGCGAAATAAGCCGTACAGATCCTATGGACACTAGAACCTGATGCTCTGATACCACCTGTGACACCCCGCCTAATTAAATACCGGGCGATCACTCCTTTATTAAATTAAATCAAGGTAAACAGTTGGTTCATTCTCAGCATCACTGTCGATAAAAATAAATTTTCCAATTTAACACCCTAAATAATTAAGCTAAGTGTCAAAAACATTTTCATACAAACTTTCCAAATTTTAATTAAAGAAAAAGATTTATTTATATAAAACAACATTTCTACAATTAAGAATCACACCACGATAAACCAAATAATATAATACATCCGACAATCGAATGTCAACATATGAAAACAAAAATCACAAATCCATACTGAATAAATCCCATACAACAATACTGGAAATAACTGAAATATAAATGTCCCAATAACAATAAAATACTGGAAAGGGCGACACGTGCCCAATAAATGAGAATGCTAGAAGTGGAGTCAATAAAAGAAGCAGTCTACTCAAGTGACCTGCAACTCCCACCTAAGCTGCAGTACGTTCCTCTCAAGGGATCCTAAGCAAGACGCCCCTGTGGCTGGGCACATGAAAAATATACATATATATACAAGAGAGAGAGAGAAAAAGAAACGGGTCAGAGCCCGAAAGTGTGTTTGATTTAAAATACGTTTAGCAAGTATTTAAATTGATACAGGCCAATGCAACAACATATTAGTGCGTCACTCTCTTGAGAAATACTCACCTCTCTTCTAATGTGCACACCTATCGCACTAACCTTCCCAACGGGTTGTTTTATCAATTATCGCACTAGTCTTTCTAAAAGATTTAACTTATCTTAGATTACTCGTAAGATTTACAATTCACGATTCCATTTTAAAAAGGATGTCCCAATTTGTAACCAAAGTTCTCTATTTTTATCTTTATAAAATCAATAAAGTTTTCCAGTGACATATTATACTTTCCCAAGACAAGTATTTATAATTTGAGTCAACAACCATGTCCTACTTATCAAATCCCAGTAGGCAGTTTCAAATATCATAATCTCATATATATATTAACTACTCGTATAATATATATATATATATATATATCAGCACCCCGAATAAAACTATGGTGCGTGCATACTTCCACAATCCAAACCCCATACCACTCAAATCAAGGGGAATACAAATTCGGAATCACTCACGAATTGTATTAACACAAACACAAACAATATCGAGGCGAAGCATAGATTCCAAGTCTCTATGAGGATGGCACATACTCGCGTCTCTTAGGACCGTCTGAACTATCAATTCGATAGCCTGTACCAAGGATATCTATCTTCTAGGGTACAAGTCAATATCCCCCATAAAGGTCCCATCGAGATAAGACTGTCCTAGCGCGGTAACCTCAAGGATAGCAAGTAACGCGGTATGTTTTTCACATGCATATAATATATGTACACACAATCATATAAATATACCACTTTATCATATTAATATAGGTTCTTCTCATCACCCGTAATTATACCATTTATCCTTAATTTCACATTTATAGAATTACGTATAAGGTTTCATTCCTAACCTTAACTCGAAGGGTTTTCTCACTTATTACCTAACACTCGTTGGCTATATCCTCACAAATCTGAAATTCAGTAAGTGACTTTATTAGATTCCAACGTAACTCTCTTACGCACCTCACCCTTTAAATTCATAAATCTACCAACCTAAAGTAAATATCCCATAAATACCATTCTCGTTGAAGATTAAAGGTCCCAACAATGATTCATATACCCTACTGGTCCTCAATGTCTCCCAAATTATTTTATCAAGAATGCCCAAGAATTATATCACGACTATTTGAATTTAACTCAATTAAAGAGGGAATTAGGAGTCTGCCAGGAGGGGTCGATCGATTGAAGCTTGGGGCTCGATCGATCAAAGCTCTAGGCTCGATCGATCGATCGAGCAGGTCTGGGTAAAATTCTGCAGAATGCAGTTACGGGTTTCATCACCAAAATTACACCAAATCCATATTTTCAAGTTCCAATCGTCCCAGAATTCTACTACTAACATTGTAACAATATACCAGATGATTCTAACGTAAGACATGTACATATTCATCATTTAAACATGGATTTTCAACCTAAAATTATGTCCAATTATCAAGAACCCTAGAATTTTCTTAAATAGATTTCTAATGAATCTTTCTCCAGAATTTCTTTCTTATGATCACCAAAATTTTGTGGTTTATTACCTCTACATGGCAAGGGTTTCCAGAATTAACATATACATCAATACTACATGGGTTCTCCTATAAAAAATGGGGTTTTCTTCCATAGTTTTCATCACAATTCATTCCTAAGCTAACATGAAGATTGCATCATTGAAAATAGAAAGTTTAAACACTTGCCTGGGATTTTGGTATTCTGATTCACGGCTGATTTTGGTATGGCTGCGTTCCTCGTCTCGCGATCTACGCGGTGGTGGTGGCGACGGTGCAAACCGGTGGCTTTTTGGCCTTGAATTGCCTTGGAGCTCTCTCCTCTCTTCTCCAATGGCCGTCACTTGATTTCTGAATATTCTAACCCTAAGAGGCTAACCTAATGGCTGATATAGGTTGCTGAAATTCGTGGGTTTAATTACCCAATTATGTAAAATGACTAAAATGCCCTCCCGGGGTACTAATTAGGCCTAAAAACGCCCCGAGACCCAAACTAAACCCCCGGGTACACTTTTCTGAATATCTTGACCCTTCCGGACGCGTTAGCGCACTCAAAACGACCATATGAATAACTTATAAAATATTCACTTTTTATTTAACAAAATTAGTCCCGACGTGACACGGGCACGTCCCGACTTAAATTTCCGAAATAGTCATTTAATTCACTTATGACATTCAATATAACCAATATAATATATTACTATGCTCATTAGTAATATTCAACAAGTTTCCCATAATTACTAACTCTCGTCACGTTAATAATTATAACATAATTAATTTTTGGATTTTTATTAAATAAACCTTCACATTAAATTTAATAAATCCCCAAATTAATATAGCATAAAAATACGGGGTATTACAACATATCACTAATTATCTTCCAGGACACCCCGGATGAGGTCTTATGCTCAGCTTTTCCTACTACCCTCAGGGGGATAACTAAGCATTAGTTTCCAAAATCAAGTAAGGAACCATTATGAGCTTTACAGATCTAACAAGGACCTTCATCAACCATTTTATCGGAGCTCAAAAAATAAGGAAGCTTGTCACTTCATTTCTCCACTTCAAATAGAAGGCCAGGGAATCCTTTAGGGATTTGATCTAGTGGAAAATCCATGCGTCTGTGTAAATACGCTAGACGTTGTTATCGACTTCCAACCGTAATACAAAAACCTAAACTTTAACTACACTTTTGCGGAGTATAGTGGCTAGTCTGGGTATCGAATCCACAGGGAGTTAGGACGTGTGAACGTGACGACAAAGGTAAGGTAGTTTAATCCTAAAGTTGATGTTAAAAGAAAAGAAAAGAAAAAGATGATTGATTTTCGGATTTTATCTATGAATTAACTAAATTCAATTAAATTAACATACGCATGGAAAATTAACTAACTAAGAAGGAATTAATATGAATGCAGAAATGGGTTAAGAATACACTCCCCAAGCCCTAGTGTGTATGCCAGTACAAAATTAGTCATAAATTAGATAATTGATCAGACACAGTCTTTAGTACTCCAAAGCATTACATATATGAGGTTCAAGCCCACATCATACATAATCAAAGAATGAGTAAAGCAGTGTTGCAATAGTTCACGCGTGTTGAATCCTTAAGCACCCCGGTTACCTAGGGCAAACGAGGTCAAAAGGTCTACAATCGTTTTGAAACTATACAACATGATCTAATCACTTATTTAATTTAGAGGACAAATTTTATATCTATGCATACCACATCGGGTTGGGTTCATGCATCCCCACCCTTAAAAAACTTAGCTTAACATGATTAAAATAAAAGAAAACTTAAAACTGAAAGTGCAAGAATTCATAACTAAATCTAGAAAATTGAGAACATGACTTGAATTGAGATTGGAAAACTAGAGAGCAACAATTAGTTAAACTAACTATGAAAGCAATAAAAATAATAAATTAAAAATACTTGCAATGGATGAATGATGAATCTTGAATAGATCTTTGAATCTTGAATAGTATCCAAGCCTTAAAACTAGGGTTATTGGATACAAGAATCCTTTTAAAACTAACTACAAAGAAACCCTAACTACTAGCCTCCTACAACTTGAAATAAAAAACCTCTTCTTCTTCCTCTAAGGTTTGCCCTTTTATATATATAAAAAATGACTCTTCCCATGCCTCTCCACGTTTTACAACTAATAAAAAGGAATTATACAAGAAATTTCAAGAGTTGAAACTCTTCAGCTTCCAGAATTAATTTCAACTTTTGACTTTCTGTCTCCAACTTTAAATGGGCATAACTTCTTCACCGTAGCTCGGATTTTCCAATGTTCTTGTAATTTAGAGATCTTCAACTTTCTAGCTTTCCCCACCTCCGGAATATGGCTGTAAAATTACGAAAATACCCTTCAACTCCCCGTTTCTTGGTTTCTTTCACTGTTTTGCATTCTCTTTTGCACTAATTTGCATGAAATATCTGTAAAATACATAAGAGATACACAAAATATGAAATAATTTTTAAAAAGGGTTAGTAGCATAAATATAAGACAAATCCAAGCTATTTACAATGCACGGGATCATAAAAATACCGAAATTAAGAGGATAAATGTGAAGAATTTATGCCTAATCAGGATTACGCCAAGTGATTCAACCAGGAAGATCTCCAGGTTGACGACTTGAATGACACCATCTGTATATCTACCTTCATTTCAAGCCTCATCTCAGAGGATTTTCTGAGGTCCTTCAGTAAGAAGCCTCCCAAGACCATGCTAGAGCTGCCCGAAAGAGCTTAAAAATACATTAATGCCGACGATGCTATCTCAGCAAGGTAGGATATCCACCAGGGAAAGAGAAAATATGTCTTCTCCCACCTTGAGGAGACCCAGGAGAAACTAAGGACATAAGGAAGAAGGACGGGGCTAAGAAAAGTTAGACCCCAGAGGCCAAACACTTCACGTCCCTCATAACCATGATAGAAAAGGTCTTTATAGCTACATATAGGTAATATATTCTACCTTAACCAAAGTCTATGAGAACTGTGGACTACAAGTGAGACAATTCCAAGTATTGTCAGTTCCATAGAGATTATGGCCACAACACCAACGACTGCTTCAGACTAAATGAGGCCATCAAAATGGTGATCAAGATGGGCTACCTCAAAGAATTTATAGTCAAAGACGCTAGCAGAGGTCAGCGTAATAACAACAAGAATAACACAAATGGGAACAAAGATGATGTCCCTTTACTTGACATCCACTGCATCTCTAGAGGATTTTTCGAAGGTGGTCTCTCTGCCACAACCAGAAAGGTCCACCTCAGGAGTTTTTAGGATGATGGGGTACAAGTCAACCATGTTTATCTTCCACATCAAGCCCCTAGTGAGGTCTTGATGATGGTCTTCCCGTAAACAGACCTCAGAAGGGCCCGAAAACCTTATAATGATACTTTCGTGATCACAACAATGATGGAGAACACCAATATGAGAAGGATCTTAATTGATACATGAAGCTCCTTGGCCATGCTGTTCTTAGACATCTTTGAGGCTATGATCCTAGGCACCACACACATGTAGTCGATCATTACCCCTTTCATTAGACCCAACAGGGAATGAACCTACTCCATGGGGTATGTCACTCTCCCCCTCACCCTTGGCTCCAAATACCATCGCACCACCGAATTCATAGTAGTGGAATTCACCTCAACCTATAATGTCATATTGGGAAGAGCCACCCTCAATGATGTGGACACTGTGATCTCAACCCGCAGGCTGGTAATGAGGTTCCCAACCTCCAAAGGAGTGGGAGAGGTCTTTAGAGGCCAGAGAAAGGCTCGGGAGTGCTACATCACGTCCTTGAAGGATAAAAAGAAGTTTATTAGTTCACCATAAAGCTTACTATATTCTCCAAAAAAGCTCCAAAAGATCCCTAAAATCTCACGAGAGGTCTTACCTCCACCAGCACCAATGCATGAGCTCCCTATAGGGACCCTGTGCATAGGAGCCTCAGCCCCATGAAATGAGGACAATTACCAACAGGCTGAGAGACCAAATGAAGTTTTATTGCAAGCGTAGCAAAGGCCTCAGAAGATGTATACCATCCCCTAAGAACCATTATAAATCATGTACTATGTTGTTTCAAAGAAAAATAGTTTTTTTTTGTTACTTATGACGTATCCTTAAGACCCACTATTCAAGTTGCAAGAACTTTAGCCTTGGCTGAAGACAATCAGTCAATGGTCCTAGGACCCCAAAAGGACTACAATCCTCGAGTTTAAACAACCCCAATAGCATAATCAAAAGGTCTCCGGACCCATAAAAGACTAAAATAATTATTGAGATTTTCATCTATAATTCCTAAATGCTAAGGTCTAGGGACCCACGAATCGCCATTTCTTTACAACAAAACCTTTCCTTTACCTTGAGTTAGACAAAAAGATGTACGAACGTCAAAATTTTAAAATTTTCTATGTCCAGAGGTTTCAGATTCCTTATAAGGACTTCAAATTACAATTTTTTTTAGGTAGGAAGTCTCAAACCTTTACAATGAATTCAAAATTTTAAAATTTTCAGTCCGGAGGTCCCGGACCCTTATAAGGTCTTCAGGTTACAAAAATTGTTAGTCTGTAAGTCTCATAACCTTACAAAGACTTCAACATTTCAAAATTTTCTAAGTCGCGGATGTACGGGACCCTTATAAGAACTTCAGAATATAAATTTTTTTAATCTGGAGGTTTTAGACCCTAACAAGGACTTAAACATTTCAAATTTTATAAGTTTGGAGGTCCTAAGACCTTATAAGGAATTCATACTACAAAATTTTTCAATTCGAAGGTCTTATACCCTTACAAGGATTTCAAAATTTCAAAAACTCCTAAGTTCAGAGATCTTATGACCCTTTGTAGGACTTCGGGGTGCACTCTTCCTAAATTTGGAGGTCTTAGGATCCTTATAAGGATCTCAGAAGTCCTAAGTTCATAGTTCTTATGACCATTTGTGGTACTTTAGGTTTTAGTCTTACTCGGTCCCAAGGTCTTGGGACCCTTATAAGGACCATGTATTTTAAGATGTTTAAGTCCAAGTTTTAAATCCTAAGGTCTTTAGTACCATTACAGGTTTGACGTATGCACATTCACACCCAAGTTTTTTTGGGGGCTAAGTGCTTGAAAAAATATTATGGGCTTACAATCTCATGAAACACAGTAATGAAAAGTGATAAGTTTCTACGACTCAGTGCCCCACTATAGAACCGCATTCTTGACTTCGGCAAACTGCATCAGTGTGAAGCCGGGGTCTCAGGTCCTTCAGATCTAATTCAACAAAACTGCTTCCCTAATTATCTTGCTATACCAAGGAAATTATGTGGGGCTAGGGGTATACTACATAGAGGTTAGATCTCAAGCATCTCAAGTAGTACATAAAATTCCTTAGCAAAGCAAAAAATTAATGCAAACATGAAGTAAATATTGAATTATAATGTATTTCCACTACAAAATACCTCTTCATTGGAGGTAAAAAAGAAGATTACAAAGCAGCCCACGACCAACCAACAGTTTACAAAAAAAAAAAGATTACATAAAAAGCCTTTTAAGTCTTGAGTACTTGGGGGTTCATATGGGCTTCACTTTCTAAAGGAAGAGAGGTTTAGGTATCCATTAAGGTCTCTCCCCTTTAGGACTTGTGGGCGAAGTCATCTTCAATATCATCACCACCGCTGCCTTCATCATCAGTGCTTTCTTCCTCCGACTGAGGGGCTTGAGGAGGCATACCTGAGAAATTCACCTCTAGAAATAATGTTGTGAAATTGTCCTTTCAAGATTCAAATACAACACTGAAATTCTGAAAGAGGTATCTTTGATAGACATCTAATTGGATCTGAATTATGGTGCAAACTTGTGCTTGAAGTACTTCGTATTTAGCCAGGACCTCAGCATAGTTCCTTTAATGATATTCACCTCAAGAGGTTAGATTTGTCTTATCAGATGAGAAGTCCTTGACCATTACCTTGAGATCTCCAACTCATCTTCCAACCAAAGGAGTCTACCATTAAAGCTCTGAAGATCAATCTTATGGCCTTGAAGGGCCTCTACCGTCACTACGTGATCAACATCTTCCATGACGAGCAACTCCTCAACCTTGGCTAAAGGCTCCTGAGAAATAACCATTAAAGAGGCACTCTCCCTATGAGTCTTATAATTGGAGAGCCTCTCTTGTTCCAAAAGGGAAACCCGAGTCTTCAAAGTCTCTCTCTCTCTCTCTCTCTCCACAACTTTTGGCCATCAATCATCCGGTATAAATACTTTCTAGTGAGGTCCCAATTGTCAGACATCTTATTTTCCTTTATCCATTCTCTATTTGTATCAAGAGAAGCGACCAAGAGAACCTATGTCAAGTATTAAGCCTTCAAAATCAAAAGATACGAGGACAAGAAATATAAGTAAAGCTAGTAAGGATCCAAGAAAATATGCTAGTACTTTATCCATCAAGCGAACCAGTTCCTTAACATTGGAAAGGGTGGCCCTAGCCATCAAGGTGGCCACCAGGTTAGAAATATTTATCTTTGCCAACACATATAAGGACTTCACCGCAGAGATATGCGGGTTCACCCCCTCTGATGTACTGGGAACCTTAGTCGCCCCTTGCAAATTCCCATCCACGTGAGGGGGCACCACGTTCCCTATAACTTTATCTTTTGAGACCAAGGGCTGCGAGTCCCTTGGGATAGAAGGATCTTCATGGGTTACCTCAGGAGTCCCACCTATCGCAAATTCTGCTTGGAGAAAGGGTAGGGCTTTACGAGCTCCAAACTCGATCCTCCAATAAGGCCAGACCTCAAGTTGGATGCCTCCACTAGTTTGACCCCAGGTATCAAAATGTCCACCAGGGTACTAAACCTCAAGCGCTTGGTGGTCTTGGTCCTCCTCTTTCTATTGACTCCGACCTCAATAAGAATTATCGATTCCTCTTGTTCACCTACTAAATCAAACATAGGTCAGAGTAAATAATCAAATAAGTAATAAATATAGTAAAAAGAAAAAGATACAGACTCCTTATAATGAGATAGTCGAAAAGTAGAATGGTATCATCAGTTGAAGCAAAGGCCCCTGCAATATTTGAAAGGTCATCCCACCTTTGACCTGGTTAGCCTCACCTTCAGAGGCCTCAGTAACCTCAACTAGGGCTGTAGATATGACATTTTTCTTTCGGGAGACTGAAATATAGGGCCAAGCCTCTAAAGTAGTCCCCACAACGATTTTAAGAGCCTCAGGAACTCCCACATATGACAGAGGCTTAGGCTCAGGTCCCGGACCATAGTTAAAAAGGTGCTTAGAAGGAACCAAGGCCTAGAAGAGGGTGGAGACAAACTTTTAGGCCTTAAAAATTCTATTATACTCCGACATAGTAGGCTAATGAACCACTATAAAGGGAAAGTAAAAAGTTCAAATCTCAAAGCAGAGGTCAATTGAAGCAATGTATTGAAAATAAAGCACCAACTTACCCATGGATAGAGGAGTGAAATGAAGAGTGGAACATCACATGAGCTCAGTAGGATCTGAGGTAGCCCATGCCCCCTAACCAAAAATAATTTCTATCTCCAATTTTTAGGGGCACTATGCTTAATCCCAAAGCCCACCACATTGGGCCTAGATACTTTAGACCTATGTCAGTAGGATTGCGCTGCTCCTGAACCCTATATAGTTTGAATAATTGGGCTTGTGAGAGATCTCATTTCCCCCACTCGACTCCCTGAATGCCAGGATCGTAGCCATCAAAGTCCTTAACAAATTGGCCACTAGTTGAGAAAGGGCTATATCGATAGCCTGTAGAATTATGATCATAGGCAGGGATGGGGGAATCTTGCCCCATATTCAAGCAAGGACTCACATATAGTTGGTTACCACGGTGTAGGCTCTCTTATTGGGCTTAGCGGCCCTCAGAAGGACATTCTTTGGGATTTAATAAGTTCTTCGACTCTCAGCCAAATCTTATTCAGTGATTTGCAAAGAATGGTGAGCCCCACCCAAAAATTCAGGGTTATATACCCCTTCATAGTTCATCACCACTATGACCATTAGAATTGATCCATTTAGAAGACGAGTCGATGGATAAGATTTTGGTTTCACTAAGGAAGGTATAGAGCCTTAGAGCCGTACAACTGATAAAGGCTTAGGGTCTAAGACTTTGGAAGGGGAAATACTCTTAGAAGACATTGCTTACTAAAAGAAAAATGATAACTTGCTTAAGGAGGTTTTGGAATGAAAGATAAAGGATGAAAGTTAGCGATGAAGAGTTCTATTTAGCCCAAGGGGACCTTTCATAACTTACAACACTTAGGGTTCTGATCGCTATCAAACACCTCAGTCACATAAAAAAGATTAGTCCCCAACATCTGTCCCCAGTTACGTGCAAGATAATTCTGTAGACAATCTAATGATGATAGAAATATCGGTGATCAGTTATAACTCTACCCCTAACTTGCACTGAGGATAAGTGTTGCCCCTTGTAACATTTTCAAGAAGTGACAAGGGTCTACTGATGATACCCTATTTCACACGTGATTTTTAAAATCTCTTTCAACTCCCAAAGTGCCCTCGAGGTAGGGCAGAGGTCCTAAGGCTAGCCACTCACCTCAAATGGACAATTACTTGTCTGATAAGGCCTCTAAATATCCAAGTGTAAGCTATGGTACTATTAAAGACACCGATTAATCATTCTTTTCATAAAGATAAATTAATCGCTCTAGCATACCTCCTCCAACAAGATTAAAGACCTCAACATCAAGGTTATGTTATAGTTTACGCTCTCAACCGACCTTAGATTGAAGAATAATGACCTTTAGAGATCATCCAGACTCTAGTCCTCGGATGTGGAGACACGTGATACTTAAAGACCAATTCCTAGCAAGTCCACGCTCTCTCCATCCCCCACTTTTGACCTCTGGGAGTGCTATGAAAACTATCTGATAGAGTTGGTGAGAAGTATAACACTATTCTATATGCCGCCATTGCACCACTCAACTTGGATTGAATTCTCCCATAATCTTTTAATGCGCTCAATAACTAAGGTAATAGACCTGTAAATACTTTGCCCAACACTCGACCTTACTACTGACCCCGATGGACCTCAGAGCTGTCAAAGATATGTTGTGACTACCTATTCATTCTCTCTCCAAGAGTTCTTCTATAAGTAGAAGGTTGTTAGAAGGTGGAATGGGATTGATCTATAGCATCCAAAGGGATTAGAGCATTCAAATAACCAGTCTCGCAAGAGTCGTAGCATTCCACAAGTGTCTTCACCTTTTTGTATACTCACAACCCACTGTGAGGTTTATATTTGTATTTAGACCAGTTCCATTATTCATACATTTTGTATATCTTGCAGGAGCCCTAAAATAATACCTAGAAACCCTTAGATAAGTTATTTAGTTACTTCTTTAGGTCCTTTATACCGTTAACTACGATCGTAAGACCTCATAATCCCTTGACAAATGCTCAAGGGGTCTCTTAAACTGTAATACTTAACTATATTCAAATAAACATGCGTAACACCTTCTTACAGTGGCCGCAAGACCATCTCATGAGGTTTGAACTACTTTAAACCTTTGCCTCACACCTGACACTTCTCTCCTCCTACCTGTCTGAGGTCCACAGAAGAGAACATGTGGGTCTAAAGTCAATTATAATTTTAATACTCATTATAAATCATATATTTACATGGGTTATGGAATTCAGTGAAGTTTTGAGGAAGTTATGACCGTTTTTGCATGAGTTTTGCGAAGTTGGGACAAATTAGTGCATCGTGGATTAATCGACGCCCATAGCCACGGTCTCCGAACAATCGATGATTTACATGCGTATAGATCGATTACCCTTAGGGAGGTTGTTTGGGGATTTTTTTTCGTTGTTATCATATTTTGGCTCGGTTCTTCATTCCGATATTCCCTAAGACAAAACAAAGTATTTCCAGAGGTTCCAATATGTGAAGAACTCCAGTTTACAATGAATTTTACTTCAAGGAGGATTCTTAATTGAAAGGAAGTCTACTTCAATCGGGATTCTTGTTCTTAAAGAGTTTCACTTCAAGAAGAACCCTAGGCCGTGATGGAAAGAAAATTTTATTCCTATATGAATTATGTCATGTTATCTGATTAAGTGAAATGCATACATGATTGATTATCTTCTCGTGATAAAAGTTTGAGTTGTTAAGTCAATCAAGTCAAATAGACTTGATTCATATTGAGTGAGGCACGGTCTAGACTAGGTTAGATGTACCTAGAAGATGAAGAATTAAGATCAAGTACTTCTGCTCAAATTGAAGAATTCCTAGACACATATTCGAGTGGAGATTGAAGATGTATCCCTTTACTTGATTGTGGTATTACAAGGGTGATAACACATGTGCACATTTTTCATAAAAAGATATTTTCAAAATGCACTTGTTTTCAAAGTGTGTGAGTGTTTTAAATAAAAATGGATTCAAGTGAATTTTACTAAAGTCTCAGAGATTTTAAAATGTTTTGAAACATTTTTGGAGATTGGCTAAAGTTTCACTTTCCGTGTGAAACACTTTTGAATGGTCTTTGAACAAGGCCATTCGCACAACTGCTTTTTGTAAATGTGCGCACTACTCCGCTTGTACGACTCCTTTTTGATCCTGAGCGCATGGCTCATTTTATATCCCGTGCGCATGGCCAATGGCCTAAGTCACTATTGGACTTCAAAATGCGAATGACCGAATTTTAACGTGCTCACGGAACAACCAGTTTTGTTAAAAAATATATAAATATCCACCTTTCACTTTCATTTCAAAAGTTATCTATATACCTCACTCTAAAATACATCTTTAAAAAATATTTTGAGGTAGAGAGCATTATTTTTTGCTTCCAAACCATTTTGACTTGTTCCCTCCTTTTTGTGAGTATTAAATCACTACTTTTAATCTAATGACTTTGTGAGTGGATTTTTGTGAGATGGATTTGATCATACATTAGCCATTGTAATTTAAATCATTTAAGTGATGAATTGCTACGATCAAGTACTATGTGATCCAAAATTAGAGGTGCTTTAGTTCATTAGAGGAATTGAAGCATGATGTGATTCCACATAGAATAATGGATTTTCTCATTCGCTTCATGGAGCTTGAAGCGGATTTCTATTTGTCTATGGTGGAAGTTCGAAGTTCATAGGTAACTACTCACGAGTGCATGAGTGAGAGGTACTCTCTTGCTTTGTATAAACTCTTTTCAAGTAGAAATATAAATTAGAGTGCATCGAGATTTTTTTCCCCTAGGTGTGGATTTTCCTCGTATAATTTATCTTATATTAATTTATGTTTATCTCTACACTATTTCTCTCTAACACATTACATAATTTAGTTTACATCTTAAAATATTCTTAAATATTGCTTAAGTGTTGTAGATATAGGTTTGTTCAACTACTCTCATTTAAATCAAGTTTTTGTGTGTGTTTAAATCATTTTGAGAAGATCAAAATCAAATCATGTCTTAGAGAATTTACAATTGTGATAGCATTTTTAAAATTGTGAAAAATTGGTCAAGTTTGCTAGCTAACATATTCACCCCCTCTAGCTTAAACCTTGTGTCATTATTTTAGCACACGTAGGTTAATACTCAATTGGTATCAGAACACGGTTCTTATTTTTAAGCATTAACTGTTGGAGAAAATCTTGTTGAGTGTGTTATTTGTTATTTTATTCAATTGCTCGATTTACTCATTGATTTGATCTCGTCTCGTTTATTTGTTTTTTGTGGATCAATTTCGTAATTATAGTTCTACTAACCGTCCTTCGTACTTTGATGGATCTAACTATAGTCATTAAAAATTTAAAATGAAAATGCATCTTAGATCTAAACACGAGAGAGTGTGGATGAGTGTTAAGGAAGGATGGATTTACCCAACCATTGAAGCAAATGACGTTAGTGTTAAGAAACCTAAGGTGTTATGGACATATACTAAATTTATAGATTATAATTTCAATTTGGTCGCATTGAATTCTCTTTTTGCATCAGTTTGTACTCAAGAATATAACCGTATCTTGAATTACGAACAAGTTAAATAAGCTTGGGATATTTTATGCATTGCTCAAGAAGGAACTTCGAATGTGAAAAGAGAGAAATTACAACACATTACCACTAAGTTTAAGACAATGTGAATGGAAGAGAGTAAAAAGTTCAATAAGTAATATAATTGGTAAACGAAAGTGGTGAATTCTTCATTTAACCATGGTGAGAAGATTCCCGAGAACAAAGTGGTTAAGAACCTTCTTAGAACCATAGCTAAAAGGTTTGCTACTAAGGTTTCCATTTTGAATGAAGTGAAGGGCTCAAACATGTGTAGTCTTTAAGAGTTGGTTATATCACAAAAATATATGATCAAGAAGAAAATGTTGTTAAGAAACCAAAGAAGGACTTAGCCTTTGTCATTGAGTCTAGTGAATGGTGAAAAGTGGTAAAAAAGCAGAAGAGAATGTTGAAGTAGACGTTGCTTTGTTTATGAAGAGATTTAATATGTTTTATAAAAATAACAAAGGATTTAAAAAAAAATAATCAAAAGTTTGATAATAAACCTCACAAGTCTACTAAACATGTCCCATTTGGAGATAAATGTGGATATAAAAAGGGAAATAAAAAGGATAAAGATAAGTGTTTTGGTTGTGGTGGCATTGGTACTCATATCAATAGGTGCCCTACACATTTGAGGAAAATTGAGAAGACCAAAAGTGGAGAGAAGAAGAAATCTTACCAATATACTCTTAGTGATTTTGTATGTGAGCATGAGGATAGCTCTTCTAGTGATGAGTGAGAAAGTGAAATAGCGTTCATGGTGAAACTTATCGAGAATGAGAAAAATGAGAGGCCTACTAGTGATGGGTCTTTGAGTGACTCGTTATCTTGTGATAGTAGTCGTTCACACACTTTGGATGAAAATTCACAAGAAGAGAGTGATGGTGAAGGTTAGAACATTCAAGAAACTTTTGATGAACTTTACCAAGAATCTTTAAAACTCAAGAAAATAAACATTAAACTTTTGTCCAAAATAAAATTTTCAAGGTGAGTTTGATGAGAAGGAGGGGAAGCTTGAGAAGTCTCAAACAAAATATTTTGAACTTGAAAAAGTGGTTGATATCTTCAACAAATAATCTGAATATTTGGAATCTCAAAATACAATCACGTTGAAAGAAAAAGAAGAGATTAAAGTTGAAAATTCTGTTTTGAAAAATGACTTTGAGAAATTGAAACTTGACCTTGAAAATGCAAAAGATTCTAAAATAAAGATTTATGATACCATGGAAGTTCTTGGTAGTATTTTACTAGGCAATGATCAACCCAAGCCTAATAATATGGGATATATTTCAATGATCCAAAGTTTGAAAAGAAACTTGGAAAAGAAAAGGTGTATTTTTAAAGTTCAAACTCTAATGAAAAAGTGGATAAGGTATAATAATCTATGCAATTTGATAAGAAGGTTGAACCTAAATCCAAGATTGCTAGAGAATAATCTAGTTATTGATTTGATGGAAAGACCAATCACTTGGTGGATTTTTATTTCAAGAAAAATATACTTGAAAAAGTGAATCAAAAGATACAATTTGTGAGAAGAAGGTATGAGCGAAGGTTTGTGAAAAAAATGAAAGTTTTTGCACATTTTTTCAAGTGCATGGGAATTCAAATCAAACATGTTGGTGTTTCAAGAGAAGGAATGAAAGATGTGTTAATAATAGGAGAATCACATTTTTAAAAATCCTATTGAAAAAAATTAACGGGAAAACGATGATTTGATGCGTATGATGAATTACGAGACAATGGTGAGGCTGGAGGTAACATTCCTAGACCTAGACACCAAACTCAATTTTCAAGTACTAAGCTTAAGAATCCTCGAAGGTAAGAGAGGTGGATACCTAGAAACTTTACGGGTATGCTAAGGAACGCACCAAAAGTCAAAGTTGACTTAGGAAAGAATAAAAAGAAAATGTGAATTGGGTGAAATTAAGTTTGTTCGACTCATTGACTCGGGGATGAACCATCCATCGCTAGTTAAGATAGTAGTTTGGTTAGGATTATTAGGTTTCTGTAGTTACCATTCCTAGTTCATTATTGATTTGTGGGGGAATCAAACTTCAGAATTGGAAACTTCACGGAAGTGGCCACAACTTGATCGTTTAGACTTGAAATGACATACAATTGGAGGCCAAGTGAAGATAATTAAAAAATCTACACAATCATGATAAACCAAAGTCCAAATTCAGAAGTATGACATTATAAAAATGCCCTTAAAGTCGCATGTTGTGACAACTTTCTTGAAATGCATTCAACTTCACACTATACATCCCCAATTCCTATAAAAGATCAAGTAAATATTGAAAAACATATAAACATCAAGAACAGAGGTTATCCAATATAATAACTTAAATATAGGAATTAACGAACACAAGTACGCTAGAATTCTCAAGAATCAAGGGTGCCAAATGCAATATGCATTACTAATCATTATGCTTTATTATAATTATTCTATCTTGCATATTGATAATTTTCGTGTGCTAATTAATTGACTAATAGGATCCCACGTATATTATGGACAACATGGTTTATTTTTCTGGACTACGTAAAGATTTTTCTCGAAATTCCATTTTTATTTAGTCTTTTTTAAATTGAATTTAATTAGGTAATTAATTTAAATGTATGAATTAAATTTTAATCTCTAAGTTTTATTTAATTTAAAATGATTTTATTTCTGAAAAATTAAAACAGTGAGATTAAGAAATTTATTTTGTACAAGTAAATTAGAAAATTACTAAGGATTTAATTCGGGTATTTAGAATTGAATGAATTATTTTTAAAATACCCTCAAGTTTCAAATATTAAGTGGGAGAGGGGTTTCCTCACTAACCCTACAGTCTTTATTGTTGTTTTGAGAATTATGAATGTGATTAGTTCCTCGTGTCAGCTTGATCTGACCCCCCATCAGATGGATTTAATCATAGCATCTAGTATTCTCGATACTCTTTAGTGATAATTAAAATTGAATGGGAGTGAGTTCAAGCATCATATTGAGGAAGTTCCTTATGAGCGGGATTAATTTGAACGAATGAACCGATGGTATACATTTAAACACAAGTAAGGATATCCTTCCCATCGGAGTCACTGTGATTAGGAGTAATAGCAAAAGACGTCGACTATTCATTATGTTGGACATAATCTTCCTAAACTATCTGGATAACATGATAAAAGATGAAAATCTGTCCAGTTCAAGGTGATACGATTTAATCTCCCATCGATTATTTTGGAAATCGGAGGGTGGCAAAATTCACGTTCGAACATAGCTGAGTTTTCACAATCTCAAGTCTAGTTTCTTCAATCCGAGCTATTTTTAATTGTGTGTCGATACTTATTCAAGATCAGACGTATTTTCTTTAGATATGTTGCTCTTGTGTTTTGATTTGTTCTTGTGTTTGCATTTTTTTATCCGACCGACCTGTTATAGATCCGTGTCTTTAGATCTGATCGATATAGTAACATGTCTTTTGGATTCGCTATTATAGTGATATTGTTTTATGGATCTGCTATTCATTTTGCTTAGATTCATTTGGTGTTGCTTCTCTTTTCGGATATGTGCTTTATTCTAGGACCTGCGATTTCTTTTATGATCTAATTTTTTTTAAACAAGGTTATTCGTATTCTATTATGAATTTTTGGATTTTATCTTGGAAACAAATAGAAGATCAACCGATCTAAACATTACAGCCTGATCTGATTTTTGAAATCATTTTTAAACAATATATGTTGATCTTTTTGTGTTGGACTTCGGACATGTTTGTATATTTTTTTTATTTTTTGATCTGTGCTTTATATTACTGCTGGTATATATATTGTGCTCTTGGTTTAGTTGTTAGCACGCACACACACACACACACACACACACACACACACACACACACACACACACACACACACACATATATATATATATATATATATATATATATATATATATATATATATATTGTATGTTTATTAATAATAGTAATTAATTAATTAATTAGTTAATTAATCTTTTTGGCTCTACGATTACCGGTGCTCAAGTTCGGATGTGAAATGAGGTGGGTTAATGTAAGGTTGATAGCCGACTATAAAATTTTATGTCAAATCTTGTGATGGATTCTCTAATTAAAAGAAGAAACGTAAAGAAAAATAACATGTATAAAATTAGATTTGATACGTGGAATTTAGAAACACTAACTGACAAGTGTAAAGAACTTATGGATACCTTAAAATGGAGGAAAATAAATATAGCTTGCCTACAAGAAACTAAATGGAAGGGTGAAAAGGCTAGAGAGATGGAGAAGGTTATAAAATATTTTACTTGGGAGGGATAGATAATGGAAGAAATGGGGTGGGTATTGTTGTTGATCACTATATGAATGATAAAGTTGTGGATGTTAAAAGATGGGAAGATCTGTTAATGAGTATTAAGACCGTCTTAGATAAAATAATATTGAATATTATAAGTGCTTACACGACCCAAGGAACTTTAGATGAAAATGTAAAGAAATCATTTTGGGAATTATTGGATGAAGTATTACAACAAATTCCTATGCATGAAAACATATTTTTAGGAGGTGACTTGAATGGACGTGTAGGAGTAGAATGTGATGGTTATTCAAGGATACACAGAGGATGTGGTTTAGGTAAGAGATATGAAGGAGGAAAAACTATCTTAGAATTTGCTAAGGCATATGATCTAATGTTAACAAACACATTTTTAAAAAAAAAAAGGAAAGAACATTTATTAACATTTAAAAGCGGAGAGAATAATATTCAAGTAGATTGTGGCTTACTTAGAAGAAGAGACTTGTACACATGCAAAGACTCTGAAGTTATACCAGTTAAAAACTTAACAAATCAACATCGGCTATTAGTAATAAATTTGGCAATTAAAGGATTTAAGTACTGAAAAGAGAAAATAGGTTATCAAAATATAAAGTGGAAGGATTTAAAAGATAGAATTTAGATAGAAATTCCTGTTAAACATGAAGTGGAATTGGAACGACAATGTTAACAACATTTGGTCAAGAACAAAGAATGATATCGAAAAGATAGGTAAGCAAGTTTTAGGTGAGAGTAAAGGAAAAAGATTCATAAAAAAGAGACTTGGTGGTGGAATGAGGAAGTACAAAAGATAATACATAAGAAATGAGTAAGTTTTAAATAGTGGCAAAAGAGTAAAAATGAAGAAGATTTAGAAAGGTATAAGAACATAAAAAGTGAAGTAAAAAATATTCTTAGAAATACACAACAAAATGCACTATATCATCTTTATAATAAATTAGGTACCAAGGAAGGTGAAAATAAAATATATAAATTGACAAAGGATAGAGATTGATTGACAAGGGATATGGGTCCAGTTAAGTGTATTAAAGACATAAATAAAAATATATTAATTAATGATAAAGAAATTCTAGATAGATGGAGAAATTATTTTCAAGGATTATTTAATGAAGAATATCCAAAAAAAGATATCGAGAACATTGAACCGAATATAGGAATGGTATGTCTGATTACCGAAAAAGAAGTAGATATACACTACACCCAAAAGCCAAATCATCACCTTTCAGCTGGCCAGACTTGTCACGGTCATTGATCGTGACAAAAAAATACGCATTTTTTTATCATGATCAATGACCATGACAAGTCCGTGATAAAGGCTTGTCACGGTCAATGACCGTGACAAGTACAGTTGTCATGGAATTATCAGGATCAATGACTGTGACAAGCTTAGAAAGTTATCACGGTCAGAGGTAGTGACAGGCCCGTGACCACTTTGTCAGTAGAAAAATCCTCCCCCCTTCTTTTTCCCTACCGTTTTCAGTTCCCTCCAATTTCTCTCTCTAAGCGCGCGACTGCTCCTCCCTCTCTCTCTCTCTCTCTCTCTCTCTCTCTACATTTTCAGGTGAGTTTTTTTCTCTCTTTCTCTTTCCTTTGTATATATGTGTGTGTTGGGGGGGGGGGGGGGGCAGTGGGGTTTGTAGTGGTGGTGGTGGTGTGTGTGTGTGTGTGTGTGGGAGGGGGCATGGGGTGGTGTGTGTGCGTGCAGGTGGGTGAGTGTGTGCGTGTATGTGTGGTGGTGGGGGCAGTGTGGGGTAGTGGGGTAGTAGGTCTAGGGGTGGTGGGTGGTCGGGCAGGGGATGAGTGGGGGAGGTGTGTGTGTGTGTGTGTGGTTTTCAATTTGGTTTTAGGAATTATAAATATTGAATGGCTATTTTTATTTTTAGTTGAGGACTTGAAATTAATTGTTAATGTTGATTGGGTGGATTGAAATTGATAGGTATTGTTAAAATTGATTGAATCTTATTGTATATTCTTATTTAAGTTTGAAATTGGTCAGAAATTGTTAATATTGAATTAATTGAGTAGATGGATTAGAAGGAGTACGGGATACACATTTGTTGGTTTATTGTTGCTGTTGGATTTTATTGGACGGATGTGGTTGGATATGGATGTTGGTTGTTTAATTTTTTTTAAATCCTTAATTTAACTCACACTAATAAATCCTCAAATAATTATATTGTCTTAATTTATTGGGCTGGTGAATTTTGTAAGTGGCATGACCACTGGATTATTGTCAAAATGGGAGAGGGGGAGTTTTCAACTTTTTTCTAAAATTACTTTGCGTCACGACCCGTTCGAGAGTGGCACTATCACTGACTTATGATAATTAAATGAATCATACTTGAAATTACACATAGTGCGCATAGATACTAGCCTTCTAGTTCTTATGCGTACGCATTCAATAGCCCTTAAACCCGTCCGAGTGTCATTACCCCTGTAATGAGATCTCTCGAATTGTCCCCTTTGGACAGTTTGGGATTGCATAATTTCTGTATAATAATATTCTTAGTGTCTTAAACTTGTTACTTTAGGAGAAAGTTTGCAGTCGTATCTTAATGTTCTCTGGGTACATACTAGATGATGCGCATATGTTAAGTGTTATTTCAATTATCAATTGAAATAACACCCACACTTACGAATCTACATCGTGTACTTGGAGAACTGTGAGGATATGCTGACGAATTTTTCTCAAAATTGGAACAATGTGCATGGGATGTTAAGTATATTACAGAAATATGCGGTCTTGAATGGGATAGGATCACTCACCTTTTAGAGGAGAAGGAGGAAATAGGAATTAATATTATAAATTGAATTTGAAATTTAAAAATTGAATATAATTAAGACATAATTAAATAAAACATACAATAAATTTTATATAACAAGTAATAGGTGATTGTTTATACTAATGGGAACTAAATGTTCACACTTCTGTTTATACTAATTCATGAATATACACTTCTTACCTATAATAGGTGATTGTTTGGAATAGCTGTGATGGGATATCCTAAATACAAAGAGTGGATGGGTGAGACAAATAGATTAGGGAATGTTTTTCGCAGAGATTCTAATGAATTTTTGAAATACGCAAAGAGATGTCATAATGATGAAGAGTTTCCGTGTCCGTGTGCTAGGTGTGAGAATGGTATGGTGTTTGAGTGAAAAATAGTTGAACTACTTTGTTAAGATAGGGTATGCAAGATAGTTATCGATTTTGGAGTTTTCACGGGGAATCGAAAGTTCCTTTTGTTCCCGAACAACCTTCACAACAAACTTCAACAAGTAGGATAAATGTACAAGGGGATGACATAGATCATAATATGTTAGAGGATTTAGTTGATGAAGCGTACAGAGTTCATGAAGTGGAAGAGAATGAGGTCACTGACGATGTACGAGGTTCGGGTGCTCATGAAGATATTAGGATAAACGTTGACGATGACAACCAAAGTTTAAAATTTAAGGCGACCCAACCGTTATACTCTCGCTGTGAGAAAGATCAAACAAATTTACATGCCATGGTTGGTTTACATAGTTTAAAGACCCAATACGGTTTGTCTGGCAATAGCGTGATAGGAATTCTGAATTAGGTGAAGGGCTTATTATCCAAGGAGAATATGCTTCCAAATAACTATCTTGTTATGAAGAATAGTTTGAAAGGTTTGAGAATGAAGTATAAATCGATTCATGCATGTGTGTATGACTGCATACTATATCGAAAGGAGTATGAAAATCTCGATTGGTGTCCGATATGCGATGAACCTAGATATGTCCAATCTACTGGCAAGGAAGGGGCAAGTTCAAAAATGCCTAAAAAAGTGTTAAAATATTTTCCCGTTGGGCCTAGATTAAAGTGTTTTTTCACAGTACGATGGATAGCAGAGGCAATGACCTGGAATGCTAAGACAGAAGTAGGGGATAATCTCTTGCGTCATCCTATTGATTCTACCGCTTGGAGGAGGATGAGTTATGAGTATCCCAATTTTTCTCGAGAACGGCGTAACATTCGTTTGGCAATTTCAATAGATGGTTTCAATCCATTTGGAAATTTAAGCACCAATCAGAGTGTATAGCCAGTGATCCTAGCCCCACTCAACCTCTCTCATTCACAGTGTATGAGACCTAAATTTTCGATGCTGTCTTTGTTGATATCTTGGCTAAAGGCACCAAGTGATGACATCGATGTCTACCTGGCTCCTTTGGTAGAAGAATTAAATGAGTTATGGAAAGAGGGTGCACAAGCATTTGACTCTTTTAGAAAAGAAGAATTTACGCTGAAAGCTATATTGATGTGGGCAATTCATTATTTTCCAACTTATGGAACATTATCCGGTTGCGTAGTATATGATTATTAGGGGCGTCCTATTTGTGGAGAGGAGACTGAATCTCTTCATCTCCCCGCTAGCTCAAAAAGTGTATACCATTGACATATGATGTTTTTAACCACCGCTCATTGTTTCAGATTTGAGAAAGGTTCCAATTTTTTAATTAGGCGGGGTTAAACATAGGCTACCGTCGAGAAAACTTTTAGGTTCAGAAATTAAAAGTAAATATTCTGATTGTGGCCCTCATATGCCAGTTAAGAATCGTAAATCTAAGAATGTCAAGCATAAGAAGACCCCAACTGGGAATAAAACTGAGATAAGAAAGGCATGGTTTAGGAGGTCAATTTTTTTTGACTTGCCTTATTGGAAGAATAACCGGTGCGCCATGTATTGTATATGATGCATGCAGAGAAGAACATCATTGAACATATTGTGGGCACATGCCTTGGGGAGAGTCATTTGAAGGATTGAGAAAATGCACGAAAATACCTTAAATCAAGCCACAACTATGGTTGAAAGAACATAGCAGGGGAAGGACAATAATTCCCCGCGGTGTGTTTACTTTGCCGAGTGAGGAAAGGAAGGTTCTTTTAGACACAATATATAATTTGAAGGTTCCATCTAATTTTTCATCCAACTTGCAAAGGATTGTGAATTATGCTACCTATGATTTACATAAGTGTAAGTTCCACGATTGGCATGTGATCATGCAATTGGTTCCTCTAATGTTTAAACACTGTTTCTCCAAGCACAATGATTTACGGAGGGCTATTATGCAAATTAGTATATGCTTCTCACTTTTATGTGAGAAGGTAGTCAATCGAGAACACATAATGGCCGCAAAATTGGCGGTTATCGAAGCGATTTGTGTGTTGGAGAAGTACTTTCCCCCCATTATTATTTGACATAAATGTTCACTTGTTGGTACACTTATATGACGAGGCCCTTCATTGCGGTCCAATTAGATATCGGTGGATGTATCCGTTTGAAAGATTGATGAAGGTTTTCAAAGATTATGTCAAGAATAAACGATACATTACAAGATCCATTACAGAGTAATACATAACCGTGGAGTCATCAATCTATACTCGCGAATATATGCCTGACTCGACCAGTGTTGATGACATTGATGAGTTCGTCGACGAGGGTGGTCATGTGATGGGAAAACGAGTGAAATTAATAAGTTTGCAACATGAACAAGTAACTCGTTATCTATTTGACACACATGAAGATGTCGAAGAATAGAAAAAATAAGTTTAAATTATCTTAAGTTTTACATTATTTTAGATTATTTTATACATGATTAGTTTTTTAATACGTTCATCACATTAATTTTATGCAGAAAATATGAAGATGTGAGAACAATAAAAGACAAAAAATAATGTCACAATCAGACAACGAATTTAGGTTGTGGTTGTAACACGAGGTAATTATAATGAAAATGGATGTTATATAATGTTACATTACAATAAAACTTTACAACTAACCTAATTAATTTATCTATATTCTCAGCTCTTAACGACAGGTGATGTAATATCAAGGCTTGCTCGTCTAGCCACTGGACCCTTGTTCATGGAACAAGAGTATAAAAAGTATCGATTGAACGATTACGTATTCGGTGCAAGGGTGTACGAGGAAAGTAAAAATGTACAGAACTCGAGCATTTCATACAAGTCTCTTACTTTCTTTTGAGCGAGCACAAAAGATAAAAATCTCGTTGAAGCTGAAATGACTTACTATGGTGTAATTCTAAATATATTTGAATTGGACTATGTAAGATTCAAAGAGGTTGTATTTTACTGAGATTGGGTAAGATTTGAGGATAAAAATGCTTGTAAAGTTGATCATGGAACCAATTTGATCATGATTGACTTGTCCAAGTTGAAGAGCAATGAACACGTGAGCGATGAGCCGTTTGTTTGTGCATTTTAAAAGATCAAGCAAGTGTTTTACTCTGAGTATATAAACAACGAGCCATGGTCAATCGTCCTACATGCGCCAAAACATCTAAACCGTAGTGTGGATGACTTGGTTGCTCCTATTGAATATCAATCCATTTTTTATGATAACACGAATTTGAAACAATTTTTAGATTTGTAATAAGTATTCTAATTATCGGACATTAGTTTAATGCTTTTAATTCATTTGTACTTGATCAGTTTACTACATGTAATATTTGGATTTAATTCTTAAGCATGAATTCAAAGTCCATATCCAGTGGGTGTATTATTTTAGTGTTTTATTATTATCAGACATCAGTTTAATGATTTTAATTCATTTGTACTTGATCAGTTTAATGCATTAATTCAAAGTTTCCAGTGTTTTGTTATAATATGGTTAGTTCTTTGTATTCTTTTAATTCATTTGGATTTGTACTAATAACAATATTTTTTATAGAAAATGTCTTCTTTAGGGCTTCGCGGTAGCGGAGGCGACGAGGGCTCCTCGGCCCCTAGGCTCCCAAAATGGGGCAAATTGGGATCGACCGTTGAGAACAAGACGGGAATATTAGCTAGATCCCTCGAGTTAGTGAAGACGATTATCATCCCGAAGTACACTAGTTGGAGGGAGGTGCCAAATGAGCTCAAGTTGGCTATTTGGGCAACACTACAAGTAATGTATTTATATTTATATTTCAATTTCAATTTCAATTTATATTTATTAGCAACTAACTCTTACTTTCTTTTTATTTTGTATTTGTTTGACAGGAATAATTCGGCCCGCTCTCATAACTCCGCGATTCCGTGTTGGACCACTTGAGGGAACAACATAAGACGTGGAAGAAAAATTTGTGGGCCCGGTACTTTGGGAAGACTCGGGACTCCATTATCAGACTGCGTGAGATCGTCCCGTCGAAGGAGCTGATGGTATTGGCACATTGGTAAAAGTTCATCGACAATGAGATCGAGGAGCGACAATTGGCATCTCGCCAATCGAGGAGGGAAAACTGGGAGAAAAAGATGGGCGTGAACTACTCTGGGCAGATGTCTTACGCCGAGGTGGAGCACATGATGGTAAGTTTTTATTTTTCTATAATTATAGTTTTATGTTATTCTGCATTATTTTATTTTGCGTTACTTACTAATTTTGCATTATTTTATTTCAGGAGATGGGGAGTGGCCTTGGGGGTAGGCCACATAGGCTCGATGCCAATGTGGCAATTCCAACGAAGAAGGGCAAGGACAAGGAGGTGTCCCCGAGCGTCATGACCACGATTATAAATTATAAATGTTTAATTTTTGTTAATTACGTTATAATTTTTTTATTTACTTAATAAACTTATCGTATGATTTTTGTCATTTTAGGAAAAGCTTAAGGAAGTGCATGAGTCGTTGTCTAATGTCGACAAGGAATCTTTGGCTATGGATGCACTCAGCTAAGTGCTCAGCGCTGATTGTAAAGGTATGACTAGGGGGTGAGCTCGCGGGTGGGTAAGTCTAGGATCATCAAAATGAAGACGATCAACACTGGGTTGGCTCGTCAGGTGGACACACATGATGAGAAGCTATCAAGGTTTGAGGCGATGGTCCTAGTTATGCACGCCTTCATGAAGCGTGAGTTGGTCAAGGGAAAGGGCAAGGGAAAGGTCAAGGAGAAGACAATGGAGGAGGAGGTGGAGGAGGATGAGGACGTTACTACTTCATTACCGATATGGATACGGTTCCTATCTTGGCTCCCGTACAGTGGCCTATGTTAATAATCGGTTGGCCAAGCGTATTTTTACTCGACATATATGATGGCCAACGGATAGCGAGGGGGTTGAGGGACCCGAGAACCCTCCCGAGTATGCTGATGCATGGATGTCTCCTTTAAGACATCGAGGCCAAGGTGCTCGTCACGCATGTGATACCCAAAAAGGAGAACTCCACATTATGGTTACGCGAATAATGCGGCGTGACGCATATTGAGGGGTATCTCAATGCATATATCACGTGGACTTCCTTCCTCCTCCAATCTACTAATGACTCTATGCATTGATTATTTGTATTTATTTTATTTGGACACTTGGATTATATTTGTATTATTTTGATTTGTTGCATTTTGGTTTGGATTTGGATTGTATTTCTATTTGATTTGGATATGGAATTATATATGCAATTATTTGGTGCATTCTTTTTATTTTATTTGGATATATGCTGTTTGAACAGGCACAATTTTGCTATAACAGGTACAAATATATTGTTGGATAGTGGCAGTGGCCATACTGCCCAACAGATTTTTTTTAAAATTCTACCCCAGAATTGTCACGGTCTTTGAAGGTGACAATTATTTTAGGGTTTGTCACGGTCTTTAACCGTGACAAAACTTGTCAAGGTTAAAGACCTTGACAGGACCGTGACAAGTCTAATAAACTTATCACGGTCTTTGACCATGAGAAGTTCGTGACAAAAATAGTTGTCACCCCCACACTTGTCACGGTCATTGACCGTGACAAGCCGGTAGTTTTGGTGTAGTGATATTAATAAAAAATGGAAAAGAATAAAGTGGTTGACCCGGATAAAATACTCATAGAGGTGTGGAGAACCCTTGGAAGTAACAAGCTTATTTAATTAAATTTTAAGAGAAGGAAACATGCCATATGAGTGGAGGAAAATTACCATAATACTTTTGTATAAAAATAAAGGGGATATACAAAATTGCAGTAATTATAGAGGAATCAAACTGATGAATCACACTATGAAGTTATGGGAAAAGGTTATAGAACAAAGAGTAAGAAATGAGGTAACTATTTCGAACAATCAATTTGGATTTATGCCAGGGCAATCCACCATGGAAGCTATTTACTTATTAAGACAGTTAATAAAAAATGTAAAAATAAGAATAAAAATTTATATATGGTCTTTATAGATTTAGAAAAGGCTCATAATAGAGTCCATAGGGATATAATTTGGTGGGTTTAAGGAGGAAAAGAATTCCGATGAGTTATATTAAAATTATTGAAAATATGTATGATAACGCAGAGACTAGAGTAAGGATTATATGTGGTGAAACTAATGACTTTACGATTAAAGTGGGTCTACATCAAGGATCGTCCTTAAGACCTTATTTATTTGCCATAGTTTTGGATGAGATTACTAAGGATATACAAGAAGATATCCCATGGTGTATGTTGATTACAGATGATATAATTTTAGTAAAACATCAAAGGAGGGCTTAGCGGTGCGAGTAGATACTTCGAGAAAAGGCTTAGAGTCTAAGCGACTAAAAATCATGAGAAATAAAATGAAATTTAAGGAATGTAAATTTAATAATGAGGCATCAGATAACATAATGTTAAAGATTGTAAAAAAATTGATAAACTAAACTAATAAATTTCGTTATCTAAGTTCAATAATATAGAGTTATGGGGATATTGATGAGAATCTTACGAGTAAAATATCAACTGGTTGGATGAAATTGAAACAAGTGAGTGGTGTTTTATGCGATAAGAGGATAACTAATAAATTAAAATAATTTTTTTATAAAATTGTTGTTAGGCCAACGACCTTATATGGAGCGAAGTGTTGGGCATTAAAGAAAAAACATGAACAAAGTCTCCATGTTAGTGATATGAGAATGCTCCAATGGATGATAGAAATTACTAGAAATGACAAAATTAAAAATTAGCACGTGACAGAAAAGTTAGGAGTAGCTCCTATTACAGATAAATTAAGAGAAAGTACACTTAGGTGGTACGGACGTGTATTGGATAGAACAGTAGATTCCCCTATAACAAGAGGAAGATTATTGAAAATAGATGATAAAGGAGGAAGAGTCCGCCTTAAGCTATCGTGGGAGGAATTTATTAGGAGAAATCTTAAGGATTTAAACTTGAATGATAATATTGAATATAACAGATTAGAATGGAAAAAAAGAATCCATATGGCCGACCCCGTATGATGGGATTAAGTCAAGGATGATGATGATGGTAATGATTGAGAAATATCACTTCATAAGGTGACTCGGATGTCCGAGAGGATTCTCTTTTAATCAACGGTAAATAAATGCCATTTTAAAATTTAATCGAACTGTTTCTCGCATTATTGGAAATTAATTATTTTAATTGACGATTCCAATATTTCAAAAATGGATTCAACCTTTTCTCACGATTTTAATATTAAAATTATAAATGGAATAAGTTTTAAGTAATGAATATGTAATTGGACATTGTTCTAACTTAAAGAGATAATAAACTGGTTTAACCCACGATTCCCACCTCTGTTTTAAAATTAAGATACGATCAATTCCTAGTGTTAGTATTTGGATTTCCTCCCCATTGGAGGGAATTGATAATCGAGTCATGGCAATTTTAAAATTTAGGGTAATTCTTTTAAAATTAAGTGTTACATATGTTCGGTTCTCCCATCGGGGAAATATTACATGAACATTAAATTTCAAAGAATTGGTTGATGATAATTTATTAATATTTATGTTGGTTGATCACACACAAGTAAGAGTCATGTTCTTGAAATGGTCTTCATCATTGATTAAACAAGGGATTATTTAGATTAGATATGGTGGGAAAACCCAAATCTATTTCGTAATTCGGGAGTGAGCATTATCGGTACATAGCTAAAGAATGGTGCTAGTTTTGGAGAAGAGCTTTACTTCCTTTCCGAAAGGGAAGTAGTAGGTAAGTGTAAGTCTCAAGTACAATGATTTGGGGTTAAGAAAGTTCATATTCCTCGGTAGTAGAGAAATTATCGAAATGCAAGTATTCTTAAAATAAGTACTTTGAACTTTTATAACAATGATGTCCATTTTTTCCTCCATCTATGAGGAAAAATAACATGGTAATGATTTATCTCTTAAAAGTACGTGCATGATTTATGGTCTTATCTATGGCAACCTGGTAGGTAGACATGAGAAACACAAATCAGGACTGCAACTCTTTGTTGAGGTTCTAGATAGCCAGGCAATTACTCATAAGAGAGGTGTCCATAATTATGGGTAATTCGAATAATGCACCAATATAGGAAGTAGGAAATCTTTTTAGATGATAGTTTAGATATAAAGTTAATGTAGGTATATTATTTAATGTACCCAGTTTAATAAAAGTTGGCCTCGATTTCTAAATTGGTTCTGAACAGATATTCGACCATTAATGAGAAAGTTTACTACTAAGAAGCAAACATAATTTTGGCCCTTACTCTTAGGTTATTTTATTCTAAAAGAAATTCAAAGACTGGTTTGAAAATAGAAAATTGAGTTCATTAGAAGTGGAGGCACATCTCGTCCTTAAATCCCATTTAGAAGGTAAAATGATCAAGGAGTCTTCACGGACTAAACATAAAGAGCCGAAGATATGTTGAAAATAGTTCATATCTATTAGTGTGATTCTAGGACTACCAGTCAAGAGGTGGTTTTAAGTTCTTCATCAATTTCATTGATGATTACTAAAAGGTATGGATATGTTTACCCTATGCACTGCGAGTTTGAAGCCTTTGATTAGTTCAAAGTGTATGAAACTAAGGTGGATCATAGGCAAGGCAAACTAATCCAAATCTACGATCTAATCGTAGGGGTATATACCTCTTAGGAGAGTTTAAGGATCATTTATTGAAGGTTAGGATCATATACCGATTGTCTATACCGGCTATTCCACTTCGGAATGGCGTAGAGGATAAGAAGGAATACGACTCTTTTAAATATGATAAGGTCCATGGTTAGTTATTTAGGACTACAACATTCATTTTGGGTTTTTTTGTAGGAGATAAAAATATAGATTCCAAAAATTATTTCTTCTTAATCGCTCTTCAACTTCCATCAAACACTCGAGTGGACACAAGATTATTTTAGGGCATGCTTGAATTTGGGGGTGCCTAACACTCGTGGTGTAAGTATCCAAGGAAGTTGAAATTAAGGACAAAGGCATGTCACTTTATTGGTTATCCCAAAGATTATAAAGGTAGTTTATATCATAATCCTAAGCACAAGAAGGTCATTGATTGCATCAATTTTGATTCTTGAAATAAGATTATTTAACAAACCACGTTCCAAAGTGTAAACTAGTCTTACAAGATTAAAAAGGAACATCATATTACCGATGTAGCTAGACCACCCGTACATGATGAAATACAACCTGATATCAATGATACACTACCTAACGGTAGTGGGAGTATTAGCGATGATCAGGAAACACATGTCATTTATATTGGATAACAAGTGGTGCCACATCGTAGTGGGAGCATAGAGAAAAGTAAGTGTTTTGGGTGATTGTTTTAATATAATCCCAGACAAATCAAGTCCCAAGAAATGTAATGATGAATGCCAAAATAAGGACTTTTTCTTTTACTTATGACTTATGATACCAAAAGGAGATTCAATGTATTTGAATAAAATTTTGGGACTTGTAGACTTATTAATGGGGTAAAACCCATCAGACGCAAGTGGACTTATAAGAAGTTAAAAGATAGATGGATTGGAAGGTGCAAACCTTCAAGGAGAGGCTGTACACAGAAAGAAAAGGGATTGACTATGAGCAAGCCTTCTCGCGATAGCCATGTTAAAGGTTATCATAATTCTTTTCACATTAAGATTTAATTCTTGAATGATTATCTTGACATGCATAGTAATAAGTCAGGAAAGAAAAGTGATGTAAGCTTGTGAGATCCATTTATGGATTTAGGTTAATATAAAGATCTTGGAATATTCGGCTTGATCAAGGAATCAATATTTTGATTTTGATCAAATTACTAATAATACTTGTTAGTATAAAAAGCATGACATAAGCGTGGTGGTATTTCTTGTACAATTTATGAATGATATTTGCCTAATCGAGAACAAGGTCGGAATTTTATCTCATGTAAGAGCGTGGTTATCCCGTTAGCTTTATATAAAGTACTTAAGATAAGTCGGACACATTCTTATGATCAAGATGTTTTTAGATCGGATAAAAGGATGTTGGGATCACCCAAGTCACTTAAATCGATGTTGTAATTATTAGGATATCACCGAGAAATAATTGATTAAATATAAAGAATGAGGAACATACTTAATGCGTCAGTAGTCGGCAGTCTCAGGTACGCTATATTATGTGCTAGATCAAAATCTATTATGCCTTTGGAATGGTCTGTGGATTTCAGTCTCCTAGTCTTATAATTTTTTGGTACAAAGGCTATGTTTTTAATCAAATAAGATTCCAAATTTTCTACCTTAGAATATGTGTTTACCTAAGGAAGTTGAGTTGAAAGTTGGAGGAGTGCGAAGTAATCTTTGATTGCTGACTCCACCAAGCGGGCCAAAGTTGTTGCCACTTCAGAGCAAATTAAAGAGGATGTATGTCTTGGTTACTTCCTAAATAACTTGGGTGAGGTTATTTTTCATGTACAATTGGTTATTATACTTTTCAACGTATGTAGTAGTATGATTGTAAGTTTGATAGAACTCGTAACCCATAAAAGGGAGATATCGAACAAGAAGGTGATATGTTTATGACCACAATTGTATAAAATAACACCCAATTGATCCTTTTACCAATAGGCAACAAACTATCTTGTGGATGGCTTGGGAGTTAGATACATGGATTTATGACTAAGTGGGAGATTATTTTCATTTTATTCTTAAAACCATGTATGACGTTTACTTTTCAGTAAAGGTAGTTTAGTTCATTTTGAAATACGAATCATGATTATGTGAATGCCTTATATTTGTTTCATATATATTATAGACATGTCGATTAATTATATTTTGTAGGAACTTTAGTGAGTTGGGTTTGGATTAATCATGGGAGATCAGAATTTCAGTTCTAGAACAATAAAAAATTTCACAACCTAGATAGGAAGTTGACATCCAATAAAACGATTGTGGTACAATCGTAGTGGCTTATCTCAAACTATGGGAACTTTTATGATGGTTCAGGAACTTGTATGACTGTTCAAAAGAGAATTGTGATTGGTATATTCAAGAAGGTATTGAACATGACCATATGTGAGATTTAAGTTTAAGGGTTGTCTTGATTAGACTTAGGTAATCTCACACCTTTTGCAAAGGTGCATAGATTTTTAAACCCGAGAATTATGAGGAATGAAATACTTACAAATTTGTTGCTTTAATGGCTATGGGTGCGACTCGATTTTATGTCGGGTCAATAGATACTCGCAGTTGGGCAATCATTATATGAATAGGTGTGAGATAATAATTCAGAGACATTCACATTTAGGAGGTATCTTATATTGTGATACCCCCTTGATAGACTTATATGTTTTATTTTCACCAATAAAGCTTGACCAACGGATTATTTTATAATCGTAGTGGAGTAGAAAATAAGTTAAGTCCGAGAATTAAATAATTGATTAGAGGTTGATTAAATTCAATTAATGAAAAATTGAATTGATCCACAGGTATAGAAAACTTAATGTGGAAAATTATATAATGTACTATAATTAACTTTGCAAATAAGACCTCTTTATTCTAATAGAGATAATTAAGTTAGACTGCACTCGTGGTTATTTAGTGGATTTAATCATGATTAAATAGAGAAAAAAATAATAACAGTAACTGTAATTGACATTTTTCAGTATTTATTTAGAAACTTTTTTAATTATTTGTCTTGGGTCCCTAGTATAATTCATTTTCCAAATAGTAGCAGGCCCTAAAGTCTCTAAAAGCCAGGTTTGGGTAAAACCCATAGGCAATACCTATTCATATTGGCGTAAGCCAGGGTTTTAAGTCAATGATCCATTATAGAGGGTTAAAGAGGAAGATGGAAAACACTATTCACGTTTTTGAGAAGGGGTGTGTTGGGAAAAGGTGATTTCTCTTATATTTCGCCATGCTGTCATCTCCAAGAGTGCCCACACACAAGGCTTAATTTGAGTGGATCATATGTTAGAAGATTAGAGGCATTTAGAGCATTCTAATACGGTTTTTGGAGACCTTGGATGGGCACCACCACCACCATCATCATCAAACTATTTATCCTCATACGAATCACAACAAGATTCGCAATGGTATTGTTTATTGAAATCTTAGGTTTGATTTTTAAACTTAGTTCTTGATTTCTTTACAATGCATGCTTAATCAAAGATCTTAGGGCTGAAAATTTTTCGCTTTTTAAATGTTAATCACAAGGTGTTTCTCAACATTTTGTTGATATGGAATTGATAAAGAAGTGCGCATACTCGAGAAAATACATTCTTGATTTCGTTGATGCAAGTTTGTTATTGATCAATAATCACCATTTACGAGAAATTAGTAGGGTCATATAACATCTCAATACCCAAGCAAAATGATCCTTCTTGAATGATAAAAGTTCGAAGACAATGAAAAATGTACGAGAAGTCAATATTATATCTATTATCTAAATCAACGCCAAGTTAAACCAATTAGTCTTGTACGTGGAATGTATCAACACGACTAGGGGTGTTCGTGGTACGATAAAAACCCATACCATACCGTTTTTCACCATTAAAAAGTGGTAATGGTTTACCTTTTCTACTTACCCAAAATCGAAACTACCAAAACCAAAATTATCGAATTTTTTGTGGTTGATTTTGGTTTATTCATTTTAAATACCAATTTACCGAAGTTACCGTACCAAAATTACTGAAATTTATAATACCGAAATTACCGTATTGAAACTACCAATATGGGAATACCAAAGATACCATACCAAAAATACCAACTTATATATACCAAAATAACCAATTTAATAAAACCCACTTTTTACTAGCATAAGTGCAGTAAGGAAATTGACTTTAGGTTATTCATGAACATCAGGAGCCTTGCCTTCTCTTTGTGGACCAATTTTTGATGGACATTACGAGCCTTGCCTATCGGGATTATAATGTTTGCAGTAAGATTATGTTTTACTTAGTTAAAAAAGAAGAAACTGTCTTTCAATAAATTGTGCTTCATTGCTTGACGTCTAATATGTGACTGGAATGTTTTGCTAGGACCGAGATACATACATGAAACCTGTTAACAATAGGATGCATGGTTCACTGTAGTCCCACATCGCTAACTAATAATAGGATATTGTATTTTTATAACATCCTATAAATAAACATCAACTACATATTGTGACACCCCGACTAATTAAATACCAAGTAACTACTCCTTTATTAAATTAATTCAAAATGCCAAGTTGGTCCAGTTAATAGCATCACTGTCGAAAACATTTTAATGATTACTAACCACCTAGTATTTAAAAAGTAAGTGCCAAATTTTAATTTAAGTCTGATTAACATGCAACAAGTGTAATGAAGAAATAAGTAACACCATTCACCATACTGAAGTAAAACGAATAACCATCACATAATGTAAATAAAATCTGGAGGAAAACTCCTCACTACAAACCCACAACTGAAACAACTAAACTGAATACTGAAATAATACATGCCAAAGTCTGAAACAAAACTGAAATGTAAAAGATGCCTCTAAATAGAAATGGGCAACATGCCCTACAACTGATAGATAGTGACTCTGGAATCCAAAAGATAGAAGCGTCTACAAGCAAATCCCTGTAGCTTCCACAAACAGCTACAGCTCGTCTCCTGAATGAGTATCCTATGCTTGGTGTCCTTGTGGCTGGGCACCTAAAATGGTTTTACAAGAAAAAGATTTGAAAAGCAAACGGGTCAGAGCCCGAATGTGGAGTTATATTTTAAAAACCTGCAAGTGCCTTAAAAACATTTAAAACATTAAATGCAAAGTACATGTTAGGACGTGCACTCACATGATATTCTCACCTCTCGTCTAACTGTGCACTCCTAACGTAAGTACCCATCTATAACGACGCAAACCACTAGCTAAGTGACATCATCTCTAGCTAGACTATCATAGGTCCTACCCATATTACTCGGTTCTATTAACATTATAACGCTCGTAATTAAGTAGGGGTTTAACGTAACTCAGATGCTCAATATGCAATATATATATCACTATCAGCTAACTCGTTACATTCTCGAAACAATACCGTAATTATATTCACAACATTAACATGAAGGTTCCCATTAATTAAGTGTATATCATTCACATCATAAATATACAATATAAGCACCCCGAGAACTAAGCTGCGGTGCACACATACTCTGCTATCCATCCCGGTACATCACGTACATAAGGATTACATATTCTGAATCTCTCAGGAATAGTTCACAGATAACAACATCACAAACAATGGAGGCGAACACAGTCACATCACATAGGTCACGCACATACCTACGCTCCTACGATCAGCGGACTTATTAATATCCCAATAAGTCTTTCTATGACCTATGTTCATCAAGGTAACCAGTCTAAATCCGGGCAACACAAGGATTAGAGGGCCTTAAGCGAACGTAAACCTCCCGTGATAGCAAGTATGGTAGGTATGTCATACACACAATTCGTATACCAATACTAAGTAAACACACGTCTTAGTAATACCGTAGTTTAATCGTAGTACATATCGCATTCTTGTACTAACTATAATTATCACAATTTATACTATTCCGGTTTATAATCATACGCGCCATAATTTTCTCACGTCGTAGTAGACACTCACGTCTCAACCCAAACCGTCCATTTAATATAACTCGCGTATATAGTTTACTCCTCTTAATAACCCAAAAGTCCCAAATCTATCCTTACATCATCAAAGGAAGGTTATCTATATCCTCGAACAAGTTTACGGGACTCTAAAAATCAAAATAGTCCAAAAAGGACCAAACTGTCAACTCGTTAGAACTCTCGTTCGAACGAGACTGTTCGAACGAGATTCCTCTGTCAACTCGTTAGAAGTCTCGTTCGAACGAGGCTGTTCGAATGAGATTCCAGTTCGTTCGAACGAACTGTACCTTCTAACAATATCTCGTTCGAACGAGATATCGAACGAAATCCCTTTTCGTTAGCAGCGACTGGTCAACTCGTTAGAAGCTCGTTCGAACGAGTTCGTTCGAACGACCTGGGTAGGGGCTTCTAACGACCTGCCAGTTTCGTCCCAGATTTTTCCCCATCTCGTTTTTTATCCATTTTATCACTCCTAATCTCTTCGAAAGTTCATCCCAACAACGTTTTAGGGTCTCTAATTCATCCTAAACATATTCAAGTCAACTCCTAACATGTTTTCAAGGATTAAATCTCTTTAACATCAATCAAAATATAAATCTCTACACTTTTTCCCAATTATTTCAAGAACATGAACCCTAACTTTTGAATCATGAATTAACTCACTATATATCCGTTTTAATTCCTTCCTATCACAAATATCATGAGAATAATTATCTACCTATCATTCTACATGCAATTCTCCTCAATATTTTCAAGTTCTAAGCTCCAAACTACATGGGTTTTCATTATCTCTCCAGAACAGTTATAATTCATCATTTTTCTAACATGGAAGAAACATTATACGAATTTAAATATGATTAAAACACTTGCCTTGATTGGATTTCTGATTTTGGTGTTGGTTTGGTGAAGATTTTTGCAGATTTTCCTCTCTCCAAGCTTCTCCTCCAATGGTGGCTTAAGGTGGCTAGGGTTTTCTTTGGGAAAATTAAAAAACTCTTCTAATAACCTACGTAGCCTTCTAGGTTAATATGGTTTGGTTAATGGGCTTAGTGGGTTAAATCCACATCAGATTAAAACTCCCAATTTTCGTCACTTTTAATTCCTCAAAATGTAAAATTACCAAAATACCCTTTATGATGCCGGTATGGCCTAAAAATACCCCGGAATCCAAACTACACCCCCGACTAGTGTTTTCTGACTATCTCGACCCTTCCGGACGCGTTGGCGCACTCAAAACGACCATACGGTTTATAGATTTTAAATTCACTTTTTATAATCAAAATATTACACCGTGACGCGGCGGTCCCACGCGTCTCAATAAAATTTCTAAAATGCCGTATATAAATCTCACGATAACTTTTATAATACGAAATACATATATCAAAACATGTATGCACATAATCAAATACCAACTCGCATCTCGCTAGTATTTATAACCCGGATTAATTTCCAATTAATACGCATTTAATTAATTAATCCCAAAAATAAATATAGCCAAAAGTACGGGGTATTACATACTTCCCCCTAATAACTGAATTTCATCCCGAAATTCGAAACTAGAAATTACCTGCTAAAAACAGCTTTGGATAACGTTCGCGCATCTCATCCTCGCGCTCCCATGTGGACTCCTCGACATTGTGATGTCGCCACTGAACACGCACTAACGGAACTATCTTTGACCGCAGTTTCCTCTCGCTTCGGTCCAATAGCAATCGGCCCCTCCTCGTAGGAGCTATCAGGCTGGAGATCGATGTCCTCCACAACAATGTGAGAATGAGCCAAATTATCTCTAAGGTATTTCCTTAGCGAGGAAATATGAAACACATCGTGAATCCGATGCAAATGCTCCGGTAACCCGAGTCTATACGCAACCGGTCCGATTCGCTCAATAATAGGAAACGGCCCCACATACCTCGGTGCCAACTTCCCCTTCTTCCCGAAATGCATAATCCCCTTCATAGGAGATACCCTGAGCAAAACCTGGTCCCCCACTTGGAACTCTCTGAAAAATCTCTTCGCATCAGCATAACTCTTCTGCCTGTCTTGAGCTACCCGAATGCGACTCCGAATCAACTCAATCCTTGCCGAAGTATCCTGAATCACTTCCGGCCCAAGCAGTTTGTTGTCCCCCACCTCTAACCAACATGCTGGGGAACGACAAGGCCTACCGTACAATGCCTCAAACGGAGCCATGCCAATAGTGAACTGATAGGAGTTGTTGTAAGAAAACTCCACCAGTGGAAGGTACTGCTCCCATCCACCCCTAAAGTCAATAATGCACATGCGTAGCATGTCCTCCAACATCTGATTTGTGCGCTCTGTCTGCCCATCGGTCTGCGAATGATAAGCCGTACTCAATCGCAATTCCGTGCCCATGGCCTCCTGGAAACTCTCCCAAAACCTCGAAACAAATATCTTGTCTCTGTCAGACACGATATTTAGGGGCACACCGTGAAGTCTCACAATCTCTGAAATGAAGAGCTGGGCATACTGTCCCGTAGTGTAGTCAGTCCTTACGGGTAAAAAGTGAGCGACCTTGGACAACCTGTCCACAATTACCCAAACGGAGTCGTGGCTCCTCTGCGACGTAGGCAACCCCGTAATGAAGTCCATGGATATGCTCTCCCACATCCACACCGGGACCTCCAATGGCTGTAGCAATCCTGCCAGTCTCTGATGATCCACTTTTACAAGATGACAAGTGGCGCATTTCGAAATAACCTCAGCGATATCTCTCTTCATACCGCTCCACCAATACTGCCGTCTCATGTCTTGGTACATTTTGTCCCCTCCGGGATGTACCGCGAATCGTGAGCCGTACGACTCTGCCTCACATCGTGCCGCAATTCCTCTCCTTTCGGAACTACAAATCTCCCATTGAAGCGTAATCCCCCGTCTGACCTAACGGTATAGGACTTGGCTCCCTCTGCTAGCAATCGAACTATCTGCTCCTCACAGAACGAGTCATTGGCCTGTGCCCGTACTACCTTCGTGACAATCTGCGGTGTAACGGTCATCACAGACATGAAAGATCGGGCCACTGCATCCTGGTGTCCCAATTCCTTCCACTTAGCCTTCCACACCTCTGCCACCTCATCTGCTAGCCTACGGCTCAACGCGTCTGCCACCACGTTAGCCTTACCCGGGTGGTACTGGATGTCGAACTGGTAGTCTTTCACAAATTCAAGCCACCTACGCTGCCGCATATTCAATTCCTTCTGCGTGAATAGGTACTGTAGGGACTTGTGGTCCGTGAACAGTTGGAACTTCTCCCCCAAAAGATAGTGCCTCCAAATCCATAGGGCAAATACCACTGCCGCCAACTCCAAATCATGCGTGGGGTAATTCTTCTCATGAGGTTTAAGTTTACGGGAAGCATAAGCTATGGCCTGTCTCTCCTGCTGTAATACACCTTGTAACACCCCGTATTTTTGGTACATTTAAAATTTAATTAATTCGGAAATTCTAAATTACTAGTGTGTTGTAATTTAGTGAATTAATTATGATAGAATAATATATAAATATTAATCTGGGATTGAATGGTTAATATTTAGGGAAAATTATTTACTGAGCGTATAGTAATAATGTAATTTCGTCGTTTCGAGTATTAATAACGAGATATGTACTTATCACATCCGGAAGTCGGTATAGACTATATTGGGTGGGTGATAAGTATTTCTATAAATTAATTCGGATGCAAATTCTGAGTGTACAGTTGAGTCCGGATGGGCCGAGATAGTCGGAAAAGTGTACCTGGGGGTAGTAAACGGGTCACGGGACGTTTTTAGACATAGCCGGGCCCACTCGGGGGCATTTGGGTCACTTGGGCTTGACCCATTAGTCAAAAAACGGGATTAAGTTAATTAATCTAATAAAAAGAAATAAGGGGGTGGCTGAACTTAATTAGAAAAAGCAAATTAAGGGTTAGGAAACCCTAACAGCAGCCAAAGCCAAATTGGGGATCAAAAGAGAGCCAACAAAGGTCATCTTCAACCTTGGGATTTAGCTCCAATTCAGACTCTACGAACCTTAAGGCAAGTGGATAACTTGCAATAGCATTAAATCTGTTTTCAATTCATATTCATGTGTAGTGATTAAGTAGAAATTCGTTTTTGGGTGTTAATGGTATGAACATGAGATTTTGAAAACAACAATTCTGATTTACGAAATTGGGTGGTGATTCTTGTAAAAATCTGATGATTGTAAGTTAATGCATATCTGGTAGAATGATATCTGAATATTTGGAAACGAATTTGATGATGATATTTGGGGTATAAATGGGTTTAGGGTTAATGATGAAACTTTCCCCAAACTTAGAAATTGGAGTTAATGGACGAATTAAAACAATGTTGATGAATGTTCTGGAGATCCCTAATGAGTTTCCTAATATATAAAAATGCTAAAAGGGATTTAGTTTTAGTGTAGAAGGAATTGGGACTTGAAAACTCGTCCATGGCTGTCTGTCTTCGCGAAGAAGACGAGTACCTGATTGATCGATCGATCGATCGACGCCATGAAGTCGATCGATCGATCGATCGACGCCATGAAGTCGATCGATCGATGGTCGGCAGAAACTGACAATTCGCCCAGTTTTGTTTATATAGAAAGAGATTTATATAAAAGTTGTTATGTAATTAATTATTGTGGAGAAATTAATGCATGAGTTAAACCTGATTAAATGTGAGTGAATTAATTAGGAGATGGGAGTAGAAATTTGGATGACACGTCAAAATTGGTTGAGCGACATCGAGGTAAATTATTTTACTTAGTAATGAACTAAGAAATTTAGAGTCGGGATTTAGACTCGGGTGAGGTTAATTCGGGCTGTGAGATTGAGTCCAATTAAATGGTGAGGGCAACATCAAAAGTAACTGAATTTATTAATGTGCAAATTAATAAATAATTCGAGTTGGGTAACAAACTCATAATAAAAATGGAATAGGCTTGTGTCACGGGTTTAGTACACGGTGTAGCTGGTACATTTTTATATATGTATATATATATATATACGGTGTGTGATAGTATATATATATATATATAGTGTATGCCTTAATATCAGTGGTTAGATATTATTATACTCTAGTGCTATAGGGGGAGGTTACGCGCAGTGGATGAATCCCCTAGCTTGAGGAGTAGGGAGAGTAGATTCCCAGGTCATAGCGTCCATTACAGGGGGTGAGGGGCATCTCACTTTCCGGGAAGGAATATGACCGCCTCCAATCGTATACTAAACCAAGTTAGTGAGCGATTCTAACTTGGATAACTAGGGTATGTGAATATACCTAGTGTACTAGCACTTTAGAGAAATTATGTCCGGTGAGTACTTTTACTCGGGTGGATGTTAGTGTTTTATGTATTTCAGTATGTGTGTGAATGCTGCAATATTTCTAAGTATATAATTAGGTGATTATTATATACGGGCTAAATAAATACAAGCATGAGTTGTTGTATATGTATAACGAGTGGAGAAGTTATATGAATCAAAAAGGGAAATGATTAATTAAGTTGATGTTACTAATAACTTAAAAATCATAATCACATTATACTCAAATTAGAGTAGGGGGGGTACAAGGAGACTTTAATAATTATCTAGTCATGGGATAGATAACTAGGTGATAATTAAAGCGTTAGTGGTGCACATTAGAGGAGGGGTAAGGAAGTTCTCAAGAGAGTGCGACACTAACTAAAATATGAAGAGCATGCATATTTATTATTACTGCAAGTTAATCATTTGTTAAAAAGTTTTCAAATGTTTTGGGTACTAACCCTTGCTATAAAAACTTTTTAAAAACCTTTTAGGTGTCCAGCCACAGGGACGCCAGCCTTGACTATATTCCAGAGATCCGTTGCTGCAGCATATGTGGATGTTGCGGGATTTTGATAGACGCCTCATTCTTCATTCTTAAATGTAGAAGTTCATAATTAGTATTCGAGCATGTTGCTCACTTTCCATTTATTTGTATTAAGACTTGTTGAGGGTTTATTCTTATCTTTATGGGATTTATTATTTGGACCGTTGGTTTATTCGGTCAATTATTTTTACTTGTGAATGATTAATTCAGTTATCTGTGATTGTTATATAGTTTTATTTTCAGCATGGGTTTTTGTTTAATTAATGAAAGATAAAAATTGGCACCAGTCTATTTTTCTCACTTAGGTGGTTAGTAATTTAATAAAATGACAGTGATGCTAAGAATGGACCAAATGAGAAACCTGTTCTAACTTGATTTAGGACTGATCACCAGGGATTAATTAGGCGGGGTGTCACAGATGGTATCAGAGCATCAGGTTCTAGAGTCCTTAGGATCTATGCGGCTTTCTACGTTTCAGCGTAGCGTTCGGTTGTTATAGAGCCCTATTATTAGGACTGTTGATTATATTTTCCGCTTGTGAGATATCGTATTCCTGCTATTAGTTTTTGTATAAATTGTGTACTTATATAATTCAATCTATTTCAGATGCTGCCAAAGAGACAGAGAGCGGAAAGGGCTGAGGCTAGAGATGAGGTGAGGGAGGCTCGCCAGGAGCCACAGGTACCGCCACCACCACCCCCACCCGAGTTAATTTCTACCACTCAGGTGGCAGTGATAGTGGCCCAAGCGGTCGAGACAGCGATGCGAGCTATGGCAGCTCATTTTCCACAGCCTCAGGCACCGCCTCCATTGGCTCCAGCAGTTCAGGCTCCAGTAGGGCCACCATCTTGGCAGCGAGTGAGGGAGACCTTTCAGAAGGGTCACCCACCTGAGTTTCGAGGTAGCACCAATGTGGTCGAGGCTTGTGACTGGAAGAAGAACATTCAGCGCCATCTGCGCATGTTAGAGGGTACAGAGGTGCAGAAACAGATGCTGGCTACCTTTCGTCTGTCGGGGGCAGCCTTACAGTGGTGGAAGTCCGTAACCACCGCTGAGGAGCGGGATTTGATGCCGATTTCTGAATTCTGGGTGTGGTTTGACCGCAAGTACTTCCCTCCAGCAGTAGAGTCTGAGATGAGAAAGAAATTCAGCGAGTTGGTACAGGGTGACAGGTCAGTAGCAGAATATGAGGAGGAGTTCACCCGTTTGGCAAACTTTGTGCCAAATGAGGTGAGCGATGAGGAGCGGAAGAAGTCCAAGTTCATGGATGGTCTAGTTTGGAGAATCAGGCAGCACTTGATTGGAAACCCGGCATTAGTGACTTATACAGATGTTGTTAATGCCGCACTTGTACATTGCCAGGATCATCGTTTCCATGCTAAGGGGAACAAGAAGGCAGGTGAGCCGAGCCAGCAGGGCAAGGCGGTTACTAGTAGTGAGGCAAGTGGCACACAGCAGCAGGTTATCATTCAGCAAGGGAATCAGGCTAAGAAGTTTAAGCCTGGTGGGTTCCGACCGGGAGGACAGGGGTTCAGGCAGGGGCAACCAGGCCCTAATCAGCAACAGCAGGTTCCTCAGGGCCGTCAGGGCCAAGGGAACAACGGGGGAGGCCACCCGGGGCAGCAACGTCAGGGCCAACAGGGCCAACGACAGGGTGACGACCAAAAATGTTGTTTCTCCTGTGGCCAGCCAGGACACTTTAAGAGGGAGTGCCCGCAGAGGGGCAGAGGCCAGCAGCAGGGTGCCCAGCAGGGGCTTTAGGGTCAGATGCCGCCAGCAGCAGCAGCCCCACCCGCCCCACAGCAGCAGGGGCAGATGCACTACGGACGTGTGTATAACGTTCGGGACGTTCCCAATCCTCCAGCACAGCATGCACCGCCCGCGATTGAGGGTACGTTTCCTATCCATGGCACTATGGGCCGCGTATTGTTTGATACGGGGGCCACTCATTGCTTTATAGCTACACATTTCGCGAAGGCTTTAGGGTTGTTAGCCACCGCTGAGAGCACTGTTACGTGTGTCGACTCACCATTGGGGAGTGGGTCACTTATATTCTTTATATGTCGAGGAGTAGGAGTAGAGATTGGTGGTTTAGTATTACCCGCGGACATGTTGGTATTAGATATGCATGTTCACGATGTGATCATCGGTATGGATTGGCTCGCTGACTATAGAGCCATGATTGACTGCTTCGGTGGGAGCATTATTTTTGCCATTCCGGGGCAAGAGATGTTTGTGGTGGCAATGCCTCGCCCAGAGGGAGGCTCGACCACCCATCTTTATTACATTGAGGAGGAAACCTCACAGGAAGTGGTAGCTCCTTTAGACTCTATTCCTGTGGTGAGGGACTTTGAGGATGTATTCCAGGAGATACCAGGATTACCACCCAGCAGAGAAATTGAATTTGTTATCGATTTGGCACCGGGGACGAGGCCGATTGCTCGGGCACCTTACCGAATGGCCCCTTCAGAAATGCGGGAATTGAGGGAGCAGATTCAGCAACTGCTGGGTCAGGGTTTTATTCGGCGGAGTACATCGCCGTGGGGTGCGCCGGTGTTGTTTGTGAAGAAGCGAGATGGTTCACTCCGCTTGTGCGTGGATTATAGGGAGCTGAACAAGGTGACGATACGGAATAAGTATCCGTTGCCTCGGATTGATGATTTATTTGACCAATTGAGAGGGGCGTCTTACTTCTCCAAAGTCAACTTGAGGTCAGGGTATCATCAACTGCGTATCCGAGAGGAGGATGTTCCTAAGACCGCTTTCTTGTCGCGGTATGGATCGTATGAGTTCAGGGTGATGCCCTTCGGGCTCACCAATGCACCAGCAGTGTTCATGGACCTCATGAACAGGGTTTTCAGGGAGTACCTAGATCAGTTTGTCATCGTGTTCATTGATGACATCCTAATCTACTCGCGTACCGAGGAGGAGCACGCAGAGCATCTGCGCATGGTTTTACAAACATTGAGGGATCATCAGCTCTATGCCAAATTTGAGAAGTGTGGATTCTGGCTACGGGAGGTACAGTTCCTTGGTCACGTCGTGTCAGATCAGGGTATTGCAGTGGATCCGGATAAGGTGTCAGCGGTGAGGGAGTGGGGACAGTCCACGACACCGACCGAGGTGCGCAGTTTTCTGGGTTTGGCCGGTTACTACAGGCGATTCATTCAGGGATTCTCCAAAATTGCAGGACCTTTGACGAATCTGAGTCGGAAAGGGGTACCTTTCAAGTGGTATGATAGTTGTCAATTAGCGTTCGACGAGCTAAAGGACAAATTGACATCTGCACCCATGCTGGCATTGCCAAAGGGAGGGCTAGAGTATCGGGTTTACACAGACGCATCCTTACGGGGTCTTGGGGGTGTGCTCCAGCAGGAGGAAAGGGCTACAGCTTATGCTTCCAGGAAGCTAAAGCCCCACGAGAGGAATTACCCCACTCACGACCTAGAGTTGGCAGCGGTGGTTTTTGCTTTGAGGATATGGAGGCATTATCTTCTAGGAGAGCAGTTTACTCTATTCACGGATCACAAGTCACTTTAGTATCTCTTCACACAGAAGGATCTGAATATGAGGCAGAGGCGGTGGCTAGAATTCGTGAAGGACTACCAATTTGATATTCAGTATCATCCTGGTAAGGCCAATGTGGTAGCAGACGCATTGAGCCGAAGGCCGACTGGGGAGATAGCAGAGGTATGGAAAGCGAAGTGGAGAGAGCTTCGATATGAGGATGACGTAGCCAGGGCTTTCATGTCAGCTTTATCCATCACACCCGAGATCATTATGCGAATTGTGAAGGCTCAGGCTGAGGATCAGGTTTGCCGGGATAGGGTGGGCCAGTTGTTAGCTGAGGGAGCAGAGGGTTACTCAATTAGCTCAGAAGGAGGCCTACGCTTTAATGGGAGGTTAATGGTGCTAGAGGATGAGGATTTGAAGCACGCCGTTATGACAGAATCCCATGGCTCGAAATTTGCGGTACACCCCGGTGGGGATAAAATGTACCAAGATATGAGGAGGCAGTATTGGTGGGCAGGGATGAAACGGGACATAGCGGAGTTTGTTTCGAAGTGTGCCACGTGTCAGCTTGTGAAAGTTGGCCACCAGAGACCATCAGGGATGCTACAGCCGTTAGAAATTCCCGTGTGGAAGTGGGAGAGCATCTCCATGGACTTCATCACAGGGTTACCTGTATCGCAGAGGGGTCACGACTCCATATGGGTTATTGTGGATCGGTTGACTAAGGTGGCCCACTTTTTGCCTGTACGCACAGACTTCGAGACGATGCGTTATGCACAACTATTCATAGCAGAGATTGTTAAGCTGCATGGAGTGAAGATAAATATTGTATCCGACCGAGACAAAATCTTTGTCGCCCACTTTTGGCAGAGCTTTCAGGAGGCAATGGGCACGGAGTTGCGCTTGAGTACAGCGTATCACCCACAGACGGACGGACAGACTGAGAGAGTTAACCAGATGCTGGAAGACATGCTCAGAATGTGCATTTTGGACTTCGGGGGAGGATGGGAGAAATATCTTCCTCGTATAACAACTCTTACCAATTCACGATTGGCATGGCACCGTTTGAGGCACTGTACGGGAGACCTTGTCGTTCACCCGTTTGTTGGTTAGAGGTGGGGGACAACAAACTCTTGGGTCCGGATATTGTTCAAGAGACATCTTCCAAGATAGAGCTGATTCGAGGAAGAATTCGGATAGCTCAGGACAGGCAAAAGAGTTATGCGGACGCTTCTCGACGACATGTGGAGCTAGAAGTTGGGGACCAGGTTTTAGTCCGGGTATCCCCAATGAAGGGGGTGATGAGTTTCGGCAAGAAGGGTAAGTTAGCACCGCGATACGTAGGACCTTTACCTATTATTGAGAGGGTGGGACCGGTGGCGTATAAGCTTGGGTTACCAGAACATCTTCAGCGGATACACGATGTATTCCATGTGGCATCGCTGAAGAAATATCGAAGGAGCGAGAGAGCCTTTTGGCACATTCCACTCGAGGAGAGCGACTTACAGCCAAACATCTCGTATGAGGAAAGGCCGGTAGCTATTTTGGATCATAGTGAGCGGAAATTACGATCCAAGGTTGTTCCATTGGTTAGAGTACAGTGGGGTCATCACAATGTTGACGAGTCTACCTGGGAGCGAGAGGAGGATATGCGGGAACAATATCCAGAGCTTTTCAACGCAGGTACAATCTAATTTCGGGGACGAAATTCCTTTATAAGGGGGGGAGTATGTAACACCCCGTATTTTTGGTACATTTAAAATTTAATTAATTCGGAAATTCTAAATTACTAGTGTGTTGTAATTTAGTGAATTAATTATGATAGAATAATATATAAATATTAATCTGGGATTGAATGGTTAATATTTAGGGAAAATTATTTACTGAGCGTATAGTAATAATGTAATTTCATCGTTTCGAGTATTAATAACGAGATATGTACTTATCACATCCGGAAGTCGGTATAGACTATATTGGGTGGGGGATAAGTATTTCTATAAATTAATTCGGATGCAAATTCTGAGTGTACAGTTGAGTCCGGATGGGCCGAGATAGTCAGAAAAGTGTACCTGGGGGTAGTAAACGGGTCACGGGACGTTTTTAGACATAGCCGGGCCCACTCGGGGGCATTTGGGTCACTTGGGCTTGGCCCGTTAGTCAAAAAACGGGATTAAGTTAATTAATCTAATAAAAATAAATAAGGGGGTGGATGAACTTAATTAGAAAAAGCAAATTAAGGGTTAGGAAACCCTAACAGCCGCCAAAGCCAAATTGGGGATCAAAAGAGAGCCAACAAAGGTCATCTTCAACCTTGGGATTTAGCTCCAATTCAGACTCTACGAACCTTAAGGCAAGTGGATAACTTGAAATAGCATTAAATCTGTTTTCAATTCATATTCATGTGTAGTGATTAAGTAGAAATTCATTTTTGGGTGTTAATGGTATGAACATCAGATTTTGAAAACAACAATTCTGATTTACGAAATTGGGTGGTGATTCTTGTAAAAATCTAATGATTGTAAGTTAATGCATATCTGGTAGAATGATATCTGAATATTTGGAAACGAATTTGATGATGAGATTTGGGGTATAAATGGGTTTAGGGTTAATGATGAAACTTTCCCCAAACTTAGAAATTGGAGTTAATGGACGAATTAAAACAATGTTGATGAATGTTCTGGAGATCCCTAATGAGTTTCCTAATATATACAAACGCTAAAAGGGATTTAGTTTTAGTGTAGAAGGAATTGGGACTTGAAAACTCGTCCATGGCTGTCTGTCTTCGCGAAGAAGACGAGTATCTGATCGATCGATCGATCGATCGACGCCATGAAGTCGATCGATCGATGGTCGGCAGAAACTGACAATTCGCCCAGTTTTGTTTATATAGAAAGAGATTTATATAAAAGTTGTTATGTAATTAATTATTGTGGAGAAATTAATGCATGAGTTAAACCTGATTAAATGTGAGTGAATTAATTAGGAGATGGGAGTAGAAATTTGGATGACACGTCAAAATTGGTTGAGCGACATCGAGGTAAATTATTTTACTTAGTAATGAACTAAGAAATTTAGATTCGGGATTTAGACTCGGGTGAGGTTAATTCGGGCTATGAGATTGAGTCCAATTAAATGGTGAGGGCAACATCAAAAGTAACTGAATTTATTAATGTGCAAATTAATAAATAATTCGAGTTGGGTAACAAACTCATAATAAAAATGGAATAGGCTTGTGTCACGGGTTTAGTACACGGTGTAGCTGGTACATTTTTATATATGTATATATATATATACGGTGTGTGATAGTATATATATATATATATAGTGTATGCCTTAATATCAGTGGTTAGATATTATTATACTCTAGTGCTATAGGGGGAGGTTACGCGCAGTGGATGAATCCCCTAGCTTGAGGAGTAGGGCGAGTAGGTTCCCAGGTCATAGCGTCCATTACAAGGTGTGAGGGGCATCTCACTTTCCGGGAAGGAATATGACCGCCTCCAATCGTATACTAAACCAAGTTAGTGAGCGATTCTAACTTGGATAACTAGGGTATGTGAATATACCTAGTGTACTAGCACTTTAGAGAAATTATGTCCGGTGAGTACTTTTACTCGGGTGGATGTTAGTGTTTTATGTATTTCAGTATGTGTGTGAATGCTGCAATATTTCTAAGTATATAATTAGGTGATTATTATATACGGGCTAAATAAATACAAGCATGAGTTGTTGTATATGTATAACGAGTGGAGAAGTTATATGAATCAAAAAGGGAAATGATTAATTAAGTTGATGTTACTAATAACTTAAAAATCATAATCACATTATACTCAAATTAGAGTAGGGGGGGTACAAGGAGACTTTAATAATTATCTAGTCATGAGATAGATAACTAGGTGATAATTAAAGCGTTAGTGGTGCACATTAGAGGAGGGGTAAGGAAGTTCTCAAGAGAGTGCGACACTAACTAAAATATGAAGAGCATGCATATTTATTATTACTGCAAGTTAATCATTTGTTAAATGTTTTCAAATGTTTTGGGTACTAACCCTTGCTATAAAAACTTTTTAAAAACCTTTTAGGTGTCTAGCCACAGGGACGCCAGCCTTGACTATATTCCAGAGATCCGTTGCTGCAGCATATGTGGATGTTGCGGGATTTTGATAGACGCCTCATTCTTCATTCTTAAATGTAGAAGTTCATAATTAGTATTCGAGCATGTTGCTCACTTTCCATTTATTTGTATTAAGACTTGTTGAGGGTTTATTCTTATCTTTATGGGATTTATTATTTGGACCGTTGGTTTATTCGGTCAATTATTTTTACTTGTGAATGATTAATTCAGTTATCTGTGATTGTTATATAGTTTTATTTTCAGCATGGGTTTTTGTTTAATTAATGAAAGATAAAAATTGGCACCAGTCTATTTTTCTCACTTAGGTGGTTAGTAATTTAATAAAACGACAGTGATGCTAAGAATGGACCAAATGAGAAACCTGTTCTAACTTGATTTAGGACTGATCACCCGAGATTAATTAGGCGGGGTGTCACACACCTCCCAGTCCTTGCAAAGACCCATCGGTGTAAACCAAATACTCAACTCCCGGTCTCGGCAATTCTAACACAGGTGCTGAGGTCAATTTTTCCTTCAATTCATCGAATGCCAACTGACAGGGATCACTCCAGATGTATGGCACACCCTTACGAGTCAGATGTGTCAAAGGACCTGCTATCTCTGAGAAGCCCCGAATAAACCTCCTGTAGTATCCTGCTAGACCCAAGAAACTACGAATCTCAGTCGGTGTCGTGGGTTGTTCCCACTCCCTCACCGCTGATACTTTCCCCGGATCAACAGATATTCCCCGGTCGGAAATGATATGTCCCAAAAACTGGACTTCCTTCAGCCAAAACCCGCACTTCTCATATTTTGCATACAACTCGTTCTGACGAAGTGTCTGCAAAACCTGCCCCAAATGCTCGGCGTGCTCTTCCTCTTTCTGGGAGTAAACCATAATGTCATCAATGAAGACAATGCCAAACTGATCTAGGAAATCCCTGAACACTCTGTTCATCAAGTCCATAAACACAGCTGGAGCATTGGTCAAACCGAAAGGCATAACTCAAAACTCGTAAGAACCATATCTCGACAAGAACGCAGTCTTCGAGACATCCTCCTCCCTGATACGCAACTGATGGTATCCCGATCTCAAGTCAATCTTCTAGAAGAAAGAAGCTCCTCTCAACTGGTCGAATAAGTCATCGATTCGAGGCAACGTATACTTATTCCGTATCGTGACCTTATTCAACTCTCGGTAGTCCACACACAATCTCAGTGAACCGTCCCTCTTGTTCACAAACAGAACTGGAGCGCCCCAAGGTGAGGTACTCCTGCGAATAAAGCCCTGACCAAACAGCTGCTCTATCTGATCCCGTAACTCCCTCATCTCAGCTGGAGCCATACGGTACGGTGCGCGTGCTATAGGTCTCGTACCCGGTAGCAAATCTATAACAAAGTCTATCTCTCGACTGGGGGGTAAGCCTGGTATCTCCTGAAACACATCCGAATACTCCCTGACTACTGGGATAGAATCTAAAGGAATCACTACCTCCTTAGAGGTATCCTCCTCAATGTAATACATATGAGCGGTCGATCCTCCCTCTGGGCGAGGCATCGCCACTACAAACATCTCTTGCCCCGGAATGGCAAAAACAATGCTCCCGCTGAAGCAATCAATCATGGCCCTATAAGCTACGAGCCAATCCATACCGATAATCACATCGTGAACATGCATGTCTAACACTAACATGTCTGCAGGTAATACCAAACCACCAATCTCTACCCCCACTCCCCGGCATATAAAGAAAATAAGTGACCCACTCCCCAATGGTGAGTCGACACACGTCATTGTGCTCTCTGCCGTAGCTAACAATCCTAAAGCTTTCGCGAAGTGTGTAGCTATAAAACAGTGTGTAGCACCCGTATCAAATAATACCCGACCCATAGTGCCATGGATAGGAAACGTACCCTCGATCGCGGGCGGTGCCTGTGGAACTGCAGCCTGGTGGACGTTGTAGACACGTCCATACTGTAGCTGCCCCTGCTGAGCTGGGACTGCTGGAATGGGTGGCAATGCTGCCATCTGTGGCGGTGCGGGAAGAGCGGAGGGAAACATAGGCCTCTGTGGCTCCTGGCGAGCACCCTGCTGCTGCTGCTGTGGGGCCCTGCCCCTATCAGGACAATCCTGTCGCTTATGGCCAGTCTTGCCACAAACAAATCACTTCCCTGGGAAGTTCCCTTCTCTCTATCCCTGCTGTCCCCGGCCCTGGTGACCGTTACCGTTCCTCCCTTGGACCTGCTGGACCTGGTGAAACTGCTGCCCATTCTGCCCCTGTTGGCCCTGATGGCCGTTTGGACCCTGATGGCCCTGACGAAAACCTCCCTGCCCCTGCCTGTTGTTCCCTGACCGGAACCTCTTATTATCCCCCTGCTGGGAGCCCTGCTCATTCTGTCTCTGCCCCTGACTAGATTGTGCCCCGCTGGCACCATGTCCTCCAGTCCTGCCCTGATGGCTAGACTCCCCCGACCTCTTGCCCTCGGCCATATGAAAACGGTGGTCCTGGGAGTGTAACAATGCAGCGTTAACCACATCAGAATAAGTGGCCAATGATAGGTTCCCTAGCAGATGCTGACGGATCCTCCAAGTCAACCCGTCGGTGAACTTCTCAATTTTCTTCTTCTCTGTTGGTATCTCGTCTGGAACGATGTTCAACAGATTCGTGAACTCGGCCTCATACTCGGCCACGGTCTTACCTTCCTGCTTCAGACTCATCAATCTCCTCCTCATTTCTGTATGAACAGCTGACGGAAAGTACTTGCGGTCGAACCGCACCCAGAACTCCTGAATCATGAGAGTATCCCTCTCCTCCATGGTGGTAATAGACTCCCACCACTGTAGCGCAGATCCAACTAGCTTGAAAGTAGCTAGCACCTGCTTCTGAACATCCGTGCACTCATACATCCTTAAGTGCCTCTGCATATCCTTCCTCCACTGGCTCGAGACTACTACATCTGAGCTACCTGCAAACTCTGGCGGATGCGCTTTCTGAAAAGCGTCACGTACACGCTTCCAAGCAGACGGGAATGCATTAACCTGCACTGGCGCGATAACCGGCGCCTGTGGTGGTGCCTGCTGAACAACGGCAATCGAGGCATTTACCGCTTGAGCTACTATAGCTGCAACCTCAGCGGCATTCATCATGCCCTGAACTGGAGCGGGCTGGGGTTCGGGCGTTGCATCCCTGGGAACTCGTCGTGCACGTCGTGGAGGCATCTGAAATAAGAACAAAGTTTATAAGTTCGCTGTTTATAAACTTAAAATAGCTGAAGAACGAAGCATACACAAAAAGAGTACAACAGTCCTAAAATATAGGGCTCTATATCAAAGAAACGTAGCGGAAACATAATAGCCGTACAGATCCTAAAGGACACTAGAACCTGATGCTCTGATACCACATGTACTAATTAAATACCGGGTAGCTACTCCTTTATTAAATTAATTCAAAATGCCAAGTTGGTCCAGTTAATAGCATCACTGTCGAAAACATTTTAATGATTACTAACCACCTAGTATTTAAAAAGTAAGTGCCAAATTTTAATTTAAGTCTGATTAACATGCAACAAGTGTAATGAAGAAATAAGTAACACCATTCACCATACTGAAGTAAAACGAATAACCATCACATAATGTAAATAAAATCTGGAGGAAAACTCCTCACTACAAACCCACAACTGAAACAACTAAACTGAATACTGAAATAATACATGCCAAAGTCTGAAACAAAACTGAAATGTAAAAGATGCCTCTAAATAGAAATGGGCAACATGCCCTACAACTGATAGATAGTGACTCTGGAATCCAAAAGATAGAAGCGTCTACAAGCAAATCCCTGTAGCTTCCACAAACAGCTACAGCTCGTCTCCTGAATGAGTATCCTATGCTTGGTGTCCTTGTGGCTGGGCACCTAAAATGGTTTTACAAGAAAAAGATTTGAAAAGCAAACGGGTCAGAGCCCGAATGTGGAGTTATATTTTAAAAACCTGCAAGTGCCTTAAAAACATTTAAAACATTAAATGCAAAGTACATGTTAGGACGTGCACTCACATGATATTCTCACCTCTCGTCTAACTGTGCACTCCTAACGTAAGTACCCATCTATAACGACGCAAACCACTAGCTAAGTGACATCATCTCTAGCTAGACTATCATAGGTCCTACCCATATTACTCGGTTCTATTAACATTATAACGCTCGTAATTAAGTAGGGGTTTAACGTAACTCAGATGCTCAATATGCAATATATATATCACTATCAGCTAACTCGTTACATTCTCGAAACAATACCGTAATTATATTCACAACATTAACATGAAGGTTCCCATTAATTAAGTGTATATCATTCACATCATAAATATACAATATAAGCACCCCGAGAACTAAGCTGCGGTGCACACATACTCTGCTATCCATCCCGGTACATCACGTACATAAGGATTACATATTCTGAATCTCTCAGGAATAGTTCACAGATAACAACATCACAAACAATGGAGGCAAACACAGTCACATCACATAGGTCACGCACATACCTACGCTCCTACGATCAGCGGACTTATTAATATCCCAATAAGTCTTTCTATGACCTATGTTCATCAAGGTAACCAGTCTAAATCCGGGCAACACAAGGATTAGAGGGCCCTAAGCGAACGCAAACCTCCCGTGATAGCAAGTATGGTAGGTATGTCATACACACAATTCGTATACCAATACTAAGTAAACACACGTCTTAGTAATACCGTAGTTTAATCGTAGTACATATCGCATTCTTGTACTAACTATAATTATCACAATTTATACTATTCCGGTTTATAATCATACGCGCCATAATTTTCTCACGTCGTAGTAGACACTCACGTCTCAACCCAAACCGTCCATTTAATATAACTCGCGTATATAGTTTACTCCTCTTAATAACCCAAAAGTCCCAAATCTATCCTTACATCATCAAAGGAAGGTTATATATATCCTCGAACAAGTTTACGGGACTCCAAAAATCAAAACAGTCCAAAAAGGACCAAACTGTCAACTCGTTAGAAGTCTCGTTCGAATGAGACTGTTCGAACGAGATTCCTCTGTCAACTCGTTAGAAGTCTCGTTCGAACGAGGCTGTTCGAACGAGATTCCAGTTCGTTCGAACGAACTGTACCTTCTAACGATATCTCGTTCGAACGAGATATCAAACGAAATCCCTTTTCGTTAGCAGCGACTGGTCAACTCGTTAGAAGCTCATTCGAACGAGTTCGTTCGAACGACCTGGGTAGGGGCTTCTAACGACCTGCCAGTTTCGTCCCAGATTTTTCCCCATCTCGTTTTTTATCCATTTTATCACTCCTAATCTCTTCGAAAGTTCATCCCAACAACGTTTTAGGGTCTCTAATTCATCCTAAACATATTCAAGTCAACTCCTAACATGTTTTCAAGGATTAAATCTCTTTAACATCAATCAAAATAAAAATCTCTACACTTTTTCCCAATTATTTCAAGAACATGAACCCTAACTTTTGAATCATGAATTAACTCACTATAAATCCGTTTTAATTCCTTCCTATCACAGATATCATGAGAATAATTATCTACCTATCATTCTACATGCAATTCTCCTCAATATTTTCAAGTTCTAAGCTCCAAACTACATGGGTTTTCATTATCTCTCCAGAACAGTTATAATTCATCAATTTTCTAACATGGAAGAAACATTCTACGAATTTAAATATGATTAAAACACTTGCCTTGATTGGATTTCTGATTTTGGTGTTGGTTTGGTGAAGATTTCTGCAGATTTTCCTCTCTCCAAGCTTCTCCTCCAATGGTGGCTTAAGGTGGCTAGGGTTTTCTTTGGGAAAATTAGAAAACTCTTCTAATAACCTACGTAGCCTTCTAGGTTAATATGGTTTGGTTAATGGGCTTAGTGGGTTAAATCCACATCAGATTAAAACTCCCAATTTTCGTCACTTTTAATTCCTCAAAATGTAAAATTACCAAAATACCCTTTATGATGCCGGTATGGCCTAAAAATACCCCGGAATCCAAACTACACCCCCGGCTAGTGTTTTCTGACTATCTCGACCCTTCCGGACGCGTTGGCGCACTCAAAATGACCATACGGTTTATAGATTTTAAATTCACTTTTTATAATCAAAATATTACACCGTGACGCGGCGGTCCCACGCGTCTCAACAAAATTTCTAAAATGCCGTATATAAATCTCACGACAACTTTTATAATACCAAATACATATATCAAAACATGTATGCACATAATCAAATACCAACTAGCATCTCGTTAGTATTTATAACCCGGATTAATTTCCAATTAATACGCATTTAATTAATTAATCCCAAAAATAAATATAGCCAAAAGTACGGGGTATTACACATATTAACTCTTTCGTGTTCATTAATATTTTAGTCAGTAATTGGACCAAAAAATAATGATAAGCTTAGTTATTTTTTATTTCTGATTGTCATTTCTATGAAAATATTTTTCTATATTGGCTGGTTGTAATTAGTGGGCTTAATTGGAATTTTAGGTTTTCATCATTACTTTGGTCAAAGTAAATTTGACTATATAGAAAATGGTGATTTATAAACCTACCTTTCTTCATTTCTATAGAAGAATTTAGTTATTTTTAAAACTTTTTTTAAATTATAAAAAAAAAACCGATCTTACCGACATACTGCATTATACGGTATTGGTGTACGTGAATACATATGTAACAACCCGTCCTTTTGGAGATGATAAAATTCCATAATTGAGTATAAATTGGAATTTGAGGAATTTCTCAGAATAGGGATTTTTGGGATTTTCGAGGATTAGATGATTGTCGATGGGTGTTATATTTACTTTTTGGGTTAAGTAAATATGTCGAGGTATTTTAATTATATGTCGCCGTTGAGTAAAGCGTCGAAAGTTAAGATTTTAATTGGAAAACCCGTATTAAAAGATATTGGGTTAAAATAGGGGGTTGTGGTCAAGTACCTCGGATGGAAATTTTGACCGCGCCGTGAGTCTCGGAATGGCCGAGATAGTAAAAAAAGAGTGTCCGATTGTCGAAATTGAGTTTCAGGAAATTTTAGAGTTAAAAAGGGCTCGTAATTGAGTAAACGAGTCGTTTTTGGGTTTTAAGGGTTAAAACCCTTTTTCTTTCCATATAAAGAGGGAGAGAGTGAGAAAAGAGAAGGAAAAGAGAGAAGAGAGAGAGGAAGGAAGAAAGAGAGGAGAAAAGGGAGATTTCGGGCCAAACTCCGTCGGACTCGACTCGGGATCGTCGGATTTTATCCACGAGGCAAGTGCTTACCTTATTTCAATTATGCATTTATTTCATATCATAGTTGGTGGAACCCTAAAATAAAATTGGGAAAACTTGAATACGAGTTTGCATATTGATGCAATGTAAACTCTTGATGATTTTTAGTATTAAAACCAGGATAATGGAGTAATAAATCGAATTGAATTGAGAGAAATGGCAAAATTAGGGTTTTTGGGTTTTAAGATCCAAAACCTTAGAAAGTGGTTTAATACCAAAAATTTATGGTAGAATTAGTTGTAAATCAGTGTTAGGAAGCCATAAGGGTTGTTGGTTGAGACTAGAAACCATTAAAATTGAGTTTGGATTGTTATTGGGTGTTTTGGAGTTTGAGAAATCGCCCAAACAGTGACCATCGAACAGATCGAATCGATTCGGGCCCAAGCCGAATCAATTCACCTAAGGGGATCTGTGATTCTGCAGTGGGCGGAATCGATTTGTATTTATACCGAATTGATTCGCCATTAAGGACCTATTTGCAGAACATTTTTTGAATCGATTCGGATTAGGGGTTGAATCGATTCGCCCACCCGAATCGATTCGCAATAGGGGCGAATCGATTCGCTTTGGTCGGAATGGCCAATTTACTTCCCTTAGGAGTATGGGGAGTTAAAATACAATTTGGAATTTTTATGGGGAATCCTATTTATAACATTGGGACTCCTTGATTAGGGTTTTTTAGGGTAAATAAATCCTTAGATGATAGAGAAAGCCTTGGATTGTCGTAGGGCCTAACCCGGGGGACGGGCTTAGTTAAAGTTCGGGAAAGAATAATCCTCGGACTATTATCAGTCAACATTTAGGCCTATATAATTATGCGTGTAAAAAGCATAATGAAATTGGGAATATAGAGATGTATTCACGTAGTGAGAAGTGGTATATTTGGAGACATCCAATAAATCCTTAGAGATGAATAAGGTATTTATTATGTATAAAAGTGAGGGAATACTTTCGGTATAGTATCATGCCTATATGAATGAATGATTACGATTCTTTGAAAGAATATTTGGGATTATTGGTCATCGCTAGATCTGATTGGCATTTATATCCATTTATATATATTCGAGGTGGAATCTATAGTATATATATATACTATGTGATTAAAGTATATATATGATATAATGTAAATGACTTTTGAAAATGTAAAAATGAATGTTTTCAAAATGGAAAAGAAATGATTTTCATAAATAATAACTTATGGATACACATCTCTCTAAATCGCTATCATAAGGGAAGTTGCGCGCGTGAGGTGAAGCCCCCTGACTAATGAATGTAGGGTAAATATAGTCCTAGGCCATATGAGCGATTACTATATATTTTTCTGCGATGGTGAGGTAATTCTGGCTGTGGTTATGACTCTCCCGCAGGCATATGGCCGCTTCCCGAAGTTTCGGTAGGTTCCAAGGTTGTCTTGTTTGATAGGCCCTAGAAGATGATAGCAATTTAGGGGCGCGTCCAGTGGGGGAACCCGGAGGGACGGTCTTAGATACGTTAAAGCAATTCATGATAATGAATTGGCTTTAAATACATTTCCCGGATGGAAGAAGGGAAATGGGATAAACGATTTGGCTTTGGATACATTTCTCGGATAGAAGAAGGGAAATGAAAGCATTTTATATGGAAAAAAGCATTTTTATAATAATAAAAATGGCTTTTGAATACATTTCCTGGATGGAAGAAGGGAAATGGGATGTTATAAAATGAAAAAGCATTTTTATGATTGTAAAACTGGCTTTTAAAAAGTTATATGATATGTTAAAACAATTCATGATAATGAATTGGCTTTTAAATACATTTCCTGGATGGAAGAAAGGAAATGGAAAGTTTTGAGATAGAAAGAAAATGAAAGTGAAATTGGTAAACCTCAGTCCGGGAGATATTATCCGGATGTATATTGTAAGATGTATATATAAAAAAAAAATGATGTGGATGTTAATATATAAGTATGTATTTATACATTATTTTTGTGCTACGGGCCTAATGGATCTCTACCATTAACCATGCTAAGTAGTAGTGTATCGGGGGGGGGGGGGGGGTTCCTTGTTTGGATTTCGCTTCGCGAGACACTCCACGCACGAACTTAGCGCAGTGTTGAGAATGGAGAGAACTTTATCCCTTAGTGCTCGGGTTGTAGAGGTTTCTAGTAGAAGGGTGGATTAGATTAGTTAGGCGGGGTAGCTTAACTAGAATGTTAAGTGCGTTAGGTGTGCACTATTAGAAGAGAGGTGAGGGGTATCTCATGGGAGTGCGATACCAATTTAAATATGACATAAAACTTTTTTCTAAAAATAAGGCATTTATGCACTTGCTAAATGTTTTCAAAACTCGGGCTCTGACTTGTTTATCTACTTTTCCTCTCTTGTTATATATATATATATATAGGTGTCCAGACACAGGGACGCCTGGATGGCACTTCCTTCGAGTCAGACGTCAGCTGCAGCAGTTGTGGATGCGTGCAGGTTCTCAATAGACGCTTCTATTCTTGTAATCTAGATATGAGGTATTATATAAACATTCGGGTTAATAACCCAACTGCATTTATTTGTTCTTTTACCGCCTTTTAGTGCGGCATTCGATATGGTTGTATACTTTGGCCGAGTGTTCGGTTATTTTATTTTCTTTCAGTTTCATTTACGCAAACTGTGTGGATGTTTTTAATTGTAGTTGTTTAAAAAGAGTAGTTAAGTAAAATTTTGACGCCAGCCTAATAGGTTATCAGTTATTAAAATGGATTTTCGACAGTGATGCTAAGAATGATCCATATGCGACTCCTGTTTTAATATGATATAGTAGTGATCGCCCGGTATTTTATTAGGCGGGGTGTCACAGGTGGTATCAGAGCATCAGGTTCAAGTGTCCTTAGGAATCTCTGCGAACGTACTATGCTTTCAGCGTTGCTCTCGATTTGTTATAGAGCCTCGGGATTGGGATTGTTGATTTCTCTCGTGAGATCTCGTTCTCATGCTATAGTATAAGATTATGTAAATCTTTTGTGCGCTCGATTGAAATTCGTGTGCGGGGCTTGGATGGAAGCAGGAGACAAGGCTTTGATGGAGCAGCTGGTAGACGTTGGGAACGTGGACCGTAGTGGAGGTCACTTCCTTTATGGGAATTTTTAAGGATTGTTGTAACGACTACTAAAGTATAGTAGTTATGAGTATCGTAGTACCGCCGTAGTAGAGAGTGGTACTAAAGTTGAATTTCCCAGTAAAGTTAAGGGTTCGAAAGGGATCTTACGGATAGTTTTAATCGTGAGTCCCCATGAATTAGCAGGAATGAGAAGAATTCCATTTCGGAAGTATTCACATAAGGATCGGCCAGAGGCCGACGGTGAATAAAGAGTAATATGGAGAAGTGAACCTTGTACCGAGGTGAGGTAGGTACAATGAATAATGAGTACTTTTGAGAAATAATAGGCTCACTAGAGAAGTGTTGCTAACACTTATGGAGAATGTGTGTTCGAGGACCCCATTGGTGGACATCCACCCGGGGAATTTATTGAAATAGGGTTGAAGCTTGTAGTGGAGTTTCCTTTTAATGGAGAAGTTAAGAGGACTAATAAGATGATTGTAAGGATCAAGGTTAAGTTATTGTTATGAGTTTCACCTCAGAAGGAAGAGGTATAATTGGCGTGGCTAGATAAAGTCGCGATGTTCGCTAGCCCTAGACTCGTGTGTGTACTTTGAGCTTTGTGGCGGTATCGATAAGATTATATAATGTATGCCTATGTGTTTTCCACGGTAGCGGAGTTTTATTTTCCTTCATTCGCTATATAAAAGCGGGTGTTGATATTTTGAATATATATGTTTGGTTTATGATACTCGTCTTATATATTCATACTAGTATGGTAATATGGTGAGTGTATAATGTTATTGGTTTACGGAGCGATAGCAGGCTAATGATGGCAAGACTATCGTGTCCGCAGTTCCAGGGTGGAACGGGTTATTGTTGCGATGTCTCACCTGGATATAGGTTGAGTTCGCTTTTATTATTTTGCGTAGATGGAACTTCGATGAGTAGAGGTTTCATTATCGTGATTTGAGTATGTGGCGACCTTATAGATGTGATTTAAGGCCGCAGGATTATTGTTGAGCTGTGAGTTTAAGCTCATTATTGATTGCGCAGAGACTGAGTGTAGTACGATGCGCTTAGTGGTATGTCTCCTGAAATGAGACGGGAGTTCAGACCACATTTGGCTGAAAGAGGGGATAGGATTATCCCGGTTGCATATTCGAAGATAACGGACCTCCATGACCGACGAAGTTAAGTAGTAGTGTGTGGAGGGGTTCCTTGTTTGGATTTCGCTTTGCGAAATGCTCCACACATAAACCTTAACAACGTCAGGAGTGGAGAGATATTGTAGGATGCAAGGATGTTGGTTTTGTGGAAAAGTCTTATAGTGTGGATGAACCACTATAGATTATGAACCATGTGATGATGGTATGTTTATGGAAATGTTGTGCTATGGAAAAGCACTTAAATGTTTTCCTCGCCACAAGTAGGTGGGTGAGGCATGGCGAAAGAAATTGATTTAAGGATTATGGATAGGCCTTAACGAAAAGGCAAATTTTGATGAAATATGTTTTGGGTATGATGTACGTAGTACTTTTACAGAGAGTTGGCACTTCGATTAATTAGATTTCCTTTTCGTATAGGTGGAAGGATAGAATAGTAGAAATACGTTTGCAGGTTAGCAAGGTAGGATTTAGGACGTCCCGCTGGTGTGCCTTAGGTCGCTATATCTCGATGACCAACAACACGAGGGAGTAGTGTAACTGGAGGGTTCCTTGTTTGGATTTCACTTTTGCGAGACGTCCCACGCATGAAACCGAGCAAATGTCGGGAGTTGAGAGAGGCCTTGGGCACTAGGGATATATTTAGGATTTTACTCGTTTCGCGTAGGTAGGGTAACGCATAGACCGTAGCATTACTAGGATGTAAGTTTAATAGAGTTAGTGGCTCCGATGTAAGGACAATTTAATTTCACGGGTTGGGAGGACCCATGTGTGAGTAATACACCGAGGAAAGGAGACGCTTATTTAGAGAATGTGTTGCGTGTCGAGCGTTTACAATGGTTGTGAAGATGTGCACGAGTTAAAAAAGGTGTATGGGCAGCTTAGTAAGTTGGTTTTATATACTGCCTGAAATAGAAAAAAGGCTTACTATATAAAGTTGAAGATTATGCAGTGAGGCACTAGAGATGATGGGTACTGTATTTTTATAACATCCTATAAATAAACATCAACTACATATTAACTCTTTCGTGTTCATTAATATTTTAGTCAGTAATTGGACCAAAAAATAATGATATGCTTAGTTATTTTTTATTTCTGATTGTCATTTCTATGAAAATATTTTTCTATATTGGCTGGTTGTAATTAGTGGGCTTAATTGAAATTTTAGGTTTTCATCATTACTTTGGTCAAAGTAAATTTGACTATATAGAAAATGGTGATTTATAAACCTACTTTTCTTAATTTCTATAGAAGAATTTAGTTATTTTTAAAACTTTTTTTAAATTATAAAAAAAAAACCGATCTTATCGACATACTGCATTATACGGTATTGGTGTACGTGAATACATATGTAACAACCCGTCCTTTTGGAGATGATAAAATTCCATAATTGAGTATAAATTGGAATTTGAGGAATTTCTCAGAATAGGGATTTTTGGGATTTTCGAGGATTAGATGATTGTCGATGGGTGTTATATTTACTTTTGGGGTTAAGTAAATATGTCGAGGTATTTTAATTATATGTCACCGTTGATTAAAGCGACAAAAGTTAAGATTTTAATTGGAAAACCCGTATTGAAAGATATTGGGTTAAAATAGGGGGTTGCGATTAAGTACCTCAGATGGATATTTCGACTGCGCCGTGAGTCTCGGAATGGCCGAGATAGTCGGAAAAGATTTTCCGATTATCGAAATTGAGTTTCGAGAAATTTTAGAGTTAAAAAGGGCTCGTAATTGAGTAAACGAGTCATTTTTGGGTTTTAAGGGTTAAAACCCTTTTTCTTTCTATATAAAGAGGGAGAGAGGGAGAAAAGAGAAGGAAAAGAGAGACGAGAGAGAGGGAGGAAGAAAGAGAGGAGAAAAGAGAGATTTCGGGCCAAACTCCGTCGAACTCGACTCGGGATCGTCGAATTTTATCCACGAGGCAAGTGTTTACTTGCTTTATTTCAATTATGCATTTATTTCATATCATAGTTGGTGGAACCCTAAAATAAAATTGGAAAAACTTAAATATGAGTTTACATATTGATGCAATGTAAACTCTTCATGATTTCTAGTATTAAAACCATGATAATGGAGTAATAAATCGAATTGAATTGGGAGAAATGGCAAAACTAGGGTTTTTGGGTTTTAAGATCCAAAACCTTAGAAAGTGGTTTAATACCGAAAATTTATGGAATAATTAGTTGTAAATCAGTGTTTGGATGCCATAAGGGTTGTTGGTTGAGACTAGAAACCATTAAAATGGAGTTTGGATTGTTATTGGGTGTTTTGGAGTTTGAGAAATCGCCCAAACAGTGACCCTCGAACAGGCCGAATCGATTCGGGCCCAGGCCGAATCAATTCTCCTAAGGGGATCTGTGATTCTGCAGTGGGCCGAATCGATTCAAATTTAGACCGAATTGATTCTCCATTAAGAACCTATTTGCAGAACACTTTTCGAATCGATTCGGATTGGGGGCCGAATCGATTCTCCCACCCGAATCGATTCGCAATAGGGGCGAATCGATTCGCTTTGGTCCGAATGGCCAGTTTACTTCCCTTAGGAGAGTATGGGAAGTTAAATTACAATTTGAAATTTTTATGGGGAATCCTTGTTATAACATTGGGACTCCTAGATTAGGGTTTTGAGGGTAAATAAATCCTTACATGATAGAGAAGGCCTTGGATTGTCGTAGGGCCTCACTCGGGGGACGGGCATAGTTAATGTTTGGGAAAGAATAATCCCCGGATTATTATCAGTGGGCATTTAGGCCTATATAATTATGTGTGTAGAAATCATAATGAAATTAGGAATATAGATATGTATTCACGTAGTGAGAAGTGGTATATTTGGAGACATCCAATAAATCCTTAGAGATGAATAAGATATTTATTATGTATAAAAGTGAGGGAATACTTTGGGTATAGTATCATGCGTATATGAATGCATGATTACGATTCTTTGAGAGAATCTTTGGGATTATTGGTCATCGCTAGATGTGATTGGCATTGATGGCCATTTATATATATTCGAGGTGGAATATATATATATATATATATATATATATATATATATATATATATACACTATGTGATTAAAGTATATATATGATATGATGTAAATGACTTTTGAAAATGTACAAATAAATGTTTTCAAAATGGAAAAGAAATGATTTTCATAAATAATAACTTATGGATACACACCTCTCTAAATCTCTATCATAAGGGAAGTTGCGCTCGTGAGGTGAAGCCCCCTGACTAATGAATGCAGGGTGGATATAGTCCTAGGCCATATGAGCGATTATTATATATTTTTCTACGATGGTGAGGTAATTCTGGGTGTGGTTATGACTCTCCCGCAGGCATATGGCCGCTTCCCGACGTTTCGGTAGGTTCCCAGGTTGTCTTGTTTGATAGGCCCTGGAAGATGATAGCCATTTAGGGGCGCGTCCAGTGGGGAAACCCGGAGAGACGGTCTTAGATATGTTAAAACAATTCATGATAATGAATTGGCTTTAAATACATTTCTCGGATGGAAGAAGGGAAATGGGATAAACGATTTGGCTTCGGATACATTTCCCGGATGGAAGAAGGGAAATGGAAGCATTTTATATGGAAAAAAGTATTTTTATTATAATAAAAATGACTTTTGAATACATTTCCTGGATGGAAGAAGGGAAATGGGATGTTATAATACGGAAAAGCATTTTTATGATAATAAAACTGGTTTTTAAAAAGTTATATGATATGTTAAAACAATTCATGATAATGAATTGGCTTTTAAATACATTTCCTGGATGAAAGAAAGGAAATGGATAGTTTTGAGATATAAAGAAAATGCAAGTGAAATTGGTAAACCTCAGTCCGGGAGATATTATCCGGATGTATATTATAAGATGTATATGAAAAAATAATTAAAAATAAAATGAAAATGATGTGGATGTTAATATATAAGTATATATTTATACATTTGTTTTGTGCTAAGGGCGTAATGGATCTCTACCATTAACCCTGCCAAGTAGTAGTGTATCAGTGGGTTCCTTATTTGGATTTCGCTTCACGAGACACCCCACGGACAAACTTAGCGCAGTGTTGAGAATGGGGAGAAGTTTATCCCTTAGTGCTCGGGTTATAGAGGTTTCTAGTAGAATGATGGATTAGATTAGTTAGGCGGGGTAGCTTAACTAGAATGTTAAGTGCGTTAGGTGTGCACTATTAGAAGAGAGGTGAGGAGTATGTCATGGGAGTGCGATATCAATTTAAATATGAGATAAAACCTTTTTCTAAAAATAAGGCATTTATGCACTTGCTAAATATTTTCAAAACTCGGGCTCTGACCCGTTTATCTACTTTTCCTCTCTTGCTATATATATATATATATATATATATATATATATATATATAGATGTCCAGTAGGGGTGTTCGCGGTCCGGTCCGGTTCGGTTTTAACATTTTTTTTGGACCGGACCGACTTGGTCGGTCCTCTAAAAAAATGGACCAAGACCGGACCGATAATGTCGGTTAACAGACCCTAGTCGGTTTGGTTTTTTATAGGGTCGGTCCGGTCTAACCCATCGGTCCTCACATTAATGAATTACATCATTTATAATATACAAATATACCCGAGTATGTTCTTTCCAAACATTAAAAACTAAAAAATATTAAAATTTGTAATTAAAACAAACCTACTATTAGATTAAACTATAATTTAAACTAATCAGATATTAAAGTATATACTTTTATTATTTATTTATCTTATATATTACATATATATATGTAAAAATATATTATTTTATATTGAGTCGGTCTGGGTCGGTCCTAACAGGGTTTTTAAAACTGTAAATCGTGGACCGGACCGACTAGGTCGGTCCGCCAAAAAAATAAACCAATACCGAACCGATTATGAAAAAAGACCGAAAAAATAGGGTCGGTTCGGCTCGGTTCGGTTCGGTCCAGTCGGTTTTTTGAACACCCCTAGTGTCCAGACACATGGACGCCTGGATGACACTTTCTTCGAGTCAGACGTCAGCTGCAGCAGTTGTGGATGCGTGCAGCTTCTCGATAGACGCTTCCATTCATGTAATCTAGATAGGAGGTATTGTGTAAACATTCGGACTGCATTTATTTATTCTTTTACCGCCTTTTAGTGCGGCATTCGATATGGTTGTATACTTTGATCGAGTGTTCGATTATTTTATGTCATTTCAGTTTCATTTACGCAAACTGTGTGGATGTTTTTAATTGTAGTTGTTTAAAAAGAGTAGTTAAGTTAAATTTTGATGCCAGCCTAATAGGTTATTAGTAATAAAAATGGATTTTCGACAGTGATGCTAAGAATGATCCATATGCGACTCCTGTTTTAATTTGATATAGGAGTGATCGTCCGGTATTTTATTAGGCGGGGTGTCACAACATACCGACCTGTAAATTTGGTAATTTCGATTTTACCAAATTAAAATTGGTTTGGTATTGGTATGGACCAATTACCGACCAAATCGATCGATAACCAACGCTAAACACGACATTCCGAAAACACTTAGCTATGAAAATAAACCTGGATTGTGCAAAAAAATATCTTGCAACTCATCTGTATGGTGGTCATTACGGGTTGAATAAACATAGTGTTTATCCTCAATCAACCATCATTGTTCACTGTGGACTTATTATTCTCCAATCTTTACCCTTCTTGTTGTGGTTGTGGTATACTCAACCATGTTTGTAACCCATTATTGACCTTCCCTTCCTGACTTGGGTTGGATTTTCAATCTTTACAACAACCATTACAACCCTCATTTTCCTTCCACGAGCTTAAGCCCAATCCATTATGGTTGTCTGTCATGGAAACACCTACATAACTGATTCGATGATAGAGTGTCGATATTTTTCGACATTGAGAATGATAACTCTTTTTTAAAAATCAAACATGTGTACATATCATTGCCATAATAATCTAAATGAGCAAAGCAAGCGATTTAATACATTTAGAAGTTCATCTTTATACATTGTTTGTGATGTCTATTTTAGAGAGAAAAAAAATGAAATGAAGAGAATTGTTTTTCATTCCATTCGTTTTGGAGTTTCTATAGGAGAAAAAAATATTTTTCTATCGTTTGAGATTGAGAGTTTAAAAGGATACAAAAAAAAGGAATTTAAAAAAAAATTCTCTTACTTTTTTTTACAAAACTTTATTTTCGAATCAGAAAGAAATGATTTTTTTTTAATGAATGAATCTTCTTCCCTTAAAAAATCATTTTCTCTTTTTTTTTTTTTTCTTCTTTTATTAGTTTCTCTTCTAATAAAATTTTATTTTATGGTTCATCAAAGAATTACCACCACCTTAAAGTCGGGTATAACAAGTTTGAAGGGGAAGTTAGAGGCGGCGAGGGTTTGGAAAGTTTGAAGATAACGTGGGTATTTTATTATAATTTACATATCAATTTCGTTGTAATTTACGAAGTTTCGAGATAACTACCCCAAACGCGTCGCCGTCACAAACCACAATTCTCTCTGTCCCCAAAATCACCCCCAATTCCAAAAGATGAACTGGCTGGCCAAGCTATTATTCGGTGCTCGAACCCCTAGAGACTCCTCCATAGACCACCTTGCTCAAGGTCCCGACGACGATACCCCAGGCCCAGGCCAAAATTTCGCTCAATTTGGAGCGGGGTGTTTTTGGGGGGTAGAATTGGCATTTGGAAGAGCAGCTGGTGTGACCAAAACTGAAGTTGGGTATAGTCAGGGTGATATTGATAATCCGAGTTATAAGGATGTTTGTTCGGGGACGACCAGCCACTCGGAAGTGGTGAGGGTTCAGTATGATCCCAAAGAGTGCAGTTATCAAAGTTTGCTTGACGTGTTTTGGGCTAGGCATGATCCCACCACGCTTAATCGTCAGGTCAGTTTATCAATTTTACACATAACTACACAAAATTACACTATTTTATCATAGGATCTGCAGTCGAAATCTTAATAAAAAACTATTAAGAGTCTACCACTTACTATGCAGGTCAAAGTGTTATCTTCTCTACAAAATCGCATGCCCCAAGGGCCCAATATATTTTCATATATATATATATATTCTCTATAAAATCACATGCCCCAAACCCTGCAAGATAAGCGGAAGCCTCGGGGTATTACTTTCACAATTTCAATATTTACTTCGTTTTGTTTTTTACTTCTTAGAATATTCAATAATTAAGATATTTATTTTAATTGAGTGATGTAATTTAGTGTTACACAAGCATTTTGCCTGGGATTTTAAATATTAAGTCCCATTTTTTAAGAGGTCAGATTTGGTGTGATGGCAAGTACTTGCCTGCCTAAAGCGTATGTCACGGGTTCGAGTATTCAAAGCAGTCTCTCTAAAAATGGAGGTAACGCTTGTGTACATCTACCTCTCCCAAACTTCAAATATTTATATTTATATAATATATATGTGGATGTGGAAATGTACGCATGACATTTCTGCTTTCTTATGTATGATATTTTATGTGCTGCATGGGTGCATAGCATACATATACATGCATGCATAACATACATATTATTGAGCTGAGTTATAAAAATTGGGATGGATTTTTATTGGACTGGGCTATAAAAATTGGGCCGGGCTTTGATTGGACTGGGCTATAAAATTGGGCTGTACTTTTTGTTGGGCTGCGCTAAAAAATGAGTTGCGCTTTTAATTGGGTTGGGCTACAGATAGTGGGCTGGACTTTTAATTGGGCTGGGCTAAATCGTGCCTTAGGCACGGGCATGAGCTAGTATATATATATATCTAGGACTTACTACAATTTTAAAATATATGGGACGAGAGCCTAACAAATCTTTGAAATAGGACTAAAGCCAAAAGATCATGTTGTCAAATGGATTTTTTTGGAGAAGGATTAAGGGTGGCAATTCGGTTCAACGGGTTGTGTTTTGGGCCGATACGACACGATAAGGTTTTTTCGGACACGAACATGACATGACACGAATTCCTGTTTTTTTTAGTTGACATGAACACGAACCGAATAAAAAATAACACGGCACGACACAAATATAAGAATTTCTTAAATTTCACGCTTAAAAACACGACAACACGATACGGCATGACTCATAATTCAGACACGAACACGACATATCGTGTCAATTTCGGGTCAATTTCGTGTCGTTTCTGCCACCCCTAAGAAGGATTATGTTAATTTGTGTATATGGGTCATTTGGTGCTTGGATTAATGTATAATTCGTCGATTAGGTTTTATTGTTCAACTTTGTCCATTATTACCTACATGTTAATTGTTCTATTAATTATGTACAATTAATTTGTTATTTTGCTTTGAAAACCTTTGGCTTGGGTGGATAGATTAGGAGAATTACATTAGGCTTGGTTCTTTGGTATGTGGAAATCCTAAAGTTAATTGGGTTTAACATATAATAATAAGTTTTTTTTACCAATTAGTCTCGTTTACTAAGTATGTAGTTCAATAGGTCCTAATATTTTTTTTTGCTCCATCAAGCTCCATGAATTTTTTTTTGGATCAAATATCAAAAAGTGTCTCAAACATTTTTTAATACACATTTAGTTCAACCTTTTTATTTTGTACCAAAAAGTCACTTATTCTTTTATCTTTAAAGGTTCGCACCAGCAGCATGGTAAAATCTTTTTGGCATGGTGAAGGACTTTTTGGTGCAAAATAAAAAGGTTTGGACTAAAGGTGTATTAAAAAAAGTTCGAGGGGCTATTTGGTATATGCCCTTTTTTTTTGTTCCAATAGGTCTTATTTGTAAACATATAGTAAATATTCACTATATGTACAAATGGCTCTATTAAGGAAAAAATGTTGCGATAGCACCTATTAAGAAATGTCCCATGTAAATAGGACTCAATAGGAAGTTCCCCTAATAATAATAATAATAATAATAATAATAATAATAATAATAATAATAATAAAATCAATACTAATTTTTAACTTTAAGAATTTTTTTCATTTATGAATTAACAAAAATAAATAAATCACACATTATATAATTTAAGAGTTCGTCTCAGGCCTTCAAAATCTCGGGACCGGCCTTGACTACATATATATCATGTTCGTGTCACCCAACGTGTCTAACAGGTCAACTTGAAGTCCGTTTAAGGTTTAACCATTTACTGATAATCTCGTGACGATTTGTCGTGTCTCGTTTTGTCATGTCTAATCCGTATTATCCCGTCGTGCAGGGAAATGATGTGGGAACACAATACAGGTCTGGAATATACTTTTACACCCCTGAGCAAGAGAAGGCCGCATTAGAGTCCAGAGACCAACAACAGAAAATCCTTAACAGGAAGATAGTTACCGAAATTTTGCCTGCCAAGAAGTTCTATCGAGCCGAGGAGTATCACCAGCAATACCTTGCAAAGGGTGGTCGATTCGGTTTCAAGCAATCTTCCGAGAAAGGCTGCAACGATCCAATTCGATGCTATGGCTAAGTTGGACTGCTTCTGGTTGAACACTTTTGGTTTAAGCTATGATTGTAAATTGGTTTGTGTTTATAGTTTATTGGTGTGATATAGATATGTATATATAAATTTATATTAGTTTATATTTACTTTGCAGTCTTAGAAACAATTGATATATGTAAGAACTTATAATAGTTGAATTTTGTTGTAATATGTTTACATAAGCTTCAGTTTTGTATGTTCTTAATACTTGGTTTGGGTTTTGTGTTTAGGTCCTAAATAACTTGTGCCCTAAGGGCACACATTAAGAATTCAAAAATAGTAGGGACATAGTTTCGACATACATTTAATAGGGTATAAATACTCATGTGGAGCTCTAATACTTATTATTTTGAAGCTCATAACATGTGTCTTAAGGACACAAGTTATCATTTTCCTTTGTATTTTAATGTAGATTATGGTATTGGCACTCAGGCTTAGTATAATGCGTTGGGTGTGATTTTTTTTAATGGAATTTTGTCTTATTCAATGATCAACCCTTATCGTAATTCTTTGTGAAGTTCGTGGAGTTACTTCTTCGATCCTCTTTCATAGACATAATGAGTGTAGCTTTCAATAGGGTTGGGGGATTAGGGATTCAGATAGAATTTTTGGGGTAGGTGTGATTGGGAAATTCCGTTGAAATCTCTTATTCCATCGTTGTATTGCTACTTGGGAATGGAACCTTACATTTCCTTGAAATCTCAAGGATGATAAAATTAAGCAGATTGTAGCTAGGGGTGAAAACGGATATTTGAAAATCCGAATCCATTCGCTATTCGTATTCGAATTTAGCGGATATTTATCCTAATAATTATTCGAAAGAGAGGATACGAATAATCATTTTTAGTATTCGAAAAAAGGGTTATGGATACAGATAATGATAGTATCCGAAGAGGATAATCCGTATCCGAGGCGAACTATTCGTATTAGCGGATATCCGTTTCAACGGATATCTGTATTCGTAAAATAAATATATATTTATTAATTATTATTATTATTTATATACTATTACCACCCCAACTAAATAAAATATATTAAATTTAATTTAACCATTTCTCATATGTTTTAACTCACACGCTACACACACACAAGCTAAACACACGCCTCTAAGTCTTCTCTTTTTTTCCCTATCACAAAAACTCACACGCTGCTACAGACATACAAACTAAACACGCACGCCTCTACTCACCCACCTTAAGCCTAGCTAAGCGGCGCCACCGCAACCACAGCTCCAGCTCCGGTAAGAAACGTTTATCGATTCATTTTTTATGAAATCACAGAGATTATCTGTGGGTTTTATACCCGAACGTTTATATGTAGACTGTATGTATGTTGGTCGATTTGTTGATTGAACGAACATCTGTTTTATACCCAAACGATTTTTGCTGTGGTTTTTATACGCGAATATTTATCTGTATGTATGTTGGTCGATTGAATTTTTGTTGTGGGTTTTATATAGTAAGATAATTTTCTAGAGAGAGAAAGTCCTCTCTTTCCTCTTTCAGATGTTAATTTCCAAAATTTTCAGATGTTAACAGAGATTATTTGAATTTTTGTATGGGTTTTATACCCGAACGATTGTCATTTACTTGTATGTTTTATTCCTTTAATAAGATCAAGCCAACTGCTTTGATGACTACATGTAATGGAACATTAGTCCTTTTCAGTTGTATATAAGAGAACTGGTATATTTTGACGACTACATGTAATGGAACCAATTGATTATCCTTTTTTTTTATATTTTTTATAGCAAAAATAGTATATTTTATCCTGTTTTTTTTTATCTTTCTGCATTACTACTAACTTGCGACTTGTGATTATCTTAATGCTTTATTTGACAAGGAACTTAAGGGGTAAAAAATAGCATCCCTTCTTTATTGTAATATATTCTTTGTTTTCTCAGTTAATATTTTAATTGAGTCATATTTTTCAGGTAAGATGATGATTCACTTCATTTTTGTTCAAACATTAGAGAAACTGAAGAGGATACAAATTTCAATGAATTATCACAATTGAATAAGAAAATGCACATTAAAGGTTAGTACTTATGTTTGAACCTTATTTTATAATTTAATTTGATATTTTACGCATTCTCCATATTTTACATGAAACATTATATATTTAATTCATTAATTAAATTAGTGTGTAATAAGTTATGTGTGTCTCAATGTATCTTAAATAGTAAAAACAAAAAAGGATATTATCTGAATCCGAAAAATTCGAGATGATATGGATAAGGATTTTCGAATTCGGATAAGGATAACTGAAATTATTATCCGGGCGGATACGAATAGTGTGGGGAGTTAGCGTATACGAATGTGGATATTATGGTATCCGTCCGTTTTACACTCTGATTGTTGTTTAACAAAATCTATTAAATATTTTAGTGACAATGGGTGGGTGATTCAAGGTGGAAATTCAGTGGAGAAGGTTTCTCTTGCAAAACTATTTATCATTTTTCTATTTCATGTAGGCAATATATATTCCCTTAAAAGTACAAGTTTTCTAGTGTCTAGGAGAGCTAATATATGTGCTTGGTTTGACCTATAGACCAACTCTAGAGCCGTCATTATATTTACAAAATGTTATTTTTACTGATTCATTTTGTATTTTTGGCTCTACAGAGCTGTTGGTATATTTGTAAAATTGGTCCGAAGTTATATTGCACTAATCGGAATGGAGCAAAACTAGGCACCCGCGACACTTCACTTGCAGCCGAAGCCATATTTTTTTTTGTCCTTTTGCATTTTGCGGCATTTAAAAAAAACAAACCCCCACTCTTTCTGTGGCACTTCACTTGTCGTAGGAGAACTTTTTTAAAAACCGTAATATGAAAATATTGTAAAAACAGTTTTAAACATTTTTAAAATATGTTTTGAATATATTATAAAAACTGTTTTAATGTTTTTGAAAACAATTTTAAAAACCGTTTTAAATATTTAGAAAAACCATTTTCAATATTTAGAAAACTGCTTTGTAATGTTTTAAAAACTATTTTTAATATTATAAAAAATTATTAAGAAAATGTTTTACAATTTAAAAAAAAAATCATATTATAAAAGTATTGTAACAACTGTTTTAAAAATTTTTAAAAACTGTTTTGAATATATTATAAAAATATTTTGCCTAAAAAATTTCTTTTACCTCGTTTGATTATTTGATAATCTAATGTGAAAAAATAATATTTATTTTGACAAATTTTATCCTAACAAAGTTTGTCATAATATTATCTGTCATATTTTTTACCAAAGGGACCCTAAAATATTCCTTATAAGTATTATTGAAGCTTACACCGTGTCAATTTTTAGGATCTTTTATGACCCTTTTGGGGGAATATATCTTATTTTTCAAGATGTAATCGCAAAGTTAGGACAAAAGTAGAGGGTAACTGTTTAAATATGCCAGATATGTGTACCCTATAATAAAGAAATTTAAAAATTGAATAACCCGTTCCACTTGAGATTTATTCGGACATATTAGTTCACAAATATTCCATCATAGGTGGAGAAAATACGGAAGTTTGGACCAAGTCACTTTCAGGTGTTGGTTTGTTGTTTGGCTTCTATCTATAATCTCTATCTCTATATCTTACAAAAGTTGCTCCTATATGATTTCAGCAGTCAAAGAAGAGAAGCAAATTCAGCTGATCGATAATAAGATGGAGCAGACTTTTATCATGATCAAACCCGATGGTGTTCAGCGAGGCTTGGTTAGTTTCTTCTCTTTAAATATATCAATAAATATACAAATACAGGTGTGTTACCATAGGTAAGTTTTTGATTTTTCAGTAATTTAAGGTTGGACGACACAAGATTTCAATGCATGTTCCATCATTTTATAAGACACACTTTTTAGACGAGGGCCGGTGATAAAGTTTTTTTTTTTACTATTCAACCTAACAAAATCTCATGGTTAACGTTAGCCGTCGTACTCATTTTCAAGGTTAACTTTTGACGTAGTATCCATTTTCACGGTTAATCTGATCGTATTATCCTTTTTACGATCAATCTTGGCTGTGATACCATTTTTACGACTAACCTCAACCATATTATTCATTTTCACGGCAAAACTTCGCCGTAGTACTCATTTTCACGGCTAATTTTTTGTGTTAATTTGTGTGGTGTTAAGGAGATAAAAGTGAGTTCTTTGTGGTGTTTTGGAATAAATGGTATTTTGGAGAACTTTTTGGGGTGCGAATATCGCCACCCTCCCGCGACACACGTAGCCGCTTAGTATATTCATATTATTTGAAATATTTGAAGATGAGTGAAATTTATTTATTTACTTTCATGCTCCAATTGGTGAATACGTCTTCCTTATGAACAAAGCAAACGCACGTTTTCAAATCTACATGAATCTTAATTCATAATTTCAATTTGGGATGGGGAAATTGATATTTTGCTATATTAAATTATAAATTGTTTTTTAAGTTTCAATGGCCAATCATTTTTTTGCTATATTAAATTATAAATTATTTTTAAATTTCAATGGCCAATCATTTTTTGTCAATAGTAATATTACGGAGTTTGGCTTGAATTTTGTGCGCGTACTCTTCATATGTGGGGTACTATCACTTTTACTCTTTATTTAAGGCGACTTTAGGTCATGGTTCAAAACACATCAACACCTACGCAGAGTTAGAGTTAAAGAGATTCTTCTTCCAAAGGTGAGAGTTTGGGGTGAGCGGTGAGGGTATTTCCCTCTCACCCATGGGTATTGCTCAAAGGTAGAAGTAGAAGAAAGGTGTGAGTGTGAGTGTTTCATGTATGGTAGGCGTCTTTAAGATGTTAAGTGTGGGTGATTTCTCAGCGGTTTAAATGGGAGCAGGATACACCGGGTTGGGTACATGAAAAATGCTTGGAAAATACTTGAGGGCAAGATAATGAGAGGGTTCTTGGCTGAGAACTCGAATTCATTTGGGTACAGAGTTGAGGGTATGTGATTTATCTTAGTATATTCTCTATTGTACTTGTAATTTCTTCAAATATAGTGGAATCAACCATCTCCCTGGATGCAGTTAAGTTGATGAACCACGTATATCTGGGTGGGTGCTGTGTCTCTTGTTTACATCTTTATGTATTTGTCATTACTACCATTTTATCTCGATTATATTCGGGTCGTGGATGATTGAAAAGTGCTCCAAAAAATTGAGCATCAGGGCACAACAAATATGATACACTAACGAGAATTTGTAAACTTTACATGGTTGTAACATGAGGCGTACTTTGGTACGATGACAAGTGATCTCTTCCAAGTCACGGTTGATTCACGACATGGGAGCTGCCTCTCCATTTATGAGGGCAAGGCCAACCGACATCTACCTCTTCCCGGCACTGCAGTTAAACTGGAGAGACCTTTTTATATGTCTATGACATGTACACTATAAAGTTGTTAATAACACTCAATGTTGTTGCGTGAATTATTACTAATATCAAAATAGTATGATGATATCGCACTAAATAGAACGAATTGGGAAAATAAGATTCATATAAGTGATCCCAAATAATTATAAAAAGTCCTAGTCGAATTGAGTTAAGTGGAGTCGAGTCAAAATAGTTAATATTCGGTTTTTGCTTGTCAGGTTGGGGAGATTATTAGCCGATTTGAGAAAAAGGGTTTCGCTTTGAAAGGTACTACTTTTAATTCTTCATGCTTTGTTAATGCAACTTCCTGTTAAGAATAAACATATTCTTTCAAATGTCAATAAGAGTTATATTTTAGGGCAATTTATAATCAGGTCCATTGTTAACAATTTATAAACAGTTAAGGACAATCTAATATTAGGTCCCATCACACGGTAAGCGACGGAGAACGTCTATCGCCCAATCGTCCACTTGTTATGTCATTAGCGTGGACTTCTACAAGAATAGAATTAGTGGACCTAAGTGTTTAAAATATGTTAAAATTCCTTTAGTGTTTAAATTTTGTTTGTGAGGTACCTAAGAGTACTTTTCCCTATATTTTATAACTAGGATATAACAATTAACACTCTAATTTGGTTCTCTTGCATTCCAATGTCCACTCCGAAGATATTTTGAGACATAAATAACACTTGTAGAGTAGAGATATACAAAAAAAAAAGTGAGTAATCAAACTAAATAAATTGTGATCTATTATTTGAATTTGGACTTTTAAATAATGATAAGAGATAATATGGGGAGGAAGCAGAAACAGATCCCCACATATGCCTTATTTTGTTGAAAATGTAGTTTCTTTGGCCATTTTGCAAACAAAAATAAGAGAAGAAGCAGGATGCATGAAAAAATCAGCGTGCACGTTCATTATGCAATTGGCAAGTAACACACACATTTGCTCAGGTTCTGTGAAATGTCAAAGATCTTTTATTAATTTTAGTAAACAAAAAACAACTTGATCCTTTAAAAACACTTTCCTTAAGAATTATAAAATGATTCCCTAGTACAAAATAACACCTGAAAATGCAAAGTGATGGTTTTGCATTATTTACTTTGATCTTTGCAAGAATATGTCATGTGCTGTACACAAAAATCAATCGATAGTACTATCAGGGCGATATACACAAATATGCATATATGTATTAATTTATGCATGTATTATATGTTTGTATAATTAGAGTAACAATTTGATATTTTGCATGTGTTTACTTTTGAAAAAAAATATTTGTACATGTTCAGGTTTGAAGCTTATGAGCGTAGAGCGTCCTTTTGCTGAGAAGCACTATGAGGACTTGTCCGCAAGGCCATTCTTTAATGGTCTGGTTGAGTACATTATCTCTGGACCAGTTGTTGCAATGGTGTGGGAAGGTAAAAATGTTATTTTGACAGGAAGGAAGATCATTGGTGCCACTAACCCATCCGACTCTGCTCCTGGCACTATTCGCGGCGATTTTGCTATTGTGATGGGGAGGTAATTTGTTTTCTTTGGAATTTAATGATAAAATACAGATCAAATCTAGGGTATGTTTGATTAAAAAGATAAAAAGAAATGTTTTGCATGAAAATAATATACTTTTGGGAAAAAATCCTCAGGATATGTTTTCAAGCTAGATTTTTACCTTTTGTTTGTTTGATTGTATTGTAACAAAAAAATAATAATTAAGAGGAAAAATATGAGAGTCATGATACATGCACATATAAATTACACAAAAAATGTACGAACTAACGTGACACTATAATGGAGTATTTTACAATACTACCCACTCAGCGAGTGTATAACATTTTATTACATTACCATATCAGTTTGTGTAATTTATTATTTACTTTCTTTGTTCACATTGCATGTTTCGAAACATGGTATATATACGGTAAAGTTTTCCAACTTTGCTTTGAAAATGTTTTCCTATAAAATGGTGGGAAAATTAAAATTGAAAAAGAAAAAATAAAGCTATAGGTAGTTATATACTCTTCAACCTCTAAATAATTTTCATGAAAAATATTGCATGTGAAACGCTATCAAATGCTGAAAATCACCAAAAATTCCTTAATTATGATCAATGGTGGATCCAGGAATTTGAGTCAAGTGGGGCAAAAATTTCTGACAAAACTCGGGAATTCATGGGCGAGAGCTCCCGAGCCGATTTTTTTGGGTTGTTTTTACTTTTTTTTATGTAATTTTTAACCTTAAAAACGTTTGAGGTAGTAATTAACTAAATTTGGATTCCTACTTTGTTCGTGGATTTTTTTAATAATATTTCAACATAATATTACCCTAATGGGTTGTGTGTTGTCTCCTCGTTTCCGTTTAAATTTTTTTTCACGACTTCCTATATTTAAACAATTTCAGACTTGTTAAACACAAATTTCCTATGGATACACAAATTTGACACAATTTAAACAGAAATTTCAACGCAATTTAAACACAAATTTCAAACTGTTTAAACACAAATTTTCCATGGATACACAAATTTCAACACAATTTAAACAGAAATTTCAACACAAATTTCAATTTTGTTGATTGACATTTAAAAAAGATAAAAAAACATACTTGTTTTATATTCATTGTGAGAGATTTGGTGAGGTTGAGAACTTTAAAAAATACCCCCTTTTTTTATATAAAAAATTGAACTGGGGCAGGCCGCTCCACCTCGGCCTATGGTGGGTCTGCGCTTGATTATGATTAAAAATACGACTATCAAACGCACCATGTTAGCACATCTATTCGAATTGTAGTAGTATGTCTGTTATTTAGGGAGTTTTAAAATCTTTCATACTTACCCATCGGTCTCGATTTATGAATTTTAAAATATTTTTTGTATTGAAATTGCAGAAATGTGATTCATGGAAGTGATTCAGTTGAGAGTGCAAGGAAAGAGATAGCACTGTGGTTCCCTGATGGCACTGTGGAATGGCAGAGCAGCGTTCATCCATGGATCTATGAGTAAATTCTTCATCATGGTTAAGTTATTAGTGGCAGATATCTTCTGCTAACTTTAAATTATATTACACAATAAGGTTGTTCCATAAGAATCTGGATGGGATGCCACAGGCTTGAGTTGTGGAAATAATCTCTCTTTGTTAGTGAGAGTAAGGTAGTTCACTTCTGTTTGTGGTCACTTTTTTTAGTGTTGTGAAATGTTTTTTTTTTTGTGAAAGCTTGAGTAATGCAATTAGGCTTTATGAACTATAGTATAAAAATGAAAAGGATACATATACTTATAAATTGTGCAATTTTATCTTACTATAATGTGAGTGTGACAACTAGAGTTCGTAACTTGCATTTTAAATGCATAATCATGTATGGAAATTATGAGCAGAGGCATTTTTTTTTCATTTTTAACAATCATTCTCGCATTTAGGATCAGACATGCCTTGATCTTGAGAATACCTAACAGTTACATGGTATCAAGAATATGTGACACACACACGTCACATTTAGATATGTTAATAAATTATTTTGGCGATACGTAACAGACCTCGGCGAGATCCATAATCGTTCTAAATCGGCGATATGTAACACTGTTGTCTATTTTTACTACGCTCCTAGGTCTCTTAAATCAACATAATCGTTGTTTATGTTCAATTCAAGCCTTGAGTTCCATTTTGCTTGGTGCACATGAAACTCTCTATCCAACCCCCTCCCCCCCCCCCCCCCCCCCAAGACACACAAAATTTCATTATTTTCTTTCTTAAATATTTATTTAAAAAATAGGTGAGAAAATTTTCTTGTTAGGTTTCCAGTACTACTCGAGTAGTCATTATTCTCTGTGGTTCAATAAAATTCAAATACCTTAAACTTATATGAGAAGGGGATAAAGAGACAATCACACACAACACTGGCTGCACGAGGTTCAGGCATAAGATACCTTGTATTTTTAAGTGATTTATTTAATTTGATATATTTAAATAAATGAAAGTTCGAGTTGGGTGTTAGTTGTTTGGACACGAGGGAGACTTGGTTGGAAGGGTGGTTTAAGAGGGACGTTTTGTGATTTCTGTGTATGTGTGGTTGGGGACGGACATAATTGATCAAATGAGTTCGTATCCAAATGCTACACAGATAGAACAACATGTACAGCTGATAGATGAGCCAAGGGTCGCAGCTACCCGATAAAATGGCCTTTTGCAAAGTTTTTGACACAGTTGGTAGTTTAAAACATATTTAGGGTTCCAACCCCATTTTTCTCATCTAAACACACCTAACAAACCTAGAGTACATTCTCAAACCCTTATATATCCTTTGTAACCTTGGAGGTCTTGAGAGGCAATCCAAGAAGAGAATCGGACCAAGATCTTTCATTCCTTGTCTTCAAAGGCAAGTGATTCTTCCACCCTCCCCCCTTTCATGTGGTAATGGAATACCTTAACCTAATGATAATTAGGTTTTGTTAGAGTTAAAAATATACTCATGAATTAATCATGAATTTTATGTGATTATGTTAATAACTTTTAATCGTGAAACCTATTAGGATTGAGGTCATTGTATGATGGAGAACCGAAGACTTAGAGATTGTGATAAAGAAGATATGACTTGTGATTCTTGCTTTTACTTTGGATGTTCATGACGTTTGTGGTGGTTGATTAGTGAAAATTAATTTAGAAAATCTCTTCCCAGTCCATAATGGTTGGAATGATTAATTTGGAAATTAAAGAATAATGATTCCATCTTGCATAAACTACGTAATTAAAAATTATCTTAGAGATGTTCAAGTGAAAATCCAAGTTTTTACATATTATTTTTGGGTGTAAGCCCTATTATTTCATAATTAAAAAAATCGATGAAATCCTAGACTTTTATTACAAGATTTTTAGGTGGGAATGCCCAATTTTTTACAAAAGAATTTATGGGTGTTAAGCCTAAATTTTTATTACGTGAGAAATTTATGGAATTTACCTTTTATGCTCTTAATAATGAAAAGTTTTGTTGAGAGTAGTTTGAATTTAATGCAGGCTTGGTGAATATAGTTAGGCAAAGAGATAAGCTGATTTGTGTGGTATATGGTGAATTTTAGGGTGAGATCCTAAAGGGGGATTATTATGAGAGTGGTTTTTGTTGTTTAACCATGGTTATGAGATAGTGGCATTGGGATATTAACTTGTGCATAGGGGTAGGATGATCATTAGAGGATGATTTATCCATAACATGGTAGAATTTGTGACTAGGGGTGTGAGGTGTTTATGAATTTTATAAAATTATTCATGTGTTAGGACTTCGGTTATAGTGAGAATACATAGGTTGTTGAAGCATTCTTCATAATAATATAAATAAAAAATTACAAAATTAACCTTTATGTCTAGGCACATTTTCAATTTTAGATATAAATTTTCAAAAGTTGCGATGTTACCCATATTATGTTTGTATATAGTAAGTTCAATGCACACAAGGCCAATAATGATACTAATAACTGCAAAATTAAGTTATTTCATACACATAACACAAGATGTAAGTTGTTCGACAATTTGCCAGTGTCCACGGGGTGCTAGGATTTGTTATCTATTAATCAAGAACTCAGGTCGACAGAGTTATAGTATTGTTTGACGTTAAAATAATTCATGACCCATTATCATGGGGTTAGTTTACATTTATAAGGCGGTTTAGGAGATTCCCAACCCCCGTTAACTGTTTTCCTTAAGAGTTAGGACTCATCCTTTGATCATGGACAATCATTACAAGTTCTATAGCTTAAAGAGTCCTTTTTTTTTTACCAAAAGTCTTCATTAATAATGGGAGTATGCATCGAGCATATGCCGAGCACGTGTTAGTAAAATAATTGATCACACTGTTGCCCCCAAAGTTTAAGAGCTCATTGAGGTCACTGGGCTTTATGCCATGGCTGTACGATGATATTGGATTAGTCTTCGTGTTCTCCAGGGATAATAGGGTTCCTCTATTGGTCGGAGGTCAACAGTCGTTTGGGAATTCTGTAAATTTAATGGAGGGAAATATTGTAATTTCCCGAGTAGTTGAAGTATCTTCACCTATTAAATGCCCCATGGGCACGCTCGTAATTTGTTATTACGACTAAACCTTGGGGGGCGCAGTCGTCGCTTCAGTACCATCATTCTGGGGAACCATATGAATATTTCTCACCACGAAATACCATTCCCTCCCTTTTATCTTCATTTCAAAACTGAAGCATTTGGAGAAGAGTCCTCACTTCATTTATTTGTAAGCACCTTTGCTCGCATCCCTATTTTTTTCTACATTCTTGAATCTCATTTCTATAGTTCTTTCTTCGAGTTGTCCTTATTTTTCGACAATGGTGTACGTAATCAATGAAAAACCATTAATAAGTTAAAACTTGACTGTATTCACACGTGGGTCACTATAGAGCTAGTTGAGCGCCCTTGTGAATTCTGTAAGCTTGAGGAGGGTCATTGGTTTCCCTCAATTTTTATTACTGAGTGTGGGGTGACTTTTCCGCCTAATAACCGTTTTCTTGAATTATGTTAACACTTTGATTTCGTCCCATCCTAGGTTGCTCCAAATACCTGGAGAATCGTTAATGGGTTTCACCACATTAACGAACAATAAGGGATAAACAGGGCATCATCGATATTATGTAATGTTATCAATGGGCTTCGACCCATGAAAACATTTATTATCTAAAAATGAGGGTAGCCAATTGAGCCTTGGTGGTCAACTTGCCTGATTCCAACAAGAAGTATAGTAATCATGTCGTAATTGTGAAGAACTCGCAACCCCACCCCTTCCTAAGGGAACAAAATATAAAGAGAAAAAGTGCCCTAAGGAGGGAAAAGGAATATGTTAGGTCGATGTTGTGTTCCTTCTTTGCACTTTCCTTTTCATTTGATTGATTGAATTTTTTTCTCTTTGTTTCTTAATAGCAAAAAGCAAGAGGAAACATTCTCGCTATAAAGATGTCAACTTTATCGAACCTGAGAAGAGACAAAGATCATCCAAGATCAGATATGCGTTGATTTTTCCACCAAGCTGTGGCAACCAATTTTGTCTATCATAACATGATTCATGCCAATCAGGATAGTAAAGCAAATCACTAGTCGATTTAAAGCCAAATTTGGTAGGGATTTTTTCGAGCTGACTAAATCTAGGGGGTTTGATCCGAAGTTGGCCAACATTGAGTCTAAGCATAATAAAAATACTTTCATATTGCATATTGACCTCCTAAGAGAAAAGGGAGATAGTAATTCTTATTAAGAATGAGAAAAATGACCTAAGAGTCAAGATCGGGAGAGCTAACAAGTGTCTACCAGACAAATAAGAGAGAGGGAGCTTCCTTTCTTTAAAAGGAAAATGGACAACGGAGGGAAGACATGGAGAAGACCCAAAAGTCTTTGTATCATAAGGAGGCGATCATCAAAGGTCTATCTAAGAAACTAGATTGTCTTAGATTTCAATTCCACAAGCAACCTTGCCAAGTGTGAAATTATGGTTGTGATGTAGCTCTTTTAAATTACGATGCCATTTTGACCGATGCCTGGAACATTGCTTACAAGCATGTTCTGATTAATGTCTTAGTTAATGAAAAAGTGCCAAAGGATTCCCAACTATGGTATTTTTCTGACCATAGATGCCCCAATTACCAGCTCCCCCTCATAAACCTTAATCTTTATGGATCCTAGTGGATGCCATTCTAATTAATACTGAAGTATTTAGGCGATTATACCCTTAATGTAGATGACGAACTCCATTGACCACTTCACTTAATCAAAAGGTGACTCCAGGAGGGTCGTCGAGGATTACAGATTTGGCTGACAATGTTAGACACCATGGTCCTATCGAGGAAGTTAGGTCCTCAGGGTTAGGTCATCCAAGTAGCGCAATACTTCTCCATTCTAAAGTATTTGTAGTTTTCGATTTCCTTATAACATCTTGAAGTATTAATGGAATTTTTCATATTTTTCTTCCCCTTATGTTGTATGGTCCCTAGTCTTACCTTTTAGATGATTCATCACATCAAACCTTAGGCCTAAATCTATAAAAGAAAGAATGCACATGTATATGGGGTTGTGTAAGGACATTTTTCTCATGTCCAATATGTTTCATTTATGTATGTCGTACGCCGCTACATTTGGCACGTCACCTCAAGATCGCACATGACGGCTTCTATCCGAATTCCGGGAATCAAGCATTCAACATCTCCATTAATGTGTCCTACATATGCCTCAACGACTTCACGTTCCACGATTTTAGGGACTTAATGCAAGTGGTACGCAAGGGAACTCAAAACAGTGAAAAAAGGCTTGATAGGGAAGTTCAAGGGCATTTTCGTAATTTCACATCCATAGTTAGGAGGTCTGGTCAACTGGAAAGTTGAAGATCTCGCCGCAACAAAGATACTGGAAGAAACGGCACCTCAATCCGAGCTACGGTGAAGAAGTTATGACCTTTTGAAGTTGGAGAAAATTCCTTGAAGAATGCTGTTTTTTTTTTAACCTCATACCAGAATGGGAACACCAAACCGGTTCGGTGTACCCCAGATGGGGTTCGGTGTACCTGTACGCTGATAAGTTTTTAAGAGTTTTAACAAAGCGGGATTCTTCATATTTTTTCCTATAAATACCAACTTCGGGGGAGTTGTTTTGCAAGACTTTAGAAGACGTTTTTGAGAGTCCAAATTACTCTAGTCTTCATATTTTTGAGTCCCAAGACTCATGTTTTGATTCACACAATTGCCAAACCTTTGTGAATCTTTTGGTAACCCAAGAACACAACTTTTTAGTTTGTTCAAACCTTTGTGGAGAGATCTTTGCAACCGAGGGCTGCGTGTCATTGCTGAGGGAGTCTCTACAAAGTTTTATGGCTGCGTGTCATTGAGGAGTGCTGCGGTTCTTCCCTTGCTGATTGGACTGAGGTTCATGTGGGTTCGCTGCGTGTGGATTCATTGCTGTATTTCATTGTAAATCTTGTAAGTTGCGATTTACGCTTTATAGTGAAATAAAAGGTTTTGCCCTGCGGGGATTTTTCCTTAAACTTGGTGTCACATGATTTATTTGGTTATGGGTTGACACACACACGCACCTTAGATGCATGTTTAGGCGCTGAAATTTAATAAGTGTGCTAAATTAGAAATCTGCGAAGTTTTTCAATATCACGCATTCTCAAATTGGTATCAGAGCAGGTTACGCTAATTTATTGCGTATTCCTATTTTCCGCAAAATCGTGTGATATTGATTTTTTAAAATCAGTTTTGTGAAAAATTCGCATTTTTTCCTATGGAGCACTTATATAATCAGATGCCTATTTTTGATGGGTCTAATTATGCCTATTGGAAAGCTCGTATGAAATCGATTTTAAAATCTATTGACGAGCGGGTTTGGTTGCTTTGCGAAAATGGTTGGACTCCTCCCACGGTCACTGTTAATAATATCACCTCTCTAAAACCCGTGTCAGCCTGGACTGAGGATGATTATAAGTTGTCCAATTTTAACTCCCGTGGTCTGAGTGCTATTTCTGGTGCTATCACTCCTGATGAGTATCACCGAATCATGACGTGCTCCACGTCTAAGGAGGCTTGGGATGTTTTGAAACTGACACATGAGGGTACGAACGCTGTTAAAGAGTCTAAGTTACAAAATCTGGCCACCCAATTTGAGACTATCACCATGTCTGAGTCCGAATGCTTTGATGAATTTTATGCACGTTTGTCAGACATTGTTAACACTAGTTTTAATTTGGGTGAGGTGATTGATAACACGCGTGTCGTTAAAAAGATTTTGAGATCTCTTCCAAAACGCTTTATTCCGAAAGTCACTGTTTTGAACTCTTTGGGAAATCTGAAATCACTTAAGTTGGAAGAACTTGTAGGAGATCTTCAAACCTATGAGATAGACATGTTTCCTAAAACCATTAAGGCTAAGGATAATGGTATTGCTTTAAAGACTCATTTTAAGAAAAAGAAAGAAAAAGTTTGTGAGTTCGATTCTGAGGGAGATTTTGATTTTAATGATATGGCCTTGTTTGCGAAAAATTTTAAAAAAATTCTCAACATGAACAAAAATAATTCTTCCAATAAAAGGAATTTTTTTGAGAAAAATAAAAAGAAAGGAAAGGCTAAAGAAAGTAATGAGAGGAATGAATCTGATGAGGAGTGTGAGGAAGATTTAGAGAACATCACCTGTTTTGAATGTGGGGGTAAGGGACATAAGTCGTTTGAGTGTCCTACTTGGCTTAGAAAGAAAGGGAAGAAAGTAGCCATGCCTGCCACACTTAGTGATGATGAGGGAGATGAGTCGGATAAAGGTTTAGGACATGGGATGGTTGTCGCCTTTTCTAGTCATGTAAGCAAACCCAGTTTGTCTCACAAAAGTGCACACGAGAGCGATAATAGTGATTCATGTTCTTCGAGTGAGGGAGAAAGTGAAAGTGAGAGTGGAGATGAAAGTGAGCTCCAAAAAGCCTTTAGAGAGTTGTACACCGAGACCTTGAAAACAAAAAGGTATAATAGGGATTTAGGTCGTCGGGTTTTAGATTTGGAGAAAGAGAAGGAGGTTTTGAGAAAGGAGAAGTGTGATTTGGCCGACACGTTGTCTAGTCTGACGACACGTGTATCCCAACTCGAGAGTGATCTCGAATGTGCCCGGGAGGTCAAAGTCAAGTTTGAGAACGCAGCTAAGAAGGTTGAAAAGGTGGTTCTTAAGGGTAAAGGTGAGAAGTTAGGAATAAGTCATGACGGTGCTTCTGCTTCCTAATTAGCACCCGAGCCGGTTCCCACTTTAGTGACAGTTTCACATGTGTCTTACCCTAACCCACCTAGGCGTCCCATTCCTATTAGGAAAGTGCGTCCTAGAGTTTTTGAGAGAGGTGTTCCTAGGCCTATTTATGTTTGCTCACATTGCAAGAGGAGAGGTCACCTTAGGGAATTTTGCTTTAAGTTGGGGTATGTGTCACGTTTTGCTTCTACACGTGTTTCTGCCACACATGCACCCACACATGATACTTTACATCCTCCCGGAGACTACATGAGAAAGTTTGCACATTTAGGTGAGCAAGTTAAGTTTTTAGTCAAATCTTCACAAGAATTGATGGAGGTTTTTCATAAGTTGTCACCACCTTTGGAAAACCCCTCCGCACCTAATGATTGAGGTTTGACTTGTTTACTAGCATAGGGTGATTTTCATGATGACATTGTTTGCCTATTGCTAGTATGTATCATTTTTGTATATATTTTTTTTGAAATTTTTTTGAAAAATACAAAAAGATTTTATTTTGATAAAATTTTTGAAAAATTCAAAAAGAGATTTGCCTTTTATGGATGAGCATTTAAGATAGCCAAGTCACAACTTCATTCCATATATCCATGTGACTGTTTGATAGAGATTTGAGAGGCTACATCATTTCATCCATGTGCTTAACATTGATTGGAGTCCTTGAGATGTAATTAGTGATATTTCCTACATGCTTGACTCCTATATCCTTTAATGCACACATGCACTGCTATATTTGATTATTGCACTTGTCTATCACATATTGGCTTGAGTGTTTCTATCTCAATTCTGTCTATACAATGTATAAAATGCGATAAAACTTGACAAGATTGGATTGCATGTAAAAACCGTTTTGGTGAGACTGTGTGATTATTTGCATAACGGGGAGGGGCTGCGAAAGTTGATTCTTATCCTTTGCGCAAAAGCCACCGTTAAAAAGGACCTAAAAAATTGAGGAATTTTATTATCCGAGGTCCAAAGAGGTTAAAAGAGCCCGAAAAAAATGATATGGCAATAAAAAGCAATTCATGCCAAATATGGGCCATTTAGGCTTCACCCAATTCTCCAAAGTTTGAGAATTTAGTATACCTCTATTCAAAATATAAATCTGAGGGAGTTTGGTTGGAGATTGATAACGGGTTTGCACTTCCTTGAAAGTCCTGAAAAAGCATGAAAATCATTTTGGACGTTATTGGTGTAGAAATCACTTTGAGCTTTGATTTGTAGATTTGATATAGTCAATGTCTTATATTTCCTATCTCTTACACCAAAGGAAGCATTTGAGTTCATTCGTTAGGAATATCCAATATTCATCGTGCACATATGTCATGTTTGTATGCTTTGATTTTCCTATCGAATTTTGATCACACACATTCTTTTACGCTATCACCGACTTGGTTGTTTTATGTTCATTCATGGTGTGATTTTATACCGTGACACCCCGATTTTGCTTGTTTGATTCATTCTTCTTATTTGTCTATTTGGGGACATCATAAAAAGGGGGAGAAAGAATTATCATTTTATGGGGGAGTTTGAATTTTGGGGGAGTTTTGAGATTTGACTTATGCTTATCATATATTGGTATCTATGTTTATCTCATTTCAAACTCGATACGTCACTTGGTATTTTTTTCTTTTTCTCATGTGTGTAGGTACTACAATGATGATCTCTGAATTGCACACCCTGATGAGAAAAGATTTGAGATTCCTGAACATTTGAAGAACAAACGATGAAGACTATTCATTTGTACCTTTTCCAGTTTTGGGTTCATGGGAGGGTATATTTGTATAGGCAATTTCATATTTGATAATTCGGATTTTTTATGTATGTACCGGCATAGACATAGGGGGAGATTTGTAAGGACATTTTTCTCATGTCCAATATGTTTCATTTATGTATGTCGTACGCCGCTACATTTGGCACGTCACCTCAAGATCGCACATGACGGCCTCTATCCGAATTTCGGGAATCAATCATTCAACATCTCCATTAATGTGTCCTACATATGCCTCAACGACTTCACGTTCCACGATTTTAGGGACTTAATGCAAGTGGTACGCAAGGGAAGTCAAAACAGTGAAAAAAGGCTTGATAGGGAAGTTCAAGGGCATTTTCGTAATTTCACATCCATAGTTAGGAGGTCTGGTCAACTGGAAAGTTGAAGAGCTCGCCGCAACGAAGATACTGGAAGAAACGACACCTCAATCCGAGCTACGGTGAAGAAGTTATGACCTTTTGAAGTTGGAGAAAATTCCTTGAAGAATGCTGTTTTTTTTTTTAACCTCATACCAGAATGGGAACACCAAACCGGTTCGGTGTACCCCAGATGGGGTTCGGTGTACCTGTACGCTGATAAGTTTTTAAGAGTTTTAACAAAGCGGGATTCTTCATATTTTTTCCTATAAATACCAACTTCGGGGGAGTTGTTTTGCAAGACTTTAGAAGACGTTTTTGAGAGTCCAAATTACTCTAGTCTTCATATTTTTGAGTCCCAAGACTCATGTTTTGATTCACACAATTGCCAAACCTTTGTGAATCTTTTGGTAACCCAAGAACACAACTTTTTAGTTTGTTCAAACCTTTGTGGAGAGATCTTTGCAACCGAGGGCTGCGTGTCATTGCTGAGGGAGTCTCTACAAAGTTTTATGGATGCGTGTCATTGAGGAGTGCTGCGGTTCTTCCCTTGCTGATTGGACTGAGGTTCATGTGGGTTCGCTGCGTGTGGATTCATTGCTGTATTTCATTGTAAATCTTGTAAGTTGCGATTTACGCTTTATAGTGAAATAAAAGGTTTTGCCCTGCGGGGATTTTTCCTTAAACTTGGTGTCACATGATTTATTTGGTTATGGGTTGACACACACACGCACCTTAGATGCATGTTTAGGGGCTGAAATTTAATAAGTGTGCTAAATTAGAAATCTGCGAAGTTTTTCAATATCACGCATTCTCAGGTTGTCTCCGAGCTAGAATTTTTTTAACTGTTTAGTATTAGGTGCCTAGGGTTTCCCCATAGGCCTTCCATGTGCTATGAGAAATTATGTATGGTTTGTTAAACACCAAAATAATTAAGTTCTCATTGGTTATTTGTCGACCAAATATTTAGTCTTAAATAATACATTTTAAAGAAGTGTCCCTAGTCGGGGGACAAGTGGTGGTTCTTGGTCAACCTTCCAATAACTATTAAACGAAGACATTATAAAGAAGATGGACATCTAGGTGATAGATACTATGTCAAACAAAATTCATTTGACTAGGATTCTTATATATTAAATGATCATTATGTTCCACTTAGAACAATGAAAAAAGATAATAATGTAAGTATGAGTACAAGAATTATGACAATAGAATTCCACGAAACAATCACAAAGAACAAAATGTAAAAATCACACACACAACAATAATATACATGGTTTGGCAATTTGCCTATGTCTATGGAGAGGTTTTTATTATCGTTTCTTTCAATGCTCAAGATTACATCCCCTTGACCCTGATCAGGGTTTTCAATTTCTAGTAGTGAGAAATAAGTGATTCAATTCTATAGGTAACTCAACCAACATGTTAGATAACACGTAACTGTCTCTGAATATCTATCTGAGATTGTTGATAATTGATTCGTGCCTATCCCCATGCATTTAAGCATGTGTTAAATAAATGGATAAAAAAATAATTATCTTAAAATTGGGCCGGGCAGTTCATCTTGCGTGCTGGGCTAGTCGACTGAATGATTGGGTTCTTAATATGCCCTAAAATATTTAGGCTGATAATTTGGGTCAATAGATTTTAAATAAGTCCAAGGCCCAAGGCTTGGCACAGTATAAAAACCGACATGGCATGTTTGTAATTAAAGAGGATCACTGAGGGTATGCTAGTCTAGAGGAGTAAATGGAACGTCGAGATCTTCCTAGGAAATCGTAACTCATCATTTGAGACATTTTAAACTTTGGTCGTGTGAAAATCAACCGTCAGTTCACTATTTCTGGGCGTATATGTGTGCAAACTTCATCTCCAATCTTATCTTCCTGCTCTTTACTTCTTATTCAGAGCTTTCTTGAGTCATTCTCACTTGTAAGTTCTTCTGACCTTCTTCTCTTATTTAAAGTCTTTTTCTTTTTTCATGGCTTTGTTTGCTCGTAAAACTATAGCAGAATTTAGGAAATGCTACGGTATTCCTGATTGGGTGGACATTAAATGTTCTCCCATCCCTAGATATTTTCATTATATAGAAGACGAACATTGGATTCATTTTATCCTGATCACACGGGGGGTTTGACATTTCCCCCCAATCCTCTTTTTCTACGATTCTTCAAGTATTTCAATATTGTCCCTGCTCAATGTTTTTAAATGTTTAGAAAATTATAAATGGTGTCCATAGAATAAACAAATTATATGGGACCAACTTGCGACTTGTTAAAATTTAATATTGTTATGTCTAGTTGCGTAGCAGTGAAGGTATCCTATACTTGAAGACAAGAAGTGTTGATAAGGTCTTGGTCGTGAACCTATACGATTCCCATAAGGAACAGTGGAGCCAAGGCATTATTTGCTAGGAATTAGTAATATCCTCCCCATCATGAGGGTATAAGGTAAAGGGGCCTCAGATCCCTACCTTTGGGCAGGAATATATAGGTTGCTGACACTTTCTCTTACTGAATCCTATACCTATTGTTACTCTGTCTACTTTTTTCGACTGCATATTTTCTATCTGTTTTGCAGCTCGTGATAGGAACCAAGAACCCACTTCTAACTAGCTAAGGTTTCGTGATCTCTTAAAGGCTTAGAAAATTAGGGATAGGCTTTTTGATTGTGAGCATCCTGACTCAGTAGCCTATTTTCTAGAATACAAGAACACCACTAGCAATTTTATTTCTCGACCAGTGGATAAAATTCTTAATTTAGAACTTCCAAAGGAGGAGGTTGGTGGTTTATCTGAGCCCATTGATTTAAAAAAAGAAGAGGAAAAAAGTGAGGAAGAAGAGGAAGAGGAAGAGGAAGGGAAAGAAGACAAAGAATAGGAGTCTGAAGGTGAAGGTGATCGCGAGGATGAGGGTATGGCTCCACCTAAAAGAAGATATTTAATTCTGCCTAATGAAGATCAAGACATGCTCTCTGATCGGATTAAGTTCTTAAATACTACTGAGAGGGACTCTCCTATGGCTGGTGGTTCCAAAATAGGAGCCAAAGGGAAGGAGAGTGAGGCAGATAAGAAGAAAAAAGAGGAAGATGAGAAAAGAAAAGAGAGAGAGAGGGAATGTAAAAGAGAAGAGGAGAGGAAGAAGGCACAGGCCTTGAGGGCCCCTTCTGTGCCTTCTCCTTTTCTGATGGCTGGGGGGTCGAGTGTAGCTGACACCCCCTGCTTGCCCCCAAATTTCTAGATGGGGCAGTACTCACTGCAGATCACGAGCGATTGATGAGGATAGGGCCTAACCAGTTATCCCTCAAGTCCACTCAAGGGCTTGCTTTGGTATGCTCATTTTTCTCTCTGCTCTACTTAAATACTTTTTTAATTCCTGTAAATTAATCTATGCTTCTCCTTTTTCTTGCAGTTTATTTCTGATTTTAGCATATTGCTTTATGGTCAAGCAGACTAGTCGAGAAAGAATGTTGATCTTGAAGGGGATCTAAAGAAGTGCGACGAGGCTTTAGCCAGTGCCAAAGCCACCTTCGAATGAAAGAAAGAACAAGCTTTGGACGCCCTTCAGGAGAAGTCAGTGAAGAGTTGGCCGATCTACAATCTACTTATAATTTGGTGATCGCTAACAAACTGAAGATTATTGAGGAAAGTAAGGATCTAGTCGGCAAGGTTGAGTAGCTGAAGGGAGAGTCCAAAACTACTAGGGATGGCGAGTGCAATGACGATTGGGAAACATTTTATGATGATATAACCTGTCAAATAGTTTATGTCAGGCGGCTGGCCTTTAAGAAGGGTTGGGAGCAGGCCTTAGGAGCTGTTGGGTCCTTGCAGAATCTGATTTGTTAAATTAACACATGCCAAACCCCAATCATATAGTTGCTGAGGAGCCTCTGGTCGACCAGACTATTGCTCGCGCGAAGAGTGATGCTGGGGTGATCGTGGTTGCTGATGACTATGTTGTGAGAGCTGCTGATGACCAAGCTATAAGAGCTACTAAAAAAGGAAAATGGTCGGCGTTTTCTGAGCAAGTGGAGCCTTAGTAGTCATAGGATCTTTGTCCTCTCTTTATTTATTTTTTCTATTGGTAATGCCTTGTAATTCCCTCAAAATTTGTATTGGCCTTTACCCGACTTGTTAATAATGAAAACGTCTTTTTCGCTTGTTTTGGCATTTTTTCTGCTCCGTGTGACTGATGTCTGTAAAATATATTTTCTGATTTATTGATTCTAGGCTATTTACTTAGACAATTACATTCCTCTCGACTCCCGATTAGGGAAGATCCTTGGTGTTGATACAAAAAATTATCCACCTACGTGGACCAATAAGAACTGGACAACTGTCTCCCTACAAGGCAAAAATCTTAGTTAGTAGACAGTTACTCAATGGGCATGCCGACCAACATGAAGAATGCAGATCATCAATATAAATGACGAGCCACCACACGGAAAGTACAACCAAACGTCTTATCGCACGTAGTTCATACAACCAACCATCAAATTCATTATGTACGGGTGTAAATGCTTAAAAGAATAAAGGCATTCCAACCCTTGATCTCCGGGTCACTATAATTATATTGTATTCCTTTCATCAAAGGCAAGATATAACCGATTCTAGGATATTCTTATTAGCAAGAGTACCTAGCTTTCTGTAATCACTAAAATCAATAACATAACAGTGGGCATAGGCTTTCTTTTACAGCTGAACCACTTTAAAACTCTTTGTCCTTTATTCAATTATTTTATTATAATCTTATATTTTATCTGTGATTAAAAAAATAGATTTAGTCCATTTTTGACATCAAAAGATTGGCGCCGTCTGTGAAAATGTATGTCTAATTGATATTCTCAATCTCGCATATCCTTGTTCAAGGAAAAATGAATGATCTAGAGACTAGTCCCAGAAACAAGGCAATCCAACTGTTCCATCGACTCCGCCTATAATAACTGACCTAAATAGGATTCTTGCAAATATTACCAGGGTCAAGATGCTATGCAGGAAATAATGAGGAGATTGGCTCAGTCAATATAAGCTAGATCTCCAGCCCTATCTAGGCAGAAAATAGTTCCTTCACTAAGGAGAGAAATGCCGCCACCACCTCCTAGGCATAGCCTATATAGTTATTTTAGATCATTGCATGATATGACTTATCACCCAAGAGTCAGTTCATCGATTAGAGTAACAGAGTTCTATGATGGCCATTCTTTCTCTTTTGATAGACCAAGCATTATGTAAATATTGACCAAAGCTTCGCCTTTTGATCGTTTGGGACCCCGAGAAAATAGGAACCTTCCTAAAGCGTTATTTAGAACCACTCAACATCCATTCGATCATCGTAAAGCCTCAGTCAGGTCAAAATCAAGCATCCGACGATCTGTACACGCAGAGCAGACTTCTCAAGAAGAGAGCTCAATGCAAACACATGGTCGGGACAGCCAAGCTACTTCACATAAATTTGATGCATGCAATCCATAATGGAAATGATCAATCCAGTGATTGGAAGATCGGTTGGGAGAAATAGTAAAAGCAAAAAATCCATTGCAGAGGAATTTCTTTAAAAGATCTCCCTTCATTCAGGCAATTATTGATTTCCCAACTCAATCTAAGTTTAAAAACCCTATGGTCACCCCCAAATATGATGGTAAGACTAATCCATTTTTGTACATCGAGCAATATCAAGCTACAATTGACATTTATTGAGTCCCCGATGAGATAAGATCTAGATCATTTTTAAATACCATTATGGGTTCTACCCAAATATGGTACAATAACTTGCCCTGAGGATAAATTGCCAACTTCAACCAGCTTGCCGAGTTATTCAACAGAAATTTTTGTTTTGGGGCCAAGCCAGTAAAGAAAGTAGCCCATCTCTTGAGTGTAAGGAAGCGAGTAGGGAAACAACCAGGGAGTACATTACTCGTTTTAACAATGAGAAATTAAAATTAGTTGGCTATGAGGAGAAAATAACCATCACTACTCTGGTGAGTGAATTGCTTCCCAAAAACCTATATTATGCTCTAGCCAAAGATCCTCCTAAAACCATGACTGAACTCATGGCTAAGGTAGGAAAAATTATGAACGATAAGGAAGTAATGGCTGCAAAGTAGAGTCTAGCCACAAAGCCTAATAAGAAGGATCAAAAGAAAAAGAAGGAGCAGAAGCCGAAGAAGGATGATAAGCTAAAAAAATATGAAACTTATATTCCATTAACTGTCAGCATTCACCATATCCTATAGGAAATCAAACACAATAAAGATTTGCAATGGCCTGAAAGGTTAAGGGAACCTCCTAACAGGAGGGATAAATCAAAATATTATGAATTCCATAAGGATCATGGCCACACAAAAAATCATGGCCACACAAAAAATAACTGTATCGCTTTGAAGAACGAAGTGGAGTCCCTCATTCGCCGAGGAAAATTGAACAAATTAGTTGATTGGCGAGATGGTGGAGAAGCAAGGGGAATATCAAATTCTCCATTGATTAGGCATAAATTCTTCTCATTTATCCCTTTAATTTAGAAGATTTTATCGCTCCTCGAAGTGTAATACAAGTGGATTTATATCATATCATTACTATTGACAAGTTTCTCACGAGTATGCCGAGTTTCGTGTATGTTCCAACCATTTCGCAGGTAATTAGTGATTTGATTCGAGTTTTGTACCAAAATCTCCCAAGAAACACAAGAAGGAAAGGTTTCTGCAAAAGGTGACAAGATGGAACCGAACCCAAGGGAAAGAAAATGAACCGATTCCATCATGGGAAAGTGCTCTATAAAGACTGTCAAGAATAGAACCGAACCAAAGGGAGGGGAAAACGAACCGATCTTATACCTGGAAAACTTCTTGTGAAGAATCAACAAGATGGAACCGAATTGAAGTAGAGAAATAAAGAACCGATCCCATGCTCGAAGAATTCTCTGTAAAAGCTGTCAAAGACAGAACCGAACCGAACCCCTTAACAGGATCGGTTCCGTTCTCGATTTTTCGAGCTTATCCACTTGTAAAAATTAGAATCCTATTTGGTTCAAACTATTTTATTCCGTAGATGATAAATTATAAACTCCTCCCGACATTGAGGGAGGCTTCTACTTCGTGAAGGAAGCAATTGTAATTAGTTTTAGAGGAAAAATAACATATAAACCCTAGTTTTGATTCCAGTTGCAGTTCAAGTAAATTTCTTCCAATTCCTTCGTTTATTATTGCAGTAGTTCTTTCGTTAGTAAGTATTGGTTATTCTCTTCATCTTTATTCAGGATTTAAAATGGTTTCTTTAATTCCAAACGTGTTGTCTACAAGTTTTCATATGTCCGGCTAGATTTCTAAGGCCGGGATGCATGAACTCAACCTGATGTGGTAGTTGTATGTGTATAGAATTAATCCTCTAAATTTAATGATTTGATTATGACCGTATTGCATAGAAATGCGACAATTGTAGATATTTGGATCTCGTTTGCTTCAGGGTAACCGGGATGCTTCATAATGCAATTTGAGTGTCAGTATCGTAGTGCCGATTTACTTATCCTCTGATTATGTATGGTGCGGGCTTGGACCTCATATATGTAATGCTTGGGAGTACTAAATTTTGGGTCTAATTAATCATTTAAATTTATGATTAGTTTTATACCATCGATACTCTAGTGTTGAGGGATTGTATCCCCGTCCTGTTTTTCCTCATCATATAGTTTAAATTTTAATTCAATTATCATCAGTATTTTAGGTAATTTAGAGTAGTTGCATTTCATTCATATTGCAGTTTATTAGTTAACCCTTTTAAAAATTACATTTAGCTATAGTCATTTCACCAATAAAATCACCTTTTCCTTTTCCTTTAGAGTCAGAGTTAGGATTACTTCGTCTGTCCAACCTCGTTACAACTGTGTTGTCCTATTTCCCTGAGGATCGATACCTGACTTATCGAATTATTACTAGCGTGACATGCTTGCACTTGAGCCTAGAGAGTACGCACTTCTGAGACACATTCTTAGTCGCGTCAAGTTTTTGGCGCTGTTACCGGGGATCTAGGTAGACTTAGGATTATATCAAGTCAATCTCAAACTTTGATAAAAAAAATTTGAAAAATCCAAAAAAAATATAAAAAAATTTAAAAGCACAAAAATATTCCTCATCATCTCTCATAATCCTGTTAATGCAAAATTCTGAACTCATTCCAACTCCCCATAATACTCCAACCCACATTTATGAAAACTCGATAGTTGAGTACGACCTCGATAGCCCTCACACTCCAAACGTTCCATAATTCTGGGTTCCATCTCCCACGCCTACACACACCCCAATATCCTTCTTAGGACACACTTCAGAGCACGCTTCGAGTATACCCAGTGAGGACATAGAGTCATCCAGTGAGAGAGCCATGTTACAACACGATAGTGTAGCTGTCGGTGATTAAGAGGCCCCGTACCACTCATTAAGAGAGCTCTTATATCTCGAGCGCACTGTCACTCCAGGATGCATTTTACTCCCGTATAATGCAGGGTAATTTCTCTTTAGGAATGAGATGATCCAAATATTTCCCACTTACCATGGAATGGATTCAGAGAAGCCATATCTCCACATCATGGAATTTGAAGAGGCGTGTGAAACCCTCAACGATCAAACTTGCACAAAAGATGTGATCCTCCTCAAACTCTTCCCGTTCTCGCAAAAGGACAAGGCTAATACCTGGCTATGATCTTTACCTCCAAACTCGATTTCATCATGGAACGAGTTACAATTTAAATTTCTCAAGAAATTCTTTCCTACACATCGAACGAACTCCATAAGGGCTCAAATTCAAACCTTTCGACAACTAGAAAATGAGTCGTTCGATCGATGTTACGATCATTTCAATGAGTTAGTCACCTTGTGCCTGCATCATGGACTTGATAAACTGCAAATCATTTCCTTCTTCCATAACGGGCTGAATATGAATTCCAAACAACTCGTTGAGACTATGTGTGATGGTACCTTTGTCGAATTAGACGCCAATGATGCTGAGCTTCACCTGAGGTATGTCGTCAAGACTACTACATGTGACCCTAGTGCTCAAAATCGAACTCGTCAAGCGACCACCATTCCATCGGCGTCCAGCCTATTTCACATGGATATGAATGCTATGATGGATAGACGACTCGATCTATTTGAGAAAGGAGCGTGAGAAATACTTGAGGTATGTGGAAGAGGACCAACTGGATCCATCCTAAACCCCGTCGAGAAGGTGTGTGCGATTTGTGAGGCGAGTCATTCAACAGAGGAATGGCCGATAATACCCGCATACAAAGTTATGCTTCAGGAGAAAATAAGTGGTATAGGAGGATTCAAAGGTAATTTCGGTGCTCCGCAAAAGAATTCTTACAAGCCTTCATGGAAAAACCATCCTGGTTTTAGCTATGGGCAACAACATGCTGCGATGAATTCTAATTCACATGTTGCCCCTCCTCCACCATCGCACTTTCAATAATCTCCACATATGCAAGGACATGTGCAAGCACCACCACCTCAAGGGGAATATATTACTCCACCGTGGAGAAATCTTAAGGATACGATGAACCAATTTATCAATACCCAGAATGAAACCAATGCTAGATATGATTGCATAATCAACGACATAAATGCAAATATTTTAAAAATAAAATCATCGTTGAGTATCCAAGAGAAGGGTAAGTTTCCTGCCAAGGGCCAACGACCACCCCAAGGTCAAACTAGTGTTAGCTCCACCTTGATAGAACATCAGGAGCAATGTCAAGCTGTGACCACTCTTCGTAGTGGAAGAGTCGTTGATTTATCACCTCCCCCACACGACGCAACCAAATACAAGGAGATTTTTCCTGGCACGAAAGAGGCCGAAGACGTCCCTTTGAAAGAGAGTGATAAAGAAGACACTAGTGAGCCCGAGGTAGTAGTGAAACCACCCACCGCGGCACCGTTTACTCAAAGGTTGGTTCCTTCCCATAAAGGGAACCCCCATGATGAAGTGCTAGACCTGCTAAAGCAAGTAAAACTAAATTTACCATTCCTCGATTCCAGTAAGAAAATTCCTGCTTATGCAAAAGTAATCAAAGACTTGTTAAGAGTGAAGAGGAAGATGAAGGTAAAGAAAAATGTATTTCTAGCACAGAACATGAGCTCCATTCTACTTAATGATCTCCCACCAAAATTCAAAGATCCCGGTGCACCCTCCATTTCCTGCATCATTTAGAAGCCTTACTTGACTTGGGAGCAAGTGTCAATATCCTCCCTTACGCCATCTCTATGAAACTAGATCTGGGTGACCTTACGCCCACAAAGATCACTCTCCAGTTAGTGGATTGAATCGTGAAGATCCCAAGGGGTATAGTCGAGGACGTGATCGTTCAAGTTGACACTTTCTACTTCCCGATAGACTTTGTCATTTGGGACACGGATCCCTCCTTTGTCTCGAGCAATCATGTTCCCATCATTCTCGATCGCCCATTCTTAGTTACGGCTAACGCAATTATCCATAATCGAAATGGGAAGATGAAACTCACCTTTGGGAACATGACCTTAGAGACTAACATCTTCTATATAGCCCAACATACGGGGGAAGAAGATGATCTTCACGTGGTGAGCCTAATCGATGAGATACTAGAGGAGTATTTTGAGGAAAATTATTGTGGAGATGCCCTAGGGTCCTGCTTAGTGTTAGGGCACGAGAGAGAGGGGACGTATACTGAATTCGAGAGGGAAGTGTAGGAGTTGTGAGAGTTACTTGGTGTGAGAGCGTTGGACGATGTCGCGAGAGATGTAAGTTGGGTTTCTCGATTCGAGAAGTTACCGCCAAGGGAGGAACGCATGGTTCCCTCAAGTGACAAATTTCCGACCCTCAAATTGAAGAAACTACCCTCCCATATTAAATATGCATACCTAGGATAGGATGATACATTTCCTATTATTATCTCCTCTAGCCTAGACGAAGAGCAGGACGGTAAACTGTTAAAGATTCTGAGGAAGCACCAAGGTGCTTTCGGTTGGTGTATTACTGATTTGAAGGGGATAAGTCCTTTTATTTTCACCCAGAAGATCCATCTCGAAGAGGATGTAAAGCCTTCTAGAGAAATGCAAAGAAGGATAGACCCCAATATGAAAAAAGTGGTAAGTGTGACACCCCGCCCAATTAAATATATGGTGATCAGTCCTCTACCAATTTAAAAAAGAATGTTCGGTTGGTTCATTCTTAGCATCACTGTCGAAAAACTTTTTAACATATTAATCACCTAATATAAAATTAAGCTAGGTGTAAAAACATTTCCAATTTAGTTTAACCAAGTAAATCCACTTTCATTTATCCTTAAAATATAAACAATTCACCACACATAGGAATGTAAATAAATACTGAACATGAATCAAGTACTGCAATAAATAAGACTGAGTAAAACTCTCAGTTCAAAACTCCAAGCCATCAACTAAACTGAATACAACAACTCTGAACAAGAAGTCTAGATGATACTGAATGGAAAGAATAGATGCGTCTACTGCAAGGACCTACAACTTCCACAACAGCTGCAGCACGTCAAGCAATCCAAATCTCTAAATATGATACTCCTGTGGCTGAGCACCTGATATAATACATATATATAGCAAAAGAGAGAAGAGATACAAGAAAGGGGTCAGAGCCCGATGTGTAAAAATATTTTAGCAAGTATTTAAAACTGGTTCTTAAAATAAGTCTTATACGCATGTTAGTTATCGAACTCTCACATGAGTTTCTCACCTCTCGTCTATTGTGCACGCCTAACGTACATCTAATCTCCCCTAGTTATACCTCCTAGTCTAACTAGTCAGAAACCATACTAATACTAACTATGCTCACTAGTAGTATTCCCGCATCGCCCATACAATACGCTATTCAGATAGTTTATATCACATACTAAATTTCATTATTCACTCTTTGAATGATTAAATCTTTTATTTACTAAGATTATTTTACTTCTCATTTTCATTTTTCTCTACTAGTCCCACAAAGTAGAATGTTACCCAAGTACACTCATACATATATATAGTCTCATCATCTCTATATATATACACTAATCCTGCACTCTTAGGTTAAGACCACTTGGTGCAATGAAATGATTATTATTATTACCAAGTCTACTAATTTCACACAATAGCAATATTCACAAGTCCATATATATATATATATATATATATATATATATATACTAATCCTGCACCCCCGGCTAAGCCCCATTAGTGCATATCTCCAGAAAATCTTGCATCCCCGGGTTAGCACCCATTAATGCACCTATCAATAATAATTCAGCACCCCCAGGTTATCACCCATTAGTGCACCTAACAATAGAATATTGCATCCCCGGGTTATCACCCATTAAGGCACCTATCAATAATAATTCAGAACCCCCGGGTTATCACCCATTAGTGCGCCAAACAATAATCATCTTTGTACCCCCGGGTTATCACCTATTAGTACACTTAATAATAGAGTTTCTGCACCCCCGAGTTATCACTCATTAGTTCTCTTAACTATAAAGTTCTTGCAGCCCTGGGTTATCATCCATTAGTGCTCCTAATAATAATATCACATAATAGGCATACACACATCCTATTATAATTTATAGTTATTTCTCCAACCTACATATATACTCTTCATACGTATTTTAACCTCATTACTATGTATAGTATAAATAATTAGATTACTATCTCTCTCGTAATCTCCAAGGTACATTCTCTCTATATTGAAATAATTAAAGTATTAATTCCCACATACTTTTCCCAAAATTCCTTCTTAATTGAATTTACTATTTGGTAGTTTCTCTCACTCCAATAAACCAATAAACTCCAAACTGGGCTCTAAGCAAATTCCCAGAAATTCACCCTGTGGTTTGAACCAGAATGACATGTCGTTCGAACCAGAATGACATGTCGTTCGAAGGAATTCCAATGTCGTTCGAACCACTTCCACATGTCGTTCGAACCACTTCGCATGGGATCCCCATCTCGTTTGAACCACTTCCCGCGAGATCGCGCGAGATTGCACTGTTCGTCTTCTTCACCAAACTTCAGCGTTTTTCACTATTTTAAACCTAAAAACCTCTAAGATTCGTTTCCCAACAACTCATCATCAATACCCATAAACACGTAATAGGTTATAAGTCATTCCTAATCTCCTAGGAACATTAATTCGTCATAAATCATCATAAATATATCAAATCCCCAAATTAATTCATATGAACCCTAGTTTCCAAATTTTCAATTAAAGAACCTAATCAACCCAGATTCGTTCATCAATATATAATCAAATTCCGTGATTAATCCTCTACATACATGAAGGAAATTCAGCCACTAATTAAACCAATCCTTAATCATAATTTAAAGCTCCAATGTTCACCCAATTAACATATAAATCATGATTAATTCCACCTATACTAACATGAGCATGATTATTGCTAAAAGAAAGCAAGTAATAAACACTTGCCTCGAATATAACGGTCTGATCCATTGGTGATGTTGGTATATACGCGTTCCTTTCTTCTCGATCTACGCGTTAGTGGTCACGGTTATGCAAGGTGAGGATGATTTGTCCCTTTTCTCTTGGAATTTGGTTCTCCCTCACATTCTCCATGGCCGTTCTAACTTCCTGTAACTTCTTAACCCTAATGGACTTCCTTGGCTGATATAATTACTCTTAATTTTCGTCCATTAATTTAGCCCAAAAATATAATTTACTAAAATGCCCTCTCGGGATGCTGGTTAGGCCTAAAATCGCCCCGGAACCCAAACTAAACACCCGGGTATACTATTTTGACTGTCTCGACCCTTCCGGACTCAATGGCGCACTCGAAATGACCATACAAGTTAATAAAAATAAATTCTCTTTTTATTCCATTCAATTAGTCCCGACGCGACTCACACGTGTGAAAGACTAAAATTACCAAACTGCCGTATTTCTCACTTCCGAAAATTTATCAAATATCATAATTCCATATTACATATCGCACAGTAATATTTAATAGTTCTCAACAATAAGTATTAACCCTTGGCACGCTAGTTAATAATTATTTTAATCTGGATTAATAACAAATTAATTTCTCACATTTTAATTTAATTAATCCAACAAGAAAAATTAATCGCATTCTTATTCCCATAATAATAATAATTAATCACATAATTATTTAAATCGTAAAAAATACGAGGTATTACAGTGGGGACCGAAATCATTAAGTTATTGGATGCTAGGATTATCTACCCAATCTCGAATAGCAAGTGGGTGAGACCTATTCAAGTTGTCCCGAAGAAGTCGGGCATGATCGTGACTGAGAATGCTAAGGGAGATCTAGTTCCCCAACGTACCACCACCGGGTGGTGCGTTTGCATTGATTATCGAAAACTCAATGCGGGAACTAGGAAAGACTATTTCCCCTTGCCATTTATTCATCAGATGCTTGAGAGAGTAGCGGTCCATCCTTACTATTGCTTCCTTGATGGTTATTCCGGATATAACCAAATTGAGGTAGACGTACTTGACCAGGAGAAAACGACCTTCGCTTGACCTTTTGGTACATGTGCCTACAAATATATGCCATTTGTCTTGTGTAATGAACCCGTGACCTTTCAAATTTGCATGTTGAGCCTATTTAGTGACATGGTTGAGAAAGGACTCGAAGTGTTCATGAACGATTTTAGCATTTTTGGCACCTCTTTCGATCTTTGTCTCGAAAAACTGGAAAAAGTACTTGCTCGGTGTGTGAAGAATAACTTAGTCCTAAATTGGGAGAAATGCCATTTTATGGTTACTGAGGGAACAGTTCTTGGCCATATAGTTTCATTCAAGGGGATTGAAGTTGATAGAGCAAAAATAGATGTCATAGCTGACCTACCCCTACCTAAATCGCTGAAAGACGCGTGCTCCTTCTTGGGCCACGCGGGGTTTTATAGAGGGTTCACTAAGGACTTTAGCCCCATTGCTAGACCCTTAAGTAATCTCCTCATGAAGTAAACCCCATTTGAGTTGGCAGAAGCATGCCATAGCACTTTTGAAAAAATGAAAACCATGCTTGTGTCCGCTCCCATCATGCAAGTTTTGGATTGGTCCTTACCATTCGAGCTTATGTGTGATGCTAGCGATTATGTGATAGGGGCTATTTTGGGCCAATGAAAAGACAAACAAGATCATGTCATCTACTACGCTAGCCGGACTCTTACTGGACCATAATTTAATTACTCTACCATAGAGAAGGAGTTGCTAGCGGTAGTTTTTGTTCTTGACAAATTTCGGTCCTACCTTATCGGTTCTCCCATCACTTGCTTCACCGACCACGCGGCATTGAAATACCTACTTGTGAAGAAAGACATAAATCTGCGCCTTATAAGGTGGATCCTACTCCTATAAGAGTTTAATCTCTCTATTAAAGATAAAAAATGAGTGGAAAACGTCGTTGTCGTTAAATTATCTCGGCTTTTGTCCGACGTACCTAGTGATCCGATACCCATAGATGAAAATTTTCTGGATGAGCAACTTTTTTCTACCTCTTCTTTGCCCTGGTTTGTAGATATAGTGAACTATCTCGTCACGGGAGTCCTCCCTCCTGATTAGACACCGCAAGATAAGAAGAGGTTAATCACTTGGTCGCACATGTTTTTCTATGACGATCCTTTCCATTTTAAATATTGCACCGACCAGATCATCCAACGATGTGTACCGGATGACGAAATCCCGATAATCATCCAATTTTGTCATTCGAAAGCTTGTAGGGGCCACTTTTTGATGAAAAAGATGACTACTGAGATTCTTCAATATGACTACCAAATAGTAATATCAAAATAATTAAAGTATTAATTCATACATACTTTTCCCAAAATTCCTTCTTATTTGAATTTACTATTTGGTAGTTTCTCTCACTCCAATAAAATAATAAACTCCAAACTGGGCTCTAACCGAATTCCCAAAAATTTACCCTGTGGTTTGAACCAGAATGACATGTGGCTTGAACCAGAATGACACGTCGTTCGAACGACTTCCAATGTCGTTCAAACCACTTCGCGCGGGATCCTCATCTCGTTTGAACCACTTCGCACGAGATTGCGCGAGATTGCACTGTTCGTCTTCTTCACCAAACTTCAGCGTTTTTCACCATTTTAAACCTAAAAACCTCTAAGATTCGTTTACCAACAACTCATCATCAATACCCATAAACACCTAACAGGTTATAAGTCATTCCTAACCTCCTAGGATCATTAATTCGTCATAAATCATCATAAATATATCAAATCCCCAAATTAATTCATATGAACCCTAGTTTCCAAATTTTCAATTAAAGAACCTAATCAACCCAGATTCGTTCATCAATATATAATCAAATTCCGTGATTAATCCTCTACATACATGAAGGAAATTCAGCCATTAATTAAACCAATCCTTAATCATAATTTAAATCTCAAATTTTCACCCAATTAACATATAAATCATGATTAATTCCACCTATACTAACATGAGCATGATTATTGCTAAAAGAAAGCAAGTAATAAACACTTGTCTCGAATATGATGGTCTGATTCGTTGGTGATGTTGGTATATACGCGTTCCTCTCTTCTAGATCTACGCGTTAGTGGTCACGGTTGTGCAAGGTGAGGATGATTTGTCCCTTTTCTCTTGGAATTTGGTTCTCCCTCACACTCTCCATGGCCGTTCTAACTTCCTGTAACTTCTTAACCCTAATGGACTTACTTGGATGATATAATTACTCTTAATTTTCGTCCATTAATTTAGCCCAAAAATACAATTTACTAAAATGCCCTCTCGGGGTGCCGGTTAGGCCTAAAATCGCCCCGGAACCCAAACTAAACACCTGGGTATACTATTTTGACTATCTCGACCCTTCCGGACTCAATGGAGCACTCAAAATAACCATACAAGTTAATAAAAACAAATTCTCTTTTTATTCTATTCAATTAGTCCCGACGCGACTCACATGTGTGACAGACTTAAATTACCAAACTGTCGTATTTCTCACTTCCGACAATTTATCAAATATCATAATTCCATATTACATATCACACAGTAATATTTAATTGTTCTCAACAATAATTATTAACCCTTGGCACGCTAGTTAATAATTATTTTAATCTGGATTAATAACAAATTAATTTCTCACATTTTAATTTAATTAATCCAACAGGAATAATTAATCGCATTCTTATTCCCATAATAATAATTAATCAAATAATTATTTAAATCGTCAAAAATTTGGGGTATTACAGTGGGGACCGAAATCATTAAGTTATTGGATGCTAGGATTATCTACTCAATCTCGAATAGCAAGTGGGTGAGACCTATTCAAGTTATCTCGAAGACGTCGGGCATGACCGTGATTGAGAATGCTAAGGGAGATCTAGTTCCCCAACGTACCACCACCGGGTGGTGCGTTTGCATTGATTATCGAAAACTCAATGCGGGAACTAGGAAAGACTATTTCCCCTTGCCATTTATTCATCAGATGATTGAGAGAGTAGTGGGCCACCCTTGCTATTGCTTCCTTGATGGGTATTCCGGATATAACCAAATTGAGGTAGACGTACTTGACCAGGAGAAAATGACCTTCGCTTGACCTTTTGGTACATGTGCCTACAAACGTATGCCATTTGGCTTGTGTAATGAACCCGTGACCTTTCAAATTTGCATGTTGAGCCTATTTAGTGACATGGTTGAGAAAGGACTCGGAGTGTCCATGGAATATTTTAGCATTTTTGGCACCTCTTTCGATCTTTGTCTCGAAAAACTGGAAAAAGTACTTGCCCGGTGTGTGGAGAATAACTTAGTCCTAAATTGGGAGAAATGCCATTTTATGGTCACTGAGGGAATAGTTCTTGGCCATATAATTTCATTCAAGGGGATTGAAGTTGATAGAGATAAAATAGATGTCATAGCTGACCTACCCCCAACTAAATCGTTGAAAGACGTGTGCTCCTTCTTGGGCCACACAGGGTTTTATAGAGGGTTCATTAAGGACTTTAGCCCCATCACTAGAGCCTTAAGTAATCTCCTCATGAAGAAAACCCCATTTGAGTGGACAGAAGCATGCCATAGCACTTTTGAAAAACTGAAAACCATGCTTGTGTCCACTCCCATCATGCAAGTTTCGGATTGGTCCTTACCATTCGTGCTTATGTGTGATGCTAGCGATTATGTGATAGGGGCTGTTTTGGGCCAAAGAAAAGACAAACAAGATCATGCCATCTACTACGCTAGCTGGACTCTTACTGGACCACAATTTAATTACTCCACCATAGAGAAGGAGTTGTTAGCGGTAGTTTTTACTCTTGACAAATTTCGGTCCTACCTTATCGGTTCTCCCATCACTTGCTTCACCGACCATGCGGCTTTGAAATATCTACTTGTGAAGAAAGACATAAATCTGCGCCTCATAAGGTGGATACTACTCCTATAAGAGTTTAATCTCTCTATTAAAGACAAAAAATGAGTAGAAAACGTCGTTGTAGATAACTTATCTCGGCTTTTGTCCGACGTACCTAGTGATCCGATACCCATAGATGAATATTTTCTGGATGAGTAACTTTTTTCTACCTCTTCTTTGCCCTGGTTTGCAGATATAGTGAACTATCTCGTCACGAGAGCCGTCCCTCCTGATTGGACACCGCAAGATAAGAAGAGGTTAATCAATTGGTCCCACATGTTTTTCTATGACGATCCTTTCCTTTTTAAATATTGCACCGACCAGATCATCCAACGATGTGTACCGGATGACGAAATCCCGAAAATCATCCAATTTTGTCATTCGAAAGCTTGTAGGGGCCACTTTTTGACGAAAAAGATGACTGCTAAGATTCTTCAATACGACTACCAAATAGTAATATCGAAATAATTAAAGTATTAATTCCCACATACTTTTCCCAAAATTCCTTCTTATTTGAATCTACTATTTGGTAGTTTCTCTCACTCCAATAAACCAATAAACTCCAAACTGGGCTCTAAGCAAATTCCCTGAAATTTACCCTGTGGTTTGAACCAGAATGACATGTGGTTTGAACCAGAATGACATGTGGTTTGAACCAGAATGACATGTCGTTCGAACGATTTCCAATGTCGTTCGAACCACTTCCGCATGTCGTTCGAACCACTTCACGCGAGATCCCCATCTCATTTGAACCACTTCGCGTGAGATCGAACGAGATTGCACTGTTCGTCTTCTTCACCAAACTTTAGCTTTTTTCACCATTTTTAAACCTAAAAACCTCTAAGATTCGATTCCCAATAACTCATTGATTCGTATTGAATATTGCATAGTTCCGCCCATTATCTTTATGCATTCTAGCCCTTTTACGGCCCTAAATGCCGATAATTATGCTCATTAACCATACAACCTTGGATTTGGATATATACATGCTTTGCAGTGGTTATCTGTGCTTTTGTAGCTATTGGAATGCTAAAAGTGAGGTTCGGTTGCATTTCAGAGAAGTTTCGTCATTAAAGGCTACTTCAAGGTCAATTTAGTCTTTTCAAACTCACTAATTTTTATGTAATGAAGTTACCAACATGTAGATTATCAAATTATCTTTCCGTGGCCACTGACCGTGAGTCATTTTGACTCCGTATGTGGAAGTTATGCCCATTTTCGGAAGGTTTTAGTATTTTCTTCTACTTCAATGGCGTTTTGATAATTTCATACTGCATAATTTGGATTGTTTCAAAACATAATCATGTAGATAATTGAATTAGTTTCGCGTTGGTTCTGACCACGCCTTATTTCGATTCCGTATGAGGGAGTTATAACCGTTTTCGTGCAACGCGTCAAAATTGGTTCGGAGAGGAAAAGTGGGCTATCTCCAGCCCAAGGCAAATTCCAAAAGTGCGGTCGACCATCCCGAAAATAGAGGTCGACCGGTCCCATTAGATATGGACGAAAATTGGCTTATTTTGGGTTTGTTGGGTTGGTTTTGTTGGGGATTTATTTTGGGGTATTAATAGAATGTTTGGGACTTTTCTTAGATTTTTTTTTTCATTTTTAGGTTAGAAGAGGGGATTTGTTGGGTGGAGCTTCTCTCTCCTAGGGTTTGTACCATTTGGATTGTTGTAAGCACTATTCATCTTCTTCCTCATTTATTCAACTTGTTTTAGCTCGTTTCTTACTTTCTTAATTATTTACATGCCTAGATAACTTGTTTTAGTATATCAATTTCTTGTTTGCTTAGTTAATTAGTTGTTAAATTAGTTTTATTCATGTGTAGTGAGTAGATAACGGGTTGGGATTGCGTTTTCGCCATTAATGGGCGTTGAGCTCCGAAAGTTAGGTTTTTGTGTAAAATTGCATTTAATTGAAACCTCGGGTATTAAAGTCAGATTATTATGCGTTTAACTTTCTTTGTCACGCAACGTTAGTGTTTATAGCAGTAATCTGAATTTAAGATGCGTGTGACCATTTTCTGTTAAATGTTTAATCTCGCAACTTTGGGTTAAATTTCTTATTATGTGATGTTTATACTTAATTGAAAATGCTCGATTAAATGTTTTCGAACTGAAATTCTAATTATTAGTTGTTTAGCCCATGGTGGGGACACGATCCCGACTCTAGTTTTATTAATTCTAGTTTAGACTTAACTTTTTAATTTTTCCCTTTTCTTTATTTCCAACCTATCACCTTTTACACTTTTATTTTAGGAGTATTAAATCCTATAAATTCTAGCAACTCATCTCTGTGGATTTTCGATACCCGACTTACCGCTATACTTGTATGGCAAGTGCAGTCGTAATTTAGGTTTTTGTATTAAGGTGGCGAAACGAAAACAACGATTAGCGTCTTTACACGCGCTACTTTTCGCGCTTAATCAAAATGGCGCCGTTGCCGGGGACTAGTTTGTTTTAGACTTTATTTGATTTAGTATTTTATAGCATTTTCTTTCTGTTTGTATTATTTTCTAACCTTTTTGTAGGACTTCCACATTTGAGCACTTAGAAACGCTTGAATTTTTCCCGCGCGCACCTACTTTGTGAAATTTGCTACTTCGATCCATTTTTGGGGTAAGCATGTCTTATTCCAATTCTTTCAGTAATCATTGTTATAATTCTCAAAATTCCTGTAAGCCTATGACTTTCGATCAATACTTAGAATCCCAAAAATTTGCAAATTCACATATTGCTTTGGGAGAGTATAACGAAAGTCAAAGTTTGGGTTATTAGAATTTCGATGATGATGATAATGATTTTGGGCCTTTACCTACTTATAATAGGAATTTTGAAATGAATTCGAATAGTTTTCAAATTTTCTATAATAATGAGTTTAAGTTTAAGTCCGATAGTAACTTTCAAAGTTCCCATTTTCATGCATCCGCACCTCGACCCATGACATTCGAGGAGAGTTTGCGTATGTATGAAAATGAGAAAATTGAAAATCGCTATCGGGAAGAAAATCGTTCGTGGGAACATGAGTTGGATTTATTATTTGAGTCCGACGACGATTTTGCTTTTGAGACTTTCGAAGTCGAGGAATGTTTTGAACCAAATAAGGTACTTGTGCCTACTTTGGAACAAACCATTCTAGACTTTGCCCATCGCGTAATAGATATTGAAGTGAGGATGAAAATGACGTAATATCTATTTGCAATGAAATGATTTATTCTTTGGCCCCCAAAGAAGAACATTTCATTGAAAATGATATCATTTCCTTCGAAACTCAAACTTCATGCGATGATGATTCATCTCATGAGTTTGAATTTCATTTATCCCCATTTTCATTTTCTATTATCACACCGACACAAGTACCCGATGATTCGATTTCAAGCTCTAATGTTTTAAACCCTATCACCGTTGAGGATTACTTGCTCGAGTCGCCCTCCACAATCGCATCTTTGCCTTTGTGTGCGCCACCTCCCATTCCAACTTCAAAATCTTTGGGAGAATATTCGGCTTTTCTCGATCCCCACTTGTTTTTGTCACCCGTTCAATCCAAACCACCCATCGTCCCTCCAAAACTTTTAATTGGCGATGGTTCATTTCTTCCGTCTTACACATGCCTTCTGTTGTTCAAACGAAATTCATATTTTTTGGAAGGCATGCTTGTATGCGAGGGTACACCGGTTATCCTCGAAAGTCAAATTATTTTCATGGTGGACCCTCACCTATTTAGACTTATAGTGTATAGTTAGTGTGAGGTCTAAATAATAGGTTGTATATAGTTAGCTTTCTTTCATTATTTTTTTGCTTTCCATTTTAATTTAGTCTAGTGTAATTAGTTAACTTTTCATTATTTGTTTTTGCTATGCTCAGTACTAACTTGTTTTGTAGATTCTTTGGACTTGTTCTTATGGGGATCGCTCCACTTTTGGGTAATATCGCTCTTTTCCTCTCTTTGACTTGGTTCTTAATTTACATTGAGTACAATGTCAAGTTTTAAGTTAGGGGGTGTGGGATATTCTATCCATTTTTTATTTTAGTCCATGTTTTTGCTCACATGTTAGTTACTTAGTATGCTTTTCTTAGAAAAATTCAAAAATTTCAAAAAGATTTTCTTTCTTTTTTCTCCTTTTTGGGCACTTTGCCTTCGTTTTCGATGATAAATTTTAATAATTGCCCGATCAAATTGACAACTCAATGATGCATGTTCTCGATTTTAGAAGTTATTAGACTTTAGTCCTAAATCATTGATATTATGAATAACTTCATGAATTAAACTTTAATCCCATGAGCACATGCACTTTTATTGTTCTATTGATTTGGTTTAAGATTTTTATAACTCAGTATTCTTTTGTTGCATTGTATATACTTACACCAAGTAAGCTTTGTACCTTTCGTCGTTTGTGAGTGAATACACTATTCTTTTCTCATTGAAAACGTTGAATTCGACGGTAATCTCACTATTCTTTCATTTGACCGTTCATTAATTGAGTTCATACTTGAAATGTGTTACTTGATCATGATTTTCATTTATTGTTTTGATTCGAGAATTGCGTAAACTTTGTGAAATGATCATAGGCCCTCTTTGTTATATCACCCATATTAGCCTTGACCTCACCCTTATATGTTCACCCTCATTAACCCCGTTGAGCCTAAATATAACCTTTCGTTTTATAATTCCATTCCCATAACCAACTCTAAATTGGAGTTATATACCATGCATACACCTTCCACACCTTTGTTTGGAATGTTACTTGGGATTGAATGATGATTTTGTGATGTCGGTTGCAATTTAGGCATACGAGAGTTTGACAAGTAAAGAAAAGAAAGTAGTGAAAAAAGTGAAGAAAAAGAGAAAGCAAAAAAATAAAAGAAAACAAATGACAAAATGAGAAAAAGAAGAAAAGAAAAAGAAAGAGAAGTTTGTAAATGTTGTATATAGTTTAATAAGCTTTGATGACTCTCCCCGATGATATATCTAATGCCTTTTTGGAAGTTATTTTCCAATTTTAATATTTCCCGCATTTTCCCATTATCCCGAGTTTTCATCCCGAACACTTTGAATCCGTATATACATCCTTTCATTTCGTACCTTAGCCTAACCTACATTATAATGTAATACCCCATATTTTTATACTATATTAATTACTATATTAATTTGGGGACTTATTAAATTTAATGTGAGTTACTTATTTAATAAAAATCTGGAAATTAATTATGTTATAATTATTAACGTGATGAGAGTTAGTAATTATATGAAATTTGTTGAATATAACTAATGAGCAAAGTAATATATAATATTGGCTATATTGAATGTCACGAGTGAATAAAATGACAATTTTGGAAATTTGAGTCGGGACGCGCCCGTGTCGCGTCAGGACTAAATATTGATAAATAAAAATGAATATTTTATAAGTTGTTCGTATGGTCGTTTTGAGTGCGCCAACGCATTCGGAAGGGTCGAGATAGTCAGAAAAGTGTACCCGGGGGTTTAGTTTGGGTCCCGGGGCATTTTTAGGCCTAATTAGTAACCCCAGAGGGCGTTTTGGTCATTTCACATTTTTGGGTAATTAAACCCACGAAAATTAAAGAAGTTATATCAGATGTCTAGGTCATCTTCTAGGGTTAGAAAACTCAAAACCTTATAACGGCCATAGGAGAGGAGAGGAGAGAGCTCTCAAGGCATTCCAAGGCTCAAAACTCAACTGTTTGCACCACCGTCACCGCCAATGCGTAGATCGCGAGACGGGGAACGCAATTACACTAAAATCATCCGCAAACCAGACTTTTGAAAATCCCAGGCAAGTGTTTATGTTGCTTATTTCTGTGATGCATCTTTCATATTAGTTTAGGAGTAATTAGAATGAGTTTTTAAGGAAGAAAACCAAAGATATGAGATAGGAATTGCATGTAGTAATGGATAAATTGTTATTCTGGAAATACCTTAATATGTAGAGGATTAAACCACGAATTTTGATGATGTATAAGAAGGAAATTTTGGGAAAAATAGATTAGAACCATGATTAAGAAATTTCTAGGGTTCTTGATGATTATATAAATTTTGGGCTGTTAATCCATTGTTTAATGATAGAAATCCACATGCTTTACGTCGGAGATACCTAGTATGATGATATAATGTTGGTAGTCTCGAGATATTCGATGCCAATGTATGTATAGACTTTATCAGTATGATTTAGTATGTATCGCATTTACCGTTAAGCGAAAAGTTTAACTTAATATTGTGTTTAGCACTCCGGACTTAGTGATAGGAAGAGTGCATTGTTATATTTATCCTTTAAATATGGGAGGGTTAATATTTATACCCGTATTATTAGGGAAAGGAATTTTGAAAATTCCGATTGTATGTATTCGAGGTTCATGGAATGCAATTACCACCAACCTATACTGAACAATAGTGAAATTAGTGGGATGTTCTTTGTTAAGCATAATTACGAGAAAAATTGTAACTTTTCCGTCAAGAGACGGGTTAAAGGGGTACATGCCACGGACGGAGGACCTAATGGATTTCGATAACTGATAATTCTAGGTAGTAGTGTATCGGGGGGGTTCCTTGTTTGGATTTCGCTTTGCGAGACATCCCACGCATGAAACTTAGCGTAAGGTTGGAAGGGAGACGTTTGGTCACTAATCCATGAGTTCGGTAACCTGGTTGAAATGGGATCAAGTAAATATGTATATAAGCTGAAAATTAAATTTTGAGTTAAAGCCAGTGAAGCCGGCTATGTAGTAAGGAAACATTGAAGAGTACCCTCACAAGCTGAGGGAAAGAATGATGATAAGGAGAATTTAAAATTTTGATTCTTAGGGTGATTAAAGTGTTGTAATCACATTACAAGCACCAGGGAAAACAAAGGATTTGTTTGTTAGTATGAAGCGTATGTGATGCTTACGCTAGTATGCACGGTTGATAGGGTGTGTAGACATCCTGGTTAACTGATGTTAAAACTCGTCCGAAATGAAGGGACGCGGTAATGGACATGTGCAAAATGTGTTTGTGGGGTTAACAGAACGAAGTGGAAGTGATAGAGTGGATTAACATCACATGAGGGACGATAATCGATATGAACGTGTGCAATTAGAATAGCACAACCTATCTGATGGGAAGGCTGGGGGTAGCCATTTAAGAAAAAGTATCCCTTGAATAGAGTAGAAATATGATTATTACGAAGAACCCTCGGAGAAGAGTAGTTATTAGTCAAGTGTTAGAGCGAACCTGCGCATGCATAGAGTGATGATGTTAGTATGGTGTAAAGGATTCAGAAGTGCGCTTCGTGGGGGAAAAGAGCACGGGTGGAAAATTTTGGCATACACCGAGGAAGGAAAAAGGAATGTTATGTGTCATATAATGTGAGACATATCAAGGGAAAATTGATGTTTAGTGGGACGTAGTGATAGTCTCTACATGCACCGCCCATAGGTAAGGTTTGGTTGAAAGAGGAGAATCAACCAAAGAATTTTGTGTTTATCGACAATTCCTGAAATTTGGAGAGGTCGATAAAGTCTGTAAAGTTTTTGGATGGGTTGCCATCCTCAAAAATAGATCAAGGGGTTCATCCCGAACATGTGAATTAAGTCGTCGAGAAGGAAGTGATTGATATTCCTTTGGGCTGGCTTACAATATTAACTAGTATGCTCCAGACTTCCTTTGAAAGGAAGGATCGCGCCAGTGCATGGTCCGGTGTAGTATAAATTTCTGAATCAGGATGAGATTTGGTGAATCCCACCTTTGATATGGGATTTCAGGAACCAGTGGAGATAAGGTTTCGTTTTGAGTAGGATATATCACTCTTAGCCAGGGAGTCAGCGCATGGTGATTAAAGATTAGTGGAGCCACGTGAAGGAGATTTTGGAATCTTGGTACGATGATTTCAGGAATGTTCTATAGAAGCACCCGTACCTGTTTGTCTCGCTCCGTACGATTAAATGTGAGTAGATAATCAGAAATTTTGAATCGGTTGAGAAAATATCCGATAACTATGGTAGAATCCCACGACTGTGTTAGGCAAACAAGAGTGGTCAAATATTCGTATGGTCTTCTCCGAGTGGGAATTTTGTATATGAATAAATCCGAATAGTTGTCATGTAGTGAGGTGCGGCCTCCTAATGATAGTGAGATAATGGGAAATTTATAACGTATAGGCGTGACCTATTCGAGTGATGTCGGATGGGAGCGCAAAGTGAAGTGTCTCCAAAGAGAAAAAAAAGGGTTGCAGTGAGGAAAGGGCTATAGTGATTGAGCGCCTTACGATGTAAATAGGTGGTGTACGGATAAGGATATCCAAAATTGTGTTACCTGATAGGCCTTATTTTCTGAATTTCGGGACGAAATTCCGTTATTAGGGGGAAGTATGTAATACCCCGTATTTTTATACTATATTAATTACTATATTAATTTGGGGACTTATTAAATTTAATGTGAGTTACTTATTTAATAAAAATCCGGAAATTAATTATGTTATAATTATTAACGTGATGAGAGTTAGTAATTATATGAAATTTGTTGAATATTACTAATGAGCAAAGTAATATATAATATTGGCTATATTGAATGTCACGAGTGAATAAAATGATAATTTTGGAAATTTGAGTCGGGACGCGCCCGTGTCGCGTCAGGACTAAATATTGATACATAAAAATGAATATTTTATAAGTTGTCCGTATGGTCGTTTTGAGTGCGCCAACGCATCCGGAAGGGTCGAGATAGTCAGAAAAGTGTACCCGGGGGTTTAGTTTGGGTCTCGGGGCGTTTTTAGGCCTAATTAGTAACTCGGGAGGGCGTTTTGGTCATTTCACATATTTGGGTAATTAAACCCACGAAAATTAAAGAGGTTATATCAGATGTCTAGGTCATCTTCTAGGGTTAGAAAACTCAAAACCTTAGAACGGCCATAGGAGAGGAGAGGAGAGAGCTCTCAAGGCATTCCAAGGCTCAAAACTCAACCGTTTGCACCGCCGTCACCGCCAATGCGTAGATCGCGAGACGGGGAACGCAACCACACCAAAATCATCTGCAAACCAGACTTCTGAAAATCCCAGGCCAGTGTTTATCTTGCTTATTTCATTGATGCATCTTTCATATTAGTTTAGGAGTAATTAGAATGAGTTTTTATGGAAGAAAACCAAAGATATGAGATAGGAATTACATGTAGTAATGGATAAATTGTTATTCTGGAAATACCATAATATGTAGAGGATTAAACCACGAATTTTGATGATGTATAAGAAGGAAATTTTGGGAAAAACATATTAGAACCACGATTAAGAAATTTCTAGGGTTCTTGATGATTATATAAATTTTGGGCTGTTAATCCATTGTTTAATGATAGAAATCCACATGCTTTACGTCGGAGATACCTAGTATGATGATATAATGTTGGTAGTATATTTTTTGGGACGATTGGGATTGGAAAATATGGAAATTGTTGAAATTAGAAGATGAAACCCGTAACTGCAGAATTACAGTTTTCGCAGACCTGCTTGATCGACCGATCGAGCCCAGAACTTCGATCGATCGAAGGTTCGATCGATCGAGCCCCAGACCTCGATCGATCGACCCCTCCTAGAAGACTCCTATTTCCCTTATTAAATTAGTTAAATTCCATTTAATGTGAAATAATTCTTGGACATCCTTAATAAAGTGTTTTGGGAAATAGGGAAGACCAGTAGGACATATGAATAATTTTGGGGACTTTTAATGTGAGACGAGAATTATATTTTGGGATAATTACTTAAGGGTCGATGAATTTATGTATTAAAGGGAGAGGTGCGTAAGAGAGTTACGTTGGAACATAAAAAAAAAGACACCCACTGAATTTTATACTTGGGAGGATAGAGTCCACGAGTGTCACGTAATAAGTGGGAAAACCCTTCGAGTCAAGGTTAGTGACGAACCCTTATAAGTAATACTTAATGTGAAAATTAAGGATAAATTTTGTAATTATGGCTGATGAGAGGAACCTATATTAATATGATAAAAGTGGTATATCTATATGATTGTGTATGCATATATTATATACGTGTGAAAAACGTACCCGTGCTACTTGCTATCCTTGAGGTTACCGCACTGGGACGATCTTATCCTGTGTTGCCTTATGGAGGATATTGATTCGTACCCTAGGAGATAGATATCATTGGTACAGGCTCTCTAATCGATAGTTCAGACGGTCCTAAGAGGCGTGGGGTATGTACTGACCTCTTATAGACTTGGAATCTATGCTTCGCCGCAATATTATTTTTGTATATGTTGTTACAGTTCGAGAGTGATTCCGAACTTGTATTTCCCTTAGTGTGAGCGATACGGGGATCGGATAGCAGAGTATACCTGCACCATAGTTTTATTTGGGGTGCTGTTATAATATATATATTTTACTAGTAGTTAATATATATATGAAATTATGAGATTTGGAACTGCCTACTATGATTTGGTAAGTAATACATGGTTGATGACTCAAATTGTAAATATTTGTTTGAAAAAAATAATATGACACTGGAAAACTTTATAAATCAATGAAGCTAAAACAAGAGTTGTGTTACTAACCGGAAGTATCCTTTTAAACAATTACATTGTTCGGTTTTGGAAATCTTGCGAGTAATCTAAGATAAGTAAAATTATTGGGAAGATTAGTGCGATAAATGATAAGATAAACCATTGAGGAGGTTAGTGCGATAGGTGTGCACATTAGAAGAGAGGTGAGAATTTCTCAAGAGAGTGTTGCACTAATATGTTGTTGCATTGGCCTGTATCAATTTAAATACTTGCTAAACGATTTTTTTTAAATCATACACACTATCGGGCTCTGAACCGTTTCTTTTTCTCTCTCCCTCTCTTGTGTATATATGTTTTTATTACAGGTGCTCAGCCACAGGGGCGTCTTGCTTAGGATCCCGTGGAAGGAACGCGCTGCAGCTTAGGTGTGAGTTGCAGGTCTCTTGATTAGACGACTTCGTTCATTCGGATCCACTCCTAGTACTTTCATTTAGTTGGGCATGTGTAGCCCTTTCCATTATTCCATTGTTATTTGGACATTTGTATTTCAGTTATTTTTAGTACTGTTACTATGGGATTTATTCAGTATGGATGTGTTACTTTAGATTTTACATGTTGAGATTCGATTGACGAACGTTTTAAATTAATTGGTTTATGTTCCAGGATTTATTGTGGTGTGATTCTTACTTATTGAAATGTTGTTAATAATAAATAATTTTTCTTTAAATAAAAATTTGGAAAGTAATGTTTAAATATGGTTTTGACACTTAGCTTAATTAATTAGGGTGTTAAATTGGAAAATTTATTTTACGACAGTGATGCTAAGAATGAACCAACTGTTCACCTTGATTTAATTTAATAAAGGAGTGATCGCCCGGTATTTAATTAGGCGGGGTGTCACATATAACCCTATTAAAGTCCTATGTGATCTTAAGTTGATGTAATTCAAAAGTTGAAATAGTTGTGATAATCTGTGAAAATGCATTTCGTCTCCTTTAATGAGCGGTATCCTTTCATTGAGATTACATTTTTCATTTTATATATAGCGTTCTTCATCTGTGACATGTGTGCAGCCTAGTTTTCATTTACATTTACTCTTTATGCCCGCATGTCTCGTGTGTTACGTCCCTATTTTGAGTGATTTCGCTTGATGAGTGTAATGCCCGTGAGGATTGAATATATGCTTGCGTTAATTTAGTATCTGATTTATTTAAGTTTTTGCCAAATCACACTTTGCATGTGCTCGCTCCCCTCCCACATTTTAAGGTTTCAATTCTATGAGGTGCATTCTATATTGTTAATGATTCGGACTTTTATGTGAATTCATTCAATTTGCTAATAATGCATATGAAATCTTTTTCGCTTTTGTTGGGCTTGTCGCATGTTGGTTTGGGAATATTTTGAGGAAACCATATGATGTTTGCCAGTATCATCCCTGAAAACCCTCACGAGACGACACTCGTCCACTAAGGTAACCTAGGGGTTTAACGGCTTATTGCATATGCTAAATGCAATCGTGTTCCCTACAAAAGTGGAAATTATATTTCAATTCATATATGTGTTTTGTATTTCCTTCTGTGGACTAGTTTTGTTTGTTTCATCACTAGGGACTAGCAATGTTTAAGTTAGGGGGTGTGATTCGTATCGAATATTGCATATTTTCGCCCATTATCTTTATGCATTCTAGCACTTTTGCGGTCCTAAATGCCTATAATTATGCTCATTAACCAGAAAACCGTGGACTTGGATATACACATGCTTTGGAGTGGTTATTTGTGCTTTTGTAGGTATTGGAACGCTAAAAGTGAGGTTCGGTTGCATTTCGGAGAAGTTTCGTCGTTGAAGGCTACTTCAAGGAAAATTTAGTCTTTTCAAACTCACTAATTTTTATGGAATGAAGTTACCAACATGTATATCATCTAATTATAATTCCGTGGCCACTGACCGTGCGTCATTCTGAGTCCGTATGTGGAAGTTATGCCCATTTTCGCAAGGTTTCAGTATTTTCTTCTACTTCAAGGGCATTTTGGTAATTTCATACTGCGTAATTTGGATGGTTTCAAAACAGAATCATGTAGATAATTGAATTATCTTCGCGTCGATTCCGACCACGCCTCATTTTGATTCCGTATGAGGGAGTGTGGGTACCCAGAATTTAGAACCATGGGCCTAGACGAGTAGCCCAGTTCTGGCGGCCCAAAGTCCAGGCCCTTCATCTTTTATATTGATCTGGTCTCCCCCCACGATACCATAAAGGGAAGTTGTAGGGGAGATGGGAAACGTGGAGGAACCCATCACCTCGACTCACCTACATGTAAATGTATATATTAAACCCTAGGTCCGGGGCAAAAAGACAAGTTGTATTCTCTGTAATCATTCTCCAGAATATAGAGAAATAATACTGACTGCACCACCGTGGACGTAGGCACATCTTTGCTGAACCACGTATATCTTTTGTTTTGTGATCGACATTTAATTTTCCTTGTTCTTTCTCGGTAATTGCTTCTCTCACATTTATTGGTGTTGCATAATAATTGTCACCACAATTGGCGCTGTCTGTGGGAATCGTTCATCCTTCCCTGAGAAGAGCCCACACCAAGAAAGGAGTCTAAGATGTCTGATCACAGCAGCAATTCCCCTCAAGTAGGAGATATTCAAGAGCCACCTGCTCCTCGCAGGATTAGGTCTGAAGTCCGGCGATCAGATCAGAGAGCACGCCCGGAAAGGCCAGCCTTAGAAGAAAGTCAAGGACCAGCAAGGTCCACACAGATATCCAGATTAATTGATGCATACGAGGCAAGGCTCCACGAGCAGAGGGAGTCTTCTCACAGATATGAGCATGAGAATGCTCGCATGAAAATTAGGCTGGAAATACTGGAGAGGGAACTACGTCCCGATACCAGAAGGCGCCCATATCGCACTCCTAGTCCTCAAGCGAGCAAGTCTCGCAGCCGAGGAAGGAGTCCTAGGCGAGAATCTCAAAAGGTCGAAGGTGGAAAATCAGACGACGACCTTCACGAACAGCTGCGAAGAGCTCGCCGCTACCAGAGCCCTGCTCGCAGTGACGAGAACATACGGAACCTAGTCCGCAGAGAAATGGACCAACATCCTGCTCGCCACGGAGCAAGATCAACCAGAGAACTTGTGAGGAGAGCTCTCAAAACCCAGATGAAGTCACCCTTTACAAGGGAAATTGAAGAAAAAGAGGCTCCCAAGAAATTTGCCATTCCAAGGTTCAATATTTACGACGGTAAAACTGATCCCATCGATCACATTCAACAATATCGACAGGCCATGACCCTCTGGAATCACCGAGATGCCCTGATGTCCCGAATTTTTCCTTCGACCTTGCACGATGTAGCATAGAAGTGGTTTGAGAGGCTTCCCCACCGTTCAATCAAGAATTTCAAATCTCTAGCCGAGCTCTTTACGACCCGATTCATTACCAGTAGTTCCCACCCCAAAAGGATGGATGCTCTGCTAACAATGAAGAAAACGCCTCAGCAAAACCCTACGAGACTATGCAAAAAACTACTGGGAGTTATTCAACGAGATTGAGGACTGCGCGAAAGAAGTGGCAGTGGCTTCCTTCAAAATTGGGCTTCCTAGATCTTCCCTCCTTTACCAGTCCCTGACGAAGAAGGAAGCTATGACTATTGACGACCTGATGGCTCGAATCGAGAAATATGCGAAGGTGGAAGATGTCACCCGCCTTAATGCAGGAGAAAATGGTCGAGCTAAGCTCACTACCAAGGGAAGTGAGAAAATTGAGAACTAGAAGAAAGGAGGAAAGAGTGGGGGCAAAAATGGCTCCAAGAATGGAGGGAACCCTGATGTGTTATCTATTTTTCATCCTTTTCTCTATTTCCAACATGGTTTACATTGTGGATGAAGGTTCTTTAGAGGAATTTAGAGAAAAGAGAAAGATTATTTCTTGGGTAGATTTAGAGATAGCCCAAAGTCCAATAGACGTGTATTCTCTTCCTATGGGTCACTGGATTTCCACTTTATTTATTGTTGAATATGGCATCACTTTTCCATTAAACCCTCTTCTTTTATTCTGTCAATACTTTGACGTAGTTCCTTCTAGGGTAGCACTAAGCACTTGGAGGGTGTTAATAGGTTAGTGAGATTTATGGGACTCATATTAGGTCCACGAGTTGATGTTTTGCTATAAATGGTGCATTATTGGAGAGAGTATGTATTATTTGAGGACTAGGCAAGCCAATAGGGCTTTAGTAGTAAACATGTCAGATTCCAATAATGACTATTGGAATTATGGTATAGTTTTTAAAAATTAGCAACATTCTCCCCTTCCCAAGGTGGTATCCTATACTGGTCCTAAATTCCCCTAAGAAGGGCATGGCATAGTTATAATTCTGATCTTTTAATTTTCTCCCTTTTGTTATTTGTTTCTCAAATTTGCTTACTAACTTTGCTGCTTTTTCACTGCAAAGGAAAGTAAGAAGAGGTTAACTAAAGAAGGTTAAATCAATATCGAAGAGCTTAAATTCCTGTGGAGCCTTAATAAAAGAGTTGGAGAATAGCATCCCTGAGAAGCTTCCTTGCTTTTAGAGTATAAGAGCTCTATCACTTAATTTGTTACCGAACTAACACTTATCCTGCCACCGATTGCCACCAACTTCCAAGAAGAACCTCTGTCTACTTCTGCAGATGCAAAGTCAGATAGAGCTGAGTATATCCAAGAGGAACTTCTTCTTTATTTAAGTCCTTTAAAACATATAACATCCCTACTTATACTTTGGTCTACATGGGTAAAAGAAATATGCCTAATTTGTTGAGTGGGCCATTATCTCCCCCTCCCAAGAAGAATGCTGATAGTAGCAAGAAACCAGTTAAAAAGAAGTCTCAGGCCATTGATAAGAGGCCCCAAGTTCCTGGTGCTGAAGAGATCCAAGCTACTAAACCTTAGTACATGAGGTTAAAGAAGGGCTTACATATCCCTTAAAAGAAAGGAAAGAAAGTCCAATTCGACCAATAAGAGTTGGTTGCAAAGAAAAATCAAGCAGACCAATAAGAGTTGGTTAAAAAATTTCAAGCTGACCAAGGTGACATTGGGTCAGCTTCTATAGCTATCAACCCTGGATTGGCCAGAAATTCAATTATAAATGGAACCCTTATAGCTGACAGGGTAGGCTCAGTTCTTATGCCTACAACAAGGCTAAGTGAGCGAGCTTGCTATAATTTGGCACTGGTAATTGTCTTATACTTTTTGCTTTTTCTTTATGTTGCTAAACTTCTTCTGATTTCTTGTGTTTGTTCCTTTGCAGTTTTTGGTTGATTTTAACTAAATGACGGAGAAATATGACATGTTGAGATCTTCCTTAGGTGAAGTGGTAGAAGCATTTGAAGGTCTGAAGCAATCTTTGAAAGACACCTAGAGGGCCTTAGAATAAAAATAAAAATCATGGGACGAGAAATTGCAGGAAGTTGAGAAGCGGGCGGTTACAGCAGAAGGTAAAATAAAATCTTTTGAAGAAAAATCCCAACCTACTAAGAATAAAATGAAGTAGGTTGATGGTAGGGCCAAGGCTATAGAGGATAAGCTGATAGAGTCCCAAAACTTGGCCAAAACTACTGAGGCCAAAGTGGTTGGCCTGATTGCTGAAGTTACCTCTTTGAAAGCCAAAGGAAAAAAAATAAGGATGGTGCTTTTGATAAGGGTTGGGAGAAAGAAATTTTTTTCGCCCAAAATTGAGTATGCCAAGAAACTATCCTTCAAAGAAGGCTAGTGGGAGTCATTAAACGTGATCAGCACAGAGGCAAACTCTGAACTTTTCCAAAGGCATGACCCAAGCACCCCTCCTAACTTAGATAAAGATTTTGATGATGAGGAAGGGTCTGAGGAGTCCTCAATGGTGCCAAATGATACTTCAGTGGGTCCATTTACTATAGCCAACCTGCCTGCTGCCAATCGAGACCAGTCCAAATACAAGGAGAAAGTTTATCTCCTTTTTTAGACAATTGTTTTTCATTTTTTCCTTCGTGTAGTTTCAATTTCTTCTTTTTTGGTCTTTCTAATGTACCCATATATGTAATCACAACTGTGAATAGTGAAAGGACTTTTTTTACTTTGTTGTTTATAATCTTTTAATGATGTTGATCTCTTGTTAATTGGTGTCCTATACATTGTTTATTTGTTTGTGTTTGCCCCATGTACTCATACTTGTAAATTTTCAGTTCGATGCCAAGAAAAAACTATTATTTCTTCTTAATCCGACCTGCTTAGGTCATGTAAAAATTTCTTTGAGCCTGGACATATTCCTTTATCCGAGGAAGATTTATCGAGGTTACTTGGTCCAGATGTTTCTAATCAAGTGAAGGAATCTTACATCCATCTTTATTACCTCTCGGACAGAGCTGTAGCCAATAATGCTAGTTATTATGAGATGATTGAGCAAATGTAGGAAGATCACAAACTTTCCAAAATTCTTCTTCATTCTGACTATGAGGCCAAATATACAGCATTAACTAAAGGTTGGGGATTTGACAAGAAGTTGATAGACATCACTTCTGCTTTGAATAAGAAAGAATTAGCCCTGAATCAAGAATTGTAGAATGTCCGATCAATTTCTGCCAAACTAGAAAGGGAAAATAATACATTGAGGAATGAATTTGATAGTCTGAAGAATTCAACCACCAATGGTTCAGATAAAGGAATTTCATTTTTAGAGACTGAGAATGGCCAGTTGTTGGAGGAGTTGGAAGCTTTATAGGAGAAAAAGACCAAACTTGGATGAGCCCCCAGGCAAAGTATAGTTATTCATCCAACTATTAATAAGGAGAGAACTAAGAAGACCCTAGCAGACCAAGCTGAGAAACTTAAGGAGAAGGACAAGGCCATTAGGAAGCTTCAAGACAACGTGGATCGACTTACCTTCAACTTCCATAAGTAACCCAGAGCTACGTGGATAGACATATATGATAATACTCTGACTTATTTGGATAAGCACATGGAGCAGGCCAAAAATAAGGGATATAAATGGGGTTAGATGAACATGTTCGCTCGGTTGAAGATACCCCTAGTTGATAAATTATCACACTGGCATGACCTAGGGATGTTAGACTACCCTGATCCTCTTTTCTCAATTAATTTTAATTGGATCCCTCCTGATGCCATTCCTCGGAGTTTGATTTAAAAATATGTTGGAGACTTCATCCTTGAAGGAGAAATGGAATATGTGCATCCCCAACATATTTTTGATCGGCCGAGCAGTAGTAGGCATACTAGGAGAAAACCTTTCAGTTCTATCAATCATTCGAGCAACTTTAATGAACCTCCAGTTGGGATGAGCAGGGCAGATGGAAAGCATCCAATGGAATAAATTGTATCTTACATTTTATTTACCGTTATTTTTTAATGAAATGAATTTCTTTAAGACACTTTTGTCCTTTGAATGGCAGATGGAAAGCATACTATTAATATTGTTGTCGATTAGGTAATTTACATACTAACTAGTTAATCAGCTTATTTCAATGTCCCGCTTAAATGTTGAATGTTTGATTCGTAATTGAATCCAATTGTAATGCCTTAGATTCTACTAATGTTGTTCTTAGATAAAACTAGGAATAGTTTTGTTAAACTAATTTGTAGCATGAGTTATCATTGGTGACCAAATGTATTAAGAATGTATCATTATTATTGTATTTTAACTTAGTCGGGTAAAACCTCTTATCTTTGACTTTGAGTCTTACAGGATATTTTAGTAACTTCTAGTTCGTGATTTGTCAAGGATGAAATCATACATAAAATTATTAATGATGAATTTTTTAAAAGTTAGAAAATTTTGACAAAGAACTTTTTTGAAGTTAGAAAAGTTTGGCGAGGAACTTGTCTGAAGTTAGAAAATTTTGACAAATAACTTTTCTGAAGTTGGAAAGGTTTGGCGAGGAACTTTTCTGAAGTTGAAAAAGTTTGACAAAGATAAAAGAACATTTCTGAATTTGGAAAAGTTTGACAAATTAAAATATTGATAAACAACTTTTATGAAGTTGGAAAAGTTTGACAAATGGCGAGGAACTTTTCTAAAGATGGTAAAGTTTGACAAAAATAAAAATAAAAAATTGAAATTGGAAAAGTTTGACAAATTAAAATGTTCATAATAAAATTTAGTGTTTAATTTAGGGTAGTGGTTAATGGTACCACGTCATACTCCCAAAAACAAAACATAAAAAGAAAGTATAATAGTAGAAACATCGAAAACAAAATTACAGATAGTATTTGAGAAGATGATCGGCATTCTTGGGGTTCTTAAACTCCTCGCCCTTCAATGTCTCCAGGCGATATGTTCCTGGTCGGATTTCTATCGAGATACGATAGGGACCATTCTAGTTGGGTTCCAATGTGTTACTCTTTTGGATCACTTTCTTTAGTACAAGGTCTCCCTACTTCAAGTTGGTCGGCTTAATATGCTGATTATAGAACCTGACAGTCCTTTGATGGTAATCAACCATTCGAATAAAAACATCTCCTCTGACTTCTTCTATCATATCCAGATCTAATCGCCTCATGATATCACCTTTAGGTGAATCAAAATTAAACACTCTGTGATTTGGCAGACCGATTTCAACTGGATCCACTGCCTCAGTGCTAAAAGTAAGCATGTACATAGTTTCCCCTGTTGTTGTTCTAGGAGTGTTCCTATACGCCCAAAGAACATTATGGAGTTAAATTAATCCAATTTCCTTTATCATCGCCCAATCTTTTCTTCAATCCATCGAGAAAGGTTTTATTGGTAATTTATGTCTGTCCATTGCATTGTGGATATCCAGGTGCTGAATGAAGTTTTAAGATGCCAAACCTGATGTAATACTTTTCAAATTCCTTATTATCAAACTGAGTGCCATGGTCGGTGATGAAGGCATAAGGCATGCCATATCGTCAAACGATCTACTTCTATATAAATAAGAAAACCCTCTGATAGGGCATATCAATTAAAGGCTCAACCTCTACCCAGTTGGTGAAGTAATCTCTTGCTATTACCAGGTATTTAAACCTTCCCTTGGTGGTCGACAATGGTCTGACCAGATATATTCCCCAAATAACAAAATTCCATGGAGAAGTTATGGGTGTTAGATTTATCGTTGGTATTTTATGGATAATGGCGAATTTTTGTCACTTATCACATTTCTTGGTGAAGGGAACATAATCCTCCTTCATGGTTAGCCAGTAATAACCTTTCTTTATAATTCGTTGTCTTAAAGATCTCCCAGCTCTATGCGCTCCACATGATCCTTCATGTACCTCTTTAATTATATCATTTACCTGAGTTAAGTGGACACAATGAGGTAAAGAGACTATGTAGCCCCTTCTGTACAATATACCTTTCTCCAATACATAGTGAGCTACCTTATATCTTAATTTCTTTATTTCCTTTTGATCGACTGGTAATAGTCCCTTTTTAATGTAGTTTCTGATTGGATCCATCCAGGAAGGCCCCAACTCGACAAATATGATGCTGACTACCTCCTCATCAATTCTCCCACTGGTGAGAATCTCCATCGGGATAGTTTTTTTGATCTCCATTTGAGTAATTGAGGCTAGCCGGGTAAGTGCATCTGCTCGGGCATTATTCACTCTTGGGAGACAAACCATCTTAACTGCTGGAAATGAGGAAATAACCTCATTTGCCTCATTCAAGTATCTCAGCATTGTCTCCCCTTTAACTCCATATATGTCCAATAACTAATGGACAATCAGTTGATAATCACTTTGCACTATCACCTGCTCAGCGCCCAATGACGAGGCTAGCTCCAAACTAGTAATCAATGCTTCTTTTTCAGCTCCATTACTGGAGGCCTGAAATTGAAAACTCGATGCATATTCTACATCCAAATCCTCTGGAGTATTAAGGATGAGTCCAGCACCACTTCCAGTTGTACACAAAGAGCCATCTATGAATAATTTCTAGACTGTAACATGAAAACCTTTTGTATTTGCTCAGCTAGTCAATGAACTCTTTCTTGAATAACTGAGGATTTCGGTTGGTCAGCAGCCATCTCAGTTAGCCTTTGAGTCGAGCTCTCTTTAAAAGGAGTCTTATCGACAGGTAAACTTAGAGTGTTGGGTACCTTCGCATAAGTTAATTCTATTATAAACTCTGCAACCGCTTGCTCTTTTAATAAGGTTCTTGGTTCGTACACAATTTCATACTCTGCCAGCTCAACTTCCTAAGACATTAGGCTTCCAGACTTTTAAGGCTTATGAAAAGTTTGTCGCAAAGGTAGGTCAGTGTACACTGTAATAGTAGGGGCCTAAAAATAGGGTCTTATTTTTCTAGAGACTTCAATAAGTGCCAGTACTAATTTTTCCAAGCGTGAATATCTGATTTTGGCTCCTCGAAATGCCTTACTAGTTAATACACTGCATTTTGGACACTTTCCTCCAATAGGATCAAGGCTGAACTTATAATAGATTCTGAAACAGCCAAATATAGGTACAATTTCTCACCTAAAACTGGTCGGGAGAGTAGTAGAGGAGACCCCAAATACTTCTTCAATTCTAAAAAAGATTTATCACATTCAAAGATCTTTCTAAGTACCTTGAAGAATGGAAGACATTTATCTGTGGCCCAAGATACAAAACGATTTAGGGTTGCCACTCTTCCTATCAACTTTTGTACATCCTTCTTACTGGTCGAGGATTGCATTTCCAATAAAGCCTTTACTTTATCAGTATTTGTTTCAATTCTCCTTTGATTCACAATGTATCCTAAGAACATACCTTCCCGGACTCCAAATATGAACTTGGTCAAATTGGGATTCATTTGATGTTTTTCCAGCTGGTCAAATGTTTGGGTTAAATAAAAAATATGGTCGACAGTGAACTTTCTCATTTGCATACACCTCTACGTTATTACCAATTTGGTCTTCAATGACTTTATTTACCAACCTCTGATACAGTACGCCAGCGTTCTTGAGACCAAAAGGCACCACATTATAATAGTATGATCCTCAGTTGGGGATGAAAGATGTGTTCTCCTTATCCTCTGGCTTCATTATGATTTGGTTATAACCATAATAGGCATTCATGAAGATGATCAATTCATGACTTGTTGTGGCATCCACCAATTGATCAATCCTTGGCAAAGGAAAATGATCTTTTGGAGATTCTTTGTTAAGGTCAGTAAAATATACACATTCGTCATTTATTGTTCTTTTTTTTTACCATTACTACATTATCCAACCAAGTCAGATATTTAACATCCTCAATGAATTGTGCTTTCTGTAACTTTTCCACCTCTTCTTGGAATGTGATATTCTTCTCTGGGCTAAAAACTCTACACTTGATTGGTCTGGCATCTATGTAAATATTGAGTTTGTGGCAGATGAAGATGGGATCGATCCTTGGCATATCTTCATGACTCCAGGAAAATGCGTTCTTCTTATCTCTAAGGAATGTAATTAATTCCTTTTTTATAGGAGGTGTAAGTCTTGAGCCAATCTGGGTAGTCCTTTTTGGTTTCTTATTATCTAGCACAATAGTTTTTGTCTTTTCCATGACTTGTATTTTCACCAAGACCTTTTTTGAGCGAGGATCGAAAGTATCAATATGTAAGGTAGTTGTTCCTCTATTCATTTCTTGTTGGTCGAATGAAGTATAATTGCATTCCCATACTTCCATCTAGTTATCATTTACCACGCCGACTCCATAGTTGGTAGGGAACTTCATGCATTGATGAATAGTAGATGTAACAACTTCTAGTTGCTTCAACCCTACTCGACCAAAAATTATATTGTAGGTTGAAGGTAGATTTTTATCTAATATGAAGAAGCAAATTCGTTATATCCTACTTGCTAGGCAAGTGGCGACCAGTACTTCCAACTTGACATTTCCTAGGGAATATACCCTTTCTCTAGAAAATCCTATAAGAGGGTTGTGATAAGGTTCCAACTTATTGTCTTTTAGCCCTAAGCTTTGAAAATAGTTGTAGAACATTACATCAGCTAAACTCCCATTATTAATCAAAACTCTAGTCACTCTACCATGGTGAACCCTAAAAGTAATTACCAGCGGATCATCATGAGGATAAAGTACCCTCCTCGGATCATTTTTAGAGAAGTCGATCACCAATTTGTCTTTGTTGACCTTCCTAGGCTAACCATCACTGATCTCAGACTTTAATTTGTCTAATAATGGGACAAGATTGAGCTTCATTTAAGTACGCCTTTCTTTTAGCAAGTCCATCTTCTCTACTCGTGTATCCACCTACGATAAAATGACAACTAAAGGAGATCATACCTACATTTATTTCTGGCTCGTCATGTTTCTTCATAAAATCGAGGTCATCTTTATAATCATTGTTGCAGGCCTTTTTGGCGTCCTCTTTTCCTTGGTCGGGTGACTCTGATCTCCTCCTGGTATCTCGACTACCATTCTGATCAACAAATTTTGTCAGCATTCCTTATCAAATAAGAATTTCAACTTCATTTTTAGGCTATGCAACTAATAATGGTGTGTCCGTGATCGCGATAAAAATCACAATACTTGGACTTAGCACTTTTGTTGGGGGGCGTCCTTAATTTCCAAGGCCAGTTTAGATCCTTATTACCCCTAATTTCTTCCAGGATATGGTGAATACCCTTAGTGAGTGGAGTATACTCCTCGAACTTCTTGATCCTATAGGACTTCTTATCTTTTTTATCTTTCTTGAACGATTTGTTCGTATGTCCCTTAGCTTTGCCCTCTGGTGCTTTTTTTGCTACCATGGTTTCCTTGAAGTTCATGATTTTTCCAGCTTTAGCCAATAATTCTGTCATAGTCTTAGGTGGGTTTTTCGCCAGGGCATAATAAAGATCTTTTGCTAGCAACCCACTCATTAACACTGCAATGGTTATTTTTTCTTCATAATCCACCACTTCTAACTTCTCGTTATTAAATTGTGTAATATAATCCTGGGTACTCTCTCCATGATTTTGGCGTAAGGTCAAGAGATGAGTAACACTCTTGATCGGCTTGGCCCAAACGTAAAAGTTATCAATGAATAATTTAGCCAATTGGTGAAAACTTGAAATTTCACCTCTAGGCAGATTGTTATACCATATCTAGGTTAGACCCGTGATGGAACTGGAAAAATCCATGCACCTCATTTCGTTATGGACAGAATAAATGTCAGTAGTAGCTTGGTACTTATCAATATATAAAACTGGATCAATTTTCCCATCATATTTAGGAGTGACCACTGCTGGTTTGAACTTAGAAAGTGTGGGGTAGTCCACAAAATCCTAGATTAAAGGTGAGCCTTTGACAAAACTCCTTTGTAATGGGTTTTTTATTTTGGCCATTTCCCCTAGTCAATCTTCCAGTCACTGCATGGATCCTTTCCAGGAATGTTACTCTGGTTTGTATTTGACTAAAGCATATTTAATGGCTATACTGTATTTACGTGTTGAACTCTCCTCTTGAGAGGTTTGCTCAGCACGTACGGAGTTTCTCATACTAGATCTTGATTTAACAGATCCTTTTTTGTGTTCACGATGACTTTATTACTCCCTATGATGACTTTTAGTTACTCGGGGACATATACGATCAAAAGCAGATACCTACTTAGCCTCTCCAATACACTTGGACTTTTTTTGGAAAAAGATCTACCGTTATAGTAATCCATTGATCGGAATGAAGAAGTTGCGCTGGGACGATATATCATAATAAGAACGAGAATGTTGACTCCTTTTGTTCCTAGATGGTGGTGCTGGCATATCTCTTCTCAAATTACAAGTTTTATCTTGCATTGTGTTAGCCAATTGTCTGACTAACTCTTATATATCCTCTTGTCATTTAGCCAAATTGAACAGGATCCTCTAGAGGTCTATATCACTAGGGGGAGCAAACACTTCTGGATTATTGCCTGTAATTGCCAGGCTGCTTTCAGGAATAATAGTCATCCTTTAAACCAAAGAAAAAATAAAGAAATATATAAGGTTAAGAACGATGATAAGCAGTCGTTCCCATAGATGGTACCAATCTATTAAAGTTTAAAAATGGAATAATCCACTTTAATAGTTATAGATAAATAATAAGAGCAATCTTAATCAAACAGACAAGAGATAGAGATTTTTAAAGTGGTTCGGCTATAGAGAAAGCCTGCGTCCACTGTGAGTTTTATTTATTCTGATTATAATATCTCAGTATGGTGTTCTTGAAAATGATTGAATTGTACCCTTGAGCTAGGGGGACTGTCTATTAATAGGGGTCCAGAACCTTAGAGACGAAATAATTTATATCTCCAGGCTTTTACATTTGTATACAATAAATGCGACTCTTGGTTTTCAGTGTTGATCACCCTTCCAGCCAAGTTACTTTTGATATTCTTAATGGTTCACATTCTGAAGTTGGTCGTCCTTACAACCAACTAAGTTCCTTTAAAGTCGATTGAGGTATCTACATAGCCACCTAGGATGACAGATGCCTGTCTTTCGTTGGTCCACGTGGGGAGATAATTTTTACATACAACATGGAGTTTCCCTTAATCTAGCCTGGGTTTAAATCTCCATGGATCACTATAAATTCATGGATGATTTCTCCGTCAAGCATATAATCCGTCCTTTGGTTGTGAATAGGTTAGTCCTAACTCTACTTCTTATTGACAAACTCATTAAGGTGGACAACTTGGGCCAATTCCTCAAAGTGATATTTCAATGCCTTGTAATTCATGGTCTTATAGTCGTGATCCTTTTTATATGTACGCCTCAGCGTCGTGTTCCTAATCTTGGGGTCACCTAGGATCTTTTTAGGACATTTAAAATACTACCGACCTTCATTATATAAAAGATCTTATAAATTGGCTCAGTGAAAAATATATTGATGCCCTTGAGCAACTTCTTTCTACCTTTCTTTACGTTCCATTTCTGCTTCCTATTATTTTTCTTCCTTCCTTCTTTAGTTGATCCTTTTTTATCTCCATTTTTGGTTTGTTTTGGCCGATCACCATCCTAGCCAGCTGTAACTATTGCATCTTAGACTTACGCATACTTTTCCATTCTTACCCTTAGGTCATCAATAGTGATGGCCTCCTTTTTGGTGAGAAATTGATGAAGCATAGGACTACTTGGAAGTCTAATTTTGAAGGAAAACACCAAAACTTACTCAGTTCAGTCCTCCATCTTATTACTTCCCAATATCTCATGGCATACTCCTAGAGCATTTCCTAATGCTTTTTTCTTAGCATTATAAGTGAGTCCATCAGTTTAGGATGGGTTTTAATCGTGATGAACCTGGATATGAAGGCCTTGACAAGCTTCTTAAAACATGTGATCAGCCTATACGGTACTTTCTCAAACCACTTTTGAGAAATAAGTCCAAGACAGAAGGGAAATATTCGAAACATCAAACTATCATTAGTATTTCATAATGTCATCATCTAGTGATATTATCTAACACGGTCTGTTGGATTTTTCTTCCCATTATAAAAGTTGAATCGTGGAATGACAACTTTTTTTAGAGGTTCAAACTCCCTAATGGTCCAGCTAATTGACAATTTCATTTGGCCGATAAGGGATCTTCTGGCTATCTCATTGGTTGTACGTTCTCCTAGATGAGCATGGTTTCTGTCCACTTCTCTCTTGATCAGATCACAGAGATCTCTTTTTATATGTCGCTCTCCTTCTTGGTTCCTTTTCACAAGGATAACATTCCTTCCGACACTAGATACTCCTTCATATGCTTAAATCTCTATTCACCTGAGGACTATGAGTACGCGACCTGTGGACACATTTACGCTTTTCTCTTTAGGCTTCTCTTGTTATCTTTTACAGGCATTATTGGAGTGCATCATTCTGCTCATGTTGATATTTAATAGAAGCCCTATCATCTCTAAGGCACTTATCATTGGTGTCAATGATCCTTGAGATATTAGTAGATCTTTAGGGAGCATCGCTCTCAGTAGTCCTCTCCTTTTGAGGATAATATCATGTGCTAGAAGATTTTTAGTATTCACTGATCTCTGACCTGACTCTCTTGGGAAGTGGGTGAAGGGTGATGACCTTCCTAGCCATCATGACCATCATAATCCAAATGGTAACCCTCATAGCCTCCATGTCTTTATTGGTTATGTCTCTCGTGGTCATCGTGATCTTGGTGATCTCAGTAAAGTGAGTGAGCCTTCGTAGAAAATTGACTAATAGCAAGGAACGTTAGATCGTTCCCATGGATGGTGTTAATTGTATGTGGAAAATTTCTACATGTTATTATATTCAATGCAGACGAGCCTAATAATAACAAGAACAACAATAACAACAACAACAACAACAACAACAACAACAACAACAACAACAACAACAACAACAACAACAACAACAATAATAATAATAATAATAATAATAATAATAATTTCAAAAGGGAATGATTTCACACACAACACAAGATGTATGTGATTCAACAACTTTCCTGGGCCCACGAGGTGCTAGGGTTTGTTCTCTATTAATCAAGAACTTGGGTCGACGGAGTTGTAGTACTACTAGACGTCAGAGTAATGCATGCATCGTTCTCAGGGGGTCAGTTTACATTTATAAGGCATATTAGGATATTCTTAAACCTCGTTAACTTCTATCCCTAAGAGTTCAAACTAAATTTCCGATAATGGGCAGCCGTTACAAGTGATAGAGCTTAATCAATCTTTTTTACCATAATTCTTCATTAATCATGGGAGTATGCATGACCACGTGTTAAGCACGTTTCAGTAAAATAATTGACCCCACAATGTTAAAGTAAGCAATGTTAACCCATTGTTTAACTTCATTGATGTTCAATTATAGAAAACTAAAATGACATTCACAACTCATCTTGGCACACTAATCCTTGATAGACTCAGCCTTAGTATCCACCAAAACCTCAAACCACAAACAAATAAGGTGTATATGATATTTATTTATTATTTCGTATCCATATAATGTTTCATTTGTCAAGGTATCTCATAAAAAATTATTAACAAACTATAAAAGTTATAGTAATTGGAGAGGTTGTTTCTAGATCAAAACTAAAGTCCTAATTATATAGTTTATAAGTGAAAATAGGTTAAAAACATGTTGCATCTCCAAGATATATATACACACCTAGAATTGTGTGTTTTCAATCAATAATAAAACAAAACAAAGGAATGATATAAAATATGTCCTCATATAAGATACATGTTTTGGTCTATAAAAAAAATATATCATTCTCCTTGAGGCATAGTTGATCACAGCCTATTTATGTGGCATGCCTTTTTTGTTTTCCACGATTCGAAAATTAACTTGAATATCTTGGATGAATCAAAGATGTGTGACTAGCTTGCGCATGTGTCATTTTTTTTATCAACAATCGCGAATACAACATGGGTTACTACCATGTTGATGGTATATACCCGAAGTGGGAAATATTTTCTCAAACAAAATTAATCCTGACCAATAAAAATATAGAAACTCTAATATATGTTAAGAGGCATAAGGGTGTGGAGCGAGCTATAGAGTATTGCAATTTTAGCATTGAAAAGTCCCACTTTTTGATAGTTTCTCGATAATTTGGGGTGCATTATGATGATCGTATCATTTTGCACAATATTATTATTAAAGACAAATGTTATAAACACCTAACACAATATAAAATCTTATAGTGTCCATTATCGGTGTGAAACATTTAGATGAAATAATATTTAAAGTGTTCTTTTTGTGTTTCCTTTTATAGGAGATGAGAAATTAGATGATATTTGTTCACACGACACTTTAATTGTAACATTTGTATTAGAACTACATTTAAAATATCATGTGAACTTCCCATTTTTTCGGTCATAAAGAAAGTCGATGCGTATTAGCAATTCTTTACCCTTAAATCAACAATACCCAAATAAAAGTTGGAACCTGTGTGAGGGTTTTCAAAAAGCACTCAGACCAACTCTAAGTTTTTTTACTATTTTGTATTCTAAAATAATAAAAATTAAATTTGGTTAAAATTGAAATTGGTTGAGATCTAAGCATTAAGGCATACATAAAGTTCAGTAGATATGACACCTATCGAACCATTTGTTTGGGCAAAAAATGTCTTGTCTCTCCGTAAACGGGTATAAACAACCCTTAAGCGACATGACTTATTTTACTACACCAAACCTCTCATTCCCACTGTCTTTTGCATTCTTAAACTCTTAATCTTTTTGTTTGCAAACCGTTTATTGCTTGTATTAACATTCTGTGAATTTATAATATGTGAATTATTTTCAAGTGGCTGATATAAAATCTTTATTCCATTTAGTTTACACTCATTAATTTGTTAATAAATTTAGCAGGTATGTACATCTGTTAGGACAAAGTTTGAGTCTCATTGATAATAATGTTGGTTCAAAAATAATGTATGGGGTGAATGGGGTTTTACAAAATATTTGGCAAATTATAAATTCTCACAAGCTTAATTTGAAACATCTAATAGAATGAGAAATAAATGAATATATGATCAATTAAAAATTAAACAATTAAGATGAAGAAAATTTAAGTTAGAGAATGTGTAAGCCCAAATTTATACGAGGTTTGACCATGTTACCTATATCCATACCCGAAATGACATCCGAGAACTCAACCAACCTTGATCATTTAGGGTGGAACCAACACCATGGTAAAGTGTGAGCGAGAAAGTTTATTTATTCCCTGACTTTGACGTTGAGATTATAACCCGGTACTTAACCACTAATGTTATCGCTTTACATTAGATTCTTCAATAATATTGTAGTGAATTGATACATCGTATCATCCGTCCTTTCAGAGATTCGATGTTGTTGTTCTTAATTTTCAAACTAAGTTTTAAAGTCAAAGTTTTGAACAAGTGTTTGACTTATAAACTATTTTTGCATATCATTACTTATGATCATTTACTTTTTAATTGGCAATTTTGCAAAAAGCATAATCCCTTGGGGTGTTTTTTAGGTAACATTGGTATCAGAGTCTAACTATAATTACATAAATTTAACAATATTAGGGTCTGGCAATCCACCAACACAAATCTACGACAAGCCAATAGCAATCCACCAACACAAGTTACAAAACACTAAACAAGAATCAAAATACCAAATCCAATTATATTAATAAAACCATTAGCATAAATCACAACAAACATTTAAGTAATAAAAATAAATACACTTAATTATACAATAAATAAATAGCTAAAAAAATAAAATCAAACACTATAAGAATAAAAGAAAATTTATAAGGTAAACAAAGTAGTGGTCTACGGCTCCAAACATTTAACTTAAAGACTAAAGAGTTAAGGCATAAGACTAAGAAGACAGTGAGAGAAGTTGTCCTAATGGTGGGAGGCAAAGAAGTGGATTTTTTTTTGTTTGGGAAAGCCAGAAAGGTATTTGGAAATGAGAAATGAAATAGGTTTGTTGGAATATGTGTGCAAAGTTAAAGAAAATGTCCATAATTTTTATTTTATTTTTCGAGTTCAAAACTCAAAACACAAAAACTATAACATATTTTTATATGTGAATCTTAAATTTTTATAATTTTTCAAACTTACCCAATATTTTAATTTTTTTTCAAATTCATGGTTGAGGCACTTGCCCCCGGCCAAAGGGTAACTCTAGTCTGGGTTGAAATAAGGAGGGTCGTCATAAATAGACCATACATTTGTAGTAAAATGATAGACAATAAGAAAGTCCTAAATATTGAATGTGAATATGAACATTATTTCAAATAAATGGCAAGGTTATGAATGCCCAACGGCATGCACTTTGCGTGAATGAATATATTGTATATTTCGTCGTGTCGTGAACCATAAAAAAAATGGTAAAAAGTTAAAGTCTTGTATGAAGGAACAAGTAAAGTTAGAGAAGATTAATTATGTACATTAATAAAAACAAAAAATGATGAGTATATAGTTTACATGCTTCCTAGATTTACTAATATTGTAAATATTTTACAGGCTGATGGAAGCACTTACTATAAAGGTGTGTTTGATTGCATTATTTTGTCATGGTAGATGTTAAAATAATTATTAAAATATGATATTTCCACACATTTAGGTTGTTTGATATACCAAATTTGCCTTGGAATTATTTTTTACCTTCGAAGAATGTAAAATACCCCTAAAGCACATTTGTCTCACAATATTGTTTTTAATTGGGGGGGGGGGGGGAGGGGGGGTAGGTTTTTCTTTTACAACTTTTGGTGGAAAAAGTGAGTTTCTTTTTCTTTTTTGTAATTATCTTTATATATGTATAACTGTAAGTGCAAATAAATTCACCCGTGGGGGGCGCCAAACCGTCACGATGCAAGTATAAAAAATAAATAAGAAAGAGACAAAGATTTACGTGGTTCGGCCATGATGGATGACACAACCACAAATGTGTATCTAGTGTTCGTGATGATATAGGCTCAAGTGCAAATCTGTCGCGTTAGTAATAAACCCGGTAAGTCGGGATCATCTCCACAGGGAAATAGGACGAACGAAGTCGTAACGACGTTGGAAAGATTGAGAACCCTAACTCGACTCTAAAAAGAACGAAAAATGTGATAATGGGGGAATGGACTAACTATAAGCAGAAATAATAAGAAAATTACCTACAGAATTTAGAAATAAATTAAAAGCTTTTTTTTACCTACTTAAGAAAATTAAAACTGTAGTGAAAAGTGCAAGTGAATAAAAACGAGTCAGGATACACTCCTCCAACCCTAGTTCATTGATCAATGTTAAAACTTAATTAGGAATTGAAATATCTGAGTAACCTAGTCTTTAGTACTCCCAAGAATTACATATATGACGAATCGTAGCCCGCATCATACATAATCAAGAGACGAGTAATACAGTGTCATCGTAGCTACACGCGCACTGCACTCTTAAGCATCCCGGTTACCAAGGGCAAACGAGATCAAAAGTCCTACAACGGTTGTGATCACCACACCACACGATTAACTCAATTATTTAATTCAAAATCAAATTTTACGCATTCATCAAGAACATCGGGTTGGATTCATGCACCCAACCCTTAGAAAATTAGCCGGACATAGTAACGTAAGAAGAAAACACGATTTTAATAAAAGAAGACATTTTAACTATTAAATGAGAATTAAGAAGTCTGAAATTATTAACTAAACAATTAACTAAAGAAATTATGAAAGCAAAAATGGAATAAAGTTACTTGAATTTGCAGAAGCTTGAATCAAATCTAAGTAAATAGATTCTTTAAAACGAATTGGAAGCTCACTTAATGTCTGGGAGGACATTGAATTATATTGTGACACCCCGACTAATTAAATACCAGGTAGCTACTCCTTTATGAAATTAATGCAGAATATCAAGTTGGTTCAGTTTTAGCATCACTGTCGAAAATATTTAATTTATTACTAGCCACCTAATATTTAAAAAGAAAGATGCCAAATTTTATTAATTAAATTAACAATAACCAAATAATTAAATCAACAACCATCGATCGCATAAACAATCTCAGGTGAATAACCAACAAAATGAAATAAATTGAGTCTGGAGTAAACACTCCAATGATAATAATACCAGAGTAAATAAAATCCAGATACAAGAGTCTGAATAAACCAACATCTAAAATAGTGAAAGTCTGTAACTACAATCTGTAGATAAGAATGGGCACCATGCCCTAACTGATATTAATGACCCTGAAGAAACCAAGGATAAATGTGGAGGCTTCTAATACCAAGATCATGTAGCTTCCACAGCAGCTATAGCACGTCATCAGAATGGAACTCCTATGCTTGGTGTCCCTGTGGCTGGGTACCTAAAATGTTTATACAAAACAAATGAGTTTCTCACCTCTCAACTACTATGCACGCCTAATGTATGCCCATAACCCATCCTAGTTATGCTGCTAACTAACTAGTCTATACTACTCCTGCATTCGCATTCTAACATAGGGTATCTACTAGTAACACCCAAATAAGTCATATTCATAACCCATATTCACATTCATTAAATTACTTATCTCAAGTGTTAATTAAATTTTCACATTCTTAGCCCATTCAAATATCTTAGTTATTCACATCTACTAAGCAACAGTGAATCAGTCACAAGTATATATATAAATCACTCTCAGTGCATATATACAGATAAGGCACCCCTAGGCTAAGCTGCAGTGCACGCATACTCTGCTATCAAATCCATGTACATCACGTACATAAGGATCACGTGTTCTGAATCACTCAGGAATCGTCTTAATACAAATCACACATATTGGAGGCGAACATAGTTCACATACCCATGGGTCAGGCACATACCTACGCTCCCATTGTCATCTGACTTATCAACTCACCAATAAGTCATTCACGGTCCTATGTTCTTAAGGTACCAATCTAAATGCACCCTGAAGGCACACAAAGATAAGATGGTCCTTTTTCGAAAACCAACCACCCGTGATAGCAAGTATGGTAGGTATGTCATACACATAATAAATCCATACACTAGGCATTCACACAACCTAAGTAATCATATTTCAATATAGGCATTCACACATTCCATCTAGTAAGTCTCCTACGTAGCAAGTTTATCCCGAACATCACACGTAATATATATTTATCTTGATAACTCTCTTGTCGTATCAATTTGAGTACTTAAACCTATCCTAAAAGGTTACTAGGTCTCCTATTAGTTTCTAATATTATCTCGGTAACTTAAAGTCCCTCCGTTACTGTTCTTATCCTTACATCATCATCCATTCCCATTATAGTTTCAATTGGAACGATTTCAAACCGTCCCTCGCTCAGTAGACCCTCGTAAGCAATAGCATTCAATTCCATAAGGTAAACCATTTTTTTTTTCGGGCATCAACTAAGACCCTACTAACCTTAACTAAGTCCCACTATATCAAATTAATTACCTTAAGAATCATCATCGACCTTAGGATTTTTATTAAACCTTAAGGAAAACAATTACCAAAATCAAAAGGGGGCGATCGATCGAAGAAAAGGATCGATCGATCAATCATCGATCGATCGACGCTCTTGGATCGATCGATCGATCAAGTAGGTATTTTCCCAGATTTCTCTTAAACAGTTACGGGTTTCTTCCTTTTTACACTTCAAATTCCTCATTACAACATCCTAAACTCCAAAAAAAGTTCACTAATCATCCTATTAACATATTAGCATAAACTTTTACGTCTTAGAATCATTAAATCATCATGGATCATCAGTTTCTTGGATTAAAACACCAAATTTTCATAAAAACCCTATTTGTTCTATTTCCTTCAAGATCTTCATAAAACTCAACATAAATTCACAATTCCCAACGCATGGATCATGGTTTCATAACTAGTATATGCCCAGAAGTTTATCTATATGAAGCCTACCCATATTTAATGTTTAATTCTCCAGTTTCACAATTAATTCACTTATTTACGATAAATCATCAAATCTAAACTATCATGTAAAATATATGTTTTGAATCTTTGCAAGATAAATCACTTGCCTCTGATTAGAAGTTCTGATCCGTTGATGATGGTATTGGTTGGTTCTACCTCTCTTTTCGGTCACAAATCCGGCGATGGTGGTGGTGTGTGATTGTTTTGCCTTGAAAACCCTTGGAATTATCCTGAAACCCTTTTCTTTCTTCTCACGTTACTCTCTCTTGTGTGTTAGCAAATAATGGCCCTAATAACCGTAAGTTTTGGCTAATAAATATCACCTAATTTTTGTAGGTCACTATTCACCAAAAATAGGAATGACTAAAATACCCTCCCGGGTTGCGGGATAGGCTTAAAAACGCCCCGGGACCCAAACTAAATCCGCGGCTAGTTTTTTCTGACTATCTCGACCCTTATGGACACGTTGGCTCACTCAAAATGATCATACGGATGACATAAAAATAAAATACGTTTAAGTCTATTAAATTAGATCCTGACACGACTGACATGCTCGTCCCAACTTAATTATCGAAACTGCCGTATTTTCAACTCACGACAATTTTAATAAATTCAATAATCACATATTACCATAATCACTCAGTAATATTAAACATTATCATCATATCTAAATACTAACTCTCGTCTTCCTAGTTATTTAAATCCAAATTAATTTCCAATTAATTATCCCAAATTAATTTAATTAATCCGACAATTAAAAGCAAATTTCATTTAATTAATCTCATAATTAAAAGCCATAAAATTATGGGGTATTACATATATACACTACGAAAAATACAAGAGTTGGAGTCATACAAGACTCTAGCTTGAAGAAGATAATAACAAATCTCGAACCCCGGATCGATCTGCCTGATAAATTTCGGATCGATCTGCCTAATGACTAGATCGATCCATTTTTTATTTCATCCAAATCGATCCCATAAATATGCTTGATGTAGTGAATTCTAGAGGCCGGATCGATCCTTTTTTTATTTCACCGGAATCGATCCACTAAATGTGCCCTATGCAGTGAACTTTGGGGGACAGATCGATCTTTTTTTTATGAGGACAGGATCGATCCGGTAAATGCATCCTTATAGAGTGACTTCCAGTACCCGGATCGATCCTTTTTTATGCCATCTGGATCGATTCGGATTTTCTTCTTAATTTCTCTTCATTATCTCTTTAATTTCTCATGATTATCTCACATCTTTGGATCTTCATAATTTCCACTCTGGAGCTCAGATTGGAACGCCGTTTCTTCCTACGCACTCATAGACTCAAGATCTTCGACTTTTATTTTGGTTCTCGTCCGAATTCCTGGTGTAAATTATGCTTTTGCCCTTTTTGAATTTTCTTCTTTCTTCTCTCTTGCTTCTTCCGGTTTCTTTATTTCTTTCGTGTATTAAATACTTGTAAAATCAATAAGAAATACACAAAACTCGGGATACTTGTTAGACGAAGCCATTAGCAATGATATGAGATATATCAACTCTTTTTACGTTGTCTGAGGTAATAAAAGTCTCTAAATTAAGGGAAAATTTTGGAAGAATTTATGCCTAATCAAAGCCCCCTAACTTAGAACTTTGATCGTCCCGAGCAATGTAAAAGAATCAAAACATGATCCAACTCTAAAATGAGATAGCATACCTCTTTCGCGAGCGAGCGATTGCATTTAGCATATGGAATTAAGCCCTAAACCCCTAGGTTACCCTAGTAGGACGAGTGGTATCTCGTGAGGGTTTGCAGTGAATATACCCACAAAATTCGTTATTGACTCAAAGAAAAATCAAAATACTTAAAAATTGGACAAATTTAAACTCCCCAAAAACTGGTCACTATAAAATCATATTCACGAGTCTCAAACCATATTGTGTGTGTTTACGAAGCCAAAAATCGAACCGCTAATTTCCACCGATTGATCATTACGTTACTTTCCAAAAATTCGCTTTGATTTCAAAATCTCAGGGATACACTCACTAAGGAATCACTTATTCTCTCGGTATGCGTGATAAAAAGAGTAAATATGATGGACACGAATTCACACACACCATTTTGAAAGACGCACTTGTGAACCCCCAAACTTAGACTTTTGAATTGTCCCCAATCAAAAGGACTAAAATCTAAATAAGGAAAAATAAGAAGTGCTATAAATAAGAAAGTATTTACTTCTAATTCGTTTTAAAGAAGCTATTTACTTAGTTTTGAAGAGAGAATAATAAGAAACCCTAGTTTTCATTTAGATTTGATTCAAGCTTCTGCAAATTGAAGTAACTTTATTCAATTTTTTCTCTCATAATTGTTGTAGTTAATTGATTAGTTAATAATTTCATTCTTCTTAATTCTAAGTTATTAGTTAAGATGTCTTCTTTTATTAAAATCGTATTTTCTTCTTGTTTTAATATGACTGGCTAATTTTTTAAGGGTTGGGTTTCATGAATCCAACCCAATGTTCTTGATGAATGTGTAAAATTTGATTTTCAATTAAATAACGGAGTTCATCGTAATGTGTGGTGATCACAACCGTTGTAATACTTTTGATCTCGTTTGCCCTAGGTAACCAGGATGCTTAAGAGTGCAACACGCATGTAGCAACGACGACACTGCTTTACTCATCTCTTCATTATGTATGATGCGGTCTACGATCCCTCATATATGTAATGCTTGGGAGTACTAAAGACTAGGTTTACTCGGATATTTCAATTTTGAATTAAGTTTTAACATTGATCAATGAACTAGGGTTGGAGGAGTGTATCCTGACTCGTTTTTCTCCCCTGCACTTTTCACTGCAGTTTTTAATTTTCTTAAGTCGGTCAAAAAGCTTTTAATTTATTTCTCAATTCTGTAAGTAATTTTCTTATTATTTCTACTTATAATTAGTCCTTTCCCCCCATAATCACCTTTTCGTTCTTTTTATAGTCGAGTTAGGGTTCTCAATCTTTCTAACGTCGATTTGACTTCGTTCGTCCTATTTCCCTGTGGAGACGATCCCGACTTACCGAGTTTATTACTAGCACGTCAGGCTTGCACTTGCGCCTATATCAGCACGAACACTAGATACACATTTGTGTGTATCCAATCCATTTATGAAAATATCTATCTAGTGTTCATGCTGATATAGGCTCAAGTGCAAGCCTATCGCGTTAGTAATAAACCGGGTAAGCCGGGATCATCTCCACAGGAAAATAGGACGAACGAAGTCGTAACGACGTTAGAAAGATTGAGAACCCTAACTTAAATCTAAAAATAAAGAAAAGGTGATTATGGGAGATGAACTAACTAAAATTAGAAATAATAAGAAAATTACATATAGAATTTAGAAATAAATGAAAGGCTTTTGGACCTACTTAAGAAAATTAAAACTGTAGTGAAAAGTGCAAGTGAAGAAAAACGAGTCAAGATACACTCCTCCAACCCTAGTTCATTAATCAAGGTGAAAACTTAATTTGGAATTGAAATATCTGAGTAACCCTATCTTTAGTACTCCCAAGCACTACATATATGAGGGATCGTAGCCCGTATCATACATAATCAAGAGACGAGTAAAGCAGTGTCGTCGTAGCTACACTCGCATTGCACTCTTAAGCATCTCGACTACCTAGGGAAAACGAGATCAAAAGTCCTACAAAAGTTATGATCACCAGACTATGCGATTAACTCAATTATTTAATTCAAAATTAAATTTTACGCATTCATCAAGAAATCAGGATGGATTCATGCATCCCAATCCTTAGAAAATTAGTCAGACATAGTAACGCAAGAAGAAAACACGATTTTAATAAAAGATGACATCTTAACTATTAACAGAGAATTACGAAAACTGAAATTATTAACTCGACAATTAACTAAAGCAATTATGAAAGAAAAAATGGAATGAAGTTACTTGAATTGCAGAAGCTTGAATCAAATCTAAATGAAAACTTCGGTTTCTTATTGTTCTCTCTTCAAAAACTAAGTAAATAGCTTCTTTAAAATGAATTAGAAGATCCCTTAATGTCTGGGAGGACATTGAAATATATACACTACGAAAAATACAAGAGTTGGATTCATACAAGACTCTAGCTTGAAGAAGATAATCACAAATCTCGAACCCCGGATCGATCTACCTGATAAATTTCGGATCGATCTGCCTGATGACCGGATCGATCCATTTTTTATTTCACCTGGATCGATCCCCTAAATATGCCTGATGCAGTGAATTCTAGAGGCCGAATCGATCCTTTTTTTACTTTACCCGGATCAATCCGCTAAATGTGCCTTATGCAGTGAACTTTAGGAGCTGGATTGATCCTTTTTTTATGAGGATCAGATCGATCCGGTAAATGCATCCTTATACAGTGACTTCCAGTAACCGGATCGTTCCTTTTTTTATGCCATCTGGATCGATCCCGATTTTCTTCTCAATTTCTCTTCATTATATCTTCAATTTCTCATTATTATCTCACATCTTTGGATCTTCATGACTTCCACTCCAGAACTCGGATTTGAACGCCATTTCTTCCTACGCACTCATAGACTCGAGATCTTAGACTTTTATTTTAGGTTCCCATCCAGATTTCACTGTAAATTACTCTTTTACCCTTTTAAATTTTCTTCTTTCTTCCCTCTTACTTCTTCCGGTTTCTTTCTTTCTTTCGTGTATTAAATACCTGTAAAATCAAAAAGAAATACACGAACCTCGGGATACTTGTTAGACAAAGCCATTAGCAATAATATGAGATAAATTAACTCTTTTTACGTTGTCCGAGGTAATAAAATCCTTTAAATTAAGGGGAAAATTTGGAAGAATTGATGCCTATTCAAACCCCCCCTAACTTAGAACTTTGATCGTTCCGAGCAATGTAAAAGAATCAAAACATGATCTAAGTCTAAAATGAGATATAATACCTCTTTCTCGGGCGGGCGATTGCATTTAGCACATGCAACAAGCCTTTAAACTCCTAGGTTAACCTAGTAGGACGAGTCGTGTCTCGTGAGGGTTTGCAGTGAATATACCCACAAAATTCGTTATTGACTCAAAGAAAAATCAAAATACTTAAAAATTGTACAATTTAAACTCCCCAAAAATTGTTCACTATAAAATCATATTCACGAGTCTCAGGCCATAGTGTGTATGTGTGCGAAGCAAAAAATCGAGCCGCTAATTTCCACCGATTGATCATTACGTTACTTTTCGAAAATTCGCTTTGAGTTCAAAATCTCACGGATACACTCACAAAAGAATTACTCGAAAATGTGAGTTATTCTCTCGGTATTCATGATAAAAAGAGTAAATTTTATGGACACGAATTCATGCACACAAAATTGAAAAGATGAATTTTTTTTGTGTGAAAAGATTTGTTCATCAGAATACGATTATTGGAAAACAAAGACATCGCCTCGTACTCACACATTTAATCTATTTTATTAGCTTTTGGTATTTTATTTTTCCACGCGGTAATTGATTTCGTAATTCGGACTCGGTTAGGACTTTTTTTGGGTTGTAAAAGTGGGAAAGGCTAAGAATTTCGGAATTGGAAAATTTTGCTTATGATGTCCATTAGTGCTTTTTCGAGCTCTTGCTCATTTTTCTCTCCTCTTTCTATTTTTCTTTATTTTCTTATTTTTCTTTTTCTTGCTATTTTTGTTGATCATTCTTTTATTTTTTTTCTTTCCCCTTCGTATGCCCTTTTTGGACTTTATTTGATGAATATTCAATTTTCACAATTCTGGGCTAATTGGGTTTTTTGGATTGTAAATGAAAAGGAAAAAAATTATTAGGCTCAAATTGGGTTGCAAATGGATGAATTTTTCACGACTTTTTATGGCTAATCTTTTTGGGTAAACAAACGATGGCCTACTTCATTTTCCAAATGCGAGTTGCTTTACCATATGCGTCTCGAGATTAATTTAGTTTAGAGATATTTAAGTGCGCGTTATTCAAGAAAATATCTCACACATTTCCCATAACCGATACAAATAATAAAATAGAGATCATCAACGACTTTTGTAAACGCTAAATAGAACTTTGAGTTAAGCATTAACTCGGATTGATTTATAAACTCAGAAAAATGATAGGCTCGAAATCTCACCGGGTTTGTCAATCTCTGCACTTATTCGTAAAGTCGTCAATTTTCTTTCAATTTCCATCTTTGGTCAATTTTGGCTTTGTGCATTTGATTTTTACAACTTTAGACAAAATATTTGTGACATTTTTGAATCTTTTAAATTCCAAATTTTATTTAGTTTGAAGAAAAATATTTTTGGATTTTTTAAAAAATTTTATTTTTTATTTTTTTGAAATTCCTAGGCATTTTTGAAAATTTGTGAAGTTTAGAAAGACGCACTTATGATCCCCCCCCCCCCACACTTAGACTTTTGCATTGTCCCCTATCAAAAGGACTAAAATATAAATAAGGCAAAATAAGAAGTGCGATATATAAAACACGCAAATATTTAAAATGCAAAACGACACTAAATGACACCAACACATTACTCAAAAATACAAAAATCACCCCATACGCATCGGGGGTGCGACGACCAATCTCTCTCTCCTACCACTCAATCGATCCCACTCACGGGATCCAATGCTCTCCTTGTTTCTCCCGTCCTAGGATTATAAACCAACAATCGGAACAAGTTGGGACCTCACCCATAGATAAAGGAAAAACCGGGAGACTCGTCGTGACTTATCAAAAAGGAATCCTCGTGATGCTGACTGAAAGTGTGGCCTATGTGCGCTGAATCGGAGGGAACATCTAGGTTTCTTTCAATTTTTAGGATGCATGGGTTGGGCTCTAAGTCGAACTAAACACAACTTTTCTCATCAATCGGTTCTGGGACCTCAAGTGGTATAGGTGGATGGTCACAAAGAAGGAATTCATCAATTTTTTCTTTCCATTCACTTTCTTCTAAGTGAATACAAGAGTCCAATAGGGATTGGACTTCAACAGTAAGGCTTTCATCCACATAGCCTAATTCTTTCTCAAAATCTTCCATGGTCACGTCCCCCCTAACTCTCTCTCTCGAGTAATGCCTACGTACTTGGTTGCCTGCTCGATCTCTAATTCCTCTATTTCTCTCTCCTCTAACCACTCTCTCTTGCTCTCAATCGTGGTCACTACACACACCTCCCCCACTTTTCTCTCATTATCAAAACTACCACTCTCACTTGATGAAATAAGGCAGACCCCTAATGGCTCTCGCTTGTGGGGCATCTTATGCACGTGTACCGTCTCTTCCACAAGATCTGTCTTTTGCGATTCGCGCTCATCACCCTCGTTCTTAACGTTATTAAAGATGTTAGTTTCGAGGGTCATGTTCCCAAATGTTAATTGCATTCGCCCACTCCTATTATTAATGAGTACGTTAGCCGTAACTAAGAATGGGCGACCAAGGATGATGGGGACATGATTGTTTGGGATAATGGATGGCTCCTCGTCCCAAATGAGAAAATCTATCGAAAAGTAGAATGTGTCAATTTGAACGATTACATCCTCAACAATTCCCCGAGGTATCTTCACGGAGTGATCCGCAAGTTGGAGGGTCATGGTTGCATGCTTGAGGGCCCCCAAATCAAGTTTATTATAGATTGAATATGGAAGAATGTTAACACTTGCCCCTAAATCTATTAGCGCTCTTTCTATTTAATTATTCCTCATGATGCAAGAGATGGTGGGTGCATCCGGATCTTTATATTTTAGTGGAATGTCACTCAACAATACAGAGATGACGTTCTGTGTTAGGCACACGTTCTTCTTTACCTTTATCCTCCTCTTCACTGTCAATAAGTCCTTAATGACTTTTGCATAAGCTGGAATCTTCTTGATGGCATCGAGGAAAGAACTTAAGTTACTTAAGAACGTCTAAGAAATCATCCTGAGAGGTCTCTTTGGATTAAGGGATCAACCTTTGAGGATATGGGGATGCACTAGGAGGTTTCACCGCCATTTCAGACTCTCTTGTGTCATCATTACTACTCTTTTTCTTGGAGACATCTTCGGCCTCTTTCGTGCCGGGTGAAATCTCCTTTTCCTTTTTATTATCGTGTGGAAGAGGTGAAAGGTAAACTACTCTCCCACTACGCAGAGTGGTAATTGCGCTACATTGCTCAAGACGTGCCTGGGATGTAGAGCTAACACTTGATTGATCTTAGGGTGGTCTTTTCCCTTGGGACGGGAACTTACCTTTCTCTTGGAACTTAACGCCGATAGCAACTTGGATATGTTCGCATTCATGTCAACGAGCATGCGATCATATATAGCATTAGTTGCACTCAGGGAGTTGATGAAATGGTTTATTGTATCCACGAGGTTCCTCCGCGATGGAGTAATATATGGAGCTGGAGGAGGTGGTGCTTGCTGAAATTAAGGAGGGGGTGGAGGTGGTACAACCTGTGAATGTGGGTTCATCGCAGCTTGTGGTTGTCCATAGTTAAAACAAAGTTAGTTTCTCCACGAAGGGTTGTACAAGTTCACATGCGGGGCGTTAAAATTTCCTTTTAACCCTCCTATAACATCCAGTGTGCATGACTTTGTAGGTGGAAATCGTCAGGAATGCCTTTGTGGAATGGCCCTCCTCATAGATAGCACACACCTTTTCTTTCGCGACACGGTTGGATCCGGAGATATCTCTCAGTCGGCTATCAAGCAAATCTTTTATATCTCTCTGAAACTGATCAAATCGACGGTCTATTATGGTATTAATATCCAATTGGAATAGACCGGATGCATTATACGTGGTCGATGATTGTCTAGACCAAACTTGGGTATTAGGGTCAGATGTGTCCCATGCTTGAGTAGTCTCTGTAACATACTTAAGATGGTCCTTGGCATCACTAGTGTCTAATTCCCAGAATGGTCATTCACACATAGTTTGCACAAGTTGTTTGGAAGTCACTTGTAGCCCATTATGGAAGAGGGAGATCAAGTCATGTTTTTTAAAACCATGATTTGGGCATGCGCTTACTAACTCTTGGAAATGTTCCCAACACTTGTCAAAAGGTTCAATATCTTGTTGTCAAAAACTTTCGATTTGAGTCTTGACAGAGTTAGTCTTGTGCGATGGGTAGAATTTTGAGATAAATTTGGATTACATATCCTTCCAGGAAATAACGGAGTTCGAGGGTAGAGACCATAGCTTGGTCTTGGATTTATCCTTTAAGGAAAAAGGAAAAAGCTTTAGGCGAACGACATCTTGCATGCAAGCTTGATCACTAAATGTGTCGCACGCCTCTTCGAACTCTCTTATATGAAGGTATGGTTTCTCCGAATCCATGCCATTGAAAGTAGGGAGAATTTGTATCATACCATTGAGGAAGTGGAACTGATTGGCATTATACTGGAGTAAAATGCAACCAAGGGTGACAGTTCATTCAGGAAATAGTAAGTCTTTCATGATATGATAGGGTGGATGTTCCTCTCCAATGCCGAAACTAGCGGCGTCAGACATTACTCCTTCTTCAAATGGCTCGAAATACTCACTCGGTGTCCTATATGTGTGACGCGGGGATTGACTCAGTGTTTAACTACCAATAGAGTGCTCAGGAGTAGGAACTAGAACCCAAAACTGTGGAACGCGAGGCGTGTGGGGACTGTCAGAGTTATACTCAACAATCGAATTTTCATGGATTCTGGTGGGAGTATTATGAGAATTTTGAGTTTGTTCAAGATTTTGCATTAAAGGATTGTGAGAGATGATTTTTTTGGATTTATTTTTTATTTATTTTTTTGTCTAAGCTTTAGATTGACTCGATCTAACCTAAGTTTACCTAAATCCCCGGCAACGGCACCAAAAACTTAATGCGACCACAAATGTCTATCTAGTGTTCGTGCTGATATAGGCTCAAGTGCAAGCCTGTCGCGTTAGTAATAAACCCGGTAAGTCGGGATTGTCTCCACAGGGAAATAGGACGAACGAAGTCGAACGACGTTAGAAAGATTAAGGACCCTAACTCGACTCTAAAAAGAACGAAAAGGTGATTATCGGAGATGAACTAACTAAAAGTAGAAATAATAAGAAAATTACCTACAGAATTTAGAAATAAATGAAAAGCTTTTTGACCTACTTAAGAAAATTAAAACTGTAGTGAAAAGTGCAAATGAAGAAAAACGAGTCAGGATACACTCCTCCAACCCTGGTTCATTAATCAAGGTTAAAACTTAATCGAAATTGAAATATCTGAGTAACCCAGTCTTTAGTACTCCCAAGCATTACATATATGAAGGATCGTAGCCCGCATCATACATAATCAAGACACGAGTAATGAAGTGTCGTCGTAGCTCCACGCGCATTGCTCTCTTAAGCATCCCGGTTACCTAGGGAAAATTTGATCAAAAGTCCTAGAATGGTTGGGATCACCATACTACACGATTAACTCAGTTATTTAATTCAAAATTAAATTTTACGCATTCATCAAGAACATCAGGTTGGATTTATGCATCCCAACCCTTTAAAAATTAGCCGGATATAGGAACGCAAGAAGCAAACACGATTTTAATAAAAGAAGACATCTTAACTATTAACTGAGAATTAAGAAGACTGAAATTATTAACTCAGCAATTAACTAAAGCAATTATAAAAGCAAAAATGGAATGAAGTTACTTGAATTGCAGAAGCTTGAATCAAATCTAAATGAAAACTAGGGTTTCTTATTGTTCTCTCTTCAAAAACTAAGTAAATAGATTCTCTAAAATGAATTAGAAGCTCCCTGAATGTCTGGGAGAACATTGAAATATATACACTATGAAAAATACAAGAGTTGGAGTCATACAAGACTCTAACTTGAAGAAGATAATAACAAATCTCGAACCCCGGATCGATCTACCTGATAAATTTTGGATCGATCTGCCTGATGACCAGATCGATCCATTTTTTATTTCACCCAAATCGATCCCATAAATATGCCTGATGTAGTGAATTCTAGAGGCCGGATCGATCCTTTTTTTATTTCACCGGAATCGATCCACTAAATGTGCTCTATGCAGTGAACTTTGGAGGACGGATCGATCCTTTTTTTATGAGGACAGGATCGATCCGGTAAATGCATCCTTATACAGTGACTTCCAGTACCCGGATCGATCCTTTTTTATGCCATCTGGATCGATCCGAATTTTCTTCTTAATTTCTCTTCATTATCTCTTCAATTTCTCATGATTATCTCACATCTTTGGATATTCATAACTTCCACTCTGGAACTCGGATTGGAATGTCGTTTTTTCCTACGCACTCATAGACTCGATATATTTGACTTTTATTTGGGTTCTTGTCTGGATTCCAGGTGTAAATTACACTTTTGCCCTTCTAACTTTTCTTCTTTCTTCTCTCTTGCTTATTTCGGTTTTTTTCTTTCGTGTATTAAATACCTGTAAATTCAATAAGAAATACACGAAACTCGGGATACTTGTTAGACGAAGCCATTAGCAATGATATGAGATAAATCAACTCTTTTTACGTTGTCCGAGGTAATAAAAGCCTTTAAATTAAGGGAAAAATTCAGAAGAATTGATGCCTAATCAATGGCCTACCTCCACGGGGCTTCAACAGTGTTTCACTATAATAATGAGAGAATTTACATGAGAGTGTTTCTCTAGCCTCTAATCCCCCCTGTCACAATAGGGGGAGTCTTATTTATATAGAGTTAGGGGTTACAATTGGATAAGTCTTATCCTTGTAGAGTTTGATTTAAAGAAAATAGTGCTCCTCGATCTTTTACTTTATCAAGGACTCTAGTCATCCTTAGCTTATTGGAGAGTATATTGGTCTCCATCTTCACCGGTGTGTTCTCCACGTGTCATGATATTTATATAGGTGTATTTTTTCCCCATAATATCCCCACAGGTTGCAGTTTTGCGAAGTTGATTTTGAGATGAGCTGGGAGGTGGTCCGTAATCTCTTTAAACATGTGTAGTTATCGATGTGAACTGGATTAGCGTTCTTTGAATTGTTGTTAAACCTTTAAGCCTTCTTTGGTTAATCCGCTTACCTTTGTAACGTCTTAGAGGAATGTTTTGCTTGAGTTGAGAGACGTCCAATCGATATGGGAATCGGACTCGAGTGAGTCGAGCTGCCTACATACCCTAATGGGATCAGGTCGATCGTAGTTCATTACTTTTTTTATCATATGGTCCAATTAGAGAGGCCGACCACAAGCATGTGAAGAACTCATGCGCCGAGACTCGCTCGGGATTGATCCTAGTCTAGAGTATCACCCCATATTAGGATTTTTACATGGTCCAATTAAAGAGGCCAACCATAGGCCTATCAAGCACTTATGCACCGAGGCTTGCTCGGGCGTGCACCGAGTCTAGGGTATTTCCCATGTATTAAGATTTTTACATGGTCTGATGAGAGAGGCCGACCACAGGTCTATAAAGCATTTATACGTCGAGGCTCGCTCGACGTGTACTAGTATAGGGTATCTCCCCTGCATTAGGATTTTCACATGATCCAATTGGAAAGGCCGACCACAGGCCTATGAAGTACTTACGCGCTAAGGCTCGCTCGGGCATGCACCTAGTCTCGATTATCTCCCCTGTATTAGGATTTTCACGTGGTCTAATTGGAGAGGCTGAGCACAAGACTGTTAAGCACTCATGCACTGAGGCTCACTCAGAAGTGCACATAGTCTAGTGTATCACCCCACATTATAATTTTCACATGGTCCAATCGGAGAGGTCAACCACAGGCCTATGAAGCACTTATGCATCGAGGCTCGCTCGGGAGTGCTCCTAGTTTAGGGTATTAACCTATATTAGGATTTTTATATGGTCCAATTGGAGAGGCTGACCAGAGGCCTGTTAAGCACTCGTGAGATGAGGCTTGCTCGAATGCATGTCATTAGTCAAGACCTCTTAAACCCACTCATCATAGGGGAAACCAATCTAATGGTTTTTCAGTTTGATGTCTAATTTTCTTTCTTGGTTGACTAATGTTGCAGTGAATTCGTTCTCAGGTAAACATTACAACGGATCCCCAATAGGGGTTATGAAGAGAAGGCTATATTATAATAGTACCCGACCATCTGTCGGGACTTTGTTGCAACTCATGTTGGCCATATATCGAGTGCAAAAATAAGATGATCCAATGATTATCATGCCCGACCAACCATCGGGGCTAAGATAAGAATATTAGATAATGATGATGTCTGACCATCCATCAGGACTCTAATGCAACATAATGCCGATTATATAGAGCAACTGAAATGATAAGTTAAATAATAACCATGCCCGAGCATTTGAACTGAATTACAATAGTAAAGATAATGTTGATTAACTAATGAACATTCAGTCATTAACCGGGGTTGAATCAAATAAGAATTATAATGCCCAACAGTCCGTTGGTGCTAAATTATGATGATCACATAATATAAATGGCATCGACTATCCATCGAAGCTAGTGAGAAATCGAGAGAAATAATTAAAGTGTCGACCATCTGTCGTGGCATTTCGAAGAAAATAAATAATGCCTGAGCATCCGTTGAAGCAAATTTTTAAAGGATCGAGTAGATATTACGAATGTTCCTTCACTGTTAGAGAAACATAGATTTCCAAACCATGCATGAGGGTTGAATGACAATTATAAATGTAATGTCGATTAACAATTGACTATGCCAACCATTTGTCGGGACTAAATACAGATGAGTATTATCTCGACCAACCATCAGTTGGGGATAAAATACAACTTGTGTGGTCGATATCTTTGGGACTAAATATAATAAATATTTTATCAACCATCTGCTGAGATGAATCTTGAATATGCATGACCATCCTTCAGGTTAAGAATCTTGGAGTTAAGTAATCAATACTGAATTTGAAAAAATATCAACGCCCGATCATCCATCGGTTATAACAAATAATCTCGCCCAACCATTCGTTGGGTTTAAAGAGTTATAGCGTGATCGACCATCCGTCGGAGCATTAGTTAGATAAATGGTGCCTAAGAATTCGCCGAGGCAAAGTTGTACATGACCGAGTAAATATTACGAACGACTTGTGCTTGAGCATTTGTGGGAGAATTAATAAGATTTCCATGAACTTAAGATTGTAGTTGAGCATACGTCGGGATTGAATCTTGTACCTGAAGAAATTAATAAGTTGCCCAACCATCCATTGAGGCTAGATTAAATAGAAATCATTATGAGATTGATTTATTCGACCAAATAATAAATGATACGTAGTGGTCTCTGATTACCAAGGGTGCTCCGACGACATCACTAAGATCCTTTTCTTCGCACATAAGTACTGACTAGCATGCGTGTTCCAGTGTTGCTGCCGACATACCATGTTCGTCGTATATGAATATCGACCAGCAGGGGCGAACTTGTTTGGAGCTGCTCGATGAGGAAGGTTGCAGGTCAGAGATAACCAGAGAGAAATTCAAAAATTTGATGGTCCTCGGTCGGATAATAGCCCCAGGTCACAAGTCGGAGATAGCAAGAGGAGATTACGAGAGGTCACAGGTTGAAAATTTATTGGTGCTCGATCGAAGAGATGACCGTTGGACGACGAATTGTGACTCCGCCGATGAAGAGTTGGGACACAGGCTGGTTTCTCAGGTGGATTCGATTCCACTCAGTCTTGTGGCGGAAATTGAACAAATAGGCCTAGATATCTGATTGAATTTTGATACTCTGTTCAACACCGATGTTGTTGAATGATAGATTTTGGAGAGATTTCAATCTCGAATTTGTGCCCAGAGCCACAACAAATTGATGTGGTTTCCTCTAATAATTATGATCAAGAGTCATGTCGGTTCACTTTTCATCCTTTTACGAAGGTGGGTAATTGGTTCCCAGGAGAGAGTTGTTCTTTGACATTTATCGCTTCCTATTTTTCAGTTGCCTTGAGAAAAATATGATTGAAAACCGTATCACACCTCAAAATAATCATGGAAGTAAAGATATTCGGAGTCATTGAAGACTTCCAAAATATGAATTCATCTCAAAATCAATAACAAAAATTATCTAAAATTAACACAGATGTACATATAGATAGATGAATAAAAATTAAGTATACGGTTCATTTACACAAATGAATGAAACGATGTGGTCAACATATCCGACGAGAGAGAACTGTTTTAGACGTTTATCCCCTGTCAGAAAACCTAAGACATGGGAATCAAAATATCTGATGTAACCTAGTAAATAAACGTGTTCGGCTCGGAGATTATCAAGAAAGTCCACACTTCAAGGACTCAGAGAAAATTTATGATTACAAAATCCACTGTTTTGCAAATTTTCAAATAAGAATTGAACACAAAGTTTATGAATATAAACATATGAGAATCATGATTGAACTAAAAGGTGTGTGCACATCATATAATTGTTTATATGCAGAGAAAGAAAAAAACTTATCTTTTGACGGGGCTCATGTTAATCATTGATTTGCAAACACAAATATACATATCTTTTCACGAGAAGGAAAGACTTTTCGTGTCATTTCTCACAGACGGTGCCAATTGTAAGTGCAAAAAAATTCACCCGTAGGGGGGGGTGACAAACCATCATGATGCTAGTACAAAAAATAAATGATAAAGAGACAAGATTTATGTGATTTGACCATCGATGGCCTGTGTCCACGAGGCTTCAACATTGTTTTACTATAATAATGAGAAAATTTAGATGAGAGTGTTTTTTTAGCCTCTGAGCCCTCCTTTCACATTAGGGGGAGTCCCCTTTATATAGAGTTAGGGGTTACAATTGGATAAGTCTTATCCTTGTAAAGTTTTATTTAAATAAAATAGTATTCATCGGTCTTCAACTTTATCAAGGACTCTAGTCGTTCTTATCTTGTTGGAGCGTATGCTAGTCTTCATTTTGATCGGTGTGCTCGTCGTGTATCATGCTATTTATGTGGGGTGTATTATCCTCCCCCCCCCCCCCCCCTCCCCTACCCCCCAAACATGTATATAATATATTCTTGAAAATCATTAACATTATTATTAATTTCAATGGCACATTTTTTAAAACATTAATTACATTTCTCCAGAATATAATATTCCACTAATTAATAAAAAAAAGTTTTCTAGATTTTTTTAATATTTCCTTAGTAAGAATATTAAGATTATTTAGTATTAATGTTCCACTAAAATACTAAAGTTAGTATTAATATTAAAGTTCCAATAAGATATTGATGTTATTATTAATATTAACGTTTTGTTAACATTAAAGCTAAATAAAATGTTTTTGTTTTTGTTATTATTAAAGTTAAACTAAAATATAAACGTCATTATTAATATTAACATTATTCATAATAATAAAATTAAAGTATAATATTAATGTTATTATTAATATTAACGTTCCACTAAAATATGAATAATATTAATAATTTTAATGTTCCACTTAAATATTAATGTTATTATGAATATTAACATTAAACTAAAATATTAACATTTTTGTTAATATTAAAGTTAAACTAGACTATTATTAATATTAACTATCTAGTTAAACATTAACGTTATTATTAATATTAAGGTTCCACTAATTATTAAAGTTCCACAAATTAACTAATTAACATTCCAATAATATTAACGTTCAATAAATTACGCTGTTTTCCAAAATATTGCCGTATTTTTTCGAGATATATACATATTTTTCAGAAATTAATAAATGCAAACTAAAAGTCCAGAATAATAAATTTTCAACAATAACTTTAATTTCCATCTTTGGTGTTTAACTAAAAAAAGGTGAATATTGGTGTTTTATGTTTATGGGTCCACACCAGCGGTATTAACCAATACATGTTTAACACGTCACCGAGGTTTATATTGTGTACAATTTGAGGATTTCCCTCGAATCACTCAAACTAAATACACGATGACAAGATTATTATCAATATTAAAGTCGTAATCCGTAATCAAAGAGAGTGGAGAAGATGAAGATAACAACAACAATGTTTTCAGCCAAGAACTTAAGGCTCAATAAACATTTCTCTAGAATACATAAAGGGAAGACATAGCCATCAATAACCAAACCAAAATGTTGTCATTTGTGACATTATTTAATACTTATCTTGAAAGGTAGAATTAAAATATCTAATTAAGTGGGTATAAATGATATTATTCCCTAGATATAAAAGAATTAGGAGTGGATATGGTCAAAAGAATTTCTATCCTCCTCAGTTTCTCTAACGTTTGAACAAAAAAGAAATGAATCATCATCTTACCTGAAAAATGTAACTCAATTAAATTATTAACTGATGAAATGAATAATATAATAAAATGAAGATGAGATGATATTTTTTATCCCTTAAGTTCCTGAAGTTTATTATTATCATTTCCTTTGTATCCTTATCGCATTAAGAATTCATGTCCTTACAACTCGCAAGTTAGTAGTAAGGCACAAAGAATAATTAAGACATATTTATTATTTGAACATATAAACTCATCCAAATAAAACTTCACCAATATATTGTACTAAAGAGAGAAATCCATGAGTTTAATAATACATGTAACATATATTTTTTTTATACATAAAAGATTCTTCCACCAAAATTCGTCCCCCAAAAGACAAAATATATCATCTTCAACTAATCTTTCATACAAAGAAGAATCTCAATAGTTTCATATGCTAAAGATGAACGTGTATCATCAACAATCTTGCGCCCCCAACAGAAACCTGATTCTGATGCAACGTTAGTGCATGAATAGTTAAGACATCACAATCCATCTTTGTAACTGTGGGGAACTTTGGCCCATTACTTTTCCACTAATAGAAAATATTAAATGCAAACTTATTATCATCGTCGTGAGGGAATAAAGTTTCCACCAAGTACTGTTATAATTCATACTTCTGACTTATAGATGAAGAGTTAGAGTGATTCGTAATAAACCTTATAAATCATCCTATAAAGACAGCTCTTTCTTGGTTAATAGTATCAAGTTAACAAGTAGACTGCTCATATTTATCCCTAAGTGTGACCGAAGAACACGATGATTCACTATTTAAACTTTTATGTTTAGCATATAACTCGAACAAAGCAATGAAAACTCTATGAATGTAACTATCTGCCAAAGAACCATAAATCTCACAATAGGCAATGTGAACAAACTCCATTTTATACTGAGGGTCCAACAGCAGTCCAAATGTTAACAACAAACTGCAATACTCCCAATACTTGTTAAAATTTTCTCTCATTTTATGTGCCATCAAATGAATATAATACATATTACTTTGCATCCACCTATTCAAATGATAATTAATATTACGAAACAACATATACGACTGGCATTCGACCCATTAGATCGAATAGTGAAAAAAAAACACTATCATTAGTTAACATTAGCAACATTTTTATTTTCCTTCGTACTTTATTAAACTAACCCATTATTGAACATCAGAAAAAACCCATTAGATCGAACAATGAAAAAACCTTATTTGATGAAATCAGTAAACCCATTAAATCAAGCAGTAAACCCATCAGAAAAAGTATTCAAAAAATTATTGAAATCAGTAAAAAAACTCACCGGCTTTCAGTGGTGATGGAATAAAAACTCATCGGCTTTCAGTGGGATGGGAGATGTGATGGAGTGTGGCGAGGGAAAGGGAAGGTAGAGTCTCAAGATTTGGGGTGTGGATTGTTTTTTTAATGTCGGATAATTTGAGGGTGTTGGCGTGGCTTTTTTTTTTATTTCTGCCCCAAGGTAGGGTTAAAAATTGACCCTATTATTCTTTGTATATTTAATGTATTACATGTTTATGTGTTAAATGTTATTATGTCTCCCAAGATTACACTAGATGTTATTATGTTATATTAATATTAATATTAATATTATTTTATACTACAAAAATATTTATATTATTTAATTAAAAATAAATAATAAACATAATATTTTTACGAATCCGGATATCCGCAAAAATTGATATCCGTCAATATGGATAGTTTGTATCGGATATGGATTATCCATCATGGATGCCAACATTATTCATATCCGTATCCGTTTTTTGGATATTTAAAATGTGTATCCAAATCTGCTTTTCGAATACTTATTCAAATAGATATCCACTAAATTCGGATACGAATACCAAAAAAATTTGGATTTTCGAATATCCATTTTCACCCCTAGCTCTAATAACTTTGCCGTGCCAAATTTTGGCTTTAAAGAATTTGCATTTTTTTACTTTTCATATAGGCCTAAGTCTATAATGATGAAATGCAATTTATGTATATATATAGGTGTGACGACTATCCATAGATGCTAAGAAGCAAGCCTCTAAGTCATTGCCTCACTTGTCAAACATGATGCCAAAATGAAGGAGCCCAAAGAAAATAAATAAATAATTATAGGGAGACCCTGAAAATTATACCCAAAACTCAAACCCGGTGATGTGTCACACGGGTAATAGTTGGTGTTTTTATGTTTATGGGTCCACACCAATGCTATTAACCAATACATGTTTAACACATAACCGAGTTTTATATTGTGTACAATTTGAGGATCTCCCTCGAATCACTCAAAATAAATACACGATGACAAGATTATTATCAATATTGAAGTCGTAATCAAAGAGAGTGGAGAAGATGAAGATAACAACAACAATGTTTTCAGCCAAGAAGTTAAGGCTCAATAAACATTTCTCTAGAATACATAAAGGGAAGACATAGCCATCAATAACCAAACCAAAATGTTGTCATTTGTGACATTATTTAATACTTATCTTGAAAGGTAGAATTAAAATACCTAATTAAGTGGGTATAAATGATATTATTCCCTAGTTATAAAAGAATTGGGAGTGGATATGGTCAAAAGAATTTCTATCCTCCTCAGTTTCTCTAATGTTTGAACAAAAAAGAAATGAATCATCATCTTACCTGAAAAATGTAACTCAATTATATTATTAACTGATGAAATGAATAATATAATAAAATAAAGATGAGATGATATTTTTTATCCCTTAAGTTCCTGATGTTTATTATTCTCATTTCCTTTGTATCCTTATCGCATTAAGAATTCACGTCCTTACAACTCGCAAGTTAGTAGTAATGCACAAAGAATAATTAAGACATATTTACTATTGGAACATATAAATTCATCCAAATAAAACCTCACCAATATATTGTACTAAAGAGATAAATCCATGAGTTTAATAATACATGTAACATAAGTTTTTTTTATACATAAAAGATTCTTCCACCAAAATCCATCCCCCAAAAGACAAAATATATCATCTTCAACCAATCTTTCATACAAAGAAGAGTCTTAATATTTTCATAAGCTAAAGATGAACGTGTATCATCCATAATCTTGTGCCCCCAACTGAAACATGATTCTGATGCAATGGTAGTGCAGGAATAGCTGAGATACCACAATCAACCATGGGTAAATTTGTCATATTACTTTTCCACCTATGCAAAATATCATATGTATACCTATTATCATTGTCGAGAGGGAATAAAGTTTCCTCCAAGTATTGTCCTAATTCAGACTTCTGAACTATAGATGAAGAGTTAGAGTGATCCACAATAAACCGTTTAAATCCTCCTATAAATCCAACTCTTGCTTTGTTAATAGTATCAACTTCACAAGTATACTGCTTGCATCTATCCCCAAGCGTGATCGAAGAACACGATGATTCACTATTTAAACTTTTATATTCAGCATACAGCTCGAACAAAGCAGTGCGAACTTTGTGAATTTAACTCTCTGGCAGTGAACCATAAATCTATCGATAGGCATAGTGAATAAACTCGATTTTATGCCGAGGGTCCAACACCTTTCCAAATGTTAACACTAAACTGCAATCCTAATACTTGCCAAACTTTTCTCGCATATTCAATGCCATCAAATGAATATATTCCTTATTACTTTGCATCCACTATTCAAGTGATAATTAATATTACAAAAAAACATATAAGACTGACATTCGACCCATCTGATCAAATAGTGAACCCCCTCCCCACCCCCCACCCCCAAAAACATTATCATTATCTGACATTAGCAGCAATTTTATTTTCCTTCGTACTTTATCGAACAAGCCCATTATTGAACATTAGAAAAAAAATCATTAGATCGAACAATGAAAAAATCTTATTTGATGAAATCAGTAAACCCATTAGATCGAGTAGTAAACCCATTGGAAAAAACATTCGAAAAATTGATGAAATCAATAAAAAAAACTCACTGGTTTTCAGTGGTTATGGAAGAAAAACTCATTGGCTTTTAGTGGGATGGGAGATGTGATGGAGCGTGTGAGGGAAAGGGAAGGGAGAACCTTAAGATTTGGGGTGCGTGTTGTTTTGTTAATTTCGGATGATTTGGGGGTGGGGGTGGGGGTGGCTTGTTTCTTTTTCCCCCCAAGGTAGGGTGAAAATAAACCCTATTATTCTTTGTACATTTAGTGTATTACATGTTTATGTATTAAATGTTATTATGCTAAATGTTATTTTGTCTTTCAAGATTATAGTAGATGTTATTATGTCATATTAATAATAATATTATTTTATACTACAAAAAATATTTATATTATTTAATTAAAAATATTTAAAATCAATAATAAACATAATTATTTTACAAATTCGGATATTCGTCAATATGGATAGTCTGTCTCAAATACAGGTTATCAATCACGGATTACTGCATTATTCATATCTGTACTCGTTTATTTCGGATATTTAAAACGTGTATCCAAATCCGCTCTTTCGAATACTTATTCGGATAGATATCTGCTAAATTTGGATACGATTACCAGACAAATTTGGATTTTTGAATATTCTCTTTCACCCCTAGCTCTAATAACTTTGCCATGCCAAATTTTGGCTTGAAAGAATTTGCATTTTTTCACTTTTCTTTCATATAGTCCTAAGTCTATAATGATGAAATGCAATTTATATATATATATATATATATATATATATATATATATATTTGACTCACTCTCCAAACATGATGTCAAAATGGAGGAGCCCAAAGAAAATAAATGAATAATTTTATTTTAGGGAGATCTTCAAAATTGTATACAAAACTCAAACCCGGTGATGTGTCACACGGGTATTGATTGATGTTTTTGTATTTGTGGGTTCGCGACAGCAGTATTAACCAATACATGTTTGACACATCACCGAAATTTTATTTTGTATATAATTTGAAGAACTCCTTAGAATCACTCAAAGTAAATACACAAGAATAAGATCATTATCAATATTAAGGTCGTAATCAAAAGTGGAGAAGATGAAGATAACAACAACTATGTTTCTAGACAAGATGTTAAGGCTCAACAAACATTTCTCTAAACAAATATTTCTCTAGAATATATAAAAGGAAGACATAGCCATTAAGAACCAAACCAAAATGTTGTCATGTGTGACAGTATTTAATACCAATCTTGAAAGGTAGAATTAAAATACCTAATTAAGTGGGTTTAAATGAATATTATCCCCCAATTATAAAAGAAGTGGGAGTGGATATGATCAAAAGTTCAAAGCTTGTGAGGATAACATTGATAAGGGGCTAGAGCTGAGGTCAAAATGTACACTACATAACATGAAGTTTCTTTAAATGATACGGTTGACCCAACTGTTTTATTATTTTCAAAATCAAGTTTAATTGAATTCTAAAATGTTATAGGAGGAAAACAATAAAAGAAAGTTGTTTTTTAAAACTAAGTTTTGCTTTTAGTCTTAAATATATTATAATTTAAGAATCAGTTGCCCAGTATCATTAAAAACTGTGAACTTTAACTCACACATATTATTTTAATTTAAAATAATTTAAAAATCCTAAAGAGTAAATCAAAAATTGAAAAAAAAAATAAAAAAAGACTTAAAACTCCCTAACGAAACAGCACGTAAAAAGCAGTTTCCGACATTGTTTCAATAGAAGCACTAAGATACCCTCCAATACCCTCAAATGGTGTTGGAGATGAAACTTTGGATTTTTAAGGGGGAAGAGGCGTGGCTTGACACGTGGAACCCGTTAGGTTAGTAGGCCTTCCGTTGCATTTATTGGTAATGGCGGTGTTCAAATATATTGGTAAGCAATGTGGGGGTTTTATCAAATGAAGGGATAGATAGAAGTATTGGATAAGGCTGGTATGTGGGACAACTGTGAGGATTCTGCAAGCAAAAGGTTATGAGAGTATTGGGCGGTTGAGAGGGAAAAGAAAACACATGAGTTCGATATTTTCAGATCATAGCTAAGCTATTAGATTGAGCTATTGAAGCTATTAGCTTCAATTTACACACTCCTGATAACGAATTTTAGATCTCTAAAACATCAAAAATCATATTTTTCTTAAGAAAATTAAGGGGGTGGAGAAATACTATTGAGAAGGCTTGTGCGGAGGGTAATTTAATAGGGAAACAATGAGGGAAAGGAAAGACGAAAAATATTCACATAAGCTTGGAGGGATTTTGTGTGTTAATTTTGGCGTACGTCGAGGAAAATTATAATTTCCATTCCTATTTTGTGATAAATGGTCTGGATGATAAGTGCAGAGATTAGGGGTGTTCAAAACATCGATTAAACCGATGGACTGAATCGAATCGAGCAGAACCGTCCATTTTTTATTGATTTTTTTATTAATCGGTTCATTCACATTTTTTTTAACCGACTGAGTCAGTCTGATCCTTGGGTTTTGAGTTAAAATGGTCGGTCTGGACCGACCCGGACTGACAATAATGAAATATATATAGTTTATATTTTATATATTAATAGTGTAAAATAAAAAAAGACTAAGGTCGAAATAGTCCAAGCATCCTAAGACTAAAACCTTACCTTACCCTATATTTCATCTCATTCACTTCTTCCGCCCACTTCACTGCTTCTCTAACTCTATCTCATCTCATTCTCCATAAACGAAAAACCTCACTGCCTCTAAGAAGATCCTCACTTCGTCGCCATCGCAGCAATCAATCGCAATAATTAAGCTTTATAGAGTAAGCTGATTTGTTTTATCGGTTATCGCAACAATCATATATTTACAATCATATCTTTAATTTTTTTTATGTTAGGGATGCATCATTCTCTATTTTTTCAGTGTATCTTTTTAGTGTAAATAACCGTTGACTTGTTCTCTGATCAATGTTTTCTTGTGCTTTGTTGATTGTTGTAGTCTTGTAGATTGCTGGAAATGAACGTAATCTAGGTGGTGATGTGAACTTCCTTCTAGTCAAGTCATAATTAAGGGCACGCATCCTAAGACAGTTTAAAGGTTATTTTGTGTTATTTTTATGTGCTGTTAGAAACTGTTGTTTGGACAATTATTAATGCTATTTTTAAGACTGTTTTAGACTGTATAATGGTTATTATGTGTTGTTTGGATGTGTTATTTGGACAGTTTTAAGACTATTTTAAGGCACATTTGGGCTATTTTGTGTGCTATTTTTCAGACTCTTAGGATAGATAAATTAAACTAAACCGACTTTGTAAAAAATTGAATTGAACAGGGTCGGTTAACAGACATTATCAGTCCGGTTTTGGTCCTTTTTTTTGGAGGACTGACATAGTTGGGTCGATCCAAAAAAAACTTCAAAACCGAATCGAATCAAACCGTGAACACCCCTAGCAGAAGTGGAGGAATGACATTCATAAATATTGACGGGTAGAGTAGAACAGGGGCTTGTTGGGGGATTCCATCTTTACCGTGTGCAAATTCTTATCAAGGGAATCAGGAGGAGGTTTGTGATAACATAATTAATATCTCGAAGGCACCAGTGACGCTAGAGGATATTGTGAATTTTTAAAATATTTTTTATTGACGAAAAATAGTAATGTTGATATGGGTGGATTTTTAGAGGGGGGAGAAAGAAACGAAGGAATCTTATTGACTCGTCTAGACTCGCCTTCAGCACTTTTTTACCTTTATGCATCGGAGGTCGAGACCACAAATGAGGGGATGCTGGTGAGTTATGAAATGGAGTACTGGGTGGAGGAATGGTAGGTGGATTTAGTAAATTTTAATTTTTTTATGAGGGGATCGAAAGGGACGCTTGGAGGTTATTTAGGAGAATAAAGAGGATATGGAGGGGTGGAGATATAGAGGAAGGAGGAGGTACTTCTTCGAGTGGGAAAATTTGTATGGAGAGAGAGTTACAAAAGTTTCAGTGGTCCTTAAATTATAAGTGGGGGAAGGGATAAAAGGGGAGGAGTAGAAGGTATGTTGTGAGATATTTACTATGAGGTTGTGGATCATATCATGGAATGTGAACGGTCTCAATGGCCCTGAGAAAACCTTGAGAAAATAGAAGTAATTAGTGGTGGAATTTCTGTGTCGAAGCTTGATGTGATTTATTTACAAAAATTAAATATTAGTACTATGAGTATAGAGGTGGACGAGGGGGTTGGAAAGGGGGTGGGTAGAATATTGTTATAATAATTTTTATGGTCTTTCTCAAAGGTTGTTAATCATGTGGGATTTGGGGGTAATGGAGAAGGTGGATTGCCTGCAGGTAATTTAGTCTTTGTCTTATATGTTTAGATGTGGAGATGATGGTTTCACTTGTTTTTTTTTCTTGGGTATATAGTTCAATGGAAGATGAAGTTAGGTGGGAGCTTTGGGAAGAGATAGGGATGGCAACGGGGTGAATTTTGGCGGGGACCCGATCCGACCCCACCCCTAATGGGGGCAATTTAGGGTAAATAAACGGGGAAGATTCGGGGTTGAGTTTGAAATTAAAAAAAATATAGAGTTCGGGTCGGGGTCGGGTTTAGTATATAAAAACCCCAAACTCACCCCGTTTAGGGGTCTTATTACAAATTTACCCTTTTAAACATATATATATATATATATATATAGAGAGAGAGAGAGAGAGTACATGAAATTCTGTGAACGGTTTTTCATTTCCCTCGAAAATTTCTAAAACCTCATTTTCCCTCCCTCTATCTGGCGATTTCGGATCTCTCCTTGTCTCAATCTGAAGCTCTCTCTCAATCTTAAAGGTAAATCTCATTATTCTCCTTGTTATGTATTTTTATGCGTGTGTATTTCTTTGTGTGTGCGTAATTTTATGTGTATGTGTATTTCTCTATGTGTGTGTACATATGTGTGTGTGTATAGTGTGTGCATATATATGCGTGTGTGTATACATGTGTGTATTGTGTATATGTATGTATGTATACTGTAAACGTGTATGTATGTGTGTATTTAAGAAAAAAATACATATATATGACTATTGTTGGTTTAAGTTTCAAACTAGGGAAAATTTTAATTTAATGGATATTGTTGGTTTAAGTTTGGGGCTGAAATATAAAAATATACATCTTCATTAATATTGATGCTAAATTCGGGGCTAATTTTAGAGGCTTCGTAAAATTAAGTCCCAAAAATGCATAATCTATTAATTGTAGGGGTAATGTTTGTAAGGGATTAATTTTATGACTAATGTTGGTAAGGGTTAATTTTAGGGTTGATTTTAGGGATTGTTGGCTTAAAAGATAAAAGTAGTTATTCAAAACCTAATAAATTAACAGTTGACGATTCATTAGAGCCATAATTTATAGGAATCATATTCATGCCCTCGTACATAATAACTCGTTAATGATTGATTAAAGACGTTATTTATAGGAGTTATAATCATGCCCTCGTTCATTTTTCTCAGAAAAAATGAGACACGGTGCAAATAAATGGCAACAAGAGTGGGAAAGGTTGTAATTGGACCGCATGCGTACATCTTTCATTAATGAGCCTCATGAAGTGGGTACTCCAATTTATTGGTATGGTAATAGGAAGATCGAACAATTTAACTACCTTGTAAATCGTAGAGTTCATCTGCAGCAAGAGTACGTGTTCAATCATATTCTGTTTTTCCTGTCAGAATGTTGGGATGAAGCTGTACAATATATATTTTGCGTACATAATCCCGATGGACCACTAACCTTGCTTACGCTATTAGAGAAGGCAGAAAAAAATTCACCCATTATGGATAGAATTACGTACAAAGAGCATTGACGAAGACTGTGATGTCTCACGACATATACACATCGAACTCAATCTTGTCAATAGGCTGAAAAGGATGAGATTTCGAGTTCATGTCGCTGACATTTATGCATCCATTATAGATATGCTTCCTCCTAATTGGCCACGTGTAAAAATCTATTGGTTTTTAAAAGCAAATCTCGACTTAATGGAGATCATACACATTAAACTTTTGTTAAAGTCTTACCATGAAAAGGTAGATTATAATGTATGGTAAAAAAATTTAGTTTGTTAGTTATAAATTCGTATTAACTTTGAAATTATGCATCTATTATTATAGATAAACATTAAACTTTTATTATTTTTGTAGATAATGTCGGCGGTAATGGAAGAACGCTCCATTACGTTCTGCGTAATGGAGTTATGTCCGTGTTTGAACTCGTTACATTCTGCATTGTGTCCTTGGACACTAGAACCGTGCTCTAAACGGTTTTTGGAGTTTTGTCTGGACAGTCTTTGGACCAGCAAAGCCATGTAGTCTCCCACGAGTGAATCCCTGGCTTTTTACAACTATAGAAGGTGTTCCCATTATTGATTTTAGATGGTGGAGTTCAATTTTGTTGAGTAGAGTGAGCGGTAATGTTTGTAAGGGATTAATTTCAAGGTGCAGAGAACTCAACATTACAAAAGATTAACATCTTAACAACCCTCAATGAGGGTTGTCAAGATCTTAATCTTTCCATAAGGCCACCTATTTTGTTCATAACGAAGGGGTTGGGTTTCTACTATAGATTATTCAAAATGTTTGGGATATTGTCGAGCCAGCTCAGCAGAAACTACTTCCCCATACTTCGTGTCCTCAGCATAAGTTGAGTTCCCTATGAGGCCACCTTGAGTTCCCTAGAATGTCTTATATTGGTGGTTCTTAATGAAGGCCACACTCCCCGTAATGACAGGAGTCGTATTTGGAATACTCTATCAAACTCCAAATGAAAAAATGCATCATATTATTCAGGACTCCTTTCCAAAACAATTTCAATCAGCTCTACAACACGTTGCACTAGGCAAGGACAGAAAAGGTAGATTTTCTTGCCAAACATGCCTTTTTAGGGTAAAAACTAGAAGCACCTCCCAATGGCCCCGTGAGAGGTGCAAACACCTCGTACGGGATCAATCTAACTCGTAGGAACCGATCGTGTGGTCACGGGACCCTCGGTTTGAGAATATGACGATAATTTGAGAAAACCCACACTTAGGCTTGAAAACGTTCCGTTAGAGGGCGAAACCCCTTAGCGCCCCCTAAGCGGCCCCTTTAGGGGGGCGATTATCGTGCACCAGTCCAATGTAGCTAGTAGGAGCCGATCACATGGTCACGAGATCCTCGATTTGAGGGAATGGCCCAAAATAGAGAATATCCACACTTAGGCTTGAAAATATGCCGTCGGGGACAGAAACCTCCCAACGCCTCCCAAACGGCCCCATGGGTGGTTCCATCACCTCGCTTTGCACCAAAGTAGCCCATACGAACCGACTGCATGGACGCGGGACCCTCGGTTTGAGAGCACGACCCAAAACTAATAATATCCACACTTAGGCTTGAAAACATGTCATCACGGGGCAAAATCCCTTAGCGCCCCCAAACGGCCCCGTGAGTGGCATCAACACCTCTCACGGGACCAATGTAACTCGTAGAAACTGATCGCGTGGTCACGAGACCCTCGGTTTGAGAGCACGACACAAAACAGAGAATATCCACACTTATGCTTGAAAACGTGTCATCAGGGGGCGAAACCCCTTAGCGCCAACCATACGGCCCCATGAGCGACGCTAACACCTCGCACGGGTCCAATGTAGCTCATAAGAATCGATCGTGTGATCACAGAACCCTTGGTTTGAGAGTGTGTTCCAATATAGAGAAAATCCACACTTAGACTTGAAAACGTATCGTCGGGGGGCAAAAACCATTAGCCCTCCACCCCCACACATACACAAGGCCTGTGAGCAGCGCCAACACCTCGCACATATCCAATGTAACTCGTAGGAACCGACCACGTGGTCACGCGACCCTCATATCGAGAGCACGACCCATATTTTAGAATGCTTACACTTAGGCTTAAAAACGTGTCGTTAAAGGGCGAAACCCCACAATGCCCCCAAACAACCTAGTGGGTGGCACCAACACCTCACTCGGGATCAACGTAGATCGTACGAACCGATTACATGGTCACGATACCCACAGTTTGAGAGTATGTCCCATATTTCAGAATGCCTACACGTGTTCTATGATCGTGTGATCACGGGACCCCCGATTTGAGAGCACGGGACCCCCGCGAGGTCACCCAAGGAACACTTGCAGCAATTAACCGATTAGCCTCCCGATTTGAGGATTTTTTTATTATTAAAGTTGGTCACGTCCCAAAGTCGTGACCATGTTATCTGTAGAGTAAGCTTGGGCACGACCCAAAGTTGTGACTAAGTTAACATCTACAGAAAACATAGTCACAACCTAAAGTCGTGATGAAGATTAATCATAAGAAAAATGGTCACGGCTTAAATTCGTGAGCAGCTTTAATTGTACACAAAATATGGTCACGACTTTGGGCCGTGACTAGATGTTATTTAAATTGGGTGAGGGTCACGGGTTTGGGCCGTGACCATGTCCGTGACTATCAGAAGTCTGTATCCAAGGCAGTGGGTCAGGTATTTGGGTCGTGACCACCGACATTGGTCATGTCCGATTTGGTCACTGACCAAATTCGCGACCCCACTACCTGGTTAGGGATAAAGTTCGTGAACAATCTCCCAGTTTGGTGTAGTGAGAGGAATAAGGTTTAGGGTTTTCATTTTCTGTTATACCCATTTACGGTCGCTCACTCATCTCTCTTTACTATTTTGTTGTGCTCTGCTCCCTCCGGCCACCGTCCAAAAAAAATCTTTGCTCTTCAATCTTTTTTTTAATAAATTTTTCTTGCAATATTTAATTATTTTTGTTTCTGGTACAGTGTGTTATACAAAAATGTTAAACAATAGCATTGAGGATACGATTGACATAGGAATGTTGTGTATCATTTACAATTTTTTCTCCATCCATTCTGCAAATGCTTTTAGTTTAATTACACATTAGTTTATTTATAGATTTATTTATAATCATATTACAAAAGTTAAATCGAAAAATTATATAAAATAAGATAAAAATAGTATCATGAAAAATATTTTGGACGAGTTTGGGGAGGATTCGGGGCCCCCGCGGGGTTTTTAAATGGGGCAGGGACGGGGGTGAGGTAAATAGGGGCGGGGCGGGTTTGAGATGGGGTAAATGGGGGCGGGGGTGGATTTGAGCAAACCCGCCCCGTTTCTATCCGTAGAAAGAGATATAAGGGTAAGATGAGTGTGGGGAGGCTCATGGTTTATGATGGGGACTTTAAGGTGGTTTAATTTTTTAAGGACCAGAGTAGGGGTAGAGTAAATAGACTAATGAGGTAGTTCTCAAAGTTTATTAATCAATTAGAGATTATTGATTTGTCATTAGAAAAGGTTCTATTCACTTAGTCAAACAATAGGGATACCCTTTCATTGTCTATATTGGATTATTTTCAAATCTCGGCAGAGTGGGAGGAGCACTTTCCAAGGGTTTTTTAGTCTTGCTTAGCTAAAGTAACCTCTGATGATGTTCTAATTCAAATAGGATGAGGAGGGATATATGGGAAGGATTCTAATTAGATATGATAATGTGTAGCTTCAAGAAGGAGATTTTGGATATAGAGTGAATGCTTGGTGGCTAGGGTATCAGGTAGAGGGAAGTGCGAGGTTTATTTTGGCTAAAAATCTTCATTTTCTTAAGGAAGACCTCTAAGTGTCAAATATAGATGTATTTGGATATGTCAAAGAATCTATCAAGAGATGTATAGAGGCGATAACAGAGTTAAATGCAAATAAAGGGAGGTAACTTTATTGAGGATGATCGAATTCGGAGGGAGGAGAGGAATGGGGAGTTTGAAAGGAAGACGTTTTAGGAAGAGATCAGTTTGAGGCAAAAATCTCGAGCATTGTGGCTTAAGGAGGGGATAAGAACACCAAGTTCTTCCACATACTCACCAATTCACATCGTCATTTAAATCTTATAGGGAAAAAAATGTGTTGGGATGAGTAGGATATTAGGAAGTTCTAAGAAGGCCTTAATATAAAAAATAAATAGTGGAGGCCTTAATTATATGGGTTAGAGTTGGAGAGCATCTTGGGGGAGGATCAAGCTGTAACACCCCGTATTTCTGAGGATATAGAAATTAAATTAAATTGGTGATTTGGAGAATTTATTTAATTTGGAGAATTTATTTTAATTTGGAGAATTTATTTAATTAGGAGAATTCAATTTTAATTTGGAGAATTTATTTGATTTGGTGAATTTGATTTAATTAATTCAAGTTGCTATTTATGTCCACGTGGAACATATTTTGAAGTGAAATAAGAAAAGTTATATAGAGTAACTCGGGTGATGATTTAGAAGTCAAGGTTCATTTCGAATAGGTCAAGATAGTCGAAAAAGAGTACTCAGGGGTAGTAATTGGGTCTCGGGATATTTTTAGGCATAGCCGGGCTCACACGGGGGTTTTGGATCATTTAGGCTTGACCCATTAGTCTAAAAATGGGATTGATATTATTTAACCTAATTAAGTAATTAGGAGCAACCATAACTCGTTTAGAAAACCATAGAGCTGCAGAGAAGATAATAGGGAGAAAGTAGGGGAATTATTGGGAGCCAAACCAATAAGGATTGAGGGTGTTTTAGGTCGAATCATCATCTACGTCAAAGGATTAGACCCTACAAATCAATAGAGTCAAGTGGTTAATTTTTCTTTCAATATAAATCTGTGATAATCGATTCATATCATAGTGGTGTAATTGAAAATCCGTTTTTAGGAGGGTGTTGATATGAAATTTGGGTTTTTGATAATTGGAGTAAATCGTGTAGATTAATCACTAAATTGATGATGGATTATTATATAGGATTATTAGAATATGATTTTTATGCAATATTCAGTAGTTGAATTCATGTAATTTGGATTGATAGAATTGAATCGATGATGAGATTCGTATAAACTGTTATGAACCCGATTCGGGAAGTATTGGGGAAAGATATAAATTTATGATATTTGATGATTGGTAGGATGTTCAGAATCTGTTTAGAGGGTAATAAAATGTTGGGAGAAATCGATTTAGTTCTGGGTTGAGAATCAAAGAGCTTAAGGGTGTAACAATGGAGAAAAATGAATTTGGAGAAGACGGTTATGTACCAGGTACAGCGAACCAATTCGAGGGTCGGGCCGAACCGATTCGGGGAGTCTATTTTATCGAAGGAATTTTAGGTTTAAAAATGGACGGGTCCCAATGTAAATTTTTAAGGGTAAGGGAGAGGAAACTTGCTAAAAATATGGTATTGACTTAATTACCTCGATGATAAGGGGGAATGTAGGAGGGAAGTTATTATGAGGTGAAAATTAATTAGTGATTGATTTTTATTAATGAGGTAAGGAATATGAAATTTGTAGAACTTAAATAAAGTACCGAGTGAGTTCATCTAGGCATCATATATTTACGACTGAAATAATATAATGGAGTGGCTAGGACTTTTCGAATAGTGGGGGAAATGCTCAGGAAAATACGATGAGTAGTCAACTAGTGAATTAAAAATACGTAGGATATTCGGTGCTATTTATATACTACGTATGAGACATTTATTGTGAGTTGAGGGTATACCTATATTGATGCTATATACATATATGCATAGGTTATGTGATTACATATTAGTTGATTGATTATGTGTAAACATACGTAAGCTACTTGATATCACGGGAGGTTTCGCGTCATGGACAGTCTTATCCTGATGAACCCATTGGGGGATATTAACTTGAACCTCAGAACATAGAACTTAGGTATTGAGCACCACTTGTGTGAATAAGGGTGTGACCGGTCATTTGGGTGCGTTAGGTATGTGCGTAGTCCAAAGGCATAGGACTATGTTTGCCTCTGGCATGTCTGATTTGATTTTTGGTTCGAGGGTGATATCCGAACCGATATCCTTATATAGTAAATGATGTACCAGGATTTGATAGCAGAGTATTCCCGCATCGCAAGTCTCCACCTAGGGATGACGTAGACGTATATATTATGATAGTGATGTATGTATGTGTGTATATACATATATATACGTGTGATTTATGCTACTACAGGTGATTTAGTAGACATTGTAGATAGTGATATATAAATTAATTTTAATATATGAGAACTTTAAAATTAGTCGGTGACACTAAAAAAATAATAAGGAATTGGAAATCGGGTACCATATTGTGTGGGAAATACGGGTGGCCACTGTAAAATATTAGACGGTAAAAAAGGGTTAAGACTGAGAATATTATATAGACTTAATTAAAGATGAATAATTAAGTTAATGAGATAAACAACTTAAGAAAATGGTAAGATTAGTCGGGTTAAATTAGTGTATCGAGAAGTATACATAACAAGGCTAGCTTGATGGGGGTTGTATAACTAGGAGGGTTAGAAAAAAGTGTTAGGTGTGAACTTTAGATGAGGGGTGAGAATTATCTCAAGAAAGTGCAACACTAACTTAAATATGAAGAGCATTCATGCATTTTATTTACTGCAACATTAATCACTTGCTAAATATTTTCAAAATATTTTGGGTTCTAACCCTTGCTGTAAATATTTTCAAAACCTTTTAGGTATCCAGTCACAAGGACGCCAAACTTGATTATCTATTCCAGGGATACGCAGTTGCGGCATATGTGGATGCATGCGAGAGTTGAAGCAGATGCTTCTTTTATTCCAATCCTAGATTAGGAATCTTATCTCAGTATTTTATTTTGGGCATGTTGGCTTCAGGACTTATTCAGATTATTTCAGTTCAGAATTTGTATTAAGATTTAATATTAGCTGTTGGATATTTTGCTGTTGGATTTTGTGGCCGATGGTTTATTCAGCAAGTCATTTATTATTCAGTATCATTTTAGACAGTGTTTGTGTGTATGGTTTGGTTTGTTTGATATCTACATACTGTTATCTGTTTAATGAAAGATAAAATTTGACACTTGCTTAATTAAATATTATGTGATTAGTAATTAATATGGTTTTCAACAGTGATGTTAAGAATGAACCAAATGAGAATCCTGTTTTAATTTAATAAATGACTGATTAACCAATATTTAATTTGGTGGGGTGTCACATAACCTATGTTGGAGGTTGTTCATAGAGGAGGAGAAGGTGGTATGTTATACGAAGTCCGTGAGGGGAGATTAGGCACCGGGGCCTAATGGGTTTCTATAGATTTCTTGTATAACTCTTGGGAGGTTATTCTTGATGATCTCATAACGTTTTTAGAGATTTTTATAGTAGAGGCATATTCCAATGGAGTTTCAATGCATCTTTAATCACATTGGTTTTAAAGAGGGGTGGAGCAGTTGATTTGAAGGGTTTCAGTCCCATCAATTTGGTAAGGATCATTGACGAAACTCAAAAAAATGTCTCTAGTGCATGCTAATATCGTCTCAAGTGTAAGCCGATAGCATAAGTAATAATTCGAGAAAGTCGGGTATCGAACACAGGAATAGGACGTAAAATGTGATGATGAATAACCTTACGATTGACTCGGAGAAAGAAAGGAAAAGATGATTGTTTTGGGGAAATTCCTATTAACTAATGAAAATTAAATAAGATTGTGAACTGACTAACCATGCAAGACTAAAGAAACAAGATTGTAAATTATATGAGAAAGATAGGATTGTAAATTATCCGACCCTTAGTAGATTCACCGGATATAAAACGTATCAAGAATTAAATGTATAACTGAAAAGAGACGTTTAATTCCTATCAAGAATCATATACATGGGGAAATTAACCTACATTATACATGATCGAGATTAAAATCTCGGTACATAATAAGATTATCAATACGCACGGCTCATTCTCAAATACTCTGGTTACCTAGGGCAAATGGAGTTAAAAGTCTTAAGACGGTTATAATAACAAAATATTATGTTTCCTATTATTCATTTACTTTTGTATTATATGATATATCCATGCGAAACACCTGGGGTTGGGTTCATGTATCCTAATCCTAAAAGAACTTAGCCTCACATGGTGATGGGAGTAATAAACGAGATTCTAACATCGCATGGAAACATATTCACGATGAAAGTGTAAAAAACATGCAAGAAGTTCTTAAAAATTTAGAAAATATATAGAACATGCAAAGAATAATAGAATACAAGAACAAGATATATAAAGCAAACTTTTTTAATGAAATCTTTAAATTCAAACCACAAAATTTGTAGACTTGATGATGAATTTAGTTCCTACGGTTCTTACCTCTGTTTTTTATTTCAAAGCTAGGTTAAAACTTCTCTTTCTAACTCCAAGAATAAGGAATGAATAATAATTCACGTTTTTACTAGTGTTTGAACAAAAACAAACTCTCAAAATTAAGTGCGATAAACTTGTAATTTTCATCCATGAGAGAAGCAAATTGATTATACTTTCATAATCAAATCGGTTCTATTTTCTAGTGTAGCCAACATTTTGCACAGATCGAACCTATTCTACTCAGAAACCCGAATCGATTATGTCTTCATTTTTTCTTAGCTTTTGTAACACCCCGTATTTCTGAGTATTTAAAATTGAATTAATTCGATTAATTTGAAATTACACGCATGACGTAATTTAATGGAATTAAATATTATGTGATAATTAAATTATTAATGGGAGAGAAAATGATCAATATTTACTGAATATAATTACCAAGTGAATAGTGACTTAGTATCTTACGTCATAGTGATGTGACGATGGTATAGTACAATCGGGTGACGTGTGTAGACTACATGAGGTGGAGATAGGAAAATATTTTATAGTGACTCAAATGGTGATTTCAAGATCACGGTTGGTTCTGAAAGAGTAGAAATAGTATACCCGAATGTAATGTTTGGGTCCCGAGGCCTTTTGAGTTATAATCGAGCCCACATAGGGGTGTTCGGGTCATTTGGGTTTGACCCGTTAGCCTAATTTTGGGATTAGGGATTATAAACCTAAGTATAATTAGTTAGGACAATAACTAAACACGTTTAAAATCCTAAAGAATCAAGAGGAGGCCATTTGAGAGGAGAAATATAGAGTTTTTGGATATTTAACACTTTCTAGCATCACCTTTACCACCGGAGTGCAATCGGAAGGAAATGAAGGCATCCTCATCACGTACGACACAAAATTAGACATGCTACTACAAGGCAAGTGTTTATCTTGCATCTTTTAAAGCGTGTTATAATACCCATGTAGTATAGGGTTTGAATTGCATGATTTAATTAATAAATTCTAAGTATTTAGATGGTGTAATGCATGATTTAGGGTAGGAAACACATGTAGGATTTATCCCTTAAGATTTATATGGTGAAACCAGAGATTTATGATGAATAATGTGGAAGAACTATGGAAATATAGTTGGACTTGCATGAAGAAACTCATAAACTATGGTTTTATGATTTTATAAGATTTAATTAGTTTGTGGTTACTTCTTTGGAGATTTGATGTAATTATTACGTTAGAAGTTGTTCTTATACGTATACTTTATGTTTGGGAACCTTGTATGGGAGTTTGGGGAGTTTCAATAGAGAATTGAATGGTTGACAACGGAAGAAATCATAACAGTTAAACAAAGAAGACGAAAATGTTGGGTGTGATTCCATTCGGCTTGATGACCGAATCAATTCGGTAAGTGAATCGATTTGGGTTCATCGTCAAATTGATTCGGCTGCCCAGATTTTGATAATTTTTTATTTTATGCCCTAAATTTCACGAATAATCCACGAGGGGACTTTTGTATTGTTCTTAAACTATAGGGAGGTAAGGAGTTGGTTTAGCCAAAATGAGAGAAATAAGACTAGTACCTTTTAGGCATAAGATGAAATTTAAGAAATTTTGAGAATCGGAACGGGTTACGAAAAGGGTGAGTAAACCTAAGTTGTGAACCAATAGGATAGAGAGATATTAATTAAAGGGTAATTATGACCCTTCAGGTAGCAGGTGATACTTGAAAATATTTTAAAAAAAGGTTATAATTTGTACATTGAGTACTCGAGGGATATATAATGTACGGGTTTATATGATGGGTTGTGTGTATACCTACTGAATAATATGTATATATAATTTGAGGTAACACCTATTGTTGTAATTTGATTATGTTTGTGACATTACCAACGTTGTCTGATATCATGGGAGGTTCCGTGCAGAGGGAGATCCCACCGTGATGATTCCAATGAGGTTTGGATGTGTGCCCTAGAATATAGAACTTATGGAGGCTCACTATGTGCAGTGTATTAGTGGGATTGGTAGGTCATTTGAGTAAGTTAGGTATGTTCGTATCCCAAAGACTTATAACTATGTTCCCATCCATTATTTGTTGTTTGATTGATTCGAGGAGACATTTCGAACCAATAGTCCTTGCTTTGGTACGAGAGGTACATGGACAGGATAGTAGAGTATGACAGCATCATAGGGGTCATTTTGGGGGATGCTATAGTTGTGTGTATATATATATATATATATATATATATATATATATATATATATATATATATATTATATACTTGAAATATATACAAGTGTGATTAATTTACTTATGTGTGATGGTAGAACGATAGATTGTGTACATCTAAATGAAATTTAAGTAGAGAAACTTAAATAAATTATTTAATAATAAGATGCAGTTGATATTAATCATTGACAGTGTTGTAACGTATCGTATGGGTGGTACCAAGGAGCTAAACCTTTGTTATTAGTTAGATACATGGTCTAGTTAGGTTGGGTAGCATGGCTAGGTTGGATGCGTTAGGCGTGCATTATAAATGAGAGGTGAGGAACTCAAGGGAGTGTACGTGGAACTAACATGTGTATCTAATAACTGATTTTAAACTGTGATTTAAATACTTGCAAAATATTTTCAAAAGGTTTTGGGCTTTGACCCTTGTCAAAATATATTTTTGAAAACATTTTAGGTGTCTAGGCACAAGGATGCCTAGCTTGATGATTCATTCCTAGGATGCATAGTTGTTGCATTTGTGGAGGCTTGTAGGAGTTTACTTAGACGCTTCAGTTATTCATTCATAGATTAAGATTTACTTTCAGTATTTCATATAAGCACGTCGCCACTTCATATGATTCATTATTACAGTTATTCATTTATTTGTCAGACTATATTTGGATTTAATTTACTACTTTACTCTTGTGGTATTATTTATTCAGCTATTTATCGTGTGCTTAATTTAGACTATTATTATGTGAATGGCTTGGTTATTTTATTTATCACACATGTTGTTATATTAATGCAAACTAAAATTTGACACCGGCTTAAACTTAACATAGGTGGTTAGTAATTTAAAAAGTTTTCGACGGTGATGCTAAGAATGAACCAAATGAGATTCTTATTTATTTTGATAAAGGACAGATCACTCGTGGTTAAAATAGGTGGGGTGTCACATATGGTATCAGAGAATCGGTTTCTAGTGTCAATAGGATCTGTATGGCTTACTACGATTTTAGTGTAGCATTCCTTGACATAGAGCCCTATTATTAGGACTGTTGCATTCATGATTACGTAATTGAGATTACATTCTTATGTTGTTATATTTGTATAAATTGTGAACTTATAAAATTTGATATGTTTTCATATGCCACCCAAGATAGGACAACTAGAGAGGGCAATGACGAGTTTCGATGAGAGAGAGGCTCAGCAGGAGCCATAGTCATCGCAGCCACAATCACTGCAGGGGACAGTTACGGCAGCAGAGGTGGTCATTATTATGGTGCAGGCAGTTAACGCCGCTATGAATGCCATGGCTCTCCACTTTCCTCAGGCATAGTAGCCACCGAAGCAGTGTCACCAGTTGTCCAGGCCCTCCTGGGGACTTCAGATCGCCAGAGAGTGAGGGAGGCACTCTAGAAAGTCCACCCACCCAAGTTTTAGGGTAGCTCAGGCGTGACTTTGGCGTGCCGGTGGAAGAAGATACTCAACGCCACCTACCCATAGATGACTATAACGACGTGAAGAAGCAGATGTTGGTCACTTTCAGACTAGTTGGGGCAGTTTTATAGTGGTGGGAATCTGTTACCATTGACGAAGAGAGGGACACTATGTCCATTGCTGAGTTTTGGGTGCAGTTTGACCGTAAGTACTTTTCGCCAGCCATTGAGACAGAGATGCAGAAGAGGTTCAGTGAGGTGGATCAGGGAGATCGATTTGTGTCTAAGTAGGAGGAGGAGTTCATGCGTTTAGCTAATTTTTTGTAGATGAGGTGAACGATGAAGAAAGGAAGAATATGAGGTTTATGGATGGACTAGCCTGGAGGATTAGGCAACATTTGATAGGTAACCCCGTATTGGTGACTTATACAGATGTCTTTAATGTCACACTTTTACACTTCCAGGACCATCGTCTCCATCTGAAGGGAATCAAGAGAGGAGGTGAGCCTAACCATCTAGGCAAGGCAGGTAGGAGCGGTGCTAGTGGAGCACCACAACAGCTATTCTCGGGAGGGGATCCTACTAAGAGATTTAGATCTTGGGGTTACTGACCCGAGGGACGTTTTAGGTGGGGACAATAGGGCCCCTGGAAGTAGCAATACAATACTTAAGTCCGCCAAGGCCAAGGGAACAACGGGGGAGGCTAGCATGGCTGTGATCACCACGGCCAGCAGTAGGGGAAGACTCGATAAGGCCAGAGGTGTAGAGACTTTTCTTGACGTTACAAGAGGAGATACTTCCCATAATAGGATAGAGCGCCGCATCAATAAGGTATCCAGCATGGATAATAGGCGTTGTTACCATTGGCAGCACCACTAGCACCAGTCCCGCCTCAAAAGGAGCAGTTATAGTACAGACATGTCTATAATGTCCAAGATGTAATTATACATCAAGACCCGCAGGCACCACCGGCAGTAGAGGGTAAATTTCCTATTCATTTTCTTGAGGGTAGGATTTTATTTTATATGCGGGAATCACATTCTTTCATAGTGACCATATTTACACAAGTTTCTGGTTTATTAGAGACAGCCGATAGTCTCTTCATATGTGTAGAGTCACTGTTGGATAGTGAGTCACTTATACACTCGATATGTAAGGGTGTGGACATCAATGTGGGTAGATTATGTTTAGCCGTCGACCTCCTTGTATTTGATATGGAGGGGTATGATGTCATTTTGGGTATGGATTGGTTTGCTAGATATCGGGAGATGGTGTATTATTTCGGGAGGAATATTATGTTCTCAATTCCAGTGCAGGAGATGTTACTAGTGGCGATGCCTCTTCTTGAGGGAGGGTCGAGCACACATCTGTATTATATTAAGCAGGATATCTCATTGGAGGTTATTGTTTCTTTAGACTCGATTCCAGTAGTGAAGGATTTTAAGGATGCGTTCCAGGAGATACCCAAGTTACCGCCTAGATGGGAAATTGAGTTCGTTATTGGCCTATCATCGGGTATGAGCTCTATCACTTGAGTGCCTTATCGCATGGCCCCCATATGAGATGAGAGAGCTTAAGGATCAAATTCATCAGCTCTTAGGGTAGGGTTTCATCAGACAGAGTACATCGCCATGGGTTGTGCTAGTGTTGTTCATCAATAAGAAGGATGGGTCACTTTAGTTATGTATCGATTACAGGGAGTTAAATAAGGTCACGATCCGAAATAAGTACCCACTACCTCGGATCAATGATTTATTCGACCAACTGAGGGGAGCATCTAATTTCTCCAAGAAAGATCTGAGGTCCAGATATCATCATTTGCACGTTAGAGAGGAGGACGTTCCTAAGACTAATTTTCTAACACGATATGGGTCATATGAGTTTAGGGTGATGCCATTTGGTCTCACCAATGCACCAGTAGTGTTCATGAATTTGATGAACTAGGGTTTTAGAGAGTTTCTTAACCAGTTCATGATTATGTTCATCGACGATATTTTGGTTTACTCTCACTCTGAGGATGAGCATGTCGAGACATTATGGGATCACTAGTTATACACCAAAAATGAGAAGTGTGAGTTTTGTCTTTAGGAGGTGAAATTTTTGGGCCACATTGTGTTTGATAGGGGTATTGCGATTGATTCGAGTAAGGTATCGGTGGTGAGGGAGTGAGGATAGCCCATGACACCGACCGAGGTTTGTAATTTTCTAGGACTGGTTGGATAATATAGGTAATTTATTTAGGATATCACGAAGATTGCAGGTCCGCTGATGAATCTGACTCGCAAAGCGGTGCTATTTTTTTGGGATGACCATTGTCAGTTAGCTTTTGATGAGCTAAAGGAAAAATTGATCTCAGCACCTGTACTTGGACTACCTAGGGGAGGAGTGGAGTACCGTGTTTATACAGATACATCCTTGTAGGGACTTGGGGGTATACTATAGTAGGAGGAGAGGGATATAGATTTTGTATCTCGTAATCTTAAGCCCCATAAGAGGAATTACCTCATGCATGACTTGAAGTTAGTCGCGGTTGTGTTTGCCTTGAGGATTTGGAGGCACTATTTATTAGGTGAGTAGTTTACCTTGTTCACGGACTATAAATCACTTCTATATCTATTCACGTAGAAGGATCTAAACATGAGGTAGAGGAGGAGGCTAGAGTTCATAAAGGATTACCAGTTTGATATTCAATATCATCCTAGGAATGCTAACGTGGTGGCAGGTGCGTTGAGCCGATGGCCTGCTGGGGAGATAGCTGAAGTTTGGAAGGCGAAGTGGAAAGAGCTTTGTCATAATGATGAGATTACTAGGGCATGTATATCCATATTAGCCGTCATACCCGAGATTGTTATGAAGTTGGTGAAAGCACAAGCAGGGGATCAGTATTGCCAGGACAATGTTTGTCGATTTTTAACTGAAGGGAAAAAGTCTTATTCAGTCAGTTCAGAGGGAGGTTTGGGATTAAATGGGAGACTCATAGTTCCAGAGGATGAGGATTTGAGATGTGCAGTGATGCCAGAGTCTCACGACTCTAGGTTTGTAGTACATCTCGGTGGGGATAAGATGTACCAGGATATGCACAAGCATTATTGGTGGTCGAGGATGAAGCGGGACATAGTTGAGTTTGTCTCGAAGTGTGTTACCTTCCAGCTAGTGAAGGTAGACCATCAGAGATCGACAAGGATATTGCATCCACTCGAGATTCCCATATGGAAGTGGGAGAGTATATCTATAGATTTTATTACTGGGTTATCGATATCGCAGCGAGGTCACGACTCCACATGGGTGATAGTGGATCATTTGACTAAGGTTGCCTATTTTCTTTTGATTCGTACGAATTTTGAGATGAGACGGTATGCATAGTTTTTCACTGCTGCGATAGTGAGGCTACACTGCGTTCCGATTAATATTGTGTTTAATCGGGACAAGATCTTTGTGTCCTATTTCTAGCAGTGCTTTTAGGAGGTGATGGGCACAAATTTATGATGAGTACAGTATATCATCCACATACAGATAGGCAGATAGAGAGAGTTAATCAGATGCTAAAGGATATGCTGAGGATGTGTATACTTTACTTCAGGGGTGGATGGGAGTAATACCTTCCTTTGGTAGAGTTTGTGTATAATAACTCCTACCAGTTCACTATCAGTATGGAACCATTTAAGGAAATGTACAATCGCCCTTGTCATTCGCCCTATTTCTGAGGTGGGGAAAAACAAGCTATTGGTGCCAGATATGATTCAGGACACCACCGCCAAGATTGAGCTGATTTGGGGCGCATCCGTATAGCTCAAGACAGGCAGAAAATAATGTCAATACAGATAAGAGGCACATAAAACTTGAGGTTGGTGACTAGATGTTGGTGCGGATGTCTCCTATGAAGGGGGTGATGAGGTTCACCAAGAAGGGGAAGCTAGCACCGATATATGTGGGAATGTTTTTGATCATTGAGAGTGTGGGACCAGTAGCATATAGGTTTGGACTACCGGAGCACCTACACTAAATCCACGATGTGTTCCATGTGTCATCGTTGAAGAGGTTCCAGAGGAGTGAGAGGGACTTTTACCATGTCCCATTAGAGGAGATCGAATTACCGTCATATATCTTGTACAAGAAAAGACCGGTGGCGATACTTGATCATGGTGAGCGAAGCTGCGATCTAAGGCGAAACCCTTGGTTTGAGTTCAGTGGGGGCACCATAATGTTTATGAGTCGACATGGAAGCACGTGGATGACATGCATGAGCATTATCCATAGTTATTCACCGCAGGTACGTCCCAATTTTAAGAGCTAAATTCCTGGCAAGGGGGGAGTATGTAACACCCCGTATTTCTGAGTATTTAAAATTGAATTAATTTTGTTAATTTTAAATTACATGTGTGATGTAATTTAATGGAATTAAATATTATGTGTTTATTAAAATATTAATGAGTGAAAATAATCAATGTTTATTGAATATAATTACTAAGTGAATAGTGATTTAGTATCTTACGTCATAGTGAGTGATAGTGACATGACGGTGGTATATCTCAATCGGGTGTCATGTGTAGCTTATATATAATTAAGATAGTAAATTAATTTAGAGTGACTCGAATATTTATTTTGAGATCACAGTTAGTTTCGAAAGGGCCAAAATAGTCAGGATAGTATACCCGAGTGTATTATTTGGGTCCTGGTGCCTTTTTAGTCATAACCGAGCCCACACAGGGGTGTTCGGGTCATTTGGGTTTTACCCGTTTGCCTAATTTCAAGTTTAGGGATTATAGACCTAAGTCTAATTAGTTGGGGAAACACATTATAAACCCTGAGGAATCAAGAGGAGTCCATTAGAGCGGAGAAAAAGAGAGTTCTTAGAGATTTAACACTTTTTTGCATCACCTTTACCATCGGAGTGCAATCAGAAGGAAATGAAGGCATCCTCATCACACACAACACGAAATCAAACTTCCTACTGCAAGGCAAGTGTTTATCTTGCATCTTTTTAAAGCACGTTATAATACCCATGTAGTGTATGGTTTGAATTGCATGATTTAAAGGATAAGATCTTGGGATTAAGAGAGTGTAATGCATGATTTTGGGTAGGAAACTCATGTAGGATTAATCCCTTAAGATTTATATGAAGAAACATGAGATTTATGATAAATAGTGTGGAAGAAATATGGAAATCTGGTTAGATTTGCATGAAGAAACTCATAAACTAGGATTTTTTAAGATCTAATTTGTTTATGGATGCTTCCTTAGAGATTTGATGTTATTATTACATTAGAAGTTGATATTATACGTATACTTAATTTTTGGGAACCTTGTATGGCAGTTCGGGAAGGTTTAATAGAGAATTTAATGGTTAACAATGGAGGAAATCGTAACAATTAAATGAAGAAGATGAAATTGTTAGGTGTGAATCGATTCGACTTAATGGCCAAATCGATTTGGTAGGCAAATCGATTCGGGTTATTCGTCGAATCGATTCGACTGCCAAATTTCATCAAATCTTTATTTTATGCCCTAAATTTAACAATCAATAGGGGGCTTTTATATAATTCTTAAACTATAGGGAGGTACCTATTAAATTCCAGGAAATTATGGTAAGGATTTGGTTTAACCAAAATGAAAGAAATAAGCCTAGGACCTTTTGCGCATAATATGAAATTTAAGAAATTTCGGGAATCGAAATGGGTTAGAGAGAGGGTGAGTAAACCCAAGTTGTGAACTAGTAGGATAGAGAGATATTAATTACTGGTATTAATCAAGGGGTAACTAGGACCCTTCGGGTAGCGAGTGATACTCGAGAATATATGAAAAAAGTTTTTATTTGTATGTTGAGTATTCGAGAGATATATACTACGTACGGGTTTATATGATGGGTTATGTGTATACCTACTGAATAATAGGTATATATCGGTTGAGATTGTAATTTGATTATGTGTGTGAACATACCTACGTTGCCTGCTATCACGAAAGGTTTCGCGCAAAGGGAAATCCCAGTTATACGATTCCAATGAGGTTTGGATGTGTGCCCTAGAGCATAGAACTTAGGATGGCTCATTATGTGCAGTGTATTTGTAAGACTGGCTAGTCATTTAGGTGTGTTAGGTATGTGCATATCCGAAAGGCTAAAAACTATTTCGCCTCCATTGTGTTTTGTTTGATTTAGGGTTCGAGGAGACATTCTGAACCAATAGTCCTTGATTTGGTACGAGAGGTACATGGGCAAGATAACAGAGTACGCCAGCATCATGAGGGTCATTCCAAGGGATGTTGTAGTTGTATATATATTATATGCATAAAATATATACAAGTTTGATTAATCTACTTATACATCTAAATGAAATTTAAGTGGAGAAACTAAAATGAATGATTCAATAATAAGATGCGATTAATATTAATCATTAACAGTGCAGTAACATATCGTATGGGTGGTATCGGGGAGCTAAACCTTTGTGATTAGTGATATGACCAGAGTGCACCCTCGTACTCTAAGCAACAATGTTGTCCTATCTCATGGCCGAGTCGTCAGAAGAGCCCCACTAGTCAGAAATAAGGTCGTCCCTGATGAGGTCGTCCTCATAAGCATCAACCTCGGTTAGGCAGCAACTGAGATCAGCAACAGCTTTATGGGTTCAATTTGAACTAGTCTCATACTCTTCTTAGTCCGATAGCACAAATGAGCCCGGTTACCTAACCTTGGTTGGTCTGTCCGATCGAGGTTATACTTTTGGTTAGAGGTTCAATGGTCCTGTCGGAGTCATCAACCTTGTATCCAGCTAGGTCGAGGTTCTAGCAGATGATGTCACCTGTCCTAGCATATACAAGTACAAAGAAACCTGGAACATGTGGACAAAACCATTATAACTATATTATTCCCCCACGTGAGGGAATATTTGGTCATTATGATCTGCTTGTGGCATAACTAAGTGTACACGTGAGATTGGTTAGATTATCCTACACGTGCTCATTGCTTGCTCGGGGGGTACACTACACCCCCTAAGAACTATATATACCATTTATCTTCTTCCTTGAAGGGGATGACATATTACAAAACCTAGCGGAAGCTCTGTCAAAGTATACAATAGAGAGAGAGAGAGAGAGAGAGAGAGAGAGAGAGAGAGAGAGTATTGTATCACTAGGCCATTAGTGCCCTTCTTTTATAGTGAAGATCACTCTTCTGCACAGTGGACATAGGCCTAGATAGGTTAAACCACTCATATTGATGTCTTTCTCCTCTTCTCATCATCACATTCTGCATGTCTATTGCTTATGTTCTTCCATTATTATATCTGTTTGAGCTCTCTAAGACCTTGATCTGGTGGTGTTATTTCTAGCATCATCAATTAGTTAGATACGTGGTCTGGTTAATATGGGTTGCATAACTAGGTAGGATGTGTTAGGGGTGCACTACATATGAGATTTAAGGAACTCAAGTGAGTGTACGTGGAACTAACATGTGTATCTAAAAATGATTTTTAAACTATGATTTAAATACCCTCCCGGGGTGTCAGTTTGGCCTAAAAATGCCTCGGGACCCAATCCAAACCCCCGAGTACATTTTTCTGACTATTTCGACCCTTTCAGACACAATGGTGCACTCAAAATTACCATTTGTATGAATCATAAATAAATCTCATTTCATTTCATAAATTTAAGTCCTGACACGCGTCTCACGACTAAATTACCATAACTGTCATATTTCTCATTCATAACAATCATATTACATTCTTACAAATTTATTACCCGTTCACTAAGTAATACACCACATGATTCATACAAATAATTATCAAGCCTCATCGCGCAAATTAATATTTATTTTTAATCCGGATTAATTTCCCATTTTAATTTAATTAATCTTGATAGAAAAATCATTAAAAATACGGGGTGTTACACCAAACTACCGCTCTTTACTCACCTCAATCGAACGGTGTTTAGGAATGCAAGAGCCATGCATTAAAAGTAATGTTGAATGTTATGCTAATAAGTTCTGGAGCAACACAAAATTTTGGGGGGAAACCCTTACTCTTCGCCAATTATTTTCTCAACAAAGTGCCTCACAAGAGAATTCACAAAACACCCTATGAATTATAAAAAGGCCTAAGACCTTGATATAAATAATTAAAAGCTTGGGGGTGTTTTGCAAAGGTGATGGTTCCTAAACCTAAAAAGGTTAAAATAAGATCAAAAACCGTTGAATGCATACTCTTCGATTATGCAGATAATAACATTGCATATCGATTTCTTGTTTGTAAATTTGAGACTCCGGATATTCATGTTAATATGATTATTGAATCGATGGATGCTTAATTTTTCAAAATAAATTTCCATATAACATAACTTGGGAATCAAGTCCAAAAAAGGGACAAATAATGCTACAACTATCCACACTCATCAAGAGTCACTAATTGATATGCCTAGACATAGTAAAAGGGAAAGAACATCAACTTCCTTTGGTCTGAATTTTTTAACATATTCCTTGGAAAATGATCCACAAACACACAAGGAAGCAAAATCTTCGTCAGAAGCTTCAAATTGGAAAGAAGAGATTAAAAGTGAAATTAAATCAATAACGCAAAATCACATGTGGGAACTTGTGGATCTTCTGCCATTTTCTAAATCTTTGGGGGACAAATGGATCTTCAAAAATAAGATGAAACTATGGATAAATAGATACATATAAACTAAGACCTGTTGCTAAAGGCTACAAACAAATAAAAAGGTTGGATTATTTCGACACTTGCTCACCGATCACATGAATTATGTCCGTTCGAATGTTGATAGCAATAGCATCTTGGACTTTAAATGCATCAAATGGATGTAAAAATTACATTCTTAAATGGAGAGGTCCATGAAGAAATATATATGGAAAAACCTGAAGGGTTTATTGCTCCATAACAAAAAATGAAAGTATGTAGCTTGTTAAATCACTTTATGGATTAAAACAAGCACCAAAGCAGTGGAATGAAAATTTGATAATGTTATGTTATCAAATGGTTTTAAAATTAATGAGTGCGATAAATGTCTTTATTACAAAAGCACTAAAAATTGATATGTCATTGTATGTGTCTATGTAGATGATATGCTAATGATGGGTAGCAACCTTGATATTATCAAGGCTACCAAACGTATGTGGGTTAGTCAATTCGACATGAAAGATTTAGGTGTCTCCCACATGATACTAGAAATTAAAATTTCTAAAACATCTAATTATATTATCTCAATCTCATTACATCGAACAAATGCTTGAAAATTTTAAGAAGTATAATATTAGTCCTAATAAGACACGAGTGGATATAAATCCTAATCTATCTAAAAATAATGGAAACATTATATCTAAATTAGAGTAATCTCATAGAATATGAAGTTTAATGTATGTCATGAATTGCATTAGACCTGCTATAACATACTCAATAAGTATGCCGAGTCATTATACGAGTAATTCATGAAAAGATCATTCGAAAGTAATAATGAGAGTTTTAGATTATTTAAAACATACTCAAAATTATGGACTTCATTATTCAAGATGTCCAGGTGTACTTGAAGGGCATTGTGATGCAAATTGGATGTCCGATACAAAAGACTCTAAGTCCACAAGTGGTTATGTATTTACCCTCAGAGGTGAAATCATGTCGTGGAAATCCTCTAAACAAATGTGTATTGTTAGGTCAACAACGAAATTTGAGTTCATTGCATTACACATAATCGGAGAAGAGGCATAATGGTTTCGAAACTTCTTGGAGGATGTTCCAAATTGGTCAAAACATTTGCCCGCTATATGTTTACACTATGATAGAAAATCGGCAAGTGGAAGGTCACATAAAGATATGTATCATGAAAAGTCATGTCATATTCACCGTAGACACAATACTGTTAGACAATAGCTCTTAAATGGAATTATCTCAATTCACTATATAAAGTCAAAAGATAATATTATTGACCAGCTTACCAAAGGTTTGATTCGAGAGCAAGTGGAAATCAGCGAGAGGAATGGATTGAAAGTCTATAAATTAAATGAGAGTCAATATAGTGGTAACCCAACCTAGATTACTAGAGATCTCAAGATCTAGGTTCAATACGAAAATCAAACTATATTGTATTCCCTATGCACTCGAGGATTTTTCCTACCCATTCCAAAGATGAGACAATGCAAATTTGTCACGAGAAATAAGATAAATTATGCTTTTAATGATTTCCATATCTTGGATAACGTTTAAGTGGGGTATTACAAGATAATCTCTATGAAAATCACAAACATGAGTAAGGAGGGGACCACTTTTATGAGAATATTGAAAGGAAAAATTCTTTAAAATACTCACGAAACCAAAGGGGTGTTCATGTGTAAAACAAACACAAACATGAGAACTTTGAAAAAATAATGTGTGAATATTACTATCTAGTTTTACAAATATAGTTGATAGTTCAAAGAGGTCAAGTCTACTGATTAACCAAGTGAATCCGATAATATATCAGTAGTATCTCCATTTTCATTAGCATGTTATAATGCCAACTTTCATTTATGTGGGGGAATATTGGAAATGGGTTTGGAAAAAGAAGAAATGAGAAGCTTTAGGCTCAATTTAATGTGGGTCCCACACTCCGATTTAGTTGGAATCGCACATAATTTCTCGATAAACTAGCCCATATCTTTCTATTGGACTATATCGAATGAAGTCGCTTATTCAGTGATACAAAATCACATACGACGATGCCAAAGATGGGAGTCAATTCATAAGAATGAGGGTATGTTCTTCGAAGCATCTTAAAATACGTTCTTCTTCATGAGGATTATAACGTAATATATTTGTTTATTAAATACCATTAAGTAATGAATGAGAAATTTGACTGAAAAGTTACCCATTTGAATAGATGAAACTTAGTAAATTGGGTGTGTAAACTGTTCGTCAAAAAAGGCACCCCACTTTTGTGAAAGGGAGATGACTTAGATGCATATGGGTTAACCCCACACGCGCGTCGTCCGACAGGTTCGGTCCGGTCTCGGGGTTGGGCTTGGGCTTCAAAAAATCCTTCCTTTTTGGACCAAATTAATTTAGTTTATAGGTCGGGTTTTGATCCAACTATTTATCCGTTTGACTTGCTGTTTGGACACAACAATTACATTTGTTCTTAACCATTTTGTCTCTCCGATAGTCATAAAGTAATCTATAAATAAAATACGTTCCTTCATTTGTTCATTGTGAAAAAATAATTCTCTCCTCCTTTTTTTCTGCATTGCATAATGGTCAGTTCGAGTATTGCACAGAAATTGCATTCGCTAGGGTTTGAAGATTGAAGTCCTTCATCTTCAACCCAAAATTCATTCTATCTCGGGGGATGATAATTGACAACCTTAAGCATTATGGGAGGAATTATTTCATCTTAAGGACTCTATGGGTATCACAGGGCTCAGATTATTTTCTAAATTATTTTTTTTTATGATTATCGCAACAATAAGTAAGTTTTTTGTCATACTCTATTTTGTTTATTTTGTACAAATACATATAAATATAAAGGGAATAAGAATCTTAAGAAGAAATAATATTTTCCTTTGTTTTTATATACTATAGATTCAATGTGTTTGTTTTAGTAATAAATTTACAATTTTTTTTGCCAAACTAAACTGAAATAATTATACAGTTCTATAATACTTTCTTTTGAAATACTACGAAATAATTGTTCAAAAGTCCTTTGTTGTTTTATAACAAAACCAAAAAGAATTCAGATTTTGTCTTTGTAATATATACGATCCAAAAAAAATTATTTTAGTATTATACATTGTTAAATAAGAAACCGAACTTTACATTGTGTTTTCTTTGTTAATTAATTTTATTATGGCCATATTCCAACATTTAAACTAAATTTATGTTTTCGTAACATAAATTATGTCAACTAATGTTGTTCCTACACCTACACTTGTAATTGTGTCTCGTGGAGAGCAGTACAAAAGGTTTAATGGAATGGACTTCAAGCGTTGGCAATAAAAGATGCTCTTATATCTCACTCCTTTGGATTTGGCAAGGTTCCTTCAAGATGAAACTCCTACAATTGTTGAAGGGGAAACTAATAAAGAAAGGTTTACTGGGGTTGATACATGGAAACATGCATATGGCTTATGTGGAAATTATGTTCTTAACCAATTGGACAATTCACTATACAATGTTTATTGTACAATTAAAATAGAAAAGGAACTATGGGAATCATTAGACAAGAAATACATAACGGAAGATGTAGGTATGAATAAATTCATAGTCATCAGATTTCTTGAGTACAAAATTGTGGATTCAAAGGCGGTGATTATTCAAGTTCAAGAACTACAAAAGATTATTAATGACATTCATGCTGAAAGGATGCACCTAAGCGACTCATTATAAGTAGCTGCAATGGTTGAAAAATTATCTCTTTCTTTGAAAGATTTCAAGAATTATCTAAAACAAAAACACAACGAGATAAATCTTGAAGAACTAATTGAAAGGCTTAAAATTTAAAAAGACAGTCGTATATTAGAAAAGATGAATGGAAAAAACTATACGGAAGACAAGGCTGATGTTGTGGAATAAAGGTCAAAGCCTATTAAAGGAAGCGTGAAGGTGAGAACTTCAAAGCCTAAAAAGAAGTTCGAAGCAAAATGTTATAATTAAGGCAAACCTAGACATCGTTCGAATGAATGTCATAAGCCGAAGAATTTTAAGAAATAGAAGGCTCAAGTTAACATGATGGAATGTGAGAATCTTTCAGACGACATGGTCGACATCTATCTCTCTGTGGTTGTCTATGAATGCATTTTGGTGGAAAACCCCAAAGAAATACGGGTGGACACCGGTACAACGCGCCGCATTTATTCCAACAAAGGATGTTATCTACATACAAGCCTATAGAAAATGAAGAAAGTCTATTTATGGATAATTCGTCAATTTCTAAAGTTAAAAGGCATGGAATGATTGTGCTGAAAATGACATCTGAAAAGGAACTTACTCTAAATGATGTGCTTCATGTTTCAGATGTTGGATATTTTGATATAATATTCAGATCATTTGGTCAAACTTTATAGTCAATTTTATATGGGGCACATATGCTAAAAGTGACGTGTCTTAGTACCAATGCGTTACTTATCGCAAGGGGATTAATTTGGCATACTTATTTGTTCAAAACAGTGAAGTAATGAATGAGAAATTTGGACTTAAAGTGGCGCATTTGAGTTTAAGCTACTTGGTGTAATTTAGTTAAGGGGGTTTGTCCCACATTGAAAAAGTGGTGAAATTACTTGGAGTTGATATACCCAAGTTATCGGAGTAAGGCTTGGATGGCTTTGGGGTATCTTAACTCTTTGAAGGAGAGATGGCCCACACTATGCATGTGTTGCGGTGGGCCTTAGGCCTACTTGTGCGAGCGCACGCCGCCACCATCCAACCGCTCGACCTGGCCCAGCCCGTGCCCTTGCCCGTGCCCATGTCCATGTCGTGGGTCATTCTTAAGCAAGTATTAAATATTTTGGACAAAATATTAATTGGCTTTTGGGCTTTAAAATTTATTTTTGGGCCAAAAAAAATTATTTTCTAAAAATGAATTAATTAATTACGAATTAATTAAATATTTAATTATTTATGTGTTAATTAACAACATTGTTGTTTTAATTCATTATTAAAAACGCTGCTTGATAATTGAAAAACGTTGTTAAAGCAAAGAGATGTGATTGTTCAAACAATCATATCCTTTATTAGGGATAGCCACCAACTTGCACCCCTTCACCAACTCTATAATGGACCCTATGCAGCGCATTTAAAACACCAGAAAATCTACCCAAATTGCCTACTCTTGTCTTGCTCCCTTCGTCCTATTTGAGAGAAATTGATCATTGTTGGTTCGTGGGACTGCTGCACTAAAGTGCTTCTTACAATAGTCGGTGATTTTTTCACCTTGCAAGGTAGACTTCCATGGAATTTGTCATCATCATCGTAGCGGGAGCGTATTTTGTCTTAAGGAGAGATAGTTAAACTTTTGACTCGGTCAGATTTCTTCAAGTGATTGTTTCAATCACAAACTGTATGTTCTCTGCTTTCTTCCTACTTACTGTAATTCTGATTACTTGGTTCATTTTATTTACTATTTATTTATTTAGTAAATTTAATTTTCTTAACTCGAAAAACAAAAATTTTAAGACAAAATATTTTCTTGCTACCGTGTTGTTTCTCACTAAATAAATTGTTTTTTAAATCTAGAATTTTCTAAAACTGTGATTTATTTTGGTAACATTTACCTATTTTAATAGATACAAAAACGTGTTTACGTTATCTATTTCCTTGTATAATCTTATTTCTATAATTTTAAAAAAAAAAATCTACTTTTCGTAAGTTGGTTATGTGTTATTTTATAATAGAATAATGGCTATTGAATCCTCTGAAAATGTGTTATCCGTTCCTCATACTGAATTGTTGGTTAGTGTTCCTACTACCATTCTTACGCATTTAACCCATGGAGAAAAATCCGAAAAGTTTAATCGTACAAATTTTAAACGTTCGCAACAAAAGATGTTCTATTTAACTACCATTAATATTGCACGGTTTATCAATGAGGATGCTCCCGCCGTTGAAAATGAAATGGACAAGATAAATTTTCTAGTCGTAGAAGCATGTAAGCATTCAGACTTTATTTGCAAAAATTATATCCTAAATAGACTCAAAAATACACTTTATAATATGTATAGTCCAATCAAAATCACTAAATTGTTATCGAAGTCTTTGGAGAAAAAAATATAAAATTGAGGATGCCGACATGAAAAATTTGTAGTCGATAAATTTCTCGAGTATAAAATGGTGGATTCAAAGACTGTCAAAAGCCAAGTCCAAGTGCTTCAATTAATTTTTCATGAAATAATTGTTGAAAATATGTCCATAAGTTAAAGCAACAAAGGTCATAGGGCCAAGGATTGTCGTAAGCCAAAAAACAAAGAGAACTTTAAGAACTAATCACCACAAGCCAACATGACAGAATTTGATGCATTGTCTGATGATGTCTTCTACGTGTCTCTCTCCATAGTTGTAGATGAAGTAAACTTGATGGCTAACACCAAAGAGGGGTGAATTGATATCGACACTACACGCCATGTGTGTTCCAATGAAAGTACGTTTACAACCTGCCAACTAATTGCTAATGGAGAACAACTATTCATGAAAAACTCCACCTTAAAAGTTAAAGCTGAGGCAAAGTCATGTTGAAAATGACTTTGGGGAAGCATTTAAATTAATGACCTCTTGTATAAGTTGAGTCGATTTCATTTTTTTAAACATTCTTATACCTAAGAATGAAATTGAATTTTTTCCGTAGAAGTATCTCATTGAGTTCTTTCCGTAGAAGTATCTCACTTTGTTCTTTCAATTTACTTCTGAAAATGCTCACTCAATTACATTTCACTTTCATGATTCGAATATTTTAGTGATATTCCATGATATAATATATTTGTACCTATATATATCTTTAATACTCATATTCGTGCAAATACTTTTTAAAGTTGAGAAAATAAAAAAAATAAAAAATAAAAATTGATATATACTTCTTTGAAATTACATTGCATGTGCTTGTTGAATTATCTTTGTGATGTTATTTCATTTGGATTCTGGTGATGCTAGCATTTCAAGCTTAGTTTCTAATCCTTGATCTATTACAAACAAAAAGAACAAATTGAGGAGTTTTTATTTCATTTTAAACCCTCATCACGATATTTTATGACTTCATGCGTGTTATTTTCTTCATTGATGATGATCTCTTGGACTACACAATATGAAAATTCCAATTGATGACGAAGTCTTGAATGTAATTCCATTTTAGGTTAAGGAGGGCTTAGTAGTACATTGTCTTGAGAGATTAATTTGCTCGACTCTTATTTTGTACTCGAATAGAGATATTTTTAAGTAAAATTTTAAACTTGCTCCTAGTTAAGATATTTTGACATATCCAGCTACAAACAAGACACCACATCCACATATGATTCCACAATCTTTGAAGTTCGTGACCAAACAATGTTCCAAAGTCCAAGCCGTAGAAACCGTAACCACACAATACAATATGAGGTATAAGGCCTTTAGGTTTTTGCCTTATCTCAAATTTATTCTATGACGATTTGTTTTAATCACTTAGGATTTGTGAGAAAGAAGATGTTGATACAACTTAACTAGTACGCAATAAAGATATAGATTTTTTATCATGTTAAAATTATGAAAAATGCTATGTGTCCCAAACAACTCCTCCAAATCATCCCCCAAATAGCTTTAAGTATTATACCTTATGATATGGATCCCGTCAGGACACAACTCATCAATACTATTTGAAAGAAATTTGAGAAAGTTATTTGGTACCCATAGCACGACGCTAAAATTATTTTGCTCAAATGTACAAATTTGACCGTTGGTGTGGACTTATGGTAATTCCCAACGACCGACTAAAATGTACATACTTACATTTGGTGTGGATTTTTCGTATGATTTCATGAATCTCATTTGGGGATCACTCTGCCACACATAGAATTGCATTTAAAACACGTCCCCAAAGGTTATATTTTAACCAGCAAGAACAAGCAGATGCACATGACAAAATCTCAAACTAAGTGTACCTTTTTAAAATTACTAACACAAAGCTAACTTCAAGCCCAAGGAGGGGAGGCCCCCCGAATTTTTAAGAGCCCTCGAGAAAAAATAATTAGTGTATTACTGTAAAATAATGATAAAACATTAAAAATATATATAAAAAAATTAAGGAACATATATTAAATAATCCCTCGAACATTTTTTAATACCTATTTATTCTAAGCTTTTTTATTTTACTTCAAAAAATCATTTACCACATATTTCAAAGAGGAAGTACAGCTGATACAAACCTCTAAAAATAAAAAAAATTGAATGCTTGAGAGAGTAAATAAATTAAACTAAAAATATATGTCATTTTTAAAAAATATGTATTTATAGTAAAAATTATTCAATAATTGACCCAAAAATCAAATTTAAAGACTATCAAAAAAATATAATTGTCACATTTTAAATAAATTACAAATAAAAAAGGCCAAAAATATATCAAACATAAAAAATGAAAAAAGCAAAAAAGTTAGACAAACAAAGTTAAGAGATAAGAAAAAGTAAAGAGAAGAAATCAATTATAAAGTAAATAAAAAAAGAGATAAAATGATTAAAAAGAGATAAAATGATTTTTTATTTATTTTATGTTTTATATATTGAGTTTTTTATTTGTAAATAATTTAAAATGTTACAATTATATTTTTGAAGGCAATTAAATTTTTTTTATATTTATAAATATTAAATGTTTTATCATTATTTATCTCTATATTTTTATATAAACCCAAAAAATCTCAAGAGGACCAAAAAAATCGGGAGCCTTCAACATATCCGAATAAAAAAATAATTAATATTATGCATACTTGTACAAAATGAATAAATGCCCTTAAAAAAATCTTCATAAAAAAATGAGATAATATATCAAAACTTGCAGAATCTCATATTTCCAAACATTATAATGAAGGATATTAACATAAAAAAGGCAAAAAAATACAAATTTCAGCACTTGGGGTTTAGATAAAATCATCCAAACAATTTCAATCCTGCACAAGTAACAGAATCGTCCAAACGAACATCAACCAAAAAAAATAAAGAAAGCGATTCAGTAGCAAGTCATTTGACAATCACTCGAAAACAAAATTTTCTCAGATCAAGTGTTGGATTATATAACTATTGCTTCATCCTCATCAGCATCAGCATTCAACTCATCAAAAACAAAACAAATCAAATCAAAAACTCATATAAAAAAAAAGGGAAATGGGTTGCTCAGTGGCAAATGTAAAATAATTGGTTCGATTCTGCCAGCAAAGTATCATCAACTTGTGGATTCAGAAGAGGGAGCTTTTTTATCCTCATTGCAACCCTAAATTTCATAAAACATCAAATACAACTAAAACATTTAAATAAAAATAAAGAAAATCGCTCAGTTCAGCGGGATTGTCGACACCGCAAGTTTCTTTCAAAAGAGAGAAACTTGCATTCCGGTCTGTTGAGCTTGAATTTCATTGAGTCATCACAGCGATTTAATTTATATCTTCAAATTGAAAACAACAAGAAGAAAATATTAATAAGAAACGGATACCAAGGAGCAAAAAATGATATTTGGTGGCGCAAGCTTGGCTGATGGATCACTCGTTTCTGCTGTAGGTATTTATAGGATTGATGTTAGGGTTTCTTAACGCTATTGCCTCCTAAGGGTTTGTTTGGTCATGGGGTTATGCTAGACAGGGAATTGGTATATATCCTTCTAATAATAATATATTTGAAAAAATTTATTCTTAAAAGCTACATTTTTCAATATGCATATAAAGAAAAATGTTCAAAATATATGATTGCCAAGTTAAAGCAAAAGTTAGGAAAAAATAATTTAAAAAGTAAAAACAACATAGGATTAATTCCATGTATCACATATATCAAATTATTAAGGATTTTAAAAATAATGATTAACTACTTGAGCACACTAAAAAAATTCACATGTGACGAGTATGATATTTCCATATAGTTATTGGTTAGTACTTTTATTAGTAGATAAACTATATGTATCGAGAGACGTCATTTTATAAACTTGGGATATTAATCGGTTTGTATAATAATTGAATGACAAAAGGGTTTTCGAATGTATTATGTGATAAAGAAGTAATAAATGAGAGAAAATACTACTTAAATAAAAGACGTTATATAATATTTTTACACTGCCATAATTACATTTTGAATATACACCTTTCAAATTAAGATCAATATTAACAAAGGTTAATAAATTTTGTAGTAAAAAACTATAGCACCTAAACAATTTTAACGTTATCTTAAACTTAATACAGTATCCCTTAAAAGGTAAATTTTTAACAAAATAACACTACTAATAATATCTAAATAATAGTTTTAAAAAATATAATAACTGAAAAAGTAAACTAATATTGTATAACACAAAAAATATATGAATTTTTTAGATGTTATTGACAAATGTAATGATAATCAAACTTCACAACAAATGCACTGTTGAGGAAGTCAAAAGGACTAAAAATGCTCGGGATTAGAAAAATAATATTCATAAACTAATTTGTGGGATTATCTTTATGTGATTGACTATAATGAAAATGACAAATCTATAATAACAGGCATTATAAACTTGTTTCAAATACCACATCTACAATGTTAAGCAATTTTTCAACATTTTTGCGTTTCTCTTCGCTGCATATATTTCCCTTTAATTCAAACATGTAATAGTAGAGAGAATTAATTTATGTCACTATGTGCAAGGAATATATACTAACCTTTATAATCACCACTGAAAAAGTAATCTAATCTTAGAAATTTATAGAGGAACACCAGTTAGGGAGTTTTTACAACCTCTTGTATTTTATACAAGATGGAGAAAGAGGGAGAGAACACGTCCAAAACTGTTTGAGGGGAGACCAATTGCATAGAGAGAATAATACATATTATAAAGGAAGAGGAAGGAAAAGAGGCTGAGAGAAGATATGAATAGACACATACACAAAAAAAATGTGAATAATGGGAGAGACAAAGTTAGAATTACATATATATAATAAACTCCTTGCCATATGGAAGTCTCCTCTTTGGAGACACCATTTTTAAGTAGTTATAGTAGATAATGATTGATATCGATTATCTCTATGTAATAATTCATTGTTATATAAAAAATGAATTTGTCTTCGCTTAAAATGCATGACATTTCTGTAAGGTTTCTCATTAAAAGGGAGAATCTTATTCTGCACCATCCATCCACGTGTTCTTAACTCAACCTAACTCGAATATATTTCCACACACATAACCCTTTAACTCATATATTCCCCGACTTTCTCTCTCAACAACAAAATGAGTTTCACAATCCAAGCCAAACTCTTTCCCCCGTATAGGTTTTCTCACTCTCAATCAAATTGAAGCTTATCTCAAAGTTATGCATAAAGTTCTCATCTTCTAATCCAACTACAATACCTAACATTAAGCCTCTCAATGGATCAAATTTTATCCGTATAGTCGGATATGGATTTTTTTTTTAAATCTGATAACCCAATAAGTTAGCGAACCGGATATCGATTTACCCAATCCAATTCGATTATAACCCAACACAATTAGTTTAATGTGTGTGACTTTGTGTCTGTATATACATACATACATATACAGAAAGTCTCTTGTAAGGACTCCTAATGGTGAAGACCCCGGTACATACCATTTTTTTAAAATAGTAAAAAAATGAATTTTGAAATGAAACTTCATGGATATGATCTCCACGGTGAGAAAATCATCTCCAAATTTTTTCGTCAAAAAATTCAATAAAAAACCGTTGAGATGAGTGATATGTAAAGAAAGGGTATAAATATGTATTTTCAACGGTTGAAATGTTGGGTCGGCGCCAGCCGCTTTATTGATTGAATTTTTTTATAAAACTGCATGGATATGATCTTCTCACTATCGAGATCATATCCATGAAGTTTTATAAAAAAAAATTCAATCAAAAAGTGGGTGAGATGATCGTCAACATTTCAACGGTCGAAAATGAATATTTACACTATTTTTTTACATATCACCTCATCTCAACGGTTTTTTTATTGAATCTTTTGATAAAAAAATATTGGAGATGATTTTCTCACCGTGGAAATAATATCCATGAAGTTTCATAAAAAAAATTATTTTTTTACTATTTTAAAAAAATGGTATGTACCGGGGTCTGCACCATAAGGAGTCCTTACAGGAGAGCCTCCATACATATATAAAATCCTAAGACATCTCTTTCTCTTATTTGTTCCATCACTCGTTGTGGCCATCCAGGGTTGGATTCCCTCCGACAGGCATAAAATTTCGGGGATCGACCGTCGTCAAATGGGGAATAATGTAAAGAGATAGAGTCGCGCGACCTATTTTGCTCAACTTAGGCAAAAGAATGTCGACGCCTCCAGAGGACGACATCAAGGTAAAACTGATACTTGTGAAACCAAGTGGTTCAAAGGTTCGGGGACTATGTTACGAGATGAAAATGTGTTAGGAACCCATTATGTCCTTTCAATCTCTCATGGGTTAATGTTAATCTTCTCCTTTTAGACTTTGTGAAGTGTGTCTACATGTGTACAATATAAAACGGTTGGAGAATATAACCATCCAACTTGCGTCATGGAAGGGACGTAATGGATTCATTTGTAGGAGTGTTCCCGAAAGTAATGAACAAAATACGACATAAGAGCTTGTCGAATCACAAATCGCTATGAAGGAGAAAATGTACACATAGGGTGAATATATGAGTGTATTGGAGTATTAAACTCACAATATATGTGTATATGTATAAAAGAAGCATATAAATAAGGAAAAAGAAGGACTCGAATCCCGGGATTAGCCCAAGATGCCTATGTAGACCAAGAGGAATCAAAGTCCACGTAGTTCGAAAATAGGAATGAGGTGGGGTTCAACCCATAAATCCAAATGTGGGACTTCTCTTATGTGCGTAGATTAAAAATGTGTTTTAAGAATGAAAGTGTCAAATGAAAATCCCATTTTTAGACCTTTTTTCTTCTTTTTATGATTTTTATGAAAGTAGGTTATGTGCAATACTACTAATAAAGAGTAAAGATTGGTGAATATGATATAATAAAAAATATATATATATAAATTAGGTGAATAATACTAAAATGGATAAACTAGAGAAAAGGGATGGAGAAATAGACCTCCTTATGAATGCTTATTGCTAACTTCGAAATGCAAGTATGCTTATTTTGAAGTGGTATGGAAGTGATATGAAGAGGTAGGGTGAATTACCAAGTGAGCTAAGAAACTGAGGTAAGAGAATGTGAGAAAATTGACCTTTTGGGAAACAGAAAGGCTCTGATTACGAGGAAAATCTTCTCTAATCAATGAGAGGGGTATTCAGCTTGTCTAGTAGGGTGAGGTCATGGACCCTTTTTATAAGGTTAAGGGGGTGCCAATTGGCATAGCCCCTGGCTTGCTTATCGGTATAAGGCATGTCTTGCTGGGTAAGAGAAAGTACACCGTGTCGATAGATAGGGTGTCTGGGGCGCCTATAGGCAGTCGGGAGTGGTTTTTTTAAGAAAATTGACAAAATATATAAACTGCAAGTCTGAATCGTGCACAAGGCAGATCGTTAAAAAGGAAATTTAAAGACCTTTAAGAATCCGTTAAGCCACTCCAAGGTTTGGGAGTTGATCGAAGTTAAACGAGGCTCAGAAGTGCCCGACGGTCTCTATCGAGAGGTTTTCGAAGGAAAACGAATCGTTCGTCTGAACTGTAAGGCCAATTCGTACACAGGATGGATCGTTGGAAAGATAATTCAATGCCTTCAATATTTCATTGAGCTTCGCTCGAGCTAGAGAGTTGATAGGAGTCAAACAGGGCATGAGAGTACTTAGTGGCCTCTAGATCAATACTCGAAGTAAAACGGATCGTTCATATGAATTATAAGGTCGATTCATGCACAAGATGGACCGTTAGAAAAAGGATTCAGTGAATTTTAAAGATTCATTGAGATCCGCTCAAGCTGGAGAGTTGACCAAAGTCAAACGGGGTCCTAGAGTGCCCAGTGAAATCTAGATCACTACTTGGAGGAAAACGGATCGTTCATTCAAAATGTAAGGCCGATTAGCGCATGGTATGGACCGTTAGAAAGGGAATTCAGATCACTTCAAGGATAAATTGAACTTCACTCAGGTTGGAGAGTTGGCCAGAGTTAAGCGGAATTCAAAAGTGCCCAATGGCCTTCAAATTAGTGCTCGGAGTATGACCAAGGGTTTATGTTATACGAATGAGCGCTAGGGACTTAAGGAGGTGCTTAGGGGGGGTCCTAGGATGGGGTGTCTATAGACATCCTCCTCTTTCAATAAGAAAAACTCTTTCTCTCTCTCACTCTCTCACCCTTCCTTTCACTCTACTCACCCCCTTTTCCTCTCCCCTCACCATGGAATCCTCTTGCCCCCGTCCTCTCCCCTAGCATGGTATTTAAGGTGAGTTTAATTATCCCTACAGTGATTTAAATTTGGGAGCATATAACATTGATTCCGGACTTTCTTTTTGTTCTCCATAATCAGGATTTTATTCGTGCTTTTTTTTGTTTCACGATCAATTTATGATTTCTCCAGATTCATTCCCTCTTATTCATAATCTGGTATCTATTCAGTTTGATTTTATATTTCACCTATACACACATACATACACACCCAGATCCATGTTGTATATGACCCACATTTGTGGATTGTACACTCATAATATCAGGTTTTGATTTTGGAACAACTGATATTGATTCCGTAGTATTTCCTAATTTTGGTTTCATTTATACACACATGCACATCTCATGTTTGATAAATTTTCTTACACAATACAATATGAAATCATATATGGCCCACCTTTGTGTATATATTGTGGTTTTAATCACCCATGTTTGTTTGTTTGAGAATGATGACCAAAAGAAAATCTATATGTCTATATTGTCTGGTTGTTTATATAATGTATGATTACCAAAAATAACCCAACATTGGAAATAAGTGTTGAAAAGATTTTTGAAAAATAGAGGCTCATAAAATAAGTTTTGTCATTTGTAATTAAAAAATGGCATCCTCCATTTTTTGGACTTTATCAATTTTTCATCTCATATTGAAAGTTATATTGCATTTATCATGCATCGTGTTTATTTATGTTGTGTGTGTGTGTGTGTGTATATATATATATATATATATATATATATATATATATAGAGAGAGAGAGAGAGAGAGAGAGAGAAAACTAAAGAGGAAGGTAAATGTAGGGTTGAGACGAAAATGGGCATGTGAAATGGAGGGCTGAGACCTCCAAGGATGACACCTACACCACATGTGGCATATGATCTAAGCACAGTTAGTCCATACGGGCATGCGGTTATAACAAGACCTTCACAACACGTGTGGGAATACCTCATCATCATGACATATATGTGCCAAAGCAGGTGGCTGAATCTGGTAGGCTATTTCAATATGTGCATGCTTACTACATGCTTGGGGGCTCACAGTCCACCCCCAAGACTATATATATACCTTGATCTTCTTCATTGAAGGTGATCGAATATTGAAACCTTAGCTAAACTCTCTCCAGATATACAGTAGAGAAAAAAAGCTTGAGAGTTATATTCTTAAGGCCATTAGTGCCTCATTTTATAATGAAAACATCACCAAACATCTTGCATGGTGGAGTAAGCAACGGCTGAACCATTTACATTGCTGTGTTATCTTCTTTGCTCATCTCATTCTCCAACATTTATTTTACTGCACTCTTACTCCATTACTATTGATAACTAGCTTGAGCTCTACAAGTTTATGTGGTGATATCTTTGGTATCATCAATATACAAAAAAAATCATGCATTTTGCACACTACATTTGCGTGCATTGAGCATTATCCTATTTTAACACTTATCGGAAGGTTACTTTAGGATAGGTTGCTAGTTATGGGGGCGCAATGGACTTCAAAAATAGTCCTTCACTCTCTTTTTTACACTACCCTCTCGATGTATATAAAATCGTCCTACCACATCATATTGCTTGACCAAACTCATGACAGGGGGTATATCTCAAGAACTTGTTCATATTCGACGAGTATATCAAATTCGTTCTCACATATATTGTCACCACAAGGTGGGTAATGAAGTAGTTTACATACATTAAGGTATATAAACTACCTTCCCCATGCAACGATGAATGATTTCTCTTATAGGTGTGACACCCCGACTAATTAAATACCGGGTAGCTACTCCTTTATAAAATTAATTCAAAATGCCAAGTTGGCTCAGTTAATAGCATCACTGTCGAAAACATTTTATTATTACTAACCACCTAGTATTTAAAAAGCAAGTTGTCAAATTTTAATTTAAGTCTGATTAACATGCAATAAGTGTAATGAAGAAATAAATAACATCATTCACCATACTGAAGTAAAATGAATAATCATCACTTAGCGTAAATAAAGTCTGGAGGAAACCTCCTCACTACAATCCCATAACTGAAATAAATAAACTGAAACAATAAATGCTAAAGTCTGAAAACTGAAATGTAAAAGATGACTCTAAAGAAATGGGCAACATGCCCTACAACTGATAGATAGTGACTCTGGAATCCAAAGAGATAGAAGCGTCTACATGCAAATCCCTGTAGCTTCCACAAGCAGCTACAGGTCGTCACCTGAATGAGTACCTATGCTTGGTGTCCTTGTGGCTGGGCACCTAAAATGGTTTTACAAAGAAAAAGATTTGAAAAGCAAACGGGTCAGAGCCCGAATGTGGAGTTATATTTTAAAAACCTGCAAGTGCTTTAAAAACATTTAAAACATTAAATGCAAAGTACATGTTAGGACGTACACTCGCATGATATTCTCACCTCTCGTCTAACTGTGCACTCCTAACGTAAGTACCCATCTATATCGACCCATACTACTAGCTAACTGACAACATAACTAGCTAGACTGCCAAAGGTTCTGCCCTTATTACTCGGTTCCATTTAACATAACAACGCTCGTAATTAAATAGAGGTTTAACGTAAACTCAGTTACTAAATATGCCATATATATAAGTATCAATTAACTCATTATATAACTCGAAACAATACCGTAATAGGTTCACAATATTAACAGGAGGATTTCCATTAATTAAATGTATATTATTCACATCATAAATATACGATACAAGCACCCCGCAATCTAAGCTATGGTGCACACATACTCTGCTATCCATCCCGGTACATCACGTACATAAGGATCACACATTCCGAATCTCTCAGGAATAGTTCAGATAACACAAATCACAAATAGTGGAGGCGAACACAGTCACCATCACGTGGGTCACGCACATACCTACGCTCCCACGGTCAGCGGACTTATTAATATGACAATAAGCCTTTCTATGACCTATGTTCATCAAGGTACCAGTCTATATCCCCCCCGTAGGCACACAAGGATTAGAGGGTCCTAAGCGAACGCAACCTCCCGTGATAGCAAGTATGGTAGGTATGTCATACACACAATCCATATACTAATACTAAGCAAACACACATCTTAGTAATACCGTATTTTGATCGTAGTAATACTGCACTCTCGTACTAACTATAATTATCACAATTCGTACTATTCCGGTTTGTAATTATACGTGCCATAATTCATCCTCACATCGTAGTAGACACTCACGTCTCAACCCAAACGGTTCATTGAATATAACTCTAGTATATAATTTACTCCTCTCAATAACCCAAAAGTCCCAATCTATCCTCACATCAATAAAGGAAGGTCATCTATATCCTCGAACAAGTTTACGGGACTCCAAAAATAAAAACATTCCAAAAAGGACCAAACTGTCAACTCGTTAGAAGTCTCGTTCGAACGAGTGTTCGAACGAGTTTGGACTGTCAGCTCGTTAGAAGTCTCGTTCGAACGAGGCTGTTCGAACGAGATCCCAGTTCGTTCGAACGAACTGTTCCTTCTAACGATATCTCGTTCGAACGAGATATCGAACGAGATCCCTTCTCGTTAGTAACGACTGGTCAGCTTCGTTAGAAGCTCGTTCGAACGAGTTCGTTCGAACGACCTGGGGGCTGCTTCTAACGAGCTACCAGTTTCGGCCCAAATTTTTCCCATCTCGTTTTTCACCATATTTATCACTTTAATCCTTCTCCAAAGTTCGTTCTAACAATGATTTAAGTCCTCTAATCATACTAAAACATGCTTAGGTCATAAACTAATGTCTTTTAAGGCAATAAGGCATCCTAAACATCATTAAATCCCAAGATTTTATACTTTTCCCCAATATCATCAAGAACATGAACTCTAGATATATATCAACATCAAATTCCAGAATTTAATTCATTTTTCTTTCACCCAATCATGTATTAACATCAGATTAAATGTCTCCAAACTATTCTACATGCAATTCTCTACACAATTTCTCAAGTTCTATGATCTAAACTACATGGGTTTTCATATTTATCAAGAACGAACCATAAATCCGAATTTTCTAACATGGAAAGAACATTTGCTGAAATTAAACATAATTAAACCACTTGCCTTGGTTTGATTTCTGACTTTGGTGTAGATTAGATGAAGTTTTCTGCAGAAATTCCTCTCTCTCCAAGCTCTTCTCCAATGGTGGCTTAAGGTGGCTAGGGTTTGATTTGGGGAAGATTGTAAACCTAATGTTAACCTCCGTAGCTTAAAGGGTTAATATGGGTTGGTTATGGGCTTAGTGGGTCAATATCCACATCAGATTTAATTAACCAATTTTCGTCACTTTTAATTCCTCAAAATGTAAAATTACCAAAATACCCTTTAAGTTACCGGTATGGCCTAAAAATAACCCGGGACCCAAACTATACCCCCGGCTAGTGTTTTCTGACTATCTCGACCCTTCTGGACGCGTTGGCGCACTCAAAATGACCATACGGATTATAGATTTTAAATTCACTTTTATTAACAAAATATTATACCGTGACGCGGCGGTCCCACGCGTCTCAACAAAATTTCTAAAATGTCGTATATAAATCCCACGACAAATTTTATAATACCAAGTTCATATATAATCATATATGCACATAATCAAATACTAACTCGTATCACATTAGTATTTTTATCCCGGATTAATTTCCAATTAATACGCATTTAATTAATTAATCCCAAAAATAAATATAACCAAAAATACGGGGTATTACATACTTCCCCCCTAATAACTGAATTTCGTCCCGAAATTCGAAATTAGAAAGTACCTGCTAAAAACAGCTATGGATAACGCTCGCGCATCTCATCCTCGCGCTCCCATGTGGACTCCTCGACATTGTGATGTCGCCACTGAACACGCACTAACGGGACTATCTTTGACCGCAGTTTCCTCTCGCTTCGGTCCAAAATAGCAATTGGCCCCTCCTCGTAGGAGCTATCCGGCTGGAGATCGATGTCCTCCACAGCAATGTGAGAATGAGCCAAATCATCTCTAAGGTATTTCCTCAGCGAGGAAATATGGAACACGTCGTGAATCTGATGCAAGTGCTCCGGTAGTCCAAGTCTATACGCAACCGGTCCGATCCGCTCAATAATAGGAAACGGCCCCACATACCTCGGTGCCAATTTCCCCTTCTTCCCGAATCGCATAATCCCCTTCATCGGAGAAACCCTGAGCAAAACCTGGTCCCCCACTTGGAACTCCCTGAAAAACCTCTTCGCATCAGCATAACTCTTCTGCCTGTCCTGAGCTACCCGAATGCGACTCCGAATCAACTCAATCCTTGCCGAAGTATCCTGAATCACTTCCGGCCCAAGCAGTTTGTTGTCCCCCACCTCCAACCAACATGCTGGGGAACGACAAGGCCTACCGTACAACGCCTCGAACGGAGCCATGCCAATCGTGAACTGATAGGAGTTGTTGTAAGCAAACTCCACCAGTGGAAGGTACTGCTCCCATCCACCCCCGAAGTCAAATCTGCACATGCGTAGCATGTCCTCCAACATCTGATTGGTGCGCTCTGTCTGCCCATCAGTCTGCGGATGATAAGCCGTACTCAACTGCAATTCCGTGCCCATTGCCTCCTGGAAACTTTCCCAAAACCTCGAAACAAATATCTTGTCTCTGTCGGACACGATATTCAGGGGCACACCATAAAGTCTCACAATCTCTGAAATGAAGAGTTGAGCATACTGTCCTGTAGTGTAGTCAGTCCTTACGGGTAAAAAGTGAGCGACCTTGGACAACCTGTCCACAATTACCCAAACGGAGTCGTGACCCCTCTGCGACGTAGGCAACCCCGTGATAAAGTCCATGGATATGCTCTCCCACATCCACACCGGGACCTCCAACGGCTGTAGCAATCCTGCTGGTCTCTGATGATCCACTTTTACGAGCTGACAAGTGGCGCATTTTGAGACAAACTCAGCGATATCTCTCTTCATACCGCTCCACCAATACTGTCGTCTCATGTTTTGGTACATTTTGTCCCCTCCGGGATGTACCGCGAACCGTGAGCCATGCGACTCTACCATCACATCGTGCCGCAATTCTTCCCCTTCCAGAACTAACAATCTCCCATTGAAGTGCAATCCCCCGTCTGAGCTAACGGTATAGGACTCGGCTCCCTCTGCTAGTAATCGAACTATCTGCTCCTGACAGAACGAGTCATTAGCTTGTGCCCGTACTACCTTCGTGACGATCTGCGGTGTAACGGTCATCACAGACATAAAAGATCGGGCCACTGCATCCTGGTGTCCCAATTCCTTCCACTTAGCTTTCCACACCTCTGCCACCTCATCTGCTGGCCTGCGGCTCAACGCGTCTGCTACCACGTTAGCCTTACCCGGGTGGTACTGGATGTCGAACTGGTAGTCCTTCACAAATTCAAGCCACCTACGCTGCCGCATATTCAATTCCTTCCGCGTGAACAGATACTGTAGTGACTTGTGGTCCGTGAACAGCTGAAACTTCTCCCCCAAAAGATAGTGCCTCCAAATACGTAAGGCAAATACCACTGCTGCCAACTCCAAATCATGCGTGGGGTAATTCTTCTCATGAGGCTTAAGCTTACGGGAAGCATAAGCTATGGCATGTCTCTCATGTTGCAATACACCTCCAAGCCCTTGCAAAGACGCGTCGGTGTAAACCAAATACTCAACTCCCGGTCTCGGCAATGCTAACACAGGTGCTGAGGTTAATTTGTCCTTCAATTCATCGAATGCCAACTGACAGGCATCACTCCAGATGTATGGCACACCCTTACGAGTAAGGTGTGTCAAAGGACCTGCTATCTCTGAGAAACCCCGAATAAACCTCCTGTAGTATCCTGCTACACCCAAGAAACTACGAATCTCCGTTGGTGTCGTGGGCTGTCCCCACTCCCTCACCGCTGACACCTTCCCCAGATCAACCGATATTCCCCGATCGGAAATGATATGCCCCAAAAACTGGACTTCTTTCAGCCAAAACCCGCACTTCTCATATTTTGCATACAACTCGTTCTGACGAAGTGTCTGCAAAACCTGCCTCAAATGCTCGGCGTGCTCCTCCTCCGTCTGAGAGTAAACCAGAATGTCATCAATGAAGACAATGACAAACTGATCTAGGAAATCCCTGAACACTCTGTTCATCAAGTCCATAAACACTGCTGGAGCGTTGGTCAAGCCGAAGGGCATAACCCGAAACTCGTAAGAACCATATCTCGACAAGAATGCGATCTTCGAGACATCCTCCTCCCTGATACGCAACTGATGGTATCCTGACCTCAAGTCAATCTTCGAGAAGAAAGAAGCTCCTCTCAACTGGTCAAATAAGTCATCGATTCGAGGCAACGGATACTTATTCCGTATCGTGACCTTATTCAACTCTCGGTAGTCTACGCACAATCTCAGTGAACCATCCCTCTTCTTCACAAACAAAACTGGAGCGCCCCAAGGTGAAGTACTCCTGCGAATAAAGCCCTGCCCTAACAGCTGCTCTATCTGATCCCGTAGCTCTCGCATCTCGGCCGGAGCCATACGGTACGGTGCACGTGCTATAGGTCTCGTACCCGGTAGCAAATCTATAACGAAGTCTATCTCCCGACTGGGTGGTAAGCCTGGTATCTCCTGAAACACATCTGAATACTCCCTGACAACCGGGATCGAATCCAAAGGAATCACAACCTCCTTAGAGGTATCCTCCTCTATGTAATACAGATGAGCGGTCGATCCTCCCTCTGGGCGAGGCATCGCCACTATAAACATCTCTTGTCCCGGAATGGCAAAAACAATGCTCCCGCTGAAGCAATCAATCATGGCCCTATATGCTACGAGCCAATCCATACCGATGATCACATCGTGAACATGCATGTCTAACACTAACATGTCTGCAGGCAATACCAAACCACCAATCTCTACCCCCACTCCCCGGCATATAAAGAAAATAAGCGACCCACTCCCTAATGGTGAGTCGACACACGTCACTGTGCTCTCTGCCGTAGCTAACAATCCTAAAGCTTTCGCGAAGTGTGTAGCTATGAAATAATGTGTAGCACCCGTATCAAATAACACCCGACCCATAGTGCCATGGATAGGAAACGTACCCTCGATCGCGGGCGGTGCCTGTGGAACTGCAGCCTGGTGAACGTTGTAGACACGTCCATACTGTAGCTGCCCCTGCTGAGCTGGGACTGCTGGAATGGGTGGCAATGCTGCCATCTGTGGCGGTGCGGGAAGAGCGGCGGGAAACATAGGTCTCTGTGGCTCCTGGCGAGCACCCTGCTGCTGCGGCTATGGGGCCCTGCCCCTATCAGGACAATCCTGTTTCTTATGGACAGTCTTGCCACAAGTGAAACACTTCCCTGTGAAGTTCCCTCCCCTCTGCCCCTGCTGTCCCCGGCCCTGGTGGCCGTTACCGTTCCTCCCTTGGCCCTGCTGGCCCTGATGGAACTGCTGCCCCTGTTGGCCCTGATGGCCGTTTGGACCCTGATGGCCCTGGCGGAAACCTCCCTGTCCCTGCCTGTAGTTCCCTGACCGGAACCTCTTATTATCCCCCTGCTGGGTACCCTGCTCATTCTGTCTCTGCCCTTGGCCAGATTGTGCCCCGCTGGCACCATGTCCTCCAGTCCTGCCCTGATGGCTAGACTCCCCCGACCGCTTGCCCTCGGCCATATGAAAACGGTGGTCCTGGCAGTGCAATAATGCAGCGTTAACCACATCAGAATACGTGGCCAACGATAGGTTCCCTAGTAGATGCTGACGGATCCTCCAATTCAACCCATCGATGAACTTCTCAATCTTCTTCTTCTCTGTTGGAATCTCGTCTGGAACGATATTCAACAGGTTAGTAAACTCGGCCTCATACTCGGCCACGGTCTTGCCTTCCTATTTCAGACTCATCAGCTTCCTCCTCATCTCTGTATGAACTGCGGACGGAAAGTACTTGCGGTCAAACCGCACCCAGAACTCCTGAATCGTGAGGGTATCCCTCTCCTCCGCGGTGGTGATAGACTCCCACCACTGCAGTGCAGATCCTACTAGCTTGAAAGTAGCTAGCACCTGTTTCTGCATATCAGTGCACTCATGCATCCTCAAATGCCTCTGTATGTCCTTCCTCCATTAGCTCGAGACTACCACGTCTGAGCTACCTGCAAACTCTGGCGGATGCGCTTTCTGAAAAGCGTCTCGTACACGCTCCCAAGCAGACGGGAATGCATTAACCTGTGCTGGCGAGGCAACTGGCGCCTGAGGCGGTGCCTACTGAATCACGGCAATCGCGGCATTTACCGCTAGGGCTACTATAGCAGCAACCTCAGCGGCGTTCATCATGCCCTGAACTGGAGCGGGCTGGGGTTCGGGCATTGCATTCCTGGGAACTCGTCGTGCACGTCGTGGAGGCATCTGAAATAAGAACAAAGTTTATAAGTCCGCAGTTTATAAACTTAAAATAGCTGAAGAACGAAGCATACACAAAAAGAGTACAACAGTCCTAAAATATAGGGCTCTATATCAAAGAAACGTAGCAGAAACATAATAGCCGTACAGATCATAAAGGACACTAGAACCTGATGCTCTGATACCACCTGTGACACCCCGACTAATTAAATACCGGGTAGCTACTCCTTTATAAAATTAATTCAAAATGCCAAGTTGGCTCAGTTAATAGCATCACTGTCGAAAACATTTTATTATTACTAACCACCTAGTATTTAAAAAGCAAGTTGTCAAATTTTAATTTAAGTCTGATTAACATGCAATAAGTGTAATGAAGAAATAAATAACACCATTCACCATACTGAAGTAAAATGAATAATCATCACATAGCGTAAATAAAGTCTGGAGGAAACCTCCTCACTACAATCCCATAACTGAAATAAATAAACTGAAACAATACATGCTAAAGTCTGAAAACTGAAATGTAAAAGATGACTCTAAAGAAATGGGCAACATGCCCTACAACTGATAGATAGTGACTCTGGAATCCAAAGAGATAGAAGCGTCTACATGCAAATCCCTGTAGCTTCCACAAGCAGCTACAGCTCGTCACCTGAATGAGTACCTATGCTTGGTGTCCTTGTGGCTGGGCACCTAAAATGGTTTTACAAAGAAAAAGATTTGAAAAGCAAACGGGTCAGAGCCCGAATGTGGAGTTATATTTTAAAAACCTGCAAGTGCTTTAAAAACATTTAAAACATTAAATGCAAAGTACATGTTAGGAAGTACACTCGCATGATATTCTTACCTCTCGTCTAACTATGCACTCCTAACGTAAGTACCCATCTATATCGACCCATACTACTAGCTAACTGACAACATAACTAGCTAGACTACCAAAGGTTCTACCCATATTACTCGGTTCCATTTAACATAACAACGCTCGCAATTAAATAGAGGTTTAACGTAAACTCAGTTACTAAATATGCCATATATATAAGTATCAATTAACTCATTATATAACTCGAAACAATACCGTAATAGGTTCACAATATTAACAGGAGGATTTCCATTAATTAAATGTATATTATTCACATCATAAATATACGATACAAGCACCCCGCAATCTAAGCTATGGTGCACACATACTCTGCTATCCATCCCGGTACATCACGTACATAAGGATCACACATTCCGAATCTCTCAGGAATAGTTCAGATAACACAAATCACAAATAGTGGAGGCGAACACAGTCACCATCACGTGGGTCACGCACATACCTACGCTCCCACGGTCAGCGGACTTATTAATATCACAATAAGCCTTTCTATGACCTATGTTCATCAAGGTACCAGTCTATATCCCCCCCTGTAGGCACACAAGGATTAGAGGGTCCTAAGCGAACGCAACCTCCCGTGATAGCAAGTATGGTAGGTATGTCATACACACAATCCATATATTAATACTAAGCAAACACACATCTTAGTAATACCGTATTTTAATCGTAGTACATATTGCACTCTCGTACTAACTATAATTATCACAATTCGTACTATTCCGGTTTGTAATTATACGCACCATAATTCATCCTCACATCGTAGTAGACACTCACGTCTCAACCCAAACGGTTCATTGAATATAACTCTAGTATATAATTTACTCCTCTCAATAACCCAAAAGTCCCAATCTATCATCACATCAATAAAGGAAGGTCATCTCTATCCTCGAACAATTTTACGGGACTCCAAAAATAAAAACAGTCCAAAAAGGACCAACTGTCAACTCGTTAGAAGTCTCGTTCGAACGAGTGTTCGAACGAGTTTGGACTGTCAGCTCGTTAGAAGTCTCGTTCGAATGAGGCTGTTCGAACGAGATCTCAGTTCGTTCGAACGAACTGTTCCTTCTAACGATATCTCGTTCGAACGAGATATCGAACGAGATCCCTTCTCGTTAGTAACGACTGGTCAGCTTCGTTAGAAGCTCGTTCGAACGAGTTCGTTCGAACGACCTGGGGGCTGCTTCTAACGAGCTACCAGTTTCGGCCCAGATTTTTCCCATCTCGTTTTTCACCATATTTATCACTTTAATCCTTCTCCAAAGTTCGTTCTAACAATGATTTAAATCCTCTAATCATACTAAAACATGCTTAGGTCATAAACTAACGTCTTTTAAGGCAATAAGGCATCCTAAACATCATTAAATCCCAAGATTTTATACTTTTCCCCAATATCATCAAGAACATGAACTCTAGATATATATCAACATCAAATTCCAGAATTTAATTCATTTTTCTTTCACCCAATCATGTATTAACATCAGATTAAATGTCTCCAAACTATTCTACATGCAATTCTCTACACAATTTCTCAAGTTCTATGATCTAAACTACATGGGTTTTCATATTTATCAAGAACGAACCATAAATCCGAATTTTCTAACATGGAAAGAACATTTTCTGAAATTAAACATAATTAAACCACTTGCCTTGGTTTGATTTCTGACTTTGGTGTAGATTAGATGAAGTTTTCTGCAGAAATTCCTCTCTCTCCAAGCTCTTCTCCAATGGTGGCTTAAGGTGGCTAGGGTTTGATTTGGGGAAGATTGTAAACCTAATGTTAACCTCCGTAGCTTAAAGGGTTAATATGGGTTGGTTATGGGCTTAGTGGGTCAATATCCACATCAGATTTAATTAACCAATTTTCGTCACTTTTAATTCCTCAAAATGTAAAATTACCAAAATACCCTTTAAGTTACCGGTATGGCCTAAAAATACCCCGGGACCCAAACTATACCCCCGGCTAGTGTTTTCTGACTATCTCGACCCTTCCGGACGCGTTGACGCACTCAAAACGACCATACGGATTATAGATTTTAAATTCACTTTTATTAACAAAATATTATACCGTGACGCGGCGGTCCCACACGTCTCAACAAAATTTCTAAAATGTCGTATATAAATCCCACGACAAATTTTATAATACCAAGTTCATATATAATCATATATGCACATAATCAAATACTAACTCGTATCACATTAGTATTTTTATCCCGGATTAATTTCCAATTAATACGCATTTAATTAATTAATCCCAAAAATAAATATAACAAAAAATACGGGGTATTACAATAGGCAAGATGCTTATCGTGGAGTCACATCGACTCGGAAAACCCATAGCTAAATCCAACATCAACCCTCATGTAGACGTCTACCCTAGGACACTCAAATCTAAATTATCGATTTTAATGAAATACTCTTCCAAGATGGTCATAATACTTTATTTAGACATCAAGCCATAGACCATTTATAAACAAGTACCTTTTCCATGAGGCTAAAACCAAATCCTAACAGCGACTTGCATTATTTTTACCTTTTATCATAAACTCGAGTCTTGTTCGACTTTTCTTTTGCACCATAGGTGGAACACAATGCGATTGAAACCTTAATAACAATCATTTTTGGGAAATTTTGTCCTTATTATTCCATTCTCATATTTTCTCACCCCCAAAATTAACTTCTAAATATTTATCCCCTCTTCAAAAGATAAAAGTTAGTATAAAAGTTGGCTCGACTTTTTAGTCGCTACGATTATTTAGTCCCCCTTTTTCTAATGACATCGTGACAAATCAAATTAACCACTCAAGCTCAGGATAAAAAAAACACTACTTGGGTGATGCTCCTCCCTCAGCAAAATATTTTAAGCCTTGATTTTAAAAGTGTAATCAAAGCATTTTTATCCAAAACCTATATCCATTTATTTGTAAATATCATTCAAACTTGACCAATATTGTGACTATCATCCTACAAAAAAAGTTTTCAACTTTTGGAATGTTATTCAAGACCTCATGGTAACCCCATCACGTGATCTAGCCTAGATCATATGAGAGGCTATTTAGTATAAAACTCCCACCCAACCAAAATGATGTCTCCTTGAATAGTAAGCATTATTAACTGAAGTGTTTCACTTATCATCCAATGGGTACTTAAAAACCCTTGATCCTAACGTCTACCTAAGTCCTCTACATAGTTACTTAAGAGATAACCTCCACTATCAATACCACCAAGGTCCTGGATAATCCATTTATCTTTTTTTGTTTCTTTAAGAAAAGACGTTCAGAAATTCACTGACTAGGCGATAGTTATTCTACCATATGGATACCAACCCATCATTACAATGAATAATCTTGCAACCCTTTTTTTTTTACCATCAATAAGAAGGGATCAACTGTACATGTCTCTAATTCCTAAGCTAGAAATGATAATCTTTTAAATTCGTTTGGTGTCCAAAGAATGAAGCATATCCCACGCACAGTGGCGGAGCCAGGAATTCTAGTTGACCTGAGCACAAAAGAAAAATTCCGGGGGTTCGGGGGCGGGAGCCCCTGAATTTTTTTTTAGTAGTACTTATAATAATCTTTTGAATGCATAGAAAATAACATATAAATAGATGAATTACAATGATTTAAAAAATTAGACATCAATACAAAACGAATAATTACTACAAACCCAATAATAACAATATTAATTTCAACAAGATCATGTCCAAAAAATATTACTACAACCAATAACAACAACATTTATACTAATATTAAAAGGGATAAAATAAATAATAAGCATATTTTCAGAATTTCAACAAACTCTCTAACAATGAATATTTACTACACAAAATTTCAACAAACCTTAACAATGGATATTTACTAAAAAAAAAAAAAAACAGGTTGAAGACATATCTTAATGTGGTGTAGAGATTTAACTCAAAGAATATGGAGAGTAAAAAATGAAAATGTGTATAAATTTTAGGAAGAACGTGAATAGAAGAACTTTTGTACTGAATTTTTTTCTTCCTTTAATACCCTTACTAATATATATATGTATATATATAAAGAAAAAAAAAGGTGGTCTTACCTGTTCTGGCGTGGGCACGTGCCCATGTCATAGACAAAGTGGCTCCGCCACTGCCCATGCATGGGTATGGGTTTGAATCGACATGAAATCTTAGAACTGGAAATAATCCATAAACTTATTATGCAAATGGTGCTCTTACCCAGGATCCATCAGCATAATAGACACCGACAATTTTCCATGACACAACTCAACATAATAGGATTAGATCCAAAACTCAATTAGTAGAGAATGCAAATGGTGATATCCTGCCATCACGTGACAAGGTATTGGATTTTCCCTCCAAGGAAATTATTATGTTTAAAACTCAAACAAGTGACCAAAGCCTTGTAAAACTTAATAATGGTCCTCAAGGTCAAGCATGGATATGGTGATTCCTTTATTCATAAGCCTAAGGGTTCCTTACACACCTACTCCCATTCCATATGTTTCCCTACTTATTCCTTATTCTCGATTATATTAGTTTTCCCCAAATCGTGTTATGCATACTTTGCTTATCTTTCAACAAACATTATATTTTCAACTATCCATTAATGAAATGCATATTGACTTTGAGTGTTCACTTTTCATTGCTTAGAAATTAGGAATTAGTGATAACTATAGCTAATAATGATCCATTATAATTAGGACTTTTATGAGCAATAATCGTCAATCAATCAAATGAACTCAACATAGAGTAAGCGCACATAACATAAAAAAATTGGAGTGATCCTATAATATTTGACCCGAGAAAGAGAAATTAAAGCATACCAAGTTTGTCTCGCTATAAGGATCAAGTATATTCCCACTTAATCCAGTCATTATGCGCATATGTCTCAGTTGAATCCTGCATGAACAAGAACGGTACAACACATGTCATCTCACCTCACTTTCAAAAGGATCGATCACTTTCAGGAAACGTGGAACCAATCAATGATTGCATATATCCTTAATTTCCATCCCCGACTATTTTTTTTATCCAATTAGATGTTCACGAAATGAAAAAACAAGCAATCTCTGAGGATTCAAAGTGAATGCAATAGTTATCAGTAACAAGTGAAACAACATGGCATCACGCCAATAGACTCCATGGGAGCATAAATAATGGAAAAGAAAATACTCATAGAGAGTTAAAATTCAATGATTCCCAACATGTATGTAACAAGGAGAGTTTCATACAACAATCTTAATTAACGGTGAAAAGGCAAGAGGCTACATCATCAAGCGACATTCATTAGTAGAATCCTGGGGTTGCGATTATATTTCAATAAAAAAATATTCTTTTCATTTCATAAACTCCATTAAACACTAACACCCAAACAAACGCCTTAATTAAATTTGAGTGAGATTTTTACCTTACGACAATTCCTTAGTGAGAGACAATTCATAAGCCTTTGTGGTAAAATGAAAAAACCTCATGCCATATGGCCCTAAATAATTACCAAACTTATCTTATAATATTCATTTGAACTACATCTACATGATTTCCCTTACGGGATATATAGACAACCCATTATAAGGTTTGATCCGTCCACAAAGTAGAATTTCCAAATTTCATTATACCTAATTCATCCAAAGGCAGGGGTGGAAATTCATGTTTTTGGGTTGGGTCGCAGGCCGACATGATGAGATTTTTTTGAACAAGACTTTGTGTTTTTTATTTGACGCGACCATGACCCGAATAGAACATGACATGACACCAGATAATACAATTTAATTAATTTTACTATAAATTAAACATAAATAGACATAAAAATCCAAATAAAATAGGATTAACATGACAAGACAGTAACACGACTCATAATTTTTACACAAAAATGACTTCATGTAAAAAATACCTGACGCGAACATGAAATATCGTGTCAATTTTGGCTTAATTTTTTGTTGTTTCATTTTTTTCGTATCGTTTCTAAAATTTTCACCTGTAGACAAAATCAATATTACAATTTGAACTATTTATCCTAAAATGATCAAGCATATGCATCTTTAAGATTCACAATATTCACAAGCAAATCAATACTGGATCGCAAAATTCATCATTTGAGGGAGATAAATGAAACATGAGCTTCCCAAGTTCACAGGTACATCAAAGGCATTTATATGTTATCTAATTGGTCTTGTACTAATCTTGAAACACACTACAACCATGTCACAAAATACATCCCTTTTATTCCCTTAAAAAAGATCCATCTAGGATAAAAATTCATAAATAGGCGGCCTATGCAAAAGTTATGGAAAATCCCATATCCCATTTCTTCCACAAACTTTGTTGATTGTTTTTTTCCTGAAGAAAAAAATAAACAAAACTAGAAGTGGACCTCATCCGAAAAAGAAAAGACAATGCCTTACCATGCAGAGGACCCAAAAACTATCCACATAAATCGGTCTTCTCTTAATTTTAAAGTTTTTACTAACAAAAATGATTCTTTTATTTTTTTTACTAGTTACTAGATATTTTCTCTAAGTTCAACGACTTAAAAATACGAGTGATGATCCAAATAAGTCACTTAAAGGAAGCATTTTTGGATTCTTTTAGTCAATATGACTTTCAAAGTTCGTGATTTTTCATATTTCACCATGCCAAACTCCATCAATATCCCATGATTATGCCAACAACATATTTACCTCACTCAAACATCCATTCATTTCATCTCAAAACTTCAACTCGTGCATCAAAACCCAAAGCAAGCATATCACTTACCTTAGGGTTTCATCGAATTTTAAGACAAAAGCCATTTCCATACCCAAACGAGATAATGGGTATCATGTGACCATCTAGACTAAAAGAATGATACATGCATCCTTAATTATTCTATTTTAAATCATTCATCTCTCTTAAAACCCAACCATCAATAGGGAAAGATGACCATATATACCCTAAGCTTTAAGTTAAATTTTGCATCCAAATGCAAGGGCCAAGATGACATTCCTAATATCAACTCACAACATGAAATGTCTCTCGAATAGGAAAGATACTCAAATTCAGTTTTTAGAGAACAAAAAAAAAACTAGCCTAACAAAGTATCACACTATAACTCCACAACCTTATTCATATTTTCCCAAAAAGAAAGCTCAGATCCCTATCCCAAATAAAGCCTCCAATAGAAATAGACATCTAAAACTAAATACAAAGAAACCCATGCATACACATTCCACTAACTATGGCTAGACAAGTTATAATGTTATCATGGATTGGATAATCATAGTCATTTAGTCACTTATATAACCTTTGAGATCGTGTCTCTCTAACTTAATTCGAGAAAAAAGAAGATTAATTTATTATTGCTAAATGGTAAAAATAGTCTTAGCATCAATGTGATAAAAATGTTTTACTACGTTTAGAATCCAAGTTTATCTTCTTTAATTTAAAACAATGATGAAATGTAAATCAATATAAAAAAATCGAATGTACAAGGGGAAAATCCACTAACGGGAAATACCTCGGGCTGAAATGAACGATAAATGTACTATGCTAGAGTTTTATAAAAGGAAACTGTGAGACATTTACACAATTTTCACTAAACACTCTATCACACCATATCTTCTGGAAAAAGCATCGATAGTTCTAAAAACATTACAAAACCACTGCCAGTTTTGGTCTGTGACTAATGTCTTAAAATCCTCTTGGACGTAAAAAGTCTTTTTTTTTAGTTGAAGCAACTTTTAGTTCCATGTTTAGAACCTTCAAGCAACCATAAAGCTACACTTAGGATGTGTGAGGTAATCCTAACTGGTTGAGTTATCATGTACAAAGGAAACAGTTCTTTAAATCTAAAAAAAATGCTTAGTAGAGAAAATTCATACTCATGAACAAAAGTTTTAGTTAAAAATATTTGAACACATAGGATGAGTATACAAAATTTCTCTAATGGTTTCTCAAAGAGAGAACTCGAAAGCTATGGTTTGAAGAATAAAGAAGAGGGGAGAAAAAATAAGATCTAAAATATAGATATGGTTTTGATTTGCAAAAATAGTTTTTCTTCACTCTTTATTGGTTTGGAAGCACGTTTGACACAAAACTATATAGCCAAAGATGAGGGAACATTTATAAGTCTTGTAGATTATATGTTACACACTCAAGGTCTGAAGTTGTTAAATTTAGGATTGAATTAGTTGAAAAGATGCCCTTGAAATGCTTCCCAATGAGATCTTAAGGAAAGATCTTCCAAATAGTGATTTTGTGCACTTTACAACTGTTTCGTCGATAACTTCGCTGCAATAAACAAAATCCTTGATGAAGCGATCTAAGTCCCTTAAAGAGTCGGGGTTTTTCATGATGGACAAAGTAGCAGTGAAGGCATGTTCGCTATAGCGAAGCAATCTTTTGTTGAGGTGAGCAGGTTGCGCTGTTATTTAGGGATTTTATTCAGTTTTTGCACTCAAAGTTTAAAATTTTATTTTGACAAAAAATCTAATTATGTTTATTCTCAACCAAGAACATCCATACCTAAAAAGAAAAATAGATTTTCTAGAGGAAGAGTATATAGTAATAGTGCATTTGGAAGTTTATCTAAAAAGAAATTTAAAGGTTTATTTTAACCAGGGGTGAATCTAAGTTTGTTAAGTCACATATACCCTTCCTAAGTGGTGTAGTTAAGGTTTGTTATGAATGATCCAACTTGAATTGATGAAGCTTTCCATGGACCTCTTGGACAAAGACTCAAATAATGTTTTGGCAAGGAATTTAGACAAGCTAATCATATAGGGGACTTTGAGTATACATGTACTCTTGTAATATCCCCATTTGTCGAACTTTGAGACAAAACATAAATAGAAATTACAAGCAAATGAAGGAAATCTACAATTTTGAGACTCATTTTTCGAAGGGGGAAATAAAAATAAAAAATTACATTTATTGCATATCACCAACGTAATAAGACACTCAACCTTCTTCTTGGATCAAAATATTTTCTTGTTAAAAATACATCATTATTACACACTAGAAAATTCATCAAAATACTAATGTGTAATAAAGAGACAAGAACTATATGATAAACATGAGCATGTGAATATAACAATAAGAACATGTGATCATCACATTTATCTGAAAATAACTCTCCCTCAAATATACAATTCTTCTCAATAAGCATGATATAGCAACAAACATCCTAAACAACCTAATATGCTTTGAAGACTATACTCCCCATATCTACAAGCTTCTCCCCCCCTTTTTTTTTTAATTACAGAAGGCGACAAATGAATGAACTAAGCACATAATGTGATAAAGTAAGCTAAGCATTTTAAGAGAGTGAAACATGTTAATCATACAAGCAAACAAGGAATGAATCGTATAATGAGTGCACTATTAAAATAAAGTATATACAAGGTGTAATATGATAATAATAGGCTTAAGAGCCATTAAACTATACATGGAGATTTGAAATATATCATGCAAAATATATACTAAAGAAGTATGTTAACACTTAATAAGCATATCACAAAAGTTAAGAGTTAACAGGATTATAAGAGATATAGTAATTAAAATCCACATCCAAAACTCCCCAATAACCAAAGTCCCAAAAATAAAATAAAATGCATCACGTGTTCTTCTTTAAAGTCTTTATGGAACACATCTACATAAAACTTGAATGAGCGCCCTGCAAGGTGTCTCTAGCATTATTTATTTGAATATTAGTAGAGTGACGAAAGTCGTCTTTGAGAAAAGAACTTGCCGAACTCAAGGAGGAATGTAAATTACTTGAGTCTTCAAAGATGGGCAACAAGCTTGAGCACATTTGTGTAGAAAATGACCAAGAATGTTATCTAAATAATCTCTAGTTAAGAGGCCTGAACTAGTTGTTTGTGATGTACTGTAAGGACGAGCAACGGATTAAGCGACAACAAGAGCTAGCACGAGCTATCCACTATAGTCTCCAAGTTTAGAGATAGATCGATAGTAGGATTGGATAGTCAACATAGACTCCGGATTTTCTTTTACTTTATTTGGAAGAATAGGAACCTCAATCTCCAAAAGCAAGGGCATGATAAAACGATTGAAGGGGAAAAGAACAAGACTTTTTATCATCCAACATGTCATCAAACATCGAGTGCACGATCATGTCATATAAACACGTACAAGAACATACCACCGTTGTGCATAGTCAAAAGAGACATTATGGGGGTGACAAGTAGGTAAATGGCACGGAGATATAACCATGTTGAGAATATAAAAGTCCTTGTTAAGGTACTCCCGAGGAAAATTCTTACCAATCCAAGGCTGAAAATGACCATCACTTAAAAAGATAATCACTGATTGATTAGACAACATGCCAACACTCTACTTATATGAATAGTTGGGGTTCTCTTCTATTGGGACTTTATAGTGGTTTCTTACCCTCTTGGATGATATTTTCACATCAACTCCCCTAACTTTGGCAAGTGAACTCTCCCTAAATACATCTTCAACGTCCACAAGAGCATAGTAAAATTCTCTAACCAGATTAGGGTAATATGTCCGATTTGAGAACAAGATCTTTTACACTTTATTTGTCCAAAAAGTTTAGTAACCCGCGCCTTATAAAGGGATTCCAAATTAATAGAACTTTCCCAATGCACGAAGCAATTATAGAAAAGTTCATTGAATCTAGAATGAGTAGAGGATGTTGAGGTATTTGCATGAGACTTTAAATCCATAAAAATAGCTTAAAAATCATACACTCCAAAACAAAAAGGCACAAAAATTCTATTAGAAAAAGGAATATCAAAAGATATACCAATTATCTTGTACTAAAAATGTGAGATAGAGTCTCATGAATGGTAAGAGGTCAAACACTCATCAACTCTAACGTATATAATACACAAGAGTAAACAAAATTTAAAACGATTAACTCAAATCTATAGACATAAAATATCCACTCAAAGAGTCAATCTTATCTCAAGACAATTAAACTTATCAATTATAGACAAGAAATCATCAAGAAGAAAACAAAGCATCTAACACCAATCCCCGATCTAGAAATAGGACAAACAAGAAGATATTGGAATAATAAACTTACCAAGAGGATGATTGAAAATTAGATCGATGATGAGAACTGTTGAAAATAACTTGCAAGGTACTGATCTGGGAGGAAGGTATGGAGGTTCAAGTGAAAGGTTTTGAGAGAGAAAGAGGGAAAAAGTTGAAACTGATTTGGGGAACCCTATAAATACCCATAACCTTCGACACAACGATAATGACCTTTGAGGGTCGTGGTCATCGCTGCGATGAAGGACCACCAATGCTAGGTCACGATATTAGCTAAAGAATATAGGCGGGGAAAAAACACATATTCATAATGTGCTCAATAATATTATAAGTTATATGAAATTTCATTTTATTCCCAGTAAAAAATATCATTATTATAATCAAACAAGCTTTCAATAGATCATAATAAGGTTCTTGGTTATGCCAAATACTCTATATGAAGAATGATTTTGTATTCAAAGGCCTAAGGTCAAATTAAATCCATAAATGATAGAGTGATTCAAATAGACAAATCCATGATAGGAAAGTGAATAAAATGTGCATTAACCGATAAAATAAAGAATGAAAATCAATGTTTGAACTCACATTTGAAAATTTTGGACTTACGCAACAAAGCGAAAGCCTCATTTTTCCCTAAAAAGGATAAAATTTTCAACTGCCACTTTTTTCTTACTTAAATAGAAATTTATGATTAAAACCTTGTAGGTCTCATATCTTTGATGTTACTCTATTTTGGATAGATTAAAACCTTTGATACATCGCTTTTGAAAGAAAATTTTCATGTGGAGACTTTCACTCATTCATTACAAAGGGTGGGGAACTCTTGTCAATAAAATGTACTTCTCACAATCCTAATGTTGCAACCCTCACCAAATCATCTATCGTTATTTAGATAAATATAAATCATATTTCAAGTAAAATCATGATGATAAAACATCTCATCCACAAAGGATTAACAATTACACCCTTTTCAAAAATCACATATAACTTTTAATTTCCGTTAGAAGTAAAAAATAAATCCCTCCATTATATTTTGCATGAAAATTGCCCAAGTTTTAGTGAGGTGTAAAGTGCATGAATTGTGACAAATAATCTAACATAGAAAGATTATACCAAGTCATTTAATTCTATAAAATTATAAGCATAGAGTATATAAGTTATAAATAAAACCATATGTACAATAACTAGGCATGCAACTTTAAATGAAGTACATGGGATAAATGTATACCTAAAAAATAGAAGACCAATATTGTACAAGGCAAAAAGAAAATCTTTTAGTATGAACAACACAAGGAACATCACCTAAATAATAAAAAATAGAATTGAAAGCAAGATACCTATAAAAAAGAGTAAGCCAAACAATCTAAAGAACCTAAAAAGGAATCCTAATTATACTTATTATAGGATGAAGTGTTCGTTCTAGCACGATCTCTCAAGGTTTTTGCAAGGGATAAAATCCTACTTAGATTATTCCTAACTAAATAAAATCGAAAAGTAAATGAAAATCACACAATCACACAACACAAAGGATACATGCTTTGGCAATGTTCCCACATCCATGACGTGTTTCTCTTTTTTATTGATTATTTTTCAATAATAAGAATTGCATGCCACTTTTTTTAGAAGAGAGATAGTACCCCCACACATATTATTAATTAGATGGAGAAAAACACTCCCCAGTGGCAATAGAAGATCAATACTAAATATAATCCATTCGATAGTTGAGCCCAATAAATAGAAAGAAGAAAGTAATAAATATGGGATTTTATAACCAAGCCTATTTAAAAAGGCAAAAGAAATGAAGGATTTTATAAATTAATCCTATGTACAATTAAGAAACTATTTACTAATCCTAATCTGAGGAAAACCCCATCTATCAATGTCCAAGTACCTCTGATGATGACAGGAAGCTTACGGAAAGAATCAAATATTTCCATCTCCTTCAAATGAATACCATAATTAGCTAAACCATGTGCCATAGAATTAACTTCTCTTTAACAATGAGAAATATAGAAGTCCACTAATTTGAGTAAATCTTAAATTTCTTCCCTAATACCAAGTAGTTACCAAGGAGGTTCTCAATTAAGTTTAATTTGATTAACAAAAACTTGGTAATTCAATCAAAGTGGCAGTTATGACATTCTGTATGAGCATCCCTAGAGTAAGTTTGATATTATCATTGTAAGCCTTGTTCCTATATTTCTAAATCTCACAACAAACAATAATAGGTAAAGCAGATATCAAGAACTTCAAAAAAAATTGTGATACTTCTTTAAAATCCAAGAAAGAAACATAGATTTAAGAGAAGACAAGTTGATATTGATTCCAAATATCTTGGAAAATAACTCCCACACCTATCTAGTAGTTGAACAACGAAGAAACAAATACCAAATACTCTCTACCTCTTTATGGCAAAGATGACATCTAAGTGCCAAAACAATTCCCAGCTTTTGAATGTTGCAATCAATAGGAATGGCATAAAGAATAGATTTTTAGAATATAATAGACATCTTAACTAGAATGTGCTTGTGCCAGATAGACTTAAAAAGCAAAGAAGAAGCATGTTTAACTTTAATAATGCTAATAGCGGACTTAAAGGAGAAAATACCTATTTGAGTGTCTTTCCAGATCATGGCCTTATCATCTTCTATAAAATGATTATGGAATAAGTATTTATTTTGAATCATAAAATTCCATGTAGAGGAAGCATATGAAGAGCTTATTTTCTTCTATTTTACTCTCATAAATTCAAACCATAAAGAATTATTTTCATACCACTTACACCAATACCTTAGAGAAGTTTCTTTGGATATATCAAAAAGATTTTGAATCCCCAAACCTCCTTCATCTTTGGATTCACATATTGAATTCCAATTGACCCAATGATGTTTCCAAACACTGAAAGAATTTCCACCCCGAAAGAATTAAGTAAATAACTTGTCTATATAATTTATGCAGCTTTAGGAGGTTTAGAATCTGCCAAAGTATGAATATAAATAGAACTAAGCACATGTTTTATGAGAATTAAATTTCCACCAGTAGACAAGAGTTTATTCTTCCACTAATTTAATTTAAGCCTAATTTTTTGAATGAGAGGTGCAAAATAGACAATCTTCATCCTTCCACTAAATAATGGGCTCCCCAAATAGTTCAAAGATTGATTTTTAAAGCTATGACAAAGAACAAATGCAATAAATTTTCACCTTTTTCTAGAGATGGATTTATGGGTAGTAAATCAAGATTTTCAAAGTTAATTCTCTAACTTGTAGTCTTTTCATATGACTTCAGAAAGCACATTAACTCATGAGAACTTATCTGTTAACCATTAGAGAAGATTATAATGTCATCTTCATAGCTCCAATTAAAAATAATAGGACTGCCACTTGGAAGAGAAAACTGCTTGATAAGACCATTTTTGAAGTTAGTCTAATCCTCTTAAAAAGAGTTTAGCAAATGAGACAAAAAGAGAAGGAGAGACGGGATCCCTAACCCGAACCCCTAATAGCTTTGAAATAACCATAAGGTTTGCCATTCACCAAAATTGAGAGCAAATTATTTTATATGCACCTCCAAATAATATCAATGAAAGATTTACAATAAACAAACTCCCTAAGCATTGTTAGAAGAACCATCCATTCCACCCTATCATATTCTTTATCCATATGAAGCTTAATCACAATATTAGTCCCAAAAGCCTTATTTACCAAGTTATGAAGCATCTCCTTAGACAAAAAAATATTACCCAAAATACTTATGTGTTTGATAAAACCACTTTGAGATGGTGATATCATATTAGGAATTACAACAGGCAACCTTTTAATTATAATTTTAGAGGTCATTTTCTAGAAAAAAATTACATAAGCTTATAGGTCTAAAATTAACACACAGATAAGGGAGATTACCATCAAGCATGAGAGTGGTAACACTGCTAGTACTACTTTTAGGACGTTCTTATTTAAGAAAAAATATTGCACATCATTCACGAAGTCAATTTTTACGATGTTCCAAAAATGTCAATAAAAGGCACCTCTAAAACCATTAGGTCCAGGGGAACAATCCCCAGTCATAAAACTAATAGTATCCCAAATTTCTTTCTCCTCCGGAATGTGAGTGAATATAGAATTCATATGATCTTCTATCTTCTCTTCAATGCAATTAAATAACTCTGTTTCTTCAGAAGTAGTATCTACAGACAAGAGATTCATAAAATGATCTAGAAATCTTTGTTCCTTTAAATAATAATATTATACATCTTGACTATCATCATTTGTAATCTTCTTTATCACCATTTGAGATATTTTTTGTTTCACAATAGAATGTAAAAACTTAGTGTTTTGATCTCCTAGCTTAAGACATTTTACATTAGCTTTTTGAGACCAATTTATTTCCTCATTCTTAAGAGGCTCTATAAGTTTGGGCTTAGCTTTAAACAAATTTTCCCTATTAGAATCAGTAGGATCTTGTTAATAAATAACCTCCTTTTACAAAAATAAAACTTCCATGACTTCAATAGTTTGAAATGTATTTTAAAATTGATTAAGTTCCACACTTCTTTCAATCTTTTCAGCTTAAAAAAAAGACCCTTAAAGACTTTACACAGACAGGTTCTCCCCAAGACAATTCAATCTCTTATTTTGAATCTTTATAGTTGCCCACATATTTTGGAACTTGAACATTTTTGGAGAAAAATCCAAAAAAAATTTTAACAGACACCAAGAGAAGTGAGTGATCTGAACAGGTTCTATTTAGATGAGAGATGGAGGTTTAGGGAAAACATGATTCTAAATGTTATTACAAAGGCCTCTATCCAATTTTTCAAATATAGTATCTGAACCATCTCTAATGTTCCACAAAGTATACTTAGAGCCCACATAACCCATGTCTAGATATGCATTTCATGATATGAAAGAGTTGAAGTCTTCCACTGCAAGAATATCAACATCATTTCCCCCACACTTTTCATCAGCTTTAGATACTATATTGAATTCACCTAAGACAAGGTAGTAAGTTCATAAAAAGAATTAAAAATATAATCTAAAGAGTCCCAAAGGTCAAGCCTTTCATATTTAGAACATTTATCATAGACAACTATCATCAGAACCTTAGTTTGCAGTTGATGATAAGTAATAGTAAATGAAAGAAGTTGATCATCATCTCTACTAATCTATATGCACGTGCCAATTCTCCAAAGAATCCAAATCTCATTTGAAGTATTATTGATATCTTGATCACAATTTAACTTGAATTTCGATTTATTCAAATGATTGATATTAGACATAGGCTCCGATAAAACAATCAATGGAATTTTGTAAGTTTTAACAAAACTTTTAAGTCTCCTAACAGTAGGTTTATTAGAGACACCTCCAGTATTTCAATAAAGGAACACTACACCAAAAACAGGATTCTGGCACAGTTTAAAACCGTGCCAGATCAAATCTGGCACGGTTTTGAACTGTGCCAGAATCAGGTGTTCCAAAATGGGAATTTTTTCTGGCACGGTTTAAAAGTGTACCAGAATCAGCCAAACAGGAACACTTCTGTCACACTTTTAAACCGTGCCAGAATTTGATATTTCTGGCACACTTTTGGCACAGTTTTTAACTGTGCCAAATTCAGCAAAATAGGAACACTTCTGGCACACTTTTAAACCGTGCCAAAATTTGATATTTCTGGCACACTTTTGGCACAGTTTTTAACTGTGCCAGATTCAGCAAAATAGGAACACTTCTGGCACACTTTTAAACCGTGCCAGAATTTGATATTTCTGGCACACTTTTGGCACAGTTTTTAACTGTGCCAGATTCAGCATAGTTTAAAAAAAATTAGCACAGTTTAAAACCGTGCCAAAATATGATACACTTTTGCCACAGTTTTGAACTGTGCCAATTTTTTTATTTAAAAAAAAATATTTGAAAGCACAAAATTCACAAATTAATAATATTGCGCGTTATCAATAAACTAATGTACATACAAACTTCAAAATATTACAAGTCTTTAACTTTTCACAGGCCCAAAAAAAATTGGGCAGAGTTTCCTCTATTTTCTGGACATTCCAAAACCTGTTAATACAAAACCTTCCTAATATAAAGCCCGCACGACCACAAAATATAACAATTAACTTACAAAAGCCCTCATGACATAAAAGTCAATAATAAAACAACAAAAGACCGTATAGTCATGACACAAAAAAATGAATTCATTAATAAACCCCTTGTTGTAAACCATTGAGTTCTTTGTGTGTTCCATGCGAATAAAAGCCAACGATAAACTGTTATCCTACAAAAAAAATAGAATACAAAAAAGATACGATATTGGTAACCCAAAAATTTACAAAAAAAAAAAAACTAAAAACAAAAAAATTACATATATGAAAGGAAATTCTCGTCATACTCACAAACCGGGAGACCCGGGACTACGCGGTCAGTTCCTACAAGTTACATTGGTCCCGTGCGAGGTGTTCGTGCCTCCTACGGGGTCGTTTGGGGGTGGTTTGGGTTTTCACCCTTTAACGACATGTTTTTAAGTTTAAGTGTTGATTTTTGCCAATTATCGTCCTATTCACAAATCGGGAGATCCGGGACTACGCGGTCAGTTCCTACAAGTTACATTGGTCCCGTGCGAGGTGTTCGTGCCCCCTACGGGATCGTTTGGGGGGTGGTTTGGGTTTTCACCCTTTACCGGCTTGTTTTTAAGTTTAAATGCTGGTTTTTGCAAATTATCGTCATACTCTCAAACCGAGAGACCCGGGACTACGCGATCAGTTCCTACAAGTTACATTGGTCCCGTGCGAGGTGTTCGTACCTCCTACGGGGTCGTTTGGGGGTTGGTTTGGGTTTTCACCCTTTGGCGGCATGTTTTTAACTAAGTGTGATTTTTCCAAATTATCGTCATATTCACAAACCGGGAGACCCGGGAGACCCGGGACTACGCAGTCAGTTCCTACAAGTTACATTGGTCCCGTGCGAGGCGTTCGTGCCCCCTACGGGGTCGTTTGGGGGGCGGTTTGGGTTTTCACCCTTTAACGGCTTGTTTTTAAGTTTAAGTGTTGATTTTTGCCAATTATCGTCATATTCACAAACCGGGAGATCCGGGACTACGCGGTCAGTTCCTACAAGTTACATTGGTCCCGTGCGAGGTGTTCGTGCCTCCTACGGGGTCGTTTGGGTGGTGGTTTGGGTTTTCACCCTTTGACGGCATGTTTTTAACTAAGTGTGATCTTTGCAAATTATCGTCATATTCACAAACCGGGAGATCCGGGACTACGCGGTCAGTTCCTATAAGTTATATTGGTCCCGTGCGAGGTGTTCGTACCCCCTACGGGATCGTTTGGGGGGTGGTTTGGGTTTTCACCCTTTAACGGCTTGTTGTTAAGTTTAAGTGCTGATTTTTGCAAATTATCGTCATACTCACAAATCGGGAGACCCGGGACTACGCGGTCAGTTCCTATAAGTTACATTGGTCCCGTGCGAGGTGTTCGTGCCTCCTACGGGGTCGTTTGGGGGGTGGTTTGGGTTTTCACCCTTTGACGGCTTGTTTTTAAGTTTAAGTGCTGATTTTTGCAAATTATCGTCATACTCTCAAACCGGGAGACCTGGGACTACGCGGTCAGTTCCTACAAGTTACATTGGTCCCGTGTGAGGTATTCGTGCCCCCTACGGGGTCGTTTGGGGGGTGGTTTGGGTTTTCACCCTTTAACGACTTGTTTTAAAGTTTAAGTGCTGATTTTTGCAAATTATCCTCATACTATCAAACCGGGAGACACGGGACTACGCGATCAGTTCCTACAAGTTACATTGGTCCCGTGTGAGGTGTTCGTGCCTCCTACGGGGTCGTTTGGAGGGTGGTTTGGGTTTTCACCCTTTGACGGCTTGTTTTTAACTAAGTGTGATTTTTGCAAATTACCGTCATATTCACAAACCAGGAGACCCGGGACAACGCGGTCAGTTCCTACAAGGTACATTGGTCCCGTGCGAGGTGTTCGTGCCCCCCCACGGGGTCGTTTGGGGGGTTGTTTGGGTTTTCACCCTTTAATGTCTTGTTTTTAAGTTTAAGTGCTGATTTTTGCAAATTATCGTCATACTCACAAATCGGGAGACCCGGGACTACGCGGTCAGTTCCTAATAGTTACATTGGTCCCGTGCGAGGTGTTCGTGCCTCCTACGGGGTCGTTTGGGGGGTGGTTTGGGTTTTCACCCTTTAACGGCATGTTTTTAAGTTTAAGTGTTGATTTTTGCCAATTATCGTCCTATTCACAAATCAGGAGATCCGGGACTACGCGGTCAGTTCCTGCAAGTTACATTGGTCCCGTTCGAGGTGTTCGTGCCCCCTACGGGATCGTTTGGGGGTTGATTTGGGTTTTCACCCTTTAACGGCTTGTTTTTAAGTTTAAGTGCTGATTTTTGCTAATTATCGTCATACTCTCAAACCGAGAGACCCGGGACTACGCAATCAGTTCGTACAAGTTACATTGGTCCCGTGCGAGGTGTTCGTGCCTCCTACGGGGTCGTTTGGGGGTTGGTTTGGGTTTCCACCCTTTGGCGGCATGTTTTTAACTAACTGTGATTTTTCCAAATTATCGTCATATTCACAAACCGGGAGACCCGTGTGACCCGGGACTACGCGATCAGTTCCTACAAGTTACATTGGTCCCGTGCGAGGTGTTCGTGCCTCCTACGGGGTCGTTTGGGGGGTGGTTTGGGTTTTCACCCTTTAACGGCTTGTTTTTAAGTTTAAGTGTTGATTTTTGCAAATTATCGTCATATTCACAAACCGGGAGATTCAGGACTACGCGGTCAGTTCCTACAAGTTACATTGGTCATGTGCGAGGTGTTCGTGCCTCCTACTGGGTCGTTTGGGTGGTGGTTTGGGTTTTCATCCTTTGACGGCATGTTTTTAACTATGTGTGATTTTTCCAAATTATCGTCATATTAACAAACCGGGAGACCCGGGACTACGTGGTGAGTTCCTACAAGTTACATTGGTCCCGTGCGAGGTGTTCGTGCACCCTACGGGGTCGTTTGGGGGGTGGTTTCGGTTTTTATCCTTTAATGGCTTGTTTTTAAGTTTAAGTGCTGATTTTTGCAAATTATCGTCATACTCACAAATCGGGAGACCCGGGACTACGCGGTCAGTTCCTACAAGTTACATTGGTCCCGTGCGAGGTGTTCGTGCCTCCTACGGGGTCGTTTGGTGGGTGGTTTGGGTTTTCACCCTTTAACGGCATGTTTTTAAGTTTAAGTGTTGATTTTTGCCAATTATCGTCCTATTCACAAAGCGGGAGATCCGGGACTACGCGGTCAGTTCCTACAAGTTACATTGGTCTCGTGCGAGGTGTTCGTTCCCCTACGGGATCGTTTGGGGGGTGGTTTGGGTTTTCACCCTTTAACGGCTTGTTTTTAAGTTTAAGTGCTGATTTTTGCAAATTATCGTCATACTCTCAAACTGAGAGACCCGGGACTACACGATCAGTTCCTACAAGTTACATTGGTCCCGTGTGAGGTGTTCGTGCCTCCTACGGGGTCGTTTGGGGGGTGGTTTGGGTTTTCACCCTTTGAAGGCTTGTTTTTAACTAAGTGTGATTTTTGCAAATTATCATCATATTAACGAACCGGGAGACCCAGGACTACGCGGTCAGTTCCTACAAGTTACATTGGTCCCGTGCAAGGGGTTCGTGCCCCCTACGGGGTCGTTTGGGGGGTGGTTTGGGTTTTCACCCTTTAACGGCTTGTTTTTAAGTTTAAGTGCTGATTTTTGCAAACTATCGTCATATTCACAAACCGGGATACCCGGGACTACGCGGTCAGTTCCTACAAGTTACATTGGTCCGCTGCGAGGTGTTCGTGCCCCCTAAGGGGTCGTTTGGGGAGTGCTTTGGGTGTTCACCCTTTAACGGCTTGTTTTTAAGTTTAAATGCTAATTTTTGCAAATTATCGTCATACTCTCAAACTGGGAGACCCGGGACTATGCGGTTAGTTCCTACAAGTTACATTGGTCCCGTACGAGGTGTTCGTGCCCCCTACGGGGTCGTTTGGGGGGTGGTTTGGGATTTCACCCTTTAACGGCTTGTTTTTAAGTTTAAGTGCTGATTCTTGCAAATTATCGTCATACTCTCAAACCGGTAGACCCGGGACTACGCGGTCAGTTCCTATAAGTTACATTGGTCCCGTACGAGGTGTTCGTGCCTCCTACGGGGTCGTTTGGGGGGTGGTTTGGGTTTTCACCCTTTGACGGCTTGTTTTTAACTAAGTGTGATTTTCGCAAATTATCTTCATATTCACAAACCGGGAGACCCGGGACTACGCGGTCAGTTCCTACAAGTTACATTGGTCCCGTACGAGGTGTTCTTGCCCCCTACGGGGTCGTTCGCGGGGTGGTTTCGGTTTTCACCCTTTAACGGCTTGCTTTTAAGTTTAAGTGCTGATTCTTGCAAATTATAGTTATACTATCAAACTGGGAGACCCGGGACTACGCGATCATTTCCTACAAGTTACATTGGTCCCGTGCGAGGTGTTCGTGCCTCCTACGGGGTCGTTTGGGGGGGGGGTGGTTTGGGTTTTCACCCTTTAACGGCTTGTTTTTAAGTTTAAGTGCTGATTTTTTTTAAATTATTGTCATACTCTCAAACCGGAAGACCTGGGACTACGCGGTCAGTTCCTACAAGTTACATTGGTCCCGTACGAGGTATTCGTGCCCCCTACGGGGTCGTTTGGGGGGTGGTTTGGGTTTTCACCCTTTAACGACTTGTTTTTAAGTTTAAGTGCTGATTTTTACAAATTATCGTCATACTATCAAACCGGGAGACATGGGACTATGCGATCAGTTCCTACAAGTTACACTGGTCCTGTGTGAGGTGTTCGTGCCTCCTACGGGGTCGTTTGGAGGGTGGTTTGGGTTTTCACCCTTTGACGGCTTGTTTTTAACTAAGTGTGATTTTTGCAAATTACCGTCATATTCACAAATCGGGAGACCCGGGACTACGCGGTGAGTTCCTACAAGCTACATTGGTCCCGTGCGAGGTGTTCGTGCACCCTACGGGGTCGTTTGGGGGGTGGTTTCGGTTTTTACCCTTTAAAGGCTTGTTTTTAAGTTTAAGTGCTGTTGTTTGCAAAATATCGTCATACTCACAAATCGGGAGACCCGGGACTACGCGGTCAGTTCCTACAAGTTACATTGGTCCCGTGCGAGGTGTTCGTCCCTCCTACGGGGTCGTTTGGTGGGTGGCTTGGGTTTTCACCCTTTAACGGCATGTTTTTAAGTTTAAGTGTTGATTTTTGCCAATTATCGTCCTATTCACAAAGCGGGAGATCCGGGACTACGCGGTCAGTTCCTACAAGTTACATTGGTCTCGTGCGAGGTGTTCGTTCCCCCTACGGGATCGTTTGGGGGGTGGTTTGGGTTTTCACCCTTTACCGGCTTGTTTTTAAGTTTAAGTGCTGATTTTTGCAAATTATCGTCATACTCTCAAACCAAGAGACCCGGGACTACACGATCAGTTCCTACAAGTTACATTGGTCCCGTGCGAGGTGTTCGTGCCTCCTACGGGGTCGTTTGGGGGGTGGTTTGGGTTTTCACCCTTTGAAGGCTTGTTTTTAACTAAGTGTGATTTTTGCAAATTATCATCATATTAACGAACCGGGAGACCCAGGACTACGCGGTCAGTTCCTACAAGTTACATTGGTCCCGTGTAAGGGGTTCGTGCCCCCTACGGGGTCGTTTGGGGGGTGGTTTGGGTTTTCACCCTTTAACGGCTTGTTTTTAAGTTTAAGTGATGATTTTTGCAAACTATCGTCATATTCACAAACCGGGAGACCCGGGACTACGCGGTCAGTTCCTACAAGTTACATTGGTCCGCTACGAGGTGTTCGTGCCCCCTAAGGGGTCGTTTGGGGAGTGGTTTGGGTGTTCACCCTTTAACGGCTTGTTTTTAAGTTTAAGTGCTAATTTTTGCAAATTATCGTCATACTCTCAAACTGGGAGACCCGGGACTATGCGGTTAGTTCCTACAAGTTACATTGGTCCCGTACGAGGTGTTCGTGCCCCCTACGGGGTCGTTTGGGGGGTGGTTTGGGTTTTCACCCTTTAACAGCTTGTTTTTAAGTTTAAGTGCTGATTCTTGCAAATTATCGTCATACTCTCAAACCGGTAGACCCGGGACTACGCGGTCAGTTCCTATAAGTTACATTGGTCCCGTACGAGGTGTTCGTGCCTCCTACGGGGTCGTTTGGGGGGTGGTTTGGGTTTTCACCCTTTGACGGCTTGTTTTTAACTAAGTGTGATTTTCGCAAATTATCGTCATATTCACAAACCGGGAGACCCGGGACTACGCGGTCAGTTCCTACAAGTTACATTGGTCCCGTACGAGGTGTTCGTGCCCCCTACGGGGTCGTTCGGGGGGTGGTTTCGATTTTCACCCTTTAACGGCTTGCTTTTAAGTTTAAGTGCTGATTCTTGCAAATTATAGTCATACTATCAAACTGGGAGACCCGGGACTACGCGATCATTTCCTACAAGTTACATTGGTCCCGTGCGAGGTGTTCGTGCCTCCTACGGGGTCGTTTGGGGGTGTGGTTTGGGTTTTCTACCTTTAACGGCTTGTTTTTAAGTTTAAGTGCTGATTTTTGCAAATCATCGTCATACTCACAAACTGGGAGACCCGAGACTATGCGGTCAGTTCCTACAAGTTACATTGGTCCATGTACGTGGTGTTCGTGCCTCCTACGGGGTCGTTTGGGGGGTGGTTTGGTTTTTCACCCTTTAACGACATGTTTTTAAGTTTAAGTGTTGATTTTGCCAATTATCGTCCAATTCACAAACCGGGAGATCCGGGAATACGCGGTCAGTTCCTGCAAGTTACATTGATCCTGTGCGAGGTGTTCGTGCCCCCTACGGGATCGTTTGGGGGGTGGTTTGGGTTTTCACCCTTTAACGGCTTGTTTTTAAGTTTAAGTGCTGGTTTTTGCTAATTATCGTCATACTCTCAAATCGAGAGACCCGGGACTACGCGATCACTTCCTACAAGTTACATTGGTCCCGTGCGAGGTGTTCGTGCCTCCTACGGGGTCGTTTGGGGGGTGGTTTGGGTTTTCACCCTTTGACGGTTTGTTTTTAACTATGTGTGATTTTTTCAAATTATCGTCATATTAACAAACCGGGAGACCCGGGACTACGCGGTCAATTCCTACAAGTTACATTGGTTCCATGCAAGGTGTTCGTACCCCCTACGGGGTCGATTGGGGGGTGGTTTGGGTTTTCACCCTTTAACAGCTTGTTTTTAAGTTTAAGTGCTGATTCTTACAAATTATCGTCATACTCTCAAACCGGGAGACCCGGGGCTACGCGGTCATTTCCTATAAGTTACATTGGTCCCGTGCGAGGTGTTCGTGCCTCTTACGGGGTCATTTGGGGGGTGGTTTGGGTTTTCACCCTTTGACGGCTTGTTTTTAACTAAGTGTAATTTTTGCAAATTATCGTCATACTCACAAATCGGGAGATCCAGGACTACGCGGTTAGTTCCTACAAGTTACATTGGTCCCGTGCGAGGTGTTCGTGCCTCCTACGGGGTCGTTTGGGGGGTGGTTTGGGTTTTCACCCTTTAACGGCATGTTTTTAAGTTTAAGTGTTGATTTTTGCCAATTATCGTCCTATTCACGAATCGGGAGATCCGGGACTACGCGTTTAGTTCCTACAAGTTACATTGGTCCCGTTCGAGGTGTTCGTGCCTCCTACGGGATCGTTTGGGGGTTGATTTGGGTTTTCACCCTTTAACGGCTTGTTTTTAAGTTTAGGTGCTGAGTTTTGCTAATTATCATCATACTCTCAAACCGAGAGACCCGGGACTACGCGATCAGTTCCTACAAGTTACATTGGTCCCGTGCGAGGTGTTCTTGCCTCCTACGGGGTCGTTTGGGGGTTGGTTTGGGTTTTCACCCTTTGGCGGCATGTTTTTAACTAACTGTGATTTTTCCAAATTATCGTCATATTCACAAACCGGGAGACCCGGGACTACGCGATCAGTTCCTACAAGTTACATTGGTCCCGTGCGAGGTGTTCGTGCCTCCTACGGGGTCGTTTGGGGGGTGGTTTGGGTTTTCACCCTTTAACGGCTTGTTTTTAAGTTTAAGTGTTGATTTTTGCAAATTATCATCATAATCACAAACCGGGAGATTCGGGACTACGCGGTCAGTTCCTACAAGTTACATTGGTCATGTGCGAGGTGTTCGTGCCTCCTACGGGGTCGTTTGGGTGGTGGTTTGGGTTTTCACCCTTTGACGGCATGTTTTTAACTATGTGTGATTTTTCCAAATTATCGTCATATTCACAAACCGGGAGACCCGGGACTACGCGGTCAGTTCCTACAAGTTACATTGGTCCCGTGCGAGGTGTTCGTACCCCCTACGGGATCGTTTGGGAGGTGGTTTGGGTTTTCACCCTTTAACGGCTTGTTTTTAAGTTTAAGTGCTCATTTTTGCAAATTATCGTCATACTCACAAACCGGGAGACCCGGGACTACACGGTGAGTTCCTACAAGTTACATTGGTCCCGTGCGAGGTGTTCGTGCCTCCTACGGGGTCGTTTGGGGGGTGGTTTGGGTTTTCACCCTTTGAAGGCTTGTTTTTAACTAAGAGTGATTTTTGCAAATTATCATCATATTAACGAACCGGGAGACCCAGGACTACGCGGTCAGTTCCTACAAGTTACATTGGTCCCGTGCAAGGGGTTCGTGCCCCTTACGGGGTCGTTTGGGGGGTGGTTTGGGTTTTCACCCTTTAACGGCTTGTTTTTAAGTTTAAGTGTTGATTTTTGCAAATTATCGTCATATTCACAAACCGGGAGATTCGGGACTACGCGGTCAGTTCCTACAAGTTACATTGGTCATGTGCGAGGTGTTCGTGCCTCCTACGGGGTCGTTTGGGTGGTCGTTTGGGTTTTCACCCTTTGACGGCATGTTTTTAACTATGTGTGATTTTTCCAAACTATCGTCATATTCACAAACCGGGAGTCCCGGGACTACGCGGTCAGTTCCTACAAGTTACATTGGTCCCGTGCGAGGTGTTCGTACCCCCTACGGGATCGTTTGGGGGGTGGTTTGGGTTTTCACCCTTTAACGGCTTGTTTTTAAGTTTAAGTGCCTATTTTTGCAAATTATCGTCATACTCACAAACCGGGAGACCCGGGACTACACGGTCAGTTCCTACAAGTTACATTGGTCCCGTGCGAGGTGTTCGTGCCTCCTACGGGGTCGTTTGGGGGGTGGTTTGGGTTTTCACCCTTTGACGGCTTGTTTTTAAGTTTAAGTGCTGATTTTTGCAAATTATTGTCATACTCTCAAACCGGAAGACCCGGGACTACGCGGTCAGTTCCTACAAGTTACATTGGTCCCGTGCGAGGTATTCGTGCCCCCTACGGGGTCGTTTGGGGGGTGGTTTGGGTTTTCACCCTTTAACGACTTGTTTTTAAGTTTAGGTGCTGATTTTTACAAATTATCGTCATACTATCAAACCGGGAGACACGGGACTACGCGATCAATTCCTACAAGTTACACTGGTCCCGTGTGAGGTGTTCGTGCCTCCTACGGGGTCGTTTGGAGGGTGGTTTGGGTTTTCACGCTTTGACGGCTTGTTTTTAAATAAGTGTGATTTTTGCAAATTACCGTCATATTCACAAATCGGGAGACCCGGGACTACGCGGTGAGTTCCTACAAGTTACATTGGTCCCGTACGAGGTGTTCGTGCACCCTACGGGGTCGTTTGGGGGGTGGTTTCGGTTTTTACCCTTTAAAGGCTTGTTTTTAAGTTTAAGTGCTGATTTTTGCAAATTATCGTCATACTCACAAATCGGGAGACCCGGGACTACGCGATCAGTTCCTACAAGTTACATTGGTCCCGTGCGAGGTGTTCGTGCCTCCTACGGGGTCGTTTGGTGGGTGGCTTGGGTTTTCACCCTTTAACGGCATGTTTTTAAGTTTAAGTGTTGATTTTTGCCAATTATCGTCCTATTCACAAAGCGGGAGATCCGTGACTACACGGTCAGTTCCTACAAGTTACATTGGTTTCGTGTGAGGTGTTCGTTCCCCCTACGGGATCGTTTGGGGGGTGGTTTGGGTTTTCACCCTTTACCGGCTTGTTTTTAAGTTTAAGTGCTGATTTTTGCAAATTATCGTCATACTCTCAAACCAAGAGACCCGGGACTACACGATCAGTTCCTACAAGTTACATTGGTCCCGTGCGAGGTGTTCGTGCCTCCTACGGGGTCGTTTGGGGGTGGTTTGGGTTTTCACCCTTTGAAGGCTTGTTTTTAACTAAGTGTGATTTTTGCAAATTATCATCATATTAACGAACCGGGAGACCCAGGACTACGCGGTCAGTTCCTACAAGTTACATTGGTCCCGTGCAAGGGGTTCGTACCCCTTACGGGGTCGTTTGGGGGGTGGTTTGGGTTTTCACCCTTTAACGGCTTGTTTTTAAGTTTAAGTGCTGATTTTTGCAAACTATCGTCATATTCACAAACAGGGAGACCCGGGACTACGCGGTCAGTTCCTACAAGTTACATTGGTCCGCTGCGAGGTGTTCGTGCCCCCTAAGGGGTCGTTTGGGGAGTGCTTTGGGTGTTCACCCTTTAACGGCTTGTTTTTAAGTTTAAGTGCTAATTTTTGCAAATTATCGTCATACTCTCAAACTGGGAGACCCGGGACTATGCGGTTAGTTCCTACAAGTTACATTGGTCCCGTACGAGGTGTTCGTGCCCCCTACGGGGTCGTTTGGGGGGTGGTTTGGGTTTTCACCCTTTAACGGCTTGTTTTTAAGTTTAAGTGCTGATTCTTGCAAATTATCGTCATACTCTCAAACCGGTAGACCCGGGACTACGCGGTCAGTTCCTATAAGTTGCATTGGTCCCGTACGAGGTGTTCGTGCCTCCTACGGGGTCGTTTAGGGGGTGGTTTGGGTTTTCACCCTTTGACGGCTTGTTTTTAACTAAGTGTGATTTTCGCAAATTATCTTCATATTCACAAACCGGGAGACCCGGGACTACGCGGTCAGTTCCTACAAGTTACATTTGTCCCGTACGAGGTGTTCGTGCCCCCTACGGGGTCGTTCGGGGGGTGGTTTCGGTTTTCACCCTTTAACGGCTTGCTTTTAAGTTTAAGTGCTGATTCTTGCAAATTATAGTCATACTATCATACTGGGAGACCCGGGATACGCGATCATTTCCTACAAGTTACATTGGTCCCGTGCGAGGTGTTCGTGCCTCCTACGGGGTCGTTTGGGGGGGGGGGGGGTGGTTTGGGTTTTCACCCTTTAACGGCTTGTTTTTTAGTTTAAGTGCTGATTTTTGCAAATTATCGTCATATTCACAAACCGGGAGATTCGGGACTACGCGGTTAGTTCCTAAAAGTTACATTGGTCATGTGCGAGGTATTCGTGCCTCCTACGGGGTCGTTTGGGTGGTGGTTTCGGTTTTCACCCTTTGACGGCATGTTTTTAACTATGTGTGATTTTTCCAAATTATCGTCATATTCACAAACCGGGAGACCCGGGACTACGCGGTCAGTTCCTACAAGTTACATTGGTCCCGTGCGAGGTGTTCGTATCCCCTACGGGATCGTTTGGGGGGTGGTTTGGGTTTTCACCCTTTAACGGCTTGTTTTTAAGTTTAAGTGTTCATTTTTGCAAATTATCGTCATACTCACAAACCGGGAGACCCGGGCCTACACGATCAGTTCCTACAAGTTACATTGGTCCCGTGCGAGGTGTTCGTGCCTCCTACGGGGTCGTTTGGGGGGTGGTTTGGGTTTTCACCCTTTGACGGCTTGTTTTTAAGTTTAAGTGCTGATTTTTGCAAATTATTGTCATACTCTCAAACCGGAAGACCCGGGACTACGCGGTCAGTTCCTACAAGTTACATTGGTCCCATGCGAGGTATTCGTGCCCCCTACGGGGTCGTTTGGGGGGTGGTTTGGGTTTTCACCCTTTAACGACTTGTTTTTAAGTTTAGGTGCTGATTTTTACAAATTATCGTCATACTATCAAACCGGGAGACACGGGACTACGCGATCAGTTCCTACAAGTTACACTGGTCCCGTGTGAGGTGTTCGTGCCTCCTACGGGGTCGTTTGGAGGGTGGTTTGGGTTTTCACGCTTTGACGGCTTGTTTTTAACTAAGTGTTATTTTTGCAAATTACCGTCATATTCACAAATCGGGAGACCCGGGACTACGCGGTGAGTTCCTACAAGTTACATTGGTCCCGTGCGAGGTGTTCGTGCACCCTACGGGGTCGTTTGGGGGGTGGTTTCGGTTTTTACCCTTTAAAGGCTTGTTTTTAAGTTTAAGTGCTGATTTTTGCAAATTATCGTCATACTCACAAATCGGGAGACCCGGGACTACGCGGTCAGTTCCTACAAGTTACATTGGTCCCGTGCGAGGTGTCCGTGCCTCCTACGGGGTCGTTTGGTGGGTGGCTTGGGTTTTCACCCTTTAACGGCATGTTTTTAAGTTTTAAGTGTTGATTTTTGCCAATTATCATCCTATTCACAAAGCGGGAGATCCGGGACTACACGGTCAGTTCCTAAAAGTTACATTGGTCTCGTGCGAGGTGTTCGTTCCCCCTACGGGATCGTTTGGGGGGTGGTTTGGGTTTTCACCCTTTACCGGCTTGTTTTTAAGTTTAAGTGATGATTTTTGCAAATTATCGTCATACTCTCAAACCAAGAGACCCGAGACTACGCGATCAGTTCCTACAAGTTACAATGGTCCCGTGCGAGGTGTTCGTGCCTTCTACGGGGTCGTTTGGGGGGTGGTTTGGGTTTTCACCCTTTGAAGGCTTGTTTTTAACTAAGTGTGATTTTTGCAAATTATCATCATATTAACGAACCGGGAGACCCAGGACTACGCGGTCAGTTCCTACAAGTTACATTGGTCCCGTGCAAGGGGTTCGTGCCCCTTACGGGGTCGTTTGGGGGGTGGTTTGGGTTTTCACCCTTTAACGGCTTGTTTTTAAGTTTAAGTGCTGATTTTTGCAAACTATCGTCATATTCACAAACCGGGAGACCCAAGACTACGCGGTCAGTTCCTACAAGTTACATTGGTCCGCTGCGAGGTGTTCGTGCCCCCTAAGGGGTCGTTTGGGGAGTGCTTTGGGTGTTCACCCTTTAACGACTTGTTTTTAAGTTTAAGTGCTAATTTTATCAAATTATCGTCATACTCTCAAACTGGGAGACCCGGGACTATGCGGTTAGTTCCTACAAGTTACATTGGTCCCGTACGAGGTGTTCGTGCCCCCTACGGGGTCGTTTGGGGGGTGGTTTGGGTTTTCACCCTTTAACGGCTTGTTTTTAAGTTTAACTGCTGATTCTTGCAAATTATCGTCATACTCTCAAACCGATAGACCCGGGACTACGCGGTCAGTTCCTATAAGTTACATTGGTCCCGTACGAGGTGTTCGTGCCTCCTACGGGGTCGTTTGGGGGGTGGTTTGGGTTTTCACCCTTTGACGGCTTGTTTTTAACTAAGTGTGATTTTCGCAAATTATCTTCATATTCACAAACCGGGAGACTCGGGACTACGCGGTCAGTTCCTACAAGTTACATTGGTCCCGTACGAGGTGTTCGTGCCCCCTACGGGGTCGTTCGGGGGGTGGTTTCGATTTTCACCCTTTAACGGCTTGCTTTTAAGTTTAAGTGCTGATTCTTGCAAATTATAGTCATACTATCAAACTGGGAGACCCGGGACTACGCGATCATTTCCTACAAGTTACATTGGTCCCGTGCGAGGTGTTCGTGCCTCCTACGGGGTCGTTTGGGGGGGTGGTTTGGGTTTTCACCCTTTAACGGCTTGTTTTTAAGTTTAAGTGCTGATTTTTGCAAATCATCGTCATACTCACAAACCGGGAGACCCGGGACTACGCGGTCAGTTCCTACAAGTTACATTGGTCCCGTACGAGGTGTTCGTGCCTCCTACGGGGTCGTTTGGGGGGTGGTTTGGGTTTTCACCCTTTAACGACATGTTTTTAAGTTTAAGTGTTGATTTTGCCAATTATCGTCCAATTCACAAACCGGGAGATCCGGGAATACGCGGTCAGTTCCTGCAAGTTACATTGATCCCGTGCGAGGTGTTCGTGCCCCCTACGGGATCGTTTGGGGGGTGTATTGGGTTTTCACCCTTTAACGGCTCGTTTTTAAGTTTAAGTGCTGATTTTTGCTAATTATCGTCATACTCTCAAATCGAGAGACCCGGGACTACGCGATCAGTTCCTACAAGTTACATTGGTCCCGTGCGAGGTGTTCGTGCCTCCTACGGGGTCGTTTGGGGGGTGGTTTGGGTTTTCACCCTTTGACGGCTTGTTTTTAACTATGTGTGATTTTTGCAAATTATCGTCATATTAACAAACCGGGAGACCCGGGACTACGCGGTCAGTTCCTACAAGTTACATTGGTCCCATGCAAGGTGTTCGTACCCCCTACTGGGTCGATTGGGTGGTGGTTTGGGTTTTCACCCTTTAACGGCTTGTTTTTAAGTTTAAATGCTGATTTTTTCAAATTATCGTCATATTCACAAATCGGGAGACCCGGGACTACGCGGTCAGTTCCTATAAGTTACATTGGTCCGCTGCGAGGTGTTCGTGCCCCCTAAGGGGTCGTTTGGGGAGTGGTTTGGGTTTTCACCCTTTAACGGCTTTTTTTCAAGTTTAAGTGCTGATTTTTGCAAATTATCGTCATACTCTCAAACTGGGAGACCCGGGACTATGCGGTTAGTTCCTACAAGTTACATTGGTCCCGTGCGAGGTGTTCGTGCCCCCTACGGGGTCGTTTGGGGGGTGGTTTGGGTTTTCACCCTTTAACGGCTTGTTTTTAAGTTTAAGTGCTGATTCTTACAAATTATCGTCATACTCTCAAACCGGGAGACCCGGGACTACGCGGTCAATTCGTATAAGTTACATTGGTCCCGTGCGAGGTCTTCGTGCCTCTTACGGGGTCATTTGGGGGGTGGTTTGGGTTTTCACCCTTTGACGGCTTGTTTTTAACTAAGTGTAATTTTTGCAAATTATCGTCATACTCACAAATCGGGAGACCCAGGACTACGCGGTTAGTTCCTACAAGTTACATTGGTCCCGTGCGAGGTGTTCGTGCCTCCTACGGGGTCGTTTGTGGGGTGGTTTGGGTTTTCACCCTTTAACGGCATGTTTTTAAGTTTAAGTGTTGATTTTTGCCAATTATCGTCCTATTCACAAATCGGGAGATCCGGGACTACGCGGTTAGTTCCTACAAGTTACATTGGTCCCGTTCGAGGTGTTCGTACCCCCTACGGGATCGTTTGGGGGTTGATTTGGGTTTTCACCCTTTAACAGCTTGTTTTTAAGTTTAGGTGCTGATTTTTGCTAATTATCGTCATACTCTCAAACCGAGATACCCGGGACTACGCGATCAGTTCCTACAAGTTACATTGGTCCCGTGCGAGGTGTTCGTGCCTCCTACGGGGTCGTTTGGGGGTTGGTTTGGGTTTTCACCCTTTGGCGGCATGTTTTTAATTAACTGTGATTTTTCCAAATTATCGTCATATTCACAAACCGGGAGACCCGAGAGACCCGGGACTACGCGATCAGTTCCTACAAGTTACATTGGTCCCGTGCGAGGTGTCTGTGCCTCCTACGGGGTCGTTTGGGGGGTGGTTTGGGTTTTCACCCTTTAACGGCTTGTTTTTAAGTTTAAGTGTTGATTTTTGCAAATTATCATCATATTCACGAACTGGGAGATTCGGGACTACGCGGTCAGTTCCTACAAGTTACATTGGTCATGTACGAGGTGTTCGTGCCACCTACGGGGTCGTTTGGGTGGTGGTTTGGGTTTTCACCCTTTGACGGCATGTTTTTAACTATATGTGATTTTTCCAAATTATCGTCATATTCACAAACCGGGAGACCCGGGACTACGCGGTCAGTTCCTACAAGTTACATTGGTCCCGTGCGAGGTGTTCGTACCCCCTACGGGATCGTTTGGGGGGTGGTTTGGGTTTTCACCCTTTAACGGCTTGTTTTTAAGTTTAAGTGCTCATTTTTGCAAATTATCGTCATACTCACAAACCGGGAGACCCGGACTACGCGGTCAGTTCCTACAAGTTACATTGGTCCCGTGCGAGGTGTTCGTGCCTCCTACGGGGTCGTTTGGGTGGTGGTGTGGGTTTTCACCCTTTGACGGCTTGTTTTTAAGTTTAAGTGCTGATTTTTGCAAATTATTGTCATACTCTCAAACCGGGAGACCCGGGACTACGCGGTCAGTTCCTACACGTTACATTGGTCCCGTGCGAGGTATTCGTGCCCCCTACGGGGTCGTTTGGGGGGTGGTTTGGGTTTTCACCCTTTAACGACTTGTTTTTAAGTTTAGGTGCTGATTTTTACAAATTATCGTCATACTATCAAACCGGGAGACACGGGACTACGCGATCAGTTCCTACAAGTTACACTGGTCCCGTGTGAGGTGTTCGTGCCTCCTACGGGGTCGTTTGGAGGGTGGTTTGGGTTTTCACCCTTTGACGGCTTGTTTTTAACTAATTGTGATTTTTGCAAATTACCGTCATATTCACAAATCGGGAGACCCGGGACTACGCGGTGAGTTCCTACAAGTTACATTGGTCCCGTGCGAGGTGTTCGTGCACCCTACGGGGTCGTTTGGGGGGTGGTTTCGGTTTTTACCCTTTAATGGCTTATTTTTAAGTTTAAGTGCTGATTTTTGAAAATTATCGTCATACTCACAAATCGGGAGACCCGGGACTACGCGGTCAGTTCCTACAAGTTACATTGGTCCCGTGCGAGGTGTTCGTGCCTCCTACGGGGTCGTTTGGTGGGTGGTTTGGGTTTTCACCCTTTAACGGCATGTTTATAAGTTTAAGTGTTGATTTTTGCAAATTATCGTCCTATTCACAAAGCGGGAGATCCGGGACTACGCGGTCAGTTCCTACAACTTACATTGGTCTCGTGCGAGGTGTTCGTTCCCCCTACGGGATCGTTTGGGGGGTGGTTTGGGTTTTCACCCTTTAACGGCTTGTTTTTAAGTTTAAGTGCTAATTTTTGCAAATTATCGTCATACTCTCAAACCGAGAGACCCGGGACTACACAATCAGTTCCTACAAGTTACATTGGTCCCGTGCGAGGTGTTCGTGCCTCCTACGGGGTCGTTTGGGGGGTGGTTTGGGTTTTCACCCTTTAACGGCTTGTTTTTAAGTTTAAGTGCTGATTTTTGCAAACTATCGTCATATTCACAAACCGGGAGACCCGGGACTACGCGGTCAGTTCCTACAAGTTACATTGGTCCGCTGCGAGGTGTTCGTGCCCCCTAAGGGGTCATTTGGGGAGTGCTTTGGGTGTTCACCCTTTAACGACTTGCTTTTAAGTTTAAGTCCTAATTTTTACAAATTATCATCATACTCTCAAACTGGGAGACCCGGGACTATGCGGTTAGTTCCTACAAGTTACATTGGTCCCGTACGAGGTGTTCGTGCCCCCTACGGGGTCGTTTGGGGGGTGGTTTGGGTTTTCACCCTTTAACGGCTTGTTTTTAAGTTTAAGTGCTGATTCTTGCAAATTATCGTCATACTCTCAAACCGGTAGTCCCGGGACTACGCGGTCAGTTCCTATAAGTTACATTGGTCCCGTACGAGGTGTTCGTGCCTCCTACGGGGTCGTTTGGGGGGTGGTTTGGGTTTTCACCCTTTGACGGCTTGTTTTTAACTAAGTGTGATTTTCGCGAATTATCGTCATATTCACAAACCGGGAGACCCGGGACTACGCGGTCAGTTCCTACAAGTTACATTGGTCCCGTACGAGGTGTTCGTGCCCCCTACGGGGTCGTTCGGGGTGTGGTTTCGATTTTCACCCTTTAACGGCTTGCTTTTAAGTTTAAGTGCTGATTCTTGCAAATTATAGTCATACTATCAAACTGGGAGACCCGGGACTACGCGGTTAGTTCCTACAAGTTACATTGGTCCCGTGTGAGGTGTTCGTGCCTCCTACGGGGTCGTTTGGAGGGGTGGTTTGGGTTTTCACCCTTTAACGGCTTGTTTTTAAGTTTAAGTGCTGATTTTTGCAAATCATCGTCATACTCATAAACCGGGAGACCCGGGACTACGCGGTCAGTTCCTACAAGTTACATTGGTCCCGTACGAGGTGTTCGTGCCTCCTACGGGGTCGTTTGGGGGGTGGTTTGGGTTTTCACCCTTTAACGACATGTTTTTAAGTTTAAGTGTTGATTTTGCCAATTATCGTCCTACACACAAACCGGGAGATCCGGGAATACGCGATCAGTTCCTGCAAGTTACATTGATCCCGTGCGACGTGTTCGTGCCCCCTAAGGGATCGTTTGGGGGGTGGTTTGGGTTTTCACCCTTTAACGGCTTGTTTTTAAGTTTAAGTGCTGATTTTTGCTAATTATCGTCATACTCTCAAATCGAGAGACCCGGGACTACGCGATCAGTTCCTACAAGTTACATTGGTCCCGTGCGAGGTGTTCGTGCCTCCTACGGGGTCGTTTGGGGGGTGGTTTGGGTTTTCACCCTTTGACGGCTTGTTTTTAACTATGTGTGATTTTTGCAAATTATCGTCATATTAACAAACCGGGAGACCCGGGACTACGCGGTCAGTTCCTACAAGTTACATTGGTCCCATGCAAGGTGTTCGTACCCCCTACGGGGTCGATTGGGGGGTGGTTTTGGTTTTCACCCTTTAACGGCTTATTTTTAAGTTTAAATGCTGATTTTTTCAAATTATCGTCATATTCACAAACCGGGAGACCCGGGACTACGCGGTCAGTTCCTACAAGTTACATTGGTCCGCTGCGAGGTGTTCGTGCCCCCTAAGGGGTCGTTTGGGGAGTGGTTTGGGTTTTCACCCTTTAACGGCTTGTTTTCAAGTTTAAGTGCTGATTTTTGCAAATTATCGTCATACTCTCAAACTGGGAGACCCGGGACTATGCGGTTAGTTCCTACAAGTTACATTGGTCCCGTGCGAGGTGTTCGTGCCCCCTACGGGGTCGTTTGGGGGGTGGTTTGGGTTTTCACCCTTTAACGGCTTGTTTTTAAGTTTAAGTGCTGATTCTTGCAAATTATCGTCATACTCTCAAATCGGGAGACCCGGGACTACGCGGTCAATTCCTAAAAGTTACATTGGTCCCGTGCGAGGTGTTCGTGCCTCCTACGGGGTCGTTTGGGGGGTGGTTTGGGTTTTCACCCTTTGACGGCTTGTTTTTAACTAAGTGTGATTTCTGCAAATTATCGTCATTTTCACAAACCGGGAGACCCGGGACTACGCGGTCAGTTCCTACAAGTTACATTGGTCCCGTACGAGGTGTTCGTGCCCCCTACGGGGTCATTCGGGGGGTGGTTTCAGTTTTCACCCTTTAACGGCTTGCTTTTAAGTTGGAGTGTTGATTCTTGCAAATTATCGTCATACTAACAAACTGGGAGACCCGGGACTACGCGATCATTTCTTACAAGTTACATTGGTCCCGTGCGAGGTGTTCGTGCCTCCTACGGGGTCGTTTGGGGGGTGGTTTCGGTTTTAACCCTTTAACGGCTTGTTTTTAAGTTTAAGTGCTGATTTTTGCAAATTATCGTCATACTCACAAAACGGGAGACCCGAGACTACGCGGTCAGTTCGTACAGGTTACATTGGTCCCGTGCGAGGTGTTCGTGCCTCCTACGGGGTCGTTTGGGGGGTGGTTTGGGTTTTCACCATTTAACGACATGTTTTTAAGTTTAAGTGTTGATTTTTGCCAATTATCGTCCTATTCACAAACCAGGAGATCCGGGACTACGCGGTCAGTTCCTACAAACTACATTGGTCTCGTGCGAGGTGTTCGTCCCTCCTACGGGGTCGTTTGGGGGTTGGTTTGGGTATTCACCCATTGACGGCTTGTTTTTAACTAAGGGTTGATTTTTGCCAATTATCGTTATATTCACAAACCGGGTGACCCGGGACTACGCGGTCAAATCGTACAAGTTACATTGGTCCCGCGCGAGGTGTTCGTGCCTCCTACGTGGTCGTTTGGGTTTTCACCCATTGACGGCTTGTTTTTAACTAAGTGTGATTTTTGCAAATTATCGTCATATTAACAAATCGGGAGACCCGGGACTACGCGGTCAGTTCCTACAAGTTACATTGGTCCCGTGCAAGGTGTCCGTGCCCCCTACGGGGTCGTTTGGTGGGTGGTTTGGGTTTTCACCCTTTAACGGCTTGTTTTTATGTTTAAGTGCTAATTTTTGTAAATTGTCGTCATATTCACAAACCGGGAGACCCGGGACTACGCGGTCAGTTCCTACGAGTTACATTGGTCCCGTGCGAGGTGTTCGTGCCCCCTAAGGGGTCGTTTGGGGAGTGGTTTGGGTTTTCACCCTTTAACAGCTTGTTTTTAAGTTTAAGTGCTGATTTTTGCAAATTATCGTCATACTCTCAAACCGGGAGACCCGGGACTATGCGGTTAGTTCCTACAAGTTACATTGGTCCCGTGCGAGGTGTTCGTGCCCCCTACGGGGTCGTTTGGGGGGTGGTTTGGGTTTTCACTCTTAAGGGCTTGTTTTTAAGTTTAAGTGTTGATTCTTGCAAATTATTGTCATACTCTCAAACCGGGAGACCCGGGACTACGCGGTCAGTTCCTACAAGTTACATTGGTCCCGTGCGAGGTGTTCGTGGCTCCTACGGGGTCGTTTGGGGTGTGGTTTGGGTTTTCACCCTTTGACGGCTTGTTTTTAACTAAGTGTGATTTTTGCAAATTATCATCATATTTACAAACCGGGAGACTCGTGACAACGCGGTCAGTTCCTACAAGTTCCATTGGTCCCTGCGAGGTGTTCGTGCCCCCTACGGGGTCGTTCGGGGGGTGGTTTGGGTTTTCACCCTTTAACGGCTTGCTTTTAAGTTTAAGTGCTGATTCTTGCAAATTATCGTCATACTAACAAATCGGGAGACCCGGGACTACGCGATCATTTCCTACAAGTTACATTGGTCCCGTGCGAGGTGTTCGAGCCTCCTACGGGGTCGTTTGGGGGTGGTTTGGGTTTTCACACTTTGACTGCTTGCTTTTAACTAAGTGTGATTTTTGCAAATTATTGTCATATTCAAAAACTGGGAGACCCGGGACTACGCGGTCTGTTCCTACAAGTTATATTAGTCCCGTACGAGGTGTTCGTGCCCCCTACGGAGTCGTTTGGGGGGTTGGTTTGGGTTTTCACCCTTTAACGGCTTGTTTTTAAGTTTAAGTTCTGATTTTCTCAAATTATCGTCATATTCACAAATCGGGAGACCCGGGACTACGCGGTCAGTTCGTACAGGTTACATTGGTCCCGTGCGAGGTGTTCGTGCCTCCTACGGCGTCGTTTGGGGGGAGGTTTGGGTTTTCACCCTTTAACGGCATGTTTTTAAGTTTAAGTGTTGATTTTTTCCAATTATCGTCCTATTCACAAACGGGGAGATCCGGGACTACGCGATCAGTTCCTACAAGTTACATTGGTCCCGTGCGAGGTGTTCGTCCCTCATACGGGGTCGTTTGGGGGTTGGTTTGGGTATTCACCCTTTGACGGCATGTTTTTAACTAAGTGTTGATTTTTTGCCAATTATCGTCATATTCACAAACCGGGAGACCCGGGACTACGCGGTTAGTTCCTACAAGTTACATTGGTCCCGTGCGAGGTGTTCGTTCCCCCTACGACATCGTTTGGGGGGTGGTTTGGATTTTCACCCTTTAACGACTTGTTTTTAAGTTTAAGTGCTGATTTCTACAAATTATCTTCATATTCACAAACCGGGAGACCCGGGACAACGCGGTCAGTTCCTACTAGTTACATTGGTACCGTGCGAGGTTTTCGTGCCTCTTACGGGGTCGTTTGGGGGGTGGTTTGGGTTTTCACCCTTTGACGACTTGTTTTTAACTAAGTGTAATTTTGGCAAATTATCTTCATATTCACAAATCGGGAGACCCGAGACTACGCAGTCAGTTCCTACAAGTTACATTGGACCCGTGCGAGGTGTTCGTGGCCCCTACGGGGTCGTTTGGGGGGTGGTTTGGGTTTTCACCCTTTAACGGCTTGTTTTTAAGTTTAAGTGCTGATTTTTTGCAAATTATCGTCATATTCACAAACCGGGAGACCCGAGACTACGGAGTCAGTTCCTACAAGTTACATTGGTCCCGTACGAGGTGTTCGTGCCCCCTACGGGGTCATTCGGAGGGTGGTTTCGGTTTTCACCCTTTAACGGCTTGCTTTTAAGTTTAAGTGCTGATTCTTGCAAATTATCGTCATACTAACAAACCGGGAGACCCGGGACTACGCGATCATTTCTTACAACGTACATTGGTCCCGTGCGAGGTGTTCGTGCCTCCTACGGGGTCGTTTGGGGGGTGGTTTGGGTTTTAACCCTTTAACAGCTTGTTTTTAAGTTTAAGGGCTGATTTTTGCAAATTATCGTCAGACTCACAAACCGGGAGACCCGGGGCTACGCGGTCAGTTCGTACAGGTTACATTGGTCTCGTGCGAGGTGTTCGTGCCTCCTACGAGGTCGTTTGGGGGGTGGTTTGGGTTTTCACCATTTAACGGCATGTTTTTAAGTTTAAGTGTTGATTTTTGCCAATTATCGTCCTATTCACAAACCGGGAGATCCGGGACTACGCGGTCAGTTCCTACAAGTTACATTGGTCTCGTGCGAGGTGTTCGTCCCTCCTACGGGATCGTTTGGGGGTTGGTTTGGGTATTCACCCATTGACGGCGTGTTTTTAACTAAGGGTTGATTTTTGCCAATTATCGTCATATTCACAAACCGGGTGACCCGGGACTACGCGGTCAAATCCTACAAGTTACATTGGTCCCGTGCGAGGTGTTCGTGCCTCCTACGGGGTCGTTTGGGGGGTGGTTTCGGTTTTCACCCATTGACGGCTTGTTTTTAACTAAGTGTGATTTTTGCAAATTATCGTCATATTAACAAACCAGGAGACCCGGGACTACGCGGTCAGTTCCTACAAGTTACATTGGTCCCGTGCAAGCTGTCCGTGCCCCCTACGGGGTCGTTTGGTGGGTGGTTTGGGTTTTCACCCTTTAACGGCTTGTTTTTATGTTTAAGTGCTGATTTTTGTAAATTATCGTCATATTCACAAATCGGGAGACCCGGGACTACGCGGTCAGTTCCTACGAGTTACATTGGTCCCGTGCGAGGTGTTCGTGCCCCCTAAGGGGTAGTTTGGGGAGTGGTTTGGGTTTTCACCCTTTAACGGCTTGTTTTTAAGTTTAAATGCTGATTTTTGCAAATTATCGTCATACTCTCAAATCGGGAGACCCGGGACTATGCAGTTAGTTCCAACAAGTTACATTGGTCCCGTGCGAGGTGTTCGTGCCCCCTACGGGGTCGTTTGGGGGGTGGTTTGGGTTTTCACTTTTAAGGGCTTATTTTTAAGTTTAAGTGTTGATTCTTGCAAATTATTGTCATACTCTCAAACCGGGAGACCCGGGACTACGCGGTCAGTTCCTACAAGTTACATCGGTCCCGTGCGAGGTGTTCGTGGCTCCTACGGGGTCGTTTGGGGTGTGGTTTGGGTTTTCACTCTTTGACGGCTTGTTTTTAACTAAGTGTGATTTTTGCAAATTATCATCATATTCACAAACCGGGAGACCCGGGACTACGCGGTCAGTTCCTACAAGTTCCATTGGTCCCGTGCGAAGTGTTCGTGCCCCCTACGGGGTCGTTCGGGGGGTGGTTTGGGTTTTCACCCTTTAACGGCTTGCTTTTAAGTTTAAGTGCTGATTCTTGCAAATTATCGTCATACTAACAAACCGGGAGACCCGGGACTACACGGTCATTTCCTACAAGTTACATTGGTCCCGTGCGAGGTGTTCGTGCCTCCTACGGGGTCGTTTGGGGGTGGTTTGGGTTTTCACACTTTGAAGGATTGCTTTTAACTAAGTGTGATTTTTGCAAATTATCGTTATATTCACAAATCGGGAGACCCGGGACTACGCGGTCTGTTCCTACAAGTTATATTGGTCCCGTACGAGGTGTTCGTGCCTCCTACGGGGTGGTTTGGGGGGGGGGGATGCTTTGGGTTTTCACCCTTTAACGGCTTGTTTTTAAGTTTAAGTTCTGATTTTCTCAAATTATCGTCATATTCACAAACCGGGAGAGCCGGGACTACGCGGTCAGTTCGTACAGGTTACATTGGTCCCGTGCGAGGTGTTCGTGCCTCCTACGGGGTCGTTTGGGGGGAGGTTTGCGTTTTCACCCTTTAACGGCATGTTTTTAAGTTTTAAGTGTTGATTTTTTCCAATTATCGTCCTATTCACAAACCGGGAGATCCGGGACTACGCGGTCAGTTCCTACAAGTTACATTGGTCCCGTGCGAGGTGTTCGTCCCTCCTACGGGGTCGTTTGGGGGTTGGTTTGGGTATTCACCCTTTGACGGCATGTTTTTAACTAAGTATTGATTTTTTGCCAATTATCGTCATATTCACAAACCAGGAGACCCGGGACTACGTGGTTAGTTCCTACAAGTTACAATTGTCCCGTGCGAGGTGTTCGTGCCCCCTACGACATCGTTTGGGGGGTGGTTTAGATTTTCACCCTTTAACGACTTGTTTTTAAGTTTAAGTGCTGATTTCTACAAATTAACGTCATATTCACAAATCGGGAGACCCGGGACAACGCGGTCAGTTCCAACTAGTTACATTGGTCCCGTGCGAGGTGTTCGTGCCTCTTACGGGGTCGTTTGGGGGGTGGTTTGGGTTTTCACCCTTTGACGGCTTGTTTTTAACTAAGTATAATTTTGGCAAATTATCTTCATATTCACAAACCGGGATACCCGAGACTACGCAGTCAGTTCCTACAAGTTACATTGGACCCGTGCGAGGTGTTCGTGGCCCCTACGGGGTCGTTTGTGGGGTGGTTTGGGTTTTCACCCTTTAACGGCTTGTTTTTAAGTTTAAGTGTTGATTTTTGCAAATTATCGTCATATTCACAAACTGGGAGACCCGAGACTACGCGGTCAGTTCCTACAAGTTACATTGGTCCCGCGCGAGGTGTTCGTGCCTCCTACGGGGTCGTTTGGGTTTTCACCCTTTGACGGCTTGTTTTTAACTAAGTGTGATTTTTGCAAATTATCATCATATTCACAAACCGGGGGACCCGGGACTACGCGGTCAGTTCCAACATGTTACATTGGACCGGTGCGAGGTGTTCGTGCCCCCAATGGGGTCGTTTCGGGGGTGGTTTGGGTTTTCACCCTTTAACGGCTTGTTTTCAAATTTAAGTGCTGATTTTTGCAAATTATCGTCATATTCACAAACCGGGAGACCCAGCACTACGCGGTCAGTTCCTACAAGTTGCATTGGTCCCGTACGAGGTGTTCGTGCCTCCTACGGGGTCGTTTGGGGGGTGGTTTGGGTTTTCACCCTTTGACAGCTTGTTTTTAACTAAGTGTGATTTTTATAAATTATCATCATATTCACAAACCGGTAGACCCGGGACTACGCGGTCCGTTCCTACAAGTTACATTGATCCCGTGCGAGGTGTTCGTGCCCCCTACGGAGTCGTTTGGGGGGTGGTTTGGGTTTTCCCCCTTTAACGGCTTATTTTTAAGTTTAAGTGCTGATTCTTGCAAATTATCGTCATATTCACAAATCGGGAGACCCGGGACTACGCGATCAGTTCCTACAAGTTACATTGGTCCCGTTCGAGGTGTTCGTGCCCCCTACGGCGTCGTTTGGGGGTTGGTTTGGGTTTCCACCCTTTAACGGCTTGTTTTTAAGTTTAAGTGATGTTTTTTGCAAATTATCATCATATTCACAAACCGGGAGACCCGGGACTACGCGGTCAGTTCCTACAAGTTACATTGGTCCCCTGCGAGGTGTTCGTGCCTCCTACGGGGTCGTTTGGGGGTTGGTTTGGGTTTTCACCCTTTAACGGCTTGTTTTTAAGTTTAAGTGCTGATTTTTGCAAATTATCATCATATTCACAAATCGGGAGACCCGGGACTATGCGGTCAGTTCCTACAAGTTACATTGGTCACGTGCGAGGTGTTCGTGCCTCCTACGGGGTCGTTTGGGGGTGGTTTGGGTTTTCACCCATTGACGGCTTGTTTTTAACTAAGTGTGATGTTTGCAAATTATCGTCATATTCACAAACCGGGAGACCCGGGACTACGCGGTCTGTTCCTACAAGTTACATTGGTCCCGTGCGAGGTGTTCGTGCCTCCTACGGGGTCGTTTGGGGGCCGGTTTGGGTTTTGACCTTTTAACTGCCTGTTTTTAACTCTAAGTGTGATTTTTCTAAAATATCGTCATACTCTCAAACCGGGAGACCCGGGACTACGCGGTCAGTTCCAACAAGTTACATTGGTCCCGTGCGAGGTGTTCGTGCCTTCTACAAGGTCGTTTGGGGGCCGGTTTGGGTTTTCACCCTTTAATGGCATATTTTTGACTCTAAGTGTGATTTATGCAAATTATCGTCATACTCTCAAACCGGGAGACCCGGGACTACGCGGTCAGTTCCTACAAGTTTCATTGGTCCTGTGCGAGGTGTGCGTGCCTCCTACGAGGTCGTTTGGGGGCCGATTTGGGTTTCACCCTTTAACGACATGTTTTTAACTAAGTGTGATTTTTGCAAATTAACGTCATACTCTCAAATCGGGAGACTCGGGACTACACGGTCAGTTCCTACAAGTTACATTGGTCCCGTGCAAGGTGTTCGTGCCTCCTACGGGGTCGATTGGGGGCCGGTTTGGGTTTTCACCTTTTAACAGCCTGTTTTTAACTCTAAGTGTGATTTTTCCAAATTATCGTCATACTCTCAAACCGGGAGACCCGGGACTACGCGGCCAGTTCCTACAAGTTACGTTGGTTTCGTGCGAGGTGTTCGTGCCTCGTACGGGGTCGATTGAGGGACGGTTTGGGTTTTCACCCTTTAACGACTTGTTTTTAAGTTTAAGTGTTGATTTTTGCAAATTATCGTCATATTCAGAAACCGGGAGACCCGTGACTACGCGGTCCGTTCCTACAAGTTACATTGGTCCCATGCGAGGTGTTCGTGCCTCCTACGGGGTCGTTTGGGTGGTGGTTTGGGTTTTCACCCTTTAACGGAATGTTTTTAAGTTTAAGTGTTGATTTTTGCAAATTATCGTCCTATTCACAAACCGGGAGACCCCAAACTACGCGGTCAGTTACAACAAGTTACATTGGTCCCGTGCGAGGTGTTCGTGCCTCCTACGGGGTTGATTGGCGGCCGGTTTGGTTTTCACCCTTTAACGACCTATTTTTAACTCTAAGTATGATTTTTGTGAATTATCATCATACTCTCAAATCGGGAGACCCGGGACTACGCGGTCAGTTCCTACAAGTTACATTGGTCCTGTGAGAGGTGTTCGTGCCTCCTACGGATTCGTTTGGTGGCCGGTTTGGATTTTCACCCTTTAACGGCATGTTTTTAAGTTTAAGTGTTGATTTTTACAAATTATCGTCATATTCTCATGCTGGGAGACCCGGGACTACGCAGTAAGTTCCGACAAGTTACATTGGTCCCGTGCGAGGTGGTCGTGCCTCTTACTCGGGACTACGTTTATTGATTTTAGAAAATTTTGACATAGTTTCATTTGTTTATTCATTAAATCCAACTTGTTTTAACATATGAAATAAACTCAACAGCAGTAGCAAATTTTAAAAACCAAACCACCAGCAAATCCCTTCCACCAATTTAACTAAATAAGCTCATAAAGTAAGCCATTTTACGTTTGGCTACTTGTCGCTATTTCAGACCATTTATCTATTCAATGCTACTACAACTTTTATGAGAATTTGAGACTTTGAGACTAACCTGATTTTATTTGCATTTTGATAGCCACCCGATGAACTCTTTATGCCATGACTTCTTGAAAGTATCCCATTTTGGTCCAACAATGTCTGCAAATTCTCAAATTTTCTATTCTGAGCGGCATTTAGTTGTTCAGGAGATGATATATTATCTTTCAAGTTTCTCAGCTCTTCATTATGAGACCGAGACTGTGTTGTGACTGTTGAAGTGTCAGAAGACTTATATTAAACGGTTTGTCTTATAAAATACAAAAAGGATAAAAGGGGGAAAGAAGTGAAACCTACATGTGTATCCTTGCACTTATCATTCATCAAATCACCCTTTCTCCTACTCCAATGAGATGTCTTGAAGAATTCCACGATGCTGGGTTTCACATCAGTTTCATACTCCTGAATTCAAAATCAATTAATGAAATAATATAACCATACTAGTTGATGATGCGGGTAAAACATGTCTAATATGCACAATGTCAAGAATATTATTGTGACATATAAATTGAAATCAAGTTTAGCAAGGGTAAAATCAACCTGAACAAGGGAAGTAACATGTGAGGACAGAAATATAAGTGATTGAACAATATAATAGATACATTTCAGCAACAGTGAAAGAATCGGAACAATTTTTTCAAGATAATCCCCCTTTCTCTCTTTATCAATGACAGACTAACAAAGAAGAAAAGTAGTCAATACAATAAGTAAAAAAACATCAAGATTGCACTAAACACTTCACCTAGAATTGCAGTTATACAAGCGTCAACACCAATTTTTTTTCCACTAAACACTTCACCTTGAATTGTAGCTTATATTAGTATTAATTAAAAGCATAATCAACAAATTTTGCAAAAGACAAACACGCAAATTAAAAATAAACATACCTAAGCAAATAACCTTCGTCATTCCCTAAAAATAAACATACCTAAGTAAATACGATATCCATATGAACAACCCAAAAGCCATTCCCTAAAATGGCATTTAATTTAAAAAAAAATATGAAGACAAAAGCACACATCTTATAATGAATACAATCAAGACTTTATAATATTGCAAACACTCACGGCACACATTCCGACATCATAAGTACATACATTTGTTATCCAGTATTAGCCCAGTAGATCACAATAAAACTTTTAATGTATTATAATACTTTTTAAATAAAAAAAGAGCCGTAAGGACAACATATCAAGCAATCCAAATGTATGTATCAAAAGGAATACCACCAAAACAACCACATATCTGCCAAACTAAGAATCAATAATTTCACAGACACTAATTTAAGCTGAAACTAACTTTGATTACTAATTAATATAAACGATCCACATATAAAAACTTATACAAATACATGTAAACATCTACATTTTACATTCGTATACGTATGTGTATAATATGCATGTGGTTGGGAAATTTCAAGAGAGGCAAGATTAAATAGAGTAAAAGATCAATTAAGAAACACTTAAAAAAATCTACACGGATTATGCTATCAAATACAAAGCGTAGACTGTAAATGGATACAAATTAAACCAAACCAATGTAGATGTTTTGTTTTCGTTCTCATTAAAGGCATTCAAATGGCTGGGGTTTGTGATATTTTCGTTCTTTTCTCGTTGAAGATCAGTTATATATGTAAGAAGTAAAGAGAGAGAGTGAGGTTACCTGAGCCGGAGAGAGAGAACGAGGTTACCTGAGCCGGAGAGAGAGAGCTGAACGGAGCTGCGCTGATGGAGAGCTGCGCTAATGGAGATATCATCGGCCGGAGAGAGAAAGCTGATCGGCCGGAGAGAGAGAGAGATGAACGTAGAGGTTAAAGCAGAGAGAGGGACGAGCGGACCGAGTGGGAAGTTAGAGGGGGGAATTTTTTTGGGGGATTTTATATTTTAGTGAAGTGTACTTAATTTTAGCACACTTTAAAACAGTGCCAAATTTTGGCACTGTTTTAAGGTGTGCCAAATTAGCTTTAAACCGTGCCAAAATCTGGCACAGTTTTAAACTATGCCAGATTTTTAATATCGGGGTGTGCCAAAATGCTATTTTTGGTGTAGTGGAAATTAATCATTAAGAAATGTTAGAAGAGGAGTTTTTGAGCATCCTCATTGAAGATCTAGTGACATTTGAAACGACTTTCATTCATCTTATTTGTCTTTCCCTACCCAATATTATGATACATAGGAACTTTATGCATTGTTTTCTCTATATCTCTACGTTCTTTGTCTCTCTTTAGATTCTTTCCAATTGAAGAGAAAACACCTTCAATTTTTCCAAAATAACATGTCCATGGTCTAGTTCTTCAGAATATCATAATGAGAAAACATTTGGAGATATGTCTTTATCATAATTGGGCAGATCAGTTCCCCTTGAGGAGAGCATGCAGTACTTTACCACCATCACCTATTTACTTGAAATGTCCCCCTTTTAATTTTCTCAATATTATGAACAATCTTCTAGGGAGAAATGAATTTTGGAACCTCTTTAGAACATCTATCTTCAAAAATTTTATCACTTTTATCTTGATTTTGTTGGAACACTTCATTAACCTCGTCATTATTCTGCGTGAGAATAACATCTTCAAACTGCTTAGTTACTTTCAATTTGGGTTCTTGATAGGCCTTAGGAATAAATTATTGTTTTTCCCTTGTCTTTATTAATTGTCTAGGTAAATTTAATTAAATAGTTTTCAAAATCACACCCCTTCTTAAGATAGTGGGAACAATACAAATGAACATCTTTAAATACAATTTCCTGCCAGAACCCTTTTGCACCAGAACCAATTCACACCCTGTGAGGAGGATTAATAGTGATATCCATTTTAACACATATCATATCCATACTAGGCCTATTTAATAACACCGTTGAACTATTCAGTTTGAGAGGCTTACCCACAACTTGGGCAATCAAGTATAAAGAATTTTTATCAAAGAAATGAAGAGGAACATTTAGAAGATTAATCCAAACCAGAGCAAGGCTAATTTCAGCATCAATTTTAAAATCTGTAGTCCATTTAAATGTTCTCATAGGTTAGCTACTAATGTACCTTTGATCTCTCATGCAAAGACAAATAAAACCTTCTTCAATATGAAGCCTTATAATGACGTGTTTGTTATCTAACAAACCAATATTATATGAAGCATGTAGAGAGAAAGATAAAATGTTTTGCAAATAATTTCCAAAGAGGGTCTTCCAATTAAAAATTTACCAATAGTAGAGTATTTGAAAGGGATAGAAATATCCTTGATATCATCTTCCAAAAACATGATATCAGGCTCATATTTGAATGAAGAAGTATATTTAAGGGGGATTTCTTTTGCATGGCTAGAAGCAACAACATTGGCAAAGGATCTGAGTGAGGCATTAGGAACATAATGAGGATCAGGAAGTTTAGACACAAAAAAGGGATGAGAGGAATGATCATAGGGATGCATGGCCATTCTAACCCTAATTGGGGTTAGATCGTTCAAGAGAGGCGGGGGGGATTTTGGAGCCTCGATTCAATTGAACAATATTTACTATTCATATGCCACTTTTCTCAGGGGTGAGGGTTACATTTATAGATAACACAGGGAGAATTAATCGCATAGGACTTTAGGACATCTGGATGAAATTACAATGTGATCGAACAGATCCAAGCCTATAAAAATACTCGCTGATCGAATCCCCTTGTATTCTTATATTCAAGTTATGTTACTTTATTTAAGCTTCTAAATAGGGGTTAACTATTCTGATTGATGGTTTAGAGAATTCCCCCATAATTTCCCCTAAAGAATTATAGCCTAGAATGGGTGAAGAGGTTTGATCTCCCATAGAAAATGATTCTAGTCATTAGTGATTTTGATTGTTAGTTGAGGATGAGGTTAAAGATCACCAACACTAATAATTTTTAGGTAAAAATTCAATTTGCTCTACCCATCAAGTCTTAAAGTCACAGTTGTAATTTTCCCTAGTTATTTATGGGTACGTTGGTAATTTGTATTATGAGGGAACCAAAAGTGAGGCATGGATGCCAACCGTCACCCATGGCTTCATTGCAAATGATGGAACGCATGGGAAGTTGAACCAAATAGTTCAAAACCCTTCCATACTACCATTTTGCATCTTCATTTTCAAATTTCAAAACGTTAAAGCTTTCTGCATTTTTCATCTATAAGCCTTCTTCTCTTCAAATGATCATTTGTTTTTTTTATTTCTTCATGTTTTTATGTCATTTTTCTTCTTGGATTAAGAAAATTGTGTACGCGATTTACAAGAAAACCATTGGAGAGTTTAGGAAGAGATTTTGTATTCTTGACTAGGTCATGATTTAATGTTTTATAGAGACTAAGGATTGTGATAATATAAAAGGAGGGCACTAGTTTCATATCCAATGCACCGCTGAAAGTGGAATTACCTTACTCCCAAACCAACTATTTTTGAAATTTTGTAAGTTATTTAGAGTGGTGCTTGCTCAGTGTAGCCCAAACACATGGAAAATTATGGGTGGGGTGCATAAAATCACTTATTTATATCAAACTGAAATTGGAATGCCTGAAATTAGGTATAGTTCCTCATAGGTCAATACACCTTCTATTTTAAGGTGATAAGGGATAATAGAGACCTTGTTATAAATATCCCTGACTCCAATAAGGGTTATTGGAGTCATAACTTCATTGCAAGGTGGTGGGAACCTCCACCAATTTTTGAAGGTGATGAGCCCTATAAGGTTTTTATATGCCCTAGCAGATGGCATAAAATAGTTTAATTATTGCCTTTTTGATTGTGTTTTGTTTTGACCGACCAAGTTTTTCATGAGTTTGTGCTAACTACCTCTTATTACTTTTTTTGTGCAGAGAATTCCAAGAAAAAGGAACTTGATGCTTCTCACACTAACTGTGTTGAGTGGTTAAAGTTTGGAATTTGAAGAGGCCTTTATCTGCTGGTGCCGAGCATCCTAGATCAATGTCTTTGCTTCTTGAATACATAAACACGACCACCTATTTCATTGTAAAGACGATGGACACAATACTTGATATCCCACTTTCTTCAAGACGTGAGGGGTCTTTTTATAAGTCCACATCAAATTTTTTTGAGTCGGTGGATGTTGCGGTTATACCTATTATGATCCCTACCACTTTAGAAGTAAATATTTACCCAAATAGAAAGATTTCCACTCCACTGGATGAGTTTATCTTCTCTACTTCTCTAAATTCCTAGACCTCTAAAAGGAAGGAGGTCGTAGTTCCCGTGAACTTGTCGGATTCTCCTAACAAAAGTAAGGATCAAAAGAAGAGCAAGACTGGTGTGGGTCCTTCCAAGATTTCCATTATTCCCATAAATAAGGTGGATGCACCCATCAAGGGGATGGGTCACCAAATTATGTTGATGGCCAATAACCTGACCTGGCCCCCGCACTACTGAGGTGTGGCATTCTTGATTTGGATAAGGAGTTGGTCGGCATGTTGACTATTGACTAGTTGGTTTCTCATGCCTCTCAAGCTCTATATTTAGTAAGACATTATACTTTGAAAAGATTTTAAACTTAGGACTTTCCCTATAGTACTAACCTGTAATTGTCATATTGTAGTTCGTGGTGAACTTTGTTGATATCCCGGATAGAAGAGCCCATCGTACCAAAACTAATGACGATTGTAAGATGAATTTAATAAAGTCTTGGGAGGATTATAAGAGCGCTAATAAGGCCTATGAGAATGAGAAAAAAGGATATCGAGTTGGAGATATCCAAACTGAAGTCGAAGAACGAGTAGTTAAAGAAGCCTATCGAGGACAATGCTCGAATTCTATCTTTAATGACCAAAGACAAGGCTTATGACCAAGGGTTTGGTGATACCTTTGGTTAGGCCAAAAAGTAGTTGGCTTACACCCGTAAGTCAATTTTCGAGAAGTGTTGGTATTTGGTATTAGCCAAAAAATAGCCCCCCTGAGTCTGAGATTTATGGCAAGCATAATCCAGGCTCCTACCAAAGTAAAAGGAATAGGGCGGGGTTTTTTACAGTTAACATGTAGGGGATGGGCCCGAGTAGGAGAAAGAGGTTTCTGACCTAAAAAAGAATCCAACCAATTAAGGTTAGGTGAAGGAAAAGGAAGACCAATATAGTTTGATTTAACTGAGGTTTCCTTACTTCTTGTAGTTTTCCATCTTTTGTTAAATATGTTATAAGGGATTTACCCATCCTTTAACTTTTAATGAAAATTTTTATTTTTGCCTTGCCATTACTTGCCTGATTATTAACTTCTTGTGAGTATTTTAAGGTTTTCTTATGTTATTAATTACCTTTATTTTGATCTTTGTAGTTTGACAATAACTTGGTATTGATACCAATAGTCCAAAAGAGTGAAGATTTAGATTTAATACATAGTCAAGAAGCTTCCAGTTGAACTCATGAGGAATTCCTCTATATTCGACAAGAACTTCATAAGATGACGAGTGCTTATGATGAGCAAGTTAGTTTGATCATTGGTCTGTAGACCAAAGTCAAGGAGTTTGAGGATATTATCGAACTTTTGCAGAATAAGAATAATTCCCTTAAAAAGTAGCTCAAGCAGGCCGAGGAGGACTTCTAAAAAATGAGGGGATCAAGAAAGTTATGAATCGTTAAATAATGAAGTTAAAGTACCTCTTTAGAAAGGGTCCACGCGTAATTTGGGTTACCAGTTATGAAGGATGGATGGATGCCCCTCTCTAGTTTGATGAAGCTAAGTAGGTGGATCTTAATCATGACTGGCTTAATGCTTTAGTCATTATTAAGGTCCCAAAGGTTTCTCAAATTTGGTACGGTTACTAAGTGAAGTGCCATGCTTATATCCATCTTTATTTTGAGAGTGATGGGAGTTGGATTCCTCCTAATGCTATTCATGTTCAAGTAATGAAGAATTACTTATTGTCTCATGATAGTGATGACAAGTTTCATCTCAACCCCAAAGATAGATGAAGAGCCGAGGTCTCCGATATGATAACTCACTAGAGATGATGACAGTCTTTGCCATGTCTACATATATTCACTTTGTACTTTTACTAGAATGGGGCTTTTGTAACATAAATGTTTTATGAATGAAAATATAGTTTAATTCTATGTTCTGCACTTTACCTTTTTTATCAAACATGTCTTTATCGTTTACTTTACCTTTAAGAAAGTGCCTTCACACAATCTTAGGCCAAGGATAAACTATGGTAAAAAGGCACCCGGTCGTAGGGTCATCCAACCATTCAGGATTTACGTTGACCAAAGTTGGAACACTTAGTGCCAAGGAATCCTCCGCAAGTCTTTTTCTTGACTAGGGAATTCCCAGTGCCTTTTGTATATATTAGTGACAAAATATGTAACCTTAAAGTTTAATTAGGCATAATATTACTAAGGCATTCAAATTTCACAATCAGAGTTTGATCGGGTATGTAAATTTGTGACTAGAAATTAATCGGATAAGCAAAGATAGAGTTGCTATGACAAATTGGCCCACCATTTTAGAACAATAATAAAGATAATTGAATTGATTGAATTTAAAATTATTCGATAAAATTAACTTTGAAATTTGAATTTTAAGTTTCCAAGCCCGACTCTAGGAATCTTCCTGCCCCTAGTTGTTTCTAAATGGTAGGCTCTTTGAAGGTTGTCTCTAATAATATTAAAGATTCCTTCCCAGTTAGGACTTAACTTGCTATATGATGGCTTCTTCGCACCGCCAATCATTTTTTGAGGATAAAATATTTAACTTGAAACTTTCTTAGGTTAATACCTTAGTTGTACTATTTTTCCAACTACTATTGGTAAGAACCCAATTTGATTAACACTTGGTACCTCCGTTCTTCGGCTAGGTCAAGCTCCGTCCTTATGATTTATTCATTCAAGCTTTGATTGATAACGATAGTCTTCATTATCTATGGCTTCTATTCCATAAGCTAAGGCGAAGGTTGTTTCCATGGTTGACTTCTTGGGAATTGTTGGATATGCCCAGAGAACACAGGGAAGATCATCCACCCAAGAACCTATGGATTTTTTCTAGTCTCTTTTTCATTATGTCGATCATTATCTTGTTGGAGGCCACAACCTGCCCATTGCTGTAAGGTAGGCCTCATAACTTTAGTGTTGCTTGATTTTATAATTATTACAAATTTCTTGAAATGGTCTGATCTCAAATTTCATTCCATTATCACTGATTGTTGTCCTCAACACACCAAAATAAGTCACGATGTTTCTCAAGATAAATATGATCATGTCGGTTTCCCTGATGTTCGCCGAAGGTTCAACCTCTATCTAATTGGTGAAATAATATGTGCCAACTAGAATATACTTTTGATTCTTCGGTGTTATAGGTAGGGGAACCACAATGTCCAATCCCCACTGAGAAAAATGCCACATATTAGTTAATGACTTTAAGTCGATGGCTGGTTGGTGAAGCATTGGCGAGAACTCTTGGCACTTCTTACATTTCCTAACATAGGAAAACTGTGTTGTTTTGCATGTAAGGCCACCAATAGCCATCTTTGATGACTTTGAATGCCAAAGATATTCCTCCAGTATGACTTCCACATATTCGATCTTACAATTCATATAGAACTTGGTCGACATCATTCAGTTGTACATATTGGAGATGTGGGCCTATGAAATATCACCTATGGAGTTTACCTTTGGGTGATAGGTAGAATTGAGCAAATTTCACCCTAACTTGATAGGTTTGATTCTTGTCGACTGGAAGAATATCCTCCTGCAGATATATCATAATTGAACCCATCCAATTGGGAGCTTTATGGATGGTAAGGTCTTGTTCGATGACCTTTGGCCATATCATGCTTGGTTGGGAGAGGTATTCTACCTTAATTGTTCTTTTAAGTTCAGAGTCAACAACTGAGTCTAATGTGGCGAAAGAATATGCATGACTTTTATTTACCCGAGTAAACTACTGAATATGGACCTTGTCGAAGTGGGTGACCAAGTTTTGGATGATATGTATGTATGCTGGTATATATTCATCTTCGGCCTTATATTCTCCTAATACTTGATTAGATACCATCCTCGAGTCACAAAAGACATCAGAGTGACCTGTGCTAAGATATAAGGCTTTTTCCAATCTGACGATGAGAAATTCGTATTCGACCTCATTGTTAGATGCTTTCTCAATCATTAATCATTCTAGAGTTATCAGGATAATTCTTACTCATTCCCTTTTTAATTTGGAGGCCCTATCAACATAAAACATCCACTTCTTATGTTATTCAGTCTCTTTATTAATGGCTTGATCGATGAGTTCCCCGTCATTAAGATTCTGCCCTCTAGTGAATTTAGTGATGAAATCTGCTAACAACTTCCTCTTGATTGTGTACTTGTTTAATAATGGATATCAAAACTCCCTAATTCCACTGACCCCTTAGACATCCATCCAAAGAGGTAGAACTTTTCTAAGGACTGCCTTGAGTGGAAAAGAGTCAATGACTATGATTTAGTGGGCTTAGAAGTAATGCTTCAACTTTCGTGAATTAATGACCTGAGAGCGTTTCTCAACGTCCAACAACGTTTTGTTAACATAATAAATTGGGGCTCGATGCCCATCCTTCTATGTACATCAAGGTCGAGATAACTACGTGGTCAGACACTATGAGATATATAAATATTGGATCTTCTTGATTTGGTACTGCAAAAATAGGTGCTTAACTTTAATAAGACTTGATTTGTTTAAGTGACTTAAAGCATTATTCATTCCACATCAGACCATTCTCCTTCTTCGGGAGCTGAAAGAATGGTTGGAAATTATTTGAAAATTTAAAGATGAAGTGGTTGAGCACCGCTAACATCCCAGTCAACTTTTTAACATATGCGATTATTTTTGGTCGATGAACATTACTGATCCCCTCAATTTGGTCGAGGTTGGCCTCGATCCCCATTTGGATCACCAAGTGTCTCAAGAACTTTCCAAAATGAACTTCGAATGAGCATTTGGTCGTGTTGAGATTCATCCTATAATATCTGAGGACCTTAAATGTCTTCGCTAAGTCCTACAGATCGTTAACTTTAAGTTTGCTCTCATTGCACCACAAATCGATAATAGTCAAGGCAGGTGGATCACGGTCCATGACCGTGACCAGATCCAAAATCATATGAGAAAGTTTATAACCAAGAAAAAAGGTGACATTAAATGAATGTGGACACGTCCATATACCGTGACCACAAGGGTCACGATATTGGTCTGTGACTACAACTATGACCAAATAAGCGCCAAAACTCCCACCAAAATGGGTGAAGACCCTAGGCCATGTCCATAGTATTGACAAATGTTAGGGTTTCAGTTGAGATGGGTCACAACCACATGCCATGACCATTTTGAAATCATCATGGGAGATGATCACGATCTTAGGTTTTGATCCCACGACATGACCATTTATTTTCTACACGTCACTAGCCTGGTCACGGCCCTAAACCATGACTAGGTTAGTGATGTGTAAAAAATGAATGGTCACGTCTTAGGGTCACGACCCAGGACTATGACCATACCATCTACATATAAACACCCCCAATTATTTTTTTCATTTCACACTCAGTCTAAACCCTAACCCACCACTACACCAAAATAGTTAAATCGAAACTGTTTTAAAAACTTACAAATGACATTTGAAACCGTTCAAAACACTACAAACTAGCGCTTTGCAAAATTTTTGCAAGTGTTCGAACCATTGCAAAATTCAGTAAGCAATTTTATTTCACAATGGTTTTGAACACTTGAAAATGGATAAATATGTCATTTTTAGTAACGGTTCAAAAGACTTACAAATAGTAATATGTAAGGAAAAAATGTTCCTTTTGTAAATGTTATGGATCGTTACATAAATTAAAATATTGGAAAAATAAAAATTATCCACCATGTGCCACCACCCTCACATATGGAAAACAATAAAAATGGGTAAAAACATAACAATTATATCCAAAACTCTACAAGTAAAAAATTTGATAAAGAGAAGTGGAATTCATTTACTTAATAATTTCAAACTACATTAGAACCCAAGAAAATACTTCTTGATATGTTCAACAACGAGTATGGAGAGGTGAAAAAGTTCGAACGCTTTCATATATTTCACTTATCCCAAAGTTTAAACATAGCTAACACATACAGATAACCATTCCTAGAGTAGAGAAGCCAACTTGCAAAAAATTTCAAATGTAATTTTATTCGAGGAGATACAATTTGTATCAATTAAGTACATCATCATCATAGAATTTGCACACTCCACTTAAATATTCTCCAATACTTACATCACAGTTTTTGAAGACTCGAGCGACCTTGACAACAACGGGAAAAACATCCACGAAATCAATTGAAATGTTGATGAGAAACAAAGCAAAAGAGGTATTCTAGTTCAAGTTAAGAGACACATATTGTTTACTCTCTATCACAAACTGCACAAATAACCTAAAACGAAAATAAAGAACTTATCTCTTGATCAAATTTCAAATAATAAAAACTAACATTACAATTACACATATAAGGTAGCATAGGATTATAGGCCAAAATTTTCCAAAGTGATTTCAGGACAGAATAAAACATAATTGTATTGCTAGAATAAAAGGAATCGTTCATACTGAACAGATAAACACCTAATCCGATATAAATTCCTTCTGGGATCAGAGTCATAGTGGAAGCAACTTACTCAAAATAATATTTTTCATAGATTATAAATATATATTAGTAATAGCATTGTAAAGATATATTAGTATTGATATGGTTACCAATTTTGATCAAATGGCAGATTATACATACACATAAAGTAAGATAACTCTTGCCTAAAATGCATAAATGAATGCTACCGAAGATATATTCTCGAGTAAGCTAAGTTTTGAAAATAAGACCTGAAAGCCAAAAAAATAGAAGTATTGCACTGAAATTGAAAAAACTTGATAATTACTTGATATATAATAGGCATTTCAACCATCCCAAGCATCTTTATTGAGGTAGTCCTGAAATACTAAAGGTTGAGGAAAGACAACCACCTCATTTGTGACAAAGGACACATATGCAATTTCAAAGGTTGGTGAAAGATAATGGGTTGACCCAAAATTACGAGCAAATGCAAATGCGGTAAATTTAATGCACTGGCCCTGCTTTTCCATATATAAGCTGACAGAACTTCAAAAAACGTGTATTGTGATTCAATTTTTCACCCAGTGGAACTATATAGCTTTTTTAGCTCTTGTAAACATATTTTGTCGAATGGGTTTGAGGTGGATGTGAGTTGTCATTAAGATAACATGTAGTTAAACATGTACAAGTCTATAACTTAGTTGAACTCGAGGTGAGTGGTTAAGTTAGCACTAGCAGACCCAAATAGTGAGGGGTTTAGAAGATGTCGGTCCTAAATAGGTTGGGGATTTAAGTCATTAATTCTGGTCCTACTGGAAACTAACTCAACACTTTTTACACCTAAAAAAGGTTTTTGTCACCTTTCACCTGTAAGGACTTATCACGGTAAAAAACTGTGGCAACAAAACACGAAGAAGTTATCATGGTCTTTGACCCTGACGTGACCGTGATAACTTATTTTCACGGTTGTGTTAAGGTCAAGACCGTGACAACAAGTGCGAGATAATTTACCTTATCATTCCTTTTTTTCTAATACCTCTCCACACAAGACATTTATTCTCTCTCTCATCATGCCACTCTCCTCTCTCTCACCATGCTACACACACTCTCTCTCTCACCGCCAGCTACAACCATCACCCACACCAGTAATGCTCCCTCTCTCCCTCTCTGATTTTATGATTTCTCTCTTAACTATATGTGTGTGTATGTGTGTGTGCGTATATGTTTGTGTGAGGTTGTGCGTGTGTGTGTGTGTGTGTGTGTGTGTGTGTGTGTATATATATATATATATATGCATGTGTGTGTGTGTTTATGTTTGTGTTAGGGGTTTTTTGTTTGCTGAAATTAGGTATGTGAAATTTGGTATATACGCATTAAAATAGTGAAATTGGGTATGTGAAATTAGGTACATTAATTTCCCTCCTGATTTATGTGTGTTTTGGTGTTTATTATAATGTGGGTATTGCCTGATTGTTGTTAATCTTATGGCATTATCTTTTATTTTGCGTAAAAGATTTGAGTTTATAGGGTAGTTCGGTAAGGGATTTGTGTGTTTAGTTGATACTGAATAAGGGTTTCTATTCAGTAGGAGTTGAATGTGTGTAGTTGATGAAGTTGTGGTGATTTGATTAATCAAAATATTTTTTTTGAAGTTGCATGTTCCCTTTGTTCCCGAGCAACCTTCACAACAATCATCAAGTAGCATAAATATACAAGGTTAGTAGGATAATATAGATAATAATATGTTAGAGGATTTATTTAATGATGCTTATAGAGTTCATGAAGTGGAAGAAAATGAGGTTACTAACAATCTACAAGGTTCTCATGCTCATGATAGTATTAGGATAAACCTTGACGATGACAATAAAAGTTTGAAATTTAAGGACCCAACCATTGTACCCTGGCAATGAAAAAGATCAAACAACTTTGCATGCCATGGTTGGACTACATAGTTTGAAGACCCAATATGATTTGTCGGTAATAGCGTGACAAGAATTATGAATTGGGTGAAGGTATTGCTACCCAAGCAGAATATGTTTCCAAATACCTATATTAGTATGGGGAGCAGTTTGAAAGGTTTAGGAATGAAGTATAAATCAATTCATGCTTGTAGGTATGGATGCATACTATACCAAAAGGAGTATGATAATCTCGATTGGTGTCTGATATGTGGGGAACCTAGATATGTGCAATTTATTGTAAAGGAAGTCAAACTTTAAAAATTGCCTCAAAAAGTATTGAAATATTTTCCCATTGGGCCTAGATTGAAGCATCCATGGATAGCGGAGGCCATAACTTGGCATGCTAGGGTAGAAGCAACGGATAATCTCATGCGTCATCCCATTAATTCTATAATTTGGAAAAAGGATAAATTATGATTATCCTGATTTTTCTCGGGAACATTGTAACATTCATTTGGCAATATCAACATATGGTTTCAATTTATTTAGAAATCTAAACACCAATCAGAGTGTATGGCCCTTGATCCTAATACCAATCAACTTCCCTCCTTCAGAGTGTATGAGACTTTAATTTTCGATGTTGTCTTTGTTGATACCTGGGCCAAAGGCACCAAGTAAGGACATTAATGTCTATTTGGCTCATTTGGTAGAAGAATGAAATAAGTTGTGGATAGAGGCCATGAAATCATTTGACTCTTATAAAAAAAGAAGAGTTTACAATCAAAGCTATGTTGATTTGGGCAATTCATGATTTTCTAGCTTATGGAACATTATTTTATTGTGTTGTTCATGGTTATTTAGGGTGTCCTATTTTGCGGAGAGGAAACTGAATCTGAATGTCTTAAGGCTAGTGGGAAAATTATATACCATACCCATAGGAGGTTTTTACCCCTTGATCATAGTTTTAGATTTGCGAGATGTCCAATTTTTTATCGTTCGGGGTTGAACATAGGCTATCTCTCAGAAAATTTGCAAGCTTAGAAATCGAGAGTAAATCTTTTAAATGTGGACTTAATATGCCAGACAAGAATCCTAAATTGAAGAATGCCTGTAACACCACATATTTTTTTAGCATTAATTAATTAATTCGGTAAATTTTAAATTACTTGGTGGTCATAACTCAATAGAATTAATAATATTAATGTTACTTAAATATTAATCCGGTGAGTAGGCAATTAATATTTATGAAATTTAAACTTACTAAGTGAATAGTAATAATAAACTAAGTTAATAGGTGAATATTAACTTTTAGAAACAAAAATTTAGATGGCAATTTTGAGTGTACGGTTGAGTCCAGATGGGTCGAAATAGTCAGAAAAGAGTGTCCATGGGTAGTAAATGGGTTTCGGGACATTTATAGACATATTTGATCCCGCATGAGAGTGTTTGGGCCCTTTTTATAAAACCCACAAGCCTAAAAACGGGATTGACTTAATAAACCCTAAAAGTGAAAGCGTGTGAGAGCCATGACTCATTTTAGAAAACCTAATCAAGTAGAGGACAAAAAAGGGAGCAATTAGAGAAATCTTGGGAGCCTAAATCAAGAACAAGTGTGGACATTCTTCATCAAATCCATCATCTACACCACGAGATTTAAACCCTAAAAATGTTTTAAGGCAAGTGGATAAATTGTTATAAATTTATAAGTATGATAATCAATTCATATTATAGCATGTGTATTCAAAGTCTGATTTGGGTGGGATGTTGTATGTAAATGGGGTTTTGGGTAAATTAATATTGTAGGCTTATTAATTGATTAACCATTGGTAAGATTCTTGTTAGAAACCAAATTCAGATTCATAAGTGGCAAATCTCGAGTAATTGTTGAGGTATTACTATCAATTTGAAGTCTAGAAGGAACACCACCTACGATACCCATTTCGGGATTTAGCTCAACTAATGTGTAATTGTTGAGTTTGAGGCTAAGAATGAGTTCGGATCTGCTAGACATGGGAGAAAAATCGCTTGGTTTACACCTAAGGGAATTTAGGTGGCTTAAAAGAGGGATTACAAAGCTTGAGGAATCATCTATGGCCGAATTTGTGGCTTAGAGAAGAAGTTGGTCGGGGCAGCCCTGTTAACCGCGGGCAACAACTATAAGGAGGGGCCATTTCGGTTAGTTTTGGTCTTATTTGTTTCTTTATTTTTTTTAAAAAGCCTCTAACAGATAATACAATAATGATTGAATGGAAATTTATGCTTAGGGTCTTTGGTAAATAATTATTTATAAATATTAACACATAAAAATGGGGTGTTAAATTTATTAGTGGGATTTGATAAAAAGGTGAATTATGGACCAAACGAGTGGGATCGAAATTATGGGTGAGATGTATACCATAATATTAAAAAAAATTAATTAATGAGAGATTAATAAAAATTGAGCCAGGATACTTGGGGTAATGTGGGCTAGTGCTACAGATTAAGTGCATGGTATAGCTAAATTAAATTTAATGTATATATATATATGGTAGTGTGATAGTATATATATGTATATTATGTGTTCTTAAATATCAGTAATTATTTGCGTGATGTGAGTGAATCCCTTGGCTTTAGGAGCAGGGTGATTATAGTCCCCCAGGTCATAGTGTCCGCGATTAGGGGTGAGATGTCTTGGGTATGATTATATCTCATTCCCAGTAGGAACTATGACCGCCTCCACTGCGTTTATTTGATTTCAGTGATTCGGAGTGCTAACTGGATCACGACATCCAGGTGGATGAGTATACTTGGACTGGTAGCATTTTAAAGAACATTCGGTGAGTTCCTACTCGGGAGGATGGTTATATATAATTGGTACATGTGTGTGAATGTTGCAAATAGTTGATACATATATATAGTGCGAATAAATATATATGGGCAAAATACATGTGGTGAATTGTATTGATTGTATAAAAATTGTGAGAATGTTATATGGCCCAATTGAAATAAGTTGATGCGACTAATGACTTATAATTCATGTATATTAAACTTACTCGGGTTAGAGTAGTGTGAGAGGTAGGAACTATATAACTAAACTAGTTACGGGGTAGATAGCTAGATGGGTTATATTGAAAGACGTTAGGTGTGCTCGTTAGTTGAGAAGTGAGTCAGTCCTCAAGAGAGTGCGACACTAACTTAACTATGAAGATCATTCATGCATTTTAATTTACTGCAATTTAATTCACTTGCTAAATATTTTCAAATGTTTTGGGTTCTAACCCTTGCTGTTAAATATATTCAAAACCTTTTAGGTGTCCTTCCACAGGGCGCCAAGCTTGATTCCATTTCAGGGTACGTAGCTACGGTACATGTGGGTGCTGCAGGAGTTGCATTAGACGCTTCTCTTATTCATGCCTAAATAGGGATAGTATATCAGTTGTACTTAGAGCATATTGCTCATGGAAGTTGTACTTTTACTTTGGTTCAGCTTGTATTGGCTATACTATTTCCTATGTTGGATTTATGTTGGTTTGTTTGTTCCAAGCCAATGTTTATTTAGCTAACACTTGTTTTAGACATTTGTGATATGTTCGGACTCTATTATATTGCATTGGTTATATTTGGATTCTCATTGTACTTATTGGTTTCAATTAATTTTTAAGATAAAATTTGGCACTGGCTTAATTAAATATTATATGGTTAGTAGTTAATAATGTTTCGACAATAATGCTAAGGATGAACCATATGGAAATCCCATTTTAATTTGATAAAGTCCTGATCAACCGGAATTTATTTAAGCGGGGTGTCATAGATGGCATCATAGCATCAGGTTCTAGTTGTCCCTAGGATCAGTACGGTATACTATAGTTTCAGCGTTGTGTTCTTTGATATAGAGCTCTATTATTATGATTTTTTACTCATCTTTATGTTTATTAGTTATCGTACTTATGCTATTTTGTATTTTTATTAACTGTCAACTAATACAACTCATTCTAAATTTTGAATGCCACCCAGGAGAGGGACCGATAGACCCGCGAGGGCAGCCGTTAGGAGCGAAAAGGGAGAGGCCCATCAGGAGCCCAATATTCCATAGCCAGAGGCCCCATAGGGGGTTATGTCCATTGAGAAAGTAGCAGACATTATGGCCAAGGCGGTCAATGCCTCCATGGCAACCATGTCAGCCCAGTTCCCTCAGCCCTAGCCCCAGCCCCTGGCTCCAGTAGTAGAGGCCCACCAGGGGCTATCTAAGTGGCAACGTGTCAGGGAGTCCTTTCAGAAGGGCCATCCCTCAGAGTTTCAAGGAGGTGCAGATATGATTCTAGCCTACTACTAGAGGAGGGAGATGCAGGGACATTTGAGCATGGTCGATTGTAGTGAGATTCAAAGACAGATGCTTGCGACATGCAGGCTAACTGGGGTAGCCTTGCAGTGGTGGGAGTCGACGATCACTATTGGAGAGAGAGATTCGATGATTATCGTGGAGTTTTGGGTGCGGTTCGACCGCAAGTACTTTCCTCTAGCTGTTGAGACCGAGATGAAGAGGAGGTTTCAGGAGGTGATTCAGGTTGACCGTTTCGTGGCCGAGCAGGAGGAGGAGTTCACCCATTTGGCTAATTTGGAGCCAAACTAGGTGAGCAACGAGGAGAGGAAGAAAGCTAAGATCGTGGACAGTTTGGCCTGGAGGATCAGGAAACACTTGATTAGGAACCCTTCTTTAGTGACCTATACAGATGTGGTCAATGTTTCTTTTCTTCATTATCAGGATAATCACTTCCATCTGAATGGAAACAAGAGGAGTGGAGAGCTGAGCCAGCCAGGCAAGGCAGTTGGGGGAGCGACTAGTGTAGCACAACATACTGGTAGTCCCCATAGGCAAGATACCTGCCAAGAGAACCCTGCAAAGAGATTTCTGCAAGGAGGATAGGGGTTCAGGCAGGGCCAACAGGGCCCGAATCAGCAATAAGTTCCTCAGGGCTTCCAGGGCCAAGGGAACAATGGGGGAGGCCAGCAGGGCCAACACCAGGGACAACCTCATCAGCACCAATAGGTCCAGCATCACTGGGGTTTCAGAGGTGCTACTTCGGTTGTGACTTGTTAGGCCATCTGAAGACGGACTGTCCACGGAGAGATAGGGTCCAGCAGCAAGGTTCCCACCAGGGACAACAGGTACAAGGGCCTCCAGTAGCACCAGCTCCACTAGCCCCACAACAGCAAGGGAAGTTACACTACAGGCGTGTGTATAACATCCGGGTGTTCTGATTCCACCAACACACGTCGAGGGTATATTTCTTATTCATGGACATGAGTGTAGGATTCTTTTTTATACTGGTGCATCACATTCATTCATTCGGACCAGATTTGCTAGAGTCGTTGGGTTATTAGATTCGGCCGACAGTGTTCTCATGTGTGTGGAGTCATCGATAGGAGGTGGGTCACTCATACACTTGATCTGTAGAGGTAGATATTATGATTGGGGGACTAAGTTTATCAGCACACCTCTTAGTGTTAGATATGGAGGGATACGATGTTATCTTCGGAAGGGATTAGTTAGTTGAATACAGAGCAATGGTGGATTATTTTGAGAGGGCCATATTGTTCTCCATTTTGGGACAAGAGATATTTGTAATGGAGATGCCTCTTCCCGAGGCAGGATCGCGCACTCATTTATACTACATTGAGGTGGAGACCTCATAGGAGGTGGTGATTCTGATAGACTTGATTCAAGTTATGAGGGACTGTGAGGATGTTTTTTAGGACATACTGGGGTTACCACCTAATCAGGAGGTTGAGTTAGTCATTGATCTTGCACCGGGTACAAGACCAATTGCTTGAGCACCTTACCGCATGGCCCCTTCAGAGATGCGTGAGTTGAGAGAGTAGATTCAACAGCTTTTGGACCAGGGTTTCATTCAATGGAGCACATCGTCGTGGGGTGCTCCTGTATTGTTTATAAAGAAGAGGGATGGCTTGCTCCGCTTGTGTGTCGACTATAGGGAGTTGAATAAGGTCACAATATGAAAAAAGTATCTGTTGCCTAGGATCGATGACCTGTTTGACTAGTTGAAGGGGCGACGTACTTTTTCAAAATTGATTTGAGATCAGGGCATCATCAGTTGTGGATTAGCGAGGAGGACGTCCATAAAACCTCTTTTTTTTATCGCGGTATGGATCCTACGAGTTCCGAGTGATGCCATTTGAGATCACCTATGCCCCAACAATGTTCATGGACCTCATGAACAGGGTTTTCAGAGAGTTTCTCAACCAGTTCATCATCGTGTTCATAGACGATATTTTGGTCTACTCGCGAACGAAGGAGGAACATGAGGAGCATCTGCGTATGGTTCTGCAGACATTACAGGATCACCAGTTATACGCCAAATTCAAGAAGTGTGGGTTTTGTCTACGAGAGGTGAAGTCCCTCGGCTATATTATTTCAGACCGGGGTATTATTGTGGATCCAATCAAGGTATCGGCGGTGAGGTAGTGGGGACAGTCCATGACACCGACTGAGATTCGTAGCCTTTTAGGTTTGGTTGAATATTTTTGGCTCTACATTAAGGGGTTTCTAAGATGACGGGATCGTTGACAAATTTGACTCGCAAAGGGGTTCCATTTGTGTAGAGTGACCAGTGTCAGTTAACTTTTGATGAGCTAAAGGATAAGTTGACATTAGCTCCCATACTTGCTTTACCTTGGGTAATATTGGAGTACTAAGTCTATACATATGTATCCTTATAGGGACTTGGGGGTGTACTGCAGCAGGAGGAGAGGGCTATAGCTTATGAGTCTCGAAAGCTTAAGACCCACAAGAGGAATTACCCCACCGATGACCTTTAGTTGGCAACAATCGTTTTTGCTTTGAGGATATGGAGGCACTACCTTCTGGGAGAGAGGTTCACATTATTCACGGATCATAAGTCACTTCAGTATCTCTTCACACAGAAGGATCTAAACATGAGACAGAGGCGATAGATAGAATTCGTGAAGGACAAATAGCTTGATATTCAGTATCATCTTGGTAAAGCTAACGTTGTGGTAGACGCATTGAGCTAGCGACCCACGAAGGACTTGGTAATGGTCTGGAAAGCGAAGTGGAGTGAACTTCGGCACGACGATGAGGTCGCTAGGGCATATATGGCAGTTTTAGCGATCACACCCGAGATTATCATGGACGTAGTGAGAGCTCAGGAAGAGGACCCATTTTGCCAAGATAGGGTGAGGTAGTTACTAGCAGAGGGTGCAGATTCCTACTTCATCAGCTCAGAGGAAGGACTACGCTTTAATGGGAGGTTGGTCGTGCCCGAGGATGAAGATTTGAGACATGTCATTCTAACTGAGTCCCATGGCTCTAGATTCGTGGTACATTTTGGTTGGGATAAGATGTACCAAGATATGAGGAGACAATAATAGTGGATGGGGTGAAATGAGACATAACATAGTTTGTCTCAAAGGTTATTGCAACCGCTTAAGATTCTGGTAAGGAAATGGGATAGCATCTCTATGGATTTCATTACGAGGTCACCAACATCACCGAGGGGTCACGATTCCATATGGGTGATAGTGTATCGATTGACCAAGGTAGCCCATTTCTTATCGGTTCGTACATACTTTTGAGACGATGAAGTATGCGAGGCTATTCATAGCAGAGATAGTCAAGTTGCATGGGGTGCGGGTTAACATTGTGTCTAATAGGGACAATACATTTGTATCCCACTTCTGAAAGAGTTTTCTGGAGGCTATGGGTATGGAGTTGAGGTTGAGCATCGCCTATCACCCCCAGACAGTCGGGCAAATGGAGAGGGTAAATCAGATGCTCGAGTATACGCTGAGGATGTGTATTCTAGACTTTGAGGGAGGTTGGGCAATACCTTCCATTGGTAGAGTTTACATATAACAACTTGTACCAATTCACTATTAGCATGGCCCCCTTTGAGGAACTTTATGGGAGACCTTGTCGTTCACCCTCTTTACTAGTTAGAGGCGGGGGATAATAAGCTATTGGGATCAAAGATGATTCAGGACACGTTCGCCAAGATTGAGTTTATTTGGGGATGTATTCGTATAGCCCAAGATAGGCAAATGAGCTATGCTGATGCAAATAGGAAGCATGTAGAGTTGGAGGTTGGAGATCAGGTATTGGTGCGGGTATCCCCCATGAAAGGGGTGATGAGTTTTGGTAAGAAAGGGAAATTAGCACCAAGGTACGTGGGCCCCTTCCTTATCATAGATAGAGTATGTCCCGTATCTTATCGATTGGGTTTTTCCGATCACCTTTAGTGGATACACGGCGTGTTTCATGTGCCATCGCTGAAGAAATATCGGAGGAGTTCGAGGGCGTTGTGGCACGTCCCACTTTAGGAGATTGACTTGCAGCTCGATATCTCATATGAGGAAAGACCAGTAGCTATCCTAGATTGCAGTGAGTACAAGTTACAATCTAAGGTTGTATCATTAGTTTGAGTTGAGTGGGGACATCACAGTGCCGACGAGTCCACTTGGGAGAGGGAGGATGACATGCGAGAGCAGTATTTAGGGTTATTCACCGCATGTACGATCTAATTTCGAGGACGAAATTCCCTTGCAAGGGGGGAAGTATGTAACACCTCCTATTTTTGGGCATTAATTAATTAATTAATTCGGTAAATTTTAATTTACTTGGTGGTCATAATTAATAGAATTAATTATATTAGTACTACTTAAATATCATTCCGATGAGTAGACGATTAATATTTATGAAATTTAAACTTACTAAATGAATAGTAATAATAAAATAAGCTAATAGGTGAATATTAACTTTTAGAAATAAAAATTTAGATGGCAATTCTGAGTGTATGGTTGAGTCCAGATGGGTCAAAATAGTCAAAACAAAGTGTCCGTGGGTAGTAAATGGGTTTCGAAACATTTCTAGACATATTTGAGCGCACATGAAAGTGTTTGGGCGCCCTTTCTATAAAGCCCACAAGTCTAAAAACGGGATTGACTTAATAAACTCTAAAGGTGAGAGGGTGTGAGAGCCACAACTCATTTTAAAAAACCTAATCAAGTAGAGGACAAAAGAGGGAGCAATTAGAGAAATCTTGGGAGCCTAAATCAAGAACAAGTGTGGGCATTCTTCATCAAATCCATCATCTACACCAAGAGATTTAAACCCTACAAATAATGTTGTGAATATATAAGTGTGATAATCAATTCATATTATATAATTTCTATTCAAAGTCCGATTTAGGTGGGATGTTGTATGTAAATGGTTTTTTGGGTAAATTAATCTTGCAAGCTTATTGATTGATGAATCATTGATAAGATTCTTGTTAGAAACCAAATTCAAATTCATAAGTGGCAAATCTTGAGTAATTGTTGAGGTATTAATATCAATTTGAAGTCTAGAAGGAACACCCAACTATGATACCCATTCCATGATTTAGTTTGACTAAAGTGTATCTGTTGAGTTTGATGCTCATAATAAGTTTGGATCTGCTAGACATAGGGGAAAATTGTTTGGTTTACACCTAAAGGAAGTTGGGTGGCTTAAAGGAGGGATTACAAAGCTTGAGGAATCGTCTATGGCCAAATTTGTGGCTTGGAGAAGACGCTTCCTGGGACAGCCCTGTTAATCGCGGGCAACAACTATAAAGAGGGGCCATTTCGATTATTTTTTGTCTTCTTTGTATCTTTATTTTTTTAAAAAGCCTCTAAGAAATAATACAGCAATGATTGAATGGAAATCTATGCTTAGGGTCTTTAGGAAATAATTATTTATAAATATTAACACATATAAATGGGGTGTTAAATTTATTAGTGAGATTTGATAAAAAGGTGAATTATGGACCAAAAGCGTGGGCTCCAAATTATGGGTGAGATGTATACCATAGTATAAAAAAAAATAATTAATGAGAGATTAATAAGAATTTAGACGGGATATAGACTCGGTGTAATGTGGGATAGTGCTGCGGATTAATTGCACGATATAGCTGAATTAAATTTAAAGTATATATATATATGGTAGTGTGATAGTATATATATGTATATTGTGTGTTATTAAATATCTGTAATTAGATATTTATAAAAGCATTACCCTCTAGTGCTATCATACAAGGTTACGCTATGTGGGTGTATCCCCTGGCTTGAGGAGCAGGGTGAGTATAGTCCCCAGGTCATAGCATCTGCGATTAGGAGTGAGATGTCTTGGGTATGATTCTGTCTCATTTCCAGTAGGAACTATGACCGCCTCCACTACGTTTATCTTCTTTCACTGATTCGGAGTGCTAACTCGATCAGGGCATCCATGTGGATGAGTATACTTGGTCTAGTAGAATTTTAGAGAACATCCAACGAGTGCCTACTCGGGAGGATTGTTATATATATTTTCTACATGTGCATGAATGTTGTAAATAGTTAATACATATATATAGTGCGAATAAATATATACGGGAAAAATACATGTGGTGAATTGTATTGATGATATATAAATTGTGAGAATGTTATATGGCCCAATTGAAATAAGTTATGCGACTAATGACTTATAATTCATGCATATTAAACTTGCTCGGGTTAGAGTAGTGTGAGAGGTAGGAACTATATAACAAAAATAGTTACAGGGTAGATAACTAGATGGGTTATATAGAAAGACATTAGGTGTGCACATTACTTGAGAGGTGAGTCGGTCCTCAAGAAAGTGCAACACTAACTTAAATATGAAGAGCATTCATGCATTTTAATTTACTGCAATTTAATTCACTTGCTAAATATTTTCAAATGTTTTGGGTTCTAACCCTTGCTATTAAATATTTTCAAAACCTTTTAGGTGTCCTACCACAGGGGCGCCAGGCTTGATTCCTTTTCAGTATATGTAGTTGCGGTACATGTGGGTGCTACAGGACTTTCATTAGACACTTCTATTATTCACTCCGAGATAGGGATAGTATATTAGTTGTACTTCGAGTATGTTGCAAATGCAGTTGTACTTTTACTTTGGTTCAGCTTGTATTGGCTATACTTTTTCCTCTGTTGGATTTATGTTAGTTTGTTTGTTCCAAGTCGATGTTTATTTGGCTAACACTTATTTTAGACATTTGTGACGTGTTTAGACTCTACTATATTGCGTTGTTTATATTATGATTCTCATTGTACTTTTTGGTTTGAATTAATTCATAACATGAAAATTGGCACCGACTTAATTAAATATTAGTTTGTTAGTAATTAATAATATTTCAACAATGATGCTAAGGAAGGACCATATGAAAATCCTGATTTAATTTGATAAAGGCCTGATCAACTAAAATTTAATTAAGCGGGGTGTCACAAGCATAAGAAAGCCCCAATTAAGAATGAAATTGACACAACAAAGGCATGGTGTCGGAAGGGAATTTTATTTCAGGAGACGAGGAGTTGCCCTGGGGGTAATCGACATAGGATCGATGCCTATGTGGTAATTCGAACGAAGAAAGGGAAGGAGAAAAAGGGCAATTGGACCATGGCCGCCACTATTTTAAGTAATGTCATCAATTCATTATTTATAATCACATACTTTTTTTATATTTCATTTAATCGCTTACTTTTTTGTTATTACAGGAAAAGCTTAAAGATGTCCACAACTCGTAGAGTGATGCCAACATGGCATCTCTGAGTATGGATGCACTTAGCCAATTGTTCTGGCGAAATCATAAAGGCCGTACTTCATGTGTTAGCTCTTGAGTGGGGAAGTCAAAGCTCATCGGGATTACGTCGAGCAATAGTGGATTATCACGCAAGGTTAACTAGTTGAAGACCAATTCAGACCAAAAGTTTAATAACATCGAAAAAACATGTAATAAATTTTTTTCGATGGTTAAGACAACTCTTCAAGGTAGATCTAGAAGAGACTTAGGTAAGGATAAGGAGAAAGTAGTGGATGAGGGAACCAATACTCCGTCTCTCTCACCCTCGTCGATAGACCCCTCATCTTCGTATGACTGATTCACCACCCCTCATCCCAATTCTCCAGACTCCATTTACAATTGGTTAGGAGAAATTCTATTTACCAGACTTACAGGGAGGCGATATAATTTCCAAAGGGTTAAGTGTAACACCCCGCTAAATTCTGGCATCGACCGCCACCCAAATTTAAACCGGACGTTAATAAATTAAATATCATCCTTAGCATGTGACAGATGTGAGTCATATTAATTTTAATCCACAAGATGAATATTTTAAATCAATCCCAAATATTTAGAACATCCAACTGATTTCACCAAAGTGCGATATGAAGTCCGTCACATGCAATCTCCAAATATCTCAATTATTACAATAAACCAAACCAAACTGAAATCTTAAGATAACTTTGGAACCGAAAGGCCCAATAAAACCCAAATGTAGTCTCACAATAAATACGACTGAATAGGAGAAGAACTAAATTACTAAAACAATAATATAGCTCCAACTGCACTTCCGAAGGATCTCCAATAATTTCTATGCAGCTACTCCAATTAAATCCCTGAAAATATTAGTCAACACGTGTGTCAGAGCCAAGGCCTTGAGCATGAATACTGGCTACTCCTTTCAAATAGGGTCCTTGAACCCAGACAATAGTGTTATACATATCGACCATAACAATAGAATCTTGTAATTAAAAGAAAGTCCATAATCCTTAACAATAAGTTTCTAATTACCCGCAAGGTTTAAATGTGCCACACCAATATTATTTTAAATTAACCCAAATCCCACGATGTTAATGTGTTTGAATTAACCAGGATGATTTGTTCTCACTTTATTATTAGGTATAGTGGTCCTCCCGCCACGAGTGATTTACACCAAAATGACATTAATATTACCAACACCCATCCCCTTGTCAAGTCCGCCGTCTGATCCGTTTTTATTCTGCGATCCTCGCGATATGACAAGGTTCCACACACACACACACACACATCCCCTTGTCAAGTCCACCGTCTGATACGTTTTTATCCCACGATCCTCACGATATGACAAGGTTCCACACATGATACGACATAAATCGCCCTCTGACCCGGTTAAACTATCGGTCCTGGACACATTATGTCTCCAATAAATTTTAATACCAGTTTTAGTCTTGCAGTATTAATTTTCCAAAATTTCTCATACTAGTTATTCACATAAATTTTCCCTAACCTTAAAAGCGATGTGAAAATCTTCAAAATATTCCTTAGTCCCAACTAAAGGTTCCCAAAATACAATTTTATCCCATCCTTAATAAATGATGATCATAACAATTTCACTTCACCTAGATATTAATCCTAGGTTATCACAACAACGGTAAATACAGAGAATTTGCCATCACCCTAATTTATATAACCCGCATAGATTTATATTAACTAGTACCATACCTAATTAGCATAAATCGCAACTAAGGCCCACTTATTAGTCCCATACCTAACAAGTGTACTATAACAAGGGGTGAAAACCAATTATCTGAAATACCAATGTTCCCGAAATATTCAATATTATAATATTTCATAAGTGACATAATTTACAATTTATGATAATTTTCTCAACAACAATAAATTCCCAATAAATGATTTTTAATCTAAATATGGGGAAAACAAAAACACGTAATTATTATGATTTTTCTGAATCATTATTAATTGTAAGTTCCATAATAGCTATTTATTTTCTAGCACAAGTAATTTAATTAATTTAGGAATTTTTACATAAACATCCAAATTAAATTACTAAGGGCTCCTCTACATGTATATGCCCACAATATCACCAACTAAGTAAATACAATCCAAATAATAAAAAAATTATAATTATTTGGTATTATTAATTATTTTCACAAAGCAGACCCATAATTAATTTCTTCAATATATTTTATTCTTAATTTATTTTAGAACAAATGAGTTTTAATGGAGGCTATAATCAAGACACATAACACTAAAGAAAAAGAATAGGATAAACATGCCTGATTGTTAGATGTTGAAATTGACGAGAGATTCGGGTTCTTCTCAAAAAATTGATTGAAAAACCCTCATGAACCACCTTGAAATATTTATGTTTTGACCCCCAAAATAAAGCTTGAAAATCTATTTTAATGGAGGTTTGGAATTTGTAGGTGGAAGATGATGATAAATTAGGTGGTTGGCTGCTAAGGGTTGGTAAGAGATGTGTGTTAGAAATCTAATCTCGAGCTTGCTTTATATAGGAAAGTTTGGGGGCTAAAAATATAAATAAAATTCTTTATTTCGTCAAAATGACGAACTGCTTCTGGCAGATTTCACTATGATCGATCGATCGACCCCCAGGCATCGATCGATCGATCAAGTAGATATTTTGATTCTGCCAGCATGTTAATTATAAGGGTTAAATCTTTAAACATTAATTAAAAATTCATTTTAACTTCGAATTCAACTCCTCTTGAAGTTTTATTTCTCTAAACTTATTACCAACATATTTAACCAATAAAAATTATAAAATTCAAAAATTTACTTTTCTCGAATATTCTAATTTTTATGTAAAAAATACTCATTTAAAAATCCGAGTTGTTTCATTGAGGGACCAGAGTATACGTTCAGGTTCCTTCGTGCATAACCGTCCACTGTAGCCTTATGAGGCTCGGGTCCTCATCACTAACGTTGTAGTGGGGAAAGAGATTAAAGCCCTACTATAAAATGAACAGTGTGGCGTGTGAAATATTGAGGGCGGTATTGGTTCTTATATTATATGACTTACCTTTCTCCTCCAACCTGAGAATGAATGAATATTCACTTGTTACGTAATAATTCGTATTTAACATTTAAATTCGGGTTAATATATTGTGTTCCTTATTTATATATGGTTAATGATTGATTATTATTAATATTGGTATTAATTGCTATTAGTTATTATTAAAATATATCATTGATTGCTGGTATAGGTTAAATAATATACTAATGGGTAGTGGCAGTGGCAATGGCCATACTGCCCAGTAGTTTTTCTTAATCTGCTACCCAGTTTTGTCATGGACTTTGACCGTGATAAGTCTGTGACTTGTAACGATCAAAATTTGTGACAATTTTTTCTTTGTCACTGTCAAAGTTCATGACAAACAACGACGTATCTCGAACTTTGACTGTGATAAGTTCATGTCAAATGAAACTTGTCATGGACTTTGACCGTGAAAAGTCAGTGATAAAAACAGTTGCACCCCCATTTATTTCATGGTCTTTAACAATGATAAGTTCAACTTGTCAAGTTCTATAACCGTGACAAATATCCTATTTCAGTGTAGTGGCTTCTTCATGTCATTGCTTACAATAGGACCTTTAAACATAGATGAATTAATTTAGTTTACATCTTTGGGATTTTGAGAAAAATCTCTAATAGATTTACCAACAAACATAGATGAATTGATTCAATTTGTATATTTTTTGGGGTCTAAAAAAAAGGTCTAGTAGATTTATTAAAGAACTTACCAGCTTTGAAGAGGATCGCAAAGTTATCAGATTTAAAATAAAATTTCAAGATGTTATAAGATTCATACACAATGCTCTTTTATGACACTCACAATAACCTTTAGCATCCTTATTAATGTGTTTCACCAAGGACTCATTTGCTAGAAAGCTCAAGCCACTGAACTGGTATTCCACATGTTACAAACAAAAACCATACTTATATTCTGTAATGAATTATTGGACTAGTTTAAGAAAGTATACCACAAACATATACCAATGGGGTGTTACCAAAAAAACATTTCTAATTTGGCAGTGACATGCCCAACACAACCATCCAAAACTTTATTGATATACACCTTTGTTGAGATATACATTTTATTAAGAAGGGTCTAAAATATACCTTATATACACTCTTGTTTAATCCTTCTTCATGTATCTACTATATGTAATACTTCACAATATACTTGCATTATAAAAAAAACCTAATAATAGTTCTAAAGCATTCCCATGATCCTAAATAATAAACCAACGGGGTAATTATATCTAGGTCCCATTTATCGGGTCAAGAAGCTTATAAGTCCGATTGACTTTTTAATAATCCCATAGGTCCTATTCCAACTTTTTAGGAAATTTTATCTCAATTTTACCCTTTTAAAACCAACCATCCGTAACTTCCTTGAGGAAGTTACATAAGTGGTTGGACTTTTTTTTTTAATCTTTAAATGATCATAACTTTTGATTCACAAATCCGTTTTTCGCAAAATTACTATTTTTGAAATCTGCTCGACGAGATCTATCAAACAAGATCCATGAAGTCTATAAAATTCCAAAGAAATTTTTTTACACAAACAGTAAACTTTATTGTATGCACTAGAATATGAAATAGTTTTATATATGTGACATTTCACAAACAGACAGTGACATTTACTATGGTAATACTACACAGTATATATACACATCCGGTGGATCCAAACCCTCTTTTTTCAAAAATACCTTATATTTAAAGGTTCGCGCTAACGGCATCCAATCCTTACCACCATTGTTGGAGCTTCAACGACCTTCGTCAGAGCTCCGATTTGGGGTGGGTAAGGGTGGCATGTGGTGCCGCTGGCGCGGACCTTTGAAAATAAGAGACTTTTGAATAAATGGGCTTTGGATCCACCGGAGTATCACGGGGGGCCGCTGGTGCGGACCTTTGAAAATAAGATTGGATAAATGGGATCGGGATCATTTGGAGCGCCAATTTGGGGTGAATAGGGGTGGCGCAAAACTTTAAAAATAGGAGCATATTGGATATATATATATATATATATATATATATATATATAATTTGTAAAAATGTCATAGATATTAAACTTTATTGTATACACCAGAAAATAAAATAGTTTTATATCTGTGACATTTTCACAAACAATAACATTTATTGTGATAATATATTTATGAAATAGTTTTATATATATAACATTTTCACAAACAGTAACATTTACAGAGTTAATATTACATAATATATATATATATATATATATATATATATATATATATATATATATATATATATATATATATATATATATATATATATAGAGAGAGAGAGAGAGAGAGAGAGAGAGAGAGACACACACACACACACACGGTAGATCCAAACCACTATTTTTTTTTCAAAATTACCATATTTTTAAATGTTTACGCTAGCGACATTCAATCCCCACTACTACCCACCCCCATTGTCGGAGCTTCAACGACTTTCATCAGAGCTATGATTTGGGTTGGTAGTAGTGGCATAGGGTGCCGCTGGTGCGGACCTCTGAAATTAAGAGAATATTAAATAAATGGGGTTTGGATCCACCGAAGCTCCGATTTGGGGTGAGTAAGGGTGACATTGAGTTAGGTTTATATCTATAACATTTTCACAAGCATTAACATTTATTGTGTTCATATAACACAGTATATATATATATATTTTGATATTCAAACCTCTTTTTTCTGATATTATCTTATTTTTAACGGTCCGCGCCAGCGGCATCCAATCCCCACCCCCTTTATCGGAGCTACAACAACCTTCACCAGAGCTCTGATTTGAGGTGGCATGGGATGCCGATGTAACATTTTCACAAAGAGTAACATTTATTATTTGTGAAAATATTACAGATATAAACCTAATCCAATGCTACCCCTACCCACCTCAAACTGGAGCGCCGGTGTATCCAAACCCATTTATCTAATATTCCCTTATTTCCTAAGGTCCGTGCCAGCAGCACTCCATGTCACCCCAAATCAGAACTCTGATGAAGGTTGTTGGAGCTCCGACAATTGGGGTTGGTGGTGGTCAGGATTAGATACCGCTAGCGCGGGTCGTTAAAAACAAGACAATATTAGAAAACAGAGGTTTGGATCCACCGTATATATATATATATATATATATATATATATATATATATATATATATATATATATATATATATATATATATATATATATACACTGTGTCACAGTAAATGTTAACGTTTGTAAAAATGTTATAGATATAAACCTAACCCACTGTCACCCCTACTCACCCAAAATCGGAGCGCCAGTGGATCCAAACTCCATTTATCTAATATTCTTTTAATTTTAGAGGTCCGCGCCAGCGGCACCCTATGCCACTACTACCCACCTAAATCATAGCTCTGATGACAGTCGTTGAAGCTTCGACAATTGGGGTGGGTAGTGGTGGGGATTGAATGTCGCTAGCGTAAACCTTTAAAAATATGGTAATTTAAAAAAAAAAGAGGTTTGGATCTACCGTATATATATATATATATATATATATATATATATATATATATATATATATATATATATATATATTAACTCAGCAAATGTTACTGTTTGTGAAAATGTTATATATATTGTGTAATATTAACTGAGTAAATGTTACTGTTTGTGAAAATGTTATATATATAAAACTATTTCATAAATATATTATCACAGTAAATGTTATTGTTTGTGAAAATGTCAGAAATATAAAACTATTTCATTTTATGGTGTATACAATAAAGTTTAATATCTATGACATTTTTACAAACTATATATATATATATATATATATATATATATATATATCCAATATGCTCCTATTTTTAAAGTTTTGTGTCACCCCTATTCACCCCAAATTAGCGCTCCAAATGATCCCGATCCCATTTATCCAATCTTATTTTCAAAGGTCCGCGCCAGCGGCCCCCCGTGATACTTCGATGGATCCAAAGCCCGTTTATTCAAAAGTCTCTTATTTTCAAAGGTTCGCGCCAGCGGCACCACATGCCACCCTTACCCACCCCAAATCGGAGCTCTGACGAAGGTCGTTGAAGCTCCAATAATGGTGGTAAGGATTGGATACCGCTAGCGCGAACCTTCAAATATAAGGTAATTTTGAAAAAAAAGGGTTTGGATCCACCGTATATATATATATATATATATATATATATATATATATATATATATATATATATATATATATATATATATACTGTGTAGTATTGGCACAGTAAATGTTATTGTCTGTTTGTGAAAATGTCAAATATATAAAACTATTTCATATTTTAGTGCATACAGTAAAGTTTACTGTTTGTGTAAATTTTTTTTTTTGGAATTTTATATCCTTCATGGATCTTGTTTGATAGATCTCGTCGAGCAGATTTCAAAAATAGTAATTTTGTGAAAAACGGATTTGTGAATCAAAAGTTATGATCATTTGAAGATTAAAAAAAAAGTTCAACCACTTATGTAACTTCCTCAAGGAAGTTACGGATTGTTGGTTTTAAAAGGGTAAAATTGGAAAAAAAAGTTCCAAAAAATTAGGAATAGGACTTATATGTAAGAGAAAAACATGATGGGACTAGAATGTATATAAGAACGTCTAATAGGATCTTAACGTAAATGCCCTAAACCAACGCCCTACTTATAAGATTCTTCAAACCAAATAAAATGATATACCTCTTAGCGCACCCGTATTATGTACCCGATTGACCCACTTTTCGGGTAGCATGTATCAACTTAACATAATTAAATCATGGAAAAAAATAGCCCACGTGGGAATAATTTAGATAGAAAAGATGTACATTCCATATTAAGCTTAAAACGAAAATGGAAATACCATATAAAACAGTGCCAAATGGTAGGCAAATTATATGCTCCAATTTCTTACTGAAAAATGTAGTAAGCCTACAAAATCAATGTAACTGTAATGGTTCAGAACCAAAAAATTCTTACTTACCAGAATTTGTTTTGAAATACCAACGATCATACAAATGAAGGACATTATTGGTATTGTAACCAAATTAATTTAGTAAATTATCTTCCTGCCTTCATAAGGTGATAATGTTGCTTGGAATAAATTTGTTACTGACTCTAGGCCACTAGTTTAATATTACATTCAGGCCACACTATCCAATATATACTTTAGTTCAGATGTTATAGAACCATTCAATTTGTGTACCACTTCTCTAAGGATCCGTTTGATTCGCAAATTTGTCATGGCAAATGTCAAATTAGTGGGCAAATATGACATTTGCCCACTTTTTGATCTGTTTGATTCACAAATTTGTCATGGCAAATGTCAAATTAGTGGGCAAATATGACATTTGCGTGTCTACAACCCATTTGTCAATGTACAACACCTCTAATGCATAAAAAGTGGGCAAATTTTGCTTTACTATTTGGGAAAGAATTATTTGCCAAACAATTTGTCACTTTTTACAAGTGCTTTTTTTATATTTTTATGCTAAAATATTTTTAAAATTATTTTACAAACTATTTTAAATAAAAAACGGTTTTTAAAAAATGTTTTAAAACTGTTTAAAAAAATATTTTTTTAAACTGTGTTTATTAACAAATGTTTTATAAAAATTGTTTTTGAAATGTTTAAAAAAAACTGTTTTAAAAACTGTTATAAATAAAAAAAATACTGTTTTATAAAAAATGTTACAAAAATGTTTTTAAACTGTCAAAAAACTGTTTTAAAAACGGTTTTAGAATTTTTTTTATAAAACTGTTTTATTAAAAACTTGTTTTAAAACTATTAAAAACACTATTTTAAAAGGTTTAAAAATTGTTTTGAATAATTTAAAAACTGTTTCGAATATTGTAAAAATTATTTTAAAAAACGGTTTTATCAAAAAATTTATAAAAAAACTGTTTTAGAAATGTTTTAAAAATTATTTAAAAACTTTTTATAAAATATTTAAATAAACTAATTGGATTGACTTTAATTTCGCCTAATTGTTGTTTGATAGCTTCATGTGAAAAAACTAGGTGCCATCTCCATTTTTTCCCACTTTTGAATCAAACGGACCCTAAATGTTTGTTTTCCAGTGGTATTGGGATAAAATAACAAGGCGGGACAGTGACTAAACCACATATGGAGATGGTTAAACATGTTAGAATTATTTTTAAAGAATAATTCTATACAATATGATCCGTAATTAAATTAATACTAAGAGTCACTTTAGTTAATGAAAGAGTACTCCAAATACTAAGAGTCAAAATGACTCTTGATTATCTTCCTTGATGGACAGTTAAGATTAAGTGACTATTGGAGATTTTGGTCATGTCCCTCCATATAAATAAGTGAATGATTTCCATCATTCAGACACATAAAAAGACAACATAACTTAATTATAGGATAAGGGAGAAAAATTCAAAGACTCAAGTTTATGAAATACTATTTTGGATATAAAAGAAGATCCAACCATCGGAACATGCTGAAATTGGTGTATGTTCTTGCCGTATATAAGAGGAAGTCATGGTACGAAATTCAGTCCGATCGAAAATATCTAAGGTTGACTGCTTCGTTAATGTTTCCATTTGTGACAAGATGAAGGTATTTCATTTTAATATTATTTTGTATTTCTCATAATAATTGTATGTGATAATCATGTTGATCTAAGATCCTAATGTTAGATATGTAATACATAACGTTTGTATTATTAAATAACAAATAATATATATAATTTGATATTCATATGCGAAATTTCTGTATCCATACAAAACTGTTAATTATGTGTTCTTTAATTTATGTTTACATGTGGTATCAGAGAAATAGGTTTCTGATCGCGTGATTGTCGATTAAGAGTTTTTGCCTATAAATGAATTCGGGTAAAAATAATATAATATATATATATATATATATATATATATATATATATATATATATATATATATATATATATATATATATATATATGAATTATTGAATTTTCTTAGCGACAAATTTTGTATTTTTACTCGGAATATTACGAAATTCGCATGGTCACTTGGAAACGTCGAAATAAACAAAATCCATTGTAAACAATAGGCACTGCCCTATCTCGACGATTTGACATTGTTTAGACCCCTAAAAATGCGTTTTTGCCATTTTTGGTAATAATGTCAACGCTAATAACTCTCCCCTAAAAATTAATTTTACGATTCCGCGAATTGGAGAGTGATCTTGAAGAGATTATTTATGTTATTGTAGTGATAACTCAAAATTTTCCATTTTTGGAAATATAAATTATTTTTTCATGTTTTATGATATAAATCACTACATATAATTTTTATCATTAAATGATTATTCTAATATTTATATTATGTATTGGCCAAAAGGTTCGATATAAAGTTTTGAATATTAGATTTATGATTAGGGGGTTTGACAATAAAATTTCGGTATATTAGATTATTATGTATAATCTATATTTGGTTGCAAAAATGTCATAATATAATTAAGAATTAATGTTTCGCTAATATTTATATGATCTTAGATTGGGAAGATATCAAAGTGTCATAACTTATAGCAGTAAATATTAGTTTATTGTGTATGCATCTATATTTGAACCTTTGATTATCCATTAAGTTTTGCGCATAATAATTTTTTTTAGGGTATTGATTTTTATATACATTATGTAATATGTGTGTGCGTGTACATGTCATGAAAGTAAATTTTTTGCACACTCTATGAATTACATATTTAAGCACAATTAAGGATAAATAAATTTAGGATATGTGTGAACGCATCACATAAAAGAAAATTTTCATAAAAGGAGATTTTGTGCACCAAAATTTATGACCAAATTAAAATTGGTTTTAGTTCCCTTATTGTGATTTTATTTTGTGACAATTTTAATTATGTGTTTAAATCCATTTATGTTATAAAACTATAAATCTGAATATTTTTAGACATTTTCAGTTTTCTTATGCCTTTAATAAGCAATGATTGAGATTAAAATTATCGATTTACCTGGGATTGATGAATTTTTTATCAATCCGACAGGATTTAATCATGAACAATCACCATTTTTTTAGTGATGAACATTGTTATGACTATTTGAACACGTTTAAGCTCTCAAAACCTTAAATTTGTCATTTTTGGTATTAAAGTTGACGGCTATTTCTTTCTTCATTTTTTAAAAAAATTTCTTATTGGGAAGATTATTTTTAAAAGTTTTCTTATAGTGGTTACTCAAATTTTTCATTATTGAAAATTATGGATTTCTCCATTTTACGTATTTTAATAAATACATCCGTTGTCTTATCATTTTTTATTGTCATAATATTTTCGGTATATACCAAATATTTTTATGAATATTATAGTTATTATTAAGGTTTTGATATTAATATTTATATTAGATTATAATTGATGTCCATTAAAGTACGTTAGTCTATAATTATAAATATTAAATTAATTTGTATAAATTTGGCTGTCAGTGAGTTCAAATATAATGATGAATGTTAGACTGTTGATGCAATGATAATGAAGCTTGTTCATTATAAGATTGACCAAAAGGATAATTTCGATTATCAAATGAACATTAATGAATAATTTTTTTTTCTCCGTTGATGCAAAAAACTAGAATAGATATAATTTTTTAATCATAGATAAATAAGTAAATAGAAGAGACAAATAAGATTTTTAAAGTGGTTCGGCTGAAGGAAAAAGCCTACGTCCACTGTCTTGTATTGCTTATTTATCACTTGGATTATATTTCGATACCCTTTGCTGTAGGGATCAGAATATATTTATAGCCCTCTAGGGAGGGATAAAGAGTCAGAATGTTAAAGGATGGAATGCCTTTACAAATTAGGCATTTACATCGAGACATAATGTTCATAATGTATATGACTGTTGGCGCTTTGCTGACCAGGTTGGTCGGTCTTCCTGCTATTGGTCGTGCTCCTTTAACTGTTGGTCGGCATTCCTGGACTTGGTCGGGTAATTATGCCTTGATGACAAGGACTAGTGCCATGTTGGATAACATAGGCTTAGTTCTTATTGGTCCACATAATAGGGTAATTTTTTGTATCAACAGAAGCCCCCAATGTTTCATGCTTGACGCTTTTGTGAAAGTATGGAACATTTAGTTCTAAAGTTGCTCGGGCAACGGTTCTGAGGCTTGGTTGGCTACTGACTTTCCACACTTGTAAAATTGTTGGATTAACCGATGATATATAACATGGATGGCATTTTTGCAATTATCCATAGTTATAACTAATCATTTTGGGGGAAAATACGTCTTTTTAGATTAGCCGCCAAAATTTCAATTGACGTTTCCCTTTAATCATTATCTTCACCCGCTTTTGAGGTAATCTATAAAGGCGGTAAAATCTCGGTTAACTTCTACCTCATACCTTTTGATTTTTACTGCTATCTCTTGAGCTTTTCGTGCGATCATTCTTTTTGTCCTTCAGTTCTTGCTGAATCCTTAAATCGTTGTAAGAGTCCTCTTTCTTTTTCCTTTTCTTCATCTTCATACATGGTTTATTCAGTAGTTTCTCTAAATGAATTTAGGAACAAATGGAATATCCTTTCATGGGTGGATTTGGAGCTTCCTAGTCCTCCTACATACCTTTTTTTGTTATTTGAGGGCCGTTGGCTCCCTTTTATTTTCATTGCTGAGCGTGGGTTCACTTTTCCCCCAAACCCATTTTGCCTTGAGTTTTGTCAATATTTTGACGTGGTCCCTGCTAGAGTAGCCCCCAACACTTGAAGAGTAGTTAATGGGGTTTATAGGTTAAATCAACTCCATGGGTCCCATATAGGCATCCCTGAAATTATGTTTTTCTATAAGTAGGCCACTAGGGATAATAATTGTTATTTAAAGATTACGACTATAAATAGGGCTTTAGTAGTTAACCTCCAGACTCCAACAGAGATTACTTTGATCATAGATTAATTGCTAAGAATTGGCAGTATACAGCCATGACAGGGGATGCTGTATACGAGGGGCCAAGATGCACTCAATATGGCAATGGGATAGGTTGCAACATTTTGCATAACTTTTCTTAAAGATTTTATTAAGTTTGACACTAACTTTTATCCTTTTTCTTAGTTGCAGTTGATCGGAAGAGGAAGTGTCCCAAGGAAAGCGATATTAATCTCACCGAGTTGAAATTTCTTTGGGGCGTTCATCAAAAGAGAGGAGAGGAGTATGCTAGGTCTGCATCGTATTTGTTGGAGTATAAAGACTCCATCACATATTTTATTGTTCGCCCTTTTGTTGTTGTTCCTTCCTTGGTGATTGACCTTGATCAAGACATAATCTCCACTTCTTATTCCATTGCATCTGACAGTGGTGAACTTGTTGTATCCTCATCCTCTTAAATTGTCTCGGACCTGCCTCTTGCCGCAGCTATAGTGAAAAGAAAGCTCCCCAACATTTTGGGAGCTATTGGTACTACTAGCTCCACAAAACCTACTGCTGGTGGGGCCAAAAATACGAAAGAGGCTAGGAAGAAGCCCCTAACTAAGAAGAATAATGATGCCCAGTACAAGCGCTTAAAGAAGGGTCTTCCTTTCAGGTTGGCTGAAAGATCTTATACTGGCGCCAACTAACAAGACTTGGTAAATTTATCCGATTCTGGTTCATCCATGGCCATTGGCCCTAGTCTGGCCAGATAATTAATAAAGTCTGGCACTCTTCCAGACCATAAGGGTGCTGCTTCTGCAATGTCCCGATCTAAAATTTCTGAAAGGGCTGCTTAGGGCCTTGCTTTGGTAAGTAATGTTAACTTTTATCCCTTTTTATTCATATCTTTGATAGTTCTTATACTAACTTGCTCTAATTTTCTTTTTGCAGTTCTTCGTTGATTTTAACCAAATGCTGCGAAAGGATGATGTCCTCCATTCTTCTTCGAACGAGATAGAGGAGGCATTTGAAGAGCTTAAGAAGTCCTTGATTGAATCCCACAACCATTGGTGAATGAGCAGAAGAAATGGGAAAACAAAATAAAGACTGTAGAGAATGATGTTGCAGTTGCTCGGGGGCAGGTTGTCGATCTGCAAAAAAATTTAGATGCTAAGAAGGCCAGGAGGTTAAAGGCCAAAGAGTCTGCATTCAACAAAGGCTGGGAGAAGGCTATTGGCACTGCCTCTAGATAAATTGAGTTTTCCAAGAAGAAGTGCTTTAAGGATGGATGGTCAGCAACTCTGACGGAGGTCGGCATTGCCTAAAACTCTGAGTTATTCCTCAGACATGATCTTGGTTCTCCTCTCAACATGGATGATGAGGTAGATGATAATGGAGGGTCAGATGATTCTACTCTTATTTTGGGTTCTTCCAACTAGAAACAGGTAGCTGTAGTTAATTCTTCACTCCCCCTTCTTCTGAGCAAGTCACTCTACTTATTTCTGCTCCTTCCCAAACTGGGGCCACTTTTGACAGAAAAAAGGTGTTGACCTGCTTGGCGACCTATTTTGGTTTTCTCTTTATCTGTACTTTTACTTTATACTTCATGTTAATGTACTTTTAATCAAATTTTTATTAATGAAAATGAACATTTCTTTACACTTGTCCTCTTCGTCTGTTTCAAATTATGTATTCTGTTGTTGATTGAAATTTTTTCTTACTCTTTATAGTTCATGGATAAATGGGATCAATTCTCCTCTACTGACTCCGAGCTCCTTCAAAGATCTAATGATCTCTTCAAGGTTGATCATATGACTTAGTCTGGGGAATATTTATCTAACTTGCTCGACGATGATGTATCAGGTCAAGATAAAGAATCCTACCTATACTTAAAGTGTATCCTTAATCGACTAGTGGCCAATAATGTGGCTTATTGTGAAATGATAGAAGAACTTCAAGAAGATCAAAAGGAGGCTAAAGCTCATCTGCATGCTGACTATGAGCAGAAGTACAAAGCTTTAAGTGAAGGTTAGGGTTTTGAGTAGAAGTTGGAAAAGCACATGTTTTACTTTAGGAGGTAGGAATTTCTACTTAATCGCGAAATAGAGGAGGCTAGAGCCATTGCCAAGCTGCTGGAAGAAGAGAATAATAACTTGAGTGAGGAATTGAATTCACTGAAGGTTGCTTCTTCTTCTACTACTGTTTTTACTAATGACGGGGTTTATTTCCTAGAGACCGAAAGTACCAAATTGAGGGAAGAAGTGGAAGCACTGAAGAAAACTAAGTCTTCTTCTTCCTCCTGAGAAAAAGTTAAACATAGTCGAGCTACTGCATATGAGGCTAGGACCCAACAAACACTATCTAACCGGGTTGCTTAATTGAAAGTGAAGAATTTGGCCATTGCTGACATGTCCTAGAAGATTCAGACCTAAGTCGAGCAACCTTTTACTCAGTATTCCCAATTACAAGCCAAAGACGGAATACTAAAAAATTGCATCACCAGGTTGAGAGGCTAAATTTTTGAATTTCATAAACAGCCTAGGGAGATCTAGATTGAGGGATATAATGAAGCCCTTGGTCATTTTGATGAGCGATTCAAGCAAGCTCAGAATGAAGGCTACAAATGGGGCTGGATCAACTGCTTGACATTTATGAAGGTGGATCAAAACAACACTCTTTGGAATTGGTATGATCCTGTCTTATTGAACTATGAAGATCCTCTTTTCAAACTGAATGTTAATTAGATTACTGTCAACATAATTACCCAGTGCCTGATATCAAAATATTTAGGGGATTATGGCCTTCATGACGAGCTAGAGATTGTTCTTCCTCCTCATCTACAAGATACACTAAGCAACAATAATAGAATAATGCTTCAAGACTTTAATTTTATTAACTCCCCTTATACATTAGATTATCCTCTAGCAGGCATGGAACTAGCATAAAGCTCTTCTAAGGCTGAGGGGAAGCGTCCCTTAGAATAAATTTTATTCCTGTAATTCAGTTGTGAGTAATATAATGTAATGATTATTTAAATGAATGAAATATTTGATTAACTTATCTTGTCAATCTCTGAATGTGAATGTATTCTTCATTTTATTAGTTCTATTAACACACTTAAGCTTTTGCCCAAGTTTAGTGTCAATTACCAATAAGATCATAGGTTCTACCAGTACACTTAGATTAAAATCCAAGTTTAGCACTAGTTACCCATGTATTTCCATAGGTTCTACTAATGGACCTAAATTTTTAGGTTTTGCATTAGTTACCAGTGGTGACCAGGCGTGTGTGGAATATGTGTCTATATTCCTTTTTAGGAATCTTCACAACGTTCTTCCTTCATTTTGCCCAGTTGGATAAAATCTTATTTTATCCTTAACTGCATTGACCAAGTTTTTTGAGGACTTAAGATCCTGATCTACTTGGGTTTTTATCTGCTGTCAATCAAGTATGTAACTTTCAACTTTCATGATCAATTGTATAGTAGTGCATGGGACTAGTACTCCCAAAAAATTTGAAAAAGAAATGGAGGAAATCATCATTTTATTGATACTTAAATGATAAGAGTACAATATACTTCATTAAACATTACTGGTAATACTTCCTAAGATGCTCGGCATGCCATGGATTCTTGAATTCTTCTCCCTCCAAAGTTTCGATTCTATAGGTACTTGGTTGGACGACAGCTGAGATATGATATGGCCTATACCAATTAGCCTCAAGTTTATTGTTCTTCTGGATTACCTTCTTAAGCACATAATTTCCTTCCTTTAAGTTAGTCGGCTTCATCATTTTATTATAGAAACGCATTTTCTTTGTTGGTAAGCAGCATTCCTCAAATAAGCGTCTTCGCATACTTCCTCCGGCATATCTAAATCCAATTTTCGCATCAGGTCACTTATAGGAAAGCTTAAGTTCAATACTCTATGGGATGGGAGGACTAATTTGGCTAGTATCACTGCTTCAATCCCAAATGCCAGCATGTATGGAAATTCACCAGTCGCATTCCTTGGAGTTGTTCAGTATGCCCACAGAACAGATTGCAGCTCATTAATCCAATTCCCCTTGGAATCATCAAGTCTTCATTTCATTCCATTTAGTAGAGTTCTACTCATAACTTCAGTTTGACCATTGCTTTGAGAATGACCTAGAGCAGAGTGCAGCTTTTGGATATTGGACTGGGTATAATAGGTGGAAAATTCCTCATTATCGAACTGTGTGCCATGGTCTATTATGAAAGCATAAGGCAACCCATATCAACAAATAATATTCTTCCAGATGAACTGGTATACTTTCTCATACAATATGTCTATCAAGGGCTCTGCCTCAACCTAGTTTGTAAAGTAATCCCCAGTAACAACCCAGTACTTAAATCTTACTCGGGTGGTCAGCAGAGTCCCGACAAAGTCTATTCCACAATTTGAAAATGGCTAAGGTAAAGTGATTGGAGTCAGAACAGCCTATGGAGTTTTGTGAAGGTTGGAATACCTTTGGCACTTGTCACATCTTCTAGCAAAGGCTGTGCAATCTGCTCGCATAGTGGGACAATAGTATCCATGCGTATTAATCCATTATAATAATGATTTGCCTACTATGTGAGCTCCACATGATCCTTCATGTAGTTCCTGGATCAAGTCTTCAACCTCTGTTGGGCTAACACAATGCTATAAGCTAGCTTTCAGTCCTCTCTTTCATAACTCCCCTTTGCCTAACACATATCTTATTATTTTATACTTTAGTTTTTTGGCCCTAATCGAATCTACTGGAAGGGTTCCTTCTTCAGTATAAGCTCTGATGGGATCCATCTAAGATGGCCCCATATCCACTGTGATAAAATTAATCATTAGGTCTTCGTCTATACTCCCGTTCACTAGAATCTCGATGGGAATATCAATTCTAATTGCTGATGCTAGCCAAGCAAGTGCATCTTCCCAGGCGTTCTCCAATCTTGGAATTCTGCCCATCTGAATAGCTAAAAATTTTACTATGACACTTAATTCTTTGGTCATATATTTGGTCAATAGCTCTCCTTTAGCTCCATACAAATTCAGTATTTGATTCACCACCAATTGAGAATCATTGTATGCCACAACTTGCTCGGTATTCAGAGATTGGGCCAAACTTAAACCCACAATGAGAGCTTCATACTCCACTTCATTATTTGAGGCCTGGAACTGAAATCGCAGAGAATATTCAATATATATCTCATCAGGACTGATAAGTATTATACCTGCTCCACAACCCGTTGCATAAGATGATTCATTAACATACAAGTTTCCTATTAGGAGATTGTCATCAAATGCTTGGTCTGTCAAAAACCCATAGTGGAATGTCTTTCTCCTCGCTTCCTCATACTTCATGGACATCTCATGTGCTCTGGAAGAGGAATCATGTAGGTCAGTAGTGATTTCTTCTGATTTTTCCTCCGATGATAGTTGTTCGGCAATAGCCCTAGTTAGACTATCCATTCCTATGTATTGTTCAGCCTGCATTCCCTATTGCTCAGGGACCTCAGGATAAGTGAATTCAGTAATGAAATCTTCCATAACTTGGCCTTTTAAGTAAGACCTTGGTTTGTATATTATATCATATTCCCCCAACTCTACTGCCTAGTACATCAATCTCCCATACTTCTCCGATTTGTGCAAGGTTTGCCTAAGAGGCATATAAGTGTACACCACAATTGTATGGGCTTGAAAGTAGGGATTCATCCATCTGGACGCCTCAATCAATGCCAATCCTAACTTCTCCCGGCATGGGTATCTGATTTCTGCTCCTTAAAACTTCTCAAGGCGTAGGTATCTGATGTTTTCTCCTTAAAAAGCTTTTCTGGTGTAGTAAACTGGTTTTTGGACTCCATTATCTTCTTGAATCAAGGTAGAACTTACAGCTGACTTAGAAACAACTAAGTACAAATACAACCTTTCTACCAAAATTGGTCGAGAAAGCAATGGGGGTGACCCCAAGTACTTTTTCAACTCTAGAAAAGCCTTTTCGCACTCGTCGTTCCATTCAAAAATATTTCTGAGCACTTTAAAGAATGGTAAGCACCTATTAGTTGCTCGGGACACAAATATGTTTAAATTTGCTGCTCACCCAGTTAGCCTTTGTACTTCCTTCTTACAAGTAAGGAACGACATTTTAATCAACTAGTTGTAAACCCGCGCGATGCACAGGTGAGATCATTGTGTACGCGTGATTAAAAATATATATGTTTTTTGAAAAAAAAAATTATCATTTCAATTGCAACGTAGGTTTTAATATTTTTTTTTAATATACATACTTAGTTTGACATGATGATGAAAATGAATCCATAAAGTGATCCCATCAACAATTGCCAATAAATCTAGAATCCATTAAAGTGATCCCATCAACAATTGCCAATAAATCTAGAATCCATTAAAGTCACATGAAACAGATAGGTTTGCGTTTAGATTATACATTGCAAAAAATACATTACTAAAAGACCACATAGACGCTATAAAATTTATACACGCATACAAAATGTCGATTCAATAATAATTTTTTTATTTAATTCTAATACTCAATGACCATAATTAAAAGGGATGTCAATATCCAAATAACTAAAAAAATAAAAAAATTGAGGAACAAAGGAAAACTAAAAAAGAAAAAAACACACATTTCATGAGCATTCACCAAATAAGTTGGTTGAATTAAAACCTCCACCCGTGTTCAATACATTCGAGAAAACAACAACCCATCACCACCACCAACATCACAAATAGATAAATTCCACATTTCATTCTCATTATTTCCCACAAATAAAACTTAAAATTTAAAAAATATCTTATTTTCTCAACACCCCACACTTCTCTCCACTAAATATTAAAAAAAAAATACTTAAAAATCTGAAAAATATTTTTAAAAAATACAACAAAAACTGAATAAATATTTTAAAAGGTTTGAAAGATGCCGAAAGTTGTACCTTAGTAATAGCTGTAGCTTTATTAAATAGCCTTTTCCCAGACACGTCATTTTTTCTGCAAGGCCCATACCCATGACCTGCAAGTTGTCTTTCCCACAGCTACGACATAGCCATTCCCACATGACCGTTCAGAAAGTCCGATTTCTTTCACTAGCACCACCTACGCACCAAAAGCCATGCCCACGGTGTCATTACTATTTTCCCGGTCATCCTGCGCAGTCACAGCAGGCGTCGCTGATTGCGACGGCCTTCTAATCTCTCTACTCGATGACTTGTTCTGCTAGGTTCCTTCCTTTGCAGCGATTGTAATAACTGAATCAATACTACCACCATCTATCTCACCCAAAGTGCCTGGCATGACATGGTTTTCCACCGGACAGACCTCCAAGTCCATAATTTCTGATGTCCAGCAGGTTTTCGACTTTGATTGGTCATGGGTTGAATGACAGGGGTCGGAGGTTTAAGATTGCAGTGTGGAGATCGGGTGGGCTATGGTTTTTCGGATTTGGGTCTCGGGACGGAGCTTTGTGGGACAACTAGTTTGGGGGGGGGGGGGGGGGGGGTCACCGGTGATCAGCGGTGGATACAGGATTTTAGTCCAACCTGGGATAAATCGGTTCAAAATTACATGTGCAAAAGTTTCGACTGTTGTCGGGGGTTCGGGGGCGATAGCCCCCGAGGCGATTTTTTTTCGAGTTATTTCTAATTTTAAACAAATTATAGCTTTACAATGCCCAAACAATTACTCTCAATCATTATTAACAATTTGAGAGTGCACAAACATACATAAAAATTACAAAAATTTGAGAGTACATATTTAAAAATTTCTCCATATGGGGAATTACACAAATTTCTATATACACAACACAAATTTCAGCTTCGGATACGACTTGTGTGTTGTCTCCTCTTTTTCGTTTAAAAAATTTCTCCATGACTTCCTATTCAAAAAATACCACATATTTTAGACTACATTTATCACCACATATTTGAAAAAAAATAATAAGGGCATATATTTTTGGGACACAAATTACAGAAATTTGACATTTTCCCCCAAATTACAGAAATTATAGAGATTTTTTTGGAGAAATTACAGAAATTTGACATTTTTTTGAGAAATTGTATGAAAAATATATACCCTTATTTTTGTACAATTTCTAAAAAAATCATAAATTCAACCAATCAAACATTCAATCAAAACATTATATTTTACACAATTAAAATATTACACAAAAATCATGCATTCAATCAAAATCATAAATTTAATAAAATTATACATACAATAAAAATTTTTACACAAAAATCAGATTAAGGGACAAAAAATACTTGACAAAAAATCAGATTACAGTGGGCTGGGCATGGCTCTGCCCTGCTGGTGGTGGCAAAAAACCCTATATTATACCCTAAGATTTGAAAATAATTATAGTTATACCTTAAAGTAAGAAATCTTACCAAAAAAAATTAAAAAAAAATTTTTTGGAAAAATTGAACTGGGGCTATAGCCCCCCTTGGTCCTATACTGCATCCGCCCCTGCCGATGATTGGTTTTCGGGCAGAAATAGGTTTGATTTTTGGTTCGTTTGTTGCCCCTGTTGGGGTCTGTTTGTCTAGCCTAGAAAACGCAGAAGGAGTAGGTAGAGGGGATGAAAGAGGGTTTGGGGATATATGGGATTAGAGTTAGAGGTGTATAAGAAGAGGCAAAATTTGTGGAAAATAAAGGGACGTCTCTTCTTAAATGAAAAAAAGAAACAAAGAGACGGAGAGAAGAAAAAGAGATTGAATGAAATGGAAAGAGAAAGTTTCGATGGATGTCTGCGTGGATACCCTTAGTATTGAGAACATTTAATTTCTTGTATAGAATTTTATAATAGTATAGAGATGCCTTGATCTTGTCCGGATTAACCTCAATTCCCCTTTGGTTTACTATATACCCGAGGAACATCACTTCTTGTACTACAAACACACACTTGGTCGAGTTCAATCTCATCTAGTACTTTTCCAGTTGGTCGAAATTTTGGCTGAGGTCGACAATATGATCGGACGCTTTTTTTTTTCCTTTGTCAGCATATCATCCACATAAACTTCCATATTTTTGCCTATTTGCTCCTCAAAGACTTTGTTTAGCAATCTCTGGTAAGTACAACCTACTTTTTTCAAACCAAATGGCACACATTATAGCAATAAGTTCCTCGGGGAGTAATAAAAAAAGTACTTTCCCTATCTTCAACCTTCATTTTGATCTGGTTATAACCAGATTAAGAATTCATGAAACTTAGCAGTTTGTGTCCCGACGTGGTATCAACAAGTTGATCAATTCGTGGCAAAGAAAAATGATCCTTTAGGTATGCTTTTTTAAATCCGTGAAGTCTATACACATTCTTCACTTGTTATTTTTCTTCTTGACCATAATAACATTGGCCAACCAATCTAGATACTTTACCTCATCAATAAAGGCAGCTTTTTGAAGCTTCTCAACTTCCCCTTGAATAGCTTCATTCTTCTCGTGGCCAAACACCCTTCGCCTTTGCCTCACAGGCTTGACATCTTTGTTAACATTGAGTTCATGGCAAAGAAAGTTAGGATCAATCCCCGACATATCTTTTTGACTCCAAGTAAACATATGCTTTCTCTGCCTAAGGAAAGTCACTAACACCTGTATATGAACATAATCCAGCGTTATTCCTATCTGAGTAGTACGCTTTGGCTTATCATTGTCTAGCACAATGCTATCCATCGCTTTAAATATTTATCCTTTCACCAATTCCGTTTCTTTCCTTAGATTTAAGGTTTCAACCTTAGATTCACTGTGGGGTTCAGAGGTGTCCACCTGATAGGCGGTGGTTCTTTTCTTCATTTCTGCTACATCTTCTTGCTTAGCAGTTGAGTAATAGCATTCCCGAGCTACTTTTTGATCGCCTTTTACCACGCCTACCCCAAAGTTGGTCGGGAACTTCAAACATTGATGGACTATAGACGACACATATTTAAATTTCTTCAACCCTACTCTTCCCATGATCATATTATAGGCATAATGAACATTTTTCTCCATTATAAAAAAAATGTGTCTTCTCTGTTCGACTTACTGGCCATGTACCGATCAACACCTCTAATTTGATTATCCCTAGAGAAAATACCTTTTCACCAAAAAAACCTATTAGAGGCCTATGATAAGGTTCCAATTGGTTGAGCTTCAAGTCCATACTTTCAAAGCAGGGGTAAAACATGATATCTGTTGAGCTGCCATTATCAACTAAGACTCTGGAAACAATTACATCTTCCCTTCTGACTTTGATTACTAAAGGATTATCATGGGGGTACAACACCCTTTTAAGGTCATTTTTAGAGAAACCAATCACTAGTTTATCTTTATTAACCTGCCTCTATCGATTTTCTTCGGCTAGATTAATCCTTTGGATATATAAACAAGCTTGTGCCTCATTGAGGTAAGCTTTCCTTTCAGCAATATGGTCTTCTCCTCCTGCATCTCCACTTATAATCATTTGACAATCAAAATTGAGCATGAATACCTCACGTTATGGTTGCCTAGGCTTCTTGGGTAGATCAGGATCATCATCCTAATCATCTTTATAAGTCATCTTTTTCTTATATCTGGGCTTACAAGAAGACTTTGACCTTTATCGAGCTCCCAGACTCCAACGCAATGATCAGTTGTATGTCCATTGTCTTTGTGAAATTTACAGTATTTGGATCTATCCCTCTTGGTAGAATGCGTCCTTAGATTTTCAGGCCAACAAACATCCTTATTGTGATTTATTTCCTCCAAAACATAGTGGATGCCCATTGTTAATGGAGTGTAGTTATTGTACCTCTTAATCCGATCCATATTCCCTTTTTTCTTAGATTCCTTATGTTCCTTAGACTCTTTGTGATCCTTTTTGTTAGTTTTACCTTTAACTTTTACCTTTGAATTTTTCTTAGCTGCCATTGCCTCCTCGACATTCATGATTTTGGCTGCCTTTACCATCAATTTTGCCATCGTCTTTAGAGGATCTTTAGTAAGCGTATAGAAGAGTTTCTCGGGGAATAACCCACTCATAAGGGCTGTAATAACTGTCTTTTCCTCAGAGTCAACCTCCTCCAATTTTTCATTATTGAACCGAGTGATGTAATCTCGTGTACTTTATCCTATATTTTGCCTCGCACTGAGCAAATGAGCTACCCTTTTAAATGGTTTGGACCCAAACCAAAAGTTACTAATGAATATCTCAGCAAGTTGGTTAAAACTGGAAATTTGCCCTCAAGGAAGGCTATTGTACCAAATTTGAGCGCGACCTGTAATTGTCCATGAGAATGCCTTATATCTCATCTCGTCGGTGAAGGCGTAGATGTCAGCTACTGCCTGATATTGCTCTATATGAAGGATGGGATCAATTTTCCCATCATATTTGGGATTTACTATAGGAGATTTGAACTTCGAAGGAGTGGGAAAATCCATAATAGCTTGTATGAAAGGAGACCCCTTCACGAAACTTCTCTGCAAAGGATTCTAGGCCTTAACCATTTCTCTCAATCTATCTTACAATCATTGGATAAAACCCTTTCATGCATTGTTACCAGCTTAAAATTTGTACATTGCAGCTCTTTCATTTTGACCAACTGTTTATGTCGAACTCTCCTCATATGAATGCTTCTCTGTAGAGGAAGTTCTTCAGGCATCTGATCTAGATTGGGCTGAATCCTCACGTTGATTGGTTGGTCATCGATTATTTATCGCCAATGCCCTGGGAACATTTTTGCTCCCCCTGGATCCCAAACTATCAAAGGGAGATGCTCATCTTAGCCTTTCTAAGGCGCTCAATCTTTCAGGAGAAAAAGACTGTTTTCCATAGGTCACCTATGTTCTGAGCGATGAACTTTCCCCTGGGCGATAGGAAGGATCTCTAGTAGTCCTGGATTGACTATATATATATTGTTTCTTTTGAAGGGATTGAGGAATATTTCCACGAGAAGATAGGGAAGGTAACCCGACTTGCAAGGTTTGCGCTAGTTGCCTTATGGTATCTTGCATAGCCTCCTGTCCTCTGGCAAGACTAGCCAAGATTCCAGTTAAATCATTATTATTTGGTGGAGTAGAAAGAACAGGCGAAATGCCATCATTCCTGGCACTTGATTCAGGAATATTAGTCTTGTTTAATAAGTAAATGAGTGAAAATATTTAGAAATATGTTCCCACAGATGGCGCCAATCTGTTGATGCAAAAAACTAGAATAGATATAAGTTTTTAATCATAGATAAATAAGTAAATAGAAGAGACAAATAAGATTTTTAAAGTGGTTCAGCTGAAGGGAAAAGCCTACGTCCACTGTCTTGTATTGCCTGTTTATCACTTGGATTATTTTTCGATCCCCTTTGTTATAGGGATTACAATGTATTTATATCCCTCTAGGGGGACAAAGAGTCGGAATGTTAAAGGATGGAATACCTTTATAAATTAGGCAGTTTCATGAGTACATAATGTTCATAATGTATATGACTGTTGGCGCTTTGCTGACCAGGTTGGTCGGGCTCCTTCAACTATTGGTCGACATTCCTAGACTTGGTCGGGGAATTATGCCTTGCTGACAAGAACTAGTGCCATGTTGGATAACACATGCTTATTTCTGATTAGTCCACGTAATAGGGTTATTTTTGGTATCAACATTCGCATAAACTTACCGTGAAGGATTTATATTTTTCCTTGAGACTAATATTTATGTAAAGTCTTATTCGATGTTCAAAATTGTAAATATTAGATTAAATGTGTATATGCTTATTATGTCCAATATGAGTAATGGCACATGCCTTAAGGTTTTCATCGGATTTAAATTTTTCCTTGAGACTAATATGTACGTAAAGTCTTATTTGATGTTCAAAATTGTAATATTATATTAAATGTGTATATGCTTATATTGTCCAAAATGAGTAATGGCATATGCCTTAAGGTTTTTATCTCAGTATCTATTAGGTTACGATCCCACCAAAGTGGCCTAATATAATAAATTATAAATGTTGAATTCTGTGATAATATTCAAATACTATGTCTTGGTTAGTCCAAAGACTCCGGATATTATTTTGGTTGTTTGAATTATTAATGATTTCATTATGATTAAGCCATTGTGATTTGGTTGCTTCAAAGAGTCCAGTTGCAATGGTGAAGTTAATATTAAGGGGCAATATATTTGTTTATTAAGGTGCTATCAGTTGCTCAAAGAGTCCATAACCATCCTTAATTTATAAATACATTGTCCATTTATGTCTTTTGAAAACATTAATGCTTGCTGAAATTATTATGCAATCCATAAAATAATGAAATATTCATATAATGGATAGTTTAATAATCATCAAAGCGACCCAAATAGAATGCTTGTGAATATTAAATTTAAAGATAAAAGTGGTAGTAATAACTCATCATGCTTATATATGTAAGGAGATTAATGGGATATATTTGATATCTGTCGTTGAGATTATTTCCCAAAGGAAATTTATTTTCAGAAACCGACATAAACATTAAGGGATTATGCAATTAGGTGATGAAAAGTTATCCTAAATAACATGTCCATCTAAATTATATAACATGGTACCCAATAAAGTCATATATGTCTATATATATATATATAAATATTCAAAGTTATTACAAAAGAAAGTCCACATTTATAAAATATTATTAATGTATGTGTTGTCAACTTATAGCATTAATGTAGTGAGCAATTTATTTCATTAATTTTATATCACTTTATTTCTCTAAAAATACATGATTTATCCCTTTTAATGTTCTTGAGACCGACTTCTTAGAATGATATAAAGAAGCTAAGTTTCACTTAAAAATGCTAAATCATTATAATTTGGTTTAACTTGAGGAATCCACTATTAATGAATTAGTGTGTGAAACTCTTTTAAAATCTTGAAGAATTATTAAACGGATTAAGCATGAAAAATCTCATAATGTTAGAGATTAAAATATGAGTACACATTATATAACATACATACTTTAAGATTTATTATGTGAATTATAATGTATCATTCTATTTGAATGAAATAATTTGTTTTACTTTTCAAAAACTAGAGTGCTACAAAACATAGTTCTAAATCGATATTACGATGCTTACAAGACAAATCATACAACAAATGATAAATTCTTGGATGTTATTTTGGAATCATTTCAAAAACCCCTCAGTGACCTTTCAAAATATTTTTTTCGAGTATATAAAACATCTTTAAGTTTGTATGAGAATATATTTTCCTTAATTATAGTATTCTTATTGGTGGTTTGTATAGTTATATTTTATGAAACTTTTCCAAGAGAAATGATTCTAATCCTATGTCATAATGTTTAACTTCAAAGTAGCTTTTCGATGTTGTGACATAATTGAATATCAGACTCCTTTAGTTGTAAACTTACTTTGATGATTTAATATATTAGATTGTCTATGGATTGTCACTTATGAATCTTAACACATGCGTTTGAGCTCTTAAGATTTTACAATTTTAGAACAATCTATGTGGCCCAAGTGGGAGATTATAGTCATTGAATAGTGGACCTACATAGATCATGTCGTTATAAAATAGCAAGTCAAGCGCAATAAGTTAAGATATCGCCATAACATTTATTCACACAAAATGTCATTTTAAATACAGAATGCCATTTTAAATTTTAAAAGTGTATATAATTTAACTTTACTTTACCCAATTTGACACGCCCACATGATTGAAACTGTCAAGTACATGCATGAATTTAGAATCCACTAAAAGAATCTAATATCTAAATATAATTTTGGTGTCTCCTCTTAGAGGATTGCCACATGGCTACAAGTATTGAATATGTTAAAACCAAGTTTACTTATTTGTAACTCTTATGTGTTCTATTCATCCAACCTATCACTTTCATTCTCTTGATAAGATGTAACCTCCTTGCACGTAAGTTTTGACTCTTCATTTATCCCTCTTTATATATTTCCTATCCACCTTCTCACTTTCACCGTTACATATCTTTTACTCTCCCCCCTAAATACATGTCCCCCTCTCTGCCCATTTGTATCATCTTTAAGAAATGAATAAAGAATATGTGGCTCTGGCTAAAAAGAAACCCACTCATACTAACTCGTCTTCAACCCTTCATCCACCTTCACTAGTAGGTCCCACGAGTCACGCAAACTTGTAATAGTCACAAAAAACTCCTCCCACCTAACTTTAAAAAAAACTCTCTGTTGAAATGTTTAAACCATAATGAACCTACCACAAAAAATTCTTAGCCTTTGTGAGAGGTTAGGGAAGTTCAAACACGATTTTTGCAGAAGTGAGTTCGTGAGAGGAATACGAGAGGCGTGGTGGTGCTAGTCTGGAGGGTTGGCGAGGAATGGGGTGGCAGTGACGGTGGGTTAGGTGTTTTGGGGGGCGGCAGTGTTGGTGGGTGTGGGTATGTCGTCATCATCGTATTATTAAAAGTTTTGGTACCAAAATGAATATATGGAGAAGCCATTGCCAAATTACCCGGACATTAAAATTAACTTAATTACTCAAAAATAAATAGTATGTGAAGAGGGTAAGAAAATTTCACTTTGGTTTGCCACTTCAAACGCGAAGAGTGAAGTAAATAAAAGAATTCATTTGGGCAAAGAGGTAGGCGAGAAACACAAAATAACAAAAAAGTTCCAAATGTCTCCCTTGTTTATACCAAGGTAACATAAAATAAATACGCTTTATTTTGTGTTATATTACAAAAGAAAGGCTCCCAAATGTTTTCATTATTGTTTCACTACATTCTTCATTAGCTAAATTTTATTTTCGATGAATGGTTCGGTTTTGGATATCTTATATTAAGGGGATTATGAATGAATAAGTATAGATTAAATTGCAAACTACTTTTAATTTTGTACCAATGAGTGTTAGATTAAGTTTAGGTAAATATTATTTCTAAACTAAAACACAAACAGTATGATCAGATGTCAATAACATTTAAAAACTAAGTTGCGGTTCCTATGTGGTTTGAAATTTTGGCACAAGTAGATGTGCTCGAGGCAAAAATGACTTGCTTACAAATGTGGAGTTGTGATATAATATAATTAAGTTTGCTTCTTCACCTAAATATTCGGTTTAAATTTTGTTCGAACTTTCGGTAGGAGTATAATTACTATTTTTTCAATTTTTTCTATCTAATGTATCTATTTAAAAATGGTGTTTTTTTAGAATATATGTGTCACGTAACTTAAAAATGTATCTGTAATTAACGCATATGCCTATCTCTACACACTCTCTCTCGAATAAGGTGAATCACAACGGTTTTAGACCTCCTTTCCAAACCCTATTCATTTCATCCTCTTCCTGGAAAGCACAATATGTGAACCTTCATTTGTTAAATCAGTTGAATATTTGGTGTGATAATATTATTTATTCATTACAAAATATTATATCGTTGGTTTGTAAATCTTCTATGCTAATTTTATAATACTAATTTTTTCTTTATTACTTTTGTTGAATCCAATCATTCGTTTAGTTTCAGAATTGCATATGCGATTTTTACCATTTCTTATGCCAAAGGTTCACACTTTCCAATTGTAAAGCATTATCGGGTTATGGAATATCTACACAAACTAGCCTTTTCGATATATGCAATTTAAACTTTTTTATCGGATTTGAATAATTATGAACGTTTAATTTTTTTACATTATGTGTTCAATTTTTTTATTCTACACTCGCTCACGCATCGAGCGGGGTTAAAACCTAGTTGGGATTTATAATTATGTCTACACTCGAAAGAGGGTACATTAATTTCTTTCGAAATCGAAAATGTCAAATGTCAAATTCTTTAAAGATTGGTGAAATTAGTGAGAGTATCAAATCACCTTGTGTGGTTATAAAAGAAGTTAAGATACTTATGTCATTCCTTAAACATCCAAAGTAATTGTTCTTTATGTTAGTGGATATGAATAGTTTTAAGAAGCTCGTAAATGAGTTTGCTATTCTGAATGATTGTGAGATTTATCATAAGAGTGCAAATTTGATAGAGGAGTAAGAAAATATTCGATTTTGATAATCAAAGATATAAACCTAGACTTATGGTCAAAGTTTTCATTATGAATAGAGAAAGGGGAGTAAATAAATATTTTCACCTATATCTTAGAACATTAAAAATTTATAGCTTTAGTAGCTCCTTTTGAGTAAGAGTTATATTTAGTGTCAAAACTTATTTGAGTTTAAGAAAAGAACTGTATAAGTTGATGAATCACTATATAAACTTATGTAAGTTTTCCATCAATGGTATTTCAAGAATACTTTATGTATTTTGATTAAGTATATATATACCTTGAAATCAGTTGGAGTAAATTTATATGTTTCTTGAATTTCTGTTAGTAGTGAATCGTAGATTAGAGAAATAAATTAGGTTAAGAATATGAAGTAATGAGATGCTTAAAATATTATATGCTCACACTTATGATAATTGTTCTCTCTTGATTAAGTAGGTTTGTTTTGGCCTAGTGACCAATATTATGAAATAGTGAAAAATAATTAAATATTATATGTACCATGCTTTGGGGCTATAATTTATGGATTATGGTTGCGAAAATTTTATGTTGGGACTTGAAGTTGTCGACACTATTAACATGTCGTTGAAATATTGTGATAATGTCACTGTAATCTTCGTTATGAAGAACTGATTTGTACTTTAAAGAACCTATATACATTTGGATATAATACCTATATGTGAACGAGGAAATTCAGACACAACAAAAAATCTAAGTTGAACACATTAATATAAGTGTTAACATATCATATCCATTAATAAATGGGCTATCGCCAAAGAACATTCATGAACATATTTAAGATATATGAGTCTTTCGTGTAGCCAATTAAGTATAAGTGTTAATGTATTATTCGGTGCTTATATTTTGACACTATACTTGATATCGATTAAAGTGTATTCTGAACATTTCAAATTCTGTCTTGCAATATAAGTTTACATGCATGTGAATTGATGAATGTGACAGAAATAGTCTTTTATATAAGACATTATTGAACCATTATTGAATAACCCGATTATAGACCTTGTTGGATGAATTGTTAATGTTGTGGTATATGGAAACGATCATGCTCTTCAATTAGTATGTGAGCGCAATGACTCGCATTAATGGTTTGTTTGATTAAGATGTTTATGAAAAAAATCATTTAAGGATGACTCAAAGATTATTGCGCGCCTTATGATAACTATGGACAAAGTGGGAGATTGTTGGAATTATTTTTAAAGAATAATTCTACATAATATGATCCATAACTAAATTAATACAAAGAGTCACTTTGGTTAATGAAAGAGTACTCCAAATACCAAGAGTCAAAATGGCTCTTGGTTATCTACCTCGATGGACGGTTAATATTAAGTGACTGTTGGAAATTTGGGTCATGTTCCTGCCTATAAATAAGTGACTGATTTCTATCATTCAGACACATGAAAAGACAACATAATGTAATTATAGGATAAGGGAGAGAAATCCAAAGACTCAAGTTTATGAAATACTATTTTGGATATAAAGGAAGATCTAACTGTTGAAACGTGCTAAAATTGTAGTATGTTCTTGCCGCATACAAGAGGAAACCGTGGTCCGAAATTCAGTCCTACCGGAAATCTCTAATGTCGACTGCTCTATTAATCTTTCCATTTATGACAAGATGAAGGTATGTCATAATAATATTATTTTATATTCCTCATAATAATTGTATGTGATAATCATGTTGATCTAAGATCCTAATGTTAAATGTATAATACAAAACATTTGTATTATTAAATAACAAATAACATATAGAATTGGATATTCATACGTTAAATTTATATATCCATACAAAACTATTAATTAAGTGTTCTTTAATTTATTTTTACATGTGGTATGAGAGCAATAGGTTTCTGATCTCATGATTGTCCATTAAGAGTTTTTGCCTATAAATGAATCCAGGTAAAAATAAATAAAAATTAAAAAAATATATGAATTATTGAATTTTTTAGCGACATATTTTGTATATTTACTCGAAATATTATGAAATTCGCATGGTAACTGAAAACGTCGAAATAAAAAAAAATCCATTATATACAATGGGCACCGCCCTATCTTGACGATTTGACATGGTTTAGACCCCCTAAAAATGCCATTTTTGGTAATAATGTCAACGCTAATAACTCTCGCTTAAAAATTGATTTTACGATTCCACGAATTGGAGAGTGATCTTATAGAGATTATTTATGTTATTGTAGTGACAACTCAAAATTTTCCATTTTTGGAAAAAAAAATTATTTTTTCATGTTTTATGATATAAATCACTACATATAATTTTTATCATTAAATGATTATTATAATATTCATATTATGTATTGGCCAAAAGGTTCAATATAAAGTTTTAAATATTAGATTTATGAGTAAGGTGTTTGACAATAAAATTTCGGTACATTAGATTATTGTGTATATATATATGGTTGTCAAAAGGTCCTTATATAGTTATGAATTAATGTTTCGACACTAATATTTATATGACGTTAGATTAGGAAGACATCAAAGTGTCTTAACCTATAGTTGTATATTAGATTATTGTGTATGCATCTATATTTGAACCTTTGATTATCCATTAAGTTTTGCGCATAATAATTTTTTGGGGTTACTGATTTTTATATACATTATGTAATATGTGTGTGCGTGTATATTTCTTAAATTTCAGTCCGATCGGAAATCGCTAAGGTCGACTGCTCCGCTAATCTTTCCATTTGTGACAAGATGGAGGTATGTCATTACACTATCATTTTGTATTCCTCGTAATAATTGTATGTGATAATCATGTTGATCTAAGATCCTAATGTTAAATGTATAATACATAACGTTTCAATTATTAAATAACAAATAACATATAGAATTGGATATTCATATGTTAAGTTTATATATCCATACAAAATTGTTAATTATGTGTTCTTTAATTTATGTTAACATAAGATTCCATAAAAGTCACATTTTTAGTAAGTTTATAAAGCAAAGTTGCATAAAGAAGAGGCAAATTAAATTCAATCTAGTTAATGACAAGAGATCAAAATGCTTTGCGTGTGATTAAAAAAAAAACTACACTTGAGGTGAATCGGATATGCTATCACCATTATAAGAGTTTAAAACATTGCACGACGAATATAACGTTGATGAGAAGACAAGACTCATCTAATGTTACATTTTTTTGATGATTTTTTATAGTGACAGTTACTTTCTGGTCACAAATACAATAAGTAAAATAAACTTTTCATGTTGGTCCCATGATGTTTTTTAGTGACCTGAGTGAAAAGCCTGGGAAAGTTTGCTAGTTAAATACGTAATTAACCCAATGATAATAATATTGAACCAGTGGCATACTTTATAATATATAACACAAGCATATGAAAGTAATTTTAACATGGTGGATTTATGTACATGGGCGGATGGACATAGGGCCTAAGGGGGGTGGCGACCCCGATTCCATTTTTTTTTAAATATGGTTTTTGGTAAAATTTCAAACTTCAAGGTATACCTTTAATTATTTACAAAACTGAGGGTGTAAAAGGATTGTAATTAATTAAAATAATAAACATAAAAACAAGGACTGCTATCTGTTTTCTCTCATCTCTTTTCCCTAAACCTATTTCCCTCGCCTCCCTCCCTCCTATCCTGGCTCCCTCCCCGCCTCCCTCCCTCCCGGACGGTCAATCCTCATCTCACGATGGAGATTCTCACCAGAACAGAACTGACTCAATTCAACTGCTATCTCTTTTCAATATTCATTTTAGGTATTTTTTTTATGTATTGATATATTTTTTGTATGCGGAGAAATTTTATGTATGTGTAGTCTAATCTGAATTTTTTATATTTGTACGTGTAGTTTCAAATTTTTGTAATATGTAATTTTTTGTAGTATGAATTTTTTTATGCCCTTCATAGCAATCAACCTAATTTTTTGTAATCTGTAATTTTTTTATATGCCCTTAATCTGTAACTTTTTGTATTTTTATATGCCCTTAATGTGTAATCTGTAGTTTTTTTCTTAAATATGTGGTGATATATGTAGTCTGAAATATATGTTTTTTTTTTAAATAGGAAGTCGTGAAGAAATTTTTTATACGTAAAAGATAAGACAACACACAAACCATATCCAAAGTTGAAGTTCAATCATCTCTCAATGCGAAGTTCGATAATCTTCCCCTTTAAGAAGTTCAACCCCAAATTGTGGCACAAACTGCGTAATCTCAATACTCACCTAATATTGGGGTCAATTTGGATGAACTATAATGTGTATAAAACTCGAAATAAAGCTATAATTTGTGTTGTTTGGGCATTATAAAGCTATAATTTGTATAAAACTTGAAATAATCCAAAAAAATCGCCTCGGGGCCCCACGCACCACTCGAAATTTTCACCCCGATTGAACAAAAATCCCGGATCCACCACTATTTAAATATGAACAAGAAATTAATCAGACTAACAATAACTATGAAGTCGACAGATTGCCTCAGTTTTCTAGATTTGGTCAACCAAATATTACTGAAAGAGTCATGTAAATAAAGTACAAACAATTATTAATAGAGCATCAATTTTATCCCGAATAAATAAAATGACACCAGTTAGAAACTGAGGAAAGTAAGCATTATAGCATGTCGACTTCGCAGCGATGGAAGGGATGTTTACTTCGCAGCGACTGCCTTGATGCCGTCCACCTTCTGAATAGACAGAATCACCAGAACCACCCCTTGACCAACATCATTGATGATTGCATTGCTACTATGAACGAAATGGAGATCAAGGTGTCGCACATCAGGAGGTCAAATAATATGTGGGCTGATGGGCTTGCTCGCATTGGGAGGCGTCAGACAAGTGACTATATTGAGTATGATGGTGTTCCGGAAGCCCTTTTCTGTCTGCTGGAGCATGTGGACCGGGGAAAGACCAGGATTTCCCTCCAAGCTTGTAACGATCCTACCTATCGCATTGCCACCTTTGGGGCCTATGTCCTTGACGACCAGGGGTATTGGAAGAGCGGCTACTATGGACGACTCAGGGGTACTCCTTCTATCCTGCGTGCGCTGATGGAGGGCCTCTTCCACGGTCTCAATATGCCAAAAATGCGGGGTTGGAAGGATATTATTATCGAAACAACCTCCCACGAGCTTATTGATATCTTCAAAGGGGTCCAGTATCGTGAGACCGATTTTGAGAACATTAGGGTGGACTGCTACGAACTTATGAGGAAGGTGGGTGCTGACTTCATCTATGTCAATGCGGGTATGGTTCGTGGAGCGGATTGGTTGGCACGTGAGGCTAAAATTCAGGAGGAGACCTTTGTTGAAATTGAGGAGATTCCCAGGACTCTGCGCCGGATGCTGGTTAACCCTATGATGTAGTTTGTTTCGCTTATGCCATGCTACCCCCCCACCTGCTGGTCCTGTTGTTTGTGTTTTTTTTCTTCTTCTTCTTCTCATTGCTGCCTTGATGGCTTATGGTATCGTTGTATAAACTTTAAGTAACCTTTTCTATTTCAATGTTTACCAAAAAAAAAAAAGCATTATAGCATGTGCTTTCGTAATTTTCGTAGACTATAGAGCAAGGACCATATACCTTGGGATGCGACACATTGGAACGAGGACCTTGTCGATGCACAACAGGTAATCACCATGTTACCAAGCAACCGTGTATGATAAAAAACAACTAAGCTCCATTTATCAGTTCAACCATTCCGTTTTTCATTTTTACATCCCAGCTTATAGAACCTTACTAAGTAGAATGCCTTGAAATCATTAAATCTATCAACAATTATTCAATGGCAATCAGTAATATGGAGAAAAAACAAGCTCACACGTATGGGCTCTGTGCACACTAATCAATATGAGAATAGTTAATAAAATTTTCAACTTGTATGGGATAGGCTTTTTAGCATTTAAAAATTAATAATTAGCCATAACTAGATCTAAGCATCAAGTGTTTGAAAAATTCTTTATTACTGAATTAAGCTTTCAGATTTATTAATAGAAATTTATGTTTGTACTTCCTATTAATTTTTCTCTAGAAAGAGAAAGATAGATTCATCATTTTAAAGTCTTTTACCTAATGAGGTAGTTTTACGTTCTTTTGGGGAAAAAATGTAAAATATTTATGAACAAATCAAAATAAGAACTAAATGATTACATTTATATAATTCAAATATCCTATGTCCTAAATATAATTATATAGGTTGGTTGAGGTAAACTTTAGTTTACATTTTCCTAAATGAAACCCCAAAATATTGGGAAATATAAAAGAAAAAATCAGAAACATTACATTAGTTTCTAGTATACTCTTATTTTCGATAAAAATAAGCAGAGAGCCCAAATTAAAGCTAGTCATGATACAACTTTAGTAGATGAGAAAACTTAATTCAACTCTAAATAATTAATTACTTCTCAAAACAAATCACCTCCAAGCAATGAATAGAAATGCAAACCACAGTAGATGAAAAAACTTAATTCAACTAGGAGACAACATAAGTCTAATCTGAACTATGTCTCCTCCGATAAGCCATCATTAAAATGCAAACCACATATGAGATTACCAATATCAATAAGAAGTCCCTTCATCCTGAAGCCCGACTCCCGGACAAATTTAAGATGACAGCCTTCAAAACCTACAAAGGGGTAGGCTCTCCAACTTCCCACCTATCCAACTACCACCTCCTAATGCAGGTCCAAAACATTAACCAAGGGGCATTGAAAAATATGTTCTCATTAATTCTCGTCGGAGGATCCCTCACCTGGTATATGGGTCTCAAATGTGAAGGGACTGTAAAAACATAGTACAATATATGTCGTGATTTCCTGAAGCAATACGAATGGCATCACATGTAAGGATCTTGAAATGTATATACATGAGAAAAGGGAGGGAATTGGTATCTTAGTCACTCATTGGAGAAAGAAAATCGATAAGATGGTCAATCATCCTATAAAGTGGGACTTGATAAATATCGTAATAAGAAACCTCTGAAAGAAAGTGAAAAGGGAACTCGGGCTCCCATGGATCCCATATTTTAAAGCCCTTGGTCACATAAGGTGTAAGATCGATGAAAGTCCGGCCGACAAAGCTATTAATACCACAAAAGAATCCCGACACACTACTAATAAGTTCTCCCCCGTAATAACCCATTAGGATATTCCACATCTTATATCACCACCTTCATAGTCAATCCACTAATAGGATCATGTCCAATTACCCGTACCACCCAGTCCATGGTAGCCACTGTTGCGCCCTTCCTATTGAGACCCCCTTCCAAAAATTATCAAACCATGCCTCCTCCCAAGGAATTCTTGGCTCAGCTAAGAGCACTTATTAACTTGTAATCCCCCTCAGTCGGATCTTTGTCGCTCTAAAGTTAGATGGTCATCTCAAACCACTTAACCCCAGACCACTCCCATCTACTACAGATAAAAACTGGAAATTGAACTCACACTGCAAATATCACCAAGGACCTGATCAAATCTCTGGTAACTATTGGGCCTTAAGGTATACCATCTAGAACCTCATTGATGATAGGAAAATCATCCTGCCAATGCCTAATGACACCCGCAACCCCTTTCCATGTAATCCTAACCTTGGCACCAATACCCTATCAGACATTCCCATCCCAAACACTGATCCATCCACCTTCATAATCCTATCGATCACAAGCCAAGGATGAGGGCACATGCCCCTTTCAAATAGCTACCCCTGGGCTCGCCATCCTCTGCCATATAAATAATAACCAAGAGTAGGCCCTCCATAAACTATATGACCTTCTTCGTAATGACTATACATTTTTTCCAGACTAACCATTGCAATCTAGACCTCCTCTTAGTCATGGAATTCATGCTCCCTAAAGATATGAGACTTATCTCCCCTTCCTAACAAAGACCTATCATCTAACCTAATGGGATGCGATGTATGATTAAGACCTCCATTCACTGGCACGTATCATATTCTCAGTACCTATTCAGTCCACCAGATAGGAAGGATCCACCTCAGAGGTGCACACGTTCACCCTCTTAAATAAATAAAAAACAGCAGCAGTTCCCCTTCGCCCTGCACTATTTGCTCACCATTAGTCCATTATTTTGTAAACAGTGTAAGAATCAGAACTGCTTATCATTGGAATATATAACTCATGAATCGACCACCCCAATACCCGAGTTCTCGAGTTCCGAGCCAATGATCATATTACTTAGAGATATAAAGCTCGTCAATAACCATTACATGACGGGGAAAAAGGGATAAGAGACCACAAAATCTAAAGGGGCATGCTTGGGGCGCTAAGTTGAGGGCCAATATTGGACCTATGAACTACAGTGTTGAACAAAAAATCCTAAAAGAAAGGTGGAACCGACTCTATAATAACTAAAGGGTTGTGGTTGCCCAAATCTTATTTCAGTTAGAATACGATAAAAAACATGGAGTGCTCCACCGAGCCTCTCCCCTTAGACCTAAAATTGATGTCTAACCCTCAGATGCCATCCACATTATACAAACTAACTCCAAAGGTGTCATAGATCCTACAAGGCTAATAGGTCCACGATCGACACCTCCCCTATGAAACACTACCTTCAGCCTATCATAGTTTATACATAGGCCTTCAAGGCTCTTAACCTTCAATACTTTAGATGAGAGATCGATTATAAAGATAAAGCATAAGATCTCGACCAACTAGAACAATTTGAACACTAGACCTACTATATGAAAAATCAGGACTACTCACTAAATAACCTAATTTCTAGCCTCTCATAAGAGGGACGGCCTCTATAATATTTTGATAGTAAGGCACGGTTCTAAGATCTCAGAATTGGCATATATCTAATCATTCGATCCACTGGATGGGATGATCCACCAATAGAAATATGAGATACTGTGTGTAACTTAATAGCAGTCGACAACGATCCCCTTAAGATCCCCCACCCGAAGAAGACGACGTCAATCCCTAAGATAAACTAGATCTCATAGTCTCACAGTTGACTTACGACCTCTTCGTCTTACAGATATCTCCTTGGTCCCATCATTACACTGAAATAGGACACAGTAGTGGGAATGCATACCTATATACAACCCACATACTTGGTATTTTTTAGCTTCAAGATGATATGGCCTACTGAGGTTATCCACCGCCATAAGGTCCCCCTCACGAAGGTATTCCTATGCAACTAAAATAGCACTAGTCCACCTCTCTCCCCATTCCCATGCTCAAGGGAAATTTTATATACTATAATCAATGGTATCTGTACAAACTCTCACTAGGTTTGTTTACCAAAACTTGACTTGCGGGTTGGAATACGTAGAGTATTGATACTACTACAGAGATATCTTTTGCAAAACTACCAACATTATGAAGAAAATGGACTCAGGGGAACTAGAGTCCCCTTCTCATGATAGAGAGCACTAAAAAACTATCTCTAAAGACCCCCTACCAATGGTGAAGAATACAAAGAAATTGCCTCAGACGACGACATCTGGTCGGGATCATCCATGTCCACAGAACCCATACTAAGGACACCAAACCATATGGACGACCAAGTCATGGACACGGTGGCAGAAATCCCCACCCCTACTCTAAACCCATACATATATGTATGATGGATATACAAATCCATGTCCCGAGCCCTCTCAAAAACCCAGAATGAAGCTTCCAAAAGCTTAAACCAAACCCTTATCTTAGATTGAACAGAGGCCATGGCCTCAAACCTAGGACCGCTTACCACCGGCCCCACATCCATAACTGATCTCTTGCTATTTTGAGATAACAAAAACATAAATACGGGCAAAACCATTACTCACCCAGATAAATAAGACAATTTCCTCACTAGGTCAGGTTAACACGCAACTACCATTAGTCCTATTGATAAAGAGCAAGATTCCCCCATAGTAACCATTATACCCCCTCCTCAGGAGAACAATAATATCCAAGAGTAGCTATAGATAACCTCGACGAAGATCTCCATCTAGGAGTTTCTAAATACACCGCGAGAATACCAAGATTCCCTCGTTCATTTATTATCACAAGCGTCTGTGCTTATGGATCTAAATTTGACCGAAATGTCAGCAACCACAGCTCCATCACCATGCAACAACACATCAACATATTTGATAAGGACCTTCCCATGTAAGGTCTCAACCATCGATTCGCATCACACATTATTACTAAGGCCCAATAGATAAATTATACCCTTGGTACTAGTGGACAATGGTTCCACCATCAACATATACCCCATTTTCACTGTTAGTGGTCTGGGATACACCACCTCAGAGTTTACAACGTCTTCCACCAATAATGTATATCCCTTGACATCTTGATATCCCATCTCCCCATAATTATATATACATCCCTAAAGGTTTTAATTTCCTAGATCTTGCTCACTCACCATTTTGTCCTTGCCACTTATCTTGGGGTCCCTCTAGGACAAAGTTGACTTACAGAAAGGCCTGTTGATCTTCCTAATTCACTGCCTCTTCCATAGTTGGTCATTGAGACCCTTGTTCTCTCCAAGTTCCTTTGTCCCATATTAACTGCTCGAATCATTCCTCTTAGCTAACTTATTTTGCTAATTAACCTTATCTTTCCATATCAATAATGAGACATCCACTACTTGAGTGTAAGTAGTGCACACCACATTCCCCCAAACCATTTGATTAACTGACCATGTCAGACACTTAATGAAACATTCCTCCTCAGATGCAATCAACGATAGGTTAGTCAAATCTTATTAATACTCTATAACTGACTTTGAACCTTATTTTAAATCTAGAAACTCCTCATTCTTTGTATCCTAATCGAATAAGGAAAATACTTATTAGTAAACTTCAACAAAAAATCAAATAAATCAGACGATACTTATCCTTGAGTGTGGTGGCACTCTCCCACCACTATACCATATATCCATTCAACTTAAATGTATCTAACATCTACTTCTTCACATCTCTGTAGTCCACTATCCTCAAATGCCTTTTTATATCATGCCTCCACTGGTGTGCGACCCTTGGGTTATATCTCCCAGCAAAGGTGGGAGGTTTTCCCTTAAAAAAACTGGACCTCACCCTAACCAAAGTCGAAGTGGGTGCACCAATCTACTATGTCTCCTGTTTTCCCGAACTTTTTGTCCCATTATTAATACCATCCACTATGGCCTCACAAACGATATCTGCTAACTGTTCGACACCCAAAAGAAACTGACCATGCCTCTTCAGAACTACGTGACCAGAAATTTAACCCTCTCTCCTATCTCCAGATCTCCTAGTGTTTGCCATCTAAAGAGACATGAACAAACAACATCAGACTCGAAAAAACTAAAGAGTACAAATTATTAAAAGGGATGAAAGATAGGAAACAAAAAAGCTATAGACGACTCAAAATCCTCAAGACCTAAGACTTTGCTCGATACCAACTATGACACCCTGCATATTTTGGCAGCGGAGGTGGCCAGTCCCCACTGCCAACCTACGTTGGGCGTTAGAATATAAATTCCATTCTAATTATGTAATAAAAACTGAGACGTTAAAAACTTTTTTCACAATATATAATTTTAAATAATCCAACGAATAAAATCACCCACCATAATAAAATCCATCACCATGCTAACTCCAATACATAAACCTTGACTCCAAATGATATCAATACTCAAAATAAATAATCCAAGTACAAATCTATAATAGAAAATCGTAAATAATTGTGGAACTGAATGTCACATCAAATCCATAAAGACTGTCTCATATACACAATGAATGGAGTAAAAACTAAACTAAGAAAGCAATAAAATGAAACTCCAAATGCAACTCCACGAATCTCCAATAAATCCTATCCAACTACTCTAACAACCAAACCTAAAGTGCTAGTCAACGCAATGGGCCAGAGTCCGTCGCATGAATACCACTTACTTCTTCCAAATAGGGTTCTTAAATCGAGTCATAAGCATCAAGAGATATAAAACTCACAATAGAATATTTTAACATTAACAATTAATATAAATACGAACTAGTAAAGTAACAAAATACATCTACCCGATTTAAACCAAGTCACCACTACGTGCAAATCTAATTTGGTATTTTTCAACATTAAATCACATTATAAAACCATTAGATCAAATTAATAAATATATCTAATTACCAACTTGATTAGTGTAAATATTAATTTAATGTGACCCCAATATAGCCATTTAATCTCATTCAATCATGCACATACCCTTGGCCCTCTTAAGTTCTACACCACACACATCTCCTCACTGTAGCCCATTGGGTCGTTTTAACTGCCGACAGTGAACATACTCATAACGCCAGTTCATTTTAATTATTATCTTATCCATTAATCCACAATATTATCAAGTCAATTTTATTATTAACTACTATCCCACCATTAGCAAGCCATCACCTACCCAAAACCACCCCTAGTTCCATACCTAAGAGTCCACAAACCAATGCATTACCTAATCCTATGTTTATGGAGAATGACTACACTCATAAGGTACCTAGTCTAACATTTAGACTATGGGAGATCGTAATGGCAAACCAAAACATTCCCACCTAAACAAAAATTAACTAAATTAATCTAAGCTTAAGTTTCATACCTAGCAAGTACCTAAACAACATGAGTGAAAGCATAAATGACTACTCTGCCCACGAATAAATAATAATAAGATTTGAACGCTTTAATCAATCTTTACAAGTCTTGGACTTTAATCATTCAAATATGATTTTTATTCAATTTCTGCAATCTCAGCACATGTCAATCAAGTCTATACATATGACAATTCAATTATCAATCCCACCAATTTATACTAGTGTTAATTTATTAATTTAACACGGATATTTTTCTAAGTATGCGTACAACAACAATTATAAACCATTAATTTAGCCATATATCATTAAAAGTGGAATCACAACTTTTACTGATCAAATCATCATGCAAACAAAGAATATAAATCAATTTACGTGCACTTTAACCCAAAAATGTGTTTTCACAACAAAACAACAATTCTACATACAAGGTTCAGGTATTTAATTCATATTCTTTAATTTTGTAAATACATCCCCAAAGTTAATTACACTTTCCCTGACTAATTTTTCTAATTTCTCTTACGAAACCATGAGTAATTAGTGTAAGCGACATTTAATTCAACTAATACATAAGGGAAATAATATAGATCTTCTTGGTCAAAATTTTCTATAAAAAATCCGTTAATATGGTTATGTTCTTCTTTAAAAGTTGACAAAGAAAGTCTCTTGCGTGATCTTGATAAAGTAAGTTCTTCTTCTGAAATAAACTTGAAAATCGACTTTAATGGAGGTTAGGGCCTTAAAAATCTTCTTTAATGGCGGTTAGTGTTTTTATGAAAGAGGGGAAGTATTTTGGGAGTGAAAGTCTCTTGGTAATAGGTTAAAATGAGTTTATAAAAGTCCTCCCCTATGTCCCTTTAAATAGGTAATAATATAAGGGCCTGTATCCCATTAAAATTCTTAAAAATAACAAATTCGCACAAATATAACATTCTTACACATCAAACACCCTTTACTAAAACGATCATTACTCCCTCCACAGAAGTCTAATTGACCTCACTCAATGCTCATTGAAAACCTAAGATCCAGACATTTCTTTATAGATATGACTCATATTCAAATTCAAGGTGAATAAAATTTGGCATGCATTTGAATTGATGTCAAAATTTCTGCTAGATTGTCATCATAACTTTGGGATATTTATCTTATAGAATTAATATTTTATTTTCATCAAAATGGTTAAACATTAAATTCTCAAAATCATTTTATAACCCCACTAATAAAAAATTATCTTATTAATAATTAAGTCCAAATTAGCATGTTTACACGATTCCACATTTTTATAAGTCCGAAAATACTCAAATTTCACATTTTAGTAAAATTACCAATTTCAAGTTATAACCATTAACTATTTTCACAATTTATGATTTATTAATCTTAAATTAATCCTTCAAAAGCTTGGGTATTATATGAAATCCCAGAGCCCTAGTGGGATGAGATCTAGAAATCCCCATGGCCCGAAATGGAAATCCTCTATAAGAAGGGATTGTACGTGGATTACAGAAAAATTCACAAAATCGACCAGGGAGTACTGAATGTATCGTGGGTCACTACAGAGGACAGAAAGACCTCGCAGCCAGAACCCAAATGGGGAGTTCCCACATTATTTCTCGATGATACTGTCCTGATAGATATACCTAGCTCTATTGATTCGACCCCGACATAAAGATTCTAGGATTAGTACACTGCCTCGTCCGGTCGAGAAACCACCACAGAGAAAGGGTGATTGATCAACATACCTGGACTTAATCTCTACCTCTATGTGCCAAACTCCCCAACTTCCCCAATTGAAACACCACCTTCGATCGAGCCTTAGGATACCCCCAACGAATCCCATGGGACTATCACTGGAACGAGGAAAACCACCAACGCTTCATGAAAGCCCTATTTGAGGCACCTCTTTGCACCAAACTTGTTGTGGACTCCATTAAAGATCCTAAATATTACCTCAAGGGAAGAAAGGCCCAAACTATGAAATGTCACCTACCCCGGCATATAGTCAGTACTGAGGTTACAAAGTGCCCAAAGGTTATTCCAAAGGTACCTCGGCAGAACCCAGCTCACCTCATCTCCAATATCAAGGGAATTACAGTACTAAAGAACCGGACCTCTACTGAATGCACCCTAGCTCCTGTCATACATAGGCCATTTTGAGTTTGTCATGTTAGCTGGAGAGCTCCCTTTATCCCTTATCCTAATCTATCCCTCTATGCAACATATTTTTTTTACTATTATCAATGTTGTCCTTCCTCCTTTTGATGGAATAATGAATGAAGATTTCCATTATTTTCTTGAGTGTAACCTATAATGATAATAAATTTAGCAATGGATTATAAGTCACCCCTAATAATGATACCTCTACAGATGAACAAATTTAAAACCATCATATGTATCCTAACATGGATGACATAATTAACATAAACGTGAGCACACCTCAAAACCCAAAATAGTTACAAATAGGGTCATCCTTAGATAAGGACAAATGAAAGGAGATAACATACCTTCTCGTCAGCTTTATAGACGTTTTTTCTTGGTCCTATGCCAACATGCTAAGAATTGATCATCTTATCATCATGCACGAGATACCTATTCTCCCTGATGCCGAACCCAAAAAACATAAATACTATAAAATCCTACCCAAGTGGTTCTTAAAGTAAAGGAGGAATAGAAAAATATCTCATCGTCAAATTCATTCGAGTAGTTGAGTACTCCACATGGCTAGACAACATCGTGTTAGTACCTAAAGCAAAAAAAAAACATTCAAACGTGCATAGACTATAGGACCTTAATAGAGCCTGCCCTAAATGATTTCCCCTACCCCACATTGACTTATTGGTAGACACTGATGATGCTGAAATCTAGCATCACCAGATAAGTGACGGTGAGTTCAAACTGTAAGTACCATGGCAACCATAGATGTATAAGTGTGTAGAAGTAGATGAGTATAAGAGGAATAAGATAATGATGTATAGTGGTTCAGCCAATTAAGCCAACATCCACTGTGAGTGTGTGATCCACTAAGTATGGACACTAATGGCCTTGGATACAATCCACATAAGCTCACTTTCTCTCTCTACTGTGTGTATAAGAAGAGTTTTTTCTAGGGTTTCAAATTATCGATCCATTGCAGGGTTGTAGGTGACAAGTATATATAGGTCTTGGGGGGTGTAGTGTACCCCCCAAGAATGCATGGTGCATATAAATGATGATCTAGCCAATCCCCTGCTGACACCTGTAGAAGAAACCTGTGATTAATGATGACATAATATTCCCTCACGTGATGGGGGTAATATTGTTATAATGGTCTTCCACGTGCCATGTGAGCCTCACGCGCACTATTCCATGCGTCTCCCAAACCACGTGTTGTGATGATGTCACCCTCGGCCTATGATATCAAGCCAAGGGCAAAGTTCCTTCTGGCAGTGAGTCTGGCCTAATTTAGGCCTCGTACTGTCGTACCCTCAAAGGGTCGTCTGGACCTGATGAGGGGTCAGCCCCTTGGAGGGTCATCTGGAACTGATGAGGGGTCGACCCCTTGGAGGGTCGTTTGGAACTGATGATGGGTCGGTACCTTGAAGGGTCGTCTGGGCCTGATGAGGGGTCGACCCCTTGAAGGGTCGTCTGGGCTTGATGAGGGTTCGGCCCCTTGAAGGGTTGTTTGGGCCCGATGAGGGGTCGGACCCTTGAAGGGTCGTCTAGACAATAATGAGGGGTCGCCCCTTGAAGGGTAGTCTGGGCTTGATGAGGGATCGACCCCTTGAAGGGTCGTTTGGGCCTGATGAGGTCATCCTGGCCCTTGAAGGGTCATCTGGGCCTGATGAGGGGTCGGCCCCTTGAAGGCTCATCTGGGCCCGATGAGGGGTCAGCCTCTTGAAGGGTCATTTGGACAATAATGAGTGGTCGGCCCCTTGAAGAGTCGTCTGGGCCTGATGAGGGGTCAGCCCCTTGAAGGGTCGTCTGGGCCTGATGAGGTCATCCTGGCCCCGTCCAGGTATGGGGTGCCCTCGGACTGGACGAGGGTATATATGGGTATATCAATCACCCCCCAGCCCTTAGCCATCGATGTTGTTGAGACGGTTGAGGGGTAGTGTTGCTTTTGAGATGAGTGTATGGACAGTTAGATGAATGACACCTGTCGAGCTGATGTGACACTTGGGCAGATATCCACTATTGTTCCAGTTTCCTAGGCGTGGCGGCTGCACACTTTGCTTGGGACTTTGTGCCCTAATAATTCCCTCCTCGTGGGTTGCACCTTGCATTGATTACTGGGCCCACTTATGATAAGGTATTTAAAGGACTTTTGAAACAATCATTTTCTTGTTCTTCTTCGCGCCCAAGCTTTCTCTCTCTAGTTTCTCAACAGACAAACCACCATTTCTGCAATCTTTAATGTTTCGAGTTTGGCAGTCTCGCTGTTCCTTCTCAGGTAATCCTTTTACCCTAGTGCCATTTTTATCTTCATTTCTGTTTGCTTTCTTATTTTAGGCTTGTAGAACTCAACTTTTCTTTGGTTGTTTTATAACCTTCCAACGTTCTTCTCCGGTGAGTTGTTCTTGAGTGTTCTTGATCAAAACCCTTTCTTTCTTTGGTTTTAATCCAAAAGTCCAGCTTGGTCAACTACGAACCTATTTGTAATTAGGCTAGCTAAATTGTGCCAAGTGTTGGGTCTTCCTCTTAATGCTTAGGAGGCTTTATGATTTAGCCACCGAATTCCCATCTCTGAGAGAAGTTCTTCGTAGAGATTAGACGAATAGAGGAAGAGGAGGAGAGAAGACAAGGGGCCGACCCTAATTGGGTACGACCCATTTTTCCCATTCCATTATCCATTATCATACCCCCTGAGTCATGTGGGTCGTCTGGTCGTCCATCCGAGAGTCAATCGTGCGAGGGAGAAATGGATCAGAGAGAGTCATCGCCATTAGGCGCTGGGCCTTTTGGGAGGAGAGAAGCATCTGATCTTAGCCCAGGCCGATAGGCCAAGGGAGTAGTCCCTTCGAGGTTGTTCCTGTGATAACTTTATCCCCTCATGCCTTCCAGATGGCCTTTCCTCATGGACCTCTGACTGGTGATGAGGCCGAGGGAGAGGGGACTGAGGATGATGGTGAGGACTCAGATGCTGACCAAGTTGACACCTCCCACGCCTCGGCTTACGTTTCCATCGTCAGGGATCGTGACCTCCTGCTGTAAGGCATATATTTGGTGTGACCCTCAACATAAGTATGAGGGTTATCTCTGAGTCTGAGAAAGTCTTTGAGGGTGACGAGGGAGAGATCGCAGTATATGAACAAATGTTTAAGGTCGGTGTTAGGTTCCCTCAGCACCCTTCCATAGTCAATATATTATCATCCCTCGGAACTGCCCCCTCTCAACTTCCTCCCAACTTCTAGAGGACAATCCTCGACTATGTCTCCCTGTGGAAGAATACTTTCACTGACGAACCTTCAACCGATGTATTTTTGGCCTATTAGAATATCACTTCCTCGTCCAAACAGCCTAGGTACTATCATTTAGGGGAGAGGAGGTCTGATAAAAAACTTCTCCACGTGGCACAAACCTCTAACCACGACTGGAAGAAGAGATTTTTCTTCATATCTGGGGAATGGGACTTTTCTGCCGAGGTTCAGCCTTTGGACGATGGTCCGAGAGTTCCAAGGAGATAGTCTAACCCCTCCATAAAGACTAAGTCAGACATTGGACTTAGTATGGATGAAAAGGACATAGTCGAGTATCTGAGAGAACGAGGGAAAGAGGGTGAACTTGCAAAGTTTAAAGATTTGATGGCTCCTCGGCTCCTCAAAGAAGCTGGTCTGAGGGTCGTCCCCTTGATAGAGCTATGTGAGTTATTATTATTTTTTTCTCAATCTTTGATTTTTTCCAAGTGTTTCATCTTTGCCTCTGTATTTTTTTGACGTGTCATCTCCTTTTCAGGTCGTCCTACAGGTATCTCTGACCATCTTTGGGAAATGACTGCCCTAAGCTTACTGTCTGGTCTAAGCAAGAAGAAAGGCAAGGAGCCTCAGAATCCTCCGAGGAAGACAACGGTCATGGGGCTGACACTTGCTGAGTCGACTGCTGACAGTCATAAAAGAAAAGAGCCATAAGTACCTGCTGACCCTCGACCGAATTCAAGGACGAGGGCGAGGGTGGAGTCGTCTGAGGGGACTGGCTCCTCTTCCAACATGGGAGCCTTCTGGTCCCAAAACTTAGCATTTTTGAAGGCTGAGCCTTCTTCCCTGATTGCCAATCTGAGGGCGGCCAAAGCTTCTATGTTCTCTGCACCCTCGGCCGCCGACTATGATTTCCTGTCGAAGATGCCCCCGGACAAGGTGTATAACTATGGTCTGCACACTCTGGATCAGGTATTTGTTTTCATTTCACCTCCTTAGTTTGAATTTTTCACCAACTGTTTCCTCGACCTCTTAACAAGTGTCTTTTTCTGTGCAGTCTATTTGTGCCTTCACGTCTGCTACCAAGTGGATGGCTGAGAACCAACAAAAATTTCATGAAGTCGAGAGGGCCGTTCAGCATAAGGTTGACCTGCAGACCAATCTCGAGACTGTAAGGGCCGAGTTAGAGAGTGACAGGACCGAACATGCAAGGGTCCTAGATGTGCTGATGAGGCAGCATTATGCAGATCTGAAGGCCAAGGACTTTCTTATTAAAGAGAATGATGAGGCCTTGATCAACCTGGGGGCTTAATTCAAGACTGACCTATCCGAGGTAGTGAAGAAGGCAGAGGCCGACGCTGTGGAGGCCTACAAACTCTCAGACGAGTTTCAAGGATTCGGTCTTGAGTACTTAGAGAGGGGGATTAGGACGGCCTGTCAATGGGTCGTCCTTATGTTCGCTGATGCAGTATCTTCCGTCCGCCCCTCTCTTGAGGCAGTTCAAATGGATGATCCCCTCATTGCTGAAGCCTTAGATCAAGTGGAATCTCAACATGTAGAAGGTACAGGTACGTCTGAGGCTCGGCTTGTCTTAGTCACAGAGGAATCTCTCGTAGATGTTGAGTCCTTGCCCTCGGATGCCATTTAATAGGGTGGCTATTTGTAGCCAATACCCTCTTTATGTATCACATATTTTTGTACTCTATTTTTGTTGAACAAGCCTTTGTAACACTTCGTTTATAATATCATGTCTCTTGTTGTCTTCTATACTTGTCTCTTGTATGATTTCTGTTGTGATGTTTTTTTTAAATTAACAATATCACTAACTCCTCCCTCGTCTTTCTTGAGGGTAAATGAGGGGTCGTCCCCACCATTTGACCTCATCATAGCCGAGGGTGGTTTTTCACCAACCTAATGGTTTTTCAAGTCCCCCCTCTTCTTTCTTGAGGGCAAGTGAGGGGTCGTCCCCACCATTTTCCCTCATCATAGCCGATGGTGTTTTTTCACTAACCTAATGGTTTTTCAAGTCCCTCCTCGTCTTTCTTGAGGGTAAATGAGGGGTCGTCCCCACCATTTTCCCTCATCATAACCGAGGGTGGTTTTTCACCAACCTAATGATTTTTCAAGTCCCCCATCATCTTTCTTAAGGATAAATAAGGGGTCGTCCCCACCATTTGCCCTCATCATAGCCGAGGGTGGTTTTTCACCAACCTAATGGTGTTTTCAATTAAGTTCCCCCTCGTCTTTCTTGAGGGTAAATGAGGGGTCATCCCCACCATTGACCCTCATTATAGCCGAGGGTGGTTTCCCACCAACCTAATGGTGTTTTCAATTAAGTCCCTCTCGTCTTTCTTGAGGGTAAAGGAGGGGTCGTCCCCACCATTGACCCTCATTATAGACGAGGGTGGTTTCCCACCAATTTAATGATGTTTTCAATTAAGTCCCCCTCGTCTTTCTTGAGGGTAAATGAGGGGTCATCCCCACCATTGACCCTCATTATAGCCGAGGGTGGTTTCCCACCAATTTAATGATGTTTTCAATTAAGCCCCCCTCATCTTTCTTGAGGGTAAATGAGGGATCGTCCTCACCATTTTCCCTCATCATAGCCGAGGGTGGTTTCCCACCAACTTAATGGTTTTAAATTTTAAGCCCCCCCCCCCCTCATCTTTCTTGAGGGTAAATGAGGGGTCGCCCCCACCATTTGCCCTCATTATAGCCGATGGTGGTTTATCACCAACCTAATGGTGTTTTCAATTAAGTCCCCCCTCGTCTTTCTTGAGGGTAAATGAGGAGTCGTCCCCACCAATGACCCTCATTATAGCCGAGGGTGGTTTCCCACCAACCTAATGGTGTTTTCAATTAAGTCCCCCCTCGTCTTTCTTGAGGGTAAATAAGGGGTCGTCCCCACCATTGACCCTCATTATAGCTGAGGGTGGTTTCCATGAGTATCACCCCAATCACACTAGGATTAATCCAACACAAAATAAGGGATCAATGTGACATTCTCATTAACATTCCAAGTGTTTTGTTAGAGCAACACATTCATTACAACTATGGTCCGATAGGACTTTACAAAATTATTGATAGTATTTCTTCAAATGGTCTGCATTCCAGGGATTGAAAAAGGGTTCCCCTTCTAGGTTTTCTAGTCTGCAGGTTCCAGTAGCCACTTCATCGATGACCCTATATGGGCCATGACAATTTGGGTGGAGCTTGTTGGGCTTCTGCCAAGTCTTTTTTAGGACTAAGTCCCCCACTGCAATTGGCCTCTGCTTCACCCTCTGGTTGTAAAACCTTACGGTCCTCTTCTGGTAGGCGGCCTGCCTTATCTCGGCGTCTTACCTCCTTTCCTCAATCAGGTCTAAGTCAAGTCTCCTCTATTCCATATTTCTCTAGGGGTCATACATTTGGACCCTGTGAGTAGGAAACCCAATGTCGGTGGGGATGACGACTTCTGAGCCATAAACTAGCATGAACGGAGTTTCTCCGGTAGAGGTCTTTGACGTCGTCTTGTAGGCCCATAGTACAGCATATAACTCCTCAACCCATCTTCCTTTTGCCTCCTCAAGTCTCTTCTTGATCCCATCTAGGATTTTCCTATTTGTAACTTCAGTTTGCCCATTGGCCTGAGGTCGACCTGGGGTAGAGAAGAATTATTTGATACTCACCCTTTCACTGTACTTATCTAGAGATGTATTCTTGAATTGAGTCCCGTTATCTGAGATGAGGGTGTTGGGGAGACCATATCTGCATATAATATTTTTCCAGATGAACTGGAAGGTATTATGCTCGGTAATCGTGACCATCGGCTCTGCCTCCACCCATTTTGAAAAATAGTCAATTGCCACGATGAGGAATCGATAGCTATTGATGGCCCTAGGCAAGGGTCCTACTAGATCGATCCCCCACACTACAAATGGCCATGGGGATGTAATGGAGGTAAGAGGCTGATGGGGCTGGTGAGGGGTGGTGGCAAATTTTTTACATTTATCACACTTTTTTACATATGCCGTGGCATCTTTCCCCAAGGTCGGCCACTAGTACCCCTGAGTGACCACCCTCTTCGCTAAAGATCTGCCTCCAATGTGGCTTGAACACAACCCCTCGTGCACGTCTTGCAAAATGTGTGGGACTTCAGATGGGTGCACACACCTAAGTAAGGGGAGCAAAAACCCCTTTTTGTACAAGGTGTCTCCGATGACAGTAAATTTCGCAGCTCTGTATCTTAACTTCTTCCTTTCTTCTGACTTTGCCTCAACAGAGGTTGAGTGCACAACTTTTGTTACTGCCTTGGCCTCAGCTACATGGGCCTTCCTGTCAGCGACCTCTGACCCTCCTCCTACAAGATCCTCGAAGATCATTCCTACTCAGAGCGAGATCATATTAAGCCTCTTGATAGGGCCTTGGTAGTCTCTCGAAGGGAGGTCAGGGTCGTCCTCATCATCTGAAGGGTCGTCCCTTCGGTTTGGAGGATCTTTTCTACATGCATCACCTCTCTTCTTTCTGGGGTCGTCCCCTCGGCCCCTCTTGAAGGCACTCTTATCAATGTACTTCCTTATCTTCCCTTCTTTTAACATTTTTTCAATCTCATCTTTCAGAGTAAAGCATTTGTCTATCACGTGGCCATGGTCTTGGTGAAATTCACACCACATGTTTTTGTTCCTCTTGTTGGGGGCTGCCCTCAACTTCTCAGTCCACTTCAGGGACCGGTCACTCTTTATCTCATTGAGAATATGTTCACAGCTGACCGTTAGAGGGGTGTAATCAGCGAACTTGTCGTCCATAGACCTCTTCTTCCCCTCTTTGTTCTTCTTATGGTACTTACCCCCGCTAGTGCCTCCTTTTTCATCTTCGTATTTTGCGGCCATCGCCTCTTCGGCATTCATCACCTTTCCTGTCATTGACAACAATTCATCCATCGTCCTAGGAGGGTCTTCAGCAAGCTTCCATAGCAGCTTCCCCTTTTGGAGTCCTCCAATCAGGGCTGTCATAGCTATGCTCTCCTCATAGTCTTCCACCTCTAAGTTTTGTTTATTGAATTTGGCTATGTAGTCTCTTAGACTCTCGTTATTCCCCTGCTTAACATAGAGCAGGTGCGTGGTCTTCTTCTGTGGCCTCACCCCAAAGCAAAAGTTATGGATAAATCGATCTGCCAGCTGCTTAAAGCTTTCAATGAAATTTTTTGGAAGAGACATGTACCAGACATGTGCAGCCCCAGTCAGAGTGCCAGAAAAGGAATGACACCTCATCTCATCTGAGATAAAGTATATATCTGTCGTCGATTGATACATCTCAATATGATGGACAGGGTTTGTACTCCCGTCATATCTTGGGGTGACCACATGTGGCTTAAACTTTGATGGCGTAGGGAAGTTGACTATCTTCGCCACAAAGGGTGAGCCTACGGAGTATCCTCTCTGAAGAGGGTCCCAGATCTTCAGTATATCACTGATCTTATCCTTCAGTCGTTGGATCGAGTCATTCCAGGGCCTCGTAGGGTCGGACTGGCCGATGTTATCCCCTGCCGCCTCTTTGAGGTGGACGGAGGGTTCTGCTGCAGCAGGCCTGTGTCGGTTGTTTACTTCCCCTTGACCGTCGTCCCGTCCTTGGGGTCGGCCATCTACTGCCTCCCTTCTGGACCTCACAGCACTCCTTGATTTGGGTAATTTTTCCCGTAGGTCATTTACTGGGCCCAGCCTCTCAAAGGCTGATCCCCTGCTCAAGCGATCAAAAGCAGAGCCTCTCGGGCGATCGTCATGATTTTGCTTTCCACACTTCCCTCTGCTCTCCTGGAGAGGTCGCACAGTATTGTTGGAGACCTTATACGGCTCCCAGCACTCTATGGGGGACTCCTCTCCCTCCAGATCATCATACATATCCTCAGGGCAAGGGTTTCCTTGCCTCCACAGGCATAGATACCAGGGGTCCGCAACATCCCTCCGTTGCTGTGGGGGTGGCAAGTCTTTGCGTGGTTCCTGGGGTGGTCCCTTGGCCTCATGCTACCCTAGAGCCGCTGCCGGAGTAATCATCTCAGGTGAGACCCCTGGTGGTCTTAGTATGTTCTGGCTTAGGGCTGTGGACTGCTCCTGCATGATCCGCTGGCTTGCTTCCAGAGACTTCAAGGCTACCGCCACATCAGCCATCTCAGACTGAGGTGATGGCTGACTGGAACTGGGTCCTACTCCACTATCCGGTGGAGGAAGTGGTAGGGCGGCATCTCCGGTGCCATGTGTTTGAGTTATGAAGAGCTGAACTGAAGAAGACTGGTAAGCTTGAGAACCTTAATGGGTCTTTTTCAATGGTGAAACAACTCCACAGGGGGAGAATTGGTTCACCACCAGAGTGCCCGGTGAGGTCAAGTTGTTCAAAGGAAGAGATGTCTTCTCGTTCCCACAGACGGCGCCAAACTGATGATGCTGAAATCTAACATCACCAGATAAGTGATGATGAGCTCAAACTGTAAGTACCATGGCATCCATCGATCTATAAGTGTGTAAGTGTGTAGAAGGAGATGAGTATAAGAAGAATAAGACAATGATGTATAGTGGTTCATCCAATTAGGCCTACATCCACTATGAGTGTGTGATCCACTAAGTATGGCTAATGGCCTTGGATACAATGCACATAAGCTCACTTTCTCTCTCCACTGTGTGTATAAGTAGAGTTTTTTCTAGGGTTTCAAATTATCGATCCATTGTAGGGTTGTAGGTGACAAGTATATATAGGTCTTGGGGGGTATAGTGTACCCCCAAGCATGCATGGTGCATGTGAATGATGATCTAGCCAATCCCCTGCTGACACCTGTAGATGCCACCTGTGATCAATGATGACATAATATTCCCTCACGTGAGGGGGTGATATTGTTATAATGATCTTTCACGTGCCATGTGATCCTCACGCGCACTGTTCCACGCATCTCCCAAACCACGCGCTGTGATGATGTCACCCTCGGCCTATGATATTAGGCCGAGGGCAAAGTTCCTTCTGGAAGTGAGTCTGGCCTAATTTAGGCCTCGTACTGTCGTACCCTCAGAGGGTCATCTGGACCTGATGAGGGGTCGGACCCTTGGAGGGTCGTCTGGAACTGATGAGGGGTCATCCCCTTGGAGGGTCATCTGGAACTGATGAGGGGTCGATCCCTTGAAGGGTCATTTGGGCCTGATGAGGGGTCGGCCCCTTGAAGGGTAATCTGGGCCTGATGAGGGGTCGGCTCCTTGAAGGGTCATCTAGGCCTGATGAGGGGTCGGCCCGTTGAAGGTTCGTCCGGAAAATGATGAGGGGTCGGCCCCTTGAAGGGTCCTCTGGGCCTAATGAGGGGTCGGCCCCTTGAAGGGTTATCTGGGCCTGATGAGGGGTCGGCCCCTTGAAGGGTCATCTGGGCCAGATGAGGGGTCGGCCCCTTGAAGGGTCATCTGGGCCTAATGAGGGGTCGGCCCCTTGAAGGGTCATCTGGGCCTGATGAGGTCATCCTGGCCCCGTCCAGGTGCGGGGTACCCTTGGCCTGGACGAGGGTATATATGGGTATATCAGACACTACAACCAATAATGCACTCAAATCCATCATAGATAAATTCATGGGCTACAATCAGATCAAAATTCACCTTAACCATCAGGAGAAGACTGGGTTTATTACCCTTATGGTAAGTTGCACCAGTGTTTTTTAGGCCAAAGGGCTGGCCACAACCTTATACACAAAAAATTAGAAGTCTATATGGACGACATGATAATCAATCCCAAAGACCATAAATAACACGTCCTAGCACTCCATAAACTCTTTCAAAGGTTACGGCTCTTCAAAATGAGGCTAAACCCATAGTAATATGTCTTCGGAGTCACTAAGGGAAAGGTTCCCGAATTCATAGTCAGAAAAGATGAAATTGAGGTATACCATACTAAAGTCAAAAGCATACGAGAAATGCCCCTACACAGAATAGAAAAGGAAGTTTGAGGATTCTTATGCCAAGTACAGGTCATATGCCGGTTCATCAACCATCTCACTACCATTTACAAACTCCTCTTCCAAATAATAAAAAAGGACTCCTCAACTAGGATGGCCTCTCATACTCTATATGACCATAATTGACATGGCTATCGGATCCATGTTGCCACAATAAATTGAAATTTCTCAAAAAGAATGTTCCATCAACTATGTCAGCAAAAAGCTTATATTTTATAAGTTCAAATACACTGCCTTGGAAAATTCTTATGTATCACTCCTAAACTTTGGCACTAAATATGTCTGTGACAACCTGAATAGAATTACGATAAATTATGTTTAAATCATGATTAGCTTATGCGATATGGATAATATGTTATTAGTATATCTAATGTAAAGTGCTTTATGTTTAGTCTAATCCTACTTTCATAAATCGTGAAATGTCGAGTTATGTATAAACACAAAATTTTGTTAATTTCGGTAGAAGTGTCCCTGTTTAAGACTAGTTTTGACCTTTATAACATAGCAACTGACTTGAGGTAAAAACTAGATAGTTGTATACAGGTGAGTTAGGGTTGTAACACAATAAACGGTGCATCAAGCGGATGTCCGATTAAGAAGTTAGGCCAAATTTACGAACAAAGGGCAAAATTTTCCATTCCCTTTAAGTGGTTATTTGTCTTTTAGTAAACCAAATGGGTTAATTTCATTGGATGGAGAGGAGGCATTCCTTTGACGACTTAAAACTCTCCTTACAACCTATTTCTTCAAAAAATTAAGCCTTAGGTTTAGTTTGAGGTGTTTTTAGCTTGAGGAAGAGGAAGTAAAAGTTAAGGAAGGAAGGGTTACAAAGAAAAGCTAGGAAAAAATTCCAAGAAAATCCTTAAGGTGTTCCAAGGTAAAATTATGTATTAATATTATTTTAATCTTGTATTATATTCATTTCAAACTACATAAATCGTGAATTAGTGATCAAAATTCCATCACCCTTTGTGATAATATGTGTTGGTTCATATGTGAGATAAGTAGTGTTTATAGGCCATATTGCTTTGTATTGAAACCCCTTGTATTCAAACTTGCATATCTTTTTGTGTTCTTACCGTAATTGAGAAATTCCAATTGGATATGAAAGTAGACTCATATATTCATATCATATACGAAAATTACAATATATATCCTTATGGTTAGGCCTTAATGATGATTTCAAGTTGGTATATAGTTGTTATTTGTATATTTCATTTCGGTATGCCCTGAGTTTGGTCAAGCTTTTGATAGAGCAAATGAAGTCAAAAAATTATGAAACTTTAATTTTGCACTATTAAGTATGTGTACTAGAAATGGGTAGAAAATAATAGAAATTAACGCTGAAGAAAAATTATGAAAATTCTTGGAAGTTGAAGGAACAATAGAGGACCTTATAGGGGAGATTTCTTGTGTTGTAAAGAAATGGTCATAACTTGCTCTAGGAAGCTTGAAAAATTACACCTTCACTTGTAATGGAAAGTATATTTATATATGTTTTCATATTGATAAGTTTGGACACCTGTATTTACAAAATTTAGGAATATAGGATGGTTGCGTACAGAGGACAATAATTTGAGGCCATATTGGATACCCCATGAAAGAATATTGTTATATCCTCTTTCCAAAGAGTATTTTGAGTACATGTTTCATATGTATATACATTGAGAATTATGATTTAATATTTATATGGGTTTAGTTATAAATTCCTTATGAGGTGTTTCCTACGGTTGAATGTTCATTACTTTATCGACATGTATAGCATTGTTTTGTCGCTACTCATGTTTTATGGAATGTGACTTAAGTGAAAGTATATTGTTGTTGTGTAGTCATTGAAAGTTACATAACTATGTTAGGATAATACTTATGATTGGGATTAAATACTGATTAATTTGGATTAACAGGTGTAAGGTTTAATCCATCCAGTTTAGCTCCACCCGAAGGAAATATGAGTACATAGTTGTCAACCATGGTGAGTGTACTCACTAGAAAGAGATATTTGTATCGTGTTATTGATATGGTTAGAATATAATGAATATGAAATTATTCATTTCGTTTACCAAAATGGGAGGTTACTACTCAACCCTAAATGAGGGAGATTTGTCTATTGATGACAAGGGGTTACTCCTCGACCAGGAATGGGGGAGAATTGTCTATTTAGACAGGATATGTGAATCATGATTCGGAAAAGTTGGTCATTCTTATGAATGATCCGGATAAATATATATCTATTATTACAGGAATATGATTTATTTCATTTAAAACTTATGCAATAGTGTAGTAGTGGTGCATTCATTGAGCTGTGTTGCGCACAGTTCCAATATTTATGTTTTTCAGGTAATGCGAGGTCACTGCCAAATCTAGGAGGTCGGTTTGGGTTAGCCAGGAATGGGAGAACATGGATTTTGTTTAAATGTAAATGATTTAATTAATTTAACTTATCCTTTAAGCAAGTTTTTATGGGCATGACTACTCTGATGTTGCAAAAAGGTTTTCAGTTATATGTATTTACAACGATGACTCTGAAACTAAAGCTCGTGTTTATGGTTTGGTTAAATTAATCATGGTTTGACTCATTTTGACTTTCAAACTTAATTATAAGTAACTGGGTTGGGATGTGTCAGCTTTTGGTATCAGAGCCTAGGTTTTAGAGGTTCTGGAGTGAGAAGAGTCTAGATTTGGCAGTGAATGTATGAAATGTGTTTTGTTTGATACTAACGATTATGTTAGGAAAAATATGTATATATGTATGTTGTTATATCCTTGATTCATTTTAGATATAAAAGAATGGAACAAGGTAATTTAAATGTGAGAATAGAAGATGAGGCTTCAAATATTCTAGCAGAAGCGGAGGTTGAGAAACATGTTCAAATAAATATGGAACTCGAGCCAGAACAACTGACAAATATGCAAAAAATGGCACGTGCTATGACTTTGATGGTAGAGCAACAAGCTAGATTTATGGCTTAGATGGAAGAACAGCAAGCCAGGTAACTAGAGGCACAAGTATTGGCTAGGGTTAGGGAGGTGATACACCGGGAAGAAATAAGTACTTCACATGAGAAATTTATTAAAATGAATCCACCCTCATTTGAAGGAGCAGTTGATCCAGTAGAGGCAAAAGTGTGGGTTAAAGAGATTGAAATTATTTTCAGGGTAATGATACTGCCTAAAAATCAACGAGTGACCTTGGCGATGTATATACTGAAAGGAGAAGCTAAGTATTGGTGGGATGCCACAAAACATTTGTTAATTACTCCAGGAGGTGGGAATGTGATCTCATGGGATGATTTTGTCAAAGCTTTGTATGATAAGTATTTCCCCCCAATGTATCTATAACAAAAGGAGAAAGAATATTTCATCTTGAATCAGGGAAGCATGACAGTTAGAGAATATGAAGCTAAAATTATAGTCTTATCTCGGTTTGCTTTGAGGTTTATACAGAATGAGGAAGATATATGTAGTCGATTTCTCGATGGACTAGAGTTAGTTATTAAATTAAGGTTGTCAGCTTTAGAGACTGTTAACTATTCAGCCTTGGTGAACAAAGCCATGTTGGTAGAAAAGGGCGTGAATAAAGCGAGAGGGAATCGAGAATGATGTGAAAAGAGAAGAAGATTCGATCCAAATAATCAAAAAGGTAGTGGTGCAGAATATTCGAGACTTAAAGGGAAAAAAATTCATCATGGTAGAGGTATGGGAGGTAGTTCGCAAAAGGGTGAAGCTAGTGGTGGGAGAGGTTCAGGAGTTTCAGCACAAGGAGATATAAATGTTTGTTTCTTTTATGGGACATCGGGTCATATAAAGAGAAATTTCCCAAAGTTACTGAATATAGAATGTTTCAACTATCATCATTTGAGAAAGAATTATCCTATGTTATCAAGAGAAGTTTTAGTCAGTAGTGTGGGGCCTCATAAAGGATCCTCTCCAGGTAGTGCCACTAGGGGAAGAGGTACAAAAAAAGCAACTGAAACGAGGGAAGGAAGAAGAGTGTTTGCGATGACGCTGCAAGATGCCCATGCTACACCGGACGTGGTTACAGGTAAACTTTTTATTGCAAACAAAGATTTATATGCACTCATTGATCCTGGATCTACGCATTAATTTTTGGCACTACATATTATTTCATTTTTGGGTAGACCATGTTCATTTCTCAATTGTGCCTTATATATTTCAACCCCAATAGATAGTGTAATTCTGGTGGAGCATGTTTATAAAGATTGTATTTTACGAATGGGGGGATGAGATTTATATGTTGATTTGATACCATTGGCCATTCGGGATTTTGATATTATATTGGGGATGGATTGGTGATCATCGTATCATGATTCCATTGATTGCTTTCGAAAAGAAGTTACATTTCATCTGCCTGGTGAACCCGAGTTCCAGTTTACAATGGAAAGGAAGGTTGTTCCTAATTGTCTTATATCAGCAATTAAGAGTAGAAGACTGTTGAGTAAAGGTTGTACAAGGTATTTAGCTTATGTGTTTGATACTAGTAAAGAGATAGTTAAAATTCAAGATATACTAGTGGTTAGAGAATTTTCTGATGTCTTCCCAGAAGAATTTCCAGGATTGCCACCCGATAGGGAAGTAGAGTTTTCCATTGAATTAATTCTAGGTACTGGTCTAATTTACCTTCCTCCATATATAATGGCACCAGCGGAGTTGAAACAATTAAAAGTACAATTATAAGATCTGATAAGAAGAGGTTTCATTTGGCCTAGTGTCTCTCCATGTGGAGCCCAAGTGTTATTTGTGAAAAAGAAAGATGGGTCAATGAGATTATGTATTGATTATCGGCAGTTGAATAAGGTGACCATTAGAAATAAGTACCCTTTACCTCATATCGATGATTTATTTGATCAGTTACAAGGTCCCGCAGTATTTTCTAAGATTGATTTGAGATTGGGTTACCACCAACTGAAAGTGAAGGATAATGATATTTCCAAAATAGCTTTTCGGACTCGATATGGGCACTATGAGTTTTTGGTGATGCCATTTGGATTAACTAATACTCCGAGCAATTTTTATGGATTTGACGAACTGGGTATTCTACCGTTTTATTGGTTCATTTGTGATTGTATTCATAGATGATGTGTTGTTTTACTCGCCTAGCATGGAGGAACGTGAGAAATATTTGAGACTTGTATTGTAGATTTTGAAAGAAAATAAATTATTTGCTAAATTCAGCAAGTGTGAGTTTTGGTTGAATGAAATTGTATTTTGCGGGCATGTTGTCTCAAGAAATGGGATATATGTTGATCCAAAGAAGGTAGAAACAATTATTGAATGGTAGAGTCCTAAGAATGTGATAGAAATTAGGAGTTTCCTAGGATTGGCAGGTTACTATCGTAGATTCATTAAGGGATTTTTAGCAGTAGCATTACCATTGATAAAGTTAACTCGTAAATAAGTGAAGTTTGTATGGGATGAAGAATGAGAGAGGAGTTTTAAATAATTAAAGAATCGGTTGGTTTCAGCCCCTATACTTATTATTCCATGTGGGAGTGAGTCTTTTTTTATCTATACAGACACTTCATTTCAGGGGTTAGGATATGTTCATATGCAGAATGGGGTGGTAATAGCATATGCTTCTAGACAATTAAAGGCACATTAAGGAAACTACCCTACGCATGATTTGGAGTTAGCAGCTATTGTTTTTGCTTTGAAGTTATAGAAAAATTACTTGTATGGAGAAACTTGTGAGATATATACGGATCATCAAAGTTTGAAATACTTGTTTACACAAAAAGAACTAAATTTGAGACAGAGGCGTTGGATAGAGATAATTAATGACTATGATTGTACCATTCATCATCATCCTGATAAGGCCAATGTAGTACCAGATGCTTTGAGTAGAAAATCATTAGGGATTCTATGTCGCATACTGTGTGCACGTGTTGGAAATATTCTTAACTTGTCATCGATGGGGATTGAATTAAGTTTTTCAAAAGGGGAGGATTATAAGCACATGTCACAGTAAGACCTCTATTAGCAGAACGCATATGAAATTTGCAGGTCAATTATCTGTTCCTTAAGAAGAAGAAACAAGAAGTTCGGGATGGTAGAGAGATTGCCTTTTAGATTAAGAATGATGAATCATTGTGTTATAAAAATAGAATTTGTGTACCAAATGATCCATTCTTAAATAAGCATATATTAGAAGAGGCACATAATTCTATTTACTCTATGCATCCGGGAGGTACCAAAATGTACAGAGATTTGAAAGAGTATTACTAGTGGAACAATATGAAACGTGAGATTACAAAGTTCGTAGCTAAATGTTTAATATATCAGCAAGTGAAAGTGGAGCATCAGAAGCCGACATTATTATTGAAGTCATTGCCTATTCCTGAATGGAACTGGGAGCATCTAACGATGGATTTTGTTACAGGATTACCATGATCACCAAAGGTGCATGATTCTATTTGGGTGATTGTAGACCGATTGACGAAGTCAGCCCATTTTCTTCCATTTAAGACCACCTACACTGTTGACATGTATGCACGTATGTACATTGATGAGATTATCCATTTACATGGGGCACCACTATCAATTGTATCAGATAGAGATCCAACGTTCACTTCTAAGTTTTGGCCTTGTTTACAGAATGCTATGGGCACAAGTTTGAAGTTCAGCACTGCATTTCATCCATAAACCGATGGGCAATCAGAAAGGCCAATTCAAATATTAGAAGACATGTTACGAGCTTGTGTTTTTTACTTCAAAGGTAGTTGGGATGATCATTTGTCATTGATGGAATTCTCGTACAACAATAGTCATCAGTCCACCATTGGTATGGATCCATATGAATCTTTATATTGGAGGAGATGTAGAATGCCTTTGCATTGGGATGAAGTAGGTGAAAGGAAAATTTTTGGTCCTATATTGATAGATATGACAACAGAAAATATTAAATTGATTCAGGAACGGATAAAGATAGCGCAAAGAAGGCAAAAATTTTATGCAGATAAAAGGAAGTATCCATTGGAATTTTAGAAGGGATATTTTGTATCCCTGCATATTTCACCATGGAAGGGTGTCATGAGATTTGGGAAAAAAGGGAAACTAAGTCCAAGATATATTGGACCATATGATGTGCTGGAAAGAATTGGGACCTTGGCATATAGATTATCATTACCTCCAGATTTGTCCCATTTCCATGATGTGTTTCACGTATCGATGCTTCGTAAGTATTTGGCAGATCCATCTCATCAATTGAAAACACAACCTATTGAACTAACGGAAGACTTGTCATACATAGAGGAACCAGTGGAAATTATTGATTGTAAGGAGAAAGTGTTGAGGAATAAATTTATTCCCTTACTTAAAGTTATGTGGATGACCATGGAGTTAAAGAAGCAACTTGGGAAATGGAGGATAGCATGAAGAAACAGTATCCCCATTTTTTTGGTAAGTGACCTTTATATTAAATTTTGGGGATGAAATTTTCTAAGGGGGGAGAGTTGTGACAACCCGAATAGAATTACGATAAATTATGTTTAAATCATGATTAGATTATGTGATATGGATAATATTTATTAGTATATCTAATGTTAAGTGATTTATGTTTAGTTTAATCCTACTTGCATAAATCGTGAAATGTCGAGTTATGTATAAACAAAATTTTTTGTTAATTTCGGTAAAAATGTCACTATTTAAGACTAGTTTTCACATTTATAACCTAACAATTGACTTGAGGTAAAAGCTATATAGTTGTACACAGGTGAGTTAGGGTTGTAACACAACAAACAGTACATTAAACGGATGTTCGAGTAAGAAGTTAGATCGAATTTACGAACAAAGGGCAAATATGTCCATTCCCTTTAAGTGGTTATTTGTCTTTTAGTAAACAAAATGGTTTAATTTGATTGGATGGAAATGAGTCATGCCTTTTCCTACTTAAAACTCTCCTTACAACCTATTTCTTCAGAAAATTAAGCCCTAGGTTCAGTTTGAGGTGTTTATAGCTTGAGGAAGAGGAAGTAAAAGTTAAGGAAGGAAGGGTTACAAAGAAAAGCTAGGAAAAAATTCCAAGAAAATCCTTAAGGTGTTCCAAGGTAAAATTATGTGTTAATATTTTTTTAATCATGTATTGTACTTATTTCAAAGTGTATAAATCGTGAATTAGTGATTAAAATTCCATCATCCTTTGTGATAATATGTATTGGTTCATATGTGAGATAAGTAGTGTTTATAGGACATATTGTTTTGTATTTAAACCCCTCGCATTCAAACTTGCATATCTTTTTGTGTGCTTAATATAATTGATAAATTCCAAGTGGATATGAAATTAGACTCATATATTCATATCATATCCGAAAATTACAATTTATCTCCTTGTGGTTAGGCCTTAATGATGATTTCAAGTTGGTACATAGTAGCTATTTGTATATTTCATTTCGGTATGCCTTGAGTTTGGTCAATCTTTTGACATAGAAAATAAAGTCAAAAAATTATGAAACTTTAATTATGTACTATTCATTATGTGTAATGAAAATTTGTTAAAAATCATGGAAAGTTATGCTGTAGAATAATTATAAAAATTCTTGGAAGTTGAACGAACAATAGAGGAGCTTGTAGGGAAAATTTCTTGTGTTGTAAAGAAATGGTCATAACTTGTAATGGAAAGTATATTTATATATGTTTTCATATTGATAAGGTTTGTGTAATACCCCGTATTTTTGTGATATTTATTTATGGGATTAATTGAATTAAATGTGTATTAATTGGGAATTAATCCGGATAAAATACTAACGAGATGTGAGTTGGTATTTGATTATAATGTGTACATACGACGTTATATGAATATTGAAATTATTAAATTTGTCGTGAGATTGATATACGGCGATTTGGGAAATTTTGTTGAGACGCGTGTGACAGTCGCGTCAGGAAAGTAATTATTTAATTAAAAAGTAAATTTTATTTCTATTAACCGTATGGTCATTTTGAGTGCGCCAACGCGTCCGGAAGGGTCAGAATAGTCAGAAAACACTAGCCGGGGGTTTAGTTTGGGTCCCGGGGCATTTTTAGGCCATACCGGCAACTTAAAAGGGTATTTCGGTAATTTTGGAATTTTGGAAATTAAAACCCACGAAAATTAGAGTTTAATTATGATTATTAAATAAACCCACCAACCCATTATCAGCACTAAACTAAGTAGTGGGTTACGGGAGAAGTTTAGAATAGAAGTTAAGGGTCCAAAAATAAACCCCCACCTCCATTGTCATTATCTTTAGAGAAGAACTTGTAGAGAGAGAGAGAAAAGAGAATTCTGCAGAGAGAGAGAGAGAACAATTCAACCTTCAAGATTCAACATCAAATTCAGAGAAAGATTAGAGGCAAGTGGTTTAATTACGTTATTTGCAAAGAATGTTTCTTCCATGCGTAGGAAATTTATATAATCGTTTTGTTCTTGGAGAATGATAAAGACCCATTGAATTGGAATTAGAAAATTACATTTTTATGAGGAGATTGCATGTAGAATTGTGTTAGGGTTATTATTCTGATAGAAATACATCTTTTATATCACCAAAAATGGATTTAATTATGTCTATGGATGACTTTAATTTTCTAGGGTTCATGTTCATGGGATTGGGGGAAAATTGGGGAGATTTGATGATTAAATGTGATTTAGAATGATTTGATCCCATATTTATGTTAATATACGACCTAAGTACATTTAGGAATGATTAGGAACCTTAAAACACTGTTGGGTTAATGTTGGGATGAGTTTTGAGAAGAGAAAGTTGGAGGAAAAACGAATTTAGGAATTCTGGGCTCGAAACTGTCACCTCGTTAGAAAGCATGCCCAGGTCGTTCGAACGAGCTTCTAACGAGTTGACAGTTTGCCTTCTAACGAGAGGGATGTTCATTCGATGCCTTTCGTTCGAACGAGATCTCGTTAGATACCCACTTCGTTCGTACCAACTCTCGTTCGAACGAGACTTCTAACGAGTTGACAGTTTGGCCTTTTTGGCCTGATTTGATTTCTAGTGTCCCGTAACCTTGTTTACTTGATGAGATAACATTACCTTGATGACTAAATGATATAGTTTGGATATTTGGGATATATTGAGGAGTAAAATATAGAAGAATGATTTGAACCAAATGGAAATTGTGGGTTAGGACGCGGATAACTAATTACGTCGTGAGGATAACGGATGATGTGTAAATATAAATCGGGGACGCGTGTATTGGTATAAGAATGAGAAGTATACCATTAATAAATTATGGTAATTACTAAGATGTGTGCATTCTTAGTATATGTATATGGTGTTATGTGTATGACATACCTACCATACTTGCTATCACGGGAGGTTTACGTTCGCTTAGGGCCATCTAATCTTTGTGTGCCCAGATTTAGATTGGTGCCTAGAGGACATAGTTCAAGTGAATGACTTATTTGTGAGTTAATAAGTCAGCTGACTATGGAGCGTAGGTATGTACGTGACCATGGATATGTTGAATTATGTTCGCCTCCATTTTTGTGTGTTGAGCTTATTCTAACAATTCCTGAGAGATTCGAAATTTGTAATCCTTATGTACGTGATGTATCGGGATGGATAGCAGAGTATGTGTGCACCGCAGCTTAGCCTCGGGGTGCTTGTATTGTATATTTATGATGTGAAGAATATACGGTTAAATGAAAAGAATTGTTATGTTTGAATGTGAGAATCATTACAGTAACGCATTGAGAATATAAAATGGGAGATAACCTTTGGTAAATTGTATTACTAATACTTTGAAATTCGAGAATTTAAGTAAAGCTCTCTATAAATTTGATAATGTTGGGACTTATAGTGAGAATCGAGTAGAAAGGATAGTATTTGTTTTGGTCTAGTTGGATATGAGAAACACTAGTATGGGTACAGTACGTTAGGAGTGCACAAATAGCCGAGAGGTGAGTATTTCATGTGAGAGCACGTCCTAACATGTACTTTGCATTCATTGTTTTAATGTTATTAAAACACTTGCTGTTTTTAAAATACTCTCCACTTTCGGGCTCTGATCCGTTTGCTTTCAAATCTACTTTTTGTAAAAACCTTTTTAGGTGCCCAGCCACAAGGACACCATGCATAGTATTTCCAGTCAGGTGACGAGCTGTAGCTGTTGTGGAAGTTACAAGGCCTTGCTAGTAGACGCTTCATTTGCCTTGACTCTATATTCAGATTTCATCAGTTGTAGGGCATGTCGCCCATTTCTTTTAGAGATATTTCATTTTATATTTCAGTTATTCAGACTTTGGTTTGTAATTAATTCAGGATGCAGACTTGTTTTATTTATTTCCATATTGGGATTTTAGTGAGGAATATTTCCTCTAGACTCTTTATTACTTGTTGATTACACTATTGGGACTTTATTGTGAATGGTTATGTTATTCTTTCATAATTCATTTATTGCATGTTAATCAGACTTAATTTAAAATTTGACATCTTACTTTTTAAATACTAGGTGGTTAGTAATCATAAAAAAAAATATTTTTGACAGTGATGCTATTAACGGAACCAACTTGGCATTTTGTATTAATTTAATAAAGGAGTATCTACCCGATATTTAATTAGTCGGGGTGTCACAGGTGGTATCAGAGCATCAGGTTCTAGTGTCCTTTAGGATCTGTACGGCTTATTATGTTTCCGCTGAGCTTTCTTTGATGTAGAGCCCTATATTTTAGGACTGTTGTATTCTTTTATGTATGCTTCGCTCTTCAGCTATTTTAAGTTTATAACTACGAACTTATATACTTTACTCTCATTTCAGATGCCTCCACGACGTTCGCAGTGAGTTCCTAGGGATGCACAGCTCGAGCCACAGCCAGCACCAGTACAGGGCACCATGAATGCCGCCGAGGTTGCAGCCATTGTAGCCCAAGCGGTAAATACCGCTCTTGCCGTTGTAAAGAAGGCACCACCCCAGGCCCCAGTAGCCGCGCCAGTTCAGGCACATGCATTCCCATATGCTTGGGAACGTGTTCGAGATGCTTTTCAGAAAGCACACCCTCCGGAGTTCACGGGTAGCTCTGATGTTGTGGTATCTAGTCAGTGGAGGAAGGATATTCAGAGGCACTTGAGGATGTATGAGTGAACCGATGTTCAGAGGCAGATACTAGCTACTTTTAAGCTAGTGGGATCTGCATTGCAGTGGTGGGAGTCTATTACCACCGCAGAGGAGAGAGATACTCTCACGATACAGGAGTTCTGGGTGCGGTTCGACCGCAAATATTTTCCGTCAGCTGTTCATACGGAAATGAGGAGGAAGTTGATGAACCTTAGACAGGAGGGTAAGACTGTGGCCGAGTATGAGGCCGAATTCACAAATTTGCTGAATATTATCCCGGATGAGATACCGACAGAAGAGAAAAAGATTCAGAAGTTTACAGATGGATTGACTTGGAGGATCCGTCTGCACTTGTTGGGGAATCTATCATTGGCCACTTATTCTGACGTGGTTAACGCTGCACTGCTCCATTTCTAGGACCACCGCTTTCACTTGACAGAGGGGAAGCGATCAGGAGAGTACAACCATCAGGGCATGACAGGGGGAAATGGTGCCAGCGGGGCACAATCAGCTCAGGGTCAGTATAGGCAGGGTGATCAGGGTTCCCAGCAGGGGGATTCTAAGAGATTCCGACCAGGGGGTTTCAGGCACGGATAAGGAGGTTTTAGGCAGGGCCATCAGGTCCAGCAGGGTCAAAATGGTCAACAACAGCAGTTTCACCAGGGCCAGCAAGGCCAGGGCAGAAATGGTAACGGTCACCAGGGCCGTGGTCAGCAGGGGCAGCGAGGGGGAAACTTCCAGGGGAAGTGTTTCATTTGTGGTAAGATTGGCCACAAACATCAGGAGTGTCTTGATAAGGGCAAGGCCCCACAGCAGCAGCAGCAGGGTGCTCGACACGAGCCACAAAGGCCTATGTTTCCCGCCGCCCTACCAGCACCACAGATGGCAGCATTACCACCCATTCCATCAGTCCCAGTTCAGCAGGGACAACTTCAGTATGGGAGAGTGTATCAGCTCCAGCAAGTCGCAGCCCCACAGGATCCGCCAGCCATTGAGGGTATGTTCTCTATTCAGGGGACTCTGGGGCGCATTTTATTTGACACGGGGGCTACACACTGTTTTATTGCTATGAGATTTGCACACACCATTGGGTTGTTAGGCACCGCAGAGAGCACCGCTACTTGTGTAGACTCACCGTTGAGTAGGGGTTCCGTGATTTCGCTTATGTGTAGAGGCGTGGGTATAGAGATGGGGAGGTTTACTTTACCCGCTGATATGTTAGTGTTAGAGATGACCGAGTATGATGCCATTATTGGTATGGATTGGCTAGTTGCGTACCTGTAATACCCCGTACTTTTGACTATATTTATTTTTAGGATTAATTAATTAAATTGCGTATTAATTGGAAATTAATCCGGGTTATAAATACTAATGAGATGCGAATTGGTATTTGATTATGTGCATATATGATTATATATGTATTTGGTATTATAAAATTTGTCGTGAGATTTATATACAGCAATTTGGAAATTTTGTTGAGACGCGTGGGACCGCCGCGTCACGTTGTAATATTTTGATAATAAAAGTGAATTTAAAATCTATAATCCGTATGGTCGTTTTGAGTGCGCCAACGCGTCCGGAAGGGTCGAGATAGTCAGAAATCACTAGCCGAGGGTATAGTTTGGGTTCCGGGGTATTTTTAGGCCATACCGGCAACTTAAAGGGTATTTTGGTAATTTTACATTTTGAGGAATTAAAAGTGACGAAAATTGGTTAATTAAATCTGATGTGGATATTGACCCACTAAGCCGATAACCAACCCATATTAGCCCTTTAAGCTACGGAGGCTAACATTAGGTTTACAATCTTCCCCAAAATCAAACCCTAGCCACCTTAAGCCACCATTGGAGAAGGAGCTTAGAGAGAGAGGAAACTCTGCAGAATCTTCACCAAACCTACACCAAAATCAGAAATCAAACCAAGGCAAGTGTTTTAATCATATTTAAATTCGTAGAATGTTTCCCCCATGTTAGAAAATTGATAAATTACAACTGTTCTTGAAAGATAATGAAAACCCATGTAGTTTGAAGTTTAGAACTTGAAAATTGTGAAGAGAATTGCATGTAGTATGATAGGTAGATGATTTCCCTTATATTAATTGTGATTTGAAGGAATTAAAACGAAATAAATTCTGGGATTTGATGATGATATAAACCTAGGGTTCATGTTCTAGAGAAATTGGGAAAAGTGTAGAGATTTGTAAATTTAGTTGATGTTATGATGATTCAATCCTTGAAAACATGTTAGGAGATGATGTAAATATGTTTAGGATGAATTAGAGACCCTAAAACGTTATTGGGATGAACCTTGGAAGAGATTAGAAGTGATAAAAATGGTGAAAAAACGAATTGGGGAAAATCTGGGCCGAATCTGGTAGCTCGTTAACGAGTTGACCAGTCGTTGCTAACGAGTAGGAATTTCGTTCGATATCTCGTTCGAACGAGATATCGTTAGAAGGGACAGTTCGTTCGAACGAACTGGATCTCGTTCGAACAGTCTCGTTCGAACGAGACTTCTAACGAGCTGACAGTCCAAACTCGTTCGAACACTCATTCGAACGAGACTTCTAACGAGTTGACAGTTTGGTCTTTTTTATACTGTTTCGATTTTTGGAGAACCGTAAACTTGTTCGAGGATATAGATAGCATTTCTTTGATGATATAGTGATAGACTTGGGACATTTGGGTAGTTATGAGGAGGAATTTACATACGAGAGTTGTATTACATGTACGGTTTGGGTTGAGACATGAGTGGTTACTACGACGTGAGAAACTATAGCGCGTATGATTATAAATCGGATTAGTATAAATTGTGATAATTATAGTTAGTGCGAGAATGCGATACGTACTACGATTAAAATACGGTATTACTAAGATGTGTGTTTACTTAGTATATGGATTGTGTGTATGACATACCTACCATACTTGCTATCACGGGAGGTTGCGTTCGCTTAGGACCCTCTAATCCTTGTGTGCCTACGGGGGGGATATAGACTGGTACCTCGATGAACATAGGTCATAGAAGGACTTATTGTGATATTAATAAGTCTGCTGATCATGGGAGCGTAGGTATGTGCGTGACCCATGTGATGGTGACTGTGTTCGCCTCCACTATTTGTGATTTGTGTTATCTGAACTATTCCTGAGAGATTCGGAATATGTGATCCTTATGTAAGTGATGTACCGGGATGGATAGCAGAGTATGTGTGCACCGCAGCTTAGTTCTCGGGGTGCTTATATTGTATATTTACGATGTGATAATATACATTTAAATTAATGGGAATCCTCATGTTAATGTTGTATATATATTACGGTGTTGTTTCGAGAAATATAACGAGTTAACTGATAGTTATATCTATTGCATATTGAGTATCTGAGTTTACGTTAAATCCCTATATAATTACGAGCGTTATATGTTAATGGAACCAAGTAATATGGGTAGAACCTTTGGCAGTCTAGCTAGTTATGTTGTCACTTAGCTAGTAGTATGGGTCGTTATAGATGGGTACTTACGTTAGGAGTGCACAGTTAGACGAGAGGTGAGAATATCATGCGAGTGTACGTCCTAACATGTACTTTGCATTTAATGTTTTAAATGTTTTTAAAGCACTTGCAGGTTTTTAAAATATAACTCCACATTCGGGCTCTGACCCGTTTGCTTTTCAAATCTCTTTTTCTTTGTAAAACCATTTTAGGTGCCCAGCCACAAGGACACCAAGCATAGGATACTCATTCAGGTGACGAGCTGTAGCTGCTTGTGGAAGCTACAGGGATTTGCATGTAGGCGCTTCTATCTTTTGGATTCCAGAGTCACCATCTATCAGTTGTAGGGCATGTTGCTCATTTCTTTAGAGACATCTTTTACATTTCAGTGTTCAGACTTTAGCATGTATTGTTTCAGTTTATTTATTTCAGTTGTGGGATTGTAGTGAGGAGTTTTTTCCTCCAGACTTTATTTACTGTTATGTGATGGTTATTCATTTTACTTCAGTATGGGGAATGGTGTTGTTTATTTCTTCATTACATTTGTTGCATGTTAATCAGACTTAAATTAAAATTTGGCAACTTGCTTTTTAAATACTAGGTGGTTAGTAATATAAAAATGTTTTCGACAGTGATGCTATTAACTGAGCCAACTTGGCATTTTGAATTAATTTAATAAAGGAGTAGCTACCCGGTATTTAATTAGTCGGGTGTCACAGTACCGAGCCATGATTGACTGTTTTAGTAGGAGTATTATCTTTGCCATTCCCGGGAAAGAGATGTTTTTAGTGACGATGCCTCGCCCTGAGGGAGAATCGTCCACTCATTTGTACTACATAGAGGAGGAGACCTCTAAGGAAGTGGTGATACCACTTGATTCGATTCCGGTTGTTCGAGAGTTTGCCGATGTATTGCAGGATATACCTAGACTACCTTCGAGTAGAGAGATAGATTTTATGATTTATTTGACGTCGGGCACTCGGCCTATTGCCCGCGCACCTTACCGTATGGCTCCAGCTGAGATGAGAGAGTTACGGGGTCAGATTGAGCAGTTGTTGGGTCAGGGGTTTATCCGAAGGAGTACTTCGCCGTGGGGTGCCCCTGCGTTATTTGTAAAGAAGAGGGATGGATCGTTGAGATTGTGTGTAGATTACCGGGAGTTGAATAAGGTCACGATACGGAATAAGTATCCGTTGCCCCGAATCGATGACTTATTCGACCAGTTGAGAGGAGATTCTTTCTTCTCAAAGATTGATTTGCGATCGGGATACCATCAGTTGCGTATCAGGGAAGAGGACGTCTCGAAGACTGCTTTCTTAACGAGATATGGTTCCTACGAGTTTCGAGTTATGCCTTTTGGTTTGACCAACGCTCCAGCAGTGTTTATGGACTTGATGAATAGGGTGTTCAGAGAGTTCCTGGACCAATTCATCATTGTTTTCATTGATGACGTTCTGGTTTACTCCCAGACAGAGGAGGAGCACGCCGAGCATTTGAGGCAGGTTTTGCAGACGCTACGTCAGAACGAGCTGTATGCAAAGTATGAGAAGTGCGGGTTTTGGCTGAAGGAGGTTCAGTTTTTGGGGCATATTATTTTCGACCGGGGGATATCTGTTGATCCGGGGAAGGTGTCCACGGTGAGGGAGTGGGGATAGCCCACGACACCGACTGAGATTTGTAGTTTCTTGGGCCTAGCAGGATACTACAGGAGGTTTATTCAGGGTTTCTCAAAGATAGCGGGTCCTTTGACACATCTGACTCGTAAGGGTGTGCCATTCATTTGGAGTGATGCCTGTCAGCTGGCATTTGATGAGTTGAAGGACAAGTTGACCTCAGCACCTGTGTTAGCATTGCCGAGACCAGGAGTTGAGTATCTAGTTTACACCGATGCGTCCTTACAAGGACTTGGAGGTGTATTGAAGCAGGAGAGTCAGGCCATAGCTTATGCTTCCCGTAAGCTTAAGCCTCACGAGAAGAATTACCCCACTCATGATTTGGAGTTAGCGGCAGTGGTATTTGCCCTTCGGATTTGGAGACATTATCTTTTGGGGGAGAAGTTTCGATTGTTCACGGACCACAAGTCCCTACAGTACCTGTTCACGCAGAAGGAGCTGAATATGCGGCAACGGAGGTGGCTTGAGTTTGTGAAGGACTATCAGTTTGATATCCAATATCACCCGGGGAAGGCTAACGTGGTAGCAGACGCGTTGAGCCGTAGACCAGTGGATGAGGTGGTAGGGGTGTGAAAGGCTAAGTGGAAAGAGTTGGGACACCAGGATGCAGTGACCCGATCGTTCATGTCTGTGATGACTGTTACACCGCAGATTGTCAAGAAGGTGGTAAAGGCCCAGGCAAATGACTCGTTCTGTCAGGAGCAGATAGTTCGATTACTAGCAGAGGGAGCTGAGTCCTATACCGTTATCTCAGACGGGGGATTACACTTCAATGGGAGACTGGTAGTTCCAGAATGGGAGGAATTGCGACACGAGGTGATGGCAGAGTCGCACGGCTCACAGTTCGCGGTACATCCCGGTGGGGACAAAATGTACCAAGACATGAGGCGACAATATTAGTGGAGCGGGATTAAGAGAGATATTACCGTGTTTGTTTCTAAATGCGCCACTTGTTAGCTGGTAAAAGTGGATCATCAGAGACCGGCAGGACTTATACAGCCATTAGAGGTCCCGATGTGGATGTGGGAGAGCATCTCCATGGACTTTATCACGGGGTTACCTACGTCACAGAGGGGTCACAACTCCATTTGGGTAATTGTGGACAGGTTGACCAAAGTTGCTCATTTTCTACCCGTAAGGACCGACTACACTACGGGACAGTATGCCTAGCTCTTTATTGCAGAAATAGTGAGACTCCACGGTGTGCCCCTAAATATCGTGTCCGATAGAGACAAGATATTTGTTTCACGGTTTTGGGAGAGTTTTCAGGAGGCCGTGGGCACGGAATTGCGGTTGAGTACGACTTATCATACACAGATCGATGGGCAAACCGAGCGTACAAATCATATGTTGGAGGACATGTTGCGTATGTGCATCATTGATTTTGGGGGTGGATGGGAGCAGTACCTTCCACTGGTGGAGTTTGCTTACAACAACTCCTACCAGTTCACCATTGGCATGGCTCCATTTGAGGCGTTGTACGGGAGACCTTGTCGTTCCCTAGCATGTTGGTTGGAGGTGAGGGACAACAAATTACTTGGGCCGGAAGTGATTCAGGATACTTCGGCAAGGATAGAATTGATACGGAGTCGCATTCGGGTAGCTCAGGATCGGCAGAAGAGCTATGCTGATGCGAAGAGGTTCTTCAGGGAGTTCCAAGTGGGGGACCAGGTTTTACTCAGAGTATCTCCTATGAAGGGGATTATGCGATTTGGGAAGAAGGGGGAAGTTATCACCGAGATACGTGGGACCATTTCCAATCATCGAGCGGATTGGGTCTGTTGCGTATAGACTTGGGTTACCGGAGCATTTACACAGGATTCATGATGTGTTTCATAATTCCTCGCTAAGGAAATATCTTAGAGATGATTTGGCTCATTCTCACATTGCTTTGGAGGACATTGATCTCCAGCCCGATAGCTCCTACGAGGAGGGGCCGATTGCTATTTTGGACCGGAGTGAGCGGAAACTGCGGTCAAAGATAGTTCCGTTAGTACGTGTTCAGTGGCGACATCATAATGTCGAGGAGTCCACATGGGAGCGCGAGGATGAGATGCGCGAACGTTACCCAGAGTTATTTTTACCAAGTACTTTTTAGTTTCGAATTTCGGGACGAAATTCTGTTATTAGGGGGGAAGTATGTAATACCCCGTATTTTTGTGATATTTATTTATGGAATTAATTGAATTAAATGTGTATTAATTGGAAATTAATCCGGATAAAATACTAACGAGATGTGAGTTGGTATTTGATTATAATGTGTACATATGACGTTATATGAATATTGAAATTATTAAATTTGTCGTGAGATTGATATACGGCGATTTGGGAAATTTTGTTGAGACGCGTGTGACAGTCGCGTCAGGAAAGTAATTATTTAATTAAAAAGTGAATTTTATTTCTATTAACCATATGGTCATTTTGAGTGCGCCAACGCGTCCGGAAGGGTCGGAATAGTCAGAAAACACTAGCCGGGGTTTTAGTTTGGGTCCCGGGGCATTTTTAGGCCATACCGACAACTTAAAAGGGTATTTTGGTAATTTTGAAATTTTGGGAATTAAAACCCACGAAAATTAGAGTTTAATTATGATTATTAAATAAACCCACCAACCCATTATCAGCACTAAACTAAGGAGTGGGCTACGGGAGAAGTTTAGAATAGAAGTTAAGGGTCCAAAAATAAACCCCCACCTCCATTGTCATCATCTTTAGAGAAGAACTTGTAGAGAGAGAGAGAAAAGAGAATTCTGCAGAGAGAGAGAGAACAATTCAACCTTCAAGATTAAACATCAAATTCAGAGAAAGATTAGAGGCAATTGGTTTAATTACATTATTTGCAAAGAATGTTTCTTCCATGCGTAGGAAATTTATATAATCGTTTTGTTCTTGGAGAATGATAAAGACCCATTGAATTGGAATTAGAAAATAACATTTTGATGAGGAGATTGCATGTAGAATTGTGTTAGGGTGATTATTTTGATAGAAATACATCTTTTATATCACCAAAAACGGATTTAATTATGTCTATGGATGACTTTAATTTTCTAGGGTTCATGTTCATGGGATTTGGGGAAAATTGGGGAGATTTGATGATTAAATGTGATTTAGAATGATTTGATCCCATATTTATGTTAATATACGACCTAAGTATGTTTAGGAATGATTAGGAACCTTAAAACACTGTTGGGTTAATGTTGGGATGAGTTTTGAGAAGAGAAAGTTGGAGGAAAAACGAATTTAGGAATTCTGGGCTCGAAACTGTCACCTCGTTAGAAAGCATGCCCAGGTCGTTCGAACGAGCTCGTTCGAACGAGATTCTAACGAGTTGACAGTTTGCCTTCTAACGAGAGGGATGTTCGTTCGATGCCTTTCGTTCGAACGAGATCTCGTTAGATGCCCACTTCGTTCGAACGAACTCTCGTTCGAACGACCTCGTTCGAATGAGACTTCTAACGAGTTGACAGTTTGGCCTTTTTGGCCTGATTTGATTTCTAGTATCCCGTAACCTTGTTTACTTGATGAGATAACATTACCTTGATGACTAAATGATATAGTTGGGATATTCGGGATATATTGAGGAGTAAAATATAGAAGAATGATTTGAACCAAATGGAAATTAGGGGTTAGGATGCGGATAACTAATTACGTCGTGAGGATAACGGATGATGTGTATATATAAACCGGGGACGCATGTATTGGTATAAGAATGAGAAGTATACCACTAACAAATTATGGTAATTACTAAGATGTGTGCATGCTTAGTATATGTATATGATGTTATGTGTATGACATACCTACCATACTTGCTATCACGGGAGTTTTACGTTCGCTTAGAGCCATCTAATCCTTGTGTGCTCGGATTTAGATTGGTGCCTAGAGGACATAATTCAAGAGAATGACTTATTTGTGAGTTAATAAGTCAGCTGACTATATACCATCTGTAACAACCCGCCTAATAAGATACCGGGCGATCACTCCAATATTAAATTAAAACAGGAGTCTCATATGGATCATTCTTAGCATCACTGTCGAAAAATCCATTTAATTACTAATATCCTATTAGGTGGCTGTTAAAAACTTTTACTTAACTACTCTTTTTAGCGCACAAATTAAAACATCCACAATTAAATGCGTAATGAACTGAAATGGAAAAGAAAGAAACTAAAATAACCGAACACTCGGTCCAAATAATACAACCATAAGCGCTCCCATGGCCTAGGACTATATCCACCCTGCATCATTAGCCAGGGGGCTTCACCATACGAACGCAACTTCCCTTATGATAGCGATTTAGAGAGGTGTGTATCCTCAATTTTATTAATTATGAAAATCGTTTATATTTCCATTTTGAAAATATTCATTTATATATTTTCAAAATCATGTCCATCATCATATATATATATATATATATACCTAAAACACACAGTATATACATATCCTATATATTCTTCCTAGAATATTTATAAACGGACTTAATGGCCTATGGCATCTAACGATGATAATAATCCCAAAGATTCCCTCCGGGAATCATAATCATGCATTGCTATTAGCATGATTCTAAATCCAAAGTATTTCTTACTTTAATAATCACTATATACCTCGATCCTATTCTAAGTATTTATTGGATATCTCCAATGATACTATTTTCCTCAAAGTGAAGTATATATTATATATATATACCCCCAAATTATCCTAATTGGTAATTCAACTCCCCATACTCTTTAAGGGAGAAAACTAGAAATTATGGCCTAAGCGAATCGATTCGCCCCTTTAGCGAATCGATTCGGGTGGGCGAATCGATTCGGTTCCCAATCCGAATCGATTCGGAAAGTATTCTGCAAACAGGTCTGCAAATGGCGAATCGATTCGGTCTGTACCCGAATCGATTCCGCCCATTGCAGAAACCCAATTCCTCTTAGGCGAATCGATTCGGCCTCTACCCGAATCGATTCGGCCAGTTCGAGGGTCACAGTTTGGGCGATTTCTCAAACTCCAAAATACCCAAAAATCAATCCAAATTCATTTCCGGGGTTTCTAAACTACCCCAAAAATTATCCCGAACATCTACGACATTAATTCTAGCCGTAATTTTTCCAATTCCCGATTTGATTTCCGAGTTGGTACTTTCAACCCGGAGCTGTCATCTTGTAAAAATCATATCAAATCGTATAAAATTCAGAAAAATACGCGGTCGGCGCCCACGCGACCGTATCGAAAAGATCTACAACTTTCGTGTTTTGGACGAAAGCTAAATCAATTATTTTCCTAGTCAAAATAACCCCACAAGATTACGGGTTACTATTCATCGTCCCTACCAAAATCCCAAACTCCATTTTTCTCCATTTTTGTTGTTTCTAACCTCACCCAACAACTCAATAAACATCTAATCTATGTTTTACAACTAACACGTCAATTATTTTGGGGTATTGAATCATTTCTCTTAGTTTTAAACCCTAAAACCATAAAAACCCCAACTTAACATTTAAACCCATTTTATACTCCATTAACATGGTTTTGATACTAAAAATCATTAAGAGTTTACACTACATCAATGTGTAAACTCATAATCAACTTTTACCCAATTTATTTTAAGGGTTCTAACCCTAAAATCATGTTTATACCAAATGTGATATGAGAGGATTGCAAAAATGAAATAAAGCAAGTAAACACTTGCCTCGTGGATGAAATCCGACGACCTCGAGTCGAATCCGGCGGAGTTTGGCCGGAGTTCCCATTTCTCCTCCTCTTTTCTTCTTCCTCTCTCTCTTCTCTCTCTTTTCTTCTCTTTTCTTTCCCTTCTCCCTCTTTAAATAAGAAGAAAAGGGGTTTAAACCCTTAAAACCCAAAAACGACTCGTTTACCCAATTACGAGTTACTTTTACCTCTAAAATTATCCGAAACTCATTTTCGACAATCGGACACTCTTTTCCGACTATCTCGACCATTCCGAGAATTATGGCGCAGTCGAAATTCCCATCCGAGGTACTTGACCGCAAATCACTATTCCAACCTAAAATAATTAAATGCGGTGTTCTACTCAAAATCTCACTTCTTTTGTCGCTATACTACGTGGCGACATATAAATAAAATATCTCGACTTAGATGGTCCCAAAATAATTTATAACACCCTTCAAAAATCATTAAATCCTCGAAAATCCCAGAAATCACTATTTCGAGAAATTCTCCAAATTCCAAATTATACTTAATTATGGGATTTAATCGTCTCCAAAAGGGCGGGTTATTACATACTCCCCCCCTTACAACAGAATTTCGTCCTCGAAATTCAGATGTAACTTGCACCCTCTAACTAGGATTACTACAAATCCTAAAACCTCAAGGAAAAAGATACTAACCTAATGGTTCCTAACCATACACTATGCGGCTACCGAAATCATAAAGTGACTCTAATACGTCACTTAATGCCCATCCTCTAAAATGCCTCTTGGCATGGATTTAAATCCTGCGTACTACTCCTATCTTATCTAGGCGATATACCAAACCACCTTACCAAGGTGCCCATACACATTCCTAACTTGTGCACATCTGCACATTCGTAGCGAACGTCTGACACGTAACACTCTCTCCCAATAAGGGTCTCCTTTCCTCGGTGTAATACTCATCTATGGGTCCTCCGAACCCGCGCATTACAAAACTCCTAACCTCGGCGCTGCTAATACTAGTGAACCTATATCCTAAAAATGCTACGATCTATGCGTTACCCTACCTATTCGAAACTAATATAGTCCTAAGTATGTCCCTAGTGCCCAAGGCCTCTCTCAACTCCCGACAAGTGCTTGGTTTCATGCGTGGGACGTCTCGCCAAGGCGAAATCCAAACAAGGAACCCTCCCGTTACACTACTCCCTCGCGTAGTCGGTCATCGAGATATAACGACCCAAGGCACATAAGCGGGACGTCCTAAATCCTACTAGGCTAGCCTATGAACGCATTTCTACTATCTTATCCTTCCGCCCATACAGAAGGAAACCTACTAATCAAAGTGCCCACTTTCTGAAGAAAGTGTCACGAATATAATACCCAAAAATGTAGCTCCTCAAAACTTGCTTTTTCATTAAGGCCTGACTATTGTCCTCAAATAAATTTCTCTAAGTCCAACCTCACCCACCCATTTGTGGCGAAGGGACCACTTTAGTGCTTTTCCATAGCACAATATTTCCATAAGCATATTAACTTAATGTGGCTCATAGCCTATAGTGGTTAATCCACACTATAAGACCCTTCCACAAGATCAACATCCTAGCATTCCATAACAGCTCCCCACTCCCGACGCCGTTAAGAGTCATGTGTGGAGTGTCTCGCAAAGCGAAATCCAAACAAGGAACCCCTCCACACATTAACCCTTGACTTCGTTGGTTATGGAGTTCTGTCATTTAAACATGCATCCGGGATAACCCCATCCCCTAATCCAACAAAAGGTGATCTGAACTCCTATCTCTAACTAAGAGTCACACCACCCTGCGCTCGCACTCATTCCTAAGTCCTTGCGCAAGCTAATACTGAGCTAAACCTTACCGCTCAACAACGATTCTGTGGACCTTAAATTATATCTATAAGGTTGCCACATATACCATCCAAAATAAGGAAGCCTCTGCTCATCGAGATTCCATAAGTCCAATATAACAAAGGTGTACTCAACTTGTATAAAGGTGAGACACCACAATAACAACATGTTCCCTCCAGGAACTGCGGACACGATAGACTTGCCATCATTAGCCTACTATCGCTCCGTTACACCATATACCGTATACGTATATATATACAAAATATAATCACCCGCCTCTATGGCAAATGAAGGGAAATAAAATTCCGCTATTGCGGAAAACACATAGTCATACATTATAATGTTATCGAGACCAAATATAGAGCTCGAATTACACACACGAGTCTAGGGTTAACTAATACCGCGACTTTATCTAGTTACGCCAAATATACCTCCTTAATTGAGGTAAAACTCATAACAACATCTTTGTTGATGTAAAAAACTAGATTGCTCTAATTATTCAATCACAGATAAATAAATAAGACAAAGATTTTTAAAGTGGTTCGGCTAGGAATAAAGCCTACGTCCACTGTTATGTTATTGCTGAGTGTTTGCAGAATTCTTGATTACAAGTTCTCTCAAGAAATTCCCCTCCCTTGAATGGGATTGATACAAGGTATTTATAGCCTCAAGGCTGTACATGAAAGGTCCAATACATTAAATGATATACATATGAATGGGTAATACATTTAATGCAGCGTGTGCGTCAAGAATCTAATGAATAGTTGAACAGTTGTCCGTCTGATAATTGATGACACGGCCGAGGTGCAGTTCGGACCGCCTTAGTTGCTCGTTGATCAAGAGTTCCTCGGAGTGCTTAGAGTATCTCGGGATGATATAGTTCCTCGGATGGAGTTCCTCGGCATGATAGAGCTCCTCGGTGTATTCTCGTTGCTCGGTACCAACCACGGTTGTTCAGTAAATGATCTTCCTCGCTGTTATTGTGCCACGTAGATCGACACGTGTCTTCATACTATTCGTCCACATCAGCATATTAATTTTGGTATCAACAGAAGCCCCCAATGTTTCATATTTCGAACTTTGAGGAGTATGGGACATTCTTTCTCGGTATATGGTAATATTAAATGACCTTCCTGGGTTTTAGGAGCATTGTATTCAAATTTCATTCTCATTTCGCAGTTTCCGCCTTTTTATAAGCGCTTCGATCTTCGTGCAACTTTTGTCTTTTTAGCCGCCGGAAGTTCAGTAGTTTCTTTTTAGTAATCATTTCTTTCGCCGCTTCCCAATGCAAAGTATTTAAACTCCTTTGGTAACCATACCGTCGTCTACACTTTCCATTTTTCTGCATTCAAGTTTTCTATTCTCTTCCTCTCTCTTGTGTGTTCATCATTGTTTCCGTTCGTTGTCAACATATCTCCTTTCTTTCTGTAAGATCTTCTTCTTTTCTTCTGCATCTCTTTTATTCAATATGGTTTATATTGTTGAATCTGCTGAGAAATTTCGTTCTGACTTTTCCATTCCTTCTTGGGTAACTCTAGAGGTTCTTTCTGAGCCTTTAGATTACTTTCGATTGGCTGAGGGACATTGGTTCCCCAGTCTTTTCATTGCTGAATGTGGTTTTTCTTTTCCCCCAAATCCATTATGTCTTGAGTTTTGTCAATATTTTGATCTTGTTCCTGCAAAAATAGCCCCCAATTCATGGAGAATAATTAACGGGGTGCACAAGTTAAATCTAACTCATGGGACTCGTATAGGGATCTCAGAAATCATGTACTGCTATAAATGGGCCACTTTAGATAATATTTATTATTTAAAAACTAGGTTTTTAAATAGAGCCCTTGTAGTTAACCTCCCTGATTCAAATAGAGATTATTTTGAGCATGGGTTGGTCATAAAAAATTGGCAACACGCGCCTTTATCTGGGAATGAAGTATACAACGGTCCCAGATGCCCCCCATACGGCAATGGGATAGGTTTATTTTTCATTTTTATTTTACTTATGAAATTGCGTATTCATCATGTTTGACAAAATGTATGACTGAGATTTATGTATTTATTTGCAGTTGATAGTAAAAGAAAAACTCCAAAAGAGTCGGAAGTGAATATCAAGCATTTAAAACTTATCTGGAATTTGCATAAGACGATTGCAGACGAGCATATTAGATCTGCATCATATTTGCTGCAGTATAAGAGCTACACAACCTCTTATACTGCTCGCCCTGTTGAACCAGCCTCAACACCAGAAAGTTCATCTTCAGATTCTCATATTCCCCTATCTCAGAGAATGGGCAAGAAAAGAGCTCCTCCTGCTCTATTTGGTGAAATTTCTTCTGCTGTTGAAGCAAAGAAAGGTAAAATTGATGTCCCAGAGGGGACTAGAAAAGTAGATGTTAGTTCCTCCAAAGTTGCCGAGAAGCCCCCAGTGGCCCCGAGCAAGAAAGCTGACGTAATTACAATCTCTCCGACCAAGACCTCTTCCTTGGTTGATGCTGCTGACCCTCCTTTGAAGAGATTGAGGAAATCATCCTCGGTTAATCTTGCTGGAACTGCATCTTCTCTATCCGCTGGTGGTAGTAGTATTTCAAAAATCATTCTTCCGAGCTCTTCAACGAGCTCAGTTATACCCGAGGTTCTCGGGGTTGATGAAAAGATTCCTAGGGATACACTGACATCCCTAGCTGCTCGCCATCTTTCTTCAGTAAATTTCTCATACCTTTGGTCTTTCTTTTCTTTTTCCTGAACTCTTATATTTGTGTTGACTCTATTGTTTTTCTTATCTTTTAGCTGGTGAACTGTTTCAATACCATCGTGAAGAAAGATCAAGCTATTAAAGCTTCTAGTTCCTCGTCCGATGTTGATGATGCCCTCTTGGGTTTAGCCCAATCTGTGAAAGAATCTCGCCAGCAGTACGTCGAGGAGAAAGCTGCCTGGGAGAAAAAATTGGCTGCAGCTGAGGCTGATAAGATGAAGATGGCTGAAACCTCCAAGAATTTGGAGGAGAAGGTGAAAAGCTTAGAGGTCAATCAGCAAAAGTGCGATGACCAACTGAAGAAGGCAGAAGAAGAACTGTCTATCCTGCGAGACATCAAAATCCAGAAAGAACAATTGGATGTCAAACTCTCCTCGGAGCAGTTGAAAAGAAAAGTTGCAGTTAGGAAACATTTCAGTGCTGGTTGGGAAAAAGGATGGGATAAAGGGATTGCAGCTATGACATCTCAAGTCAAATATGGGGAGTTGAAATACTTCCATGACGGTTGGGTAGCTGCTCTACAAGAGCTAAAAATCCAAGACAATTCTGAGCTATTCCAACGGCATCTCCCTGGTCCTCCTCCACCAATTGTAGAAGAAGAAGAAGATGAACCTGCATCAGATGAATCTTCCATGGCTGTGGATGTCCCAATTTTTGCTTCTCAACCCTCTGTCATTGAGGATATTTCTTCTATGCCTCCTCCTGCCGAGAAGATTTCTGCTGATCAAGCTGTTGTTATCACCGAGCAACCGAGCTCCTCGTCCCAGCCTCCCGAGAAAGTCTTGGGAGACAAGGAAAAGGTGTGAAGTTGTTCGGTATCATTCTTATCTTTTATCATTTGTAATCGAACACTGTAATCCTTTTATGATCTAATAAAATACTTCTTTACTCATCGCCGTTATTGATGATTCTTTGTTGATTGTTTATCTTTTTCTTGTCTTTAGTTTGTTGCTAGAATGGAACTAATCTCTTCTCATGATACCGAGCTGATGCAACAATGTCACCAATACTATAGGGCTGGTCATACAGACCTTAGTTCTTCTGAAATTGCTGACATTCTTGGTCATGATGCTTCAGAACAGGCGACTGAGGCTTATCGGTATTTGAAAAGTTTACTCGACCGAGCTGTAGCTAACAATGTCGCTTATTATGACTTGATTGAAGAGTTGCATTGTTCCTTAGAGGATCTCCAAGGCCAGCACAATGAATCGATGGCTTCATTACACGAGGAATATGAAAATAGATATCAACAACTTTCCTCTGATACAGGTCATAAAAAGATCATTGCTGCATATGACATTAGGGAAAGGACCCTAAAAGGTGAAGTTGAAGCCTGCCGACAAATTGCCGAGATCCTGGAACAAGAAAATAATAGTCTGCAGAAAAGATTGGCTCAATATGAATCCGTTGCCTCCTCTTCCACTGCATTAGTACCAGTTACTGATGAAGGTTTTTCGTTTCTAGAGGTTGAAAACGCCAAACTAAGGCAAGAGTTGGATGACTTGAAAAAGTCTATTATTCCTGTGACTGCTCGGGGACGAGGAAGGAGTTCTCGGGGACGAGGAAGAATCGTCGAGGAGCAAAGTTCTCCAGTTGCTTCTCGGAGCCGATCAAGAGTTCTTAGCCGTAGTGTTGAAGAATCTCGCACCCAATCTACTCTGGAAACTCAAGCATTCCAACTAAATGTTAAGGATCGTGCTCTGTCTGATTTGTCTAAGAAAAATTTATCTTTAGAGGATCAATTGGCTGCGATGAAGTCTGATCTGAATAATAAAGATGCTCTTATCAAGAACTTTCTCGAGCAAGTAGATAGATTAACTTTCCAATTCCATAAACAGCCTCGGGAGTTCTGGAATGCAGGCTATAATGAAGCTCTTTACCATTTGGATGATCGCCTTGAAAATGCTAACAACGAAGGTTATAAGCAGGGATGGTTGAACGCCCTGGGTGTATTAAAATTGGAACAAGGTCATTATTTATGGGATTATCATGCTCCTGGATTGCTAGACTTGCCTGTTCCTCCCTATAAATTGGATATGGCATGGATTCCTGCTCGCTCCATTCCTCGGAGTTTGATCTCTAAATATCTTGGTGATTATAACCTTCATTCTCAAGTTGAAGTATCTCGTCCTGAGCACCTGTTGGACACTCCTACAATAATGAATGTCAGAATGCTGAAGGACATGAACTTTATTAATTCTCCTCTTTGTCTAGAGGATCCTCCTGCTGGCGAGGAACCTGTCTCAAAGGACAAAGGAAAGAAACCAATAGAGTAGGAATCTTTAATGTAATAGTTAGCACATACATGTAACATGTAATACATTTTTATCTTAATGAAAGAATTTCATTTTCTGTTTTGCCAATAGCTATTTTTCTGTTTGCAAATTATATGATTCATCAACCAACTTAGAATTTATAACAAGCATAAATTGTTCAAAATTGTTTCCAACCAACCAAGGTGGATAAATAATGTTTGTCGACCAACCACAGTTGATGGGTTTCTATCCCCGACCAACCATACTTGGTTCAATTTTCAAATATAAACATGTGTCCGACCAACTAAGGTCAATACTTTTATCCTCGTCGACCAACTACAGTTAGTGGGTTTTTATCCCCGACCAACCATACTTGGTACAGTTTGGAATATTTTGTTCTTTAAAGAACTTTTTGTAATAACGTTACTCCCGACCAACATAAGCTGTAATGCGAGAGTATATAAAGTCTTACCAACCGTAGTTGATCATGCTGGTCTACACCTCCTAATCAAAGGAGTAGTAGGGTTCTTTCGAACTTTTTGGCTCCTTGGAGCATGTCCTCCTAACCAAAGGAGGTTGGCTACTTATAGCACTTTTGCTCCGTAGAGCGCTCCGTAGAGCTTATCCTCCTAACCAAAGGAGGTTGGCTACTTATAGCACTTTTGCTCCGTAGAGCGCTCCGTAGAGCTTATCCTCCTAACCAAAGGAGGTTGGCTACTTATAGCACTTTTGCTCCGTAGAGCGCTCCGTAGAGCTTATCCTCCTAACCAAAGGAGGTTGGCTACTTATAGCACTTTTGCTCCGTAGAGCGCTCCGTAGAGATTGACTCCGTAGAGCATGGCTCCGTAGAGCATGACTCCGTAGAGCAGTCTTCTTCTTGTTATCAAGCAGTGTAGTGTTCAACACTAATATTCTCCGAAAAACTTTCAACAGAAAGAAAATGGTGAGCCATCCTCGCTTTATTCATAATGAAGGAAATACTTTACATTTTACATTACTGATAATACTTTCGCAGGTGTTCAGCATTCCATGCATTCTGAAATTCTTCTCCTTCTAGAGTTGCTATTCTGTAGGTTCCAGGTCGAACAACCTCTGTAACTCGGTAAGGTCCATGCCAGTTTGCCTCCAGTTTATTCTGTTTCTGAATGACTTTCTTCAGCACATAATCACCCTCATTCAAATCGCATTTCTTCACCCTTTTGTTGTAGAACAGAGCTGTTCGTTGTTGATAAGCAGCATTCCTAATGGCTGCCTCTTCTCTTACTTCTTCGAGCATATCCAAATCCATTCTTCTCATCAAGTCACTGATCGGAGAGTTGAAATTCAGCACTCTATGCGTTGGGAGACCCAACTCGGCCGGTATCACAGCCTCACTTCCAAATGCTAGCATATATGGTGATTCTCCAGTTGCTGCTCGGGGAGTTGTTCGGTAGGCCCATAATACTGATTGGAGCTCATTAATCCAATTTGCTTTAGCTTCACTTAGCCTCTTTTTCAACCCATTCAGTAATGTTCTGTTCGTCACTTCAGTCTGTCCATTGCTTTGGGGATGGCCTGGTGCTGAATGAAACTTCAAAACGTTCGACTGATGACAATAGGCAGCAAATTCTTCGTTATCAAATTGTGTTCCATGATCTGTGATGAAAGCATGAGGTAGACCATATCGACAAATGATATTCTTCCATACAAACTGGTATACCTTCTCGTACGTCATATTGATAAGAGGCTCAGCTTCCACCCACTTAGTAAAATAGTCCACTGCAACTACGAGATACTTGAATCTTCCTCGGGTGGTCGGCAGTGGTCCAACCAAATCAATTCCCCACATGGCAAATGGCCAAGGGGAAGTTATTGGTGTTAGCAATGCTTGTGGAGTTCGTCGGATGGAAGAAAAACGTTGGCACTTGTCACATTTCTTGGCATAGGCTATACAATCAGCCCTCATTGTCGGCCAGTAATATCCCTGTGTCATCACTCTTTGTAAAAGTGTTCGACCTGCTACATGAGCTCCACAAGATCCTTCATGGATTTCTTCAATCAATTCTTTCACCTCGGTGGGATGTACACATCTCTGCAAACCTGCCATAATTCCTCGTCTATACAAAATACCATTAGTTAATACATACCGAGCAGCTTTATACTTCAGTTTCTTGGCAGCGAGTTTGTCCTCCGGCAATTCGCCCTCTTCAACATATTTCCTGATTGGATCCATCCAAGATGGTCCTAAATCAAGGGTAATCACATTCGTTGTCAGATCTTCATCTATGCTCCGACCTTCTAATACTTCAATCGGTATGGTTCTTCGCATCTCGGTACGAGTAGCTGATGCTAGTCGGGCCAGTGCATCTGCTTGTACATTCTCCATCCTCGGTATTCTCACCAATTGAATGGCCTCAAATTCTGTCAACAATTTCATCACCTTTGCATGATATTTGATCATTAAATCTCCTTTAACCGCATACATTCCCATCACCTGATACACAATTAATTGAGAATCACTGAATACCATCATTTGTTGTGCTTCCATAGTCTTTGCTAGATTAAGACCTGCTATCATGGCCTCATACTCCGCTTCATTGTTAGAGGCTTTGAATTGGAATCGCAAAGCATATTCCATGTCAATCTCGTCTGGAGTGATCAAAACAATTCCTGCTCCACAACCAGCTGTGCAGGATGATCCATCTACATATAATCTCCATGTAGGTATTTCGTCTTCAAATTTCTTATCTGTCAGAGTTCCTCGATAAAATATCTGCTGTTTTCTTCCATCATCCCCCGGTATCTTTCGCTCCTCGTCAGTCATCTGCTCGTACTCTTTTACCAACCGTGGCTGGTCTGAGTTTGAATATAATGATTTCTCTACATCCACAAGTCCTTTTACCAACCTTGGTTGGTTTGGACCTATTTCTGCTGATCCTGTATCGTCCACAGGTAGGTCAGCAAATGTTTCTGTTGATCCTGTATCGTCCACAGGTAAATCAGCAGGCATCTTTTGCTCCTCGGGGGTATCAGGGTATGTGAACTCTGCTATAAAATCTGCTACAGCCTGCCCCTTCAATGATGATCTGGGCTCATATACAATATCATATTCACCAAGTTCTACTGCCCAGTACATCAGTCTCCCTGATTTTTCTGGCTTATGGAGGGCTTGTCTCAATGGCATATCAGTATAAACGATGATGGTATGGGCTTGGAAATATGGCCTCATTCTTCTGCTTGCTTCAATTAGTGCCAATGCCAATTTTTCTAGCTTTGGGTACCTGATTTCTGCACCTCGGAAAGCCTTACTTGTGTAATAAATTGGCTTTTGGACTCCATTCTCCAATCTGATCAACGCTGAACTGACTGCGTTCTCTGATACTGCCAAATACAAATACAACTTTTCTCCTGTTATTGGTCTTGACAACAGTGGGGGTGCTCCCAAATATTTCTTCAAGTCTTGAAAAGCTTTTTCACATTCCTCATTCCATTCAAAGGTTTTTCGAAGTGTTTTGAAGAATGGTATGCATTTATCAGTTGCTCGAGATACAAATCTGTTGAGCGCTGCAACTCGTCCGGTAAGACTCTGCACTTCTTTCTTCGTCGTCGGAGATCGCAGCCCTAGAAGAGCTTTGATCTTATCTGGATTTGCCTCAATACCTCGCTGATTGACGATGTATCCGAGGAACATTCCTTCTCGTACTCCAAAAGTGCACTTCGTCGGGTTAAGCTTCATTTGGTATTTATCCAATTGATCAAAAGTTTGACTCAAGTCAATCAAATGATCAGCAGCTTTCTTGCTTTTAGTGAGCATGTCATCGACATAGACCTCCATGTTGCGGCTGATTTGTTCGGTAAAAACCTTGTTCATCAACCGCTGATATGTTGCACCTGCATTTTTTAAACCAAAAGGCATAACATTATAACAATAAGTTCCCCTAGGGGTAATAAAAGAAGTACTTTCCCTGTCTTCAGGTTTCATTTTGATCTGGTTGTAGCCAGAATAAGCATCCATGAAGCTGAGTAGCTCGTGTCCCGAGGTAGCATCCACTAGTTGATCAATTCTGGGCAATGGAAAATGATCTTTTGGACATGCCCTGTTGAGATCAGTAAAATCAACACACATTCTCCATTTGTTGTTTTTCTTCTTTACCATCACCACATTTGCCAACCAATCTGGATATTTTACATCTTCAATGAATTGGGCTTTCTGGAGTTTCTCGACTTCTTCCTGTATGGCCTGGTTCTTCTCGGGACTAAACACCCTTCTTCTCTGCTTTACAGGTTTAATCTCCTTATTCACATTGAGTTCATGACATAAGAAGTTTGGATCTATTCCTGGCATGTCTTCATGACTCCAAGCAAAAGTATTTTTCCTATTCTTCAAGAAAGTTATCAACTCCTCTTTTATTGACATATCCAACGATGAACCTATCTGGGTTATTCGTTCAGGATGCTCGTCGTCCAGAATAACATTTTCTGTAGATTCCATCACCTGTCCTTTTACAAGTTGAGATTCATCCCTGGGATCAAGAGTTTCAATTTCGGTACCTTCCTCCACCTGGTAAGTAGTAGTCTTTTTCATCGATCCTTCTAGTTCTTCTTGTTCGGCCGACGAATAATAGCATTCCCGAGCTACTTTTTGATCACCTTTCACCACTCCAACTCCGAAATTTGTTGGGAATTTCAAACATTGATGTACTGTTGAAGGAACGGCTTCGAATTTCTTCAATCCAACTCTTCCCATGATGATGTTGTAGGCCGATTGCACATTCTTATCCATCACAAAGAATCGTATTCTTTCTGTTCGACAGATAGGCCAGGTTCCAATGAATATATCCAACTTGATCGTCCCAAGTGGAAAAACTTTCTCGCCAGCAAAACCCAGAAGGGGTCTGTGATAAGGTTCCAATTGAGATAATTTCAAATTCAGGCTATCAAAGCATGAATAGTACATGATGTCTGCTGAACTACCATTGTCTACCAACACCCTTGAAATGATCACGTCCTTCATTCTCATTTTGATCACCAAAGGATCATCATGAGGGTAAAGAACACCTGCCAGGTCGTTTTTTGAAAAACCAATCACTAGCTTCTCTTTATTTACCTTCCGAGGACGATCATCCTCGGCCAGGTTTATTCGCTGAATATATGAACAAGCTTGAGCCTCTCCGAGGTAAGCTTTTCTTTCTGCAGTAAGGTCTCCTCCTCCTGCATCTCCTCCTGTAATAACGTTACAATGAAATGATCCAAAACGTATGGAAAATACCTCTCGTTCAGGTTTCCTCGGCTTCTTGGGAAGATCGGGGTCATCATCTGGATCCTCTTCATGGGCCCTCCTCTTTTTCTCCTCTGCACGACGAGGAGATCTAGATCTCTCTCTAGTTCTATCATCATTCTTCCTTTCACTTCTGCGATCTACATACTTTGATAATTTTCCTCTTCGAATGAGTGTTTCAATCTCGTTCTGAAGGGCTATACAATTTTTGGTCATATGGCCATGATCTTTGTGAAACTCGCAATATTTGGTCTTATTCCTCATGTCTGGATCTGTCTTCAGTTTCTCTGACCATTTGATTTCCTCGTTATTCCTGATTTCTTCTAAAACATGATTAATACCCATTTTCAATGGAGTATAATTATCATACTTCTTTAGGGCTTCCAACTTTATCCTGTTATTCCTGGAATATGTGTCACCACCATTACCTTTCTGATCTTTCTTTTTAGAGTTGTCGACCTCCACTTTAACTTCTTTATCCATATTCTTCTTCGCAGTCATAGCCTCCTCGGCATTCATGATTTTGGCCGCCTTTGCCATCAATTCCGACATATTTTTAGGCGGATCTTTGGCCAGAGTATAGTATAGCTTGTTAGGCAGCAAACCACTCATCAAAGCAGTGATTGCTGTCTTTTCTTCATAATCTATGACTTCCAACTTCTCGTTATTGAAACGAGTTATGTAATCTCTAGTACTTTCTCCTGATTTTTGTCTAACACTTAATAAGTGCGCTACTCGCTTTACTGGTTTTGCTCCAAAACAAAAATTACCAATAAACAGCTCGGCTAACTGAACAAAAGTTGAAATCTTACCCCGAGGAAGATTATTGTACCATATCTGTGCAGATCCGGTAAGAGTTCCCGAGAATGCTCTACACCTCATCTCGTCGGGGACAGCATAGATATCTGCAGCAGCTTGGTACTGTTCTATATGAAGTACGGGATCTGTCTTTCCATCGTACTTGGGGGTCACTACAGGTGCTTTGAATTTCGACGGTGTGGGGAAATCCACAATGGCTTGCACAAAAGGTGTCCCTTGAACAAAAGTTCTCTGTAAGGGGTTCCTCGCCTTAGCCATTTCTCCCAGTCTATCCTCCAATCGTTGAATGGAACCTTTCCATGCTTCATTCCCTTCCTCGGGCCGCTTAGTCCGAGCAACTGATTGCTCTGACGTAGCTTCCTGAGATTTATCTCGACGAGTAATTGGTCGTGATTGTGCAGATCCTTCTCTCAAACCTGGTGGTGGTCGAAAACTTCCTGATGGAGCCCTAGGTGGACTCATGTTCCTCCTTGGTCCTAACCGACTGAAAGGAGACACCCTGCTTAATCTTTCTAAAGCGTTAGTTCTCTCCGGAGAAAGAGAGATATGTTGATCAGTATCCGTAGCCTGTATTGATGAAGTTCGCCCAGGTTGATAAGAAGAATCATTGGATTCCCCATTGCGATATGACCCAATACGTCTGGATCGTGATTGCCCATGATCAGTCCTTTGCCCTGAATGAGTAAGTACACCGCCTTGAAGAGTTTGAAGGAGTTGCCTCATAGATTCTTGCATGGCGGTTTGTCCATGAGCCAGATTCATCATAATTCCGGCCAGATCTGGAGATGCAGATGGATTTGGAAGATTTCCAGTATTTCCAGCATTTCGATTACTGGATTCCGGATTATCTGCCATTGGTGATAAATGATTTTTATGAAAAACGATAACAACAGTCGTTTCCCACAGACGGCGCCAATCTGTTGATGTAAAAAACTAGATTGCTCTAATTATTCAATCACAGATAAATAAATAAGACAAAGATTTTTAAAGTGGTTCGGCTAGGAATAAAGCCTACGTCCACTGTTATGTTATTGCTGAGTGTTTGCAGAATTCTTGATTACAAGTTCTCTCAAGAAATTCCCCTCCCTTGAATGGGATTGATACAAGGTATTTATAGCCTCAAGGCTGTACATGAAAGGTCCAATACATTAAATGATATACATATGAATGGGTAATACATTTAATGCAGCGTGTGCGTCAAGAATCTAATGAATAGTTGAACAGTTGTCCGTCTGATAATTGATGACACGGCCGAGGTGCAGTTCGGACCGCCTTAGTTGCTCGTTGATCAAGAGTTCCTCGGAGTGCTTAGAGTATCTCGGGATGATATAGTTCCTCGGATGGAGTTCCTCGGCATGATAGAGCTCCTCGGTGTATTCTCGTTGCTCGGTACCAACCACGGTTGTTCAGTAAATGATCTTCCTCGCTGTTATTGTGCCACGTAGATCGACACGTGTCTTCATACTATTCGTCCACATCAGCATATTAATTTTGGTATCAACAATCTTCATCCTTATTCACCGTCGGCCTCTGGCTAAACCTTAGGCGAAAAAAAAATTCCAAAACGGCATTCTTCTCGTCCTGCTTATTCATGGGGACTCACGATTAAAACTATCCGCAAGGTCCCTTTCGAACCCTCAATTTCAATGAGGAATTCGACTTTAGTACCACTCTCTACCTTAGCGGTACTGCGGTAATCCTTACTACCATTATTTAGTAGTCGCCGCCAAAATCCTTAACAATTATCATAAGGATAGTGACCTTTACTATGGTCCTCATCCCAACCTTCTACCAGCTGCTCCAGCTAAGCCTCACCTCCTGCTACCATTCAAGCTCCGCACACGATTCTCAAACGAGCGCGTAAAAGATTTCTATAATCTCATAATATGGAAGGAGAACGAAATCTCGCAATAGAAATCAACAATCCTATTCCTGAGGCTCTATACAAATCGAGAGCAACGCTGAAAGCGTAGTACGTCCGCACAGATTCCTAAAGACACTAGAACCTGATGCTCTGATACCATCTGTAACAACCCGCCTAATAAGATACCGGGCGATCACTCCAATATTAAATTAAAACAGGAGTCTCATATGGATCATTCTTAGCATCACTGTCGAAAAATCCATTTAATTACTAATATCCTATTAGGTGGCTGTTAAAAACTTTTACTTAACTACTCTTTTTAGCGCACAAATTAAAACATCCACAATTAAATGCGTAATGAACTGAAATGGAAAAGAAAGAAACTAAAATAACCGAACACTCGGTCCAAATAATACAACCATAAGCGCTCCCATGGCCTAGGACTATATCCACCCTGCATCATTAGCCAGGGGGCTTCACCATACGAACGCAACTTCCCTTATGATAGCGATTTAGAGAGGTGTGTATCCTCAATTTTATTAATTATGAAAATCGTTTATATTTCCATTTTGAAAATATTCATTTATATATTTTCAAAATCATGTCCATCATCATATATATATATATATATATACCTAAAACACACAGTATATACATATCCTATATATTCTTCCTAGAATATTTATAAACGGACTTAATGGCCTATGGCATCTAACGATGATAATAATCCCAAAGATTCCCTCCGGGAATCATAATCATGCATTGCTATTAGCATGATTCTAAATCCAAAGTATTTCTTACTTTAATAATCACTATATACCTCGATCCTATTCTAAGTATTTATTGGATATCTCCAATGATACTATTTTCCTCAAAGTGAAGTATATATTATATATATATACCCCCAAATTATCCTAATTGGTAATTCAACTCCCCATACTCTTTAAGGGAGAAAACTAGAAATTATGGCCTAAGCGAATCGATTCGCCCCTTTAGCGAATCGATTCGGGTGGGCGAATCGATTCGGTTCCCAATCCGAATCGATTCGGAAAGTATTCTGCAAACAGGTCTGCAAATGGCGAATCGATTCGGTCTGTACCCGAATCGATTCCGCCCATTGCAGAAACCCAATTCCTCTTAGGCGAATCGATTCGGCCTCTACCCGAATCGATTCGGCCAGTTCGAGGGTCACAGTTTGGGCGATTTCTCAAACTCCAAAATACCCAAAAATCAATCCAAATTCATTTCCGGGGTTTCTAAACTACCCCAAAAATTATCCCGAACATCTACGACATTAATTCTAGCCGTAATTTTTCCAATTCCCGATTTGATTTCCGAGTTGGTACTTTCAACCCGGAGCTGTCATCTTGTAAAAATCATATCAAATCGTATAAAATTCAGAAAAATACGCGGTCGGCGCCCACGCGACCGTATCGAAAAGATCTACAACTTTCGTGTTTTGGACGAAAGCTAAATCAATTATTTTCCTAGTCAAAATAACCCCACAAGATTACGGGTTACTATTCATCGTCCCTACCAAAATCCCAAACTCCATTTTTCTCCATTTTTGTTGTTTCTAACCTCACCCAACAACTCAATAAACATCTAATCTATGTTTTACAACTAACACGTCAATTATTTTGGGGTATTGAATCATTTCTCTTAGTTTTAAACCCTAAAACCATAAAAACCCCAACTTAACATTTAAACCCATTTTATACTCCATTAACATGGTTTTGATACTAAAAATCATTAAGAGTTTACACTACATCAATGTGTAAACTCATAATCAACTTTTACCCAATTTATTTTAAGGGTTCTAACCCTAAAATCATGTTTATACCAAATGTGATATGAGAGGATTGCAAAAATGAAATAAAGCAAGTAAACACTTGCCTCGTGGATGAAATCCGACGACCTCGAGTCGAATCCGGCGGAGTTTGGCCGGAGTTCCCATTTCTCCTCCTCTTTTCTTCTTCCTCTCTCTCTTCTCTCTCTTTTCTTCTCTTTTCTTTCCCTTCTCCCTCTTTAAATAAGAAGAAATGGGGTTTAAACCCTTAAAACCCAAAAACGACTCGTTTACCCAATTACGAGTTACTTTTACCTCTAAAATTATCCGAAACTCATTTTCGACAATCGGACACTCTTTTCCGACTATCTCGACCATTCCGAGAATTATGGCGCAGTCGAAATTCCCATCCGAGGTACTTGACCGCAAATCACTATTCCAACCTAAAATAATTAAATGCGGTGTTCTACTCAAAATCTCACTTCTTTTGTCGCTATACTACGTGGCGACATATAAATAAAATATCTCGACTTAGATGGTCCCAAAATAATTTATAACACCCTTCAAAAATCATTAAATCCTCGAAAATCCCAGAAATCACTATTTCGAGAAATTCTCCAAATTCCAAATTATACTTAATTATGGGATTTAATCGTCTCCAAAAGGGCGGGTACTTTGCATTCATGTGAGAGCACATCCTAACATGTACTTTGCATTCATTGTTTTAATGTTATTAAAACACTTGCTGTTTTTAAAATACTCTCCACTTTCGGGCTCTGACCCGTTTGCTTTCAAATCTACTTTTTGTAAAAACCTTTTTAGGTGCCCAGCCACAAGGACACCATGCATAGTATTTCCAGTCAGGTGACGAGCTGTAGCTGTTGTGGAAGTTACAAGGCCTTGCTAGTAGACGCTTCATTTGCCTTGACTCTATATTCAGATTTCATCAGTTGTAGGGCATGTCGCCCATTTCTTTTAGAGATATTTCATTTTATATTTCAGTTATTCAGACTTTGGTTTGTAATTAATTCAGGATGCAGACTTGTTTTATTTATTTCCATATTGGGATTGTTGTGAGGAATATTTCCTCTAGACTCTTTATTACTTGTTGATTACACTATTGGGACTTTATTGTGAATGGTTATGTTATTCTTTCATAATTCATTTATTGCATGTTAATCAGATTTAATTTAAAATTTGACATCTTACTTTTTAAATACTAGGTGGTTAGTAATCATAAAAAAAAATATTTTTGACAGTGATGCTATTAACTGAACCAACTTGGCATTTTGTATTTATTTAATAAAGGAGTAGCTACCCGGTATTTAATTAGTCGGGGTGTCACAGTTTGACACCTGTATTTATACAATTTAGGAATATAGGACGGTTGAGTATAGAGGACAATAATTTGAGGCCATACTGGATACCCCATGAAAGAATATTGTTATCTCCTCTTTCCAAAGAGTATTTTGAGTACATGTTTCATATGTATATACATTGAGAAGTATGATTTCATATTTATATGGATTTAGTTATAAATTCCTTATGAGGTGTTTCCTACAGTTAAATATTCATAACTTTATCGACATGTATACCATTGTTTTGTCGTTACTCATGTTTTATGGAATGTGACTTAAGTGGAAGTATATTGTTGTTGTATAGTCAATGAAAGTTACATAACTATGTTAGGATAATACTTATCATTGGGATTCGATGCTGATTAAGTTGGATTAACATGTGTAAGGTATAATCTATCCAGTCTAGCTCCACCCGAAGGAAACATGAATATATAGTTGTCAACCAAGGTGAGTGTACTCACTGGAAAGAGATATTTGTATCGTGTTATTGATATGATCAGAATATAATGAAAATGAAAATTTTCATTTCGGTTTACCGAAATGGGAGGTGACTCCCCGGCCTAGAATGGGGGAGAATTGTCTATTTAGACATGATATGTGAATAATAATTCAGAAAAGTTGGCCATTCCTATAAATGAGACGGATAAATATATATCTATTATTACAAGAATATAATTTATTGCATTTAAAACTTATGCAATAGTGTAGTAGTGGTGCATTCACTGAGTTGTGTTGCTCACAGTTCCAATATTTATGTTTTTCAGGTAATGCGAGGTCAGTGCCGAATCTAGGAGGTCAGGTTGGGTTAGCTAGGATTGGGAGAAACATGAATTTTGAGTAAATGTAAATGATTTAATTAAGTTAACTTGTCCTTCAAGCAAGTTTTTATGGACATGACTACTCTGATGTTATAAAAAGGTTTTTAGTTATATGTATTTACAATGATGACTCTGAAATTAAAACTCGTGTTTATGGTTTGGTTAAATTAATCATGGTTTGACTCATTTTGACTTTCAAACTTAATTATAAGTAACTGGGTTGGGGTGTGTCAATGTCATTAACAAAAAAACTCATATCGAGAATAGATCCCCTAAAGCATTCATTTTAGAAGCTCTTTCTTTCTAGTAGAATGGCCAAATGGCTGCCAATGTTATCCGAATTTAAGATCATGTACATCACATAGAAATCTATTAAAAGATGAGCCATATACAACTTCCTCGTAGGGCAATCTATGTCGGACTAAGAACAAAACGAGGTAGAATTTCCAAATGAGGATCTCTTCGCATTAAATGATATAGACACTTAAAAACTACACTTCAACGTGGAACCTAATAAATATGGATTAAGTATATGAATGCTCCTTATATCCCTCAACTCATGACGATTCCCCACGGCTATCAAGATCACATACGAGTGCACTAACAATATGGACAAGTATGAGACCTAGATCATGGGACTCAAAATTACCCCGAAAATGGGGATCACCGACTTAAAAGCTTATGGAGATTCTAATCTAGTCATCAGTCGATTACTGAGCAAAAGGAAGATCCGGGATGATAAATTACAATCATACCATGTCTATTTAAAAAAAGGTAGATACTTAAATCAAACACCTAGAATTTGACTTCCTCCCAATGGCTAAAAATAACTTACAGGATGATGTACTTGTCCCTATAGCTGCTATGATAGACATACTAGAGGGCACTACATAAATCACGTCCACTATAACTAGTCAGAACACCCCATCTTATTTCTTTAAGGTTGAGTCCATTTAAGCAAAAATTGTGGATCCACACTCTGGTACTACGACAAATGAAACTTTCTTAACAAAAATCGATACCCAACGGATGCCTCCTCCAAAGACCTAATTACCCTGAGATGACTAGAAACCCTACTCATCATCTCTGGAGGTCAGTTCTATAAGAGAGGGTTCAATGGAATACACTTATGATGCGTCACTTAGGATAAAACCTTCAAAATAAAGGATAAAATCCATAGCAGCTAACGTGGCCCGCATATCAGTGGGCAAGCCATGTCCAAAAAATACTCGAGCAGTTATACTACTCCACTACCATGCAGAAAGACTTTACAGATTACATAAAGAGGTGACTCAAGTGCCAAATTTATGCACCTCGGCAACATTTACCTCCTCGAGAGGCATATTTCATGACCTTACCCTGGCCGTTCTCCACCTGGGGGATCGAAATAATATGGAAGGTAACTTCTAAGGCCTCCACAGGGCATGAGATTATCTTGGTCTCCATCAACTATTTCACCAAATGGGTCGAGGCCGAACCTTACGTAGTTCTGAATGCTATGAAAGTGCCATATTCATACAGGGCAACTTTATCTACCATGTCGGCATATCACTACACAAGTATGGTATCAGTTGTCACAAATCATCCCCTACCGACCTCAAACTAATGGAGCGGTCAAATTTTTTAATAAGAATGTCAAAAACATTATCAGTAAGATGACTTAAACCTATAGTTTCTGGTCAAACAAAATCCCATACGCCCTCTGGGTTTATAGTACTACCGAGCAAAAATCCATTGGGGCCACCCTTACTCACTAGTTTATAGCATGGAAGTAGTCCTACCCATAAAACTTAAGGTACCCTAACTAAGGGTCATCCTCGAGAGTTAAGTAACAGAAGCAGATTAGGTTGAAGCCCATTATGATAAAAAGCAAAACATCCAAGAGGGCGACCTCGTCTTTAAGAAAATCTCAAACCATTATGAACTCCCGATGGTAAATGTTCACCCAACTAGGGATGACCCTACCCCATCACCAAAATAAACTCTGGCAGGGCATCTACCTTAGCTGATCTTGATGGAGTCGCATTTTCCTAACCCTTCAATTGCGACTGATTTAATTCTAACATTAAACCTACCTGAGATGAAAAGTAAAAAGTCATTAATAATAGGTCATAATGGGAAAGGAGGAATGCAAACCCATACACATTCCCCGATCGTACATAAAAAATTTCACTTGATCCACTAACCATTCGCTTGAAGTCATAAAACACTTTGAGCCCCCAACTTTTTCAATTTGATGGAAATATTTGATTCTCCGATATATTTTTATCGTAAACATACAAATAGACACGTAGTTGTCTTTAAATTGGAGATATATAGGCAAGCTGAGATATTACCTAGGGCCCAATCCAAATATACACCCAAAAACCTATTTTATGGGAAAACCCTGTTTATGGTCATTGTGCCCTTGCTCTTAAAAAGACTAGCGCAGTCCAAGTAAAACAAAAATCAAGTAAAATAAAACAATGCTCTAATGCATTGTAAAGACTCCACGTCGTCATGTTTATTAACAATGCACAAAGGCTTATAGTATGAAAAAAAATAAAAAGATACCTAAAAGGGAGAACACGCTACCACTATACACCTTGTCACCCCTCTCCTTCAAAAACACCCCACTACATGACACCCTATTCTCTTGATAAAAGAACGACGCTCTTATCCCCAAATCTACCTCTAGGCTCCCACCCCTTCCCTCAAAACAACCCATAAAGCGAGAAAATACCAAGGAAATAAAGGTTTCGAGATGCTTCGTTCTATCCCAAATAAACCCCAATCACAAACACTATAAGAGACCCCGAGAAAAAATAACTTTCAAAACCTACACTGAAGCTTGTGATGTCAAAAACACCCAAGACCAAAGTACATAGGTCAAAGTAGAAATAACCCAAAACCCCAAAACCCACTTAATCCATTTAAAAAAAATCAACAAACAACCCATCTAGGGCCTTTAGCCGATCAACTAAAGGACTCTCCAAAGATAATCAATCAGTTAAAGGCTTTAGGCTATGACCTAAGATTTTGACAACCAAATCTTGTCCAAATGTTTTCTCAAGCGTTGATAAAAAACCAATGGATCCAAACCTTTAGTCGATCATCGAAACCCAAATCTAAAAACCCTATAAATATAGGTGCGTGATATGTCACAAATATTATATATTATCTCCCATTAATCTTATGCATTATAGTACTTTTATCTCTATCACACACACACACACACACACACACACACATATATAATGCATTTCAAGAAAGTTCATCATTTGATGAAACTTCAAGGGCAATATTGTCATTCATACTTCATGTCCCGGCCAGTGGAATTTCCATGGAAGCATAGTTGGTTGAGTTAACTTCATGTGGCACCAAATCGTTCCTGATTCCAAGTATGGAAAATGAAGTTATATACATTTTTATAAACATTTTTTTTATTTTTTTTTAAAGCAAAAGGATCCCAGAAAATAGAGTCTTCATCGACCAGTGAAAAAGTATTGATAAATCGATCAATCTGGTTTTGCCTAGGTTCAAAGATAGTGGTAATTTTTTCAAGTCCACCGACCGACCAGTCGAAGGGCCGATCGATCGATCACAAATATTGGGCAAATCGGCTTAGGGCTATGTTTTTTTTTACTTTCAATTTCGTCGATTTTTTATCAGATTTTTTCCGAATTTGGACTGAAATTTTAGTTCGCCGATTTTCTATTTTCAGTTTGTCCGAAAAAATCGGATCAAAAATAGAAAATAATTCTGAATTTCTGATTTTTTTATTTTTCCAATCAAATTATTTCGAAACTATGTCGATCTGATTTTTCCAAAATTTTTCAATTTTTTTCGAATAATTTCCAATTTTTTCGGAATTATTTTTCAATTTTCGATCTTTACGATTTTTAGAAAGTTTCCCATATCCCACATCGGTTGGGAGAGGGAGAGGGCTCCAAAGTGTGATCAATAAAAGGAGAGTATCCTCCTAACTCTATACAAATGAAAAAATGGGTCAAATCCTCATGCATTTACAATTTGGATTAAGACCTTTTCTTTGTTTATTTAAAATGAGAATTTCGAGTAATCCAAAATTTATTTTTTTAAAATTTTGGAATTTCTAGATTTTTAATATATTTTTGTGAGTTATCGAATTTGGAAATTTTTTTAATTTTTTGAAAAAATAGAATCAGAATTTTTTTTTTTCAAAAAAATCAGAATTTCTTCTGATGAGGCATTTTCCGATCCGATTCGGCCAAAACACATGCCTAAGTCGGCTAGTTTTATTTATTTTCCCTTTTTTTTATTCCACTTACTATAAATAGTAAGTGGAAGATTTTTGTTTGAATATCATTAATTTTTTATTAGTTTAGATTACGTTTGGGTTTGGGTTTGGGTTTGGGGTTAGGGTTGGGGTTGGGGTTGGGGTTGGATTTTGAGAGCTTCTCTTCCTCTCACCTAGGATTTTCCCATTTGGGTCTTCCTCAATTTACTCAAGGTTTCTTCTTGTTATTCTTAGTTTGTTAATTGGGTATATTTCATTGATAATTAGTTTTACTTGCTCATTTACTTGCTTTCATTTAATTTGTGCCATTTACAATGCTTTGTAGCTAAATTAGATTAGGTTGAGATTGTTGAACTCACATGGGTTAGTTAGTTGGTTTTCTATAATATGATGGTTTAGGATAGTTTTAACGCCTAGGAATTTTAACGGCATATATCACGTATGCGCTATATTTATGGTCTGATATGTATACTTTCGAAAATCTTCATTGAGGCCAAACTCAAATTAAGATTTTATGAGAATTTATAGGGTGACAACTCTAAGTTTTATTAATTTTTCAAATAAGATTAAATCTTGTTAATGATTTTCTTTCCCTTTAACCATTTATGCTATTCAGTCTATGTGAGGGATACGATTCTCAATCTATAGTTTTATGCGTTTTGTTAATCTAGTTTCATTACTCTCATAGTTTAATTCTTTATTCACTCATCATCTTTTACAATTTCATTTGAGAAGTAATAAATTAATTAAAGTATATCACTCGTTCCCCATGGGTTCAATACCCCGACTAGCCGATATACTCCCGTAAAGAGTGTAGTCATAGTTTAAGTTTTTGCATAGCTATGGGAGCTGAAAACAGTGGCAGTAACACGGATGCTCAGTTTCCCCTGTCTAGTTAATCCCACTGTTGATGTAAAAAACTAGATTATATCTAATTAATCAATCACAGATAAATAAGTCAAAGGATTTTTAAAGTGGTTCATCCTTATAAGAATAGCCTACGTCCACTGTTTTGTATTGGTGACTATTTGCCTTGAATCTCGGTAATAGATTTTTTAAGAGATCCAAAGCCCCCCTCTTATGAGGAGGTTACAATGTATTTATAGCATTGAGGCTGTACATATGAAAAGATAATGCGATGTTATCTAGTAGACATATACATCTGTACGATAATAATACGCATTTAATGCGTAGTTGTCTTTTGATTCTCTTGATTTGGATGCACTGCACGCTAAGTAGTTTGGACCCCTTAAGTAGCTCGGTATGCTTAAGTTGCTTGGAGCACCTGAGTAGCTCGATGACAGTATGTTGTTCGTTGAAAGTATTTATATTTTCCACGTAGTGTTGGCACATGTCTTCAAGCAATTGGTCCATGTCAGCAGACTAAATTTGGTATCAACAGAAGCCCCCAATGTTTCACAGTTGAGGTTGAAGGAGAGTGTGGAACATTTTGCTTGAAAACTGCTTGGATTACTGGTCTTTATGAATTTTAGGAAGATTTTCATTGTATATAATTCCTTTTTGAGCGCATAATATCAAGTTTCATAAATATTTTGAATTTTCGCAATCACTTCGATATTTGTGTCTCTTTCTTCTTTTATTCGCCGGAAACGCAAACGTCTTCCCTCGTAATCATTGTTTTTCTCTATTCCCGAGGTAAAGTATTTAAGTGTGATAAAAATACTATCGTCTTCCACTTTTCAAATCTGTATCTCTGACCTTTTCACTTTCTCTTTATCTTGTGCCTTCGTTCTTTCTATCGTTCATTGTCAACCGATCTCTCTTTCTTCAGTAAGATTTTCTTCCCTCTTCTATATTTACTTTATTCACCATGGTTTATCTTGTTGAGTCATTGGATAAATTTCGGTCTGAGTTCTCAATCCCTTCGTGGGTTATTTTGGAAGAACTTTCTTGTCCTTCTGATGTACTTTCTTTGGCAGAGGGACACTGGTTCCCAAGTCTTTTTGTAGCTGAGTGTGGCTTTTCTTTCCCGCCAAATCCCCTGTGTTTGGAGTTTTGCCAATATTTTGATATTGTACCTGTAATAGTAGCTCCAAATATATGGAGGGTAGTAATGGCGTATATAGGTTGAATCAACTTTATGGAACTCGTTTGGGAATTCTTGAAATTATGTATTGTTATAGATGGGTTACCAGCGACACTACTTTCTATTTAAAAACTAGGTTTACCAGCGACACTACTTCCCGATGACAATATGGACTATTTTGATCATGGGGTTATGATGAAAACTTGGCAATACCCTCCATTAAATGGAAATGATGTGTACCAAGGTCCCAGGTGTCCACCTTATGGCAATGGGATAGGTTGTTTTTATTTTTGAAATCTTATTTTCTTTGTATTCGATAAAATGCATCACTGACATTAATTTTGATTGTTACAGTTGACAGTAAAAGGAAGCCTCCAAAAGAGATTGATGTTAATATAAAACATTTAAAACATATATGGGGCTTGCATCAATCAGTTGTTGGGGAGAACAATAGATCTGCTTCTTATTTGTTGCGATATAGAAGCTCCACTTCATCTTTCAGTGCTCATCCTGTGGTGGTTGATCTTGATCAGAGACCAACCTCTGAAACCAGTGTGGAAGGTTCTTCTTCTAACTTAAGTACTCCTATTACTGATCTAATGAAGAAGAGGAAATCTCCTGTATTTTTTGACAAGTCTGCATTTGTCACTGAAGAGGCAAAGAAAAACAAATAAGATGTCCTAGATGAGGGGACAAAGAATATAGATATGCCCCCTTCCACTACTGCTAAGGAAATTGGCAAAAAGCCCCCTATGCCTCCAAAAGAGACAGTACCTTCAAATGAAACTGTTGTCATTTCTCAAATAGAGACAACACCTTTAATTAAAAGTGCTCCTGCTCCTCCGAGGAGATTGAAAATAAGTTCTACTGAGAGACCGATTGACCCTATCTCTCAACCTTTAAATGTTGAAGGTAATGTTCCAACTCTTATTCCCCCGAGCTCTGCTATGGGCTTGATCAGATCTTGGACTGTCCCAGAATTCCAAGATATTGAAGACACCTTTTCTCGTGTGAGACTTACTTCTTTGGCTTCTCAACACATTACGTCAGTAAGTATCATTAGCCTGATTCCTTATCCTCTAGTGCTATGTTCATATGTTGAATTAAACTTCTTTCGTTTTTCAGCTCGTGACGTGTTTCAATAGTATTTTGAAGAAAGATGAAGCCATCAGGGCTTCCATTTCTTCGGGTGGGATAGAAGAATCTTTTGTTGGATTAACTCGATCTTTGAAGGAATCTCGTCAGAGGTACGAGGAAGACAAAAGTGCCTGGGAAAAGCAATTCTAGTCTATTGAAATAACTCGAGATCAAGCTGTGGCTGCCTCCAAAGAGTTGGAGAAGAAATTAAAGGATGCAGAATAAGGTAACAAGAAGATTGATATCAAGCTTAAATCTACTGAGGAAAATGTTGCTAAGCTTCAAGATGTTGAGCGATATAAGACAGAGGTAGAAGAAAAACTGAAGGCTACCGAAGAGCTCCATAGGGAAAGGACTTCCTCGGAGAGAGTAAAGAGGAAAATTGCTGTTAAAAAATCTTTTAGTGCTGGTTGGGACAAGGGTTGGAATAAGGGCCTGGATGTTATTTCTTCTTGTATGGAATATGCCAGTGTTAAATATTTTAGGGATGGATGGGTAAAAGCCTTGAAGAAATTGAAGGTTGCGAACAATTCTGAGTTGTTCCAGGAGCATTCTCATGGCCCTCCTCCCTCTCCTGGAGAAGAAGAAGAAGATGAAGCTTCTTCAGATGAGTCTTCTATTATAACAGGAGAGCAGGTCCCTGTTGTTGCTGTTGTTCAACCCTCCGAGCAAGTCCAACCAGCCAACACATCTGTCGAGCAACTTCTCTTGCTTTTCGAGCAACCGACCCCTTTATCCAAAGCGTCCGAAGAAGTTGTAGGAAATAAGGAGAAGATGTAAAGTTGTTCGGTTCTTTTATTTCTTTGTTTTCTTGGATGTAAACCTGATTTGTGTTTTCCTTTATCATGATGAATAAAAATTGAACTTTTGTTGTTCGTCTGAAATTTCTCTCTTACTTGCTCTGTTCGTATCATTGTTGATTTTATTTTTTCATCTTCTCTTTGCTAGTTTATGGCCAGGATGGAACTTTTATCAGCTCATGATACAGAGTTGATGAAGAAATGCAATGATTATTTCAAAGCTGGTCATGAAAACTTTACTAAGGTTCAAATAATTGACTTCCTCGGATCAGATGCCTCTGAATGAGCAATATATGCTTATCAGTACTTGTAGTGCCTACTTGATCGTGCTATAGCCAACAATGTGTCTTATTACGAAATGATTGAAGATCTTTAAGGAACGATCGAGGAACTTCAACAGCAGTACAAGGAATCCACTACACTTTTGCATCAAGGTTATGAGAAAAATTACCAGCAATTGAGTGCTCACAAGGGATATGACAAATACATTTCAGCTCATGAGAAAAAGGAAAGTGTGTTAAAGCTTGAGATTGAGGAGCACATACATATTGCCAAGTTACTGGAGCAAGAAAATATCACGTTGCAGGAGGAAATAAAATAACTCAAATCTGCTGCCTCTTCTTCTTTAGGAGATATGGTCCCCATAAATGATGATGGTTTTTCATTCTTAGAAATAGAAAATGCTAACTTACGGGATGAGTTAGAGACTTTGAAATGAACTGGACTTTCCACATCTGCTCGTGGCAGAGCAAGATCTTCTTCTTGGGGACGAGCAAGGGCTAGTCGGGTTACTAGTGATGAAATAAGAACTCAATTGGCCTTAGAGAATCAAGTCGTTCAATTGATGGTGAAGAACCAAGCCTTGGCAGAAATGTTTAAGAAGATTCAGAGTTTCACCGACCAACTCTCCAATCAGAGTTTTGCTTTAGAAAGTAAAGAAATTCTAGTGTGAAATCTCCACGAGCAACTTGAGAGATTGACTTTTCAATTTCACAAGCAGCTCACGAAATTTTGGATGGCTGGGTATAATGAAGCTCTGTATTATCTTGATGCTCGTTTGCAGCAGTTGAACAACGAATGATATAAGCAGGGGTGGTTGAATGCCTTATGTGTTTTGAGACTGGAGCAAGGTCATTTCTTATGGGATTATTATGAACCTGGAGTGCTTGATTTACCTGTGCCTCCTTTTAAACTTGACCTTAGCTGGATTTCAGCCCATGCTATCCCTTGGATTTTGATCTCCAAGTATCTCGGGGATCATATCCTTCATTCAAAATTTGAGATATCTCGTCCAGAGAATGCTGCGTGATATGAACTTTATAAATTCTCATTATGCATTAGATGATCCTACAGCTGGGGTGGAACCTGTTTCAAAAGCAGAGGGAAAGAAACCCACAGAATAGGATATTTGTAATGAGTCAAATTTCATATCGTATGTAATCTTCTTGGTTTTAATGAAGAAAAATTTAGCTTCTTTTTCAATTTCATTTCCTTGTGGATAATTTGTAGAATGTATTTGTTATTCATTAGTGAATATATATATCTATAGGAGGACGAAATGTCCTATTTTATTTTTAGATAATGGAACGTGTCCTATTTCTTATCTGATCATAGTGACTTGTCACTCTTTGGGCCTAAGCAATGGAATGATTTTCATCCCATGTTCCTACTTAGTTGTAGTAATCTCGTCAAGAATACCTTGTTGCCTAGACAGTGGATGACCCGGGAGGTCGTCCATCTTCTTGCCTAGTTTGGTACCAAGCAACCGGAGTTGGTGGTAAATGAATTACCGACCAACCGGAGTTGGTGGTTATTGATTTGTCGACCAACCGGAGTTGGCAGTTAATGAATTGCCGACCAATCGGAGTTAGTGGTTATTGATTTTCCGACCAACCGAAGTTGGTGGTTAATGAATTATCGACCAATCGGAGTTGGTGGTTATTGATTTGCCGACCAATCGGAGTTGGTGGTTAATGAACTGCCGACCAACCGGAGTTGGTGGTTATTAATTTACCGACCAACCGGAGTTGGTGGTTAATGAATTATCGACCAACCAGAGTTGGTGGTTATTGATTTGCCGACCAACCGGAGTTGGTGGTTAATGAACTGACGACCTAGGCTCATAAACTATGTCATATTCACCAAGTTCTACTGCCCAGTACATCAATCTTCCCAATTTCTCTGATTTATGCAGAGCTTATCTTAATGGCATATCGGTATACACCACTATAATATGGGCTTGGAAGTATGGCCTTATCCTTCTGCTCGCTTCGATTAATGCCAGTGCTAACTTTTCCAGTCTTGGATATTTGATCTCTGCTCCTCGGAAGGCCTTGCTAGTGTAGTAGACCGATTTTTGTACTCCGTCCTCCATTCTTATCAACGCCGAGCTAACTGTATTCTCTGAAACTGCCAGATACAACTATAGTCTTTCTCCCATCACTGGTCTAGATAACAATGGAGGTGTTCCCAAATATTTCTTTAAGTCTTGAAAGGCCTCCTCACATTCATCATTCCACTCAAAAGTTTTTTAAAGTGTTTAGAAGAATGGGAGGCATCTGTTTATTGCTCGTGACACAAATCTGTTAAGTGCTGCGACTCGCCCTGTGAGGCTTTGCACTTCCTTCTTCGTAGTTGGAGATCGTAGCTCCAATAGGGCTTTGATCTTTTCAGGGTTCGCCTCGATACCTCATTGGTTAACAATATATCTGAGAAACATGCCTTTTCGTACTTTGAATATGCATTTGGTGGGATTCAACTTCATTTGATATTCCTCTAATTGATCAAAAGTCTGACCTAGGTCAACTAAATGATCAGCAGCTTTCTTGCTCTTCGACAGCATATCGTCGACATAAACCTCCATGTTATGACTGATTTGCTCTGCAAACACCTTATTCATCAGTCGTTGATATGTTGCACCTACATTTTTAAGTCTGAAAGGCATAACATTATAGCAATAAGTTCCCCTTGGGGTGATAAAAGAGGTACTTTCCCTGTCCTCAGGTTTCATTTTGATCTGGTTGTAACCAGAGTAAGCATCCATGAAACTCAATAATTCATGCCCTGAGGTAGAATCCACCAGCTGATCGATTCGAGGTAAATGAAAATGATCCTTTGGGCAAGCTTTATTAAGATCAGTGAAGTCCACACACATCCTCCACTTGTTGTTTTTCTTCTTTACCATCACCACATTTGCTAGCCAATCTGGATATTTAGCGTCCTCAATAAAAAAGGCTTTCTGTAGTTTCTATACCTCTTCCTGTATAGCTTGGTTCTTTTCAGGATTGAACAATCTTCTCCGCTGCTTCACTGGCTTGATTTCCTTATTCATGTTGAGCTCATGACATAGGAAACACGGGTCTATTCCTGGCATGTCTTCATGACTCCATGCAAAAGTCTATTTTATACGCCTTAGAAATGCTACCAGTTCCTGTTTTAATGATACATCCAACGACGCGCCAATTTAGGTTGTTCGTTCTGGGTGTTCGTCGTCCAGAATGATATTTTCGGTAGCTTCCATGACCTGGACTTTCACGAGTTGAGACTCATCTCTAGGATCTAATATATCAATCTTTGTATCTTCTATTTCATCCACTTGATAGGTAATAGTCTTCTTCCTGGATTCTTCTCGTTCTTCCTATTCGGCAGATAAGTAGTAGCATTCCCGAGCTACTTTCTGGTCACCTTTCACAACTCCCACTCCAAAGTTGGTTGGGAATTTTAAATATTAATGTACAGTAGATGGTACTGCTTTGAACTTCTTCAGACCTACCCTTCCCATGATGATGTTGTAAGCTGATTGGATATTTTTATCCATTATAAAAAAGTGTACTCTTTCTGTTCGACAAGCAGGCAATGTACCAATAAGCATATCCAATATGATAGGGCTCCAACTGGGCTAACTTCAGATTCAAACTTTCAAAGCATGGGTAGAACATGATGTCTGCAGAGCTACCATTATCCACCAGTACCCGTGAAATCACCACTTCCTTCATTCTCATCTTGATCAGCAATGGGTCATCATGAGGATATAGTACACCTGCCAGGTCATTTTTAGAAAAACCGATGACCAGTTTGTCCCTATTCACCTTCCTCGGGCGATCATCTTCAACCAAGTTTATGCGCTGTATGTAAGAGCAGGCTTGGGCCTCATTGAGGTAAGCTTTCCTCTCCGCAGTCAGATCTCCACCTCCTGCATCTCCACCTGTAATGACATTACATTCAAATAACCCAAAATGGATTGAAAATACCTCACGCTCTGGCTGTCTTGGTCTTTTGGGGAGGTCGGGGTCATCTTTTGGATTATCTTCGTGATCTTTCTTCTTGTCTTCTTTTGCTCGACGAGGAGACTTAGATCTTTTCCTTCCTCGGTCACTGGTCTTTCCACCATTTTATTGGTCAACATACTTAGCTAATTTTCCTCACCTGATGAGTGCTTTAATTTCATTCTGGAGGCTATGCAACGTTTGGTCGTGTAACCATGGTCTTTATAGAATTCACAATATTTGGACTTATCCCTTTTATCAGGATCTGCCTTCATTTTCCCTTTCCAGGCTGACTCCTCGTTGTTGTTGATCTCCTCCAGAATGTGATTTATATCTACCTTCAGAGGAGTATAATTTCCATATTTCCTCATCTTCTCCAGCACTGGCTTACCTTTCAGTTGCTTGTTTCCACCATTGTTCTTTTGATCCTTCTTCTCAGTTTTACCAGCCTCAACCTTAGTCTCCTTAGTGTCTGTATTCTTTTTCGCATCCATAGCTTCCTCAGCGTTCATGATCTTGGCTGCCTTTGCCATCAGTTCTGCCATGGTTCTAGGTGAATCTTTGGCCAAAGTATAGTACAACTTATCTGGTAACATTCCACTCATCAGAGCAGTAATTGTTATTTTCTCCTCATAATCAATTACTTCAAGTTTCTCGTTATTGAAATGAGTAATGTAGTCCCTAGTACTTTCTTCTGGCATTTGTCTAACACTCAGTAAGTGTGCTACTCATTTAACTGGTTTTGCTCCAAAATAGAAATTCCCTATGAAAAGCGCTGCCAGTTGAAGGAAAGTCGCAATCTTCCCCCGAGGAAGGTTGTTGTACCATATCTGAGCTGACCCGGTGAGAGTTCCTGAAAACTCCCTGCATCTCATCTCGTCTGGAACCTCATAGATATCGGCAGCAGCTTGGTATTGTTCTATATGGAGGATAGGATCATTTTTTCCATCATATTTAGGTGTCACCATAGGATCTTTGACTTTTGATGGTGTGGGAAAATCCACAATTATTTGCACGAACGGGGTCCCTTGGACAAAAGTTCTTTGTAGAGGATTCTTGGTGTAACAACCTGGGATTTTGAGCGGCTATTTTATATTATTTTGCCTGATGGGCTAATTTTATAAAATAGGGGATGCTGGAGTAAATATTATTTCCCGTGATATTGAGGGATAATATTTACTATGTTTTGTCTATTTACTATTATGAGAAGGTAAATAGCACTATATTGCGTCGTTATATGTTATGCGATGGTTATGACTCATATTTAAATTGGAGTATAATTAATGAAATAAAATGAATTTGGAATATACAAAATAGTTCACATTATTTTGAATGCCAAAATAGGGGGTGTGGTTGTTTTCAGAATAGTCGAGATAGTCGAAATGAGTGTCAAGTTGTATTTTTGAGTTTCGGGCACTTTTGACGGGTTGTGACTCAATTATGTGGTTACGAGTCATTTTAATAGTGTATTAGCAATTAAAAGAGGGCAATTAATGCTTAGAACCCGTTTAAGTTCTCCGTACCCCTTTCTATTCCCTCATTCTTGTGTTAGAAGCCAAGAGAGAGAGAGAGAGAAGAGAGAGTTGGGAGAAATGGTGAGAAAGAGAGAAAAATGGAGATTTGGAGCTGAAATCCGTTGCTACCGGAGGAGGATCCGAGACTACAACCTCGAGGCAAGTTTCTTTCTTGCTAGATATTGATTTAATGTGATAAATTGCATGTATAGTTATATTTTGGGGATTTAAGCCATTTTTGGGATTATGGGGTTTTAGGGATTTAACCCTTAATCTTGTATGTTTATTTGTTTTGAGTTAAGAAAATTAGTTAGATGATGATTAGGGATGATTGGGTAGAAATTATTGTTGTTGATGTTGGATAAAATCAAGGATTTGAGGGTTTTGAGATTTTAGGGTTCTTCAACCCGTAGCCCAAACTGGGCCAATTCGCAGGGCCGAATCGATTCGGCTCCCAAGCAAATCGATTCGGTTAGGAGGCAGGATACAGGTCTGGGATACCGAATCGATTCGGCCTAAGGCCGAATCGATTTGGATTGATGCAGAAAGTTAGTTTTCCTCATCGAATCGATTCGCATTTTGGCGAATCGATTCGCAACAAGAGGCGAACCGATTTAGCCCAAGGGAGAATCGATTCGGCTGCCCTGTTTTTGTGAGATTTTCCTAGTTTTGTTTTAGCCCTTTTCTTTTAGGTTCGAGGTTTAGGAACCTTCCTTTGGGAAGTAATGGTGAGTCCTAGAGGGTTGTTTTGGGTAGACTAATGTCCTAGGCTAAAATGGGATAATTGGGCTTACCCCGAGGGCTAGTTTGCATAGGTTAATGTCTGAATGAGATAGGAAGTTAACCTAAAAATAAATTGGAGATAAATTGTTAATGTTGAGATTTTCGGGAGACACTCATTGAGGGAGATTCACTTCGAAAGTTTATGAAATTATATGAACTCTTGGAGACTAGTTTGAGGATAATGCCACTTCGGGTCTTAGGTCATTAATAAAATATGACTTAATGAGAATGAAATGCATATTATAAAATATGGTACTAAATGAATAAGTACAAATGAATGATTTTTGAGAATGTAAAAGTTAATGATTTCAAAATGGAAAAATGATTTTCATAAATGTTAATTTATGGATACACACCTCTCTAAATCGCTATCATAAGGGAAGTTGCGTGCGTATGGTGAATCCCCCTGACTAATGAATGCAGGGTGGATATAGTCCCAAGACATATGAGCATTTATTATATATTTTCTGCGCTGGTGAGGTGATTCTGGGTGTGGTCATGACTCTCCTGCAGGCATATGGACGCTTCCCGATGTTTCGGTAGGATCCCAGGTTGTCTTGATGATAGGCCCTGGAAGATGATAGCCATTTAGGGGCGCGCACAGTGGGGAAACCCGAAAGGGCGGTCTTAGATTGCGTTATATAATATGATATATAACTATGCATAATAATGTGGGACATTATTGATATTAAAGCAGTTTATGATAATGAAATGGCTTTAATTACATTTCCCGTATGGAAGAAGGGAAATGGGATGTTAAATACATTTTTCGGATGGAAGAAGGAAAATGGATAATATGAATTGAAAAGGTTAAAGCATTTTTATGTTAATAAAACTTGCTTTAAATTATATATATTTTCCAGATGGAAGAAGGAAAATGAAAAGTTATGAAATGAAAAAGGATAAAGCATTTTTATGTAATAAAACTTGCTTTAAATATGTATTTTTCCTGGATGGAAGAAAGGAAATAAAATTGGTAAAGAAAGTTTTGAAATGAGATTAATTGGTAAACATTTGATAAAATGAATTGCCATATATGTATTTCCTAAAGAAATTAGGAACTATGACTTTAGATGGTGAATGGATTTATTTGTGTCTCCTTGAGTAGCTGTAGATGAGACCTCCCATACATATATATATTGATTACGTGCTGAGGGACTAATGAATCTCGACAATCAACCTTGCTTAGTAGTAGTGTATCGGGGGGTTTCCTTGTTTGGATTTCGCTTCGCGAGACACCCCACGCACGAATAGGGCATAGTGTTGAGACTGGGGAGAAGTTAGCCCTTAGTACTTGGGTTAACCAGAGCATCATCATTGATATTGCGCTAGGTTGTGCTTTTAGATTGAGAGGTGAGAAACTTTATTATGTTAATTGCGAGAGAATTATGCACTTAACTGTCATGCATTTTAGTCACACGGTAATCATATCAAACCGGGCCCTAACCTGTCTATATTTCTTAGTTTTGCATACAACACTTTGTCTGTTCAGGTTCTCTACCGCATGGACACTCGTATTTACATTTCCATTCCAGTTGTCATGGAGCTAAAGCATATTGCGGATGTTGTAGGTTATTTGTGTTAGACGCTTCTTTCCATTGTATTCTAGTTATGTTCAGTTTACTTATTCGGGCGTGTTGCCTAAGAATTGCACTCATTTATTATAATGTAATATTTAATGTGTAATACTCGGTGTAACTATTTGTATTGGTCTGTTCACCGACAGCTTATTCGGTGATTATTTGTTATATTGTCATTCTTTTATCCATTGGTTTTTGGTATCCACCGTTTTTACAAATGGGATTGTCTAAGTGATTTTCTTTTACTTGTTAAATTGACAGTCCGTTTTCTAAAATGATTGGTGGTTATCTCGTACTATTATTTTAATCGACAGTGATGCTGAGAATGGACCATCTATGATTCCTGTGATTATTAGAGTATTGGGCTGGCCACCTATTATTTTTGTAGGCGGGTTGTCACACTTGGTTTTATCCATTTCTCCTAACCGGTCCTCCAACCTTTGAATAGAGACTTTCCCTGCATCATTTCCCACTTCGGGCTTATTTGTTCGAGCGACTGATCGCGTTGAGTTTTCCTCTTGGAACCTTTCATTACGGGTTGTTGGGCGTGATTGGGCAGAGCCTTCCCTTAGGTCGGATGGTCGTTGAGAGTTCCTCGACGCAATCCTAGGAGGAATTCTATTCCCCCTAGGGCCCAAACGATCAAAAGGAGAGACTGTACTCAACCTTTCTAGAGCACTAGTCCTTTTTGGAGTGAGAGTGACATTCAGTTGGGAATATGTAACTCATATTGATGAAGTCCGACCTGGTTGATACGAAGGATCATTAGTCCTCTCAGTACGGTGTGAGCCAGTACGTCTAGATTGAGAGATCTATGGGAATAGGATTTGTCTAGTTCTTAAAGATGGCAAATAGGTATTTCTCTGAACACTTCGTTGTCCTGATTGGGCCGGCACTCCACCTTGAACAGTTTGTATAAGTTGACGCATAGTTTCTTGCATGGTCGTTTGGCCTTAGGCTAAATTAGCCATTAGGCCAGGCAGATCGTAATTATTTGGGGGAGTAGAAGGGTTTGGAGGTACCCCGGTGTTTCGATTACTGGATTTTGGATTCTCAGCCATAGATGATGAGTTGTTTTGGTGAAAAACGCTAAGTACAGTCATTTCCCACAAACGGCGCCAATCTGTTGATGTAAAAAACTAGATTATATCTAATTAATCAATCACAGATAAATAAGACAGAGGATTTTTAAAGTGGTTCAGCCTTATTAAAATGGCCTACGTCCACTGTTTTGTATTGCTGACTGTTTGCCTTGAATCTCGATAATAGGTTTTTTAAGAGATCCAAAGTCCCCTTCTTATGAGGAGGTTACAATGTATTTATAGCCTTGAGGCTGTACATATGAAAAGATAATGCGCTGTTATCTAGTATACATATACATCTGTACGATAATAATGCGCATTTAATGCGTAGTTGTCTTTTGATTATCTTGATTTGGATTCTCTGCACGCTAAGTATCTCGGACCGCTTAAGTTGCTCGGTATGCTTAAGTTGCTTGGAGCACCTGAGTAGCTCGGTGACAGTATGTTGTTCGTTGAAAGTATTTGTATTTGCCACGTAGTGTTGACACGTGTCTTCAAGTAATTGGTCCATATAACCAGACTAAATTTGGTATCAACACCCACTTTGTGTGTTTATATTTTTATTATTATGAGTAGCTAAGTTACATTGTTTGGATTATAAACCCACCTTATATGATTTCTCTTCTTGATAGGTTTGGAGTTTGAATCCATTAAATGGGTGTATGTGTTAATATTAGAGTTTCCTAGGATTTTAACTTCTCCTATCATGTAAGGGCTGTGTTTAAGACCTTACTACAACATCAATGCATTTGTCCGATAATATATCGAAATATTTATTTCATATCATTTGGGTGACACCTTTCATGCGTGATTTTTGAAAGCAATATTTTATTCCCATTTTAATGTGATTAAATAGGAAGGACCGTTTCAGTCGTACTAGTCTGAGGTAGGGGAATTCTCCTCAACCTTTTATTAATATCGCTTCAACTTATCTATTTTAATCTCACTTATTTCAATAATCCTTTGATAAGCATTCCCCGTAATTATGGTTCACTTTCGTTTGCTAATTCTCACAACACATTAGTCATCTTTTCATTTATTTTTATATCTTTTTTATTAACTTTTATCTATCAGAATATCTATGTTTCTTCATATAATTCCCTATTTAAATTAACTCCGGTCTTACCGAGTTTTATACTACACTAGTAATTAGCGTACACTTGCGATGTACAATATTTTATGCAAGTCAATTTTTTTAACACTATTACTGGAACATATATATTAATTTAGTTCTTTGTTGATAAGCCCTTTTTCATTTGATTGTTTGAGCTATTGTTGTTTTAATGGCTACGTTCTTTATCTAAATGACCAACAACTCAAACCAAGAATTTGATGTAAACTTTTGGGACGTTAGCCTTGAATCATCTTCTAACTCGAATAATTCATTCTTTAATTTGAGGGCTTCATCCTAACATCACTTTGCACTTAATATGATGCCTTCTCAGATATATTTTCCATTTGTATCACATTATCTTAGTGCATCTCCATCGGTGCAATCCTTCAAACTTCAAATGGAGTACATTCATGCGTCCCATGTCGTGTTTCTCTCGTACATTAATATTTTGGTGACTACCTTTGCCTGGAGTCGGTCACCTATCCTGGGTGCATCATGTTCCCCTTTAACCATGGAAATTTTCACTTCCGAAATGGCGTGATCAATATATTGCCTTCCTTTTATGGAATAGAGAACGAAAATCCATATTGGCACATACGTGACTTTGAAGAGGTGACAACATATTTTCAGACCAAAATTGCACACCTGAACTTATACAACTTAGGCTTTTTATTTCTTTATTAAAGATAAAAGTAAGATTGGTTAATCATTATTCCCTCCAATTTTATTGGAAATTTGCAACAACTTTAAGTCCTACTTTTAAAAGATTTTTTTCCCACACACAAGATGAATGTGCTTATGAAACAAATTCAAAACCTTCAACAATAGGATCATGAGACATTCGACAAGTGTTGGGAGAGTTTCATGGCTTTGAATAGGTCTTTCCCCACCGTAATTTTGACCAAATGCGATTGATCTCCATTTTTCATAGTGGAATGAACACATTGGCAAAATAATTGGTTGGAATAATGTGTCAAGGTACATTACTTGACTTAAGTGGTGAGGAAATTGAGGCCCGTTTTGAGTTTCTTTCAACAACCTACTGAGGTTTGGATAACAAAAATCCTTTTTAGCGCACTAACTACAAAAACATTACCCTTCAAAGGCAAAACCAAGGTGTATCTATCCTAAAGGAGAGTGAAGATGTGGAAAGCATATATGACTAATTATGACATAGGATCTATGCTTTGCAACTTACATAACAATCCATCCACATAAAAGTCATTAAAAAAAAATTCGTCATGGAGGAGGTTGTGTGCACCATATGTGACCACATTGGCCATTAAATGAATGAGTGTCCCACACTTGTTAGTATCAAGTGCTAGTTGAAAAGGCAAGCAAATGATATATGGGCATATAAAAATAAATATACAAATACCCTATACGATCCCAATAATTCTTTGAATAATTCAAGTCGTAGGACGACATAACTTCTCTTGATGTGGAAGGACTAAGATCCACCACCTCAAGGATATCAAGGCTCGTTTCCACCTCAACCCCCATAATATTAACAACCAACTCCTCAATACCATTAACCTCCTCCTCCATATCAACAACCATTACATCTTCTAGTAGGACCTCCTACCCCAGCTTTTTATTTGCCTCCACTCTTAAGGTTGCCCAATTGGAGAAATATGTTTCTCAAAGGGAGTGCACTATGCAAGATATGCAAACTTCCCTTGCTCAATTGGTTCAAAATTTTAAAGTAATTATGAGCCTGCTTTTACTGGACAACCTTAACCCAATTGATAAGCACCCAAAACTGTACAATTTATACCCCAAATAGATGCACTTTAGTTGATAATTCTCGGCAATATAGGTTTTATACGCTTAATTGTTCAATATGCATGTTTAATTGCAGTTGCGGTGTCAAAAGCTATATGTCGGAGCAATTTACAGTTAAAATGGAGCTAATTACCAACCCCGTAACCTTACCCGAGCCTAAGCCTAGCCTAAACTTACCCTAAACCCTGTGTGTGTTTTGTTTGTGTCTTTTTATCATTTTTAGATTTTTGGTTTGAGTCATTTTTATTTTTAGGATTTATTTTAGATTTATTTAGTATTTTCTAGGTTTTATTTTATTTTTATTAATATATTTTTATTTTATTTTGATTTTTATTACCTTTTATTTTAGTCTGATTTTATTAGGATTAGTTTTAAGAGTATATTTTTAAGTTTATTAGATTTTATATTTTAGAACTTTTGTTTTCATATTTTATTAGATTTTTCATTTTATTTCTTTTGTTTTATTATTTTAGTTTTTAATAGCTTAGGATTTTATTTTCTTAAGTTTTAATATATTATTTTTATTTTGTTAGTTAGATATATATTTTTATTTTATTTCTTAAGTTTTATTTTCTTAGTTAGTTAGAGTCATTTTATTTCATTTTTTAATTAGTTAGTGTTATTTTTTTAGGGGTCCAAATTAAACACACATCTAATTAGTTAGTGTTATTTTTTAGGGGTCCAAATTAAACACACATCACCTAAGTCAACCACACCCACATTCCCATACACTCACCTACACACTCACATACACCCCATTCAAGCACTCACCCTAAATCCCTACACCCTCACCCACACAATCCCACCAAAACTCATCTTCAACTTCTCACCTTCTCTCTCCTCTCCCTCCATTAAACAAACATAACCCATTTACCTCTTCTCTTCCCTAGCCACCATTAAACCCAACATCACACTCTTTCTCTCTCTCCATCTAAACCACCCCTATACCCCCCCTTAGCCACCTGCCGGCGTTGACCCACCGGTTGCCGACGATACCCCTCGCCCAACCCGACCTTACCCCCTTGCCATGGTCTACCCATTTTCGACCCGAATACCTCAACCCAAATTGTCTTGAACCTTAGTCAGCCTTAAACTAAACCCACATGCCATACCCATTACCCACGAACCCATTTCCACCTTTGATCCTATTCTCCCATATAGCCACGACTTCTACCACCTGCTTAAGCCAAAATGAAACAACAAAGACCTTGTCAACCAATAAAACCCACATGTGCCACTTAAACCCTCTTTTACCCTTTTAGCCTTTTACCCAAATACCCCCAACTACCTATTTAATCTAACTTTCCAAAAATACCCTCACCATTACCTCATTTCTCCCATCTTTCCACATGACCTCACCATAACCACATGCTCCCATCTAATTCCTAAATTACCCCCACCTATATTCCAAAATCTCTCCCCATTTTTACCCTCATGCTCTATGCCTATTATTAAAAGAGGATGAAGACCCATTTTAAAAGGATGTCTAACTTAGTTTTTTTTACTCTTGTGTGATAAATTTCTCTACACTCCTCTTTAGAGAGTATTTGGATTTTTAGCAAATATCTCAATAAAGAGGTGTGTAGTGAAATTCATCTCTAGAATGAATTCCACCCCACCCATCTATAATGAATCTTGGCATTTTTAGCCATTAATTTATTATAGATTGATGTAGTTGAATTCATCCATAATAAAGCTTTTAGGATGATGGAATAAAGAGTAGAGAAACCCTAGAGAGAGAATTAGATAGAGAAACACCATTTTTATTTTTTGTAGTAGTTTAGTTTTTTTTTAGATTAGAAAAAAAAGAAATTCAATAAATTGAGTGTTGTAATTAATTGAGATGATGGAAGAATTGAAGAATTAATGCAATTGAAGGCAATTTTGATGTATAATTGAGAGAGTGTTGATGTAATTGAAGATTCCATTCCAATCCAAGTCTTAAATGGGCATGATCTATTCCTCTCTTTTACTTTTATTTTAATCCTCACATGCTTTTAATTGTTTATCTTATATTTTTGGATGATGATTATTGAGGGCTAATCTCCCATTTATGGGATGAAATTTTGAAGCCCTCATGAGTCCAATTTTGTTAGTTTACTTATTAGGACAATTTTGTTTATCTCACTTTTCTTAAATTAGCTTTTACTTCTTAATTAGTAGTTATAAAAATTAGTATAGTTAGTTAGTTAAAAAAATACCTTGAAAAATTCATAAAAAAATATAAAATAAAAAATAAAAAAAATATCTAATAAAATGCAAATGAATCTATATATGTCCTCTCCAATTTTGTGTTTCACCCTTATATATGGATTGATACCTCACTTACCGCTATATTCTAGTTTTGTTCTACTTTCATAGGTTTGTGAAGTATTTTTTATGGATACAGGAATTGCACACAACGACAAATAAAAACACAAAAGAAGCAATTTTTATATTTATCACCAATCCGAAAGGTCATTTGAGTATCGAGAGTTCAAATCCGAGTGCGTCATAAATCAAGCATGTGAAGGGTATAACCACCCTTAGGAGTGGCATAAAGATTGATAACAAAGTTACGAGGCCTTCACCAAACAACCCATTTCCATTCCCCCAAAGAAAAAACCCGTTGATTTAAAGGATGTGTAACTGCACATTCCCATATTATAGACAATGACATCCCCAATGAGGGAGATGGACCTATAATTTTGAATGACCCAATTTGTCCCATCCCTGACTCGTTTCCATAAATGCTAAAAAGGGGTACTAAGGCCTTCGAGGAGGGTTTTATTGAAATATTTAAATAAGTGAATATAAGTATTCCCATCCTTAAGTAAATTAACATGTGCCTAAGTATTCCAAGTTAATGAAGGGCTTGTGCACGGTAAAACGGAGATAAAATGTTCGCAAAAAGGTGTATATAGATATGCAAGTGAGCGCAATTATTAGTAATGGATCTCGCTCCAAAGTTCAAGGACCCGAGTTTTCCTACCATTTCTTGAATAATTGGGGATTGTAAATTAGATCGTGCCCTCCTTGATTTGGGATCAAGTATGAAATTGCTTCCTTATTCTATGTATCTCGAGTTGAATCTCGGGGATATTAAAGTTGCTCCCATCACTTTACAATTGACTGACCATTCGACTAGGGTACCACATGGAGTTGTGGAGGACGTAATTGTCCAAGTTGATTCTTTCTACTTCCCAGTAGATTTCATTATCTTGGACACTCAACTCGTACCAAAAGTTAGAGCTCAGATTCCAATAATTTTTAGTCGACTATTACTCACTGCTGTTAATGAAAACATTAATTGTAAGAATGGGGTGATGAAATTATCTTTTGGTAATATGACGATCGAGGTTAACCTGTTCAAACTCCTTAAATAAACCCAAAGTTGCAATGATAGTGAGGAACCAATTAAAACATTGTCTTGCATTAGCGTTGTTGTCCAAGAATATTTCAACCTCTCATATTTTAGAGATCCTTTAGAGGCATGTATTGAAAACTCATTGTATATATTTTTTTATCATAAATGATGAGATCTATGATTATGCCCTTGATGCAAATTTATATTCCTTGAATGGTGAGTTATTGGACATGTGTAATGCACTTGAGTACTTTGAGGTGGTGGATAAAGATGTGGATGATGGTAGCAATGTTAGGGATTGTGAAAAAGATCTCACAAATGATAAAAGTGAGGGGGTTATCAAAGACTCGATATGAATCTACCATTTTAAGAAATTAACCACACTTGATTCTTTTCCTCTCCCATCGAATGTTTTATTGCCCAAACTTGAGATCAAAACCTTGCCAAAAGAGCTCAAGTATATTTTCCTTAGAAGTGAGAACACATTTCTGGCGATTACAGCGACGATCCTTAGCAATTGTTAAGAGGAGGCCTTGCTTAAGATGTTTACGAAACATAAAAAACTATTGGATGGTGCATATCCGACTTGAAAGGGATCAATCCTTCCATTTGTACTCATATAAATTCCTTAGAGGAGGATGTCAAGCCTACATGTTAAGAAAGTATAATTAAATCCGAACATGATCAAGATGGTAATGGTGGAGGTGATAAACATATTAGATGTGGGGATAATTTACCTCAACTTTAACAATAATGGGTATGCCCGACTTAAGTCTTGAAAAACTCAGGTGTCAAAGTTATTAAAAATGTGGATGGTAACCTTGTGCACTTTTATATTCCAACCAGCTACCATGTTTTCATTGATTATCGAAAGTTTAATGCGATTGCGAGGAAAGATCACTTTCCTTTACCTTTCTTTTACCAAATTCTTGAAAGGTTAACTGACCATAAGTTTTACTATTTTCTTGATGGCAATTTGGGGTATAACCAAATTTAAATAACCACCGAGGATCAAGAAAAGACCATGTTCACTTGCTTGTATGGAACTTTTGCCTTGCGAAGAATGTCTTTTGGACTTTGTAATGCCCAGGAAACTTTCTAATGATGCATGCTCAGTATCTTTAGTTATATGGTTGAGGACATTATTGAGCTTTTTATGGAAAACTTCAGTGTCTTCGGTAATTCTTATTAGGGATACCTAACCAAACTTAAAAAGGTGCTATCTAGTTGCATTGAGAAGAATCTCATTCTCAATTGGGAGAAGTGTAACTTTATGCTGACACAAGGGATTGTCTTGGTCCATATTGTCTCCAATGGTGGTATTCAGGTGTCAAGGCTAAGATTAATGTTATTGCCAATCTTTCGGCTCATAAAAACCTCAAAGATGTGAAGTCTTTTCTCGGTCACATCAGTTTTTATAGACATTTCATTATATATTTCAACTCAATCGTGCACCCAATGTGCGACCTTCTTGCTAAAGATGCTCCATTTCTATGGAGTGAGGCGCACTAAGAATCTTTTGACAAATTAAAAGCTATGCTAACCACGGTCACCATCATTCAATCTCTCGATTGGACCCTTCTATTCAAGCTCATGTGTGACGCTAGTGACTATGCCATAGGGGGCGGTGCCTGGTCAACGGAGGGATAAGAAACATCACGTGATATCCTATGATAGCCTCACTCTTGATATCGCACAAATGAACTACTCTATAATGGAGAAGGAATTTTTTGCCATAGCATTTGCGTTGGATAAATTCTAGTCATACTCGGTAGGATTTCCCGTTATTTTCATCACCAACCATACCACTCTTAAATAATTTATTTCCAAGAAGAATTCTAACAATAGGATCATACGTTGGGTGCTTCTCCAACAAGAGTTAGACCTTTTGATTGAAGAAAAAAATGGACTGAAAATGTAGTCGCATGTTATTTATCCTGACTTATGTTCGATCATGATCATATTGATCCTATCCCTATCAAAGAGTGTTTCCCAGACGATCAACTCATGGTCGCTTAAATCTTTTTGTATTTTTCAAAAGAAAAAATTTATACAAAAAATATATGTCACAATGCTAGCAAACATAAAATTTTGAAAAATGCAAAAAGATTTTATTTTGATAAAATTTTTGAGAAAGTGAAACAAAAACTAGCGTACGAAAAACATGTGAACACAATCATCTATATGATATGGCAAGAGAAGAATCATGTGCAAGCAAACGTGAATCAACTTGTCTAAAATCTAGTGCCTCTAAAAGTGATTTCCTAACCCAAATAGATATGAAATGTCGTGTGAACGGTGAAAAACCCCTCGCGCTCAAGCTCGCGGTCGAGGAACCCAAAGTGGAATGTCTTATGAAATTAAATTGTGATGAGGGGACTCTATGCGAGGACACCTCCCTTATCTCGATCGACGGTGAAGAACTCCTCGTGCTTAAGATCACGATCGAGGAACCTAATGTGGAATGTCTTATGAAATCAGGTTGTGATAAGGGGCCTCTATGCAAGGACCCCTCCCCCGTCTCAAACAGCGGTGAAGAACTCCTCGCGTTCAAGCTCGCGGTTAATGAACCCATAGTTGACAGCACGGGCAACGAGGAATCTACGATAAAATAAGATCATGACGAGGGGCCTCTGTGCTAGGACCCATTCACCATCTCAAGCAGCGTCGAGGAATAACCGATAAGAAAGAACTCTGATGAGGAACCCACCAAATATAAAGTAGCGGATGAGGAACCCCTCACGTCCAAACGAACGGTCGATGACCCAGGGTTATTACAACATTCAACGAATAACCCTCGACAAACACCGATCCAAATGATGGCTTCTTACGCGCGGAACCCTCTCCCATCTCCAGCAGCGGTGAGGAACTCTCAGGAGTCCTTGTCCCAGAACTTAGGCCACCAGACATTTCAACCAAATTAGATTCAGAATCAACGTTTTAAATGGAGAATCACAGATCGTAAATGACTCATAGCAACGACATCAGAAACAGAGGCAACAGAACCGCCTTGGGCGGTGGTTATGCTAGTGGTACCGTTGTCCATTACCGTAGATATAGAAATAAAGATAGGAAAAGAGGCTATCATAATGGGAATGATGGTGGCATCAACATTTGAATAAGCAATAGGCAGTGATGAAGCTCCAACATGCTTCATGAGCATTTTGACTTAGTGTGAAAGACAAAATCCAACAGCATACAGTATGAGGTATCAACTATACCTTCTTAGCAAAGTTTAATGCTTATAAAACGTAAAGTTATCCTATATAGGCCAAGGTGACTCCTAGTGCATTTTTACTTGTTATTATTTTTCCACCAAATAAAATAGGACAATAGGTATGAGAACACAAAAAGTGTTTGCAAAAGAAAAAATTAAAATATATAAAAAGGTACGACAGTTTAGTACCTAAGTCTCCAAGGGCTTCGGAGCGCTAACAGCCTTGAGTAATTACTAAGTATAAATATAAGGTATGACAGTTTAGTACCTAAGGCTCTAACGTCATCGCAGCGCTCACAGTCTTGAGCAAGTGCAAGTATAAATATAAGGTACGACAGTTTAGTACCTCAGTATCTAAGTGCATAGGAGCAATCATAGTATTGAGAAAGTGCCAAGTATAAATAAAAGGTATGACAGTTTAGTACCTCAGGCTCCAAGGGCACTGGAGAACTCACAGTATCGAGCAAGTTCCAAGTATATATATAAAGTACGACAGTTCAGTACCTCAGTCTCTAAGGGGATATGAGGGCTCACAGTATTAAGAAAGTGCCAAGGATAAACAAAAGGTACACCGGACTAGTGTTTTTCTCTTTCTTAAGAGAATCGTAGATCCTATACTAGATTAGAAGCCGTGACATGAAGTTCTTTCCTCATTATACTTGGGATAATAGCCATCCCAAGGGAAAAGTATATTGAGCAAAGTCCTTACAGACACAATAAATATATTTTTTGGCACCAGACCAGCAGGAGGTTATCTTTCTCGTAAGTGATAATAAAAAAATGTATATTATTTTTTTATTATGTCACGCAAATTTATAACCTAGAGAACAAGTCCCTACTTCTATTCTAAAAAATATTAACTTGCTCAAGTATATGCATGTACCCCGCAGTTAGAGGGGCATCTTCAAAAATAATAACTTGCGCAGCTCTTTGCAAGTGCCCCGTTAGAGGGGCAGCTTTAAAATTTAAATTGCTCAGTTATATTAAAGTAACCCGTAGTTAGAGGGGCAGCTTCAGAAATAATAACTTGCGCAGCTTATATGCAAGTGCCCCGCAGTTAAAGGGGTGCCTTCAAAATTTAACTTTCTCAGTTATATGCAAGTACCTACAGTTAGAGGGGCAACCTCAGAAATAATAACTTGTTCAGCTCATATGCAAGTACCCCGCAGTTAGAGGGGTAGCTTCAAAATTTAACTTCCTCAGTTATATGCAAGTACCCCATAGTTAGAGAGGCAGCTTCAAAAATAATAACTTGCTCAGCTCGTATGCAAGTTCCCCACAGTTAGAGGGGTAGCTTCAGAATTTTAACTTGCTCAGTTATATGCAAGTACTCCACATTTAGAGGTGCAACTTCAAAATTTTAACCTTCCCATCTTATATACAAGTACCCCATAGTTGGAGGGGCAACTTCAAAATTTTAACTTGCCCAGCTTATATGCAAGTACCACACAGTTAGAGGGGCTGCTTCAAAATTTTAACTTGCCCATTCTTATATGCAAGTACCCCAAAGTTACAGGGACAACTTCAAAATTTTCAACTTGCCCATCGTATTTGCAAGTAACCCACAATTAGAGGGACAACTTCAAAATTTTAACTTGCTCGACTTATATACAAGTACCCCCAGTTAGAGGGGAAGCTTCAGGAATAATAACTTGCTCAGATATCATGCTAGTAACCCACAGTTAGAGGGGAAGCTACATAAATAATAACTCGCTCACCTCATATGCAAGTACCCCGTAGTTAGAGGGGTAGCTTCAGAAATGATAATTTTCTCATATCCACTGCAAGTACCCCACAGAATTTGGGGCATTTCTAATGACTAAATGCTCACAGTAAATAGAACAGGTCACAGTTAACCGTACAAAACCTTTTGGTCTGCCCAATGCAAAAGAATTTGCCCAAGGGGACTATTGTAGAGGTATACTAACCCACAAAAAAAATTAATTCGTGTCGAGGGAGTCCGCTACCAGCGACCCCTCTGCCAGACCACAACTAAAGGAGTGCATGATAGAAAGGGAGTCCACTACGAGAGACCCCTCTGTAATATCACATTAAAGGTACAATTTGGGCGAGGAAGTCCACTTCGAGTGTCCCCTTTTCCAATACCAACATAAGTAACAGTTGAGGATGAGGGATTCCACCACAAGGGACCCCTCAGCCATCCTAAATCGAACAATATAAGGATGTGATGGCATGAAACTTTTCATATTATAAGACGAAGTGATCATTTTGTAAAAAAACCTTTGCTCTACCCAATACAAATATTTTTATACGAGGGGCCTAATATAGATGAGTGTCCATTTGCTATTATAAAATAGACAAGGGTGAGTGAGCCCACCTAGAGGGGCCCCCACTGCCCAAGTTAATAAGAAAATATTTAGAGCAAGGGAGTCCACCTTTAATGGCCCTATGACGAGGTGTAATACCTAAACAAGGGCCTAACCATGAGCAACCCCTATGCCCAATATAGAAGGCCACAAACAAAAGGCCAAGCACGAGGGGGATCACCGTGAGCAACCCCTTTAAACAAGATAAAAGGCCACAGAACAAAGGACAAGGATGAGGAGTCTCACTGTGAGTAACCCCTCTAAACAAGATAGAAGGCCATAGAACAAAGGCCAAGGATGAGGGGACTTGCAATAAGCAACCCCTCCGCCTTAGATAGAAGGCCACAGAATAAGGCCAAGGACTAGGGGCTCACCATGAGCAGCCCCTCTACCCAAGATAGAAGGCCACATAAAAAGGCCAAAGACGATGGGCTCACCATGAGAAACCCCTCTAAATAGGATAGAAGGCCAAGGATAAGGGGATCACTATGAGTAACCCTCTAAACAAGATATAAGGACATAGAAAAAGTCCAAGGATGAGGGGCTCACCGCAAGCAACCCCTCTGCCCAAGTTGATACCTGGATAAGGAGTTCCACCATAACTTGCCTCATCTACAAAACCTAGGATGAAGTGACATAGAATTTAATGACCCTAGGGGGAATGATGAAGAAACCCTAGGGTCCCTCCAAATTGAAAATTGAATGTATGGCCTATAAAGACCTTTTGGTCTCCCCAACACAAAAGACTTTGCATGAGGGGATAATGTAGAAGGTTGTCTCAAGTTTGGCCATTATATTTTGGGATGAGGGTCCCTCAAATACCCCCTCCTTAGTCTCTAGAAAATATGAGGGTGAGGAACCCCCAGGGTCCCTCATGACATAAAATTCAAATTAGTTAAGGAACTCCTAGGGTCCCTCAATGATAGAAAATATGAGGTGAGGAACCCCCCAGGGCCCCTCAACAACCGAAAAGTCAGATTGGTTGAGGAACCCCCAGGGTCCCTCAACAACAGAAAATTCACATTGGTTGAGGAACCCTGAGGGTCCCTCAACGACAGAAAATATGCAGTTGAGGAACCCTTAGGGTCCCTCAATGGAAAAAAATTCATATTGGTTGAGGAACCCCCAAGGTCCCTCAACGAGAGAAAATTCATATTGGATGAGGAACCTCTAGGGTCCCTCAATGACCAAAAATTCGTATTAGTTGAGGAATCCCCGGGGTCCCTCAACGGCATAAAATTTATATTGATCGACGAACCGTCAGAGTCCCTTAACGACAGAAAATTTATATTGGTTGAGGAACCCCTAGGGTCTCTAAACCACAGAAAATTCATATTGTTTGAGGAACCCCCAAGGACCCTCGACGGAATAAAATATATGTGGGTCACAGAATCCCCAGGGTCCCTCAATCTCCAGAAAATCTTGGGTGAGGAACCCATAAGGTCCTCCCCCTCAGCTTTTAGAAAACAAGCTAGGATGAGGGAGTGGCTTCCATAAGCAACCCCTCATCATGAAAAGTCACTCTTTAAACGAAAAAAAGTACTAACACTTACTTTCTGGTACAAGTAGCCTAGTTGAGCAGGCATGGCTCAAATATGCCAGTTGGGATCTCTTGGGAGTTTTGACTTGGCGGCTGAGGAGTAAGGTTTATTGAGCAAAATCAACCACTTAGCACCTTAGGATTGAGAGAATACTATTAGGAAGACCTAGGAGTCACTTAAGACCACACACATCTCATACTTAGTCACAAGTAAAGTGAGCAGCCAAAGGGCTGCTCACAAGAAATGAACCTTTACAAAATGATTTTCTCAGAAGAGAGGTTACTCAAGGTCCTCTCAAGAAAAATGATTTTAGAGGATAGGGGTTCTCAAGCCCCCCCCCCCCCACATCAAGATTTATAGTTTTATAGGAGGTCCTCGAGGCCTCCTCTCTTAAGTTTACAAAGTTTGTAACACAAGTTACCATCTCAAAAGATATTTACCAAATAAGATATTTTGTCTCCATTGGGAGACATATTTTCTTTTCTACTATGGTTTGCACCAGGTGGCACCTGTTAGAGAGGACAGGCAGTTGCACACAGGTAGGGACAAATGGTACATTTCAGATCTTGTTCCTCACCAAACCTCTCAGTTTTGGCGCCCAAAAATGCCAACTCAACCCTATTGCCCAAGTCTAAATAGGACCCCTGGGCAAGGTCAAATAACAAGAAAAAACTCAATAGCACTGTTACTCTGTCAAAATCACACTAGAAGCTCCTAGTATTCTCTATCTGCTTATTCTCTTAGTGCTAAGTGACTTGTCCTTTCACTCATCACCCGACAGCCATCATTCTAAGGAGTTTTTCTTGAGAAAAGTAATTATTCTTGTTATGAAGGTTCATCTTGTTACAGAGAGTGAGTTTTAGTTTGAGCTCCATTTTTACCATACGGAAAAGCTTTTATCTGAAGATGCACCATAAGTTATTGAGAACCTTGAAGGCAGCATCCATTGAAGTGGGTCACGCCTCACCCTTTTCAGATATTCATAGACCCGAGTCTAACTAACCTCCTACATTTGGTGACTTCTCTGGGGAGGTATCCTGACATCCATGGACAAAGAAGGTTTTGAAATTTCTAAGCAGCTAGTTGTTGAAGAAATTTTATCTGGGAATGGAACACAAAGTGATTAGACCACTCAGGAGGATGTGGTGGTGATCGGAGCTAAGACACCTGCTCCTCCGGGAGGATAGACCAGCTCGTTGGCAGCAACTTCGATGGAAGGTATGAGACTTATGAGCATGTTTTTTGAAATAAAACAATGTAGACTTGGCAAGTTTGGGTCAAGGTTGTGTAACACCAGCAGCATCCCCCTTTGGAGGGGCAGCTGCTCTTGCAGGAATTCCTATAGAAGTAGCTTTGTAGCAAAGGCCGGTGCCAGAGCAGGTTATGGGACCATCAAAGTCACCCGCAGACAAGGGCTTAAGTTTGGAGGAATCACCCTCCAAAGTTGTTACAATGTAAGAGGTTCGGAAGTTTCTCTCCTCTTCTTAGAGGGAGGGTCCTCATTTGTATGAGGAGTTGCAGGACCCCTAACCACAAGAGGATGAAGTGGTTGAGAAACTACCAATAGCTACTGGTTCAAGCGAAGAATCCACTGAGATGGAATCTCCAAGCGAGGAACAAACAATGGTGGAAAAAGTCATGGATGGTGAAGAACCTACCATTCTAAACTACCCTCATGAGGAACCCTTGAGGTTAGCATCTCGCGCGAGGAACCCATAGGCACAAAACTCTCAGACGAGGTACCCCCAAATTCAAAGTCTCCGATGAGGGACCTCAAAATCAATGCCTTGAGTGAGAAACCCAACTTCAAAGAACTAAAGTGAGAGAAACCATCTCCAATTGCAAAAAAATGTTAAAGACCCATCACACGTGAAATACCGGGCGAGGAACCCTTCCTAATCAAACTGGCGGTCAAGGAACCCACCGCCATCGGAGCCTCTGCTGAGGAACTCTTTTTAGCCAGCCTAAAAAATGAGGAACTTAGAGTGGTAAATGAGGAACCCGCCACCATGAGTTCTTTAGACAAGGAGCCCACCTCAATTAATGGTGGTCGAGAGGAAACCTTGATATTTAAGGAACCCCTCGAGGTTGCGACAATGGGCGAGGAACCCCTTAAGGTCAAAATGGTAGATGAGATATCCTTCATGGTCAAAGTCTCACACGAGGGACCCAAAATCCTGAAAATCCCAATAAGGAGCCATAAAAACCTTTTACGAGGAACCTCCGATGAAATCAAATCCAGATAAGGGGCCTCTGCTCGAGGACCCCTACCCCATCTCAAGCGAACGGTGAAGAACCCCTCGCGCTCAAGATCGTGGTCGAGGAACCCAACATGGAATGTACTATGAAATCAGATTATGATGAGGGACATCTATGCAAGGAAACCTCCCCCATCACAAGTGAAGGTGAAGAACCCCTCTACTCAAGCTCGTGGTTCAGGAACCTAATGTGGCATGTCTTATGAAATCAGATTGTGATGAGGGGACTCTATGTGAGGACCCCTCCCCCATATCAAGCAGAGGAAAATAACTCCTCGTGTTCAAGCTCGCGATCGATGAGCCCATAAGTGAAATAATTGGCAATGAGGAATATCTGATGAAATTAGATCGTGACGATGGGCCTCTATGCGAGGACCCCTACCCCTCTCTATCGAACGGTGAAGAACCCCTCGCGCTCAAGCTCACGATCGAGGAACCCAACGTGGAATGTCATATAAAATTAGATTGTGATGAGGGGCCTCTATGCGAGGACCCCTCCCTCATCTCAAGCAACGATGAAGAACCCCTCGTGCTCAAGCTCGTAGTCGAGGAACCCAACGTGGATTGTCTTATGAAATCAGATTGTGACGAATGGGCTCTATATGAGGACCCCTCCCCCATCTCAAGTAGCGATGAAGAACTCCTCGCATTCAAGCTCGCGTTCGAGGAACCCGGAGCTGACATAACTGGAAATGAGGAATCTCCGATGAAATTTGATAGTGACGAGGGGCCTCTATGCGAGGACCCCTACCCCATCTCAAGAAGCGTCGAGGAATACCCGATAAAAAGACCTCAGATGAGGAACCCACCACATGTAAAATAGTAGACAAGGAACCACTCACGCCCAAATGAACGGTCGATAACCCAGGGCTGTTACAACGTTCAACGAAGAACCCTCTGCAAACTCATATCCAAATGAGTGCCTCCTGCACGAGGAACCCTCTTCCATCTCCGGCAGCGGCAAGGAACTCTCAGGAGTCCTCGTCCCAGAACTTAATCCACCAGACATTTCAGCCAAATTAGATTTAGAAGTCATCATTTCAAATGAATAAATCTTCGGTCACAAATGACTCATACAAACAGTGTTAGAAATGGAGGCAACGGAACCGCCTTGGGCGGTGGTTATGATAGCGGTACTCGTGGCCACCACCGTAGATATAAAAATAAAGATAGGCAAAGAGGTTATCATGATAGGAATGATGGTTGCATCAACATCTGAAGAAGCAATAGGCAGTGATGAAGATCCAACATGCTTCATGAGCATTCTTACTTAGTGCGAAAGACAAAATCCAACAACATAAAGTTCGAGCTATCAACTATACCTTTTTAGCAAAGTTTAATGCTTATAAAACGTACAGTTATCCTATATAGGCCATGGTGCCTCCTAGTGCATTTTTACTTGTTATTGTTTATCCACCAAATAAAATAGGACAATAGGTGGTAGAACACAAAAAGTATTTGCAAAAGTATAAATTAAAATACATAAAAATGTACGACAGTTTAGTACGTAAGGCTCCAAGGGCACCGGAGCTCTCTTAGTCTTGAGTAAGTGCTAAGTATAAATATAAGGTACGACGGTTTAGTACCTAAATCTCCAAGGGAATCAGAGCGCTCATAGTCTTGAGCAAGTTCGAAGTATAAATATAAGGTACGACAGTTTATTACCTCAGGCTCCAAGCGCATAAGAGCGCTCACAGTATTGAGCAAGTGCCAAGTATAAAAAAAAGGTACGACAGTTTAGTACGTCATGCTCCAAGGGCACATGAGCGCTCACAGTCTCGAGAAAGTTCCAAGTATATATATACAGTACGACAGTTTATTTCCTCTGTCTCCAAGGGCATTGGAGCGCTCACAATATTGAGCAAGTGCTAAGGATAAACAAAAGGTACATCAGACTAGTGTTTTTCTCTTTATTAAGGGAAAAGTCGATCCTCTACTAGATTAGAAAAGGTTCCATGATATGTAGGTCTTTCCTAATTATACTTGGGAGAATATCCATCCTAAGGGAAAAGTATATTGAGCAAAGTCCTTACAAACATAACAAATAATTTTTTGGGCACTAGACCAGCAGGAGGTTATCTTCCTAGTAAGTGATGATAAAAAAATGTATATTATTTTTTTTATTTCACACAAATTTATAGCCTAGAAAGCATGTCTTAACCTCTGTTCTAAAAAAAATTAACTTGCTCAGTTATTTGCAAGTACCCCACAGTTAGAGGGTCAGCTTCAGAAATAATAACTTGCGTAGCTCATATGCAAGTACCCCTCAGTTAGAGGGGTAGCTTCAAAATTTAACTTGGTTAGTTATATGCAAGTACCCCACAGTTAGAGGGGTAGCTTAAGAAGTAATAACTCGCGTAGCTCATATTCAAGTACCCCGCAGTTAGAGGGGCATCTTCAGAAATAATAACTTGTTCAGCTCATATGCAAGTACCCCATAGTTAGAGGGGTAGATTCAAAATTTAACTTGCTCAGTTATATGCAAGTACTCCACCATTAGAGGGGAAACTTCAAAAGTAATAACTTGCTCAGCTCATATGCAAGTACCCCACAGTTAGAGGGGTAGCTTCAGAATTTTAACCTGCTCAGTTATACGCAAGTACTCCACAGTTAGAGGGGAAGCTTCAAAATTTTAAGTTGCGCAATGATATGCAAGTACCCCACAATTTGAGGGGAAGCTTCAAAATTTTAACTTGCATAATTATATGCAAGTACACCACAGTTAGAGGGGCAACTTCAAAATTTTAACCTGCCCAGCTTATATGCAAGTACTCCACAGTCAGAGGGGCGGCTTTAAAATTTTAACTTGGCCAGATTATATGCATATACCCCAAAGTTTCAGGGGAAGCTTCAAAATTTTAACTTGTCCATGCTTATATACAAGTACACCACAGTTAAAGGGACAACTTCAAAATTTTTAACTTGCCCAGCTTATATGCAACTACCCCACAGTTAGAGGGACAAATTCAAAATTCTAACTTGCCCAGCTTATAAACAAGTACCCCACAGTTAGAGGGGCAACTTCAGTAACAATAACTTGCTCAGATCTCATGCTAGTACCCCGTAGTTAGAGGGGAAGCTACAGATATAATAACTCACTCACCTCATACGCAAGTACCCCGCATTTAGAGGGGTAGCTTAATAAATGATAATTTAATCATATCATATGCAAGTACCTGTAATACCCCGTATTTTTGACTATATTTATTTTGGGATTAATTAATTAAATTGCGTATTAATTGGAAATTAATTCGGGTTAATAATACTAATGTGATGCGAATTGGTATTTGATTATGTGCATATATGATTATATATGAACTTGGTATTTGAAAATTTGTCGTGGGATTTATATACGGCATTTTAGAAATTTTGTTGAGACGCGTGGGACCGCCGCGTCACGGTATATTATTTTATTATTAAAAGTGAATTTAAAATCTATAATCCGTATGGTCGTTTTGAGTGCTCCAACGCGTCCGGAAGGGTCGAGATAGTCAGAAAACACTAGCCGGGGGTATAGTTTGGGTCCCGGGGTATTTTTAGGCCATACCGGCAACTTAAAGGGTATTTTAGTAATTTGGTATTTTTGGGTAATTAAAAGTGACGAAAATTGAGAGTTGTAATCTGATAAGGAATTGACCCAACCAACCCTTTATTAACCCCATAAGCTACGTAGGTTATCATTTAGTCTTCCAACTCTCCCAAAGCAAAACCCTAGCCACCATAGCCTTTTGGAGAAGAAAGCTTGGAGAAGGAGAGAGAGAGAGAGAGGAATTCTGCAGAGATTCTTCACAAAACCAACACCAAATCCGAAATCAAACCAAGGCAAGTGATTTATTCCATTTAATTTCAGAGAATGCTTCTTCCATGTTAGATTATTCATAAACTTTGTATGTCCTTGGAAGATAATGAAAAACCCATAAGATTGGAGTTATTAGTTTGAATTTTGGGATATAGGTTGCATGTAGAATGTTACTGGACGATCATATTATGTGAATTACTGCCTTTTGTAATACCAAAAATGGATTTAAGATGAGGTTCATGACTGTTCTTGAGAAAAATCAGAAAAACTAGGTTTTTGATGAAGATTGATCCATATGTAGCCTATAGTTGTTGAAATATTGATTTATGGACGTTAGTAATATTGTAGGATTGTTATATGACATTACTATAACGTTATATTTGAGAATCACACATTAGAAATAAGTTTTGGGACGTTTTTACAATCTGCAGAACGAAGCAGTCCGTAGCCATACCTGTTCGATCGATCGATCGACATTCATCAGTCGATCGATCGACTAGATCGATCGATCGATATTCATAGGTCGATTGATCGACCTTCCCAGAATGAGTGAAATTTTCCTTAATATGATTTTAATGGTGGAAACCCTTGGAGAATATGTTTGGAGAACTTATGAATACCCTCACCTTTAAGGGAGACCAGTAGGTGTGATTATTATAGTGGACTTTAATTAGAATGCAATTCGGGGAATTATTCTAGGTTATTGAAATTCGTTAGAGAGGTAACGTTTGGGTTAATAGTGCAAAATTGTGTAATTCGATGAAATAAGGTTTAGAGCAGAAGTAAAGACCTTAGGAATAAAGATGTTATATTTGGGAATAATCGGAACCTAATAATCTATTATAGATAGGTTTTAAGGTTAAGGGACTACGATGTGAGACGTGTTGGTAATTTAACTTTATATTAACGGGAGACTTGAAATACATAAGTTTGGAATAATGGTATTATGGTGTAGCTTATACCTTATTAAAATGGTGATATCTAAGATGTGTGAATTCTTAGTATATAGTTTATGTGTATGACATACCTACCATACTTGCTATCACGGGAGGTTACGTTCGCTTAGGACCCTCTAATCCTTGTGTGCCTACGGGGGGGATATAGACTGGTACCTTGATGAACATAGGTCATTGAAAGACTTATTGTGATATTAATAAGTCCGCGGATCGTGGGAGCGTAGGTATGTGCGTGACCCATGTGAAGGTGACTATGTTCGCCTCCATTATTTGTGATGTTGTTATTTGAGAACTAATCCTGAGAGATTCGGAATATGTGATCCTTATGTACGTGATGTACCGGGATGGATAGCAGAGTATGTGTGCACCGGAGCTTAGTTCTCGGGGTGCTTATATCGTATATTTATGATGTGAATAATATACATTTAATTTAATGAGAACTTTCATGTTAATGTCGTGAACATATATATATCACGGTATTATTTTGAGAAACAAAATGGGTTAGCTAGTAGTATAATATATGGCATATTGTACACTTGAGTTTACATTAAACCCCTATTTAATTACGAGCGTTATAATAGAACCAAGTAATAATGGCAGGTCCTATGATAAGTCTAGCTAGATTCGAAGTCACTTAGCTAGTGGTTTGTGTCGTTATAGATGGGTACTTACGTTAGGAGTGCACAGTTAGTCGAGAGGTGAGAATTTAATGTGAGTGCACGTCCTAACATGTACTTTGCATTTAATGTTTTAAATGTTTTTAAAGCACTTGCAGGTTTTTAAAATGATTTCCACTTTCGGGCTCGGACCCATTTGCTTTCAAATATATTTTCTTGCAAAACCATTTTAGGTGCCCAGCCACAAGGACACCAAGCATAGGATTCTCATTCAGGTGACGAGCTGTAGCTGTTTGTGGAAGCTACAAGGATTTGCATGTAGACGCTTCTCTCATTTGGATTCCAGTCTCAGCATCTATCAGCTGTAGGGCATGTTGCCCAATTCTATTAGACATTTTTACATTTCAGTTTTCAGACTCTAGCATGTATTGCTCAGTATTCAGTTTTAGTTATTTATTTCAGTTTACTTCAGTTGTGGGATTTGTATTGAGGAGTTTTTCCTCCAGAGTTTATTTACATTTTGTGATGGTTATTCGTTTTACTTTAGTATGGTGAATGGTGTTATTTAGTTATTCATTACTCTTGTTGCATGTTAATCAGATTTAATAAAATTTGGCACTTACTTTTTAAATACTAGGTGGTTAGTAATAATAAAACGTTTTCGACAGTGATGCTATTAACTGAGCCAACTTGGCATTTTGAATTAATTTTATAAAGGAGTAGCTACCCGGTGTTTAATTAGTCGGGGTGTCACAGTACCCCACAGAATTTGTGGCAGTTCTAATTGACTAAATGCTCACAGTAAATAGAACAGGTCACAGTTAATCGTAAAAAACCTAACGCAAAAGACTTTGCACGAGGGGAATATTATAGAGGTGTACTGACCCAAAGCAAAAAGTAATTCGTGGCAAGGGAGTGTACTACGAGGGCCCCTCTGCCAAGACCACAACCAAAGGATTGAATGATGGCAAGGGAGTCCACTACGAGAGACCCCTCTATAATACCACAGTAAAGGTACGATTTGGGAGAAGAATCCACTTTGAGTGGCCCCTCTTCCAATACCAACAAAATTAACAGTTGAGGGTGAGGGAGTCCACCACAATGGACCCCTCAGCCATCATAAATCGAACAGTGTAATGATGTGATGGCATGAAACTTTTTATATTCCAAAATGAAGTGATCATTTCGTATAAAACCCTTAGGTCTACCCAACACAAAGATTTTTGTACGAGGGGACTAATGTAGAGGGGTGTCCATCTACTATTCTAAAATAGCCAAGGGCTAGTGAGCCCACCTATAGGGATTCCCACGGACCAAGTTAACAAGAAAATATTTAGAGCAAGGGGGTCCACCTTGAATGTCCCTATGACGAGGTGTAATACCTGGACGAGGGGCTCCCCATGAGAAACCCCTCTACCCAAGATAGAAGGCCACATAAAAAGGCCAAGGACGAGGGGGCTCACCGTGAGCAACCCCTATAAACATAATAAATGGCCACATAATAAATGCCAAGGATAAGGGGGCTCACTATGAGCAACCCCTCTAAACAAGATAAAAGGACATAGAACAAAGGCCAAGGATGAGGGGCCTCACAATGAGCAACCCATCTACCCAAGATAGACGGCCACAAAAAAAGGCCAAGGACGAGGGGCTCACTGTGAGCAACCCTTCTAAACAAGATAGAAGGCCACAGAAGAAGGCCAATGACGAGCGGCTCACTTAGAGTAACCCCTCTAAACAAGATAAAAGGCCAAAGAAAAATTCCAAGGATGAGGGCTCATCACGAGAAACCCCTTTGCCCAAGTTAATACCCGAATAAGAAGGTACGCCATAAGTGTCCTCATCTACAAAACTTTGGATGAAGTGACAAATCATTTAATGCCCTAGGGGAAATGATGAAGAAACCCTAGGGTCCCTCAAAATTAAAAATTAAATTTTTGGGCTACAAAGACCTTTTGGTCGCACCAACAAAAAGGCTTTGTACGAAGGGCTAATATAGTAGGGTGTCTCAAGTTTGGACACTATATTTTGGGGTGAGGGTCCCTAACATACCCCTTCCTTAGTCCCCAAAAATATGAGGGTGAGGAACCCCCAAGGTCCCTCTACGACAGAAAATTCATATTGGTTGAGGAACTCCCAGGGTCCCTCAACGACAGAAAATATGAGGTTGAGGAACCCCTAGGGCACCTCAACAACCAAAAATTCATATTGATTGAGAACTCCTAGGGTCCCTCAATGACAAAAAAATGAGGTGGAGGAACCCCCAGGGCCCCTCAATGGCAGAAAATTCATATTGGTTAAGGAACCACCAGGGTCCCCTAATGATAAAAAATCATATTGGTTGAGAAACCCCCAAGGTCCCTCAATGATAAAAAAAATCGTATTGGTTGAGGAACCCCCAGGGTCCCTCAGTGAAAGAAAATTCATATTAGTTGATGAATCCCCGGGGTCCCTGAACGATAGAAAATTTATATTGGTCGAGGAACCCCAGAGTCCCTCAATGACAAAAAAAAAATTATATTGGTTAAGGAACCCCTAGGGTCCCTCAACGATGAAAAATTCATATTAATTGAGGGACCCCCAAGGCCCCTCGATGGCAGAAAATAAATATGGGTCGCGGAATCCCCAGGGTCCCTCAACCCCCAGAAAATCTTGGGTGAGGAACCCTCAAGGTACTCCCCCTTAGATTCTAGAAAACAAGCCAGGATGAGGGAGTGGTTGCCATGAGAAACCCATCATCATGAAAATTCATTCTTTAAACGAACAAAAGTATTAACACTTAATTTCTAGTACAGGTAGCCTAGTTGAGCAGGTAGGGCTCAAATAGGCCAGTTAGGATCTTTTGAGAGTTTTGGCTTGGAATATGAGGAACAAGGTTTGTTGAGCAAGCTAAACCACTTAGCACTTTTGAATTGAGGGAATACTAGTAGGAAGACCCTAAGAGTCACTCAAGACCACACACATCTCACACTTAGTCACAACTGAAGTGTGCATTCAAAGGGGTTATCACAAGAAATGAACTTTTACAAAAATGATTTTCTTTGAAGAGAGGGTCCTAAATGCCCTCTAAAAAATCCCCATCAATATTGATAGTTTTAGAGAAGGAAGTCCTCGAGGACTCCTCTCTCAAGTTTATAAAGTTTGTACCACAAGTTACCGTTTCAAAAGATATTTACCCAATCATATATTTTGTCTCCATTGGGAGATAATTTTTGCTTTTTGGCTTCAGTTTACAACAGATGGAACCTGTCAGAAGGGACATGTAATTACACACAGGTAGGGACAAATGGTACATTTTAGACCTTGTCCCTCACCAGCCCTCTCAGTTTTGGCGCCCAAGCATCAACTCATCCCTAGTGCCCAAGTATAAATAAGACCCTTGGTTAAGGTCAAATAACAAAAAAACTCGATACCACCGTTACTATATCAAAATCGCACCAGAACCTCCTAGTATTCTCTCCCTGCTCATTTTCTTAGTGATAAGTGCCTTGTTCTTTCACTCCTCACCTAAAAGTCATCATTCTTAGGAGTTTATCTTGAGAAAAGTTACTATTCTTGTTGTGAAGGTTCATCTTGTTGCAGGGAGTGAGTTCCAATTTGAGCTCCATTTTTACCAAATGGAGAAGGTTTCATCAGAAGCAGCACCAGAAGTTATTGAAAACCTTGAAGACAGTGTCCATTGAAGTGGGTCACGCCTCACCCTTTTTACACATGAATGAGCTATTTTAATGTTACCTTTATATGTATATTTGAGCTATATGAGATGTTCTACCATCAATTTTGTCATATACATATTTTGTGACTATGGGAGATTTGTGCATATAACAACCATTGGCTTTGATATAATTTGATTTTATTGAAAAATATGAGGGTGCACGGGTGATAAGCACCCAAAACTATACATTTTATACCCCCAATAGATGTACTTTGTTGCTAATTCTCAGCAATTTGGGTCTTATGTGCTTAATCGTTCAATATGCAGGCTTAATTGCAGTCGCGGTGTCAAAAGTTTTATTTTCAGGCAATTTGCAGTTAAAATGGAGCTAAATTCCCTTATCCCGTAACCCTAGCCAACCCTAAGCCTAGCCTAAACCTACCCTAAACCCTGTGTGTGTTTTGTTTGTATCTTTTTATTATTTTTTAGATTTTTTGCTTGAGTCAATTTTTTTTAGGATTTATTTTAGATTTATTTAGAATTTTTAGGTTTTATTTCCTATTTTTATATTTTATCTTTATTAGTATAATTTTATTTTATTTTGATTTTTATTAGTTTTTAGTTTAGTCTTATTTTATTAGGATTAGTTTCAGGAGTTTATTTTTAGGACTTTTGTTTTCATATTTTATTAGATTTTTCAGTATTTATTTCATTTCTTTTATTTTAGTTTTTATATAACTTAGGATTTTATATTTATTTTTTTAGTTTTAATATTTTTATTTTTATTATTTTTAGTTTGTTTTATTTTTAGTTAAATTTCATTTTTTATTTTTATTTTTATTAATTTTAGTTGAACCTTTATTAATTTTATTTTAGAGTCACAAATTAAACACACATAACCCATTCACCCACTCATACAACCTATCCACACTCACCTACACCCAAAATCTTCCTCACCCTCACCTAAATGCATATACACCACACCATACCTTATCCCTCCTATTCATCTTCTTCCTTATACCACCACTCTCTCTCTCTCTCCATATCTCCATAACCTACCAACAACATCACCACCAATCCTTAACCCAAACTCACCTCACCCACCAGCAGCCCCCCTCCTTCCCAGTCGCCGGCAGTCCCACTCCGGAGCTCCCCCAGGTAACCCCCAGCCCCGATCTAGCCAATCCGATCTCACCTCACACACCCTCTTCCCTAACCTGCCTGCAACCCGACGCTGTGCCACCTCCCTCCGCGGCTCTGCCTCACAAACCGGCGACGCCCATACAAACCCAACCCGACCCCTGTCGACCTGCAATTGAACCCACATCCAAATCCTCCATCAACCCGATAACCTCACTCCGATCCAAACGAACCCGCGAACATCCTAACCCGACGACGAGCCACCATCTCAGCTATGCCCGACCCTAACCCACAATCCCATATTCCATACCCCATACCCATATACCAAGACCCATGTCATTTCTAAACCTCAAGCCTTGCACGACTTCTACCTGCCAAATGCAAAACCAAAGCCAAATACCCATGTGCCACTTAAACCTCACTTATTCCCCCTTTAAAAATATTTACCCAAAATACCCCCAACTATCACTTTTTACCATTTACCCAAAAATACCCCCAATAACTAAATCAGATTTTTATTCCTATCCACTCACCCACTTATCTCCACACCTCACCATTCCCATGCACACTCAATACAATTCTCATTATACTCCTTAGCCCCATGTGTGCCATGCATCTACTATAAAAGAAGACTCAAGACACCATTTGGGGAATCATCATCAAATAGAGAGAGAAAAGTAGAGAGTTAGGTTAGAATAAATTAGGTAGAAATATTTGTAAATAGTTTATTTTCATTTTTGGTAGATATTTGTGAGTGATAATTGTGTGAGATTCAAGTTCAGTAAATTTTTCATTTATATCTTTGTTGATCACTCACTTGAAGGGTTGTATGCTTCAAATTCAAGGATAGAGTTCAAATTGTCAATTTCAAGGAGACTTTTGAAGATTTGTTCTCTTTCTCTAATCTTTTATTATATTAATGCCTATTGAATATTTGTGTATTATGTTTGATACCATGTTAGGCTAAATCCCCTTTCAAGGGGTGGGGTAAAACCCTTATTTGATGTTATTTTATTTTAATTACTTGAAAAGTCCCTTTGAATGTTAATTTTAATCCCTCACCCTTAAATTTACGCCTCGAGAGAGGGTAAATGATTTTCGAGAGAAAATCAAAATTCTAATTATAATACCCATTTTAGATTCGAACTAGAGATAGGGGTTTCTTAAGTGGGGTATTATAACTTGAATTTCAACTCTAAAATTATTTTCTAAGATTTACATGAATTTTAATTGATCAATCCTAGCGGGTGATTAATTAAAAGGAGTGTAGATCTATTTTTCTAGAGTTGTGGGGTGTTAAACTTAATTTTATAAAAGGTTAATATTAAAATTACATTTGCAACGAGAGTTGATTTGTAATTTTGATATTAATTTGGGAGAATTCAATTAATTAATTAGAATAGCTAAAATTTGTGGTGTAATCCCACTCCTTGATTGTTCTCACAATTATTTACCTCACTTTATCTTTTATTTTAGTGTTAGACTTTATTTTTCATTTTAGTAACTTTCTAGTTAGTTATTTTCATCTTAGTTTAGTTTAGCTTAAAACCTCACCTCACCCTATTGTTTTAATATTGAAAAAACTAAAAAAAAGTAGAAAAGTGAAAAAGAACAAAAAGAAAATAAAAAGTGAATTACGATTTTGTACCATTTGCTTTACAACCTTGAAAGTGAATTGATACCCTTATTTACCGCTACACTTGAGTTTATTAATTTTGTAGGTATTTGAGATTTTGACTAACTTGGCTTTCAACAACGACACGCAAAAGTCGCGTTATCAAATGGCGCCGTTGCCATTCTTGGGAGCGCGAAGCACTCGGAGCAGATTCAATTTTGTAGTTCATTTATTTTGTATATTTTTGCATTTTAGTACCATTTTTTGCATTTTATTAGAAGGATTGTATTAGGACTTTATTATCTTGGCTTGTATTGCGGTGCTTAGAGACACCATTTATTTTCCATTTAAATTTGTAATAATTGACGACAAGCGTGATAGGGAAACCGGACAAGGTAGAGAGAGGGAGTCCAAAGGCGAGGATTTAGAAGCCTCTCTACCTTGGGTCGGTAGGACTCTTGGGAACGACTGAGATAGACGTAATCTCCCCCCGGTCGACTCAAATTTTTCGGCACCCCACGGCCTAAAAACCGTGGGAGGTACATTTCTTACACCCTCGCGCCTCTCCTGTTAGCGAGTCAATTCTTTTGTGTGCTCTTGTGTGATTTTATTCTCACATTTATTTTTTGAATGGTATGATGAATTAAATTACTAAGACCTACACCAGATCACTCATGAGAAGGGATTTCATCACCCGACTCACTCGCTTGCCAATTGTGTGCTACCCTAGCAATCGCTAAATTTAAAATCAATCAACTAGGTAGCCTAGCAGGAGAACATTTTTGCAAAGGCGATCACAAAGATTTCCGTGAATTTTTTATCGCCCGCGGACTTAATTAAAATTTGACTACCCTTTCACTTAATCTAAAGATAAAAATTGGCTATGTGCTAGTTAGGAAATTTTCTTGACTTGTGTGCGTGTCCAATTCATTTTTCGGTAGTCGATTTTAATTGGTTCGTCCAAATCAAGAGTCCACCTAATTTTCCCCACCTTTTCTTCCAAAAAATCCAAAAATATTTTCTTCTATCATTTTTAGAAAAATCCAAAAGTATTTTCTTTCTTTTTGAAAAATTTAAAAACTCCAAAAAATATTTTTCCCCTCATGGCCGAAGAACGTCCTTTACGGGACTACTTTGGTCATTTTCCATTGACACGCGACACGTGTGAGAGTGATCGTGAGCCATCTCTTTATGATATTTTTCATGGTTTTGGCTCTCTCACGAGTACCCTTGATACTCTTGCCCCGTCCTTGCACGCACCTCCTAGTCCATCACCCTCGGTGTCATGTGTCAGCGTGTCGCATCCTTGTGCACCCATTTCCGATCAGTCCCCTCACTACGCACCCAATGAGTATCAACCAATTGTCCATCACGAAAGCGATCCTTGCGTGTATGATGAACTTGGCCCCACCCCACCCACTTCATTTGAGTATTCTTCGTATATTCATGATCATAGCGAGTTGTGTCCACCTCAACCACCACCACCACCCATCATTCCACCAACACCTTCATCCACCTCCACTCTCGAAAGCCTCTTGCAAAAGTTCATACTCGAGCAAGAGCGAGCCACTGAAATACAAACTCAAGCTCTCCAAAGGCTTGAACAAAGGTTAAATGAATTAGAGTGTACGAGAGAGTCGAACATGCATCCACCCATCGTTGCAACCGAGTGTGATGATGATGTGTCATCTTGTGACACGAATTTTGAGTGTGACCAACCCTACCACCCCGAGAATCTCGAAGTTGCGACCATTCCATGGTATGGGTCCCAAGTTGACAATTGTGTTGACGTACCTTTCATTAGTGAGCCTGATCAATTCCCACCATATCCATATGAACCCCACTTTGAGGTTCCCACTCACTTTCCCGTTAAATCCAAAACAATGCCCGCGTCTACACCTATCGAGCTTCACCCTTGTGTTCCCGAGGAACCAATTTATCCTAGGTTAGCTCCGGCTACGAGTACTCACCATTTTCCCGAGATAGAATCCTTGATAGTTCCTACCTATACGGATATGGATGTGCCCCACCATGCATGGCTCATCTTGAGCCCAATATTTCTAGTGATCCCTCTATCTCCGATCTTGGTGCCTCGTCTTACCCATCCACCACAATCACCAATGATACATTTCTGGAGAAGTTAACACCTTCATCTTTAGAAATCACACTCCCTTGTGAGTATTCCCTTACTCCTCCCAATGAGTGTGTGTCTCCCACTCTTGAGTTGGATCATCTTCCTCCACCATTTATCCCACCCGATTCACCGTTTATCCCACCCGACCCACCCATTGTTCCTTCCACCATACGACCTGGTTTGGATCTTGATTTTACACAGTTTATGTTTCCATATACATTTTTAGATCCTCACCTAAAACCATCCCCCACCCACGAGAGTATTTGTGGCGATACTCTCCACTTCCGTGACACCGAGCTTGTTCCTCTATGCACATCGCTTCCTTTTGGTGTTGATTTTTCTTGTCAACAGCTCCCTGGCGTGTCACGGCGCGACCATTATCATCGCCCATTCATAGAACGGTCGTGTGATTTTTATGAGCCCCACCCCATTCCACTTTCTACACCATATTTCCTTCCTCACCAATAAGAGCACCATTATTATAGAGCCCTAGTTGCCCTCACCTTCCGGCTCAATAAAGCCCGTGATCGATACCTCTTCACCATTTCCGTCCTCACCCTTACCTTAATACCCACACGCCCATGGTCCACCGATGCTTTGCATCGTGTGATGTACTTTGCCATACAAGTGCATTGACAACTTTAGGCTTTATCCAACAAGATTGACGCTTCAGTCTTGTTTGGGGGTGATTCTCATCACCCCAATTTTCTGCCGCCCCGTGCTTTCATAGTTCCTATCTTTAGGGTGAGAATGGTTCGGCCTGGCTGAAGACATTAAACTTAGCGCTACCAGAAGGCAGCCCGCGTTTCTTGTACTAGTCTTATCCTGTTTGGGGGTAGTGTTTCACATCACCCAGTGCTATATCATTCTTTGTAGACTTGTACACATTTTTTCATTTCTTATTCAGGTTTATGCTCGGCTACATCTGTCCACTCCATTAGCGGTTCATTCTGGTAATCTCTTTCCTACCGTATGCTCTCAACTTTAAAAATCATTTTACTTAACATCGAGAACGATGTTCCTTTTTGTTTGGGGGTGGGGAATTTTATCAAAATTGTACCTCTTTTGAAAAATTTTGATTTTTAAACCTGATTTTTAAAAACTTCGTGCAGTTTCTTTCATCTCACTCATTGATGTGAATTTTCAATCATCCATCTTTCGAAAGTCTAGGAATTAAGCTAGAGAATATTTTTTTCTAAATAGCTTATGTGATACATAACAAGGCATGTTGCACCATGAATTTCTAGACTCAACGAAATATGCGCACTTATAACGTCACTACAATTTAGAGTTGAGGAGTTCTACAATTCTAAAGAGAACCTTTAGGATCATTAGTAGAGACTTTAGCTTGTGAGATTTGTGACTTTCACCCTTTTTGAGTGTTTTACGCAATCTCCGAGTCACAAGTTGATTCAACTTCTTTTGGGTCCGCACTTTAATTATTGTATGATCTCATTATTCTTCACTTTTGGCTTGATCACTGAGAACGACATCTTTTTCGAGTTGTAAAAAATGCATGTCTTGAAATTTGTCCTGAACACTAAATTTTCATCCATACACCTACCACTTTTCCATATCACATTTCCATTCACTTCACCCATTATATTTCCATGCTCTTCCATATTCCCACATATTCCCCTAACCATACATATACATTCCCCACTCATTTCATATATCACCCATCATTTTGAGAAAAAGAGTGATTTCAAATGTTAAATGTCTTCATTGTAGGCTTAAAAAAAAGAAAAAAAATAGCAAAAATAGAAAAAAGAAAAAAATAGAGAAAAAGAAAAGAAAAATAGAAGAAAAAAAGAGAGAAAAGAAAAGAAAGAGAGTTTGTAGTTAGTTGTAAAATAAAGACATTTTGAGCCTAAAGTGTATACACTCTTCTATCGCATATCCATCCATTTCCCATCGCATTACACATCCATCACTCATTACTCATCCATACATCACCATTCTACCTCATATCATCATATCCTTTCCATCTCATTTTCCCCTCACCCATTATCATCCATATTTTCCCTAGGTGTTTGGGCAAATGAAAATCGACGTGGAGAATAACTCGACGTTCTCACTATAGTGATTAACATTCTTTCATGAGATCAATTTTTCTTTCAAATTATTCATTCTTTCTTATGTGTTGTGAGACGTTTGAACTTGCTTACATTTACTCACCTCCTCACACACAAGAGCGATACACTGACCCTAATCTCGAGAATTCAATTGAGAGAGTTATATCCAGTGAGATTTTGAAGTTGAAACGTTGATTTCGAAGAGGCAATCTAGGAATTACTCTTGTGATACTCGACCCATTTTGACTGATTCACACCACACACGTTGAGTTCTAGGAAGGATGTGCCTTGTGTATTCACTTAGCTAAACTTTCTACACATTCTATCTTGTATTACAGAAAATCATTTCTCTTATGATGGATTGTGCGATCATTCTACGTCTAATAAGAGATTGACTGCCTTTCAATAATTTTTTGTAAATAAAGAATTTTGTGGGTATATTCCCTGCAAACCCTCACGAGACACAACTCGTCCTGTAGGGCAACCTATAGGTTTAAAGGTTTGTTGCACATGCTAAGTGCAATCGCAAGTGCCCGCGAAAGTGGTACACTTTCAGTTACTTATCTTTCTCTTTCTCTCTATCTTATTGCTCGAAGACTAGCAACGCTCTGTTTGGGGGTGGTGTGATAAGCACCAAAAACTATACATTTTATACCCCAAATAGATGTACTTTAGTTGCTAATTCTCGGCAATTTGGGTCTTATGTGCTTAATTGTTCAATATGAAGGCTTAATAGCAGTTGCGGTGTCAAAAGCTATATTTTCAGGCAATTTGCAGTTAAAATGGAGCTAAATTCCCTTATCCCGTAACCCTAGCCTACCCTAAGCCTAGCCTAAACCTACCCTAAACCCTGTGTGTGTTTTATTTGTTTCTTTTTATTATTTTTTTGATTTTTAGTTTGAGTCATTTTTATTTTTAGGATTTATTTTAGATTTATTTAGAATTTTTAGGTTTTATTTTCGATTTTTCTATTTTATCTTTATTAATATAATTTATTTTATTTTGATTTTTATTAGTTTTTAATTTAGTCTTATTTTATTAGGATTAGTTTCAAGAGTTTATTTTTAGGACTTTTGTTTTCATATTTTATTAGATTTTTCAGTTTTTATTTCATTTCTTTTATTTTAGTTTTTATATAACTTAGGATTTTATTTTTATTTTTTTAGTTTTAATATTTTTATTTTTATTATTTTTAGTTTGTTTTATTTTTAGTTAAATTTTATTTTTATTTTTATTAATTTTAGTTGAATCTTTATTAATTTTATTTTAGAGTCACAAATTAAACACACATTACCCATACACCCACTCATACCAACCTATCTACACTCACCTAAACCCAAAATCTTCCTCACCCTCACCAAAATGCCTATACACCACACCACAACTTATCCCTCCTATTCATCTTCTTCCCTACACCACCACTCTCTCTCTCCATATCTCCATAACCTACCAACAACATCACCACCAATCCTTAACCCAAACTCATCTCACCCACCAGCAGCCCCCCTCCTTCCCAGCCGCCAGTAGTCCCACTCCGGAGCTCCCCCAGGTAACCCCCAGCCCCGATCTAGCCAACCCGATCTCACCTCACACCCCCCCTCTTCCTTAACCTGCCTGCAACTCGACGTTGTGCCACCTCCCTCCGCGGCTCTGCCTCATAAACCGGCGACGCCCATACAAACCCAGCCCAACCCCTGTCGACCTGCAATCGAACCCACATCCAAATCCTCCATCAACCCGAGAACCTCACTCCAATACAAATGAACACGCGAACAGACTAACCCGTCGGCGCGCCACCATCTCAGCTATGCCCGACCCTAACCCACAATCCCATATTCCATACCCCATACCCATATACCAAGACCCATGTCATTTCTAAACCTCAAGCCTTGCACGACTTCTACCTGCCAAATGCAAAACCAAAGCCAAATACCCATGTGCCACTTAAACCTCACTTATTCCCCCTTTAAAAATATTTACCCAAAATACCCCCAACTATCACTTTTTACCATTTACCCAAAAATACCCCCAATAACTAAATCAGATTTTTATTCCTATCCACTCACCCACTTATCTCCACACCTCACCATTCCCATGCACACTCAATACAATTCTCATTATACTCCTTAGCCCCATGTGTGCCATGCATCTACTATAAAAGAAGACTCAAGACACCATTTGGGGAATCATCATCAAATAGAGAGAAAATTCTAGAGAAAAGTAGAGAGTTAGGTTAGAATAAATTAGGTAGAAATATTTGTAAATAGTTTATTTTTATTTTTTTAGATATTTGTGAGTGATAATTGTGTGAGATTCAAGTTCAGTAAATTTTTCATTTATATCTTTGTTGATCTCTCACTTGGAGGGTTGTATGCTTCAATTTCAAGGATAGAGTTCAAATTGCTAATTTCAAGGAGACTTGTGAAGATTTGTTCTCTTTCTCTACTCTTTTATTATATTAATGCCTATTGAATATTTGTGTATTATATTTGATACCATGTTAGGCTAAATCCCCTTTCAAGGGGTGGGGTAAAATCCTTATTTGATGTTATTTTATTTTAATTAGTTTAATTACTTGAAAAGTCCCTTGGAATGTTAATTTTAATCCCTCACCCTTAAATTTACGCCTCGAGAGAGGGTAAATGATTTTCGAGAGAAAATCCAAATTCTAATTATAATACCCATTTTAGTTTCGAACTAGAGATAGGGGTTTCTTAAGTGGGGTATTATAACTTGAATTTCAACTCTAAAATTATTTTCTAAGATTTACATGAATTTTAATTGATCAATCCTAGCGGGTGATTAATTAAAAGGAGTGTGGATCTATTTTTCTAGAGTTGTGGGGTGTTAAACTTAATTTTCTAAAGGGTTACTATTAAAATTACATTTGCAACGAGATTTGATTTGTAATTTTGATATTAATTTGGGAGAATTCAATTAATTAAATTAATTAATTAGAATAGCTAAAATTTGTGGTGTAATCCCACTCCTTGATTGTTCTCACAATTATTTACCTCACTTTATCTTTTATTTTAGTGTTAGACTTTATTTTTCATTTTAGTAACTTTCTAGTTAGTTATTTTCATCTTAGTTTAGTTTAGTTTAAAACCTCACCTCACCCTATTATTTTAATATGGAAAAAGCTAAAAAAAGTAAAAAAGTGAAAAAGAACAAAAAGAAAATAAAAAGTGAATTACAATTTTCTTCCATTTGCTTTACAACCTTGAAAGTGGATTGATATCCTTATTTACCTCTACATTTGAGTTTATTAATTTTGTAGGTATTTGAGGTTTTGATTAGAAGGAGCTTGTACAACAACGACAAAAGATACACCAAAAATTTCTTTCTATCAACGGGATAGGGATACGAAAGGAGAAATATCCTTTGTGGAAAATCCACAATTGGAAAGTGCCTAATGAAATTATTGAAGGCAACAAAAATAGAAAAATTGCCAAGGCCAACATATTTAGTTTGTTTGATTTTCTAAAATGATAACTTCAATAGAATTGAGAGAAAAGAAAATATGATGTACGTTTATCTTTTGAGGGTGTTTAGTCGAAGATCAATAGGTTTGCACAATTAATTCTAGTTATGCTTATTTTGTCGTGACGTTATGAGACACCCCACCTAATTAAATACCGAGTGATCAGTCCTTTATTGAATTAAAATCAAAGTGTCCGGTTGGTTCATTCATACCATTACTGTCGAAAAACCATTTTCATTATTAATCACCTAATAATTAATTAAGCTAAGTGTCAAAACATTTTCTCATTTAATTATTCCCAATTAATCCATTAACAAATTCCATGCTTTAAAATATAAGCCATTCTCATTCCACAAGAATAAATACTGGGCATGAATTAAATACTGAAATAAATGAGACTGTATAAAAACATTCAAGTTCAAAGCCTAAAACCAATAGAATCATAATGCTCAATCTAACAGGACAAGAAAAGCTAATAAGAAAAATACAATCTCCAAAATGACTAAGCTGGAAACGGGCGACACATGCCCTAACTGAAATGTTTGGAGTAAGAACTGAATGAAAAGATAGAAGTGTCTAATATTAATAACCTACAGCTTCCACCATAGTTGTAACTCGTCAAATGATCCACGCGTCTAAGTTTGGTGGTGACCCTGTGACTAGACACCTGGTATAATCTATATTATATGAGAGGGGGTGTTTTACGGTTCCAAAAAATCAACGGTTGGGAGCGAATTTTTGTGGGCGATCTAATGGTTTGGGATTGTGCCATGTAGAATTATACCAGTGGGACATGGCAAATGAAGAAAAAAAAGGCTTTACCCTCAACACACAACCTGTCTTACTCTCATTATGTCCATCTCATTCTCGCTCAACATAAAAAACCCTACCCTAGCGTATAGCTGCCACCGCCCCTTCCTCCCCTCACCCCGCTGCCTCCTCCCTCCCCCGCTACCCCCTTACTTCCCCCTACGCTCCTACTCGCCCCTTCCCCCCCTCCCCCACCCACCCCGCTTCCCCTAGAGTTTATCTGCCTCCGCCCCTTCCCCCCTCACCCCGATGCCTCCTCCCTCCCCCGCTACCCCCTTACTTACCCCTCTGCTCCTACCCGCCACTTCCCCCCTCACCCCGCTGCCTCCTCCATCCCACGCTGGCCCCTCACCCCGGAGCTCTCACCACGTCGCCGTTCTAAGTTCTACATGCGCCTCCGCCCCTCTTTCCACGCTTCCTCCCCTTTGTCGCACCTCTCAAGTTCCTTTCAAAATTGTTTGGCTCCATTTTTAACCAGATCTGTTGACCTTGGATTTTAGTTTCAGATCTTTTGACAATTTGTTTGGCTCATTGTTTAGTTCCTCTTCATTAAAATTTTTGTATGGATTATAATTTACTCAGCTTATCATTTAACCTTTTTGTTGTTTGTGTTTTTATTTTCATTCTAACATGTTTGTTATCATTATTTTTTGCAAGATTCACCTTGTTGGATTTCTCTATGGTCTAATGTACTTTAGAATTGATAAGAAATTTATGTTTTTATCATTACATTGTTGAGAATATTTCATCCTAAAGTGCAAGTTCTCACCTTTGAGCATAATATTGATTTTCTTGTTGATGCCTTGAATTGATGCAAATCACTGTACATTGTATTTTATTTTGTCAAGGGTCCACATTCAAATTAGGCACTTACCTTTTTTAATTAGCTTTTAGTTTAATTTTGTTAGTATGTATGGATTTGTTCAATTTAATACCTTTAATTAAGTGTTTTGTGATACCTTAGGCGCAGGGGTATTGCCTTACTAAAATGTACACAACTGCTTGAAAAATGAGAAGTTGATGGGCAAATGGTACAATTACATCCAGCTCAATTTTTTTTATCCATATACCTTAAAATAACTTTTGTAAGTTTCTTCTTTGATAACATATGTTGGGGTAAATGTATAACTTATGCTTACATGCAAGTTGAAATAAATTTGCTCTTTAATTCATAGTATCTTATTAGTATAGCACATTAATTCTCTTTCATTAATAATTCTCACACAAAAGAGTACTCATTCATACCTCCATTTTCAACTTTTGTGTGATTGTGATGTGGAGCAAACCTTTGTGGTGAACATGCTGAGAAGTCAACCAAAACTTTGCAGTTCTCCCACCATTTTTTATATGGACGAGGGTGGGTTGTAGTCATTTTTTCACTTTTTTTTGTTGATGCCTTAAATAGTTTTGGAATCGCCCCCATTTTTTCTCTTATTAGGTTCTATTTTTTCACTCGGTTATCCCACCCGATTTTTTTTCTTTTTTTTTGTTGATGCCTTAAATAGTTTTGGAATCGCCCCCATTTTTTCTCTTATTAGGTTCTATTTTTTCACTGGGTTAGATTTTTTGGACTGATAATTTCCTAATTTACTTTTATGTTGAAAATGTTTTTCTAGATGGTAGTTGGAATAAAATCACGATCCAGTTGAGTATGTGAGATTTTTCGTTTAATTTTGTGCATGTGATTCCAAAATGGTGTTTTTGAATTATTGTTTTTTGTTGAAATAGGCTTCTATATCAAAGTGGAGATTCAAATCTATATCTATGTGATCAGGTATTACTCACTGTTTACCTAATTGTAATGCACTTATACATGATTATAAAGGTTTTGTAACCGAGATTTTATAACGACTACTATATACTTTGTTGTATTGATGTTTTGGTTAATTTTTTTTGTATCATAATTATTGTTGTGTTTGTCTAAATTGAATTGGCATGGCACATTAGAACCGCGATTCTGTAATGACTACTATATACATTGTTGAATTGATGTTTTGCCTATTTTTTTTTATATATGATAATTATTGTTGTGTTTGTCTAAATTGAATTTATATGTCACATTGGAATAATCATTAAATAAAATGTGTTGTAGCTATGAAGATGGTTGGGCAAGACAAGGCTGATGGAAATGGCAGGGGAGAGGAAGATACAGAAAAGTCTCGCCCATCGACAGAAGTAGAAGAAGGAGCAGAGTGGGGGATGCTTACCATGCTGAAAGTCGACGAAATAAGGCTTGACGTTGTCACAGTGGGGTAGGGGATAGGAGACGGCAGACCGATGGAAATCCTAGGGTAGGAAGATGGACCTGAGGTGGAAGTGGAATGGATAGACGTTGATTTCGCCTTGAGGTTTGTCGCACTCTTTTTTTTCACTCTGCTTTGCTTGGAAATTTCCAAATCATGCATTCATTTTTTGTATATAAATACGATTTATATCCACTAATTTCATTATATTTGGTTTGATTGGTGGGTGTATGTTTTGTTTAATCATTGGTAAGGTATATTGGTGATGATAGCACGGGTTCTTTTGTGGTGATTTTAAAATTATATATATGGAATTTATGGGCTGTAAAAATTTTCTGACATAATGATTTTTATATTGTGTGGTCCATATCATTTTGTCATTAGAAGATAATACTTTGACTTGACTACTTGAATTGAGAGGTTTGCTTGGTGTGTTTGATTATTCTTATTTTTAGTGACTACTTTGACTTAATCTTTCACGCTATCATGCTCTTTCGTATATACTTATTTTTTCCTTTTTTCAGATGATATATCAAACAATCTTTTTCTTTAATTATATTTTTGATAGGAAATGAAAGGTAGTCTGATTTATTTGAATGAACTAGCTTTGGTCAATGGGAAAGTTGCTTGGATCGCATACCTGGACATATACGATTTGGATGTTGATGGTAATCTGCAGCAGTGCAATTGCAATCCTAGCAGCGTAATCCCACGCAATCATATGGCAGAGGCAGGCAAAGGCAACCAATGCAATTGCAGCGTAATGACAATCGTAGCAAGTGACCAACGCAATCACAATCACACGTAGTGACCAACACTAATTTTTGCTTGCAAAATTAGTGCCATCTACCTCCCATAACCTTATTTTATATTAGTAAATAATTTAAATGTTATAAAACTGTTATTTTAAAAAACTCTAAATAATTTAAAAAACAGTAAATAATTGTAAATGTTATTTTAAAAAATTGTAAATAATTTAACTGTAAATCAAAAAACTATTATTTTATATAAAAAAAACAGTTATAAATGTTAATATAAAATAAATTTATTTTAAAAAACAGTAAATAATTTTAAAAACTGTAAACTGATAAAAAAATGTTATTTAACTATTATTTTAAAAAACAATAAATAATTTAAAAAACAGTAAATAATATAACTGTTATTTTATTAAAAAAATAATTATAAATGTTAATATAAAAAATCACTGAAAACTGTTAATATAAAAAAACTGTTATAATACCGAAAAACTGTTATTTTGTAAAAAAAATAAAAAAACATTTATTAACAATTAATACAAAAATGTTAATAAAAAATAGTAAAAATAATAAATAACGTAAAAAATAGTAAATAATGTAACTGTTATTTTATAAAAAAAACTATTTTTTATAAAAAAAACAATTATAAATGTTAATATAAAAAATCACTAATAACTGTTAATATAAAAAACATTTAATATATACAAAAACTGTTATTTTATAAAAAAAATAGTTATACAACCAAAAAATTATTATTAAACATTTAATATATATTAGTAGTTAATACAAAAAATGTTAATATAAAACTGTTAAAAAAACAGTAAAATCAATTATTTTTATAAATATTTTAATTTTTTAATTGAGTTTTGTTCGTGTTCGGTTCATTCGTTCGTGTTGAGTTTTGGGTTGAGTTTTAATAAAGATGTGTTTAATTGACTAACTGTATTTTTTATTTTTTATCAGGTCACATTTTGAAAACTATAGACAATTATTATAGTGGAACATGCAGGATGACTTCAGTTCATATATATATATATATATGTGTGTGTGTGTGTGTGTGTGTGTTTACGAAGTTTGTTTCGTTAAAATATTTATTATATTTTACTTTTGAGATCATATACTATTGTTGGATTGGTTGTTATCCCTTAAGAGGGTGGATAGTTCAATAAACAAAGGAGACCATGTCAATTTTTTTTAAATGGAGATTTTGTTTATTTGAGGCACAATGTGAATTCAGTGGATGAATATTTTATATTTCATGTTATATGTGAATTTTTTTGATGAATTTAGACTATTTGAATGTTATTGGATAATTTATTATTCATTGAGCAGTGTGGATAGTCTTATAAACAAAGGAGATAATAGCCAATTTTTCAACAAATTATACTTTGTTTTATTGGGGAGCAATATTTTTTCCGTTTTGCAATTACATACTTTGAAAAATTTCGTCGTTTCGCGAATCCCTACTTTAAAAAAAATCATCGTGCCTTCAGGCATGAGCATTTCGCTAGTATATATATATATATAGAAAAAGAGAAGAGAAATAGCAAGAAACGGGTCAGAGCCCGATTTGTAAAAATATTTTTCTTAGAAAGTATTTAAAAATGCATTATTGCAATTATTATGTGCATATTAGTTCCGAACTCTCACCTTAGATCCTCACCCCTCCACTAATGTGCACACCTAGCGTACGTCACCCTCCTAGTTATCCATATTATCCCCAACTAGGTCGTAGACATATGCTACTAACTATAACTCTTAATAGAAACCCGTATCGCCCGTACAATACGTTATTTAATACTTCACATTCATTAATTGCAGTTGATATTCTCTATTTCAGTAGTATCTACTTTATCCCCTTTAGTTAACTTGTTTACCAATATTTACATATTAGCTAATTTCACACATTAGGATTATTCACAATTATAACTATATATATATATATAGTCTCATCATCCCTATTCATATATATACAAATCTTGCGCCCCTTGGTTACGACCACTTGGCGTAATGCATACTCTGCTATCGTGTCCCGGTGCATCTCTCGCTGCATAAGGACAACTGGTTACGCATCTCTCATGAACCATAAATCTCATAACACAAATATTGGAGGTGAGCATAGTCACCAGCTAAATGGGTCACGCACATACCTACACTCCCATTCAACCGTCGAAACTATCCTACGTAACAGATAGCACGTATCCAAATTCATATGCTCTGGGTACTAGTCAAATATCCCCCCATTGGGTCACCCAGGATTAGACTGTCCATTACGTGAAACCTCCGCCTAATAGCAAGCAGCGTAGGTATGCTATACACACGATAATGATAAACATATAATATTAGGCATTCCCGAAGCCTTACAATAATTTAGGTTTTCACCCAACCCATATTTATATTTATGCACGTATTATATTTCTCTTTAATACTTACGCAATTTACTCGATTATTCACACTCTCGAATTTCCCAAGGTTAATTCACCTATTCAATACTTAAGGTATCATTCTAGGATTACTTCCCAAATAATTCTTCACTAAGTTAATATTAGTAAATGGCAGTACCCCTAACATACTTAGCTGGGTAATATGATCTGGGAAAAATGGAATTTTTGGGCTTTCTGGGACCTATCGTTCAAACGAGTTACCTAGTCATTTGAACGAATCTGACTTCTTGTTTGAATGAGACTCCAACTCGTTCGAACAAGATGGGGTATTTTTCTACTTTGGCCAAACCTGTTACGTTTTATTGTTCATACTTCGTCTTTTCCAAAATTTTAGTCCTAAAACCTCTAAATTTCTCAACCCCAACACCAAAACATCAATCCTAATTAATGTTCTAACATATATAAATGATTTACCTAAACTTTGAACCATTAATTCATCATAAAATAGTTATAATATCTAAAATCACCAATTTAACAATTCAAAACCCTAGTTCATCAAATTTTCCAAACATGAACTCCAATTCAGATTCGTCCATTACAATCAATCGATAATTTGGGATTTCTAAACTATCTACATCAGGGATTTATCCTAATTTGTTTTTCAGTTTTCAATTCATTTCCTTAAATCTTCAATTTCATCAAAACTCATAAATCAAAAGTGAATATATTCTACCTATACCAATATGAACATATTTATTGCTATGAATCGCAAGTAATAAACACTTGCCTTAATTTCGACGGTCTGATCCGCTATCCTATTGATATGGGTGTGAGTGTGTTCCTCGTCTCGCGATCTACACTTTGGAATAATTTTTGGTGTGTGTTCCTGAGTTGGGCACCGGCAACACCAATAGCTTCTTGTTCCTTCCTTTGTGCCTTTCTCTTTTCACTCACTTAGGTTTAGAGATGATAACTCCCCACTAACCCATGTACATCTATCTTCTATTTCCAAATTTTACTCCATAATATTACTCCAAAATTCTGAAGGATAAAAATACCCCTACGGGGTGTCGGTTAGGCCTAAAATTACCCCGGAGTCCAAATAAAATGCCCGGGTAGAGTGTTCTTACTAAATCGACCCTTCTGGACTCAATGGAGCACTTGAAATTACCATACAAGTTATACAAAATAATTTATCTTTTTATTCCATACAATTAGTCCCGACACGACTCGTATGCGCGTTCTGACTTAAAATACCAAATTGATGTATTTCGCACTTCGATAATTTATGAAAATTATATAATTCCATATTACATACACCCACGGTAATAATCAATGATTTCCATCAATGAGTATTAACCCTTGGTACGCTAGTTAATAATTATTTTAAATTCGAATTAATTAACAATTAAATTTCCTGGCCTTTTTAATTTAATTAATCCCTTAATTATTTAATATCATAAAAATGCGGGGTATTACATACGTCCCCCCTAATAACGGAATTTCTCCCTAAAATTCAAAAAGCAAACCATACTTGGTAGGAATAAGTCTGGATATTTCTCTCGCATATCCTCATCTCGCTCCCATGTAGACTCCTCTACATTATGATGCTCCCACGAAACCCTCACCAGTGGAACTACCTTTGACTTTAATTTCCTCTCGCTACGATCTATGATAGCTACATGCCTCTCCTAATAAGAATTGTCGGGCTATAAATCAATATCCTCAATCGCAATGTGGGTGTGGGCCAACTCATCCCTAAGAAATCCCCTCAATAATGAGATGTGGAACACATCATGAATACGATGCAAGTGCTTTGGCAACCCAAGTTTGTATGCCACCGGTCTGATCCTCTCAATAATGGGAAATGGTCCTACATATCTCGGAGCCAATTTCCCTTTTTTCCCGAATCTCATCACCCCTTTCATAGTATACACTCGCAGTAATACTTGATCCCCCACGCTGAACTCCCTAAAGAACCTTTTTGTGTCGGCGTAGCTTTTCTTCCTGTCCTGGGCTACCCGAATACAGTTCCTGATCATCTCAACCTTGTATAACGTACCCTGAATTACTTCTGGACCGAGTAACATGTTGTCCCCCACCTCTAGCTAACAAGTATGAGAACAACAAGGTCTGTCGTACAACGCCTCCAATGGGGCCATGTCGATCGTAAGATGATAGGAGTTATTATACGTGAACTCCACCAGTGGAAGATACGGCTCCCAGCGCCCTCCAAAGTCAAGGACACATATGGGCAACATGTCCTCTAGCATCAGACTAATACGCTCAGTCTGCCCATCTGTCTGTGGGTGATAAGCCGTACTCAATCGTAGTTCAGTACCCATAGCCTCCTGAAATCTTTCCCAGAAGCGTGATATAAAAGTTTTGTCTCTGTCAGACATGATGTTCAAGGGCACCCCATGCAATCTCACTATCTCAACAATAAATATATGGGCATACTGTCCTGTAGTGTAATCCGTCCATACCGACATAAAATGAGCTACCTTGGTTAACCGATCCACCACCACCCATATAGAATCGTGACCCCACTGTGAAGTAGGCAGCCCAGTAATGAAATCCATAGAAATGCTCTCCCATTTCCACGTAGGTATCTCCAGTGGCTAAAGTAGCCCTGGCGGCCTCTGGTGGTCCACCTTTACCACCTAATAGGTGGCACACTAGGACATGAACTCCGAAATTTCCTTCTTCATCCCACTCCACCAGCACTGTCGTCTCATATCCTGGTACATTTTATCCCCTCCAGGATGTACTGCAAATATGGATCCATGAGACTATGTCATCACTGCATGACGTAAATCTTCTCCTTCCAGGACCACTAATATCCTATTAAATTGCAATCCCCCATCTGAGCTAACAGAGTAGGACTCTGTGCCCTCTGCTAGAAGTCATATAATCAAATCCTGACACAACAAATCAGCGGCCTGAGCCTGGATCACTCTCGTAACACTCTCTGGAGTGACTATCATGACGGATATAAAGGATCAGGTCCCTGCCTCCTGATGTCCCAACTCGTTCCACTTCGCCTTCCAAACCTCCGCCACCTCACCTACTAGCCTACGACTCAACATATCAGCAACTATGTTGGCCTTCCCCGGGAAATACTGTATCTCGAACAGGTAATCTTTCACAAACTCCAGCCACCTGCGCTATTGCAAGTTTAACTCCCGCTGAGTGAACACGTATCGCAGTGACTTGTGGCATGTAAATAGGGAAAATTTCTCCCCTAGTAAGTAGTGTCTCCAGATCCGCAGTGCAAACACGACTGTTGCTAACTCCAAGTCGTGGGTGGGTAGTTCCTTTCGTAAGGCTTAAGCTTGCGTGAGGCATAATCTATAGCTTATTCCTCCTGCTAAAGTACTCCACTAATTCCCTATAGAGAAGCATCAGTATATACTAGGTACTCCACTCCTTGCTTGGGTAAAGCAAGAACTAGCACTGAAGTCAACTTATACTTTACCTCGTCGAAAGTTAATTGACAACCATCATCCCAAATGAACTTCACCCCTTTACGAGTCAAATTTGTCAATGGGCCCGCAATCTTTGAGAACCCTCTGATGAATCACCTGTAATACCCGGCTAACCCCAAGAAGCTACGCACCTCCGTCGGTGTCGTGGGTTGTCCCCACTCCCTCATTGTCGACACTTTGCTCGGGTCCACTAATATCCCCAATTCTAACACAACGTGCCCTATAAACTGTACTTCTCGTCACCAGAATATATACTTTTCATACTTGGCATACAGTTGATTCTCTCGTAGAGTCTGAAGAACTCGTCTCAAATGCTCGACATGTTCATCCTCAGTCTGGGAATAAATCAGGATGTCATCAATAAAGATAATGACAAACTGATCTAAGAACTCTCTAAACACCGGGTTCATTAAGTCCATGAATATGGCTGGTGCATTTGTCAGCCCAAACGGCATGACTCGGAACTCATAGGATCCATATCTTATCAAGAAAGCAGTCTTCGACACATCCTGCTCCCTAATCCGTAGCTGATGGTATCCCTATCTCAAATCTATCTTTGAGAAGAAGACAACTCCTCTCAACTGGTCGAACAAATAATCGATTCAGGGCAATGGATACTTATTCTGTATCGTGACTTTGTTCAACTCTTGGTAGACCACACACAGCCTTAACGAACCATCTCTCTTCTTCACAAACAGAACGGGAACACCCCAAGGTGAGGTACTCCTACGGATGAAGCCCTATCCCAACAGCTATTTAATTTGATCCCGTAACTCCCTCATCTCAACTGGAGCCAAACGCTACGGTGCGCAGGCTTTCGGCCGAGTGCCCAACATTAAATCTATTATGAACTCTATCTCTTAGCTAGGCGATAGTCCCAGTATATCTTGGAACACATCGAAAAACTTGAGAACTACAGGAATCGAATCAGCAGGAATCACTATCTCCTTAAAGGTATCCTCCTATATATAATATAAATGGGTGAACAATCCTCCCTCAGGACGAGGAATCACCACTAGAAACATCTCCTGGATCGGAATAGCAAAAATAATACTCCTACTGAAATAGTCTATCATGGTTCTATAAGTAGCAAGCCAATACATGCCAATAATGGCGTCATGCTCGTGCATATCTAGGACTAGTATGTCGGCAGGCAAAATTAAACTCACAATCTTTATCCCTACCCCTCGGCATATAAAGAAAATCACCCACTAGCTAGTGGTGAGTCTACACTAGTCACTATACTCTCTACTGTGGCTAATAACACCGTGGCCCATGCAAAGCTAGTGGCTATAAAACAGTGTGATGACCCAGTATCAAATAAAACATGCCCCATAGTTCCATGGATTGGAAATATACCCTCAATCATGGGTGGTGTCTGCTGCGGTGTTGCCTGATGGACGTTATAAACACATTCTTACTGTAACTGTCCCTATTGAATCGGGGGTAAAGCTAGGGCCTGCACTCGTGCTGGTAGGGCGGTGGGAAAGATGGGTCTCTGGGGCTCCTGCTGGGCACCCTGCTGCTAGGGAAACCTTCCCTTATCAGGGCAATCCTTCTTCCTATGGCTAGCCTTGCCACAAAAAAAAGAGCCTGCTACTAAAGTTACCTCCCCTCTGCCCCTGTTGGCCTCGCCCCTGCTGGCCATTACCGCCCCTCCACTGTACCTTCTGATAATGAGGTTGGCCCTGCTGATTGGACTGTCCTTGCCTATAACCCCCATATCCCTGCCTAGAATTGCCAGATTAAAATCGCTTTGTAGGGTCCCCCTGGTGGTAACTCTGCTCACCCTGACGGGCCTGCCCCTGAGCTGATGGTGCCCCACCGGCACTACTACCTCCTGTCTAGCCCTGTTGGTTGGACTCCCCTGCTCATTTGCTCCCCTGTTGATGGAAGCAATGGTCCTGGCAATGTAATAGGGCGGCATTGAGTACATCAGTGAAAGTCCCCAATGACAGATTACCTATGAAGTTTTGACGAATCCTCCAGTTCAATCCATCCATGAACATCATAATTTTATTCTCTTCCGTAGGTGCCTCATCCAGCACCATAGTAAGCAGCCTCATGAATTCCTCCTCATATTCTGCCACTGTTATACCCTCGTTCTTCAGATTCAACAGTCTCCGACAGAGGGAAAGTATTTCCGGTCAAACCACACCCAAAAGCTCTGAACAGTCATATTATCCCTCTCCTCCAATGTGGTAGTGTATACCCACAATTACAAATCATACCCCACTAGCTTGTAGGAAGCCAGTAACTGCCTCTGAATGTCAGTACACTCGTACATGCGGAGATGCCTCTAGATATATTTCTTCCATTAGCTCGCTATGATGATGTCAGAACCGCCCGAGAACTATAGGGGATGTGCCCTCTGGAAAGCATTCCTGACCATCTCCTATGTAGTGGGAAACTGTGATGGAACCGTCACCACAACCTGTACCTGGGGTGGGGTCTTCTGTACCACCATTAAAGCTATATTTACCGCCTAAGAAACAATGGCGGCAACGTCAGCTGCGTTAATCATTCCCAGAGCCTAAGTTACTGACTGCTCTGGCTGGGCATTCCGGTTCCTCGGGGCTCGTCTCGGAGGCATCTGAAAAGAGAAGGGATCTATTAGTCCACAATTATTATTAAATCTCAAATAGCTGAGGAGGTAAACGTATAAATAAGAGTACAATAGTCCTAGAGATTGGGATTTATATCAAAGAACGCTAAGCGAAAAACATGTTAAGCCATATAGATCCTAAAGGACACTAGAACCTCATGTTCTGATACCACCTGAGACACCCCGTCTAATTAAATACCGGGTGAACAGTCCTTTATTAAATTAAAATCAAAGTGCCTGGTTGGTTCATTCCTAGAATCACTGTCGAAAAACCATTTTCATTATTAATCACCTAATAATTAATTAAGCTAAGTGTCAAACATTTTCTCATTTAATTATTCCCAATTAATCCATTAACAAATTCCATGCTTTAAAATATAAGCCATTCCCCTTCCACAAGAATAAATACTAGGCATGAATTAAATACATAAATAAATGAGACTGGATGAAACATTCCAGTTCAAAGTCTAAAACAAATAGAATCATAATGCTCAATCCAACAAGAAAAGAAAATCTAATGAGAAAAATACAATCTACGAAATGACTAAGCTAGAAATGGATGACACATGCCCTAACTGAAATGTCTGAACTAAGAACTAAATGAAAAGATAAAAGCGTCTAATATCAATAACCTATAACTTCCACAATAGCTACAGCTCGTCGAATGATCCACGCGTCTATGTATTTGTCTTAACAAGTATTTAAAACTGGATTATTGCAGTTATTATGTGCATATTAGTTCCGAACTCTCACATGAGATCCTCACCCCTCCACTAATGTGCTGACCTAGCGTACGTCTACCCTAACCTAGTTATTCATATTATCCCCAACTAGGTCATAGACATATACTACTAACTATAACTCTTAAGAAATAGTCGTATCGCCCGTACAATACGTTATTTAATACTTCACATTCATTAATTGCAGTTGATATTCTCTGTTCTAGTAGTATCTACTTTATCCCGTTTAGTTAGCTTGTTTACTAACATTTACATATTTGCTAGTTTCACACATTAGGATTATTCACAATTATAACTATATATAGTCACATCATCCATATAAATATGTATATAAATCCCGCGCCCCTTGATTAGGACCACTTGGTGCAATTCATACTCTGCTATCGTGTCCCGATGCATCTCTCACTGCATAAGGACAACTGGTTCGGCGTCTCTCACGAACCATAAATCTCACAAGACAAATATTGGAGGCAAGCATACTCACCAGCTAAATGGGTCACGCACATACCTACATTTCCATTCAACCGTTGAAACTATCCTACATAACAGATTACATGTATCCAAGTTCATATGCTCTGGGTACAAGTCAAATATCCCCCATTGGGTCACCCAGGATAAGACTGTCCATTGCGCGAAACCTCCGCCCTATAGCAAGCAACGTAGGTATGCTATACACACAATAATGATATACATATAATATTAGGCATTCCCTAAACCTTATAAAATTTTAGGTATTCACCCAACCCATATTTATATTTCTTCACATAGTATATTTCTCTTTACTACGTACGCAATTTACTCGATTATTCACACTCTCGAATTTCCCATGGTTAATTCACATATTCAATACTTAATGTATCATTCTAGGATTACTTCCTAAATAATTATGCACTAAGTTAATATTAGTAAATGGCAGTATACCTAACATAATTAACTGGGTAACATGATCTGGGAAAAATGGAATTTATAGGCTTTTTGGGACCTGTCATTCGAACGAGTTAGCAGGTCGTTTGAATGACTCTGACTTCTCGTTCGAACGAGACTCCATATCGTTCGAACGAGATGGGGTATTTTTATGCTAGAACCGTTACCTCCAATATTATTCCATGAATAAGTTCTCCAATTCTGTTAGCTCCCCTCACAAGGATGCATTTATATTAACACTGCCAAAAGCACAACATCGTCACCATCCGCATCAATCGTCCAAGAAGAATTACTTAAGTGTTGATGAATCCTCTCGTGAGTCCATTACTTATCTTAAAGGCTCTTTTCTCTATTGTACCAAATATGGTGATTCACTCCCACCATTACAACACTGCTCCTATGAGCCAAGCAATTTTTTACCCCAATTCACTTCCATGTATTTATATTACTTCCTACTGTATGCCAAAGCCTTTGGGTATTCTACATCCATCGGCTACACGCACAATATCCGCATCTAACAAAATTCCAACGGGTAGTCCTCTTCAAAGACCCCTTAGACTCTCTCCCATCCTACCTACACTGGGTGAGTCTAATTTAGCATCACTCTTTACTATAATGGGACAACAATATATGCTACAGTCTAGTAATCCTTACAGCTCCATCATCCCGAGCAACAATAAGGGTGACCTTTACCACGATCATCGACCCCAAAATATTCTTCAACTCTAACTGATCCCCACCTCCTGCTACCTTTCCAACGGCCCTCACTGGTCGTCCTCGGCGCAATCGTCATACAAAGCACACCTATCCGCATAAAAGATTCACTAATATTTATACACTATATCCGGAGAAAGTAAGCCACATACGTAGAGGAATACAACAGTCATGTGATAGGGCTCTACATCAATCAAGTGATACGCTAAAAACATAGTAAGCCGTATAGATCCGAAGGACACTAGGTTATTGATTACACATGTTAGGTTCACACACATTCCCTTGAGTTTCCTCACCTCTCATCTAATGTGCCCACCTAACGTTATTATACTTAGCCCACCTAGCTATCATATCCAAGCTCTCTTGACTAAAGTACATAACCGATCTTACCAAGTCTACTCGCCTGTACCGCCCATACATCACTATTCATTATTAACATTTCTCGCATGTTATTCAATTTTCATATCACATTCACATATGTTATGTTTAATCATCATAATTAATTATTACTACTTAATTTATATAGCATTTCACGTCTAATCATCATTCAACTTCCAAAATTAAGTTTCACTACTTAATTCATAAATCATTTCAAAGTTACCATTCAACTTCCAAAATTAAGTTTCACTACTTAATTTATTATAGATATTCCCAAACTATGTTAAATCTTGAAATTAAGTTTCTCTCTACTTAATTTATCATTTAGATGCATATCTATATATATATATCATCTACATGTCTACTCTCGTACATAAGTAGAATATCATGAAGTATATATTTCACACACAATATATACCATAAGGATATTGTTTCGGATAATCATCGACGCCAATCATCCTATCATTTACATTGGTCCGAATATCCCTCGACCCCATGGTAAATGTTATTCATATGTATATTGGTCCGGATACTCCTCGATCCTAATATCTTTCATCTTCGATTTGGTCCGGATACTTATTGACCCCAAATCGATCTTTCATGTATTGGTCTGGATAATCGTCGACCCTAGTATAGAATTAAGCACACTTTATGTATATATTATGCATACAATATATATATATATATATATATATATATATATATATATATATATATATATATATATATATATATATATACTATTTAATCACCTCACTGTATCACATTTTAGGGGTTATTGGCTCGAAATCCTCCCTTGATCACCAATAGTGATTTATATCCCTTGGATCGAAATCATACCTCGATCACCAATATATATAGAGTACACTTTTTAGGTATTTACACAACCTAAGTTGTACTATGCATCAATAGATATTCACCCACCCGATAATACATGTTAGTACGTAGTATATATCTCTCGCATACTCGCCGTACTATTTATTTTACGATTTATCTCACAATCGTCTATAGAGGAGTGTTCACACAACTCTAAGGATCCTAGTTACCCCTTTACCAATTTAAGTAGTTAATCCTAACTTACCCTACTGGTCTATAGATTAATTCATTTGATTCTTATAATTCTTTATCCATCTCTCAGTTTACGAATTACTATAACCAATCCCATTCCCGTCATAATTCTCTCTCTAAGACGAAATTGTACTCCCATCGTAGGCCTACTATAATCATTATAAGTCTCCCAATATTATTCTCACAAGTTCCTAAGGATTTATCCACCAGGTCCTTTTGGGAATACAAGAGAAAAGAAAATTTCCATAAATTCAGAGCACCGGACCGATCCACTTCCCAGGACCGGACCAGTCCGTTTTTTTTGCGATTTCGTTCTCTCGGTTATCAGTTGCATTTTTCACCAATTTCTTCCACAATCCCTTGCCAAAATCGAAATAAAAATTATCAATCCTTTCCTACATATATTAGGATGGTTTCTAACATATCAAACACATTAAGACTTTATCGGAATCAATTAAGAATGAATCAATCCTCAAAACTTTTCACAATTCTAGTTTTGTGTTCTTCTCTTTCATTCAATCTAGAACCCAAATTTAAATCCGTAGCAACAATAATAATTCTTCTAATTTTTCATTCTCTACATATGTAAATACTTACTACATGCAATTGTACCCAAACATGTGATCAATTGATACTTTTCATCAAAGGTTTTTCAATAAAATGAATCTATTCATGAAAACCCACACATGGGTATTATAACATCAATTTAATTTGCAATAAACACTTGCCTTAGATTGATTGATATGATTTCTTTGTTCTTTGTTGATGATTTATTGTTTCCTTCTCCAATCTTCCTTTCCAATTTCCTTGGGATACAAGATTTCTTCATAATTTTCAAAATCCCTCTTTAAGCTTTGAAAATAGGTTCTCTCTCTTCTCTCTAATGGCCTCTCTAACCTTTTTGTGTTATGAGCCCAAAACCCAATATTTAAATATCATATATATGGATCTAAATTTCGTAGTTACCTTCACCTCTTTTTGTAAAATGATCGAAACGCTCTTAATAGGTGCCGGTTTAGTCCCAAATTGACCAGGAACCAAAACTATTACCCCGGATACCCTATTATGACTATTTTGACCCATACGAAATCATTTATGACCTCTAAATTATCATCCGAGTCACTTAAAAATATTTCCCATTTCTCACCTACAACTAGTCTACACGCGACTCCCGGTGAGATAAAATAAAATACGCACATATCACTCGCTATGCCGTATAACCATAATTATCAATAATTTACTATTCACACTTAGTATATATCATAATGCAATATTAATCCGTATCTATCTCACGATTATTATTTAATAGCCACAATTATGATTTAATCGCATTAAATTACTTCACTCGCGTAATTTAACTAAAACGTATTTTTCCTAATTAATTCCTCAAATTAATTAAATAAAAATTCAAAGAAATACAGGGTATAACACAAGTCATGAATATATTTTTTACATAACCTTGATCTAGTTAATGGAATCCTCTTTCTCTTTTTCTTCCTCTTCCTCCAAGTTAAGAGTGGGTAAAGAAGCATTTTTGCCTAACATCTAACAGTCGGCAGAGAGTCCATCCTTTGCCAAAGCTTCGTCCTAGACCTTTTTAAAGAAGTCCTTTTGGACGAAACCCATTGGATTTTTAGGTAATGGCAATGAGGATGTGTGTTATTAAAGAAAATGTTTAAACTATAACAAACCTGGGGTGAATAGGTTTGATTGCGTCTCAGAATCAATTTTTGAAATTCAATGATTTTACTTGCAAACAAAAATTACCTAACATATGATTCAATCAATTAACATGAAAAATGTCTTGAATTAACAACACAACAAGTTTAATTAGGTAGATTTAGAGGGAATAACTAGAAATTACAATATAAGTCAACTTTAATCCAATCATTATGCCATACGTCTATAATGGTCACAGTCAGACCATGGCACCGTGACAAATGATCATGGTCCAAAACTGTGTCCCCCCTCCCAAAACTCATGACTAATACTGTGACCAAGACAAAATGTAAAATGAATATAGGGATGGCCACAGTTATAGACCATGACCACACTGGTCATGGCTCTAGACCGTGACCAAACTACGACCTAAAGTTCCAGCCCAAAATTTCAAGCGGGTGGTCGTGGTTCTGTACCGTGACCCAACTGTGACTGATTCTAATGAATTATGTTCATGGTACATAATCATGACCCGTAACTTTAGTTTAAGATAGACACATACAAATGGCCACAATCCAAAATCGTGACCAGTTTTCAAACTACTATTGGTCACAACGTGGGTCAAGGTCTGTAACCGTGACCATGGATTGGTCACAGGAGGGGCCACAAACAAAAATAGTGAATAATTTTATGCCATATATTTGACCCACCTACTTCAAATTTCATTTCACACGACAACATTTCTCTCTCTCTCTCTCTCTTTATATATATATATATATATATATATATATATATATATATATATATATATATATATATATATATATATACATCTTCCCATCACTCTTATTCTCTCACCACCAGTGACCCTCTTTCCCTCACCATCGACGACCCTATCTCTCTCTTTCCACCACCAGTGCTCCATCCTCTCTCTCACTCTATTTTTCTGTGCCTATCCCTCTCTATCTTTGTCTCTATATACATATATGTGTGTGTGTTTTGTGTGTGTGTGTATATATATATGTCCATGTGTGTGTATGTGTTTGTGTTTGTGTTAGATGTAATTAGGGTGTTTGTGATATATGAATGTGAATATTAAATTGGGTATATGAATGTTAAATTGAAATTGGGTATATGAATATTAAATTGAAATTGGGTATATGAATGATAAATTGAACTTGTCTATATGAATGCTAAATTGATATTGGGTATATGAATTTGAATCTGAAATTCGGTAATTGAATGTTAAATTAAATTTGGGTGTGCACATATGAACATACATGCGCACATATATATACACATACAACCACGCGTATAACACATGAATTTCAATATATACATGAAGTTCCTCATATGCTCACACGCGCACACATACACACCCACACAAACATACATATACTTTTACACAATTTCTCATATATATGCACACAATTTCACACATATATACACATAGATATACACACACATTCAACGCGCACACATGCACATAGAAATAGAGACACATACTCACACACACACACACAGATATATATGCACATAATTTTACACCTATTTAAACATGGATACACACACCCACACATAATCTCACATGCATACATACGCATACACACCTATGGACATATACGCATACGTGCACATATATATACACATGTAAGTATATATAATAAATAGACTTCAAGGTTTTGAGAAACCGTTGAGATACATAAATTACATGTTTAGAATAAAGTCATTTGGTAACATTTTGGGTTAAATAATATGTTAAAACGGCATCTTCTCATTCCATGTGCACATATAACTGGAGAACAATTATTGAAGCTTAACAGATTCTAGGTGCTCTCTTTTTCTAGGTAATTGTACTTATATTTTAACAATATTATATATCGTTATAACTTCTTGGTTAACATTTTGTGGTCATGTTCACCCATTCCTTAAGTGGTTGATGTTTGAGTGAATACAAATTGGTGAAAAGGCTTGCACATTTGGTGTACATATAGTAATTTAGGATTAGTTTAATTAAAGTGAACTTAAATTGAACTTGTATATATTTTCTAGATGAATATTAATGCATATATATGATTAGTTAACTTGTTGTATCTCTGTTCACCCATTCCTTAAGTGGTTGTTATTTGGGTGAACACAAATTGGTGGAAGGACATACACAATTGGTGGACAGGTAGTAATTTTTGGTTTAATTTAATTAAAATGAACTTAAATTGGACTTGTAGTGTATGATTGATAATTAGTTTAGTATTTCATTGAAGCCATTACCTCTAGGACTCATATTTACAACCTCCTTATATATATTTTCTCTGGAAAATAGAGTCATGATAGTAATTACTTTCAAGAAGAATACGAGAGGGTTCAATTGGATCGCATTAAAATATATTTATTAGTGCATGCCACATAAAGGGAAGTCTTATTTAAAAATAGAAAAATTAAATAATTTAATTACCTTACAAATTATGGAGTCGATATCTCTCAAGTGTACATGTTCAATCGTATTCTGTTTTCCTTGCTAGAATGCTGGGATGAGGCAATAGAGAATATATTTCGCCTTTATAATCCTGACAGAACACTAACTTTGGTAACACTATTAGAACATACTAAAAAATTTCATCCAAAGTGGACACAACTTAGTAAAAAAGCATTCACCCACATTGTGATGCCTCTTCACATATGCGCATTACAAATGAGGTTGAAAATACCTGAAATAAAAAAGGATTCCGAGTTCATGTCATGAAACTTTATACTTCAATTATAGATAATCTTTCACCTAGTTTTTTGTGTGCGAAATTTCATAGATTTTTAAAAGGTAATACTGGTTGGATGGAAATCAGACATATCGAGCATGTTTTAAAAGCTATGGAAAGGGTATATACTTATGTATATTCATAACATGACTTTTGTACATTCATCGCAATTTTTTTAGTTGTAGGAAATGTCAATCAGGAACATAAATAATCAGTCAAATAGTGTAACACCGCCAACTGGATGCTCTTCAATACACCAACCTCAGTTCTCATATCCTTTAGTTATCAATACTCTAATCTGAAACACCCTATATCTTTCACTCACACGAGTCTACATTATATAGGCGCTTGTCTAGTTTGGAATAGTGACAAAATTGAGTCATATCCTTGTCTACCAAATAGACTCAGACACTACATATCAAATTCCTCTAAAATTCTCAAAGGTAGAATACCAACACTAAACCTAGAATTGCATTCATTTGTTGCATTCTTCATAATTAGGGGGGTGGGTGTTAAATCCCATAAAAATGATTTTTTAATAATTTTTGGGATATGGTAAATAATTTTTAGGAATTTATAAAACATTTTTATCATTTAAAAGTTATTTTTAAAAATTTTGTGGGTTGATTTATAAATACCCTTTTCTCCTAAAAACTTGATTGGTTAGGATCCGAAAGCGGCAGAGAATTTTGTGGTGGAAAATGAGATTCTTTAGAAATCTAAAACACACATTTTTCACTTGATCATGGTCTTACACGTATTGCTGAGATATCGATTAGATCTTTGTTTCTTTACTCTCACATGTTTGAGATTGATTGAGAACCCTTGGATCTATATTATCTATGGTTCACATGTTATCTTTCACAATCCTTGTCACAATAGGGTTAACCAATCAAAATGCTTTTAACAGCGATTTATGTTCAGCCGTAAGACTTACATTAATCATTTGTAATTAATCTTGACCATTGCTTTGACCAGACCTTCCAAAGTATTCCATGCTCTAGTATAAATAGAGGCTATATGTGAGACGTTTACAATCTTTGGATCACTTTACATGTGAGAGGAAAAAGAGAGAGAGAATAAAGAGAGAGAGAGAGAAGATTGAGAGAGAATATGAAACCTTAAACCAAACTCTTGATTTTTCCCAGAAAAATAACCTGTGAGTTGAGTGTGTTCATTAGTTGAGAAGATCCATCCTCTACTGTCTTTAATCTGTCGTCCAACATTCAAGAAGTTTTGATTTTATTTTCTTTTTATAGAAAGAGCAGATCTAAACTGTTTGTGATAAAAACACATTTAATAATCTTAGGTTGATTTATTTTTTCAAGAAATCTATATTTGTTGGTTGTTTTACTCTTATTTGATTATTTTTCAAAACCAAAACCAAAAAAATTATTTATGTTTTCACGTTACGAGAAAAATCAGACTTATATCTAGTTAAGATCTTGAATGGGCTTTTACACTTTCGTGAAATATTTCAAAATTTGTGAAATAGTTTTGTAAATAAAAAAAAGAAAGTGTTTAGGACCTTGATTGCTTTTAATAACAAGGTTCCCTTAAAGATCCGTGGATAGAGATAAAGATCAGTAGTCTGAGACTATCAAACAAACTGTGATTCAGAAATCTTTAATACATCTTAGAACTATATCTATAATTTGTTTAGGAATATTGTATGTGTAAGCATCTGTGAGTTTCATGCATGTGTTAGGCACATCACATCACAACACTTTCACACTAAAACACTAAAGAAGTGCTGGTAAAGAGATCATTAACTTTTGGAGTCGACTTAAAGCTAAAAGGAGTGGAGTTACAAAGTTGAGAGAACATCTGCAACATCAAAAACCTTAAGAGAAGTCATAATAATCCAGAGAACTTGGTATAATTTCTTACTTGGATTAGGTCTGATTGTATGTTTAGATTGTTAAATAGTTTGTAACATGCTACTCTATTTTAGTGGATTTTTGTTTTAAGGTGTAGAGACCTCCGTGGATGTTTCCCCAATTGGGTGGGGTTTTACCACGTTAAAATCTTATGTGCTTGCATACTTACTCTTCCTATCATCTCCTTTAATTGGTGTGGTGATTTAAAAAATGTTTTAGTTTTGGTTTTCAAAACTTGGATACGTAATATCTGAAATATCTCGTTCATAATTCTTTTTATACACATCTTGTGTTCTTAGTTTGTTTTAAGAAAAAAGTTTTTTCAAAAAACTGTTCGGAGCCATTTAGACTGTTTAATCTTGAATTAAATAACTTAAGTGGTATTTTTCAATTGGTATCAGAGCATTGGTTTTACAAATTCTTTTAGCTCATGAGTTTCTGCAATTATTTTCTCAAAATAAACTATGGACAAGAAATTTGAGAGATCAGGTAACCTGTCCTGGCCGCTCCCTTTGATGGAACCAACTTCCCTTACTGAAAAGTTAGGATGGTTTCTTTTATCCAATGGACACTAGGAGATGATGTCTGGGATGCTATTGAAAATGGATACACTTTTCCTACTAAACCATCTGCTGAAGGAAGTACTGTGAGGATTAGGAAGCTGCTAAGTGAATTCACTAACAATAATAAAGGAAAAAAATTCCATATTCATGTCTATCAATGAACACGAATTCAAGAGGATATCTTTTCTTACTACCTCTAAGGAAGCATGGGACACTCTAGTGACTGCACATGAAGGAGACACACATGTTAAAGCTGCAAAAACCAAAATGTTAATCTAGTAGCACAACACTTTAGTAATGACTGAGACTGAGTCATTTGATGACTTCCACATTAGATTGACAGACAGAGTGACTAAGTTGCATACTAATGGGATAATTTATTATAGGAAAGAAATTGTCTCTAAAATTCTATGGTCACTTCCACAAAAATTTAACAATAAGCTCTATGCAATTGAGGAGATGGACGATCAAAACCTTACCCCTGAACTCATCAGTAGCAAGCTAAGAACTGTGGAAATGGAATTAGAGTTTAAGAAGCAATTAACACAGACCCATAAGAAACAGTATGCCTTCAATCTAGTCTTTACCTCTAAGTTGACTAAACCTGAATGTCATTTACCTAAAATTGATTTAGATTTCGATGAGGACTGTAATTTGGAGAGCTTGGATAATCAGATTGCCTTAATATCTAAACATTTCAAGAAAATTATGAAATTCAGAAATAAAATTACAAATAGAAAAGGCAAACCTACCTATTCAAACAACTCTAATCATAGGCCTTATGAGAGAAGACTTCACAAGCAACCCAATAGAGACCTTAAGAACACTGAATGCTATAGATGTGGCAAGTTAGGATACATAGCCAGTGACTGTAGATTTAATTTGAGTAAGAACAAGAACACTAGGGCTAACTTATGCAAGACTTGGGACGACTCAAGTGAATCAGAAACTGATGAACTTGAGTCACCTAATACTTATGACCCTTGTATGTCCTTCTTTGTTAAAATCATATACACTGATGATAAGGAAGTTGACCATGCAATGTTGAATGATGTTATCCCTACTGATTTGTCTGCTTTATTACTTGAGAATGCTGATAATGCTTCAAACGCGGTGTGTATGAGTCAAAGGGAACGATCTACTGTTGATGCCAATGGGTTTGTGAGTCCTAAAAATGAATCGCTAGGGGACACTGCACACTTAGTGACTCTGATAATAAGGACCTTTCTCACATTCACACACTGTACTAAAAAACTCTCAGGAAAAGCACTAGACTTGAAAACATAGTCAAAGACCTTACACAGAAGATAGAAATCCTAAGTTATATGATCAAACAAAATGCTGAAGAGTACATTTCTCAATGTCTAACTCATGAAAATAAAACTAAAACTTTTGAACAAAAACTAAAGGAGTTGTCTGACTCAAATGAAATTTTGGAAAAAAATACAAAGGGACGTTGTTAGAATTGGAACAAATAAAAGAAAAGACATCAAAGTCTTTAAAAAGTTTGCTAAATTTGAAAATAACTCAAAATGTTTTGAAGTCTGTGTTGGTGAAAGTAAGATCAACTCTGATGATAAAACTGGAATAGGTTTTTTCCCCAAAAATTCTAAGAAAACTAAAACTTTTGAATCAATCAAGTTTATGTCTGGTGGAAAACGACCTGTTGAAACTTATCCAAATTTTCCAATCTTGAAAAATGGTTTTGACTTAAAATAACAAAAGTTAGACATTGGTGAATCAAGTAACTCTAAGCGTAATGTTGAACATAAGGTTAAATACGTCTGCCCTCCTATTAGACAAGTTGATTCATCATTTCATCCTGTGTCACCTAGGAACAAGAATAGAGCTCAAAACTTATACAAACCTTTGATTAACAATTTTCCTAAAGATACGATTTCTACGAGCCATCTTTACTACTCCTATTGTGATGTCTATGGACATTCCCTTCATGGTAACTATTCCAAACGTCTATATAAACCAGCTTATCACTCTCCTATTTACCATAACTTCAACTATTCTAGGAGAAGCCGAAACAATTATGTCCTACCGAGACAGCTGCACAAGAATTTTAACTATCGAAATAGGAAGAGAAGAGCAAATACTAATAGATCATAGACAAGAAGGAATAATAGATTCTTTTCTAAACCAAATACTCAAGATGTTTATAATCCTCATAGACCCGTGCCAAAATCTTTTAGAGAAAAGTCTTAAGCTCGCAAGTTTTATCAAATACGAGATAATAAGAGAAAATTGAAAACTAGAGCAATTTGGGTTAGAAAAGATGAACTATTACCCTAGATGAAATGCAACATTGTGATCAGTGCCATTAAAGCTGAACAAACAGCATCTGGATAGTATTTAGACTCTCGATGTTCTAAACATATGATCGGGGATGATACCAAACTTTCAAACAAAACTAACTTCTCTAGAGAGAAAAGTTTTGTTTGGAGATGGTGTATTAGCCCAGATCATTGGTAAAGGAACACTCCATGAAGAAGGATTACCTATTCTTGAGGATGTTCTTTTGGTAAAAGGTCTTAAATCTAATCTACTAAGTATATCACAATTTTGAGATTCCAACCACACTGTCACCTTTTTAAAGAACAATTGCAAAATTTTAAATGAAAAAGGTGATTGCATTATTACAGGACTCCGTACTCTAGATAACTGTTATACGATCAATCCAAGCACAGAGGTTTGTAACATTGCCAGAATGGATGACAATGAGATATGGCATAATAGGTTTGGTCACATTAATTACGACAGCCTTAGCAAATTTTGTTCCCAAGAGATAGTTAGAGGTATTCCTAATATTAAACAAATTTTGAACATTATATGTGGTCCCTGTCAAGAAAAAAAGATTATTAAGGCTCCCCACAAGAAAGTTAAAGATTTTTATTAACTTAACCTCTAGAACTCATCCATATGGACCTAATGGTCCCTTCTCGTACTGTTAGTCTTTGTGGCAACAGTTATATCCTAGTTATGGTTGATGACTTCACTCGATTTACCTGGGTTGCCTTTTTAAAACACAAATCAGAAATATTCCGTAAGTTTTTGAAAATTTTAGTTCGTATAGAAAATGAAAAGGATTCCCAAGTAGATAGAATTCGTAGTGATAGAGGAGGTGAATTTATAAATTCAGGTGTCATCGAATACTGTGACTATAATGGTTACAAACATGAATTTAGTGCCCCTAAGACACCTCAACAAAATAGAATTATCGAGTGTAATAATCACACTCTTCAAAAAATGGCCCATGTGATGATTCATGAGAAGAACTTGCCTAAATATTTATGGGTAGAATCCATTCGTACAGCTTGTCACATAATCAATCAAGTTTACCAAGGAAAAATAAAAAACAAACATCCTATGAACTTTGGTATGGGAAGAAACCTAACCTAAAATACTTTAGAACCGTTGGTAGAACTTGTTATGTATTCAAGGATAGAGAACATCTATATAAATTTGAAACTAGGGAAGATAAAGTTATTTTATTAGGATATTCTCCAAATAGTAGAGCCTATCGTGCCTACAATCTCCATACCAAGACCTTACTAGAATCTATTAATGTGGTTGTAAGTGACACTAATATAGAGAGTAAGATCAAAGTACCGACTATAGTGGATGAATCCAAAAATATTTTAACTTATGATTCTCCAGAGATAGATGAGTCCTTACCAACTGAGACCCCCAAAGTGCCTAACTAGGTTTCCAAAGATCATCCTTTAGATAGTGTAGTTGATAACCCGACTGAGCCAGTTTGTACAAGATCCCAACTATATGATTTGTTTCTTTTATAGAACCAATGAATGTTAATGAAGCACTGAATGACCCATTATGGATAAGTGTTATGTAGGAGGAACTTCTTTAATTTATCATTCATGACGTATGGTATCTTGTACCCCGGCCTGAAAATAAAAGGGTTATTGGCACACGCTGGCTTTTTAAAAATAAAATAGATGAATTTGGGATGATTATTTGGAATTAAGCTAGATTAGTTGACCAGGGATACTCTCAGATAGAAGGAATAGATTTAGTCTAAACTTTTGCACCTGTCACTCGCCTTGATTTTGTTCGCTTACTCTTTGTAATAGTTTGTTATTTGGATTTCAGACTTTATCAATTGGATGTTAAATATGCTTTCCTTAATGGCATCATAACTGAAGAGACCTACGTAGAACAACCTAAAGGGTTCATTGACTCGCAATATCTAAAGCACGTCTGTCGGCTTAAGAAAGCTCTTTATTGACTAAAATAAGCTCCTAGAGCTTGGTAGTCTATCTACCTTCCTTCGAAATAACAGTTTTAAACGAGGAGGGAATGATCAAACTCTTTTTGTCAAACACTTTGACAGAAATATTACCATAGCCCAAGTATACGTAGACGATATCATTTTTGGATCTACCTCCCCAACAGATGTCAAAACATTTTCTGACATTATGCATAAAGAATTCCATATGTCACTTATGGGGGAGTTACTATTCTTCTTAGGTCTTCAAGTTAAGAAAAATTCAGATGGTTTATTTGTATCGCAATCCAAATACACTTTAGAGATTGTCAAAAAGTTCAGTTTAGAAATAACCAAAGATTCTAGGACTCCCATGAGTACTTCGGTTAAACTATCAAAAGATGAGAATGAGAAATCCATAGACTTAACCTTATACCGTAGTATGAGAGGAAGTCTTTTATACCTTACTGCCTCCCATCCTAATATTATGTAATATGTTTGTGTATGCGCCCACTATCAAAATAATCCTAAAGAGATTCATTTACTTTGCGTTAAAAGGATTATAAAATATGTTAAAGGAACTCTCAACTTAAGACTTTGGTACACAAATGACACATGTATCATGATAATTAGTTACACCGATGCTGATTGGGTTGGGTGTTCTGACGACAGTAAAAGTACATCAGGAGCATGTTATTACATGGGTAATAATTGGGTAAAGTGAAATATTAAGAAATAAAATTACACTTCTTTATCCACAGTTAAATCTGATTATATCACCGCAGGCAGTTGTTGTGCTCAATTACTTTGGCTAAAACAAATGTTAAGAGATTATGGTATCATTGAAGAACAATTACATCTCAATTGTGACAACCAAAGCGCAATTTATATTTCCAAAAATCTTGTTCAACACTCTCATACTAAACACATTAAAATTTGGCATCATTTTATATGCGAGTTAGTCGAATCAAAGGAATTGGAGATTAATTACCTACCCACTGAATTGCAATTAGCTGATTTATTCACTAAACCCTTGTAAAATATACGGTTTGAATCCTTATGTAAATCAATTGGGATGGTTATGGAAGAATTGTAATGTATCTGTGATATCTCTGCTTTGATATTTCTCTCTCCTATCTGTGTGTAGACCCTTTATCCATTTGAGACAAAATGGGGCAAAAGCTTTGAGTCCACTTGGACATTATTTTGATTACTTCAACTAAAAAGCTTGATCTTAGTTATCTTATTTTGAGGAGATCAGTATCTCTTGTTATCAGAATGTTATTAGGGTATTGGTTTGATATTTAGTTGCGTAATGTAATTTTCTTTTCTAGGATATGGGGTTGTTAGAATTTTGTATAGGAATGGGATTTTCTTATTTCTTTTATATCCCTACAATGCCTTGACGACTCAAAGGAGATTTTGTCTCATATTTCCAAAGGGGGATATTTAAGCACCCTATATCTTTGACTCACATGAGTCTTCATTATATAAGCGCTTGTCTAGTTTGGAAATAGTGACAAAATTGAGCCATATCCTTGTCTACCAAAGAGCCTCAGACACTACATATCAAATTCCTCTAAAAGCCTTAAAGGTAAAATACCAACACTGCACCTAGGATTGCATTCATTTATTGCATTTTTTATAATTTAGGGGTGTGTGTTAAGTCCCATAAAAATGATTTTTTTAATAATTTTGGGATATGGTGAATATTTTTTAGGAATTTATAAAACATTTTTTATCATGTAAAAGTTGGTTTTAATAATTTTGTTGGTATATTTATAGTTACCCTTTTCTCCTAAAAGCTTTCTTGGGTAGGATCCAAAAGAGGCAGAGAATTCTGTGGTGGAAAATAATATTCTTTAGAAATCTAAAACACACATTTTCCACTTCATCATGGCCTTACACGTGTTGCTTAGATATCTCTTGGATCTGTGTTTCTTTACTCTCACATATCTGAGATTGATTGAGAACCCTGGGATCTATATTTTATATGGTCTGCATGTTATCTTTCATAGTCCTTTTAACAACTGAGTTAACCAATCAAAATGGTTTTAACAGCAGTTCATCTTCAGCCGTAAGACTTACATTGATCATTTGTAATTAATCTTGACCATTTATTTGCCCAGACCTTCCAGAATCTTCCATGCTCTAGTAGAGGCCATGTGTGAGACGTTTACAATCTTTGGATGACTTTACCTCAGAGAGAGAGAGAGAGAGAGAGAGAGAGAGAGAGAGAGAGAGAAGATAGAGAGATAGTACGAAACCCTAAACCAAACTCTTGATTTTTCCCAGAAAAATAACATGTGAGTTTGAGTGTGTTCTTTAGTTGAGAAGATTCATCATCAATTGTCTTTAATCTCTCGTCCAACATTCACGAAGTTTTGATTTCATTTTCTTTTCATAGAAAGTGCAGATCTAAATTGTTTGTGATACAAACACGTTTAATAATCTTAGGTTGATTATTTTTTCAAGAAATCCATATTTGTTGGTTGTTTTACTCTTATTTGATTATTTTTCAAAATCAGAACCAACAAACTTCTATCTATTTTCATTTTATGACAAAAATTAGACTTAGATATAATTAAGATCTTGAATGGGGTTTTACACTTTCATGAAATATTTCACATTTTGTGAAATAGTTTTGTAAATAAAATAAAAAAAGTGTTTAGCACCTTGGCTGCTTTTAATAGTAAGGTTCCCTCAAAGATCTGTGGATAGAAATAGAGATCAGTAGTCTGAGACTGTAGGTGGCTTGAAGGTAAGCTTGAGATTAGAGATAATACCCCCATTAACAACAGTGTTTGGGATTAAGGCAGCGATGCAGCTCAATAAGGTAGTGATGTAGCCCAAAGAGATGCAACTTAGCAAGGTAGCTCAAGCGAGGTAGTTCAGCGTGGCAGCTCAGAGGGATCTTCCAGCGAAGAAGATGACCGAGAGAGCTCACCCTTAATTCTATTTTTTTACTTGGCCTTGTTGTATCTCTTTTGTTTATATTGACGACGAGCTATAACGATTGTAATAATGTAACAATTATACGCATTCAGTGTGAGGTCGAACGGTACTCGTGAGAGACCGGGCTTGGTAGGGCCTGGGAGAGCTTTCATGCTCTATCGAACGACCTAGCCATGCAAACTTCTAAGGGACTTGGTTTGGAGGATTGAGAAGTGAGGCACCGTTAGGGCTTGTCCTAACCATCTTGTATACACCTGGTAAAACACCAAAAGTCCTTGATCGTGGAACCTCGAGCGGAGCAGCCTTGAGTTCCATCGGGCATTGAGTTATGAACCAAATAACCCTCTACATAACGTCACATATACTTTATGTGATGTCACTAGCCAGCTAGGCAATGTCAAATCTTCACTTGAATAAACCACTGTGGTATTAGGGGTTGTCAGACAGTTGGTGAGCCACCTCTGTGACGACATCCCCCTGGCACACAATGGTTAGGAAAAAGGCATGTCTTGGCATTTAATGTTTATAACATGGAGCTAACTAGTACATCAAGAATTTAATGTTTGTGACATAAAGTATGAGGGATGTCTTTCACAGTTATTAATGACTGAGTTACCTCGGGAGTGGTGTGGAGGTTATTTAAGGGCCCCAGCTACCTCTGAGGAAAGGAATGTTCTATAAAGTGAATAAAAGGTTTTATAAAGTGAATAAAAGGTTTTACCCGAAAGGGGTTTTTCCCTGAAATTTTTCATTTGTTGAATGCTTGGTTTGATTTATGTTTTGAATCACATAGTTTCATGTTCTAGGGCTAAATGATTAAAATTTGGTGTGGATCGCCATCTGAATTTAATAAGTTAACGCCATTGGAATATTACGCACTCTCACAATTGCAGATAAATACATAACAACAGAATCATCATTATACGCCCGAGAACATATGCCACAATAAGGGCTTAGGAAGTTCAATCCTCACGAAGAATGAGTGATCATGGAACCTAATGAGTTTGAGGATGAATTTCCTTTCGGTAACCCTAAAGTGGCGAGCCTCATAAATCTTCAATACGAGTAAGAAACTCGTTATGTCTTTAAATCAAGATGAAGTTGAATTTGTAAAGAGTACATAACTACGTATAACCTACTTTTATCTAATGACCTATATTCTCTATATTACCCTCTACATTATACAATTTCATGAACACATTTATGAAGTATGAGCGTGAAATTTCCTTTTAGGGCATGGGTATCAAATTGGTAATTGCCACCTATTTTGTTGCGGTTATTTATGTATGTGTTGTAAAACATGGCCTAATACAAATCCATTAATAAATAAAACATTTAAGGAGAGGTGATGTCTCTTCAAGGCTTGAATTCCTAGCCATAGGTCCCGATTTCTATGACAAAGAATTTTAAAAAATTATGCATCAATGGTTTTGATTTTGCCTCATAACCGTGCGGAAAAAAAACTATTGACGCAAAATGGAGGGATATCAATTTCTACCTTGACTCATTATGTAACTAGATAAAGCGATAAAGATTCAATGGAGGGATATCAATTTCTACTTTAACGAATTTAAATAAAGCGTGTCCAAATGATCATTTTCCTTTACCACGAATTGATCATCTTGTTGATGCCACTTCAGGATATGAACTGCTCAGTTTCATGGATGGATACTCTGGTTATAACCAGATTAAGATGAAGTTTGAAGACATGGAAAGCACTTCTTTCATTACTCCCCCAGGAACTTATTTTTATAATGTTATGCCATTTGGTTTAAAAAATGCAGGTGCTACTTACCAGAGATTGGAGAACAATGTTTTTTAGGATCAAATAGGCAAAAATATGGAAGTTTATGTGGATGATATGCTGACGAAGAGAAAGAAAGCAACTGATTATATTATCAATCTCAACTAAACTTTTGACTAGCTCGAAAAGCAGCAGATGAGATTAAACACGACCAAGTGCGTGTTCGGAGTAGAGGAAGGAATGTTCCTCGTGTATATAGTAAATCAAGGGGGAATTGAGGCAAACCCAAATAAGATCAAGGCACTAATTGGAATGCAGTCCCCTACTTGTAAGAAGGAGGTACAAAGGCTAACAGGGCGAGTAGCAATTCTGAACAAATTTGTGGCCTGAGCTACAGATAGGTGCCTGCCATTCTTCAAAGTGCTCAGAAAGTGTTTCGAATGGAACAAAGAGTGTGAAAAGGCTTTTCTGGAATTGAAAAAGTACTTAGGATCACCCCCATTTCTCTCCCAACCAATTTTGTGAGAAAAATTATACTTACACTTGGCGGTCTCTGAGTCAGTTGTAAGTTCTGCCTTGAGCTGAGAAGAAAATAATGTTAAAAAATAAGTCTATTACACGAGCAAGGCCATCCGAGGAGCAAAAATCAGATATCCATTCCTGGAGAAGTTAGCGTTGGTATTGATTGAGGGTTCTAGACGAATGAATCCCTATTTCCAAGCCCATATAATTGTGGTGTACACTTATATGCCTCTTAGGCAAGCCTTGCATAAACTGGTGAAGTCTGGAAGATTAATATACTAGGAAATAGAAATGGGGGAGTATAATATTATGTATGAACCAAGGTATTCATTAAAAAACCAAGACATGGCAGATTTCATTACTTAATTCACTTATCCTAAGGTTCCTGAGCAAGAAGGAGTACAGGCAGAACAAGACATAGGAAGAGATAGTCCAACTAAGGTTTTCATCGACCAACCTTCAGAGCAATCCTCATCAGAAGAAAAGTTAAAATAGATCACTGTCGACCTGCAGGATTCCTCTTCTAGAGCTCAAGAGATTCCAGATAAGTATGAGGAAGCGAGGAGAAAAATATTCCATCATGGGAGTCTGACAGACAAAGAGTTTGATGATAATCTCCCGATATGGAACTTATACATTGATGGATCATCTTGTGCAACTGGCAGTGGAGCAGGTATAATACTTAAAACTCCTAATGGGATATATATTGAATATGCACCATGATTCCAGCTCCAGGCCTCAAATAATGAAGCAGAGTATGAAGCTCTCATTGTGGGTTTGAGTTTTGCCCAATCATTGAATGTTGAGCAAGTTGTGACACACAGTGATTCTTAATTAGTAGTGAACCAAATATTAAACTTATATGGAGCTAAAGGAGAGATGATGACTAAATACCTATCTAAATCATTGAATGTGATAGCCAAATTATCGGCTCGCTTCAACAATAAGAATTGAGCTTTGAAGAACTATTCTCATCGAGATTCTAGCAAACAGGAGTATAGATGAAGATCTGAAGATTAATTTTATCACAGTAGATATGGGGCCATCTTGGATGGATCCCCTTAGATTGTATGTTAAAGAAGGAACTTTGATAGCAGAAACAATTGAGGCTAAAAATCTAAAGTAAAAAGTACAAAGGAGTGTTATACATGAGAGGATTGACAACTAGTTTTCAACGCTGTGTTCATCCAACAGAGGTTCAAGACCTGATCCAGGAAGTGCATAAAGATTCTTGTAGAGCTCACCAGGCAGGACACTACTGCAGCGGATTAGTACACAGGGATACTATTAGCCCACTATACGTGAGAATTGTGACAAGTGCCAAAGATATTCCAACATTCGTAAGACTCCATAGGCTGCTATCACTCCAATAACTTCACTTTGGTCGTTTGCAATTTGGAGAATAGATTTGGTCAGCCCATTGCCGACCACCCAAGGAAGATTCAGGTACTTAGTCGTTATTATGGACTAGTTTACAAAATGGGTGGAAGCAGAACCCTGGCTGGACATGTCGTATGAGAAGATATACCAATTCGTTTGGAAGAATATCATTTGCAGATATGGGTTGCCTTATGCCTTCATTACCGACCACGACACACAGTTCGACAATGAAGAATTTTTCGCTTATTATGCTCAGTATAGTATCCAAAAGTTGCATTCTGCTCCAGGTTATCCTCAGAGTAATGGACAAACTGAAGTTACAAATAGAACTCTTCTTAATGGTTTGAAAAGAAGACTTGATTATGCCAAGGGAAACTAGATTAATGAGTTGCACTCTGTTCTGTGGCCATACCAAACAACTCCAAGGATTGCAATTGGAGAATCTCCATACATGATGGCATTTGGGACTGAGGTAGTAATACCTATTAAATTAGGACTCCCATCCCATAGATTATTTAACTTCAACTCTCTTGTAAGTGATTTAATGAGAAGATTGGATTTGAATATGCTGGAGGAGGTACGTGAGGACGCTGCTTTAAGAAATGCAGCGTACCAACAGAGAACATCACGTTTCTATAACAAAAAATGAAGCCGACCAACTTGTAGGAAGGAGATTATGTGCTGAAAAAGGTAATCCAGAAGAACAACAAACTTTAGGCTAATTAGCATGGGCCATATCGCATTTCAGTAGTTATCTGACCTGGAACTTACAGAATTGAGACATTGGAGGGAGAAGAGTTCAAGAATCCATAGCATAACGAGCATTTTAGGAAGTATTACCAGTGATGTAACAAAATACATTGTACTCGTGTCATTTTAATATTAATAAAAAATTATGATTTCCCCCATTTCTTTTTACAATTTTTGGGAGTATTAGTGTTATGCACTACTAGATACTTGATCGGTGATAGTTGAAAATTGTTGCTCGAAAAAACTTCAAAAGTGGCTCGGACAACAATCATACCGTTAATCGGTGCCCAAAATAGGTCCTTCGTAATAACAACCACATAGTTGATTACTGATGTTCGAATGTTTCTCCGCATAAGTAAAACCTGATCGGCAGTAGATAAAACCCTAAGTAAAGCAGGATTCTAAGTCCTCAAGAACCTTGGTCACTGAAGACAAAGATAAAACAAGATTTTATCCCACTGAAGTTAAGAATAAAATGAGATTTTATCCAACTGGGCAAAGTAAAGGAATAAAATTATGAATATTCCTAAAAAGGAATGTAGACACATATTCCACATACGTCTAGTCGCCACTCCTAACTAATGCAAAACCTAAACATTTAGGTGTATTAGTAGAACCTATGGAAATACATGGGTAACTAGTACTACACTTGGATTTTAATCTAGGTGTACTAGTAGAACCACTGTTCTAAAAGGCACGCCTAGGCTTGAGGCTTGGGCTAAACGCCCCGCCTTAAGCTTTTTACGCCTTATTCTTGGTAAAAGGCTTAAGGCACACTTTTTAAAAATAAAAACGCTTTAGTAAAACGATATTGCCTTTTAAAGAACTTTTTTTTAAATCGGACCAATGTCTCATTCAAAATAATTAAAAGACAAATGGTATCCCAAACCTCTCTGCCTCTCGTCCAAAAAAATGTGCGCTTTTTCTTTCTTTTTCTTTTTTTCGTAGTATTTAAAAAAAATGGTACTTTTGTTTGCATATATTCAGACATATTTTAAGGTATATACCATTTTAATATTTTTAATAGCCTTGTTATATTTAAAAATGTTATAATATATTTAAAAAGTCATAAACGCCTTTTCACGCCTTTTTATGCCTAAGGCCTATCTAAGCTTATAAGACTTAAGGCTTGACCTCCACGCCTCGATCACGCCCTACATTTTTTAGAACCTTAAGTAGAACCTATGAGCTCATTATTAATTGACGCTAAACTTAGGTAAGAGATTAAGTGTGTTAATAGAACCAATGAAAAAGAAGAAGTCATTCGCATTCAGAGATTAACAAGATAAGTTAATCAAATACTTCATTCATTCAAATAATCATTACATGATATTGCTCACAACTGAATTATATGAATAAAATTTATTCTAAGGGACGTTTCCCCTCAGCCTTAGAAGACCTTGATATTAGTTCCATGTCTGCTGGAGGATCATCTAATGTATAAGGGGAGTTGATAAAATTGAAGTCTTAAAGTATTCTTCAATTAGTGCTGCTCGGTCTATCTAGCAGATGAGGAGGACGAACAATCTCAAGTTCATCATGAAGACCATATTCCCCTAAATATTTTAAAATCAAGCACTAGGGAATTGTGTTTACTGGAATCCAATTAAAATTCATTTTGAAAGGAGGATCTTCATAGTTCAACAAGCTAGTATCATACCCATTCCAAAGAGTACTGTTCGGATCCACCTTCATCACTGTCAAGCAGTTGTTCCAGCCCCATCTCTAGCCTTCATTATGAGCTTGCTTGATCAGTCATCAAAATGACCAAGGGCTTCATTTTATCCCTCGATCCGAATCTCCCTGGGCTATTTATGAAATTGGAAAGTTAGCCTCTCAACCTGGTGATGCAATTTTTTCAGTACTCCATCTTTAACTTACAAATGGGAAAACTGAGTAGAAAGTTGCTCGACTTGAGTCTGCATTTTCTTAGACATATCAGTAATGGCCAAATTCTTTGCTTTCAATTGTGCATCCTGATTAGTAAGTGTTTAATTAGTTGTAGCCTCATCTATAGTAGCTCGTCCAGGTTAAACTTTTGCTTGGGAAGAAGAAGCAAGCTTAGTATTCTTTAGTGCTTCCAATTTTTCCCTTAGTCTGGCATTTTAGTCTCCAAAAAGGAAACCCCATCATCAGCAGCAATAGCAGTAGTAGAAGAAGCCTTCAATGAGTTCAATTCATCCCTAAAAATGATATTTTCTTCTTCCAACAACTTGGCGATGGCTCTAGTTTGCGATTAAGCAGAAATTCCTCCCTCCCAAAGAAATATGCATGTTTCTCCAACTTCTACTCAAGACCCCAACCTTCATTTAGGGCTTTGTACTTCTATTCATAATTTCCAAGTAAAAGATATGTAGTCTCCTTGTTATATTCTTGAAGATTTTCTATCATTTCAAAGTATGCAATATTATTGGTCACTGCCCGATCAAGAAGACACTTCAGGCAAAGATAAGCTTCTTTAGCTTGATCTGAGACATCAGCCCCGAGAAAGTTGGAAAGGTCTTCCTTGGATAAATTCATATGACCAACCTTAAAGAGATCATTACATCTTTTGAGTAGCACGGAGTCAGTGGAGGAGAAGTGATCCAATTTATCCATAAACTATAAAGAGTAAGAAAAATCACCAATTAACAACAGAATACAGAATTTAAAATAGAGGAAGACAAGTGCGAAGAAATATTCATTTTCATTGATAGAAATAAAATTACAAGTACATTGATATGAAGCAAAAAGTAAAAAAAAAGTTGCTCGCCAAACAAGTCTACACCTTCTTTCTGTCAGAAGTGGCCCCAGTTTAGGAAGGGGCAGAGATAGGTGGAGGGACTTACTCAAAAGAAGGATGGAGTGAAGAACTAATTTTTGTTGCTTGTTATTGATCTAAAGACTCCAGGACAAGAGTAGAATCCTCTGATTATCCATCATCCTCAATCTCCTCATCCAAGTTGGGATGAGAACTAGGATCATGCCTGAGGAACAGCTCAGAGTCCTAGGGTGTGCCAACCTGAGTGCTGTTGACCAGCCATCCTTGAAGCATTCTTCTTCGCAAATTCAATCTGAGAAGATGCAACACTGATAACCTTATCCCAACCTCTGTTAAATGAAGACTCCTTGGCATTAAACCTCCTGGCCTTCTCAACAGCCAAATTTTTCTGCAGGTTGATAACCTTCCCCCGAGCAACTATAGCATCATTCTCAGCAGTCTTTATTTTGGTGTCCCACTTCTTCTGTTCATTTTCCAGTACTTGGTGGGATTCAAGCAAGGACTTGTTAATATCTTCAAATTCCTCCTCTACCTCATTCAAAGAATAACGAAGGACATCATCCTTTTCCAGTAGTAGGCTAAAATCAACCAAGAACTTCACAAAGAAAATCAGACTAAGTTAGTATAAGAAATGTAAACAATATGAATAAAAAAGGATAAGAAATATTAATTTTTACCAAAGTAAGGCTCTGAGCTGCCCTTTCAGAGATTTTAGAGCGGGGAATTACAGAAGCAGCACCCCTATGGTCTGGAAGAGTACCAGACTTTATTAATTGCCTAGCCAAACTAGGGATAATAACTATTGGAGAGCGAGTATCTGACACATCGACCAAGTCTCGTTGGTCGACACCAAAAGTAGTTCCTTCATCCAGCCTAGAAGAAAGACCCTTTTTTAAGTGCTTAAGATGGGACTCATCATTGGTCTTGGTTGGGGGCTTCTTCCCAGTCTCATCCTTATTGTTGTCCCCACCAGTAACAGATTTTATGGAGCTGGCAGTGGTAATATCTCCCATAATATTGGGTAACTCTCTTTTTACCATGGCAGTAGTAAGAAGTAAATCTGAGTCAATTGAAAATGAAGAGCATGTAGCAGCTTTACCACGGCCAAATACAGTAGCAGAAGAAGTGGATATTGGGTATTGATCATGCTCAATCACCAAGGAGGGAGCAACAGAAGTTGGGTGAGCAACAAAGGAAGTAATGGAGTTTTTATATGCCAACAGATATGATGCCAACCTAATGTGTTCCTCTCTAATATTCTGGTGAATACCCCAAAGAAACTTCAGCTCTGTAAGATTGATATCACTCTCCTTGGGGCACTTTCTCTTATGTTCAATTGCAATCAAGAGAAAACAAATACAGTTAGTGGTGTAACCAATGAAACTATTAAGAAAAGTTATACAATAGTGTTGCAACCTATCTCCTGGCCATATAGAGGCCATCTAGGCCCCTGGTATACTGCATCCCCTGCCATGGGTGCATATTGACAATTCTTGGCAATGACTCCATGATCAAAATGGTCTATGTTGGAGTCTAGGAGACTAACTACGAAAGCCCTATTTATAGCCCTAGTTTTTAAATAGTAATTGCTATCATTGGTGACCCATTTATGATAAAACATAATCTCTGGAATACCTATATTCACCCCATGGAGCTGATTCAATCTATAAACCCCATTTATAACTCTCCAAGTGTTAGGGGCTACTCTAACAGGTACCACGTCAAAATATTGACAAAACCCAAGATAAAAGGGATTTGGAGGAAAACTAAACCCACATTCAGCAATGAAAAGAGAAGGGAACCAATGGACCTTAGACAAAGAAAAAAGATCTAAAAGCGGATTAGGAAGCTTCAAATCCACCCACAAAGGAATATTCGATTCGTTCCTAAACTTGCCTAGAGAAACTACTGAATAAACCATAATTGAAGATGAAAAACATGAGAAATAGAAATGATTCTTACAAAGACATAAGGATCCATCAAGAACTGAAGGACAGAAAGAACGATCGCATAAAATGTTAAACCAAAATGTTTGAGGTAGAAGACAACCGAGATTTTACCGCCTATATAGATTGCCTCGAAAATCGACGAAAGTAATGATTAAAGGGAAACGACGATTGAAATTTTGGAGGCTAAGCTAAAAAAGACGTATTTACCCCAAAAATGATTCGCTACAAGTTTATATATTTACAAAAATGCCATCAACAAAGCCAATAATTTTACAAGTGTGGGAAGTCGGTAACTGATCAAGCATCAGAAATGTATCTCGTCTCGAGCTACTATCAGAACTAAATACTCCATACTTTCAAATAAGCATCAAGCATGAAACATTGGGGGCTTCTGTTGATACCAAAATTTACCCACCTATGTGGACCAATTAGAAATAGACATATGTCATCCACTGTGGCAATAATCCTACTCAGCAAGGAGTGATCTCCGACCAAGGCCTGGAATGCCGACCTACATTCTGAATGCTGACTAATAGTAGGAAGACCGATCAACATGGTTAAACAAAGCACCAACAGTCATATACATTATGAACAATATGTACTAACGTAAATGCTCAATTTATAAAGGCGTTACACCCTTTAACATTCCGACTCTTGACCCCCTAGTGGACTATAAATATATTGTAATCCCTGTAGCAAAGGGGACCTAAATACAATTTGACAGACAATGCAAGACAGTGGACATGGGCTATTCCTTTCAACATAAAAACTTTAGAAATCTTATTTGTCTCTTTTATTTACTTATTTATCTATGGTCAAATAATTAGATCTATTCTAGTTTTGTGCATCAACAACAACTATTTAAATTCACCTAATAAGACATAAATTAGGATTGAACACTTTTCTAAAGGGTCACTAATAAATTTTATCACTAAAATTTAGTTTAGGTGAAGTTAGCAAATACGCACATAAAAGGAGAGGAGTAGAAAGATACTTGCCTTGTAAATGTGTCTCAAAACTTCTATTCTAGTTGATCGCAAAAGTCCTTTAAGAAGATCTCTTGAAATTTGTATCTTAATCTTCTTGAGAAAATAAAAATAGAAGTTTGGAGGTTTGAAATTAAGAAATGGTAAGGTTAAACCGATGGATAATTAAGTCTACTTTCCCATTTTGTTGTTGTTGCAGGATGACAGAAAAAAATAAAGACAGGCACTCAACAGTTATCTAGCCGGCGAAATCTTTTACCAATAGCATGTGCCCAAACCGCAATCAATGAAGGAGAGGAATGGACCTCATTTCCAGCTCCTACCCTAAATTACCTAATCCTTTCTACCTTGATTTTTGCGTCGGATACATGCTAAGAGCATCCACAACGGTGGATGCTCTAGAATGGTAACTTTAGCAAATCAAAAGATCTAAAAGGCTTTAATATTTGGTAAGGTTAATAGTGGTGATCATTGAAAGTTTGTATCTTCAATTCCTACGGACTATACTTCTTCGTAGGAACCAAACAAACTTTTCTTACGAACAACATTTGTTCGTAAGAATTGTTACGAACAAATGTTGTTCGTAGGAACCTAAATATGTAATAAAAATTAATTATTTATGAGTTCTTACGAACTTCATTTGTTCGTAGGAATTTCTACGAACAAATGAAGTTCGTAAGAACCATTTACAAATTCAGTAGTCATTCAGCAAATTTACAAATCGTCTGCCTTTTCTCTTACAAAATTTGTTCCTTCCGCTACACCACTCCAAACCTTCAATTTGCAAAATTACCATTTGTCTTGGATTATAGCATCACCATTACGGATGCTCTAATAGGAACACTTAGTTTTAACCCCGTGGACAATACCTACACTCACAGCTAATGATTTAGTAACAGTGTCTCTCTTACAACCGGAATAAGGATGGGTTTTCTATTCCTTAAAACAAGCGGCACACAGCCCTACAACCACTTCCTTTAATCGAGTGCCGAGAGGAACAAACAGGCCTAAGGCCTAGGCCCATCAGGGAAGCTTGTCTTATATAAATTAATATACGAGTTTCCACAAAAAAAATTAAGGTATATTATTTTATACATTAACGATTAATTTAATTATTGTTTCAGGTCTTAATCATTAAAACATTATACTCAATCAATTGATAGTTAAACTACTTTCATGTAAATTTTAACAATAAATTATAACAGTCGCTTGGTTACTAATTAAACATTAATATTTATCCCCAATAACTTTGAAAATTTATTACATTAATTCCATTCAACATAACGACTCATAAATAATATTAATTCCTCAAAATGAAATCTGATTTTTATCGTAATTAAATAGTTTATTATTCATTAATAAATACTCTTGAATCACAGGGTATTATAGGTAGTTTACCCACCGCGAATGTATCTTGCACCCATTCCTCACCTGGTGCCATGCACTCGATGCACTCGAATTTTGTTCGCGGTGCTCCGTCGGTGGGGTAGGCAAATGGTACGAGTAAAATAACCCCTTTTCTCCCGCATCTTTCTTTCGATAATGGGAAATGAAGAACGGGATGTGGATGTTGTTTATGACTGCCTCATGGAAGGTGTTGGATTTACGAATGAGAGTTGCATAGAAATAATGCACATCCTCCTCGTAGACCCAGTCGCTCGTCGGAGTTAAAAAAGATGCACCACCCTCGACGGTGGAAGAAGGCGGTGACTTCATCGGGTAGCTCTTCCCAAATGACCCGTAGTTCAATGTGGATAGAACGGGAGGCCCAAAATACTCATGAAACCAATCACGTTCTTATTTGTAGCGGAATTCGTGGTCATCCCCCTCATGGAGGATGGTGGTGGGGTCGGAGGTGGCGGTGGGGAGCCATGGTGGAGTAAGAATTTAGATAATTGGGAGAAGTTTGGAGGGACGAATTTTCGTGGGGGAGGGAAAGGGGATTAAGGGGGAAGAATTGGAAAAAGGGTAATGAATTTGGAAATGGGGTGAATTAGTTGATCAAGTGCTTTGAACCGGTTGGAGCATGCAGGCAAATCGGTTGGCTTGCGATTCGGGTAAAGTCTCTGCGTTAGAAAACAAATTTTCCTTGTTTCTCATATTCTAAGTGTTCCAACCCTTCTAATCTCCTTTTATAATGTACCTCAATCCTACCTACAGATTCAAGACCCTCGAGATACTACACCTTAGCTCTTGAAATGCGTGTACACTCTCCCGTGCATGAAAACTCAATGTAGTGCTCAACCCTTTCCGAACTCGCAACCTCTACGGACTTTTAAAATACCTAAAAACTAACTCTACTCACTAGTATACAAAACCTATTCACCCCATACGCGTTGGGGGATCGACGACCTCTCTTTTAAGCTCACTTAATCTCGTAAACGGGGTTTGACAACTAAATTATGTCGGCTTCCTCAACACACACCTCGAGATATGGCTTTAGACATTGTCCATTCACCTTAAACGTATCTCGCCCTTAGGATCTTCTAATTCGACGGCTCCATGGGGAAACACCTCTCTCACAACAAATGGGCTCGTTTATCAAGAATGTAACTTGTCAGGAAACAAGTGTAAACGTGAGTTATATAAAAGCACTTTTTGATCCAAATGAAACTCCTTTCAACAGATAATTCGCTTATGTGTGAATCTTATTATTTCTTTGGATATTTTGTCCCTTTGATACGCATCGTTGCGTATTTCTTCCAACTCATTCAATTAAAGCATGCGTGCTTCACCATCTTGATCCAAGTTGCAATTCAACCTCTTGATCGCCCAATATGCCTTGTGCTCTAGCTCCACGGGGAGATGACAAGGCTTTCCATACACAAAGCGAAAAGGGGACATCCCGACGTGGTTCTTATATGCGATTCTATAATCCCATAGCTCATCGTTCAAACGAAGATACCAATCCTTCTAGTTAGGATTGCTGATCTTTTCTGGAATGTTTTTAATCTCACGATTTTCTAATTCAGCTTTCCCGTTCGTTTGGGTATGATAAGTCATCCCAACCTTGTGGACGATCCTATACTTTCTCATGAGTTTTTCAAATGACCTATTACAAAAATGTTTGTTATTATCACTAGTGATTTCCTTTGGAGCTCTGAAGTGAGAAAGTATGTGTTCTTCTAAAAACTTTATCACCACCTTGTTATCATTTGTCTTTATAGCTATGGCCTCAACCCATTTGGACACATAATCTACCGCGACAAGGATGTATAAGAAAGCAAATGAGGAAGGAAAGGGACCCATAAATTCGATGCCCCAATAATAGAATATCTCGATGATGATAATAGGGTTCAATGGCATTATATCTCGTCGTGTTATGGCTCCCATTCTTTGACATCTATCGCAAGTTTTTCAATAATCACTTGCATCCTGAAAAATTATGGGCCAATAGAGATCGCATTGAAGAATCTTAGTGACCATCTTATTTGTCAAAAAGTGAACTCCACAATCTTTCGTATGAAAAAACGGATGACACTAGGTATCTCGTCATCCGATACACATCTTCAGATGATTTTGTTCGCACAATACTTGAACAAATAGAGATCGTCATAAAAGAACATGCACGACCAAGTTAGGAATTTCTTTTTCACTTGTAGTGTCTAATGGGGGAATGGCCCCCATGACGAGGTAATTCATTATATCCGCAAATAAAAGGAGAGAAGAAGTGGCAAATAATTGCTCATTCAAAAAGTATTTGTCTAAGAGTATAGGATAACTTGGTACGTCGGACGAAAGCCAGGACAAATGGTCGACTACGACACTTTCAACTCCTTTCTTATCTTCTATGGAGAGATTAAACTCTTATAGGAGTAGGATCCACCTTATGAGGCGCCGTTATGAATCCTTTTTGGAAAGGTTGTATTTAAGATCTGCGTGGTTAGTGAAGCATGTAATTGGCGAACCAATGAGGTATGAGCGAAATTTTTCTAGGGCGAAGACTACGGCTAGCAATTATTTCTCCTGGTGGATTAATTGAGTTATGGTCCAGTCAATGTCTGGCTAGCATAGTAGATGACGTGAACCTTGTTATTTTTTCTTTGGCCCAAAACATCCCCTATAGCATAATCACTCGCATCACACATAAGCTCGAATGGAAGTGGCCAATTCGAAGCTTGCATAATGGGAGCGGACACGAGTATGCTTTTCAATTTGTCAAAATCACTTTGGTATGATTCATTCCACTCAAAGGGGGAATATTCCACAAGTAGGTTGCTCAAGGGCCTAGAGATGGCACTAAAGTCCTTAATAAACCATCGATAGAAACCTGCATGGCCCAAGAAAGAGTGTACATCCTTTAGTGACATAGGTGGGGAAAGATTGGCTATGACGTCTATTTTCTCCCCATCTACCTCAATACCTTTGGACAAAACTATGTGTCCAAGAAATATTCCTTCGATAACCATAAAGTCACACTTCTTCCAATTTAGTACCAAGTTCTTTTCCACACAATGGGCTAACATTTTTTTCTAAATTAGCGATGAAAAGGTCAAAAGAAGGGCCAAAGACACTAAAGTCATCCATAAAAACCTAAAGTCACATTTCGACTATATCGCTAAAAAGACTAAGCATGCACCTTTGAAAGGTCGCGGGTGTATTACATAATCCAAAAGGCATGCGTTTATACGCAAAAGTGCCAAAAGGATATGTTAACGTCGTCTTTTCTAAATCTAGCACACCTACCTTAATTGGTTGTACCCGAAATAACCATCGAGAAAGTAATAAAATGGGTGTCCCGCTACTCGCTCTAGCATTTGGTCGATAAACGGTAAGGGGAAATAATCTTTCCTAGTGTTGGCATTGAGCTTCTGACAGTCAATGGAAACGTGTCACTCGATGGTGGTACTTTGTGGAATAAGATCTCCCTTTGCATTTTCGACCACAATCATTCCCCCTTTAGGAGGAAGAACCAACCATTGAGGGAAAGGTGTAGGAGTGGGCGATTTCACTATAACTTCGGGCCTACTAGTGTCATCGGCGTCACTCTCATTCAAGGGGGAATCTTCAGCCTCTGTCGTGACGGGAGAAACCCCCTTATCTTTAAGCGTGTTGTGTGGGGGAGGTGATAAATCAACGACTCTCCCACTATGTAAAGTGGTCACGGCTTAACTATCATCGTAAGTAGAGCTAACACTAATTCTTTGGCCTTGTGGTGGAAATTTTCCCTTCTCTTAGACAATTAATGTTGATTGAAACTTAGAGACCGACGCTTTTAATTCAACAAATTGTTGGACATTTTGAGCATCAATCACCGGCTGGGATTACATAAATTGGTGCAAGGTGTCCTCGAGATTTCTATGCGATGGGGTGATATAAGGCGCTGGAGGTGGTACTTGCATAGGGGTGCATGTTGGAAAGGTGTAAACGGTGGGGAGACATGTGAATTAGGATTCATCACTGCGTGTGGTTGCCCATAATTTAAACCGTAATGGTTCCGTCATGAAGGATTATAGGAATTCCCGTTAGGGGCGTTAAAATTACCCTTATAGGCTCCTACCGCTTCCACTTTCTCTTGAAGCATCACTTTGTAGACGGGTATTATTAGGCATTCCTTTTTTGGATGTCCCACATCACAAATCATACACACCTCCTCTATCGATGCTCGACCTCATTTTGACTACGTCTTCCAACCTCTTGGCAAGTTAGTTAATTTAAAGCTTGAACTCAGCTTCTTTTTCCAAATGGTAGAGTCCAGATGGAGAAGGAGCTATAGACGTTTATCAATCTTGAGTTTGGGTATTTAGATCGGATGTGTATCATGGTTGAGTAGTCTCGATGACATACTTAAGGTGAGCCTCGGCATCGTCTGCGTCAAACCCTCGGAATTCCCCGAAGCTCATGGTTTTAACGAGTTGTTTGGAACTTAAACTTATCGCTTAATGGAAAAAGGAGATGAGTCTCCATTTCTCAAAATCGTGATGTAGGCACATATTAAGTAACTCATTGAAACGCTCCCAACATTTATCTAAAGGTTCATTCTCTTGTTGTTTAAATGTTTCAATTTGAGAAATTATGGAATTTGTTCGATGTTAGGGAAAGAATTTCAGGGGAAACTTAGCTTGCATATTTCTCCACTTTCCAATTGAGTTCGGTGTCAAAGACCATAGCCAAGTCTTATCGTTATCCTTCAAGGAGAAGGGAAAACGTTTGAGGCGAATGATGTCTTGGGTGAACGATTAATCCCTAAAAGTTTCACATGCCTCTTCGAACTCGCGGATGAGGAGGTGTGGTTTTTCTGACTCCAGACCATGGAAAGTGGGAAGAATATGAATCATCCCAATGCGAAAATGGAATTGCCCCACATTATACAAGAATATAATGCATCCGAAAGTGACGGTTCACTCGGGATATAAGTTCTCTCTTATGGGGCGATACGGCATCTCACCCTCACTAGTACCATAACTACCATTGTATGACATTGGGCTTTATCTTACTGACTCGATATCCTCACTCAACGCCCTAAATGTGTGACTCAAAGTGTGAATCATGATGGAGTTAGGTGGTGTAGGAGGTGAAACCCAAAATTGTGGAACGCGAGGGGTGTGGGGGCTATCGGGATTGTACTCTACTATAAGATTTTCGTGAATTCTGGTAGGAGTGGACTGAGGATTTGGTTGAGGATTTTGCATGTAAGGATTTAAGAAATTCTATTTTTTTCTAAATTTTTTTGGATTTTGATTTTATGAGTTTTTTGGCTTTTTAAAAATTAGAGTCAAGTTTTGGATTAATACGGCCTAACCTAAATGTCTACTTAATCCCCAAAAATAATTCCAAAAACTTGACACGACTAAAAAAGTGTGTCTGTGATGCGTATGGTTACGGCTCAGGTGCAAGTCGATCGCTCAAGTAATAATTCAGTAAACCAGGTGTCGAACTCAGGGAATATGATGCAAAACGTGACGACGAGTAGGAAAGACGATTAACCCTACGGTTGACACGGAGAAGTAAGGAAAAGATGATTATTTTTAACTTTCCTATCAACTAATGCAATCTAATTAAACTAGTAAATGAACTATGTATGCAAGAATAACTATTTGAGATTTAAATCAATGTGGAAAATAGTGTTAGGGTACACTCCACCTAACCGTCGGTGATTACGTAGAACATAAAAACTTCAAAAACCTAATCCCCAATCTGAATGAACATAAAATATCCTCTAATCATTTGACGTATGCATATTTCACTCTTCATAATATCAAATTAAAAATTGTGTTTGATAAGAATGACAAATTACTGGAACTCGTATTACATCCCTAAACATTCAGGTTACCTAAGGCAAACGGAACCAAAAGACCTATAGTAATGAAATTTTATTCGCTTTTAAATCCATTCGTAACAACTAGGTTGGGTTCATGTATCCCAACCCGCTAATAGCTTAGTCGGACATGGTTACATGGGTAATAAATGAAATTCTAACGTCGTGTGTGAGGGAAATCATGATGGAACTATACCTAAACATCCAAGAAGCAATTAAAATCCTAAAAATTAATTAAAACATCCAAAGAAGAAAAAAATTCAATAATAGGCTTGAAAAGATAAACTAGATGTATTAGATCTTGAAAATCGATTAAAACTAGGTTTAATGTCAAACTAAAACCTTACAAGGTCATTTTGCAACAGTCCTAACTTCATACAACTTCTAATAAAAATCAGCAACAAAAAGGAATTTCGCACATCAGGTGGGTCGAACCGGTTCGAGTGCATAGCGAACCGGTTGGGACTCGAACCGGTTTGGGGTTTGTTCATGGAAAAGTGTTTGCATCTGCTTGCTTCTTCTTCTTTTGGTTTGGATTTCCTTCTCAACTTTGAATGCTCTTAACTTCTTCATTGTAGCTCGGGATTGAATGCCATTTATTTAAACGTTCTTGTGATTTCGTACTCTTTAACTTTCACAAAATTACCAAAATGCCCTTTGATCTCCTTCCTTTGGTTTCTTTCACTGTTTCGATTTCTCCCTCGTATGAACATGCAAGAAATACTAGTAAAACACATGAGAGATACATAAAACACAAAATACTCGCTAAGTAGGGTTAGTAGCATAAATATGAAGTAAATCCAAGCTAATTACGATGCACGGGATTATAAAAGGACCGAAATTAATGGGGTAAATGTGAAACATTTACGCCTTATCAACACCCTAGATTCAGATTACGGTTAGACCCCAACCTTATTCATCTTACAAACTACGTGGACTGAGACGCTATTTTTGCCTGCGTAGGCATCCCGGTGTCATTTTGGGATTCAAATCTTTCTTACCATTTAGAACATTTTGAAGTCTTGTTTGCATGCCTAATTGGAGAAGGAACACTTTGAACATGTTGAAGATATTTAATGGAAGGAAAAAATCATTGTGTATTGTATTTCAATGTGTTGGGTGCATATCCATAATGTGCATTGGGTTTTGATGAAGATATTGCAATATTATTATCACAAGTATGCGTTGTATTATTATTTGTGTTGGCCTAATAGTTAGTTAATTTGTATTGTGTTATTGTTTTTGATTTACGGATGGCGTGGTGGCTTAATTTTTATTTCTGTAAATGTATACAGATTTGAAAAATGTGCTGTTTTTTTTGGGATGCAAAAAATTAGTTTTATTTTTTTAATTTGTTTGATATGGTCGCGCTTTTGGATCATGATCAAAGCTATCACCATTTTTTTTTAAATATTGTATGGTCATGGTTCAGAACTGTGACAATATATTATCTTTTATAAAATGGTCACAACTACCCAGAATAAATTCCCCTTTTGTGATCACGATTTGGAACCGTGACCACTAAAACACCATGACAATTGGGTTACAGACCAGGTCACAATTTTGAACCATGACTATTACGTCACAGTCCCACATCATAACTAGTCACACAATGTTGATGCCACGTATTCGACTGTGATCACCAATATAGTCACCTTTAAAATGGTCATGGTTCAGATTCATAACCCATAAGCCTTGGTCACGGTCCAAAATCTTGACCATGTCCGCTATATGGTGTAATGAATTCACTAGATCTATTTGAGATATAAGTGATGTGTGCGATCCAAATTTTGCAATTGAATAGAAATCAATCGCAAATACTCATAAGATAAATTTTATGAGGAAAAATCCTCCACCTAGGGGAAAACAACCTTGACGCACTCCAATTTTCATTTGTAATTGAAAAGATGTTTTCAATAAGGTAAGAATATAAATCTCATGAAATATCTCTTGTGGAGTTGCCAATTGACCTTGCAATTTTCCCCCGTAGAAGATAAAACTCCATAATGATCTTCACGATGTAATGTGGAACTCTAATAACCTCAATGGAATCAACGCCGCACTTCAACTTCTCCAATGAATCAAAGTGCTTCCTCTTTTATATCTAGGAGTATGAGATCATAGAAATTCAAATTAAATTGTTGAATTTTAATAGGATAATGATGATCAGATCAAAATCACTCTTTATTCATTCATAAAGCACTAAGATTGGGACATAGATCTAAGTTTGAAATAGTTTTGAGGAACAAGGGAATTTTTAATAGCAGAGTAGCAAAAAGATTTCTTTGAAAAAACATTTTGAGAGGTTTTTCAATTTATAAAATTCACATAATATGACATGGGAGGGAAAATAACCTATTTATAGAAAATTTTCAAAATTCAGCTTCGTTATGCACAATGTTAAACTTTTTACGTGTGCATAAAGTCAGGCAGAAGGACTTCGATCCAACACCGTGTTCATGGGACCAAATTATGGTCGTGAGAACGTGGTCGTGTGCATGGGCACAATACAAATCCATGTGAAAGATTAAAGGCAAACATATTTAAAAAGCCTTTAACTTTTCCAAAATAGAATGCTCAACACCCAAAAATACTTTCTCAAACTTCTGACTCATTTTAACATTTTCCCATCAAAACTTTAAAAGCAATTCGCACATTTTGAACACATCGTTCACGTATGTGTTAGACATAGACAATTCTCATTAGCTACATAATGGATATAGTCTTCAATTCAAGTATGCGTAGCAATAAAAATCTTTTAGTAAGTTGTTTACATGATCTTTAATCTTCAAAGGACCGTCTAAGACAACGAATGCAACACACTCAATCATACCATGTCTATATGACTTTATTGACTCAAAGATTCAAATGTTTGTCACAGTAAGTATCCAACTGAAATCTATTACAAAATTACATTTTTAATCTCCCCTTTTGGCTATTCCATGGCAGAACCCCCACAACCCAAATTGAACATGATTACCCTTACCAAACTCACACCTCATTAGACAAATAATGAGACTAGTAGAAAGTAATGCACAAAACCATTGAATTGACCGATGACATATAAATAGTCAAGTCTGAATAATGGGTCGGAGTCAGAATAATCATAGCTAAGCTTGAAATCACACGAAATAACAAAGAGAATTATGCAATCAATAGCATACACAAAGAGAAACTCCCACTGCTTGGGAATCATTTAAAAATGTCAATGTGATATAAATGAAATAAAGCATTTGAACATGAAGTAAAACGCGTGAGAATGTGACATATGAAGAAACATCACGTAATATCAAAGATAACATAATATAATAAAGTACCTACTTTGCATATCCCAAAATCAATCAATAATTCCCCCTATTAGTCAAATCCCCTATAATAGATATTTATCCACTTTTTCTGAAGAAAAAAATGAGAAGAAAATAATACCCCCACTTTTGACAAAAATTCCCCTTCTTGACACATAAAAAAACAAGGGATAAAATTATCTCCCCTTTATTGACATGGTAAAGTCAAAGAAAATAACCTATCACAGATAACATGTATATCATGACAATAAGCAAAGTCATAATCGCAACGAGAAACTAGCAAAGAAAAATCTAGTAAAGCATGTGAACTATCATAGCTATATCATGAGAATATGGAATGATCATATACATGTGCATCATAATATGAATCTCAAAAGTAACAATTAGAAGACGAATGATATCTATCGATAAGCATAGAAGCAAGATATGTGATATACAATCATTCTAACTAGAAACATGAGATAATGTAACAAGCATGAATAAAACAATATGTATAACATGGATATATCAATATAAGCAAAAGAAATATGGATAATGGAAAATAACCCATAAACAAACTCATAGAATCCATATAATTACCAATATATCCATACAACTACCAAAAGAGTATCAAATTACCAACAAGAAAGGTAAAAATATTCGTATACAAATCAAAAGTGTCTATGTATTGTAGGTGGTACTATCAAATGAATGAAAATAGAGAAAAATAGTATCTCTAATCACTGTCGGACGTATCATCATACTCCGCAGCTCCATCGTCATTAGTCTCATCCCCATCAGCGTCATTATCCCCCTCATCCTCATTATCAACATCCATGGGTGGAACTCGAGCATGTAGAGGTGGTGGAATATCAAGAGGTGGTAAGACAACATCAGTAAAATAAGGCATAAGCTGAGATCGACTCAAATACTCATCAATAAATGTAACATTAATGTGTAGGCTAGCCTGGTCTATATAAATCACCTCAAAAATGTTGTCAAAAACTTGTCATCTTATCTCTAATATCCCCAAACTGGCCTCGTATGTATATGAACTAAGTGGCAATGAAAGCTCTTTGACACTGATGTGTAGGAGTCGGAGTCAGAGTCAGTACATCTGGGCTAATAGACTATATGTAAGGAATATGATTAATCTGTCCTACTGAGCATGAAGAACTAACAGTCAAACTTAGACCAATAATAGTCGCAACTACATCAGAAAGTAATCGGGGAACTCCTAAAGAGGACGTATAGTCAGTAATCAACCTTCTATGTGGAAAATCCTTACCTACTATATATGTATATTCCCTCCTCATCACCTAAATAATCAACCCAGGATAATCAATCACATGTTGATGTGATAAAGTGTGCATTAGACTACCTATGTGGAAAAGGAAGTCATGGGTACGACGATGGGCCATAAGGTTGTAAACAACCAAAAAATAAAGCAAAGAGAATCGCGTATTCATCTCAATCTGAAGAAAAACGTACCCACCAATACGATAAACCCACTAAAAAATATGTTACCCCATCGGTCGAATAACCACAGTCACAATAGTCATTATATCTAGTCCTTTAAATATATGTGTCAAGTCTTAAATGAGTCACAAGTGCATCACTTATAAGATCAATCGTAACATCATGAATAAAAGAATGAACGACAAGCGTGATATCAGGTGGTATGATAATGTCGCATACAATCTCGAACAATAGTAGCATTGGCCATGCCATTTGTCTGGATAAAAAGAAAATCAATAATACCATCAATTAATGACAGAAGATATTTCCCCTCCTCGACTCTCATGATGTACTATAAATTAATGTTTCTTTATGAAATGACAACATGAAGAATAAAACTCTCTAAAAGATAAGAACCATCAATGGTTAAAAGAATAACAAAGGAATAAATTTGAGTGTGTGGAATAGGTATCGAGGCACTCGGGTCTTATCTACATCGCCTAGAAGGATGAGGGGTCAATAAAGACTCACACACTCTAGAAGTCTCATTGGGATCACTACGAACTTGAAGTCTCTTACTAGATTGCATCTTAGCTCTACCCATAATGTAAAAATATGGATACGAACAAAGAATAGCAAAAAACTAGGAAAACAAAGAGCTGGAACGGTAAAAAGTAAAAAATCCTCGAAATGTCCTACCCCAAATCTCTAAATAATCCTTCAAAGCTCTTAATCAAGCACCTAAAGTAAAGTATTGAACCTAAAATCACTGTAAAATAAGTAAATCAATAAGAATCAACCAGATTTTACGGCTTACCAAAGTGAAACCAAGAAAAAAGATATAACTCTAAAAACTAGGGATGAATAACAACTACAGATGAAAGATCTCTCAAAACAAACCTAAATGAGATTGTAAGATGATAAAATCACTCAATAGGCAATTTTGGCAAGGTCCTGAGGTATGAGGGTGGTTTCGAAATGAAATGAACAAATGAAGCAACCAAACCCTTATAATCTATTGATGGTCGTACAAACGACATGTTTTATACGTGCGCACGATTTCCATATAAATGGGCAGAAATATTTGTCATGCGAACAAAATAGAGCAGTAGTTAAATAAAGTGTAAGAAAACTCTTAAAATGAACACATGAATCCCAATAATCTAACTCTAGTAGCATGAAGGAACGCAAATGCATGAAAAATCATTTATTTTTCTTGAATAACACGAAATACAGGATAAATTCGAAGAAGTGCATAAAATCAGCAACCCAAACACACATCTATACAAATGCAAACACAAAGAATGTAAAGGATGAAAGTGATTAGGCACATGACAATTTCACTTGACACGAGTATTTTATTTAAATCTTTATTAAAACATGAATTAGAAATACAAATAATCCAAATCTCAATCAATTCAACAGACAAGGTATAAAATTCTCATGTAATTAATATTTTAAATCTTTGTATTATCAATTAGTGTATGTTTCATGTTACAAATATGGATAAAAAATCAACATGAATACACATAATTAACTTATATAATCAGGCAAATGATGCTTAAAAATAATTATTCAATCAATATTCTTTGATTTCAAGTATGGTAGTTTCTAACCATTTTACTCCCTCAAGAATACGTTGTTTAAAATCTTTTGAATGCTAACTAAATAACAATTTTTATTTTTTAAAATCTATGCACTATCTTGTTTTTTATATTAGTTTAATCTCTTGACTTGTGGCTCTTTTTCAACATATTTGACTTCTATCACTGATTGGCTTTTCACACACCTAAATGACACTTACTCATAAACTTTTGAAATTTAAAATTGGGTGTAATAACTCTAATGATAGCCCTTATCGATGCTTTTCAGAATGGACCATTCAAATAACAACCAGATCTTGGGATTGGATCATGATTAAATTAATCAACAAAATCAATAATCACATAAGTATAATCATATTCAGCAAGTGATATTCAAGAGCTCAAGTAGTTTGAAATCAATACCATAGACTTCAACAAATTTGATAATCATTAATCTTCGAATGAATATCAACCTAGCAATTAAATCAATAAACATTTTCAATCAAATGGTTTAAAATTCACTTTTAATCATCATTTAAGTTAAATCAATCCTCAAACCAAAAATAATCAAAGCTTAACCACATATCATAAAAAGAAATAAACACAAATTATTTTTAGAATTTTTTTAATAAAGTGATGCGTATATTTACAAAAATCATGTTTGGTATGTAACATATCATAGAAAGCAAATGCATGAAAAATGAACTTATGCATGAAAATATAAACCAACCATGAAAAGTGATACCAAATAGAATTCTATCACCCAAAAATATTTATTTCCTCATAAATAAAGAATGAATTATGAATGGAAACCTATGAAAACCTAGTCATCCTAGAAAACTATCTATATAGATAATGATGGGTATTCTATCTCCCAGATCGATAGGAGGAACACCAACACTTTTCTTTTTCACAAATCTCACGAGAGGAACATCAAGATCAATCCTCTTTCTAGGTCCATTAACTACCCCCGGTTACCATTAATTACCCTCGGTATCCATCTCTCATTCCACCTAGGATTCTTATGCCTAGTCATTGAAGTTGAGTGTAGTGTGTAAATCTAGGTCTAGGAATATTATGCATACTCTCACCCCTATTTTGCACTAGAAATGTTATTCTTCTTATCAAATTACCAACTTTACCTCTTATCTCATCAATCGAACAACTTTTGTGCATATTTCTTCTATTTCTAATGAACTTCCTGTTTCTTTCCATCAAGAGCCAACATGCTTCGTTTGTTTGATCATGTACTTGATAAAAAGTACAAAAACCACATTTTTTCTCACAATCTTCCTTTCATTCCTTCTCACCTCTTTCTTCTCATGTTGATATTTTTTACCAGCTTTTCCAATTCTTTTTCTTTTAAAGCAAAAATCACAATATGATTCATCTTACCAAAAAATAAACAACCAACACCATTTTTTACAAACTCGGAATTAGGTTGAACCACATTTTTTTCAATATTAGAGATTTTTCCTTATCCTTCTTTTCAATATTAGAACTTTTAACCTTCGATTTTGAATACTAAACTTTTTCAATCTTTGTTTAATTGGTGAAACCAATTCCATGGTTGTCGGGTTTAAATTTAGCATGGCTTAATAAAATACTTTCTGGAATACTTGTTCTATCAAGTTTATCAATTTTCAAAACCTTGGTATGTTCTAATTCAATCTTCAATTTTTTTAAATCCACTTTCAAATTTTAATTTTCAAGTTATAAATCTTCATTCTCTTCAAAATGGATGCATTTTGTTATTTCAAAGAGTTACATTCCTATGTCAAAACATCAACAACTTTCTTGAGTTCAAAACATTATAATTGAACAATTTTTATTTTTTCTTCTTTTCCTCATGTTCATTTTGAAAAACTTTCATTTCTATCAAAATTTTGATGTTAGACTTTTATTTTTTATTTTTAGAGGCTGTTAATAGAGTTCGTCAAATGCCACATGAGGTCATCAACTTTGTCATCACTACCATAGATGGTAAAAGCTAGACTTTATCTAATTAATTAATCACAGATAAATATGAATGAAGAAATAAGACAACGGATTTTTAAAGTGGTTCGGCCTTAATGAAAATGGCCTACTTCCACAATCTTGTATTACTGGGTGTCTTGCCTTAATCTTAATTATGTTCGCTAATGATAGATCCTCCCTTGGTTGTGAGGGTATTACAATGTATTTATAGCCCTTGGGCTGTCAATGTGAATAGACAATACGCAGTTATTAAATGGACATATAAATCTGTACATGGTAAGAATGTTCATTGAATTTATCTTCGTCGCTTGATCTTCTTGCCCAGGTGCTTGGTATGTTGAGTAGCCTAGTACACTGAGTAGCTCGGTGCTTTTAGTTGCTCGGTACGTATATTTATGCCATACTGGATGACGCGTGTCTTCACATTACTGGTTCACGTCCGCTGACTAATTTTTGTATCAACAGAAGCCCCAAATGTTTCACAGTTGAGGTTGGACATGAGAATATGGAATATTATATCTAAAAGTTACTCGGGCATGTTTATTCTATCTTGTTTGATTACATACCTCCAACACTTGTAAAATGTTGCACTCACTATAACAGTTTTGAGCGCGAAATGGCAAATTTGTAAATATTTCAAATTTTTGGCGGACGCTTGGGTACTTGCGTCTTTTTTCTTTATTAGCTGGTGGAAACGTAATCGTCGTCATTTGTGATCATTACTTTTCCTAATTTCCAAGGCAGCGTATTTAAGGACGATAGCATCATATTGTCTTCTACCTTTTGCCTTTTAGATTCTCAAGCTTTTTGTCTTTTCCCTTTTCTTCTTACGATCATTCTTTATGTCATCTGCCTTAGCTGATTTCTTAATTTCCTGTAAGAATTTCTTCCTTCTTCTTTCTTTGTTTTAGCCACCATGGTTTATCTTATCGAATCGTTAGATAACTTTAGGGCTGACTTTGGGATTCCTTCTTGGGTTATTTTGGAATAACCTCCTTGCCCTTCTGATTTATTTTCTCTAGCTGAGGGACATTGGTTTCTTTCCATTTTATAACAGAATGTGGCTTTTCTTTCCCACCTAATCCCCTGTGTTTGGAATTTTGCCAATATTTTGATTTTTTTTTTGGCAAGAGTAGTTCCAAATACATGGGGGTAGTTAATGGCATACACATTTTATCAAATTCGTGGAACTCATCTAGGGATCCCTGAAATTATGTACTGTTATAAATGGGTTACCAGTGACACCACCTTTTAAATAAAAACTAGGTTTTCTAAAAGAGCTTTAATGATCCATCTCCCTGATGCTAATAGGGATTATTTTGAACATGGGGTTATGATGAAAAATTGGCAACACCTCCATTAAAAGGGAAAGACGTATACCAAGGTCCTAGATGTCCACTTTATACCAATGGGATATGTTGTTTTGTTTTTCAAGTTAGCTCTATTTTTGTTTGATAAAATGTGTCACTGACATTTATTTTATATTTTGCAGTTGATAGTAAAAGGAAACCCCCAAAAGTGAGTGACATTAATATAAAATCTTTAAATCTTATTTGGGGTTTGCATCAATAAATTGTTGGGGAGTACGTGAGGTTTGCTTCTTATTTGTTGAGATATAAGAACACCACTTCATCTTTTATTGCTCGACCTCTTGTTCCTCCCTTGGTGATTTATCTTGAACAGACTCCAGCATCTTCGGTAACTATTGAAAAATCTTCTTCTGATTTGGGTACTTCTATTGCTGACCTGATGACGAAGAAGAAGAGAGTGCCTGACCTCTTTGCTAAGGTTCTCCCTGGTGCTGATGGGACGAAGAAGAGTAAATAAGATGTCCCAGCTGAAGGGACTAAGAAGAAGGATGTTACTCCATCTGGGGGAGTAGTCACAACTGTCATGGAGATCAGCAAAAAGCCCCCTGTTGCTCCAAAAGAGGTAGCACCTTTTATTAAAGGGGTTGCCCCTATTCAAGGAGAGGCAGCACCTTTAATTAAAGTTTCTCCTTTAAGAACATTGAGAAGGGGTCTTGCTGAGAAGACTATGGATGCTGCTGCTCAACATTCTGGGGTTAAGATACCTTCTTTGAGAGCTGGTTTTCCAACCCTCATTACTCCTGGCTTGGCCAAGAAATTGATTATGTCTGGAACCCTTCCTAACTGTTGTGCTGCTGAGACGTCTACTCCTCGAGACAAAGTCACTGAGTTGGCAGCCTAACACCTTGCATCAGTAAGTGTCGTTATACTTATCATTTTGATTCTTCATATAATGTTCATATTCTGACTTATGCTTCTCTTCCTTTTGCAACTTTTGGTGTATTTTAATAATATTGTGGAAAAGGATGAGGCAACTAAAGCTTTAACTTCTTCCAGTAGAGTAGAAGAAGCCCTTGCTGGCTTGTCAAAATCTTTAGCGGAGTCCTAACAGAAATATGAGGATGATAAAGCTGCTTGGGAACATAAAATCAACTCGGCTGAGGCAGCTCGATAAAAAGCTGAGGAAGCTTCCAGGGGAGTTGATACAACTCGCAAAAAGCTGTAAATGCTTCCAAGGAGGTAGAGGAGAAATTAAAGGTTGCTGTTTCTGGCCAGGTTGAGACTGTGGGCAAGCTTGAAGAGGCTGAACGGCGTAAGAAAGATCTTGAACAGAAAGTGAAATTAGCTGAAGAGTTTCTTAGGGAAAGTACGATGAAGAAGAAAGGGGTTGTGAAGAAATCATTTAGCTCTGGCTGGGACAAAGGATGGAACAAAGATCTAGCTGCTGTCTCTACCCAAATAAATTATGCAAGTTTGAAGTTCTTTAGGGATGGATGGGTTACAGCGTTGAAGGAGTTGAACGTTGCTGATGGTTCTGAACTATTTCAAAAACACGTTCATGACCCTCCTCCTGCTATTGAAGAAGAATAAGAGGATGAAGATGGATCTGATGAATTTTCCTTATTGGTTGTAGAACAAACTTCTGCTGATACTTCCCCCCAATTCTCCGAGCAAGTTCATCAGGCAACAACTTCTATCGTTCAACATCAGCTACCCACCGAGCAACCAATTCCCTCTTCAAAACCAACTGAGGATGTTGTAGGGAATAAGGAGAATGTGTAAAATTGTTTTTGCAGTTTGTTGTCTTTCTCTGCTTTTCCCTTTCATCTTGTACCTTTGGTTGTAACCTCTTCTCTTATGATCAATAAAATAGACTTTGTTATTTACTTTGAGGTTTCTCCTTTACTTGTTCAATATAACTGTACTATTATTGATCTGTTTTTACTTTTCCTTGCTAGTTTATAGCCAGGATGGAACTCTTGTTAGCTTATGATACAGAGTTGATGAAGAAGTGTATTAACTACTTAAAAGCTAGTCTTACAGACTTTACTGAAGCACAAATAATTGACATTCTTGGGTCTGATGCCTCTGAGCGTGCAATTGATGCTTACCAGTATTTAAAATATTTGCTTGATCGGGCGGTAGAAAACAATGTGGCTTACTATGAGATGATTGAAGATCTTCAAGGGATGATTGAAGCACTTCAACTTCAGCACAAGGAAATCACGGCTCTTCTTCATGAAAGCTATGAGAAGAAGTATCAACAATTGAGCGTTGACCGGGGCTATGACAGATTTATCTCATCTCATAAGAAGAGAGAGAGTGTGTTGAAACTTGAAGTTGAGGAACACAGAAATATTACCAAACTACTAGAGGAAGAAAATATTACTTTACGAGAAGAGTTGGAATAGCTAAGATTTTATGGTTCTTCTGGAGCTCTGTTCCTAGTTAATGATGAAGGTTTTTCCTTTTTGGAAATTGAGAATGCCTCTTTGAGGGAAGAATTAGAAACTTTGAAAAGAGCCAGACCTACATCATCTTCTTCTCGTGGTAGATTAAGAGTTGGTCAGAGCAACATTGAAGAGACTAGGACTCAACAGGCTTTAGAAAATCAAGTTGTTCAACTGAAGGCAAAAAATCAAGCTTTAACTGAGATGTCCCAAAAAATTTAAATCGTAATCGAGCAATTTTCCATTCATAATTCTGCGTCTGAGAGTAAAGAAAACTTAGTGAAGAGGCTTCATCAGTACGTTGAGTAATTGACTTATCAATTCCATAAGCAGCCTAGAGAGTTTTGGATGGGGGGATATAATGAAGGTTTATATCATCTTGACGCCAGATTAAATCAATCAAATAATGAGGGGTACAAATATGGATGAATGAATGCTCTAGCTGTGATGCATGTTGAACAAGGAACAAAGATGTGGGATTGGTGTGACCCTAGTTTTCTTGATCTACCAGTACCTCCGTTCAAGCTGGATGTTTGCTGGATTCCTGTAAGTTCCATTCCTCAGTGTTTGATTTCCAAGTACCTTGGTGACTACAATCTTCATAAAGATTTTGAGATATCCCGACCTCCACATTTACTTGATCGACTAAGTACAAGCAATACTAGAATGCTGCAAGATTTGAACTTTATCAACTCTTCCTTTGCTTTAGATGATCCTCCAGCTGGAATGGATCTTGTACCTAAATCTGAAGGAAAGAAACTAATAGAATAGGCTATTTGTATTTCATTAAAAAAAATCATCCTTTTGTTTCCTTGGAAAACCATTAATTGTATTCTGTTTATTTTGTCAATCTTTATAAGATCAACTATAATAATGCCATAATTTGCTGAGTATATATATATATATATATATATAAGGGGACAATTTGTCCTTTATTAATTTGATTGCCTAGACAATGGAACTTTTCCCTACATGTTTGCCTAGTTGTAGTGACTTATCACCCTTATATACCTAAGCAATAGGATTATTTTTACCCCATATTCTTGCTTAGTTATAGCAATCTTATATAGATTGCCTTGGTGCCTAGACAATGGATATTTCACCCATCTTCTTGCCTAGTTTAGATGCCACTTGGGTCACCTTTAATCAAATAGGCCTTGCCTTGTTCGACTGTAATACCAACATTATTGGTTATGTTGATGCCAACCAACTTTGTCGGTGTTTGTACTGAGAGAAGATTTTTTTTTATGTGTGTTTGGGTGCTGCAGCTACAAGGTTAGATGAAAGAGTTGGCGCTTGCGTTCAAATAAGAAATAATATAATAAATACCACTTTTAACCCAAATTAACCCTAAGCATGCAACTAGGTGTGATTGAAACAATATGAAATCATGCAAGAATAATTCAACACACAAAGTTAAGGAAAAATCTCCCACAGGGGCAAAACCATTTGTATATTCACTATAATTTGTAAAAGACGGTTTACAATCGGATTACAATGAAATACAGGTTGACTAAGAATTACCCTCGGGTATCGGATTCTGTAGTCGCGGCTGGAAGAAACCCTTTCCAGTAGGGCTGGCGGCTGGAACTATCCCTGTCCAGTAGGGCTGCAATGAAGAGGAAGAAGCGGTCCACTTCACAAAGGGTTGAACATCAATGGTGTTCTAGGGTTACCAAAGGTGACTCACTAATGTATAGAATTTGTGTGAATCAAGGGTATGAATCAATGGACTCAAATACCATGAAGACTTAAGAGTTATGGAACTCAGAAAATCATGTATAAGTCTTAAGAAAACCATCTCCCCGATCGTGGTATAAATAAGAATTCATTTGCCCTAAAAATCTGCACACGATCTGTTCGTGGTTATCCAGGGCGGACCGGTCCGGGCCTGAGGAGGATCGGTCCGATAGCAGATCGATTCATTTTATTTGAAGCAGATTCGGTTCTCATTCGATCCGGGGTCCACTGGACAATTCAAGGCGGACCGGTTCGGGACTAGGCGGATCGGTTCTTTTTAATTAGAGGCGAACCGGTCCGGCTTCTGTAAATCTTGATTCCTTCTTGGAATTTGCTCCATCTTCAAAGGGCCATAACTTCTTCACCGTAGCTTGGATTAAGGTGCCGTTTCTTTCAGTATCTTTGTTGCGGCAAGCTCTTCAACTTTTCGTTGACCTATTCTCTAGTCAGTGTCTGTACAATTACCCAATTGCCCTTGAACATTCATATCGATCCATATTTCACTATTTTGACTTCACTTCCGTACCACTTGTATTTAGTCCCTAAAATCATGGAACTTGAAGTCGTTGGGGCCGATGTAGGACACATGATGGAGGAGCAGGATGCTTGATTCCCGAAATTCGGATTGAGGTCGTCACATGTGATCAAGCAGAGACGTGCCAAATGTAACGGCGTACGACATACAAAACATTAAGATAACGGACATGATAAAAATGTCCTTACAAATCTCCCCCTATGTCTATGCCGGTACATACATAAAAACCAACATCCGAATATCAAATAACAAATTGCCTATACAAATCTACCCTTCCATGAACCCAAAACTGGAAAGATACAAATGAATAAGTCTTCATCGTTTGTTCTTCAAATCTTCAGGAATCTTCACGCTTTTCTCATCAGGGTGTGTATCATAGGATTTATCAAGGATGTACCTACACACATGAGATAAAGCAAATACCAAGTGACGTATCGAGTTTGAAATGAGATAAGCATAGATACATAGATACCAATATGATAAGCATAATCTCCCCCAACATCAAACTCCCCCATAAGATCCCCCATAAGATGATAATTCTTTCTCCCCCTTTTTATGATGTCCCCAAATAGACAAATAAGAGAAATAAATCAAACAATCAAGTACCGGGGTGACACAAGGCAAAAGAATCACACCATGAATGAACAGAAAACAACCAAGTCGGTGATGGCGTAAATGACTGGGTGTGATCAAAATTCGATAGGAAAATCAAAGCATACAAACATGACATATGTGCACAATGAATATTGGATAGTCCTAACGAATGAACTCAAATGCTTCCTTTGGTGTAACAGATTGGAAATACAAGATATTGACTATATCAAATCTACAAATCAAAGCTCAAAGTGATTTCTACACCAATAACGTCCAAAATGATTTTCATGCTTTTTCAGGACTTTCAAGGAAGTGCAAACCCGTTATCAATCTCCAACCAAACTCCCTCAGATTTATATTTTGAATAGAGGTATACTAAATTCTCAAACTTTGGAGAATTGATGGTGAAAACCTAAATGGCCCATATTTGTCATGAATTGCTTTTTATTGCCTTATCAATTTTTTCGGGCTCTTTTAACCTCTTAGGACCTTGGATATTAAAATTCCTCCATTTTTTAGGTCCTTTGAAACGGTGGCTTTTGCGCAAAGGATAAGAATCAACTTTCGCAGCCCCTCCCCGTTATGAAAATAATCACACAGTCTCACCAAAACGGTTTTTACATGCAATCCAATCTTGTCAAGTTTTATCGCATTTTATACATTGTATAGACAGAATTGAGATAGAAACACTCAAGCCAATATGTGATAGGCAAGTGCAATAATCAAATATAGTCGTGCAAGTGTGCATTAAAGGATATAAGAGTCAAACATGTAGGAAGATATCACTAATTACATCTCAAGGACTCCAATCAATGTTAAGCACATGGATGAAATGATGTAGCGTCTCAAATCTCTACCAAGCGGTCACATGGATATATGAAATGAAGTTGTGACTTGGCTATCTTAAATGCTCATCCATAAACGGCAAATCTTTTTTTGAATTTTTCAAAAATTTTATCAAAATAAAATCTTTTTGTGCTTTTTTCTCAAAATTTTTCTCAAAAGAAAATCTTTTTGTTGTTTTTCAAAAGCAATATAGACAGCAAAAAGAGTAAAGAAAAAGTTGTACAACAACGAATAGTACATATAAACAGACTAGCAATAGGAAGCATATGATATGATCATGAAGAAGCATCCTATTCTAGACATAGACCAACCCCTCAGTCAATTGTGCAAATCCCCAAAGACTTCCTAAGACTCTCAAATCTAAGGGCATCTAAAGGTTTCGTGAAAATATCGGCTAACTGACGGTCGGTAGGAACAAAACTCAGGGTTACGACCTTCTCTTCAACTAACTGACGTATAAAGTGCTCTCGTAACCTCATGTGCTTTGTGCGCCAATGTTGGACATGATTGCGGGATATGTGTATCGCGCTCGTGTTATCACAGGAAATGAGCATGGTGTCCTGTGAAATCCCATAATCCTCCAACATTTGCTTCATCCACATGAGTTGTGTGCAACAACTCCCGGCGGCGATGTACTCAGCCTCCGCAGTGGACAAAGAGATGGAGTTTTGCTTCTTGCTCAACCAAGAGACAAGAGCAGAACCAAAGTATAAACACCCACCAGAAGTGCTCCTACATCCATCTACGTCCCCGGCCCAATCAGCATCTGAATAGGCGGACAAACGGTCATCGGTATCAAAGAAATACCAAATACCGTATGAGAGAGTCCCACTCACGTATTTGATAATACGTTTTAGAGCGAGTAAGTGTGACTCTTTAGGAGACGCCTGATAACGCGCACAGACTCCAACACTAAAGGCAATGTCGGGACGACTAGCAGTCAAGTAGAGAAGACTGCCTATCATACTCCGATACAAGGTTTGCTCTACGTCCTTGCCTGAAGTGTCCTTACTAAGCTTGGTAGTGGTACTCATAGGAGTACGAGCATTCTTAGCGGAGTCTAAACCAAATTTCTTCACTAGGTCTCTAGCATACTTGGATTGGGAGATGAACATCCCATCCTCTAGCTGACGAACCTGGAGACCAAGGAAGAAAGTAAGCTCACCAACCATGCTCATCTCAAACTCACTTTTCATCTCCTCCTCAAAGTGATGAGCATGCTGGGAGCATGTGGATCCAAAGACTATGTCGTCCACATAGACCTGGGCAATCAAAATAGCACCGTCATCTCTCCTGACGAACAACGTCATATCTACTCCCCCTCTCTTGAAGCCACGAGCTAAGAGATAGGAAGTAAGCCTCTCGTACCAAGCACGGGGTGCTTGCTTCAAACCATACAAGGCTTGCCTCAGATAGTAGATGTGCTCAGGGTGCTGAGGGTCTTCAAACCCTTTTGGTTGTTCCACATAAACCTCCTCTTGTAGAATGCCATTCAGAAAGGCACTCTTGACATCCATCTGATATACCTTGAAGCGCAGATGACATGCGATGGCGAGTAAAAGACGGACGGACTCAAGCCTCGCAATAGGAGAAAATGTCTCCCCAAAGTCTACACCCTCTATCTGTGTGTAGCCTTGAGCGACCAACCTAGCCTTATTTCTGATTATGGTACCATTTTCATCCATTTTGTTCTTGAAAATCCACCGGGTACCAATAATATTAGTATCACTAGGTCGGGGGACAAGTTCCCAGACATTGTTCTTCTTAAACTGAAGCAACTCATCCTGTATAGCAGATATCCAGTGTTCATCTTTGAGAGCTTCTTTGTGGTTCTTGGGCTCGACTTTGGACGTGTAGCAAAGATGGCTAACAACGTTCTCTAGTTGAGCACGAGTCTTGACCCCTAGAGTGGGATCGCCAACAATGGCTTAAGGATCATGACTCTTGCGAACCCAAGCAGGTGTGTCCCCTAACACAGGAATAGGGTCCACAGAGTGTGGGAGAGGAACAGGAAAATCACTGTCAGAACAATCCTCATCCTCACACTGAAGGTTGGGATCAATAACCATCGAACGTTCGTCATCTTGCACAGTGACGTTTATTGATTCCATAACCTTAGAGCTTTTCAGGTTAAAAACCCGGTACGCTCTACTGTTCGATGAATATCCTAGCAATATTCCCTCGTCGCTCCGGGAGTCAAACTTTCCTAATTGCTCTCTATCCCGTAGAATGTAGCATTTACTCCCAAAAACACGGAAATACGCCAGGTTGGGCTTCTTGTCGATCCACAACTCATAAGGTGTATGTAGTGTGTGCGGACGCAAATAAACCCTATTCACCGTGTGGCATGCAGTAGACACTGCCTCTGCCCAAAATCTCCTAGAAATTTTATGACCTAGAAGCATAGATCTAGCCATCTCTTGGATCGTTCTATTCTTCCTCTCAACAATCCCATTTTGCTGAGGAGTTCTCACAGCAGAAAACTCATGTTTGATCCCAAGGATATCACAGTACAAATCCACCTTTGCTTCCTTAAATTCAGTGCCGTTGTCACTACGTATTCTGTTAATAGTGACCCCGTGTTGATTTTCCAGGACACGGCACTTGGTCGTTAAAAATTCTACAGCATCAGATTTCTCTCTTAGAAAACCTACAATAGAGTATCTAGAGAAATCGTCTACCATCAGGAGAATGTATCTCTTACCACCTAGACTCTCCGTGCGAGTAGGACCCATAAGATCCATGTGAATCAACTCAAGAGCACGGGAGGTGGTAATGGAATTCAACTTCCTATGAGGACTACGAATTTGTTTTCCCAACTGACAGGGTCCACAAACGGTCGAAGTTGACTTTCCAAGAGATGGTAAGCCACGTACTAGGTCCTTTTTGACTAAATGAGATAAGTCTCTAACATTCACATGACCTAGACGTTGGTGCCACAGATCCATAGGAGTGATCGTGGCGCTGTTGCAAACAAGTGAGGATGTGGGCTCAGTCCCATAGCAGTTATCTTCTGTCCTCACCCCTTGCACTAAAAGTTTACCGGCTTGATTATAGACCTTACAAGCTTTCCGGTCAAACTTCACTGCAAAGTCATCGTCGCACAGCTGGATGATGCTAAGAAGGTTTGCTTTCAAACCTTTGACGTACAGCACGTTCTCTAGCTTTGGAAATCCTGGTAACTCTACTGTACCTCGTCCAACTATGCTAGATTTGCTTCCATCTCCAAAGGTGACTCTCCCATCATTATAATCCTCAAGATGGGTAAAATATGAGGCATCACCTGTCATGTGTCTGGAGCAACCACTGTCAAAATACCACTGTGAGGTATTATGGGCTTTGAGAGCGACATGGACAACAAGGGCCTTTTTCTCTTTCTTAGGAACCCAAGAGTAGGTACCTTTTAGTATTCCCTTATTGTTGTTGGTTTTAGCCGGAATGCGGGGCGCATTCATTGATGGTAGGGTCATCCGTCGGAATTCCTCCATCAAACTCTGTGATGTGGCGGCTAGAAACTCAACACGCTCTCTCAGACTGGCAAACTCATCAGTCTGAAGTGGTGGAGCAAACGTACGTCGTGTCCGACCCAACTTATAGCAATCATCCCTAAGGTGTCCATTTCTTTTGCAATGGGAGCAAAAGGGCACAGTATTAGAAGAACCTTGGTTTTCTTTTCTTGGTCGAACTCTCCTTCTTGGTTTTTTATGACGGCCATAAGGAGTCGTAGTAAACTCAGGAATTGGTCCGGGTGCAATTTGGGACGTGGAGGCACCATCAAAACCAATTCCTTGCCTATCACCAAAACCTAAAGCGGGACCGAGGAGCATCTTTCCCATCTTTCCAGATCTGTCCTCGATTTGTACCTTGACTTTCCTAGCTCTCTCAAGGTCATGATTAAGCTGGGCAACAAGGGCTTCAAGTTTCTTCCCAGTCTCCAGGGAGGAATGGAGCTCACTCGTAAGACTAGCCACTTGTTTAGTCAAGTCCGCTTTCTCTTTCTCAAAACTGCTCTCTCTCTCTTTAAGAAAATTCTCTTTACTAACCCAGGCAGAATCTCTCTCTCTCTCATGGCGGTGCAGGTGGAGGACTCTCTTTCTCTCATTTCTCCTAACTCCTATTCTAACGCGGTGATCCTAAGCACTAGGGCTTTGTTACGCTTTTTAGTTTTGAATGATTAATTATACAACTCAGTGTACGCGCGTTGAAGGTTACTCTCGTCCTCACTACCTTCCTCCTCTCCCTCACTCTCTTCGCTCTCGCTGTCGAGGTGTCCCTGTGAAGTAGCAATCTCATCGTTGTGAGATGCACTAGGAGTACTCACATGACTAGCCATGAACGCGGTGAAGTTACGCTCATGCGGTGACTCATCTCCCGAGTCCACCGACTCGACCTCACTGTCGTCACTAAGGGTAGCATTTAGGACAGCTTTACCCTTTTCCCTATTTAGACGAGTGGCACACTCAAACTCTCTGTGTCCCTTACCGTCGCACTCAAAACACCTCTCACTGTCTTTAGGGGGTTCTTTGAAATCTTTCTTTTCAAACTTATTTTTCTGAAAATTCTTTTTATCTTTGAAGTTTCCACCCTTTTTGAATTTCAGAATTTTCTTGAAGTTTTTAGCAAATAATGCCAAATGATCTAAGTCAAACTCACATTCGGAATCAGAATTTTCTATCTTTCTAGATGACTCGACTCTCTTTCTTGCCGACCCCTCACTTTTTCTCTCTTGGGCTTTAAGGGCAATTCCCTTATCTTTTGGCTTGGCAAATTTAGGAAACATGTCGATTTCATAAGTTTGTAAATCTCCTACTAGTTCTTCCAATTTTAGTGTATTTAAATTACCCAAGGAATTAAGCACAGTGACTTTAGGTATAAAACGCTTAGGAAGGGAACGAAGAATATTTTTAACAACTCTAGCATTTGGAATATGTTCACCAAGATTATAGCTAGTATTAACAATGTCAGAAAGCCTAGCATAAAATTCATCAAAACATTCATTTTCATGCATGGTGATGGTTTCAAATTGAGTTGTTAAATTTTGCAATTAAGACTCTTTAACAGCATTTGTTCCTTCATGGGTAAGTTGCAAAATATCCCATGCTTCTTTTGACGTGGTGCACATCATTATGCGTTTGAACTCATCAGGTGTGACAGACCCAGAAATAGCACTTAGACCCTTAGAATTAAAAGATGACCATTTAAATTCTTCATCAGTCCAAGTAATGTCAGGTTTCAAGTTGGTCACATTATCAACCGTCACGGTGGGAGGAGTCCACCCTCGTTCAACCAAAATCCAGACAAGTTCATCAATGGCTTTTAAAGCCGACCTCATACGGGCTTTCCAATAAGCATAATTTGATCCGTCAAAAATAGGCATTTTATAATATGACTTCTCCATTTGAACACGCTCTTTTCAAAAATCAATTTATTTCAGAAATTGATATCTTTTAGAAAAATTTTGCGGAAGAAAGGAATACGCAATAGAATGGCGTAACCTGCTCTGATACCAATTTGAAAGAGTTGGCGCTTGCGTTCAAATAAGAAATAATATAATAAATACCACTTTTAACCCAAATTAACCCTAAGCATGCAACTAGGTGTGATTGAAACAATATGAAATCATGCAAGAATAATTCAACACACAAAGTTAAGGAAAAATCCCCCACAGGGGAAAAACCATTTGTATATTCACTATAATTTGTAAAAGACGGTTTACAATCGGATTACAATGAAATACAGGTTGACTAAGAATTACCCTCGGGTATCGGATTCTGTAGTCGCGGCTGGAAGAAACCCTTTCCAGTAGGGCTGGCGGCTGGAACTATCCCTATCCAGTAGGGCTGCAATGAATAGGAAGAAGCGGTCCACTTCACAAAGGGTTGAACATCAATGGTGTTCTAGGGTTACCAAAGGTGACTCACTAATGTATGGAATTTGTGTGAATCAAGGGTATGAATCAATGGACTCAAATACCATGAAGACTTAAGAGTTATGGAACTCAGAAAATCGTGTATAAGTCTTAAGAAAACCAACTCCCCGATCGTGGTATAAATAAGAATTCATTTGCCCTAAAAATCTGCACACGATCTGTTCGTGGTTATCCAGGGCGGATCGGTCCGATAGCAGATCGGTTCGTTTTATTTGAAGCAGATTCGGTTCTCATTCGATCCGGGGTCCACTGGCCAATTCAAGGCGGACCGGTTCGGGACTAGGCGGATCGGTTCGCTGGCGGATCGGTTCTTTTTAATTAGAGGCGGACCGGTCCGGCTTCTGTAAATCCTGATTGCTTCTTGGAATTTTCTCCATCTTCAAAGGGCCATAACTTCTTCACCGTAGCTTGTATTGAGGTGACGTTTCTTTCAGTATCTTTGTTGCGGCAAGCTCTTCAACTTTCCAGTTGACCTATTCTCCAGTCGGTGGCTGTAAAATTACCCAATTGCCCTTGAACATTCATATCGATCCATATTTCACTATTTTGACTTCACTTCCGTACCACTTGTATTTAGTCCCTAAAATCATGGAACTTGAAGTCGTTGGGGCTGATGTAGGACACATGATGGAGGAGCAGGATGCTTGATTCCCGAAATTCGGATTGAGGCCGTCACATGTGATCAAGCAGAGACGTGCCAAATGTAACGGCGTACGACATACAAAACATTAAGATAACGGACATGATAAAAATGTCCTTACATTAGATGTAGTGTGTAGCACTAGTACTCCGAAAAAAATAAAACAACAATTGTTGGGGAATCATCATTTTCATTCATATTGAAACAAGAGGGTACATGTGTAGTTACATTACTGATAATATTTGCATAGGTGATCTGCATTCCAAGCATTTTTGAATTCTTCACCTTCTAGAGTTTCTATTCTATAGGTACCAGGTCGAACAACAGTTGTGACACGATAAGGCCCATGCTAATTAGCTTCCAACTTATTGTGTTTTTGAATTACTTTCTTAAGCACATAATCTCCTTCCTTGAGATCATACTTCTTGACCCTTTTAATGTAGAACATGGTAGTTCTTTGCTGATAAGCTGAATTTCGGATGGCTGCATATTCTATGACTTCTTCGAGCATATCCAAGTCCAAGCATCCCATTAAATCACTTACTAGAGAATTGAAATTAAGCACCCTATGAGTAGGTAAGCCTAACTCAGCAGGTATGACTGCTTCCCTCCCAAAAGCTAACATGTAAGGAGATTCTCCAGTTACTGTTCGGGGCGTTATTCTGTAAGACCACAACACGGAGTGTAACTCATTGATCCAATTTCCTTTGGCATCATCTAACCTTTTTTTCAAACCATTCAATAGAGTTTTGTTCGTCACATCGATTTCCCATTACTTTAAGGATAACTTGGAGCAGAATGAATCTTTTGAATATTGGACTGTAAATAGTACACAGCGAACTCCTCATTATCAAATTGGGTACCATGATCAGTGATAAAAGCATGTGGCGGACCATATCTGCAAATAATATTCTTCCAGATGAACTGATGGACCCTTTCATAGGCCATATCAATGAGAGGTTCAGCTTCCACCCATTTTGTGAAATAATCAACATCGACCAACAAATATTAATTGTCCTCTTGTAGTTGGCAGAGGCCCGACTAAGTCTATTCCCCACATGGAAAATGGCCAAGGTGAGGTGATTGGTGTTAATAATGCCTGAGGAGTTCTTCGTAGAGTAGAAAATTGCTGAGACTTGTAGAATTTCTTAGCATAAGTCGTGCAATCAGCGCGCATTGTTGACCAATAGTACCCCTACGAGTTATTCTTTGTAAAAGAGTTCGACCTGTTACATGAGCTCCACAAGATCCTTCGTGAATTTCTTCTATTAGATCTTTAACTTCTGCTGGATGAACACATCTTTACAGACCTACTATCACACCTCTTCTGTATGGAACTCCATTGTTTAAGACATATCTAGCAGCTTTAAACTTTAACCTCTTGGCTGCAAGTTGGTCGGCTGGTAGAATGCCTTCTTCGATATAAGCCGTAATGGGGCCCATCCAGGAAGGTCCCATATCCAAAGTGATAAACTTCACCATCAAATCATCAATACTTCTGTTTGCAAGTATCTCAATAGGAATTTTTCTTCATAGCTCGGTGCGAATATATGAGGCTAATCGAGCTAGTGCATTTGCCCTTGCATTCCCCAGTATTGGTATTCTGATCATTTGGACAACTGTTAAATTGGCTATAATCTCCACAACTTTAGCTAACTACCTTGTCATAAACTCTCTTTTTGCTGCGTAAAGATTGAGCATCTGATTTACCACTAGTTGTGAATCACTAAATAACATAACTTGCTCTGCATTCAATGATTTAGCTAAACTGAGGCCCATAATTACTGCTTCATACTCGGCTTTATTGTTAGAAGCTTTGAATTGAAAGTGCGTAGCATATTCTACGTCTATTCCATCTGGACTATTGAGCATAATTCCATCTCCGCAACCTGTTGCACACGAAGAACCATCAACATATAAATTCCATATAGGGATATTATTGTCAAACCCTTGGTCTGACAAAATCCCGTGATGGAATATCTTTTATTTCCTTTCTTTATCCTTCGCCTCTGTCTTCTTACCAGAAGATTCTGGTTGATCGTCTACCATCCTTTCTGGCAACTCTGCTGCTGGGAGTTGATCGGGGATGGTTTCTATTAATTTTCTAACATCATTGAGTTGTTCTGCATCAGCCCCTTGTATGTTAGAGGTTTTTGGGTAGGTAAATTTAGTAATAAAATCTGCTACTGTCTAACCTTTGAGAGAGGATCTTGGCTATTAGATAATGTCATACTCACCTAACTCCACTGCCCAATACATCAATCTTCCAGATTTTTTAGGCTTATGTAAAGCCGGTCTGAGTGGCATGTCAGTATATACCACTATTGTATGGGCTTGAAAATATGATTTCATCCTCCTGCTTGCCTCGATCAATGCTAATGCCAACTTCTCCAATTTTGAATAGCTAATCTCTGCTCCTGTGAATGCCTTACTCGTATAATACACTGGTTTTTTCACTCCACTTTCTAATCTTATAAAAGTTGAACTAACTGCACTTTCTGAAACAAATAAGTATAAGTATAATTTTTTCCTAACCCCAGCCTGGAAAGCAGAGGAGGTGTCCCCAAGTACTCTTTAATTCTAAGAACGCCTTATCGCATTCGTCATTTCACTCGAAGGTGTTTCTGATCACCTTAAAGAATGGGAGAGATCTATCCATTGCTCAGGAGATGAATCTTTTGAGAGCTGCAGCACACCCCATAAGGCTTTTCACTTCCTTCCCAGTGGTTGGAGACGTGCCTTCTTGTATGCCAAAAATGCATTTGGTCGGATTCAACTTCATTTGATACTTCTCTAACTGATCAAATGTTTGGCTCAGGTCAGCTATATGGTCAGCAAGTTTCTTGCTTTTGATCAACATATCGTCGATATACACCTCCATATTTTTGCCAATCTTCTTTATGAATACCTTGTTCATCAACCGCTGATAGGTAGCACCTGTATTTTTAAGACCAAAAGGCATAACATTGTAATAATACGTTCCTCGTGGGGTAATTAAAGAGGTACTTTCCCTATCTTTCAGCTTCATTTTAATATGATTGTATTCGGAGTAGGCATCCATGAAGCTTAACAATTCATACTCAAAAGTTACATCTACTAGCGGATTTATCCTTGGCAATGGGAAATGATCTTTCGTGCAGGCTTTATTCAGGTCTGCAAAGTCCACGCACATTCTCCACTTGTTGTTCTTCTTCTTTACCATCGCCACATTAGCCAACCAATCTGGATATTTAACGTCTTCGATGAAAGAGGCCTCTTGTAACTTTTCCACCTCCTCTTGAATAACCTAATTCTTCTCCGGACTAAAGACTCTCCATTGTTTCTTTATTGGTCTGATCTATTTATTGATATTGAGTTTGTGACATAAGAAAGTTGGATTTATCCTCGGCATATATTCGTGAATCCATGCGAATGCTTGCTTTCTATGCTTTAAAAATGCCACCAGTTATTGCTTTAATACTGGATCAAGTGAAGAACCAATCTGAGTATTCTTCCTGGTTGCTCGTCATCCAGAATAACGCTCTCCGTTGCTTTCATGACTTGGCCTTTAATAAGCTCCATTTCATCTCTTGGATCTAAGGTTTCAATCTCAGACTCATCAAATTTATTCACTTGATAAGTGGTTGTTTTCTTCCTGGCATTTTCCAATTCTTCTTTTTCGGCAGATGAATAGTAGCATTCCCGAGCTACTTTCTGATCGCCCTTCATAATTCTAACCCCAAAGTTGGTCGAGAACTTTAAACACTGATTTTTCAGGCCTACTCTCCCCATGATTATATTATAGACTGATTGGATATTTTTATCCATCACCAAGAAGTGTACCTTTTATAATCTGCAGGCAGAATAGGTACCAATCAGCATGTCCAACTTAATCGTCCCAAGCGAAAAAAACTTTTTCACCAGAAAAGTCGATTAGGGGACTGTGATACGGCTCCAGCTGACCGAGTTTCAAGTTTAAGCTATCGAAGAAAGAGTATAACATGATGTCGATCGAGCTACCATTATCCACCAGTACTCTCGAAATAATTACGTCTTTCATTCTCATTTTGATCACTAGAAGATCATCACGGGGATACAACATGCCTTCCAGGTCATTCTTGGAAAAACCAATGACCAGCTTATCTTTGTTAACCTTCCTCGGACGATCTTCCTCGGCCAGATTTATCCGTTGTATGTAGGAACAAGCTTAGGCCTCATTGAGGTAAGCTTTCCTTTCGGTGGTATGATCTCCCCTACTGCATCTCCTCCTGTAATCATATTCTAATCGAATGAATCAAAACGGATTGAAAATACCTCATGCTCTGACTGTCTTGGCTTTTTGGGGAGATCGGGGTCATCTTACGGGTCATCTTCGTGGTCCCTTTTCTTATAGTCTCTTGGTTGGCAAGGAGATTTTAACTGCAAATCTGTTACTAAAGCCGTTTAATAAAATTAAACTATTTAAGTAACTCCGAACAGTTTTTTTAAAGAAACTTTTCTCTTAAAAACCAAAACTAATTGAACACAAGATGTGTTTTATAAAAGTATGTACAAGATCTATTCAATATTTGATCAACAGGTTTATAAAACAGTTTAAACAAACTTTAAACCCAGCACAACCAAGAATGAGATGAGAAGATGTAGAAAGATTTAAGAACAAGATTTTTTACGTGGTAAAACTTACCCAACTGAGGAAACATCCACGACTCCCTCTACGGAGTAAACCAAAAAAATCCACTATAAATAAATTTTAACAGTTACAAACTATATAACAAACATGCATACAACTCGGACCTATATAAGTTTAGGAATGTACCCTCTGGTGTCCTTATAACTTCTCTGCAGTTCTGATTGTTGATGTTGTCCTCCCAGTTTGTTAACTTCCAATTTGTTCAAGCTCTTTACATCGACTCTTTTTCTCAAGATCTTATTACCAACACTTTTAGTGTGGTAGAGTGAAAGTGTTTGTGTAGGTTCTCTCTAACACATGCATGCACACACACACTTATTATGTACAAACAGTCCTAACAAATTACATATAAGTCTATATGCTGTGATTTTTCTTTTTCTCTCTTCTCACAAAACTTAACCTTATTTGACCTTTATAACAATCCCAGAATCCACGGCAATCTTGCTCCGAAGACGTATCAAGATCTTAATCAATCTCGGGTTTTGAAAAGATTTTTGAGATTGAAAACCACCAAGTGCGATTCCAAACTAGGTCAAAGGTCTTGTTTCAAGAGAACTGGAAACAGAAAACATTATTGTTGATTTCAAAGTTAAAAACATATACAGAAAGCAAATCAACAATATATTTCTCAAGCTGAGAAAAGAAATATGTAAATGTAAGTGTAATGTAACATGAAGTACATAGATTTGAAATTTCTATAAAGCAGAAAATAGATCTAGGACAAACTATTTAAGTTGGACACAAGATCTAAAGAACAAAAAGGTTTCAGCATCAAATCAACTACCAACAACAACTCTTAAACACTCAAGGTGGTGTTTGGAATATACAGGACTTGGAAAGAGGTTTTGATTTGAATATGGATTTAACGATTTAGGGTTAGGGTTAGGGTTTCTAACTCTTTCTCTCTCTTATGGTTTCTCTCTTCTCTTTTTTTTTCTCAAAAGACGAAATGGCAAAAGTCTCAGAAGGCTGATACAAGGGGTCCTTTTATAGGAGGCTGAGAAGGTTCGAGAGTAACGTTCAAAATCAAAGGTTCAGATTTAGTCAAGGTTAATTGACTTACATCCAAGGGTTCACGATATGCGGTGGTTAAAACTCACCTGATTGGTTCATAAGGGGTTCACAGGGATTATGAAAGGGCACATGCAGATCGTTGATAAAAACGATCCAAGGGTTGTAAACACACGTTGTTTTACTCTCTATAAACAAACACACTTACAACCAATCAAAAGACAACAAATGTTGGCCATTTAGAAGAGATAAAACGCGCATCTAAAATAATTAAAAACACACCCTGAAGTCTCTGCCGCTTTCGGATTCTACCCAAGGCAACTTTAAGTCAATATAAACATTAAGCCTTAATTGCAGAATGACCCCAAAAACTTTTAAAAACAAGTTTTAATTAATAAAAACTTATTTTAAAATGTTTATAAAATTCCAAAAAAATATTTAAAAAGCAATAATAGGGATTTAAACACACTCAACATATGTACACACAATTATATGCAATGTGACATGTATATGATCCATTATACTGTGTGTGAGAGTTGGTAATAAGGTCTAGATCACTTCAATCAAGGAAGATGAAATAGTAGTGCAAGCTCTGGGGTTCTTTGGATTCTAGGTTAGACATAATTTTGTCACAATTTCCAAACTAGATGAACACTTATACAATATAGACTCAAGTGAGTCAAGAGTATAAGGTTCTTCAATCTCCCCCTTCGGAAATATGAGACAAAATCTCCTTTGAGTCAACTAGAACTCGTAGGGCAACAAAAGAAATGAAACCTATTCCTACCAAAAAATCTATCTACCCAAATCCTAGAAACCAAAAGTACATAACTCAACTATTTACAATTGAATACCCTATTACAACTGTTGAGAATAACTGTACAAAAACCTGCAATGAATCACTAAGATCAAGTTGTTTAGAATTTAGCATATGTAAGAATCATTAGAGACTCAAATTTCTCCCCCATTTTGTCTCAAATGGACAAAGGGAAATATAAAGAGATAAAAGAGATTAATCAACACACACCATACCAATAGATTTACGTAAAGAAATAAATCGACTGTAATCTAAAGGTTTGGTAAACATATCTGCGAGTTGCAAAACAGTAGGAAGATAATTGATTTATAATTCCTTAGTTTCAACTAATTCGCGTATAAAGTGATGTTTCATTTTTATGTGTTTTGTTCGCGAGTGTTGAACAGGGTTTTTAGAAATGTTGATCGCACTTTGATTATCACAATAGAGATGAAATTAGTTTTCTTGAATACCATAATCACTTAGCATTTGTTTAAGCCACAGTAATTGAGCACAACAGCTGCCAGCGGCTATGTATTCAGATTCAGCTGTTGAGAGTGATGTGCAATTTTATTTCTTACTACTTTATCCTACTAAGTTATTACCTATATAATAACATGCACCTGATGTGCTTTTACTATCATCGGTACACCCAACCCAGTCAGCATCAGTGTACCCAATTATAGTTCTTGGTGTGTCATTAGTGTACCAAAGTCATAGATTCAGAGTGCCTTTTACATATTTAATGATTCGTTTAACAGAATTCAGATGGCTCTCTTTAGGATTATTTTGATAACGAGCACCAACACACACAGCATACATAATATCAGGACGCGAGGCAGTAAGGTATATCAAGGTTCCTATCATACTACGATATAGAGTTGGATCTATAGATTTTCCAATTTCGTCTTTGGATAGTTTTACTGTAGTACTCATGGGTGTTTTCTCATCTTTAGCACTCTCAAGGCCAAATTTCTTTACTATCTCTAAAGTGTACTTAGATTATGATACAAATAATCCTTCTGAATTTTGTTTGACTTGAAGACCTAAGAAAAATTACAACTCCCCCATAAGAGACATTTGAAACTCCTTATGCATAATTTCAGAGAAGGATTTTACTTATGAGGGAGAAGTTGATCCAAAGATGATATCGTCAACATAAACTTGAGCAATAACGATGTGTTTGACAAAAAGGGTTTGATCATTTCCACCTCTTTTGAAACCTTTATCTAAGAAAAAACTGGAAAGACGCTCATACCGGGCTCTAGGCGCTTGTTTAAGGCCATACAAAGCCTTTTTAAGACGAAATACATGATTTGGATATTGAGGGTCAATGAACCCTTTAGGTTGTTCTACATAGGTCTCTTCAGTCAATATTCCATTAAGGAATGCAGATTTGACATCCATTTGGTAGAGTGTAAAATGCAAATGGCAAGCTATGGCAAAGAGAAGACGAACAGATTTTAAACGGGTAACAGGAGCAAAGGTCTCGTTAAAATCTATTCCTTCAATTTGAGAGTATCCTTGAGCAACTAATCTAGCTTTGTTTCTAATGATTATCCCACTTTCATCAGACTTATTTTTAAAAATCCAACGTGTGCCAATAACCTTTTTGTGATCAGGCCTAGGTACAAGATACCAAACATCATGAATGACAAATTGAAGAAGTCCTTCGTGCATAGCAGAAATCCAGTGAGAGTCATTCAATGCCTCATTTACATTCTTTGGTTCCACTAGAGAAACAAAACATGCATAATGTGCATAATTTCTTAGTTGGGATCTTGTACGCACTGGATCAGTAGGGTTACCTACTACGTTATTTATGGGATGATCTTTAGAAACCCAGTTAGGTACTTCAGGTATCTCAATTGGTAATGAATCATCTATTTTAGGAGAGTCATTTTCTAAAATGTTTGTAGGCTCTTCCTCAATAGTTGATTCACCAATCTTATTCTCTACAGTAGTGTCACTCACAATTATATTTATGGATTCCATCAAGGTTTTAGTGCGAAGATTATATACTCGATAGGCTCGACTGTTAGGCGAGTATCCTATAAATATATCTTTATCTCCCCGACTCTCAAATTTGGACAAGTGTTCCCTATCTTTGCATACATAACAAGTACTACCAAAAGTTCTAAGGTACTTAAGATTAGGCTTTTTCTTGTACCAAAGATCGTAAGGGGTTTGTTTGGAATTCTTTCTAAGATAGACCCTGTTTATAATGTGACACGTAGTACGAATAGATTCTACCCAAAAATATTTAGGCAAATGCTTGGCATGTAGCATAACACGTGCCATCTCTTGAAGGGTACGATTATTTCTCTCGACGATTCCATTTTGTTGAGGAGTCTTAGGAGCACTAAACTCATGTTTGTAACCATTATAGTCACAATACTCTATTATACCAGTGTCTTTGAATTCTCCACCTCTATCACTACGGATTCTATTTACTTGAGTGTCCTTTTCATTTTCAATTAGAAGAAGTATTTTTAAGAAAGTTTGAAAAGTGTCAGACTTTTGTTTTAAAAAGGCTACCCAAGTAAATCTGGTGAAGTCATCAACCATAACTAGAATATAACTGTGTCCACAGAGACTAACAGTTTGGGAGGGACCCCTTAGGGCCATATGGATGAGCTCCAAGGGATTAGAGGTAAGAACATCATTAACTTTCTTATGAGGTGCCTTAACAATTTTACCTTCCTGATAGGAACCACAGACAATATTAGGAATGGATTTAATTTTTGGAACTCCTCTAACTATTTCTTGAGAGGTCAGTCTACTAAGATTATCGTAATTTATATGACCCATTCTGTTATGCCATATCTCGTTGTCATCCATTCTGGCAACATTACAGATTTCAGAATTGTTCATGACAGTATAACAATTGTCAGGAGTTCTGAATCCTGTAATTATGCATTCACCTTTTTCATTTAAAATTTTGCAATTGTTCTTTGAAAAGGTAACAGTATGATCTGAGTCACAAAATTGCGAGATACTAAGTAGATTGGCCTTAAGACCTTTAACTAGAAGAACATTTTCAAGAACAGGAAGTCCATATTCTTGGAGAGTTCCTTTGCCTATGATTTGAGATGATACTCCATCACCAAAAATAACTTTTCCACCAGCAAAGCTAGTTTTGTTCAAGAGTTTTGTATCATCCCCAATCATATGCTTAGAACATCCAGAGTCTAAATACCATCCAGATGATGTGTGTTCAGCTTTTAAAGCAGTTATAACTATGTTACACTTCATCTGAGGTAATAGATCATCTTTTCTAACCCAAATTGCTCTAGTTTTTATTTTGTGCTTATTAGCTCTCAATTGATACATTCGATTTTTGTTGAAAAATGTTTTGAGCATGATTTTGAATTTTATGAAAGACATGAGCATTTGGTTTAGGAAAGTGGTTAGGAACCCTTCTATAGAATGTTCTTTTAGGTTTGGTCTTTCTCTTTCTATAACTAGAGTTTTTATCTGGTTGTCTAAAATGTACATAATTATTGCGGCTTCTCCTAGAATAGTTAAAGTTCTGATAGATAGGAGGATTACAGACAGGTTTAACTAGTCTCCTAGCATATCAACTATCAAAAGAGTGATCGTATATATCACAGTAAGAGAAATAAAAATTGCTCAAGGTTGAGGTTTCCTTAGGAAAGTCTCTAAACAAAGGTTTTGAGGAATTTTGAGGTTGAACTCTATTCCTAGGTAGGACAGTCTTGAATGTAGACTCACTCTTCCTAATAGAGGGGTAAACATATTTAGCCTTAGGTGAACTTTCATGTTTAGAGAAACTCGATTCCCCAATGTTAAAATTTTATGTTTTGAATCGAACTCAATTTTTAGAGAATGAAAATCTGGGCAGGTTTCAATAGGTTTTTTACCTCCTGACACAAACCTGATAGGTTCAAAAGATTTTATTTGTGTCTTCAAATTGGGGCAAAATCCTATTCCAGTTCGGTCATCAGAATTGGTTTTTGATTCAGCAACAAATTCATCAAAACAGTGTGAGTTATTTTCAAATTTTGTGAATTTTTTTAAAACAGTTGCTGTCTTTTCTTTAGATTGTTCCAATTCTAACAATGTCCCTTTGTATTTTTTCTCTAGAGTTTCATTTGTTTCAGTCAAATCTCTGAGTTTTTGATCAAACATTTTGATTTCACTTTCATGAGTTAAATATTGGGTAGTATACTCTTCAGCATTCAGTTTGACCATCAGGCTTAAATCTTCTAGTTTCTTGGTGAGATCTTTCACAATCTTTTCTAGTCTAGTGCTTTTCTTGAGAGTTTTAGCATATAGTGTGTGAATTTCTAGGAGGTCTTCATTGTTTGAGTCACGAAGTGTTGTGTGTGAAGTGACCCCTAGGGTTTCATTCTTTGGACTCACACACCCATTGACATCTCTTTCCCTTTGACTCACACACCCCGAGGAAGAGGTAGCAATATTCTCAGTAATCAAAGCATCTAAACCAGTAACAGCATTATTCGAAACATCAGAAGTAGAATTACTAGATCCAACCTCGCTAACAAACACAGGCATGTCATCATTATAGATAATCTTGGCAAAGAAAGACATGCAAGGGTCAAAAACCTTAGATGACTCAAGTTCCTCATTTTTAGAGTCACTTGAATCATCCCATGTCTTGCAAATGTTGGCTCTTGTGTGTTTATTTTGAGTGTTCAAGTTAACTCTGCAGTCTTGTGCAATGTGTCCTAGTTTACCACATCTAAAACATTCAGTCTTCTTAAGGTCTCTGTTCGGTCTAGTGTGAGAGTCCTTGTGATGTTTGTCATGACTTTTCTCATGAGGTCTGCGATTAAAGGGAGTTGGATAATTGGACTTGCCTTGTTTATTTGCCATGTTGTTTCTAAATTTAATTATTTTCTTAAACAGTTTTGACATTAAGTTAATCTGATTGTCCAAACTCTCTATATCACATTCCCCATTAGAGTCATCATTGGAAGTGTTAAACTCGGGCTTAATCAATTTAGAAGAGAAGCTTAGATTGGAACTAGTCTGTTTCCTACTGGAGTGGGTCAATTATTTCTTAAATTCTAGTTCCATTTCCACAGTTCTTAATTTACTACTGAGTAATTCAGGAGTGAGATTTATATCACACATTTCCTCAATAGCATATCTTTTGTTGTCAAATTTCTGTGGTAATGATCTTAGAATTTTAGATACAATTTCTTGTTTGTCATATGTTATCCCATTAGCATACAGTTTTGTCACAATATCAGTCAGGTTCATATAGAAGTCATCAAATGATTCAGTCTCAGACATAATTAAAGAGTTATACTGTTGAATGAGCATTTGAGTTTTAGCAGCCTTAACTCTAGTGTCACCTTCATGATAAGTAACCAAGGTGTCCCAAGCTTCCTTAGAAGTGGTACAGGTTGAGATTCTTTTGAACTCATGTTCATTTATGGACATAAATATGGCATTCTTTCCTTTATTATTATTGCGAGAAACTTGTTTCTCTTCTTGTGTGAACTCACTTAATACTTTCTTAGCCCTCTCATTACTTCCTTCAGTGGCTGGTTTTGTGGGAAAAATGTAACCATTTTCAACAATGTCCCAGACATCATCTCCCAGAGTTCCTTGAATGAAAGCAATCATCCTTACTTTCCAGTAAGCAAAATTGGTTCCATCAAAGATAAGAGGTCTGGTCAAGTTACCAAATCTTTCATTTTTCTCGTCCATATTTGATTTTTAGAAAATAATTTCAGAAACACAGGATCTCTTTAAAAGAAGTTTACAAAGCTCTGATGCCAATTGAAAATCTGTTACTAAAGTCGTTTAATAAAATTAAACTATTTAAGTAACTCCGAACAGTTTTTTGAAGAAACTCTTTTCTTAAAAACAAAAACTAATTGAACACAATATGTGTTTTATAAAAGTATGTACGAGATCTATTTAAGATTTGATCAACAGGTTTATAAAACAGTTTAAACAAACTTTAAACCCAGCACAACCAAGAATGAGATGAGAAGATGTAGAAAGATTTAAGAACAAGATTTTTTACGTGGTAACACCTTACCCAACTGAGGAAACATCCACGACTCCCTCTACGGAGTAAACAAAAAAAATCCACTATAAACAAATTTTAATAGTTACAAACTATATAACAAACATGCATACAACTCAGACCTATATAAGTTTAGGAATGTACCCTGTGGTGTCCTTATAACTTCTCTGCAGTTCTGATTGTTGATGTTGTCCTCCCAGTTTGTTAACTTCTAATTTGTTCAAGCTCTTTACGTCGACTCTTTTTCTCAAGATCTTATTACCAACACTTTTAGCGTGGTAGAGTTAAAGTGTTTGTGTAGGTGCTCTCTAACACATGCATGCACACACACACTTATTATGTACAAACAGTCCTAGCAAATTACATATAAGTCTATATGCTGTGATTTTTCTTTTTCTCTCTTCTCACAAAACTTAACCTTATTTGACCTTTATAACAATCCCAGAATCCACGGTTATCTTGCTCAGAAGACGTATCAAGATCTTAATCAATCTCGGGTTTTGAAAAGATTTTTGAGATTGAAAACCACCAAGTGCGATTCCAAACTAGGTAAAAGGTCTTGTTACAAGAGAACTAGAAACAAAAAACATTATTGTTGATTTCAAAGTTAAAAACATTTACGGAAAGCAAATCAACAATATATTTCTCAAGCTGAGAAACGAAATATGTAAATCTAAGTGTAATGTAACATGAAGTACATAGATCTGAAATTTCTATAAAGCAGAAAATAGATCTAAGACAAACTGTTTAAGTTGGACACAAGATCTAAAGAACAAAGAGGTTTCAGCATCAAATCAACTACCAACAACAACTCTCAAACACTCAAGGTGGTGTTTGGAATATACAGTACTTGGAAAGAGGTTTTGATTTGAAAATGGATTTAACGATTTAGGGTTAGGGTTTCTAACTCTTTCTCTCTCTTATGGTTTCTCTCTTCTCTTTTTTTTTCTCAAAGGACGAAATGGCAAAAGTCTCAGAAGGCTGATAGAAGGGGTCCTTTTATAGGAGGCTGAGAAGGTTCGAGAGAAACGTTCAAAATCAAAGGTTCAGATTTAGTCAAGGTTAATTGACTTAGATCCAAGGGTTCACGATATGCGGTGGTTAAAACTCACCTGATTGGTTCATAAGGGGTTCACAGGGATTATGAAAGGGCAAATGCAGATCGTTGATAAAAACGATCCAAGGGTTGTAAACACACGCTGTTTTACTCTCTATAAACAAACACACTTACAACCAACCAGAAGACAATAAATGTTGGCCATTTAGAAGAGATAAAACGCGCGTCTAAAATAATTAAAAACACACCCTGAAGTCTCTGCCGCTTTCGGATTCTACCCAAGGCAACTTTAAGTCAATATAACCATTAGGCCTTAATTGCTGAATGGCCCCAAAAACTTTTAAAAATAAGTTTTAATTAATAAAAACTTATTTTAAAATGTTTATAAAATTCCAAAAAAATATTTAAAAAGCAATAATAGGGATTTAAACACACTCAACATATGTACACACAATTATGTGCAATATGACATGTATATGATCCATTCTACTGTGTGTGAGAGTTGGTAATAAGGTCTAGATGACTTCAATAAAGGAAGATGAAATAGTAGTGCAAGCTCTGGGGTTCTTTGGATTCTAGGTTAGACATAATTTTGTCACAATTTCCAAACTAGATGAACACTTAAACAATATAGACTCAAGTGACTCAAGAGTATAAGGTTCTTCATTAACCTTTGTCGTGTTCTGTTGTTGATCTTCCCACCATTTTGGCGATCAACAAACTTGTTCAACTTCCCTCGTCTAATGAGTTATTCTATCTCATTTTGGAGAGTTATACATTGCTTGGTCGTGTGACCATGATCCTTATGGAACTCGCAATACTTGGACTTATCTCTTCTTTTGGGCGCTGCCCTCAGTTTTTTTGACCAATTGAGTTCCTCGTTGTTCTTTATTTCTTCCAGAACATGATTTATATCCACCTTTAAGGGGGTATAATTTGCGTATTTCCTCAGGTGCTCTAATGTTTCCTTGCGTTTCGACTGCTTGTTCCCTCCATTATACTTGTGATCTTTCCTCTCCAGCTTGCCTTCAACTTTAGCGGCATTTGTCTCAGCATTTTTCTTCTCGACCATAGATTCTTCGACATTCATTATCTTGATTGCTTTAGCCATCAACTCTACTTTGGATTTGGGGGGATCCTTAGCTAAAGTGTAGTACAGATTGTCTGGTAAAATACCACTCATGAGAGTTGTAATAGTTATTTTCTCCTCGTAGTCAATGACCTATAATTTCTCTTTATTAAAATGAGTGATATAATCCCTGGTGCTTTCTCCTTCCTTCTGTCCAATGCTCAACAGGTGTGCCACACTTTTGACTGGCCTTGTACCAAAATAGAAATTTCCTATAAAGAGCTCGGCCAGCTGATGGAAGGTTGTAATTTGCCCCTTAGGAAGGCTATTGTACCATATCTAAGCAGATCTAGTGATTGTTCCTGAGAATGCCCTGCACCTCATTTCATCTGGGACCGCATAGATGTCTGCTGCAGCTTGATACTGCTCTATGTGAAGAACATGATCAGTTTTTCCATCATATTTAGGAGTGACTATAGAAGCTTTGAATTTTAATGGTGTGGGGAAATCCACAATTGCTTATACAAATGGAGATCCTTTGATAAAGGATCTTTGGAGAGGATTTTTGGCCTTAGCCATCTCCCCTAACATGTCTTCCAATCTCTTAATATAACCCTTCCATATATCATTTCCAGCCTCTAGTTTGTTTGCACGAGCGACAGATCGTGCAGAATTCTCCTCTTGGGATCTTTCCGTACGAGCTACATGCCTACAATTGGGATGTGACTGCGCTGAGCCTTCTCTTAAATCATTTAGCTACTGAGAATTTTTTGAGTCAATCCAAGGAGGATTTCTATTCTTTTTAAGGCCCAAATGATTGAACGGCGAGACTCTGCTAAACCTTTCCAGGGAACTTGTTCATTCTGGAATTAGAGTAACGTCTTCCTGCGAATCCAAAAGTCTTATAGGTGAAGTTAAGCCAGTTTGATAAGATGGATCACTTGAATTTTTGACATGATGGGCTTCAGTGTGTCGAGATCTTACGGATGGTGGACGTATGCTTCTACGAACGTTACATTGTCCTGACTAAGCGGACCCTCCATGTTAAATAGTTTGAATGAACTGTCACATAGTTTCCTGCATTACTATTTATCCCTTGGATAAGTTTACCAGGATCCCAATGAGATCTTATGTATTTGGAGGAGCTGATGGGTTTGGGGGATTCCCATCATTGTTCCTGTTGCTAGAGATATCAGCCATTTTTGACGAGTTTTTAGTGAAAAACGCTACGTATAGTCGTTCCCACAGATGGCGACAATTTGTTGATGTAAAAAACTATACTTGATCTAATTAATTAATCATAAGTAAATATGAATGAAGAAATAAGACAAAGGATTTTTAAAGTCGTTCAGCCTTAATGAAAATGGCCTAGGTCCACTATCTTGTATTGTTGGGTGTCTTGCCTTAATCTTGATTATGTTCGCTAATGATAGTTAATCCCTTCGTTGTGAGGGTATTACAATGTATTTATAGCCCTTGGGATGTCAATATGAATAGACAATACGCAGTTATTAAATGGACATATACATCTGTACATGGTAAGAATGTTCATTGAATCTGTCTTCGTCATCTGATCTTCTTATCCAGTTACTTGGTATGTTGATTAGCTTTGTACGCTGAGAAGCTCGGTGCTTTTGGTTGCTCGGTACGTATATTTATGCCATATTAAATGACATGTGTCTTCACATAACTAATTTACGTCAGCTGACTAATTTTTGTATCAACAACTACCTTCATGAGACTTTTGGATGGAAGTAAGTGGATTCTTACTACTAACCAAACACGAGTCACTCAAACACCTATCAATCGAAGCTTTCACTCTATTTTTTCTTATAACACTATCTAATGACATTTGATATTCACTCACTCTTTCACTTTCTTCTAACCTGACCATAAAGACCATTTCAGTTCCACGCTCATCGCTAGAGGAACTTTAATCACTCTCACTTTTCGAAAAATTCAAAATCTCTTTATACATCTTCTTATTATTATATCCTTCTTTGTTTTTCTAAAGTTTTCTAAAATGTGTATGGAAATAATTAATATGATAACCAACTCCACCATAACCAAAACATTAGTCTTTATTCTTTGACTTGTTCCTCTTGTAATCACCTTTCTCACAAAAAAATATGTTTAGTAGGCTTTTATGGCTCTGATTCAAAATCTATTCCGTTTTTTAAACAATTATTGTTATTTTGTAATATTTTCTTTGGGGTTCTCAACATTCTCTATAGGTTTCTCAAAACTCTTCATATGCATGTCCTCACTTGACTCAACAACAAATGCCAAGTCTTTCTTTAGTTTAGGACCAACCAAACATTCTTATTGATCACAAATTTGTAATGATCCTACCAACTCCTCAAGGATACAAGTAATGATATCCTTCACATCATTTAAAATTGCAACCTTCATTGGAAACCTATAAGCAAGATTTCTAAATAATTTTTTCACGACTTCTTTCTCGAGGATCTTCTCACTAAGATTGAAAGAAGCATTAATAACTTATGTCAACCTAGTGTAGTAGTCATTAAAATACTCACTCTCCTCTATTCTCATCGTTTCAAATTTAGTCAAAATGTGTTGCAAAATTTCATGTTTGACACTCGATGTACCTTCATAAGTTACTATAAGTATATCCCATGCGTCCTTTGCTTGATTGAGATTAAGAATGAGATTATACTCTTATGTGCTCACGGAAACAAACAAGACATTCAATCCAATAGAGTTGTAATTGCAATCAATCAACTTATCATCCGTCCAAAGAACTCTCGTTTTCTTCACCCTAACTCCATATTCTTCAATAGTTAAGTAAATATATTCTTCCTATACTCTCATCCACACAAGTTCATGTTTCGACCGTAAATGTGTTCTCACTTTCACTTCAATGGCCATAGTTAGAGCCATCAAAGTATGGTGGACAATTAGTTGAACTTGAATAACGGTATTGATCTATTGATAAAAAATAAGCACAAATATTAACAAGAATTATATGATATTAAACATACAACAAATACACAAGAATTAAGAATGTGTGTTATTAACGTAAGTGTTAAACCTAAAACAAACCTAAAGGGGTTTAATAGGTTTGATCAAATCTCATAGTTAATTTTTGAAATTTAATGATGTTTCTTGCAAATGAAAAGTAACTAACGTGTGATTCAACCAACTAATATGCAAAATGTCTTGAATTAACTAAACAACAAGTTTAATTAGGAAGATATCGATAGAATAACTAAAAATTATAACATATGTCAATTTTAATCTAATTCACTAGATCTAAGTGAGATCTAAGTGATCTGTGTGATTGAAAGAGTGAAATTTAATAAAAAAAAACAATCACAAACATTCATGAGACATATTTTATAATAAAAAAAATTACCTAGGGTAAAAACCCTTGATGAACTCCAATTTTTATTTCTACTTGAAAATATGTTTTATACAAGGCAAGAAGATACCTCTTACACAAGCACTCTCGTGTAATTACCTATGGACCTTGAAAATTTCCCAAGCAGAAGATAGAAATCCACACTGAGCTCCACGATGTGAATAAGGAACTCAAATTTCCTCCTTGGAATCAACGCCACACTTTAACTCCTCCAATGAATCGAAGTTCCTCCTCTTTTATATCTAGGAGTATGCGATCATAGCAATTCAATGTAGATTATTGAATTCTAATAGGCTAATAACGACTATGTCAAAATCATTCTTAAATCACTCACAAAACACTAAGATCGGGACATAGATCTAAGTTTGAAACATTTTTTAAGGAAAAGGTGAATTTTAATGAAAGAGTAACTTTAAAAAGGTCATATAAAATAGGAGGGAAAATGATCTATTTATATAAAATTTTCAAAATTCATCTTCGTCGCGCACGGTTGACCATTTTACATGTCCACAAAGTCAAGTAATGAGGACTTAAAGCCAACGTCATATGAACGGGACCAAATGATGGTCGTGATAATGTGGTCATGTGCATGAGCACAATACAAATTCGTGCGAACGGTTAAAGGAAAAACACATTTAAAAAGCCTTTAACTTCTCCAAAACAGAATGGTCAACCCCCAAAAATATTTTCTCAAACCTCTGAGTCATTTTAACACTTGTCCATTAAAATTTTAAAAATCAACTCACGCATTTGAAAACATGGTGCACGTGTTTGTTAGACATAGGCAATTAACAAAAGCTACAAAAAGGATATACTGTTTAATTCAAGTATGCATAGACACACAAGCCTTTTGTTGAGTTGTTTGAATGATTTTTAATCTTGAAAGATCCATTTAAGACATTAACATTCCTCAATTATTATCAAGTATATATGATTTAAATGACTCAACGACTCAAATGTTTTGTCACGAGAAGTAACCAAGTAAAATATTATACAAAATTACATTTTTAGCCAAAGTTCTTGTCCCAACCTTTGTCAAAAGCAACGTTGTTGGCTTCCAATGTTGAAGCAAGATATTGGGTAAACTCCTTGTTGGCCTTTGATTCGTCCCGAATCATAGCACTCATTACCCTCGAACATAGGCATTTTAGCCCCATCGGGTACTTTAATGTCTATATTTATGCTCGTTAATAAAAAAATCTTTGTTTTATATTCTAACATGTTATTTGAGGTACAGTTGAGCTTTTATAGGTATTAAAGTGCTTAGTATAAAGTTTGGGCTTGTTCCGATAAAATTTTGTCGCGATTCGCACGTTCAGGGGATTTTCATAATTAAAACTTCGGGATTTTTGCCCAAAGTATTCACGAAAGTTGTAGCCCTCGGGACAAGATTCGTGTGGCCATGAACGGTGCTCGAATCGGAGTCTAAACGAAGGAAACATGGACATTTAATCGGAGAAGAAATATATGAATACTTTTTATTATTATTTTATTTATTTAACTAACAATTCTAATAATTCCATCTATGTCCTTCTTCCCAAAATTGCAGCAAGCTTCCATGGGATATTTTTGTGCCTAGCCCGGGTTTGACTCGGGTTTTGCATTTATTCGAAATTGAAGCCTTTCGTCCGAAATTGGAGCTTGGGATGCGTGTGGATATAGTTGTGGGTGGTTTGGCTCAGGTTTTTGGAGTACCCATTTTCGTATTTCCATGGCTTTGACCATTTTTGGGGGAGGTTGTGGAGCTTAGAATTTATGGTGGGTCTTTACCCAAATGGGTCTTTTGTACGAATTGGTGTTGGGTTTTTCCATGATCGATTTGGCTTCCACGAATTGGAGTTCGGGTCCATCCCATTAGTGGTGGCTCTCGGATTATACTTGGTGTTGTTGCCATGGAAGTTGTGGCTTGTGAGTCTTGAGTTGTTGTGGTTGCATGGAGATTTTTCGCAACGCCGGTCGACTGGACCAGCTCCGGCGGTAGATCGGATTTTTAGATTTTGTCGTAGCTACAAACGAGTGCTGCCCTCTCATTTCACGTGGTCGACCGGCCCAAGACACGGTCGACCGGCACTCTGTTTCCACCGACCTCTGTTTTTGCTGCTTAACCCCATTTTCCTTTTTTATTTTCTTTTTCATTTTTCTTTCTTTAACTAATAGGATACTTTCCCCTTTTTATTGCTTTTTTCGTTATTTTTTGTTTCTTAATTATAACATACTATAAATACACCACTTGGTGTATTTTTATGGGAGATTAGTTTTTTTTAGTTCCTTTTTGTTATTTTAGGAGCTAGGGTTTGGCACTCTTTTGGGGATTGTTATGGAGACCACCCCGCTCCTTTATTTGTGTTGTGGTTTGACACACATTAATGTAAGTGGATATTATTCTTGCTTTGTTCCTTTTATTTCGTGTGCGTGTTTAATTTCCTTGCCTAGATAAAATAGTTGTAGTTGTTTATTTCTTGTTTTATATATTAATTAGTTGTTATATTTATTTATTCATGTGTAGTGAGTAGTTTATCGGGTTGGGATTGCGTATCCTCCATTAATGGGCGCCGAGCACCGAAAAATAGGTTTCGTGTAAAATTGTATTTAATTGACACATCGCGAATTAAAATGGAATTATTATGCGTTTAACTTTCTTTGTCACGCAACATTAGTGTTTGAAGCGATAATCCAATTTTAAGTCGCGTGTGACTATTTTTGATTACATATTTAATCTCACATCGTTGGCTTAAATTCCTTCATGTGTGATGTTTATGTCTAACTTAAAAATGCTCGATTAAATGTTTTCAAACAGAAATTATAATTTTGCGTGTGTTTCCCACGGCGGGGACATGATCCCGACTCTCATTTTCTTAAATATTGTTTAATTTATACTTCTTATTTTTTCCCTTTTATTTACAACCACCCATCACCTTTTACAATTTTATTCCTGAAGTAATAAACCGATTAAAATCTGTCAAACATTCCATATGGATTCCATACCGAACTTACCACTATACTTATAAAACAAGTGTAGTTTGAGTTTAGGTTTTTTCCTAGCGGTGGGGATCGATACCAACGACCGACGTATATCTATGTACACTTGCGTCGCGGTTTCCCCCCAGCTGTCAAAATGGCGTCATTGTCGTGGAGTGTTTTGTTATAGATTGTAATTGCCTTATTATTTCATAGTATTTTTTATTTTGTATTTGTATTTTTTGTTTTAACCTTTTTTGCAAGATTTGCACATTTGAGCGCCAAGAAATGCTTGAATTTTCCGACTACACATCATCTTTGTGGAAATAGCCATCTCGAGCCTTTGTTGGGGTAAGCAGGTCTTATTCCAATTTTTCTAGTAATCCTAATGATAATTCTCAAAACCCCCGTAAACCTATGACTTTTAGTTAATACTTACAAGCCCAAAAAATTGCAACATCTAAAATGATATTGGGTGAGTATTACGAAAGTCAAAGTATGGATTACATAAATTTTGGGAATGATCATTTCGATTTGGGTTCGCAAGATCCTTATGATAAGAATTTTGAAACAGATTGCAATAGCTTTGAAAATTCTTATGTTAATGATTTTGATAGTCATTCCGATGATAATTTTTAGGGTTTGCGCACGCTTGAGAATGAGAAACTTGAAAACTATTATCGGGAAGAAAATTGTTGTTGGGAACATGAGTTGGATTTATTATTTGAATCCGACGATGATTTTTCTTTTGAGACTTTTGAAGTCGAGGAATGTTTTGAACCAAATGAGGACTTTGTACCTACTTTGGAACAAATCATTCTTGACTTGATCCATGGTATAGTTAATAATGAAAATGAGGAAGAAATGGGCGTAGTATCCATTTGCAATGAACTCGTTTCTTCTTTGATTCTCAAAGAAGAAAGTTTCACTGCAAACAATCATATTTCCTTCGAAAATCAACCTTCAAGCGATGATAACTCATCTCTTGAGATTGAATTTCTTCCGTCCCCATCTTTATTCTATACTATCACACCAATTTTAGTACCCGATGAATCGGTTCAAAATATTATAGTTCCAAACATTTTCACCGATGAGAAGTACTCGCTCGAGTCACCTTCTATGAAGGAATCTTTGCCTCTATATGCGCCACCTCCCATTCTAATTGAAAAATATTTGGGAGTAAATTCAATTTTTTTTTGGAACCCATGTGTACCTCTCCCCCTTGTTATCCAAATCACCCATCTTCCCTCCAAAATTTTTAATTGGGAATGCTTCACTTCTTCCGCCTTACACACGCCTTCCGTTGTTCAAATGAAATTTCTATATTCCGGGAGGCATACATGAAAGGGAGGGTCCACCGTTGATCTTCCAAAAGCAAATTGTATTTTGGGTGGACCCTAAAAAATTTAGACTTCTAGTGTATATCTAGTTAGAAGTCCAAATGGTAGGTTGTACATAGTTAGCTTTTTATTCTTTCTTTCTTTCTAATTTTTATTTCCTTTTAGTTTAGTCTAGTGTATTTAGTAAAACTTTTTGTTATTGCTTTTTTCTATGCCATCGTACTAACATGTTTTGTAGAATCTTTGGACTTGTACTTTCAGGAGATCGCTCTATTTTGGGTAATATCGTTATTTTCCTTCTTTAACTTAGTTCTTAATTCACATTGAGGACAATGCCAGGTTTTAAGTTAGGGGGTGTGGAATATTCTATCCATTCATTGCTAGTTTCCATGATTTGATTATATGTTAATCCCAAGCATGTTTTTTTTTTTTGAAAAATTTAAATTTTCAAAAAGATTTTTTTTTTTCTCTTTCTTGGGCCTTTTGCCTTAATTTCCTATGATAAATTCAATAATTGCTAATTCAATGATGCATTTTCTATTTCTTTCATGTTACTAAACTTTAGTCCACAAATTTTTCAATATTGAGAATAAATGCATGAATTAAACCTTGAAAACACATGAGCACTTGAGCATATTTTCTAAAATCATTCGATAGGACAATTATAGCTTGGTATCTTTTTATTGCTTTGTGTACACTAAAAAACTAGTAAGCTTCTTTCTTTTCTTCTTTTCTGAGTGCTTATACATTACTCTTTCTCTTTCTTGAAAAAGTTATCTTGTTGACGATCTCATGTTCTTTTTATTGATCGCATATTAATTGAACTATCACTTGAGCATGATTTTCAATGGTGTTGAGTTTCGAGAATCACATGAAACTTTAGGATAGGATCATAGGACCTCGTTGATGTTTAACCCTTATGACCTTACCCTTACCCTTATACATGTCCCTAGTCAACCCCGTTGAGCTCTATTATGACCTTTTTTTGCGTCCCAAATCCCCTAACCAAATCAACATTGGAGTTTCACACCATACATTTTACCTTTCTTACCTATGTTTAGAATGATATTTGGGATTGAATGATGTTGTGTAGTGTGGTTTCAATTTAAGCATGAAAAGAGTGAGAAAAGAAGAAAGTGTAGTGAAAAAGAAAAGAAAAGAAAACAAGAGAAAAAGAAGAAAAGAAAGAGAAAGAGAAAGTCTGCATATGTGATGTGTATAGTTCAATAATCCTTGTTACTCTCTCGATTGATGATATTTAATGCTTGTTTGGAAATCATTTTCCAATTTTGAAATTGCATGCTTCTTTCCATTTTCCTAAGTTTTTCATCTCCGAACCCTTTGAATCCGTACATATTTCCTTCATTTCGCACCCCTAACCCCAAGCCTACATTACAACCCAATACAGTCTTATTTGGTCTTAGGGTAATATGATTCAAAGATCGAACATTAGCGACAATCTGCTTAAGTGCATTTCATATCGATTAATATGCGATATCCTTTCATGAGATTGTATTTTTCACTTTTATATATCGTTATTTATTAATGACATGTGCTCGGACTTTTTTTCCTTTTACAATTACTCTTTATGCCTGCATGTCCCATGTATTACACCCTATTTCGAGCGCTTCTATTTGTTGAGTGTTATGTCCAGAGAGGATTGAGTGGGAGAATGCTTTAATTGTTATCCGAGCTATAGGCATTTGTACCGAATCAAAGCTTTTTACATGTGCATGCACCCCACTCACATTTGAGGTTTCAATTCCATGTTGTTATTCTTTTAATATTGATAGTTGCGGATTAGTAGGCAAACTTCTCTTTTTCTTTGTAAATAATATGTTGAAATATCTTGTTGTTGTTGAGTTTTGCATGTTGGCTGGTTGGTCATGTTTTGAGGAAATTTGACTTTTGAGGATTTCATCCCTGAAAACCCTCACGAGACGACACTCGTCCACTTGGGTAACCTAGGGGTTTAACGGCTTATTGCATATGTTAAATGCAACCGTGTTCCCTACAAAAGTGGCATTTATATTTCGATGCATATATACATGTTGAAGTTTTCATATAGTTCTTCTTGCTTTGAATTTCATTACTAAGGACTAGCAATGTGTAATTTAGGGGGTGTGATACGTCCCGAATCATATCACTCATTACCCTCGAACTTAGGCATTTTATCCCCCTCAGATACTTTAATGTCTATATTTATGCTCGTTAATCAGGCAACCTCTGTTTTATATGCTAATGTGTTATTTGAGGTATAATTGAGCTTTTATAGGCATTAAAGTGCTTAGTATAAAGTTTGGGTGCGTTCCGATAAAGTTCCGTCGCGATTCGCACGTTAGGGGCATTTTTTTAATTTCACACTTTGGGATTTTTTCCCTAAGTATTCACGTAAGTTGTAGCCCTCGGACCAAGCTTCGTGTGGACGCGAACGGTGCTCGAATCGGAGTCCGAATGAAGGGAAGATAGACCTTTAATTGGAGAAGAAATATAAGAATACTTTTTATTATTATTTTATTTATTTAATTAACAATTATAATAATTCTATCTATGTCCTTCTTCCCAAAATTACAGCAAGCTTCCATGGGAGATTTTTGTGCCTAGCCCGGGTTTTGCGTTTATCCGAAATTGAAGCCTTTCGTCCAAAATTGGAGCTTGGGACGCGTGTGGATATAGTTGTGGGTCGTTTGGCTCAAGTTTTTGGAGTACCCATTTTGGTATTTCCATGGATTTGGCCATTTTTGGTGGAGGTTGTGGAGATTAGTGTTTATGGTGAGTCTTTACCCAGATGGGTCTTTTGTACGAATTGGTACTGGATTTTTCCATGGTCGATTTTGGCTTCCACGAATTGGAGCTCGGGTCCATTTCGTTAATGGTGGATCTTGGCTTATACTTGATGTTGCTGCCATGGAATTCGTGGATTGTGGGTCTTGAGCTGTTGTGGTTGCGTGGGGATTTTTCGCAGCATTAGTCGAGTTTCCTAGCTTCAGCGGTCGACCGGATTTTTGGATTTTTTCGTAGCTATGAAACAGTGTTGCCCTCCTATTTCACGCGGTCAACCGGCTCAAGACGCAGTCGACCGGTACTCTGTTTCCACCGACCTCTATTTTTGCTACTTAACCCCGTTTTCATTTTTTATTTTCTTTTTTCATTTTTCTTTCTTTAATTAATAGGAGGCTTTTCCCTTTTTTTTCTTTTTTCTTTTTTCTTTTTCCTTTATTTTTTGTTTCTTAATTGTAACTTACTATAAATACACCACTTCGGGTATTTTTGTGGGAGATTAGTTTTTTTTAGTTCCTTTTCTTATTTTAGGAGCTAGGGTTTGGAACTTTTTTAGGGATTGTTGTGGAGACCACCCCTCTCCTCCATTTGTGTTGTGGTTTGACACCCATTAATGTAAGTGGATATTATTCTTGCTTTGTTCCTTTTATTTCTTGTGTGTATTTAATTTCCTTGCCTAGATAAAATAGTTGTTGGTGTTATTTCTTATTTTATTTATTAATTTGTTGTTATATTTATTTATTCATGTGTAGCGAGTAGTTTATCGGGTTAGGATTGCGTATCCGCCATTAATGGGCATCGAGCTCCAAAAATTAGGTTTCCTGTAAAATTGTATTTAATTGAAACCTCGCGAATTAAAATGGGATTATTATGCATTTAACATTCTTTGTCATGCAACGTTAGTGTTTAAAGCGATAATCCGATTTTAAGTCGTGTGTTACCATTTTTGATTAAATAATTAATCTCGCATCGTTGACTTAGATTCCTTCACGTGTGATGTTTATGTCTGACTAAAAAATGCTCGATTAAATATTTTCGAACCGAATTTCTAATTTTGTGTGTTTAGCCCACGGCGGGGACGTGATCCCGATTCTCATTTTCTTTGTTATTTTTTAGTTTAAACTTCTTATTTTTTCCCTTTTATTTACAACCACCCACTACCTTTTACAATTTTATTCCTGAAGTAATAAACCGATTAAAATCTGTCGAACATTACCTGTGGATTACATACTTGAACTTACCGCTATACTTATAAAACAATTGTAGTTTGAGTTTAGGTTTTTGCCTAGCGGTGGGGACTGATACTAACGACCGACGTATATCTATATACACTTGCGCCGCGGTTTCCCCCCGGTTGGCAGCCTTCTCCAGCGGGTACTTGACATCCACAAGCATTTTTGTTCCTAAAAATTAAGAACCTAATGAATATGTTTTATAACCAAGAAAAAGTAAAAGAGCACGTGTTGAAAAGATTTTTTGGTCCCCACTTTATGCTTACACTTTAGAGAAGGACTCTAATAACTTTTAAAAAGCTTTATCTTCTTTAGATGCTTATTTTTGGAAAGAAGATATTAATGATGAAATGAAATCTTTAGAAACTAAAAAAACTTGGCATTTAGTAGATCTTCCATCGGGGTGTAAAATAATTGGTTCCAAATAGATTCCATATTACATATCACACAGTAATATTAAATGATTCTCATTAATAAGTATTAACCCTTGTCATGCTAGTTAATAATTATTTTTAAATCCGGATTAATTATCAATTAATTCTCGCATATTAATTTAATTAATTCCACAATAATAATTAATCACATAATTATTTAGGTTCTAAAAAATACGGGGTGTTATGTAGAAGAGGGGTGAGGAGTATCTCATGAGAGTGCGATACCAATTTAAATATGAGATATTTTATATTTTAAAATATGGCATTTATGCACTTGCAAACTATTTTCAAGACTCGGGCTCTGACCCGTTTTCTCTATTTTTCCCTCTCTTGTTATATATATATAGGTGTTCAGACACAGGGACGCCTGGATGACGATTCCTTCAAGTTAGACGGTTGCTGCAGCAGTTGTGGATGCATGAAGGTTTACTATAGATGCTTCTATACTTATAATCTAGATAGGAAGTATTGTAGTAAAATTCGGGTCGATAGCCCCATTGTATTCATTTATACTTTAGCCACCTTTTAGTGCGGCATTCGATTGGGTTGTATTATGTTAAATCGAGTCTTCAGTTATTTTATTTCATTTCAGTTTTGTATATATAAACTGTGTGAATATTTTATTTGAATGGTTTGATTAAAAAGATTAGTTAAATAAAATTTTAACGCTAGCCTAATAGGTTATTAGTAATTAAATTGGTTTTCGGCAGTGATGTTAAGAATGAACCATATGAGACTCCTATTTTAATTTGGCATAGAATTGATCACTCGGTATTTTATTAGGCAGGGTATCACAGCCAGGTACCCATATAGACATCCATCTCAAACGCCCCAAGTGGGTGCACCTTTTTTCCATTGAACCCTATCAAGGGTTGAAGATAAGGAACCAACCTCTTCTTACTGAGATTCAACCCCTTAAAGCAATCCCAGAACATTATGTTGGCTGAGATGCCTCCGTCCACCAGTATTCTAAACACATCATACCCATGAACACTGGTGCTGATAACCAAAGGATCGTTATGGGGGGATAAGATGCCCTTGATATCCATTCATGAGAAGACCACAACCAATGTGCCCATGTCTACCTTATTTATCTTTCCCGGCCTTAGCTCTGAAGTGGTCGAGTTCACTTCCATCCGTTTAGGTGCCAAATTTACCTCAATGACGTGTGCCTTACGATCGTCCCGCTCTGTTCCTTCGCTAGACATCCCACCACTAATCTTTTTTATGTCAAATGAGGTCATGCATATACATCCCTTGGGCTCAAAGATCTTCGAAGGGAGGTCTGGGTCATCCTTTTTGTTGTCAGACTAATCATTTTTCTTTTCGAGTTGAGGTTGTCGCCTCGGTTTCTCATCTCTTGACCTGCCATGCTTCTTTCTGGCATCACCTTTGGAACCATTTTGATCAACATACTTCCAGAGTTTCACTTGCTTCAATATTTTCTCAATCTCATCTTTGAGCGCAAAACACTTATGTGTCATATGGTTGTGGTCTTGGTGGAACTCGCACCACTTGCTTTTGTCCTTCTTATGAGGAGGGGACTTTAACTTTTCAGGCCACCTGAGAGATCTGTCATTTTTAGTCTCATTTAAGACCCGATCAGGACTTACTGTCAATGTCATGTAGCTAGCAAACTTGTCGTCAGACGACCTCTTCTTCCCATATTTTCCTTTTGCTTTCTGAGATTTACTCCCACTGGATTCCTTCTCATCCTCTCCTTTGGCAGCTATGGTCTCTTCTGCGTTCATGACTTTCTCGGCCGTATCAAGAATTTTTGCCATGGACTTAGGAAGGTCCTTGGGCAGCTTCCATATTATCTTTCCCTTTTGCATTCCACCCATGAGGGCTGTCATGGCAATATTTTCTTCGTAATCTTCCACCTAAAGTTTCTCCCTATTGAACCATACAATATAGTCTCTCAGCGATTCATTCTTACCTTGTTTCACATACAAGAGATGGGTCACCTTCTTTTGGGGCTTCATACTGAAACAGAAGTTATAAATGAACTTTTGGCCAGCTATTTGAAGTTCTCTATGGAGTTCTTGGGAAGACAACTGTACCATATATGAGCTACGCCAGTGAGAGTGCTGGAGAAAGCTCGATATCTCATCTTGTACGAGATAAAGTAAAAGTTATTCGTAGACTGATACATCTCAATATAATGTATCATATTCGTACTCCCATCATACTTAGGCATGACAATTGGAGGTTTAAACTTAGATAGAGCGGGAAAGCTCACAATCCTTGTTATGAAGGGAGACCATTTCACATACCCCCTTTAAATTGGGTCTCGACTTTTTAGATGGTCGACGATTTTATCCTACAGCCTTTGAATCGAACTATTCCATGACTTCTCGGATGCCACTGCATTATCTCCTCCTCCCTCCCTGTCAGATAGGTTAGGCACAGACTCTCGACCAACAATCCCTTGATGGTCGTTTACTTCCCTAACTCAATATGAAGGTAACTATTATGTTTTGAAATGCAAAGTTTCGTGGCCAGTCTTAATGATTGAAATAATCGATGGTGCCTATGATGGGGGGTTGATAAGACGTTCGCCATTTTTTGATACGTTGTTATTTTAGTTTTAAAGATATCTCAGTTTTTCAAATCTTGGGTTTCAGATCGCTTTTAGTTTCTTCTTATTTTTATTTTCGATTTTAAATAAGGGTGACTTGGGTTTTAATGTTGGATTTAATATGTGTATTTGGTTGTTTACACAGGGCACCATTGACGATCGTCGCCCATTTTTCACATAAGCCACCACATTTTTCTCTATATACTTGAGTTTTTACATGTGTACAGTAGCAATTAATGGTGTCTATTATGGCCTAAATATTGGTGGGTACAAATTCAGATGTTAAGTTGAGATATTAAGTGCCTAAGATGTACTAGCTTATTTAATCATTCAAGTGGTTCAAATCTTTGATAAGACTGAGTTCAAATTGAGTTTTGAGTTACACAAGAGTCCGAGACCTGCTTGGTGGTAAGTTTAATTATGTTCACATGTACTTTCAAAATTGTTTGGTTTGATGATTCTTTTTATTCGATTTTCTGTGTGTTCCACAATAGTTATTGGTTGCCAGGATGATGTGATGGAGCAGTGATTTAATGGTATCACGAGCGTCGACATATATCGCATTTTGATTTGTTGATGGACCTATAAGGTCGATAGATAACAGACTAGGAATATTTGATTTTGATTGATCAATTGGGTCTCTTTGAATACTGTTATTAGGTTATTTTTTGTATTAATAATAGTAAAATTGATATTTTTGTTTTTAAATATGGCGAATTGTTCTATAAACAAAGTAAAGTCTACCCAAATTTTTTAAATTATCAGATTTAGCATTAATAATAGTATAGTTGATATTTTTTTTCTTAAACAAGGTGGGTTGTCTCATAAATAAAGGAAACTTTGTCCATTTTTTTAAAACTAATGGGTTCATATCATAGGTTATTTCGAAAATTATTTATCCGTCGCGAACTAAATACGACATATGGTACTATCAATGGAGTACACTTTCTAGAATTAGCGTCATGCCTTCAGGCACGGGTTGACCCTTGTGTGTGTGTATATATATATACAGGAAGTCTCTCCGACGGGCGTATTTAACAGGCTTAAACGATGGGATAATGTCATCCACACGATTTTGGGACCGCTTTTAGGACCACCTTAGGGGGACCTCTTTGTCTTTTTATGCCTATGTCTTTTTCTAATATTTTCGGAATAGAAATTTCTACCCCAATAATTTCTATGGTCTTTTAAGCTTATTTTAAAGTCTAATTAATCTGGAAGTCTAACTGTAAAAGTTTCAGGGCTATTGCTACTTCTCAAGCTTCATTCGTCACTATCGTACTGGGATTCTAAATAGCAAGGATTGTCTATATAAATATTTTCCTTAGGGAGTCCGAAAATTGCAAGCGGTTTTGATGGAAAATATTCTAGTCTTAAATACCTTATACGGTATTGTGGTTTTAACAGTCTGGTTTCTTTATATATCTGATTAACAATATCAATTATATCATTATTTATAAATTCGTTTAAATTATTATCACCATAAGATGACAAAAATCGACGGTATGTTCTAGGGGCAGCTGTCTCTACGTTTCTAAGGAGAGGACGGATTCCTTCGGCTCTAATTAAAATAGCATTTGTTTCAGCTAACCTTTTCGTCTAATAAATTTTAATACGTCTATAATATCTTCAAGTATCCTAGTATATTCTTGATATTTTTTCGGTCTTGAAAGTTCTTCTACGAATTCTTCAGTTCTTATCTTTTGTCTAAAGAGATATCGGATCCCTATTCTAATTATTTCTATTATGGGTACCTCACGTACTAACCACTCAATAACCTGGTCTATATATTTGAAAGTACCACCTGCGTATGTTAAAGAAGTTTCTATAAATTATTTATCTTTAGGGCCTGTAAGAGTCCAATCTTGTATTTCTCTAGTTAAGTCTAAATTTGTTTGATTAACAAACGTTAGAAAGTCTTCAGTGATTTGTAGGCTCATATAGATTTCTTTTAAAACAATAATATGTAAAATAGTTAAGGGTTTGGTTCGAGTTATACCTTCCTTCTGATCTGCAATATCTTTATCTTCCTTCCTTCTTCTCTTCAGCTTTGCTACTATTCTTCTCTGGTCTCGGCCTCCTACAACTCTCTCTTTATGTGTCGCACCTCAATCCACTATTTTGGTGTTGTACTCATTTCCTGCCTGTATGCCTTCACGCCTAACGCCCACCTGGCTAAAGGCTCATGGCTAATCGGCACCTGACGGCGGTTTAATAGTATAACACCTGGTGTGCTATACCAGAGGTTCCACACAATAGTCCTCTATGAACAGAAAGTTGGAGACAATTTGGAAAATAATCACAACTCAATATAAGAGATTTATGGAAAAGAAAATACTTTTATTGTATTGCATAAGTAAATACAACTATCCCCTAACTATGAGAGGTTTACTCACTCATATACATATTACTCACTACAAGAATACTCTCTCTTTAATATCTAATACTCGAAGTCTTACAACTGATGTCTTAAAATTAAGTTGGACGCTCCCTTTTATAGCATAAGGGCACTACATATGACTTGCTACCGGAGGTTAAAGCTAACCGATTAACGATATACAAATTATTAAAGTCTATACTATTTGCTTTACATAAAGTAAATCTGTTGTCTAGCAATAATTCTAACATAAGGCTTTGTGAGGGTCTCTTTCTTCTTTATGAAAAGAAGCTTTTTGGGGGGCCGTGTGGGGCATTGCTAAGTTTTCTTCTTCTTAATGCTGCAGGGGAATCTAAATGGAGTCTTAGAAATGAGTCTTGTCGTCTTATAATAATGCATAGGTCTAGCGCATGGCATCTTCTGTCTTCAATAATTCTTCAGCTAACGAGGGCCCCGTCTTTGTCCCATCCATGTCTTCCTCTTCCTTATCTTGGTTTGGTAGGGCATCGTTGAAAAATTCATCAATGAGGCACATAATTCTAAGGCTAGCTGGCAAAGCTATCTCTAGCATTTCTTTGGATTATTTCTTGAGCCTTCCGTTGAATGGCTCATCAGCTTGGATTATCGGGTCTTATTTGTGGTAGGTAGTGTACCATATGTCTTCTCCTTTCAATAATTCAATGATTTCTATTATCTCCATGGCTTGAGCAATCTGGAGCTTGGACTTATCAACAATTAAATCTTTAGTCTCGTCTTCTGATAAAATCTCAACGTCTTTAAATATATAATTGGAAAATCTAATAAGTCTAAATCCCTCAACCCTCATTCCTCTACAGGAACTTGGAGCAATATGATAAATTCTAGCAAATAAAGGAAGGAAGTCTTCCACCTTCTTAACATACTCATGGACTATTTTTCCAAGAGCAACAGAGTCTTCTGTAGTCTCAATTTGGATGAGTCTAATGAACCCATAGTCTGCTAAGGTTATCCGGGCAATCTCTGCTTTCCAGAAAGATAAATCTTTGGAACGTCTTTAAATAAACCTCTCATCATTAAGGCATCTCCATTAGTCTCAGATAATAACATATTGAAATGATTAATAATTCTATTAGTGTCTTTCTGATAGTCTTCTGATATTGGAAGATTATTATGACCAAAAGGTATAACAATCTTAGTCTTAAAAGTCTTTTTCTGATAACAAAAATTATCAGTAGGTCTGGTTTTGGAGGATTCTCCAAGAGGCTGAGCATAAGTCTGCGTCTGCGGTCTAGGAATAACAGTCCCACTGAGTTGGGTTACTGCAAGTCTTTGGAGCCTCATGAATCTAGCAACATCTAACAGATTCTGCTTGAATTCTATCCAAAGTCTATTTTTGACATTCCACCAAAGGGCGTCTATGAGAGTATTTTCATCTTTTGAAAATTCTCGTCTAAATTTAATCAAGTCTGGACATATTTGATTGGGTTTGGACATCTTTTATCGGGTCTATATTGGGAGAAATATATTTTTCCAATGAGTCTATTTTGAGCAATAATCTCATGTTTATATTTTCTTGAAGGAATCAAGATATCATAAAATTTCTCTAGGATTGGTCTTTCTTGAGAGTCTTGAATATGAGTCTGTCTTTGCGTTACACCAGCATTTGGTCTTACGTGTCTAAGATAGTCTGTAACATCTTCTTTGTTCAGTCTATTTGTTCCGGAGGAACTCGTGATGTCTAAATCTTCTGTTTACAACATAAAATATGATATCATATTAGTGTTAGCAAACATTGGTTCTCTTGATATAATGTCTGGAATGGTATTTTTACTTCCCTTAATATGTATAACAGAGAAGTCATAGCCATTAAGCAATTATTGCCATATAATGAGTCTATTAGTCCTTGATTTGGACAAGTCTAAGTCTTTGAATTTTACTGCATAAGAAGAGTCAGTATAAATAGTAAAATGTTTAGGTCTAAGAAAAAGCATATTTTTTTCTATTTCCCTTACTATAGCTAAAACTTCTTTTTCATGGGCAGTGTATCTTGTTTCTGGATCAGTAAAGGTTCTAGAACTATATTTACAAAGTTTTTTCTTTTTAGTCTGATGATCAATGGCAAAGTATACTGCTCCCCATTGTTTATCTGAAGCATCTGTTTCTACTATAAACCAATCTTCTGCATTAGGCAGTTCAAGTAAAGGAATATCTTGACTGTATCTTTAATTTATCTTATAACTTCAAAATCATCTTTAGTCCAATAAAAAGGATTAGTTTTGTCTGTTCATTTTAATTTGGCGTTTAAGCTTTGTCTTTTTGAAGCAAGGTCTTTAATAAAGTCTGCAGCACAATTAAGCAATCCTAAAAATAATTGTAATTATTTTCTATCTTTGAGTTGGTCTGAAAACTCAAGAATCTTTTTGTTTATGTGTTCTGTTAAGGATAAATTTTGTTTATTAATATGCATTCCCACAAAGTCTATCTCAGTCTGAAATAATTGCATTTTCTTTTCGAAAATAAAAATACCATGTTTGTCTAATTCTAAAATAATCTTTTTAAGATGGTCTACATGCTCTATCTCAATCTTACTGACTACAAGAATGTCATCTATGTAAACAAGATAAAATTCTGAATAAGGTGTAAATATATTATCCATTCTTCTTTGGAATACTTGAGGAGCATTCAAGTATCCAAATGGCATTACTAGCCATTTGTATTTTCCTTGGGGCACACTAAAGGCTGTCCAGGTAATACTGTCTGGATGCATCTTAATTTGCCAGAAGCCTGATTTTCAATCAAACATACTAAATATAATTCTATCTTCAATAAAATTGATTAAATTATTCTTGTCTGGTATCTCATAAGAATCAAATTCGCAATTCTTATTTAATTGTATATAATCTATAACCATACGTCTTTTTCCTCTTTTACGTTCAGATTCATTTTGAAAATAGAAGGCGAGACGATTATGCCTACTTTTACTTTCTCTAATAATGCCTATCTTAAGCATTTCATCTATGTCTTTTTTGAACTCTTCCATGTCTTCTTGTGAATATCCTTTCTTACAGGTTCCACCATTAATAGTGGCGTCTGTGTTATTAAGGATAATTTCACAGTAACTTTGGTCTTTATCCCACTTAGCAATGGGATTTTCTCCTAAAGTAGGCTCAGTTAATTGCTTAATCTTTTCTTTTTCTACTTCTATATCCATTTTCTTCTGTTTGGATATGGCTTGAACCTGTAATAAAGTGTGTTGGGCTTGATCTAAAATGTCTTGTTGTATAAGCGCTATTTGCTTGTAACACTTTTGGTTTGGACACTTACATTCTTTTTGTAAGGGTTTAGTAATGTCTAGGGCTTCTTGTTGGGTTGTAGGTCTAGGTCCACCATGCTCAGCTGAAGAACTCTAATGTTTTATGGGTCTATAGTTGGGTTTGACCTGCATAAGGTCAAAGGCAGTCTTGTGATCTATTAAAGGGGATTTAATATTAAATTCCTCTCCATTACTAATTAATATCTTATCGTTATACTGAGTATAAGGATGATAATTACTAATAAAGTCTTGTCCTAAAATAATGTTTCCTGTGAAACTAGGACGAGGATCCGTTATCCAAAACAGATGATTAACGATTTTGTTGGTCTGATTTCCTAATATAAAATAAATAGGAATAGTCCGAAAATATAAGGTAAATGGATCTCCATTAACCACTTTACCATAGATTTCTTGAGTACTTTCTAAAAAATAGTCTTCCGGGAAGGCATTAACATTGCAAATACTCTGAGAGCATCCTGTATCTATAAAGGTTGAAAGTCTTTTATGATAATCTTTGTGTTGAACGAATAATTCTACAAAACAAGCATGTGGTTTAGTAGAAATTCCTAAATTATTATTTTCTAAAATAGATATTCATTTTTGAGGTTTATCTATAAAATCTAAGGGTATTAGGTCTTCTGAACTACTATCAGAGTGGTATCCTTCTAAATCATAGGAAATTCCCTTTCCTTTGATGCCTTTATTTTCTTGCAATCTTTTGGCTATATTTCTATCAATGTCTTGATAATATGTTTTAATATCTAAGTCTATTTGAGTGTGATACTGGCTAGTATAAATTTCTCCAAATCTAGTTCTACAATAGTTTTCATGGTAGTGTAATTGATAAATAACACAAACCATAAACAATTATGTTTGTATAGTCTCAAAGCATTATACGCATCTAAAGTCTTTCTTGCTACATTTCATTTCAAATGTGAAATAATGTCTTTCGTCAAAGTAACATCTAGGTATATAGGTTAGTAACTCGGGATTACTAATTGTCCATCTTTTCTTTAAAAATGGGCTTAATATACACTTATACCGAGCTTCTTTAAAGTCTATATATTCACTATCTAAATCGTCTTGATTAGTTTGCATTATATACAAGTCTAGAGTATCCTGTGAGTCTTCATATTCATCAGCATCACTCTTATAGTCTTCTGAATCACTGTCTATGTATGCACTATAGATACTAGTATTATCATCATCTTCAATGTCTGATATTTCTATAGCATATAGGATATCTAATTCTTCTTGATCTGGATAGTCTAATATTGTATTAATAATCTTAATACCTTCGTTATCTTTCTTATTAGGGCAATCTTTAGCAAAATATCTTTCTTTGTCGCAAGTCCAACATTCTTTAATGGCAGTCTTAGATTGGGTTGCATCTTTTTCCTTTCTATAGTTAGGAACTTTCTTATACTTTCTAGTGTTCTTCTTAAAATATCTTCTCTGATTAAATCTATTTTTCTTTGTCTTAGAGTTCTTTTCTCTAAAGTTAGTAGATGGTCTAAATCTATATTTCTTTGGAAATCCTAAAGGTCTAGTCTTAAACTTCCTATGTTTCCATTCTAATTTCTTTTTGAAATTCTTAGATTCACTACCACATCCCCATTGGATTGGACAGATGTCTCTTTCGTCTTTGATCGAAGGGATCTGCTTGAAAGTTTCTTCTATTAACTTTCCTTGAGTTATATCATGTTTCTTAGATATGATATAATCTTTGATAAAATTGATTCTTTCATCAAGGAAGTTATTCTTAACTCCAGCTACTCCTGGCCAATTCCTATATTCACTAATTAGGATTTGTCCTATGACTGGTATCTTCCTAAAGTATTCATCTTTTAAGGTCTCTCCAAATTCTTTAATTTGGTAATATAGCTGCTCATAATTATTGTTATATTCATTTATCTTATCTAGTTTGCAAATGGTAAGGAGGGATAAATTAGTTTTTGCTAGGTATTGTTCATTGATTTGAGCTAAATGTCCAGCTCCAATGAATTCTGATGTGAACAATTGAATATATTCTTCAATTGATCTCTCTTCTACATTTTATTTCATCTTCTCAATCTTAGATAAGGAGTCTTCATCTGTAGCCTTTCTTAAACTGTCTAAATAATCTTTTATAATACCTCTAATGGATTGCTCAGCGTACTGCTTACATGAACTTGCATCCCATTGTTCGTTAGATGCAAAACACATGTTCATCCGATTACTCCATTCGTCTAAAGCCTTCTTCCTATCTTGGACATAGTCTAAGTTAAGGTATATACCAACTGGATTTATGGCTTGACTTGCCATGGTCTTAACAAGAGTAAAACTCTTGTCACTAGTTGGAAAGTCCTTTATATAATCAGGTTTAGTCTTAACTAAAGTGCTAGAGTATAGAGGAATAATATTTATTCCTATTAGTTTACTAAAAAGTCTAGGAGCATCTTCTAGCCTACTACTACTTCCTATTTCTTTCTTATTAGGTTCTACTTGTGTACCCGACATTAGTCTTTCTTCTCCTACTTCTATTAATCTAAGATTTCTAAGAAGTTCTTTAGATTTTAATATGCGGTCTTGAGCTATCATATTAAATCTTTCTCTTTCTTTAAATCTAACAGAATGACTTTTCTTAAGGTGATCTTTAAATGTCTTCATGTTCAATTCTGAGGGTTCATGTCCAAAGTTGTAGATTCTAGCTATTTCTCTAACTAAGTCTTTATTTTCAAATGATATTCCAGGTCTAATTATCGGGGCTTGTCTTAGTAAACTAACACTAGTCTTACTACTACATTCTCCTTCTGAAGGATCATTGATTATGGTTTCTCCCATATTCCTAAATCTAATTTCTTCAGTCTGGATATTCTTATTGACAATCTTAGGAGGTCCAAACTGGATGGTAACATTTCCAGTGACATCGTCTTGATTAATAAACAAAGGTTTATCCTGTATAGTCTTAGTTTCTTGGAATTCTGGCAATTGCCAAAGGGTCTTAGCTTTTTCTTTCATAGGTTTAGTATTCCTAATACTCTAAGTATGATTGTAGTCTGAAACATTGGTTCTAACTAAGATTTCTTCATTAAGTCTACCACTAGGAATTCCCGATTGCATTCCTTCATAAGGAAATTAGGAGAACTTCACATATCTTTGGAATTCTATGTTTATATTAGCGTTTGGGATGATAGTATTCATAGCCACTAGCATATAAGATCAACTTAAAATGTTTAGTTGTGTCTACGGTTACTGTAAATTCCGGAATAACATTAAAGTATCCTATGTTGTTTGACATTTCTAATTGGTCTATCCCAATAAGGCTTTTCTCAAAATCTTTCCATCTTTTGTCTACTAAATAATATCATATGTTGATATTATTCTGAGGTCTATGTAATCCTTGGATTCTTGCTTGAAAGAGTCCAAAGGTTAGGAATTGGAACGTCCTATCAGTTCCTCAAGATCTAAGCCATTCTGAGTCAAAAACTTGCAGCTCAGTATAGAATTTGTCTAACACATGATTCCTACAATGGTAAGTCATGTTATAATTAGGAGTCTTAGGAGTGGCACCTTCTTTAAACAAGCCTATGTATCTAACAGCTGGAAGTTGTCCATTATGAATGGAATCTTCAACAATCTTCCAGTCAACTTCACCCTATTCTTTCAATTGGAGAGGATTGGTGAAATTTCTCTCTTTCCACCATGTTCTAACATTGGAGGATGAATCCTTAAGTCTTTGGAGCATATAATTACTCTGTCCAATATTTGGGATAGAGTTAACTATCTTATTAGTCTTATCTAATCCGTCATTTATGATTCTTCTACCTATGGTCTTCCGTTCTCTAGTGTTTATAGGAGGGGATTCTCTAAATTTATAGGTGGATGTCTGTTTTTGTTCAAGTCTTTTTTAATTCTTTCTAAGAAGTCTGAATAATCTTTTTATCTGACTAAGGATTTCTTCTTTAAAAATCTTATTCTCTTTTCTTGTCTTATCTTAAATTTCTTCACTATGTTTGGCTAGAGAATTAACAAGGGATTTGGCAACATTTGTAATATAGTCTTTTACTTCATTATCTTTTTCTTGTTGTTGCACAGATCTAATTTCTATAGATTCTACAGTTTTTTCTATTTTATCTAAATGAGTTATAATAGAAGGAGAGTCTATTTCTGCTTGCGAAGGTTTGTTATATACAACCTTAATTCCTTGAATAATTTCTTCATATTTATCTTTTGCTTGGGCCATGTTTAGTCTAAGTTCGTTAGTAATACCATCTATTCTAGATTGGTTATGGCCTTCTATGTTGTTAAGATAATTTGCTAAATTTTGTTGGAATTTAACAAGTCTGTATAGAAGGTGGTTAATCCTTATGTCTTGGCTTTTAAATCTAAATGTAAGCCTTTAACAAAGCTACTGTTATAGTCTTGGGTAGCTGCTATGGACGTATAAATTAAATTTAGTCTTTCTAATATGAGTCTAGTCGCTTTAGTAGCATTGGCAATCTCATTTTCATTTATCTTATGATAAAATCTATCATCATTATTTTTTCTAAAATTCTTTGGTAAAAATCTGATAAGGTCTGAATGGAGAGGTCTCTAGGTACCTCATTCCAGTCTGATCTAACTATCTCCATTAGGAAGATAACTATCTAATCTAGGGACAAGCTTAGCTTGTTCTTTAGTAAGTTTAATTAACTCACTGTCTTGATTTTTAGTTAAAGTTTTAATTTATAAAATGTCTTTGTCAAGGACTTCTATATAATTAGTCTTAATATTTATTTCTTGTAGAACTTGTACTAGGTTTTTATCTCTGTTTCTAGGGTTTGAGTGTCTTTTATTAATTGTCTGAATATAAGGAGTATATACTTATTTTGGTTTATTATGCTATTAATAGCACTAACAGTAACTTGTCTACTATCTGCGTGTTTGGTTGGGATGTGTTCAGTGTGTGAATAACCGTCTATGTGACATGTTAAACAACCTACTGGGTCTAAATTAATTATAGGTATATGATGGTAGTCTGGGTTGGTTCCAAAAATATCTTTGTAAATGCGCGGGATAAATCCCAAGGGCATTAAAGTCTTTTTACTACAAGTCTAAAAGGAGCGTCTTATGGCTCTGATACTACAATTAAGGTTTTGGTCGGAATTTGGTGATTTTCTAAAGTTCTCAAGGTCTTGATACCAATATGGGTCTAAACTACAAATCTTTTAAATATATAGTCTTAAAATAGGGTTTTAGTATAAGACAAGAGGGGGACCGTCTAAAGAAAATAACAAAATGTCTTGGAGACCACAGCCGGATAAGGACAAAAGTCCGTTAATCCGTTCTTTAAGGAGGTCCGCTTAGGAGAATGGCTATATATATATAATTGAATTACGCATACTAAGAAGAAACACACATGAAGGTTTGGAGCTTTGTTGAGTAGAAGAATCATACACAAATGGTGAGGTAAGGTATAAGCTTCTTTTTGTGTTAAAGATTTGGATCTATGTTGCGTGATATAGAGCCCCGTATCTTAGGGTACTATTTCAAGAACTCTAGCAGCTGTGAGTCCCAATGAAAGAGTCCCACATCCAAAGGTTTTTGAGGTTATTCTAAATGAAATAGTATTGTTCAATCACTATAGTAAGATCATAAAATTAGATTGCATTGTTAAAATAATATAGATAGTTAGATTTGCAACTTTAAATCCTAGCCATTTAATTTTGAATGATACGGATAGTTAGATTTGCAACATTAAATCCTAGCCACAAACCCTCATTTTTAATTCGAGCCATGAGTTCACGGAGACCGAAAACCCCTCCTCCTTCTCTCTCTCTCTCTCTCTATATATATATATATATATACACCTCGGTTTGAGGTCCCTGAATGAGATCTATTTTTTTAAAATAGTCAAAAAAATATTTTTTGGTTGATTTTTTTTATGATTTTTAAACATTTCAGTAGGGCCATATAAAAACAATCAACTCAAAATGAATTTTTTTACTATTTTAAAAAAAATTATCAAACTTTATCAGTTTTTAACAACTTAAAAACTGACACAGTTTGACCAATTTTTTTAAAATAGCAAAAAAAATTATTTTCGACTGATTAATTTTTTATGGTCACACTGAAATGTTTAAAAATCCTAAAAAAATCAGCCGAAAAATATTTGTTTTACTATTTTAAAAAAATGGACCTCATTTAGAAACATTAAACTGGGATCACAGTTAATCCTTTCCATATATATATATATATATATATATATTACTGTTCTTGTACGGATCAGTTCGCATTTTTAGAGTGCGGACCGGACATGTATATATATAGTACTGTTCTTGTGCGGACTAGTATGCATTTTAAGCGTGCGGACCGGATATGTGACATCTGGTGGTGCGCCAAAAAAAGAGAGAGTGCCTATAATTTAGTCGATAATTTTTAGGTTTATCGTCAGGTGACACATGTCCGGTCCGCACTCTCAAAATGCGAATTGATGCGTACAAGAATATATATATATATATAATATATAAAATAAAGTAGAAAACTTATGTATGTCATAAGATCAAAACATGATGTCATTTTAATGAGTTTTTCTTGCACTTTCTATTTTACCCTTAACAATTTTAATTTCCTCCTCTTTAATTCAAACATAAGGACTTTTTTTTAGTAAATTAACTCAAAATACACTAGGGGTGGGCACGGTCCGGTCCGGTCCGGTCCGGGTTTTGACTATTTTTTGGACCGGACCGAATATTCGGTCCTCAATTTTTTTGGACCGAGACCGGACCGATTAATTCGGTTAACCTACTAATTCGGTCCAGGCTTTTTTCGTTCCGGTCCGGGGTAAAATTCGGTCCTAACCCTATTTTATATATATGTACATTTTATGAATTTTTTATCTATTTTTCTCACAAATATATATACAAAAAAATAATATTCGAAACTCCAAGTGATATTTATATGGGTTTTTTAACCCAAATAAAAAAATGTCTATTCATATATAAAATGTTCCAAATTAAATTCATAAGTTTTATACATTAATTCAAAAACTATACATAAGAAACACAATAACATTATTTTTATTATATATATATATTGGAATCGGTCCGGTCCGGTCCAAATCGGTCTTTTAATATAGTGGACCGCGGACCGGACCGGTTTAATCGGTTTTTAGGTTTTGTGAACCGATTTTCGGACCGGTTTCAAAATAGCCTTAATTTTCGGTTCGGTCCAATCGATCCATTCGGGTCGGTCTTTTTTTTGTCCACCCCTAAAATACACACCTCCTCACCACACTCTCCCATTTTATCATCCCGCCCAAAATTTTGCACATCACCCAAAAACTCAAACCCTCCCCTCTTTTCCCAAAAACTCTACTCCCACTCACCCAAAAGCTCCCAAGTGCCCCTTCGTCAATTTCTATCTGCCTTTCTCTCCTTGATCTCTATCTCACAAAATTGGTTTTGGCAGTCAGATAAGAGCGGGTCAAGAACTTGATAAGTTCATGGATTCATTGTATAATTTTGTTGATGTTTAACTTTTTTTCTTTTGTTGATGGCGACAGAATTGTGTTGTGCGGTCCTGCATATATACAAGAACTGCAAGGTAATTTTTTTTTGTTATACAGCTTTTCATCATTTTTTTATTTTCTTTTTTAATCATTTTGTTCTTGAATATTTGTCCTGGAGAAGAGAATTTTTTAGTTGTACGAACAACGAACAAGAACAACAATAACAACAACTGCTGTTCAGCCTCCCATTGACTCTGGTAATTGTTTTTGCTGTACTACTTTTTATTCAACAACGATTTTTTTTGTTGTACATCTATAACTGTTTTAATCGTCTCTTGGCTTTTCATTGAACATCAACGATTGTTCTTGAAAACAACAACAATAAGCATTGTTACCTGGATTAATAAAAAATAAAAAGAGGTGCTAAGCATAGAGCAACGGAAAAATTTATGGGGTTAAAAAAAAATCTATTATTTCAACTGGTACTGAGTTTTCCCATTTCCCCTGTTTCATTTATTAAAATCCTCTTATGATTTCCATTATATATATAATTTCGCATGACTAATGATTTGTTTGTTTCACTTTGGAGTGTTTATTTTGTAGCTTTCAATTTGGGATAGCTCTAAACTTGGTTGCATTATACAAATTATGTTTTATTATTCTTTGCTTATCACTTTAATAATTTCTTGTGTGATTAACTTGTTTGATTTCAATTTCTTGCTCGTTTATTAGATTTTAAATATGTCTACTAGAAGATATCTTTCCGATCATGGAAAAATGGAAAGACAAACAAATTGAAGAAGAAACTTATAAAAATATAAAAATTTATAAGATCTAGTTAATAATGATGACAGTGATACAAATTTTTATCTAGTAATTTTTTTTTTCAAATAAAAGAGGGGCTCACTTTTGTGCGGACCCCCCTTTTCCTCTTTGTGGACCATTCACCATCACCATCAATTCGGCTTTAGCCTTGGCTTTTTTTTTGGGCATATACTAAATAGTCCTTCGAATATTTTTTTAATACACGTTTAGTCTAAACCTCCAAAAAGTCCTTTACCATACTGCGGGCGCGGACCTTTAAATGTGTATTAAAAAATGTTTGAGGGATTTTTTAAGATTTAATTCTTTTTTTTTAAACAATCGTTATAAATGATATTAAAAAAAAGGGTCATCACCGGATATACCCCTATATTCAATGGTTCCCACCGATTGTGAACAAACTTTAAAAAAAATTGCTACAGTTAAAAATGGATCTTTTCTCGAAAATTTGTTTTTCTTCTAGGTGATCCTTGCTCAAGGCACTTGTACATAATGTGCAAAACGTTCCAAAATGATCTTGAAAGAAAAAAGAAAGAAAGAAAACTTGAATTTTTCAATTCAGCCTACACTCAAAAAGATGATTAAGAGGGTTAGATCCAAAACCCACATTTCACTTTACTGTAAGAGAGAAAAATCTGGAACGTCATGCTGTTTCACCTCGGGATTTAACCCCTAGTAATTTTTTGTAATTGAGTTTTAACTCATGCAATTTTCATTTTTTGGGGTAGGTAGGTTTGACCCTCAAATAAACTTTAACGCTCCGAAACTGTCGCAAAATATTTTACTAAGCGTTTTTATGCGTCACTAAAAATAGTTTCGGGGATACCTAAAAATGTGAAAATATTGTGCATAATCAATATCGTAGAAGTAATGGGGGTCAGACCCCAAATCACCCTTGAAGCACGGAGTGCATGGAGTTTACAGTTTACTCAACACATTTAAAGTTTAAACCAAGTTTAGCAACTCATCCCATTTGGCATAACAAAAATTATTCTCATTCATAAAACCTTTTCCTTGAGAACATGTTTGTAGATAACTATTTAATATTGTTCCATAATCTTTTACTTTAAAAAATCTACATATGAAGAGTGAAACAATGAGAAACCTGGCATGCCTTACAGCATGGCCTGTTACACTAATCTAAAATTCACCTTTCCTATGATGAGCAACTACAAGCATGCTGATTTTTAGCATATTTCCATATGCACACTTTCCTTCATCTTATTTCCCATTCCCTGACCCACCATATATTCAGTCCCTGTATAAAAAAACACCAATTAGCACACATACAAAAAAGGAAATATGCGAGTACTATAATAAGGCAGACAATGAACTTATTTGAAATGATTCTAATAATAATATGAAATAATCTTCTATATTGATATAATTCTAGCTGCTTCTTTTTTTGTTTTGCTGTGTGCTCTGCGCGTGCGTATAACTATAAAAATGCGAAATAACCAACAAACAGGCACAATTTACACAAGTGGTTTAACATTCTTGTATCACAACCAAACCGAAAGAATGAAAGATGGAAGGTGCGGATAAAAATGGTCTACTATAGACAACGAAAAATCAATTACCTCTACTGTGGCATTCGTGAGCTATAGATCTGAAGCAACACAACTTTACCAGAGTAGTACTGTTTTTGCCTTTTAACCCCATGAGTACGAGGATTTACAAAATAGTGGTTCAAATATAGCCTATAGTGGGCAAGGCAATGGCATGATCTATAAAATTCCACAACTTGATCGACTGAACTACCTCGGGGATACTTAACAGAAGTTGAAAGCTAAGGGAAGATGTCACTTCTCTCTAGGCATTTTTTACTCATAATTATTACAAAAATTAACTAATTACAATAAAGTTAACGATTCAACACCAAGTCTAAGCAGTCAAAAACAATGTATTGTACATTCACCAAAATAATAATATATAGGGCAGATCACTGCCCAAATCCTAGAGCTTAGGTGAGGCGACAGAACTGCCTAGATCCTAGGCGATAGAACATTGGTGAAGATCAATGATATCATCAGATTAAAAGCAAGTTCAGCCTTTTAGGCAGATTGATTTTGGCAATGATAGATGTTTTGAGGAGTTTTGACTCAAAACGTATGATAAATTTGTGTTTTGATATGCAACTGAAAATACAAATTTAAAATACAAAATATAGGATTCAATAACCCTCAAACCCACAAACGTGATCGAAATGTGCGGAATTGGACTTAGCACTCAAGGTAATGTCCAACTGAGTTGATAAATTATGATGAGATTGAATCTCAGATGGAGATTAACTGATTACTTCAACAGATCACATTACCCTATCACTCGATATTCAGTCTATGAGGATGACTTATTGGCACTGCAAGGTTCTTTTCCATTTTCAGGAGCATAGGGATGAGTCTCTGTATGTGCCCAGTAGTAGCTGCGTTTGCCGTGTTTGCAAGGAGGTGGGTCATACAATTAATGAATGTTCAAATAGGCCCCCCCGTGAGGCGATAATATCCAAGGGCTTAGTGTAATGTTAACATAATGATGAAAATAGAGCCTGTACACTCTGTGTTTCGGTGTCGTCGAGCTTTCAGAAGATAAAAGCGAAAGACGAAGCCGACTCAGTGGGTGATTTTGTGGTTGAACGCTAAGGAAATATGTCCCTTATGCTGGGTTGAAGTTCCAATATTTAAAGGCCACGCGAACATGGATGCCTTTATTTGGTTGTCTGGACTCAACAGAAAAAAACCTTATCATTACAAGAACATTTCAGGTGCCAGGTGTGAACTTGGTGGCTACAAAATTGGAGGGGTAGGCTAGAGATGGCGCAATTATGGCTTGCCTTTCTCCCTGAGTGATATGAGAGATTTAATTGCTCAAGTTTAGTTGGCTAAAGATGAAGGGGAAATTGAAGCTTTAGTCCTGAGTCGTCTGAGAGATTTATTTGCTCAAGTCCAACCACAAATAAGGCACTACCAGACATTGAGTACTCTTGATCATGTCAATTGGGAAAACTGACAGAAGATCAGGAGATACTTGCAGGGCTCCATTTGTGGCATCAACCAGAATTGGGTTGAGGTTTATTATTTAGTTGGGGCAACCTATGTGTGTAAAGTATATCAGTGCAGTAGAATTTTCAGGAAAGGGCGTAGCCACCCTTATTCCCTGCGCATATGCTTCAATATAAAAAGGCAGAGACAACACAGAGGGAACTTTTAAATGTTTAGAATAAGGGACACTTTTGGTGGCAGTTTTGGTGACCGATGAAACTGATGGAAATGGGTTCCTTTTTCAAGATTATTTGTCATTTTTATTTTGCTTTATATTATACTGGAAAACATAAAAATAAGAACGGAGTTGGAATAATAGTAGATAAGAGCTTTAAGGACGATATCATAACCGTTATTAGGAAAGATGATAGACTTATACTTGTAAAATTGGTATTAGGTGAAAACATAATTAATATTGTTAGTGCTTATGCACCCCAAGTAGGATTAGATGAGCACACTAAAGTACAATTTCGAGAACAAATGGATGAACTAATTCAAGAAATACCCGTAGGTGAGAAAATCTATATAGGGTGAGATTTTAATGGCCATGTAGGAGAAGATCGTGTAGGATATAAGATAGTGCATGGAGGATATGGTTTTGGAGATAGGAACGGCGGAGGAGTGTTTATCTTAGATTTTGCGATGGCTTATGATTTTGTACTAGTAAATACATGTTTTAAAAAGAGGCTTGAACACTTAATAACTTATAAAAGTGGAACGCATAAGAGCCAAATAGATTTTTTCATTACTAGGAAAGGAGACCGATTAACGTGTAAAGATGGTAAGGTTATCTCGGGAGAGAGCTTAACCTCACAACATAGGATAATGGTGTTGGATATAAATATTAAAAATCAATCACGAGTGCGAAAAGTGAAGATTAACCCACGAACTGGGTGGTGGAACTTAAAAGGAGAGAAACTAGAACTATTTAAAGATAAAGTATTAAATGAAGCAACATAAAATACTGAAGAAGAGACTTAACATAATGTGGAATAAGATGGCCATATGCATTAGGAGAATATCAAAAGAAATTCTTGGAGAATCAAAAGGCAAGGGGCCACAGTCTAAAGAAACTTGGTGGTGGAATGAAAAAGTACAAAATATAGTAAAAATTAAAAGGGAGTGCTTTAAAACATGACAAACAAATAGAAATGAAGAAAATTTTGAGAAATATAAATGGGCTAAAAAGGAAGTTAAGAAAGTGGTAAGAGATGCTAAGTTCAAAGTGTATGATGATCTTTATACAAAATTAGGAACACAAAAAGGGAAAAAATCATTTATAAGCTTGCTAAACTTAGGGACAGAAAAACAAAAGAGTTTAATAACGTTAAGTGTATCAAAAGTGATGATTCGAGAGTCCTAGTCAAAGATGATGAAATTATGGAAAGATGAAAAAACTACTTTGAGAGGTTATTGAATGGAGATAATGGGAGTAGATCAGATATAGAGGGACTTAGGGAGACTCGGAAAAATATTTTTTTTCGCAGAATTTGAACAACAGATGTTAGGATTGCTCTAAAAAAGATGAAAACAAGGAAGGTTTTAGGACCAGATGATATCCCTATTGAGGTTTGGAAGTGCTTAGGGGAGGATGGAGTATCATGGCTTACAAAATTATTTAATAGAAATTTAATGACTAATAGGATGCCCGATGAATGAGGAAAAAGTGTTTTTGTACCTATTTATAAAAATAAAAGGGACATACAAAATTGTTTAAATTATCGTGGTATTAAGTTAATGAATCATTCAATGAAACTTTGGGAGGGAGTGATTGAATATAGATTGAGATTGAAGACAACAGTATCTGAGAATCAATTTAGGTTTATGCCTGGGAGGTCAACAATGGAAGCAATCTATTTATTGAGGAGATTAATGGAGAGGTATAGGAAGAAAAAGAAGGATCTTCATATGATTTTTATAGATTTGGAGAAGGCGTATGATAGGATACCCAGAGATATAATATGATGGGTTCTACATAAAACAGTGGTGACTCGCAGATATATTGATGTGATCAAGGATATGTATGATGGTGCGAAAACTACAGTAAGAACATCAGCCGGGGAAAGTAGTGAACTTTCAATTACGGTATGTCTACACCAAGGTTCAGCATTAAGTCCTTATCTCTTTGCTCTTGTTGTGGATGAGTTGACTGGACAAATACAAGATGAGGTGCCATGGTGTATGCTATTTGCAGATGATATCGTTTTAGTGGATGAGGCTAAGACGGAGATTAATGCTAGGTTGAAATTGTGGAGAGAAACTTTAGAAACAAGAGGATTTAAAATAAGCATAACTAAAACAGAATATGTGATGAAATTGGAGGGTCAAGAGATACCTAGAAATGATCATTTCGTTATTTAGGATCGATTATCCAAAAAGGAGATATTTGTGATGATGTTACTCATAGGATTATAACAGTTTGAGTTAAGTGGAGAAGTGCTACCGGCATTTTGTGTGATAGGCGTATACCTTTGAAGTTAAAAGGAAAATTTTATAAGACGGCCATTAGACCCGCCATGTTAAATGGGACAGTGTTGGGAAACCAATAAACAAAATGTGCAGAAAATGAGTGTGGCGGAGATGCGAATGCTAAGATGGATTTATGGTAAAACTCGAAAGGATAAAATTAAAAATGAACAAATACGTGAAACGGTAAAAGTAGCTCCTATAGAAGATAAATTGAGAGAAAATCGACTTAAATGGTTTGGACACATCAAGCGTAGACCAATGGATACTCCTGTAAGGAAGAGTGATTTAGTTAGTATTGATGGTAACATAAGAAGTAGAGGTAGGCCTAAATTGACTTGGTGGGATATTATAAAAAAGGACATGATGTCATGTGGTATAACCGAAGATATTGCACTGGACATAATGGAATGAAAAAATAGGATTCATGTAGCCGACCTTAAATAATTGGGAAAAGGCTTTGTTGAGTTGAGTTGAGTAGTAATGGAATTTTTGCAATTAGGGCCTTAGCTTAGCGCTTAGACTACTCCTTCCCGTTAAATATCCCCATGTAAACCTCATTTGGAGGTAGATTTGAATTTTGAAATAGAAAAGAGTATTTCTCTCTCTAAAGTGTGTTTAGATAATTTGTAGGAGCTTTTTGACGTGTATTATACATCAAATTGGTATCGGAGCGGGTGTCGCTCCAACATTGGTGTTTGGTGTATCGGTGTGCTTGTATCAAATCGTACGCTTCATCAAATGGCTTCAAGAATATCCAAACAACTATACGAAGAGATTCGAATACTAATAAAAGAGCCGATACAAACACAATAACAAATCAATGCCTCTTTCAACTCAAATTCCAAAACTCTAACCCGAATCCTAACCCTAAAAATTCCAACCCACAACCTCTACCTTGCCCCACTATCTGCCTTGATCCCTACCGCCACTGGATTTGCCCCAGAAAGGGCAGGAAACCCTTGCCAAGACAGCCGCCTGCCAAACTGAGGGCCGACATTTTCCCTTCCGCCAGGACACCCCCCACCCCATTTGAAACCCCCTCTTCCTCCCGTATAGGGGTGACAATTTTAGAAACGACACAAAAAAATGACACGGAACGACACGAAATTAACCCGAAATTGACACGATATGTCATGTTCATGTCGTTTTTTTACACGAAATCGTGTCGTGTCGTTTTCGTGTCTGAATTATGAGTCGTGTCGTGTTATCGTGTTTTTAGGCATGAAATTTAAGAAATTCTGGTATTCGTGTCGTGCTGTGTTGTTTTTTATTCGGATCGTGTTCGTGTCAGCTAAAAAAACATGAATTCGTGTTGTGTTCGTGTTCGAAAAAACCTTGTCGTGTGGAGCCGGCCCGAAACACGACCCGTTGACCCGAATTGTCACCCCTACTCCCGTACCCTATTCCGGCCACCCACTAGCCTTCGCCATCGCCGCAAACAAAAACCCTAAACCCCACCCATGGTTCGACCACTCCCCTGCCCAAAAAAACCCTCGTCCCTCCTACGCAGGGGGTCGGCCAGCCCCAATGGCTGCCGACCAGCCCAATTACACCGGCGACCCATATCCTCTACTGCCCCGAGCCCTTTCCGACCCCTCACCTTAACGGCCAACCCACCTCCCCTCATTTCCCAACCCACTGAATGCCGGAACCCTTCCCCAACCCCGCAAAAACCCCCTAACCCGAATTAAACCCTACTCCCTCTCAACCTCGAACCCTCCAACCTCATTTTTAAAACCCCAATCATCAAAAGAATTACGTTTCCACCCCGGTTAACTCTCGAGGCTCAGTTTAAGATTATCGGCGATCGGTCCAAGATTGGTTGGTACACCCAATCATTCTTCCTCCCCCACTCACCCAATTGGGTCAAATCAACGATAAAAACTCCCCTCACAAGTCAGTTGATTGCAAGAAAGATAGAAACGACAAAATTGGATTGTGTATTAGGGATTTTTTGATATTTTTGTCGAGGATGTTTGGGTGACTCGCACGCACTTTCGCGAGTCAAAAACATTTTATTTGAGCGACTTCTTCCCAATCTTTGGGCATGGGGATGATGATTTTGATGGGGTTAAATCAGCGGTTATCTCTCTTGGGGTTGAGGTGGAGATTAGAGGTATTGTGATAGGTGGTGGGTATGTGGACCCATTCGTGGTAACTTGTGATAGGCGCTTGGAGGAAGTTTTTCGCGACTTAGCATTGAGGAGGTTCATCACGGGAATCCCGGGCTGAGATTTTGTCGGTTGGCCATGTTTGGATTGTGTTCCTATTCTCCATGGACTTCTTGCAAGCCGGTACAAGGAGTGTTTCCGAGGATCGCTCTTCTTCCTGGTGAGAAACTCTTGGTTGCCTTGTTTTTTTGCCGTTCATCTCTTACACTCGAGGACGAGCTTTTCGAAGCCGGGGAGAGTGATAGAAATGGCTCCCTTTTTAGGGATTATTTGTCATTTTTATTTTGTATTTTCTTTTATTTTGTTATTGTATTTTTCCTTCTTTTGCTTTATTATTTAGAGTTAAGATGTAGTAATGGTGTTTTTTCAATTAAGGTCTTAGCTTAGAGCCTAAGCTACTCCTTTCCTTTAAATACCCCCAAGTAAGCTTCATTTGGAGGTAGACTTCAATTTTGAAATAGAAAAGAATATTTATCTCTCTAAAGTGTGCGTTTAGATATTTTGTAGGTCATTCAAGCATTTAATCCTAAAACATGAGATTTATTAGTGTCCGATCCTATGCATTTCACTTTTAGTTGTCAGTCCCATTTAATAGCAGTTAATTAGATCGTGGTTGGTGTGGAGATGTCATTTTGATCAGAATATCTGTGTTGAAACTGCCAAGCCATAAATTGTGGGGTGGTTAAAATGATAAAATCCTTTGATTTCAATAACCACCGGGACTGCCTACTAAACAAATGAGGGATGGGATCGGTGACAGTAAAAAAGTATGAAATGGGACTGGACACAAAAAAACTATATTTTGTAGGAGCCTTTTGACACGTAATTTACGTCAAATAACAAAAGAAAGAAAAATACAATAACAAAAGAAAAGATAATACAAAATAAAAATAAAAATGACAGATAATCCCTAAAAGGGGATCCATTTCCATCAGAAACAGAGATTGAGAAGCCCACACCAGGAGACTCAACGGGATGATCTTTTATATCCCATATGTTGGTTCCACCACATGGAGTTATTTCCCTCACAAAACAATGTGTCGCGGGTTGAAATCTTACAAGCAATCTCTCCAAAATAAGAGGTATGTCATACATATATCGACAACTCCGATACCCTGTAAAGTTCAGGCCTTAGGCTAATCAGTGGTGTTATTATTATTATGGTTTTTTTTGTAGTATTTAGTGTTGCACTAGGCTTACACTCCTTAAGGTACACATACTCGTGATGTGAGCTTTTATAATTATTTAATAACATGGTGAAAGCTTTTCGAGTGTGGTCTTATCGAGAACTTCATCTTTGTTGCGTACAAACACTTTGTATTATCCCCCCCCACAGAAAAAAATATACACAACCAACACACCACTAAAAAAATGATACTGCACCAGAACAGATGCTTTAACAAAGATCTTAAAGGAGGAAAAAAAAATATTAAGCAACACAACATCCTTAGATATCGTCAAATTGGGACATGAATACGCATAGAAAAGGGAAGAGTTCACATCTCCTTGGACAGACCAGAAATGTACTACAGGAATCCATGGTACCAACGTGATAGAAAAAACATGCAAGGTTAAACATGATAGCTGGAATAAGTCATCCTTATGCATTCATGTTCTTAACCATTCATCCATCGCAAAAATTTCAGAAGTTTCAGAAAGATAAGACTGTTACATAGTTGCTGACGAAACCAAGATTAAGGAACACATACATAGTACATAATGTGTGTAAAACCTACGCCAAATGAAATTAGAATTAAATTTGTATATGTAAAAATCAGAGTTAACTAATTGATTAAAAAATCCACAACGGCATTTTGAAAGGATGGGTGCCTGTAATATAAACCCCTATAGAATGCCAATCAGACAGGAAGAAGTCAGACTTGAGACTGGTAGATGCAGGTGTAGGGACTGGTATGAGTTGGTTTGGTCGGTATCTGGCCTTTGTCGAAACTAAATCCAAAAACATGGCATTTTTTGTTTTCAATATATGTTCTTAAAAAATAAGTACTTTTCGGTTCTTGAAAAGTATATTTCTTCAAAACCGATCATTATATTGGTAATTTTAGATTTTTTACATTTAGGTGTTTATAATTTTTTCGTAGGGATTTATTAATTTGGTTTTCTCAACTTTTTCTCAATGTTCAGCATTTTTAGTATTTTTTGGATTCTGTCTACCGAAACCAAACCAACAAAGAGATTAATAGCAAGCTAAATAATATAAATATAAATAACTGTATCCCATTACAACTTAGAAATTTCTTTGTACTTTACAGGTTGTGATATGTTTGATTTTGATTTGGGATCTTAAAATATAGAATAAACAATTTACACTTCATTTGAAAGGTATTATATAGGACCACTGGAATATTATATTTTTTAAGAGAAATGAAACTAATTTTATTGATATAATATGAAGCAGTACATGGTTCAGTGGGCCAGTAAAACATAATATACAAAACGGAACTGGGAAAACAGATAAAAGAAGAGATTGAATATACAACCCAAAACAGCCTATTATTAAGCCCAACATTAGAATAAAACTACAGTACAATCACCTATTAAACAGCTTTATTATTCTAGCCAAGTAATATAAGAAATAAAGGAATATTCTCAAATGGTTCAGACTCCCATTACGATTCTACAAACTTGATTCTCTCCCAAACCCATTCCCTGTCTTCCTCTTTTTCTTGAAATATTTAATTGTTCCTTTCAATCCATATATTCCAAATCGTGTGTAAGATCACACATCTCCATAAGTGGAACACTTTTAAAGGCTCCCCCCACTCCTTCCCATTCCAAAAGATGGATATCAATAGGTTTTGGAAGCAATGCCCCAACAACATTAAACTCCTCAACAAACTTTCTCCAGAAGAATTCAGCAAATGGAGAATGAAAAAAAAAGTGACGATAGGTCTCATTGTTATTTTTAAAAAGAAAACACCAATTTGGGGATATATTCAAGGAAAGGTCTTATCCTTTGGAGCAAGTCCTGTATTAACTATCTCATGATCCACCAAACATGCCAACGCCTTAGCCTCAGAGGGAAATGAAGCTGCCCACACTTTCTTAGAACAAAATAAAATAAAGGGTTTTTGGAAAGATATGAGAAATATGATTTTCAAGATATCCTTTAATTGAACAACAACTAAGGTCTCCTATCCCTCACCCCACTGCGAAGATAAACACACTCAATATACCCCAACAAGGAAATGAAATCCTCTGTCTTGACATCATTTCAACAGAAAAATAGAGGTTCCAAGAGGCCACAAAATTTGACTCCAACAATGCAAATTGGGGAATCTAGATTGTAAAGAAGCTCCCAATCAAACAATCCTCCCTAAAAAAATCCATCCCCTACTATCATTGACACCTTAATAAAGTTCAATGTATATATTCCAAGGACTTTTAAGATATCGCCTCTCGGCCCTATTGGATTTCCACCTGTTCCTATTTGACCCATATTTATGTCTTAATGATAATGCATCAGAGGGAGTTGTCTCTTCCATATTTTTAGGTCTAGCTCCATCTTCCGTTCTATAATTTGCAAACTTTCATTGCTAGTTTGAAAATAGATAGATTATAGATTGGCTCTATACCACACTCAATTTCGGAAGCTAAAGCTTCCACATACGGAAGGGTTAAATTTATTCTGGCTACTCTGCATTTGTTCAAATTAATTTTCGAACCCAAGGTTCGAAAAATAAATGATACTATCAATTTTAATGTTGTCCCAAGAAGATAGAAAATGGAAAATCCGCATAATGAAAGTAAGACACCTCCACCAGGTCCCCTCCTGCTTTTAAACCTTTCACCACACCAAGCCCTCATGTTTTCTTCATAACTTGAATTGAAACGTCCGTCAACACTTATAAGCAGGGAACATCAAGTCCACTATTAATATGCAAGAAATTGACCGAGCTCACGCATTCACCCTTTCCACTTCTTCTACTTGTCAAGAAAACCTTTCTTTTGCATTACAATTTCAAGGAATCTCAAATTAACTTTATGAAATCCACTTTAAAAACTACTCCCAGATTAAATCCATTTATATAATCCTCAACAATCTCATCTGCAATCAACAAAAGTTCAATAATTTAACGTCCCTTTTTAAATTGCTCGTTGAGAAGATGACAGGGCATCCCCCCAAACCTCCCTCAATGTAATAGAAAGAACCTTCACTAAAATTTTATAAAAAGACTCAAACCCAAGCTAATTGGTAGAAAGTCTCTACTGACCGAATCACTTTTTTTTAATGATGAGTGAAAATTAAGTTTAGTTGACAAAGCATTAAACACTCACCAAAAAACTTCGAAAAATCATCTTTCACTTTGTCCCAAACTCTTAAGCATGGACTCGACATGTCATACACGTTACAACACGACACGGGATACACAATACGAGATTCTTTCAAAATCGATTATATGATACGTTAGGATACATAACATATATATATATATATACTGAAGTAAAATATAATTTTTTGGTAGAATACATAATTAAAACGTACTTAAGTTAGAAAAGGTAAATCACTTCTTGTTGCATTGTTGGATGATTAGGGGATTTAAGGAAGATCATTTATTTCCATCTTTGGGTGAAATAAGTGTGTGCTGAATCTTTCAAAGAGGATATAGCAGTCTGAGGCTACATGGTGTGGTGAGGGGTGGGGGTGAGTTCAGTTTTGTGTGGAGAATGCCCACTTTATGCATTGCATTGTATGAACGATATAGAAAAAGAGGAACAAGATGTTTTTCGACGGGGAGGAGATTGAGCCAGCTAGACGGCGATACACTCTTTTAAGCTCTTTACATATGTGGTTTAAGGAAGAGGCAATTTCTACTCTCATTGTTTGTTAAATTTTTTTGAGCAGTTGGGGAAGGGATCTTAATTGTATAATTCTTGGTTGGCATTGATGAAGGACAGGATGGGAAGGTTATTGTTTTCCTTTCCCCTTTTTTGTTTTTATGGTCTTATGTAGATTTTTTGTATACAAGCACCGCTTAGGTGGTTTTTATTAATAACTTATCAATTTTTTTTCACAATTTCCCTTGAAATCCTTGTGTTCCGATCACATAATTTATAAACAATGACAACCCCATCTCACCCTATTATCCAAAACAATGGGAATATGACCCGACCAACTCAATAACCCACTTCTTGTTTAGCCCCTGGAATTCTTCAGACCTCTCCAAAAACATAATATAACTAATCAACAACACACAACCAACTCTCTCTATTTAGACCAAGTAAATTTTCCCTTGTTCAATTTGATATCCCTCAATTCAAGCTCGTTAATAAGAGAATCAAAATCTGCCATACTCCAGGTAGCCCGACTTACAATAGGCTTTTCATATGCCAACCTCACTACATTAATATATCCACCCACAATCCAACTATGACAACAAAGGTCGTAGAACCCCGCCAACTCTTGCCAAAAAAGCTTCTCTCCCTAAACCTACAAAGACTATAAACCCTGAAGAACCATCCTGAACCTGAACCTGAATCCTCCGCCGACCATTTAATAAAATGGACACCAAAATGTTTCCCACTAGCTTAGCACTATGATAGTTTTATGTACCAAACCATAAGAATCCCCCGGATCTTCCTAAAGAAGGTAAAAGACCCAACCTATACGTCTAGAACCCCCCCCCCCCCCACCCACCCACCCACCCAACCACCCACCCACCCACCAATAAACCTGGAAGTTTCCACAACCAAAACTTTATCAATTCTTTCATTAAAAAATGTCCTGTTCCTCTTTAAAATTTTTTTTAAGTAGTTTTCTTTTTTTCCTTTGAGACTATCCGTAACATTTCAAGAAATTATCTTCATGTACTAATGTTCTTTCCCGCCTTCAATTTTCTCCTCGAACTCGATTTATCAAAATAAATATGCGAACTACATTCTTTAATCTCTTTTTCCCAGGATACTTTTTTACCCCACCCCCACCCCACCCATTTTGGTTTCGTTTATATTCTTTCGAGACAATTGTCCGATTAGTTTTAAGGAAATCCGACTCAAGCTCCTTAACATGGTCAAGCTACCAAGATAAAGATTTCTCTAGTGCACCATAGTAGATTCAAAATTAGGAGATGCAAAAAAACAAAAAGGTTTTGACAGCATCGCAGGTACAGGAGAGGAATCTACATATACACACATTTTTACTCCCCCACAAAATCTAGTCACACACACAAATAGAGAGAGAGAGAGAGAGAGACCCACTCACTCCAAAAAGGCAAATTACGGAAGGATTCTTGAGAGGACCCCCGAGGAATATAGAGATTTCGAAGATGATTTACCTTCCTAATTATTTGTACATTTTATTTCTAGTCAATCAGTTTTATTGGTATTTAGTTTTTTAAATAATGAAACCAGTACCAATCAACAAAATTTTAGTAGTTTCAGGCTTTGTTTTTAAATAAAGAACAATTTTATTTTTCACCAAAGTGGTGAGGTTTAGGTAACACAAACCGTTAGACCTAAACATTCCCATAAAGAAGTAGTGCAATGAGACACGAAACATACCTCAGTATGACATGCTACACCTGCGTGCCACCAGTAGCACCGGAGTCCATAATACTCAACCTTTCTAAGCCAGTCATTAGAGCAGATGCACAACTTCTTTTATCTTTTCCTGCGGATGACCTCCCAGAAAACATCTCTTCAGTTTTTGATATAAAATTTTCAACAAACTCCCTATCCCTGCAACAGTTATATCTATCAGCACACAAACCAAAGTTAAATATGAAGATAATTTAAGACCAAAACAGAAAATAAACTTATTAATTGTAAAGGTAAATTTTTACAATTGCTATTATAATTTATCTACCTGTACTATGAATAGGTATACATAAATACTATTAATTTGTCAAGCAAAACAATCATTTACCAAGGTTTTCTTTTTCCTTCATATAGGTGTGTGTATTTTAAGGGTTGATCCTAGAGCAACGGTATGGTTGCACCATAGTGACCTGAAGGTCATGGGTTCTAGTCGCGGAAATAGCCTCTTTGCATATGCAGGGGTAAGGCTGAGAACATTTAATCCCTCAATACCTCGCAGTTGCGGGAGCATCGTGCACGGGGTTTGCCCTTTTATAGGTGAGTGTATTTTGATTTTATTTACTTAATTTGGGTGGGGGTGGAGGAGGTGGGAGGGATTGGGGAGAGAGGCTTACAAGTAAGATAACAAAGCAATATCGATCAAGAAGCCTTCAAAGGCAATTCCGTCAATGACTAGAAGTTACTTGCACAAATAGCTGGGTGGGCCCTATGATAATTCCGGATTAGCAATGGGAATTACTTTTTGATCTTTTTATTTTTACTAGTATCTATTAGGTAGGATAAATATTAGGCGATATTTTAGGTCTTCAATATTTATTAGGATTATCTTTTAATTATTAGATTTTCCATTGGGATTACATTTCCTTAATTATAGTTATTAGATATCAAGGATTTGGTGTAACTTTTATCTATAAATAAGGTCTTTAAATAACCGTTGTAAGAATTCTACATTATTACTTTAATGTTAATATGCCAAAGACAATCAATAACGAAAATCAACTATATCAACTTTACTCTGGCTTTGTTCGAACATCATATTTTTTATATGTTAATTCAATCTTAGCATATGTCAACCCATAATATTAATAGAAACAAATGAACGAAAATAACAAAGATATGTCCATGTTTTTGGTCTAAACGTTAGTTTTTCCAAAAGATTTCCCTTAGACAAAACTACAGAATACAGATCAGTTACATCACATGGCAATTTGACGGAATGATAAAAAAAGGAAAAGAATGATCTGCGGCAGAATTCTAGCAATTTCTCCTTAATTTCGAAGGGGAGGGGGATTCAGTAACAACATTAAATATTAATAAACACTTGATAACCTTATATATTAGAAACCTATAAACTGATGTGAGCATAGTAAACAGTGTGAATCTCTAATATTTAACTTCCATTACACCCTTTTTCTGTACATTTAGAATAAAATAAGAAAGGCAGGCTTTACAGATGAGAAACAAACTATCACAGGATTAAAAGAATAGACTGCTACATTGTAAGTTGGATTGTTGAAATATATTTGAGCTCATTTCAATCACTTTCTAATTTTTTGGAGGATATAATTGTAAATGTTGATTGACTTGTAAATAGGTTGCACACCCGATGTGGTACTGATACTTGGTAATTACTACTACCTAAACAGGTCAAGGCTAAACTTTTGGATTGATCATGTCCAATATACCCTCACATAGTCCGATATTCTGCTTGTACCCTTAGTTTTGAATATCATTCCCTCTTCTCACTCCCAACCTTCTAACTCCCAAATCGGATTCCACTCCATCATATTGTCGTCGTTGAAAACTCTTGTCCCTCCGTCTCTCCCTAGCACAACCTCTATAACCCTTTTTCCTCAGTTTCATCACTTAAATGCTGTGGCAACCGTCAAACATGGAAAATGGGCCTGATTTTTGTCTAGTCTCTGCACTGTGTGTCCCCATCAGTTGCTTTTGCAGCAATCGCAATGCAGTTCTGTTGGACCACAGCAGTGCAGGTCTGCAAACCACAGCAGTGGTTTTGTGAACCAAGGAAAGGTTTTCTCGCTCTATAAAAATGCCGGAGATGGATCAGAGGACGTATCGACAACCTGGATAGTTTCCAATATATAAAAGTTGTTTACATCCAAATCACCATTTCTATTAGAATACCCATTATTCTTTGTATTTTGCATCCCCTCCTTCAAATTGCCTAAAATTTTATCTTTATTTTTGTTTTTGACCGCCTCGAAGTGTTGACCATGCTGCTTTAGAAGCTCTTTTTTCAACATTTAGCTTGGTTTTAAGAGATTTTCACTCTAATGAAGAATGTTCCAAAAAGTTACAAAAACTGCATTTAGGAGGCAAATTTTCATAAACCAACTTCACAGAATTTGTTTTATTATTTCACCTCTTCTTCAGGTATGTAGTAGCAACTAACCAACGTTTTTTTGAAACATAATAACTATACAATGTTGGAACTCTTGTTCAACACGGATCGTGTACCGGGGTTGATGGAAGAATGGAAGCCGGAGAAAGATGGAGGGTGTGATTGCTTGCACGAAATGCAATTGGAGATGGTGTGATTGCTAGTTCGGAATGTAATTGGCAATGGTGTGATAGCACCTGCAAGGTCTATTAATACGTTCGATTTACAACCGAAAGAAAATTGATTGTAGGGAATGTTGTCATGGCAAGTCAACATCCAAGGACAATGAGCATTGCTACGTGCGGGGGAATGAATCGTTTCGTGGTTCGGTGTTTGAAACAAGGATGGTGGTGGCTCAGGACGTACCTCAAGATAGTTAGCAGTATATTCTAAACTTTTGGGAATATTCTCACAATCTCTAAAAGTGATGAATTCCAAGGTCAACGGTGCTCGATTATAGGTGTTCATAGATCACACGGTGTTATATGGATTTTGTGTGATTGGTTGATGTCGTCTGAATTGATCTCGATTGTATATTTTGGGAACAAGGTGCACAAGTGAGGAAGGCCTTCCAAATGCTCTCATTTACAACAGATGAGCAGGGTGTATGTTTCGACAAATGACGGTGAGAAATAGTGAAAGGGTGGCATTGAGGTCCCTCTTCAGAGTCTATAGATATATTCGACTAGTTGCAGATACATTTAGGCATTAACTCGTGTGTTAAACTTTTGAAGATGTCCAAAAAGGGCCGTTGAAAATCAAAGGGTATATTTGCAAGAGGAGGTGTATACTCCAATGGCAATTATCATGGATTAATTTGGATCTTTGAAGAGGCATTGAATGGTATACGTATATTTATAGCTTATACAATGAAGCTCAATAGTGGTTCTTTTGGATGGCATGGCAAACGGGAGATTCGAATGAGGGAAATTCTCATCAGGTGAAGTCTCTGCTGTGATAATGCAGAATTCCTCGCCACGGTGGAGATTTGTGAAGTTTGATTTGAATCTTGCGCGGGTCCTGAACTATTGTTCATACACGGGGGTACAGTTCATACTTGGTTTAATGTTAATATGCAGGGGGTATTGTTCACTCTCCTTATTTAAGGAGGGTTTCAAGCATGGTTTAAATCACACTACCACCAACACAACATAAAGCTAGAGAGAGTCTTCTTCCAAAGGTGAGGGTTTTGGGGTGAGAGGTGAGCGATTTTTCCTCTGACCCATGGGTATTTCTTAAATGTGGAAGAAGGGTATGGGCGTGAGTGTGAGTGTTTCATGTAGGTGTACTTATGATGTAATGTGTGGGGGATTTTTCACCCGTTTAAATGGGACGGGAACGATGTACACCGGATTGGATACATGAAAAAAACTTGAGGGAAAGAAATTGAGAGGGTTCTTGACTTAGAACTTGTATTCACTTGGGTGGAGAGTTGGTGTACAATGGCTATCCGCAATTTAGGTAGGAGAGTAGAGGGTATGTGATTTATCCTTGTATATTCTCTATTGTACTTGTAATTTCTTGAAATATAGCTGTGGTTGATTGGAGGGTGCCCAAACAAATTGGACGTCTGGGCAAAACAAAAACCTCCTTTATCTGCCTTTGATATATTTTAGTCTGCTTTATTGTGTCTCTCTTCCAGGTCTTTAAAGGAATAAAGTATATAGGAGAGTTGCGGTAGTAAGAACTGGACTGCTTACCAAGTATCCGATAATATTCATATATGGGTTTCTTTATAAACATATCGTATATATTTTCATGAGAAGATCTCTAGGAACAATATGACACATAATTTCGATGTTGGTTTTTCTTTGTAATTCAAAATAGCATTGCATTTGCAGGATGTCATTGTTAAAATTGGATTGATGTAATTCTCTACTGCTTTGTTTTTTGGTTGTTTATAAATACCTGATAGCAGTTTTATCAAATGTTATATTCAGATGCAAAGGTCTACGTTTTGTATAGTAAAAGAGGATTATTATTTTATTTTGTCCAGCTAAACATAGTCATACAGCTGTAATTAAATTAGATTAGTTGTTATGTAATGGGTTCTTTTTCTCTAGAACGACTAATATAATGGGTTTTCATTATCATATTTTGTAAATTTACAAATTCAATTAATTTCTCTTATTTAGGTATTGTTGTAAAGCTATATCACATGAGAGAATGGATGAGTCCATGCCTCATACAGGCCATCAGAAAAATTAAAGGATCATATTTAAACTCATATTAAGTTAATCTTTTTTTTTTTAACTCTAGGAACTCCTTTCTATTCATCCTCTCAAAAACTTCGTTGGGACGCCCGTATATTATATAATTATATTTGTTGGTAATCTATATCTTGTCCAGTTCCACCCCTCACGAAAAATGACTAAATATGCGTTCCCTATTTTGTTGCAGAAACCCTCTTTGGGTGACCTTTTTTTTTCTTTTCAATGTCCCCATTACAAATTGTACAAATAATATTCATGAAGTCAAATTCATATTTTTTCAATATCTTTTGTTGTAAGAAATTACAATTACAATTAATTAAAAAAAAAATTATCCATATGTGAATCAACTCAAGTTTGATATTAAGGTACAACATCTAAAAGTACATGACCTGTTTTTTGTGAGTTGAAATTTTGTATGGTTATCTCTATACAATTCTTTTTAAAATAGTAGGTAGATTCTACAGGTTTGACTCAATTTGTGTTTACTAAAATTTCGTAGAGTTTTTTTTTCCATCTTATTTCATGAACTCTTAGGTCCTCGTACTTGGGTACTGTTTTGGGATATTGGACACTTTTAGGATTCATGGATGTTTGGGTGGTGGCAAGATGTAAAAATACTTTAAATTTGTTTTACCTGTTGTGGTTGACAAACATGGTGGTCAGGGATTGAAGTGACCAAATGTAAAAGGCCATTACTTGGAAGGATGGATTGTTGTTTATTTCTTATATAGACGGATAGCTATTGAATTGGTTTGGAGTCAACTGTCTACAAATTTAAGCACCTGAAATTTTCAAAGAATTTTTTGGTACTTATTGTGTTTTAGACTTTTGTTACTATCTAAGAACATAAGCATTGTGGGACTAATACTAGATGCCGTGTATATACCGTATAACTTTTTACCTTGCAGCAGTTTTGTTTGGAGTTCAAGATTGTCAGTTAGTTTAAATTGGTATTGATGTTAAACTGTTATGACCTATAATCCTAATAGAACCCAAACTGAAGCTGAGGCATTTTTTTGTTCTACTGAAATTTTATGAGCTTTTCAATTTGCTGAAATATCTATGTATGGTTACATCATATGCTTGAAACTGTTCAGGTTCCTATTTGTATTTACACTGTTACATTGTTCTTGTTTCATGTTTACTATGGTTCTTCAATCTAGAGATGGTTTCTTCATCTTTTTTTTTTTTTAAATATTTCAGGTGGAGTACTATGTGGAACAGAGATTTCAAGTCATGATTGATATGTTTTGGATTCTAAATCTGTTACATTGTTCTTGTTTCATGTTTACTTTGGTCCTTCAATTTAGAGATGGTTTCTTCATCTTTTTTTTTTTATAAATATTTCAGGTGGAGTACTATGTGGAACAGAGATTTCAAGTCATGATTGTTATGTCTTGGATTCTATATTGGTCACAATGTTCTAGAGCATTTGCTGTGAGTGTTAATTTTAATACAAAAATGTGACTATACTTTTCAATTTTTCAAACATTTTGACCATTAATGTATAAATAAACACATTTGACAGAACAAGTCATTATATAAGATATTTTAGTTTTCAAGCCATTTGCAAGTTGGCCGGTGTAAAGGTTTGTACAATTAGTGTTAGGAGTGACGCGTTGCAAAGAAAAATATAGAAGAAGCTAATGACGCGAGCCCGAGTAATTTATGTCAAACTTCAAATGTAACCTCTCTTCTCACCTTAACCTAGAGCCACAGTGAAATATTGCATTTTGTTTGCGGGTGTGCTTTCTTCGTTTTCAATAATTGTCTTTAAAAGTGTATAAATCATATTGTGATTCATTCCAACATTCAATCTCATAATCCATTTTTTTTTATAAATAGAGATAAATGTATTTCAAAATCCTTGCATTTCTCCATTACATATACCGATCCTAAGTATACCTATATTCCCCGTAAGTATACCTATTTTCCTCGTGCACAATTCAAAAGATGACATCAACATTGTCACACGTGCAACATACGTGGGTACACCTAGTGTTGTTAAAAGCCAAAAGTTTGACTTCGAAACCCAATTTTCTTACCTTTTTTAAGATTTAAAAAAATTGAAGAGATGGTCTAGATAAAATATGACGTAAATAATGCCAAATGGGTAATAAGAGAAAAATATCACACGTCTCAACCTTTAATCACTAAACTCTCCAAAATATGAAATACCTCAAATGAGGCTACAAATGGGGTATTTATAGGTGAGAAGTAGCTTGGGCTCTAAGCAACTAATGATTTAATTACAAAAGTACCCTTAATGCCACTTGTCCTTCCCACCTCTAAATACTAAACAAACAAACAAAAGGAAAATACAACCAATTAACCAAATAAGAGAAAATAACAAAAATATTATAAAATCCTAAAACAAAAATATCCTCCAATTCTTCATTCACATTATTCTCTCCGCCTTCGAAAAAGTTCGTCCTCGAACTTTAAAATTGGTCGAAGGGTCGTCGGAGTTGGAATCACAACTCATTAACCGCTTCATGCACCACGCCGAACACCAAGAACAAATCTCACTCTGATACCAATTGACGTAAATGATGCCGAATGGGTAATAAGAGGAAGATATCACACGTCTAAACCCTTAATCACTAAACTCTCCAAAATATAGAATACCTCAAATGAGGCTACAAATGGGGTATTTATAGGTGGGAAGTAGCTTGACTCTAAGCAACTAATGATCTAATTACAAATGTACCCTTAATGCCACTTGTCCTTCCCATCTCTAAATACTAAACAACTAAACAAACAAACAAAAGGTAAATACAACCAATTAACCAAATAAAAGAAAACAACAAAAATACTATAAAATCCTAAAAATGACGAATTACCCTCCAATTCTTCATTTACTTCACAATAATTGAGACAAGTCCTTCTAGGATCTAAGGGAGATAAACTACTAAAAGGAGAACAACTCTTTAAACACGCCTTATTTAGTTGTGAAATAACAGGGCTATTTTTCAGAAAAAAAATCTGTAAAAAATAAGACATTGGAAAACGTATACTTTTTTTAATCAATTTAGAATACTAATTTCTTTTTTCAATTTTCTAATTTTCCAAAAAATTGAGATAACAATTACCATCACAACCCCTATATAATTGGACATGTTTTCTAAAATTTTCAATAGAAAATAAAAACTACAAATAGGGAACGTAAATTAGGAAATTTCCCACTACAAAACAGGGTCTAAGAAACTCAAAGAGAAGAACCGCAAACACTTTCAAAATAGTCAAGAAGGATAAATAATTTCCCACCCCCTTTACATGTCCCAAACCATAATTTAACTTGGACACCAAGGTTCTGTTTAATTGTGAAAAAACACAATTGCATTTTGGGAAAAAAAAATCGTGTTGAATGCATTTTCTAATTTTCTAGAATTGTCCTTAGAAAATGAAAACCTTATATGAAGATGAAAATTGAAAAGAATTTACCCCATCTAAACATGCCCAATTGACTCAACTCCCTTATTACTTTTCTTTGTAGCAACGGTCGGTATATTATAAAATGCTATGTATTATTATTTTATTGGGTATATTATAGGGTATATTATAAAATGCCATGTATTATTATATACAAAATAAAAATGTATACTTATTAAAATAAAATTATTAGTATGTTTTGAAAACTAAAAGTTCCATGAGGTTATCATTCTCAATAAATTTGATTTAATCTAAAAGGTGCATATTTATTTATATTGTTATGGAATGCTACTGTTAATTTTTTTTTTGATGGATTTAAGCTTATATGTTTGTCAAGTATGGATGATTTTAAGCGATATTATCATTATGGAATGCTATTATTATTATGGAAGCCATAATTATTGATGTTAAGAAGTAGTAATTTTGTTATATATTTATTTGGATTGAATATTTTAATAGTTATTTTTTGCGATGGCTAAACAATGTAAACGGATACGGATATTATCCGAATCCGAAGTATCCGAGCGGATACAGATATGGATAGTTGTTTTAACCATTGGGAAGGATACGAATACGGATATGAATAGAGTATCCAGATGACGGATACGAATATAAAAAATATGGTATCCGATTCGTATCCGTCCGTGCACCATCCTTACTCATTAGTATCTCCACAAAACTGACATGTGAGATTTGACAAGCCGTAATAAGCCTCTAATGATTTTGGTGAAGAGAGAGAAATCCCATTTTAAAATGCCGAAACATTGATGTTGATATCTTTTCCAATGAAAATACATGTATATGCGCACACAAAAGCACACTAACAATAATGAAAAATAATAGAGGATGGTTGTGTGGAATCTACTTACAGCAGCTTGGCGTCAACCAACCGAATGGGGTGGTCGGCAATGTAAGGTTGGGTAGAAATGGGGGTAACATCCAAGCGGCCACTGGGGTCCAAAACAACTCGAATTTTTTCGCAGTAGAGAGCTGTAGACCAATGGGGTCCAGTACCGGTGAGATCATACCAAATGTAGCAAAAGACATTCCCACGACAATGAAACAATGGTGTAGGGCGGATATTGGGACTCCTTATCCTTACATAACGTCTCTCCTCATACTGAACCTCGGAAACTTTGACAAGAGCGGAGTAGGACTTTTGTGTTTCCAAATCATATGCGAATAATTTCCCAATAAGCCAATACACAACATTACCCACCTTCACACAATTGTTTGGATAGATAGGGTGAGGGAAGCGCTGCCAGTAATGAAATTGTGTGTTGTACAAGAGAACTCTTTTATCCCGTGAACCCACCAAAACATGTTTGTTGTCAAAAGGAATGGCAAAGAGGTAATGGGCTGTGGGTAAGTCGAATGGGGGTTGAGGTATAGGATTCCATTTGTTTAATTTAGGGTCAAAATACTCACCCCAATGATCGTCCTCACCATAAGTCCCACCAAACATAAAGAGTTTTCCATCATGACTCGCCACTGAAACACCCCAACATCTCTCACGTATCATGGGAGGGGCGTGAATAAACCATGTATTATTATATACAAAATAAAAATGTATACTTATTAAACTAAATATATTAGTATGTTTTGAAGACTAAAAGGTCAATGAGGTTATCATTCTCAATAAATTTGATTTAATCTAAAAGGTGCATATTTATTTCTACTCTTATGGAATGCTACTGTTATTTTTTTTTGGATGGATTTAACCTTATATGTTTGTCAAGTATGAATGACTTTAAGTCATATTATCATTATACAATGCTACTATTATTATGGAAGCCATAATTGTTGATGTTAGGAGGTAGTAATTTTGTTATATATTTATTTGGATTGCATTGGATTGGATATTTTAATATTTATTTTTTGCAATGGCTAAACAATGTAAACGGATACGGATATTATCCGAATCCGAGGTATCCGAGCGGATACGGATATGGATAGTTGTTTTAACCATCCGGACGAATACGAATACGGATACGGATAGTGTATCTAGATAGCGGATACGAATATAGAAAACATGGTATCCGATCCGTATCCGTCCGTTTACCACCACGACTCATTAGTATCTCCACAAAGCTGACATATTAGATTTGACAAGCCGTAATATGCCTCTAATGATTTTGGTGAAGAGAGAGAAATCTCATTCTAAAATGCCCAAAATGTGATCCCCTAGTCAAAGTAGCTTCCTTATATCTCTCCACATATGATTCACACCCCACGATTCACTTTTGAACTCAGTTTTTTACCGTAATATCCATCCAAATTGATCTGTTGAATGATTAATCAGATTTGACAAGCCGTAATATGCCTCGAATGATTTTGGTGAAGAGAGAGAAATTCCATTCTCAAATGCCAAACATGTGATCCCCAAGTCAAAATAGCTTCCTTATATCTCTCCGCATATGATTCACACCCCAAGATTCACTTTTAAACTCATTTTTTTACTGCAATTTCCATCCAAACTCATCTGTTGAAGGATTAATGGCTTTAGTACTCATCTTTTTTTATGTATTATATAAAGGATAACTTAAATAGCCCTTCCTTCTTCAATCTTTTTTACTAAAACTACAAACTATCACTCTCACAGCCTTCATCTTCCCTTGCTCTATATGTTTATATCTCCTTTTTCTTTGAACTCCATTATTTCTACCATAGTCCATTCTCAAGCTTTACGGGCCCAAAATTGAACCCAAAGACACTCCTTCAAATCACACATTTATTTCCACCCATTCGAATGCTAAATCCATAAAATCACTATAGGTTTGGGTTGCTGTAAATTTTGTCGATTGTCAACGTGGCCATTTGACTGCAACAAATATTGTTCCGTCTCGTAATTATTTATATATATAATATATGTTTCTCACTTTAGATGCAAATCGATTGCGGTTTGACATGTTATCATGTATCTGAATTCCTTTTATGTTAACATATAATAGTGGTTAGACAAGACATTTATGAATTTTATTGTGAAGATGAACCTATGTTTTAAAAAAAATATTTGTTTCATTTAACAATTTAGGTAAATTGGGGTTGGTTTGATTATGTCTTTGAAATTGGTTGGAATAGGTAAACATGTGGTCCTTGATGTATTTATGTCTAGTTTTACGGGTCAAAAATTGAACTCAAAGATCGTGACTGTCCCTATTTGGAGAATCCTATTTCAACGAAGTTACATTTGAGGTGTGTCTCTAATTTTATTCATGTCACATATGTTTACCACAATTTACTCGTGTTGATTTTGGGGATATTTTTATTAATCTCATAACAAGTTTAGTCACCAACTCCGAATGCCCCTATAAAATGCTTTCTCTGTTTAGGTAATCACAGTTCACCAAAAGTTTTTGTTTATTAGGTATAGATTATTTCAGATATATTTTGTTTTTCTATTTGAATTTTTTTCCCTCATACATATTAATTGCATATTTGCTATTATTGATTTTAGGAGCTTCATGTTTTTGCTATCTCAAAATTATTTTAGTGTGGACATGTGTTTGATTTGGTATGGTTATTTGTATTTGGAGACTTTTGTTTTTTGTTACTTCTTCCGATATTAAATTTTGTAATCAATTTATGTGAATATATATATATATATATATATATATATATATATATATATATATATATATATATATATATATATATATATATATAGAGAGAGAGAGAGAGAGAGAGAGAGAGAGAGAGTTTACATACCAAATCAAAATAATAAAAAAATTATTTTTGAGTTGAATTTTTTTATATAGTATTTAACATTTTAATGGACCCCTATAAAAAAATCAACTCAAAATAACATTTTTTATTATTTTTAAAAATCGGTTAAACTTTCACAGTCTTTAAGTCAAACTTTCACAGCTTTGAAAGTTTGACCGATTTATTAAAAATAGTAAAAAAGGTTATTTTGAGCTGATTTTTTTTATACGGGTCCCTCAAAATGTTTAAATATCACATTAAAAAACTCAACTCAAAATTATATATAAAAATGGGTCCGCGCCAATGGTATGTATAGTTAGTATGTATGAGAGCCTAACGCGAGAGAGAGAGAGAGAGAGAGAGAGAGAGAGTATTAAATCATAAAAGCAGGTTGAATACAATATCAAATAGATGTTGCATTTTAATATCTTACTCTCTATTCGAAAGACCAATGACATTCAAATAATCAATTGGTATTTAATTTTTTTTTCAAGATTATTATAGTGTCATTCATGTTGTTTAATATTAACTTTAATTTATTTAAAATAACATTACCATAATCACGATTAACTTAATCGATTTAACTTTTTTATGATTTTTATGAAAATGATCAAACAAAATTTCTATAACTGCGACCACGCAATGCGTGCCTGCAAGCTAGTATCTCTATTTATAATTAGAACCTATTAAATATAAATTATTTTCATTGGACCTATTATGTAAAAAAAATATATTATAGTCTCGCGCGATGTACGAATGTTTATAGTTCTTTTTATATAACGCATTACAGATACAAATACAAAACTACATAACAATGACATACAAATCTCTATTAAAATATATATATATATATTACTTGTTGAGCATATAATGTAGTGCCTACAAAACATCTTTAATATTTGTAATAATATAATTACATGAGTAGGGACAAAAATTAAAATACTTTGAAAATTTTGCAGTGGATAGAATAGAAATTAGCTACAAATGAAAACATATTTACATATAGGGTCACTAAATTTGTTTGTTGTTAGAACTATGTACTCAAATTTGACCATAGATGTGACACCCCGCCTAATTAAATACGGGGTGATCAGTCATTTATTAAATTAAATCAGAATATCCAGTTGGTTCAGATTATGCATCGCTATAGAAAACTATATTATTAAATACTAACCACCTAATATTTAAAAAGGTTGATGTCAAAATTTTATCTTTTAATTAATATAAAACTAGGTTAATGAATAATTAAACATTCACCATTCACACCAATCTCATGTAATAGGAAATAAATGTAATAATAAATGTAACTGGAGTAAACACTTCCAATCTAAGTACCAAATACAATAATCCAACAGAAATAAACCAACAACTGAAAGAATTAAATAACTAAATCCAAAATCTCTGAATGTTTGAATAGAAAAGGGGCAACATGCCCAAACTGATGAAATAACTCAAAAGAAGAAATGATGGACATAGAGACGTCTACTACCAAGGTCATGTAGCCTCCACAGCAGCTACATTTCGTCGAGTGAATGGAACTCCTATGCTTGGTGTCCTTGTGGCTGGGCACCTAAAATAATTTGACAAGAAAAGAGATTTACAGAAAACCAGTCAAAGCCCGAGTTGAAAACAATTTAAAAATCAGCAAGTGCTTAAAATTAGTTAATAGCACATATATTATTCATGTTATATTATCTTACTCACTTGAGATGCTCACCTCTCATCTAATGTGCACGCCCAAAGTATCTTTAAACCCTACTAGTTTCTATTCTCATGCTAATTAGTTCTTTCTAGCCTAACATCTAATCATATCCCAATGTCGTTCCCATGTAATTTTCTCTCAATATACGTAGTACAAATACATCTTTAACATGGATAAGTACTTTTTTAATTTAATGTAATTAAGTGTTCACCAACTTAATTTATTTCAAATTTCATTATTAATTAGGTTTACTTAATTCACACAGTAGATAATATCACCAGAATAGATATACATACACTTTATTTTATATATATATATATATATATATATATATATATATATATATATATATATATACAATACTGTACCTCGAGACACAGCTGCGGTGCAGGCATACTCTGCTATCATGTCCGGATGCATCCTTCATTGCATAAAGGACAATAGGTTCAATCTCTTGCGAACCATCAAACCAAACACATATATTGGAGGCGAAAATAGTTCCAAGCCGATGGGCTACGCACATACCTAGGCACCCATATGACTGTCATCATTATCAATCTCACAGATAGCCCGTACCGAGGTTTTATGCTTTAGTGGTACAAATCAAGATCCCACCCGAAGGCTCCTCAAGGCATGATCGTCCACAACGCGCAACCTCCACTCGATAGCAAGCAGTGTAGATATGTTATACACATAATAGTTCAATCAATAAGTATACACACAACTTATTACATTCATTAGGTATTCACGCAACTAAAATCCCCGAATTTATATGTAGCACTATCGTCTCTACTACTCATAATACTTTAACCGTAGGATTTATCTCTTTATCGTATATAATCTTTAAGGCTCTCTCACACCAACACATTCTCTTAGTAGTTACACAAATAATCTCACTACTAGATTATGAAATGAAGCTACTCCATAATATCATGGGTCCTATTCTCTCACTTGAATTAACCTGGAAGGATTTTAACTCGTTCAGGCAAAAATTTGCATTTCTGAAATCTTGTTAGAACTCGGGGATTCTCGTTCGAACGAGGATCTCACTTCGAGCGAACTTTAAACCAAATCTCGTTAGTAATCTCTTTGGAATTCTCATTGTAATTCTCGTTCGAACGACCTGCAGGTCTTCGAACGAGAATTCAAAATTCGTCCCTAACTTCCAAAAATTATGTTTTCCCAATTCATTCAACTGTAAAATCACTTAAAACCCATCCTAATTCAAATTCAACAACTCTAAACTATATCCCCTACTATTAGAACACTTTCCCATCCGTTTTTAACATCAAATCCCTTAAATTTTAACATGAATTTCAATTAATTTCTCAAATCTTCAACAAGTCCTAATTTCATATAATCACCATTAATGACCCACTAAACTCATATATGATTTCATGGTTTCAATAGATAAAATTCATGTTTCTAATCCCCAATACATAGTTATTCAACTACATGCAATTTCTATACCACATTCATGAATAAATTACCAATTTCAGTCCCAATTACATGATATTATGATTTTACCATCAATTAAATTAACATGAATCATATATGCTCTAAACTCCAGCAAGATAAACACTTGCCTTTTTGTGAATTTCTGATTATCTGAATGAAACTGGTATAGTGGTGATCCTCTCTTCACGATCTACACATTGGTGTGATTTTTGGTGTGAGAGCTCGAGTCTTTATCCCAGGGCACCTATGGAGTTCTTTTTCTCCCTCTTTGGTTCTCTCTCTCTCTCTCTCTCTCTCTCACACACACACACACACACACACACACACTTAGGTTTGGAAACTGACAAATAACCTATTACCCACGTAAACTTCCTTTTTAATTATCTATTTTCATCTATTTTAATTCCCCAAAATCTCAAAAGACTAAAATACCCCTCCGGGGTATTGGTTTAGCCTAAATAGCTTCGAAATCCAAATAAAACACTCGAGTAGAGTTTTCTGACTATCTTGGCCCTTCTGGACTCATCGGCGCACTCGAAATGATCATACGAGTTACTTAAAAATAAATTATCTTTTTAACGCAATAAAGTAATACCGATACGACTTACACGCGCGTCCTAACTAAGTGTATTGCAACTGCCGTATTTTTCACTCCCGGCTATAATAATATTTTCGTAATCATATATTACTTTACTCGCTAAGTAATATTTAACATAATTATCACTAATAAATACTAACGCTCGTCACGCTAGTAATTATTAAATTTAAATCCAGATTAAATATAAATAAATTTTCTCCATTTAAATTAATTAATCCTAATTCCATAATTAAAATAAAATCCCTAAAAAATCCAGGGTATTACAATAGATATATATGCTTGAAAACAAAATACCTAAATTTCCTACCATAAATCAATCTATTGATAGTATTAATATCATAACCCCTAAATTATAGAGAAAAAACTTGGTACATGCTTAAAGAAAAGGTGAACTCATGATCATAACCCCCCATATAGACCACAAAAGATGATTGGAATCTTTGCAAGAAGAGATTTTAATGTTTTTCATTGTGATTTGTTTCATTATTGTAATGTTAAATAACGTATGAATTAGATTTTGTGTGAGTTATATATGTAACTTACACAATGTTAGTATTTTGTTTTTAATGCCACTTACTCTTGTCTGCTTATCCTCTCTTAAAACAATATAGTGTAGTTGATATGATAATCCCCACTCCTTAATGTACGAAGGCATTCTTGTATCACGACTATACACATACTAAAAATTTCATTGTCATAACTCCATGTTAAACCTGACACAACAAATGAAATATAAATTACACGTAGTAAAGGGAAAAACATAAGAGTAATAGTCACATGCCAAAAATTATTACAAAGTGCATACAAAATAATATAGTAAGAATACATACTCAATTTGCATTTATCAAATTGGTATATAAAATGAACGACATTTAAATTGATATTCACATTAAAACTCACATTGTCTAATTTGAATCAATGAAATAAAAATGAACCCTTGCACCATATAGGTCAAGAGAGAAAACAAAATTAGTCAAGAAGTATGTCTATGAAAGATATAATAAAAATAAAAGCTTCCAAATTAGATTATGAATATCTAACATTTACTTATGTTTAGCCCATTTCATAACTAAATGTTAGGTTATGGTTTAAAAAAACCATGAGTGTCTCACTAATTATCTCTAGAGAAACAATCTAAGTCGTAAATATTATCAGTGAAAATTTATCGTGTAAGTGCGTGAACACGCCCGACAAGGATAGTCACAATAAAAAAAATTCTATTTTTGTATTTTTTAATTTATTAAAGATTGAACCTTTAAATAAATACACTCAATCATAAACCGAGTTGGAGCAATAGACCAATTAAATCAATTTTAGCTTTTAAACCTAAAACATACATCTAGGTGATAGAAGATAAAAAAACCAATCTAGCAAATTTACTACGCATGCAATCAACACAGTAAATGAGGAAAAATCCCTTTTCAAGGCAAAACCTATATTCAACACTATAGAATATTTTACAAGACAGTCGACTTACAAATAACTTAGAACAACTAAGTATGAGGCGCAGTCTTTACAAAAATTCTAAAGAAAATAGCTAAATCCAGAATTGTTTATGGGTAGCGGCCTACTCTCAGTATCCACCGATCATACTTCTTCTTCCTTCTTTAGCCGTGATTCCTCGGGTCATAAAATCAGCCGTAGAGAATACTCTCCATAACTTGTATGCAAGATATATAAACTTTCTAGGGTTTCAAAAGGATTCACAAAATATTTGGGGATGTAAAGTTTGTGAATCAAAAGTGTTTTAATAACACAAAATATGAAAAAAATTAGCAAAGATATTATGTTCACGTTTTTACAAAGTCCCATGCAAAAAGGGTTCGAAATAGGTATTTATAGATCTGGTACAAAATTTGAGGCGGCGGCTCGTTCGAACTAAAATAGAGGTCATTCGAATGAGAACAGTGGTTCGTTCAAACGACAAAGGCAGTTCGTTCGATATGTACATCTAACAAGCTTGTAACAAAATGTCACTATAATACAGTACTGCCTCATTAGATGTTCATTTGAAGTAAAGATCGAACGACCTTAAAACGAAATGGAAATTTTATTCGAATGAGATTCTATCTCGTTTGAACGAGTCCAAATTTTTATTAATTTATAAATCTTAAAAATCTAGCCTCGATTTTTTTTTAATAAAAAATACATCCCCAATATAAATATGAATAATTATGAACTCCTAAATATTTATGCCTTCATGAGATGTAGAGGAGTCTTGAACTTGGAGATGTTGGAGTTCGGTTCAACGTGTCGGTGCATTTCAATTCGTAACGGGATACGCCAAATATGCCAAAATACAAATACAAGCCTAAACTATGAGTAACTTCAGAATATTTGCTCTTACAAATATCCCCTTTTGGCTATTCCAGTACAAAACTATAAAAAACTAAACCGAAATCCAAATTACATTAAAACTCCTTTATGACAAAAAATTAATACCCTCCCAAACCCTAAAAATGGAATGGCATAGTGAAATATTATCTTTAATCTCATCTTGTTCTTTCCTTGGACAACTTTGTCTTCATCTGGTGTAATATGTTCTTCCTATTAGATACCTACTGTAATACCCCGTATTTCTATGTATTTATGATTTAATTAATTGAGAAATTAATTAGGAAAATACGTTTTAGTTAAATTACATGTGTGGCATAATTTAATGTGATTAAATAGTAAATGTGATGATTAAATATTAATCGAAAGACAGAGACTAATTAATATTATATTATGAGATTTACCATGTGTGTGAATAGTAAATATTGACAGTAAATTTGATACATGTCATAGCGAGTGATATGGGCGTATTTGTTATTGTCTCACCGGGAGTCGCTTGTAGACTATTTTGAGGCGAGAAATGAGAAATATATTTAAGTGCCTCAAATGATAATTTACAGGTCACAGATGATTGCGTAAGGGTTGAAATAGTTAAAATGGTATACTCGGGGGTACTAGTCGGGTATCGAGACATTTTTGGGCTAAACCGGGACTATACGGGAGCGTTTAAGTCTTTTGGCATATTCGGGTGAGGAGACCTACGAATTTACAAACTCTAAATCAGATTATAAGAGTTGGAGGCTAGGGCTAGAGGAGATAAAAACACACAAAATCCATTAGAGATAAAAGAGAAACAATTCTTAAAGCCTATGGCTTTTTGAGCAGATTTCATATGGGCTTTCCAGTAATCATAATTTGTCCCGTCAAAATTTGGCATTTTATTATATAATTTCTCCATTTTGAACACGCCCTTTTTTTTTTAAAATGATTTTTCAGAAAATTGATATCTTTAGAAAAATTTTGTGGAAAATTACATGGTAGAATTGTGTAATTGGCTCTAATACCATTTTCAGAGTGCACTTTTGTTCAAACCAAGAAATTATTTAATTAAACTCAGTTTTTTAATTAAAACCTAAAACATGCATCTAGGTGTGATTGAAGACAATATAATCATGCAAGAACATTCAATCACAAACAAACACACAAATGAGGAAAATCCCCCAAAGGGGCAAAACCTTTTATTTTCACTATAATTTGAAAGAATGGTTTACACAGATTATACTGAAAATAAGAGTAACATAAGAAATACCCACTGGTGTCGGTTCTGATGTCGTCGAATGAAATCTCTCACAATAACTCCAGATGGGCAGCAATGGAAAAGAATAGGTTTCTCCACAAGTTACTCCCGATGAGTAAAAACGATCCTTTGAAGGTTTAAAGATTCACACACATATTCAGGAATGGATTTGTGAATCAAAAGGCATAATACCTTAAAAACTTGAAGTCTATTTTTTGGGTTATAAATAGCATAAACGTGTGCAAAAAAGACTTGGAAAATCGTGCAGAATGGGCACATATATTTATACTAAAATCGAGGTGGCGGCGACGCTCGAACGAAATCGCGCGACATCCTCATATCGCTTGAACGACGAAGAGATGTCGTTCGAATGAGATCACATGACGTCCTCAAGTCGCTTGAACAACAGAGAGATGTCGTTTGAATGAGCTCAACGACCAAGAAAATTCCTCTTCTACACTTTGAAAAATTTCTGCTTTGTGATAAACACAAATCAGACTTCGAAAAATATTTTCTAAAAAATTCCCAAATATAATAAACCATTTTACCAATAACGTGAAGTGGAGTAGTGGGAACTGTTGAGCAGCACGTCGCATGAAGCATAATGCACGTGTGAAGATGGTGGATGCATGCATTCAGATCAAGGCAGTCGAGGATGATCGAGTTGACGTGCCGAATGTAGCAAAATCAGACATACATATTGTGATCTAGGACAAATAGAAAATTCCTAGATTCTACCTCGGACATTTATAAAAATATGTCCTTACACAAACTGAAGTCACAAATCGAACAATCCTTGATGGGATGAAAAAGAAGTTGGAAGAGGCCAAAGGAAGGTGGATAGAAGAGGTATATGTTATGCTTTGGGATTATAGGACGACAGTAAGTACACCCACAGGGGAAACTTCATTCATGCTAGCCCATGGCTTAGAGGTTGTTATCCCAACAGAGATAAGGTTACCCACTCATAGAGTTCAAACATAAGACCCTCAGAGGAATGAAGAATAGAGAAGACTTCATCTTGATTTAATTGAAGAAAGAAGAGAGGATGCAGAGATAAGACAAGCAGCCTATCAGTAGAGAACTGCAAAATTCTACAATCAAAGGCTAAAATCAAGGCCAATAGCTGTGGGAGACTTAGTCCTCAAGAAGACGTGGCAGAAAGCCAATAAGCTCCATCCCAACTGGAATGGTCCTTATAGGGTCATTGATGAGGTTGTTCCAGGTACCTATCGGCTAGAAAATCTTGAAGGAGAACCTTTCTCCAACCCTTGGAATGCCGATCACTTTAAGAAGTATTACTTATGATGTTGCAATTGTTTTTTCCTTTATGTAATCATCTATCAGTTTATACAGAGGATGTTAATAAAAAGATAGCAATGTTGTGCTGATACTTTTGTTATAATATTCAAACCTTTCACATCATTAATTTGGTGAATTATGAGGTGAAACACCATAATTTGGTGACCTCAGACCTTTAAACATCATTAATTTGGTGAGATATGAGGTGAAACATCTTTAGTTTGGTGACCTCAGACCTTTAATATCATTAAGTTGGTCAATTATGAGGTGAAACACCATAATTTGGTGACCTCGAACCTTTAACATCAGTGATTTGGTGAATTATGAGGTGAAACACCATAATTTGGTGACCTCAGACCTTTAAACATCATTAATTTGGTGAGATATGAGGTCAAACATCAATAATTTGGCGACCTCAGACCTTTAAACATCATTAATTTGGTGAGATATGAGGTGAAATATCATTAGTTTGGTGACCTCAGTCCTTTAACATCATTAAGTTGGTGAATTATGAGGTAAAACACCATAATTTGGTGACCTCAAACCTTTAACATCAATAATTTGGTGAATTATGAGGTGAAACACCATAATTTGGTGACCTCATACCTTTAAACATCATTAATTTGGTGAGATATGAGGTTAAACATCATTAGTTTGGTGACCTCAGACCTTTAACATCATTAATTTGTTGAGTTATGAGGTGAAACACCATAATTTGGGGACCTCGGACCTTTAACATCATTAATTTAGTGAATTATGAGGAGAAACACCATAATTTGGTGACGTCAGACCTTTAACATCAATAATTTGGTTAATTTGGTGAATTATGAGGTGAAATACCATAATTTAGTGACCTCGGACCTTTAAACATCATTAATTTGGTAAATTATGAGGTAAAACACCATAATTTGGTGATCTCAGAACCTTAACATCATTAATTTGGTGAATTATATATCTATTATTACTTGATTTGACTCCCATTATTCAAGTTTGGTGATATGAGGGGCGGATGAAACATCATAGACATGAAACAACAAAGAAATAAGTGAAGGGAATGGAATTGCATTCATTCAAACCAAAAAATATTAGATCATCCTAGGATAAGAGGTTACATTTCACCAAATAAAAGGGATTATACAAAAGCTTCATAAAAATTCAAGCATGCAGAGGAGACACTCAGGCTTCAGCCGACCTACCAGCAGTAAGGTTATTTTACTCTTGGACTTAGTTGGTAACTTCAACCTTTTCACCCTGATGTCCAGCATCCTCGGTCTCACTCACCTCAAGTTAGCTCGTCTCAGATGGGCCGAGGCTAATAAAGTCCTCGATCGACAGGCTTCCAGAGCTTTCTTACTTCATGGCAGCCCATCGGCTAGTTGCCTTTATGACCCTCTCTAGATAATCGAGGGTGAAGCTGACAAACTCATCAAAGGCTTGATACTCCTTAATGATTATCTCTGAAGTATCCTCCATGGCATCCTTAATTTCAACATCAACCTTGAACTGAAGGCTATCATCCTTTGCCTTCAGGGCCTTGGCATGAACAATCTTCATGCGGTAGATCTCACCATCCATCTCCTTCAGATCTTTCTGTAAATCAACAATCACCCTCTGGAAATCAGCCTCAGCCCTTTCAGCATCTTTTCCCTTCTAGATTAGAGGCAGCCTCTTAAGAGTAGAGTCTGCAAGATGACGAAGAGATAAGGCACTCTGCAAAAAGAAGTATCAGACACATTAGCAATAATGAATGGCTAAGAGCAGAGGTAACATTTAAGAAAATTGCAAATAAAAATCTGAACTGCCCTATGGACTGAAAACTTTGCCAGCAGAGGTACATCTATCAAATGAATAAAGTTCTTATCATCCTCGATCATTGCGTGGATGAGGAAATTAGAAGCTCGAGAATTGTTGCCAATGAGACTGTCACTAATTTCAACTGAGAAAGTCGAGCTGATAGAGCATCGCCCGAGGAGATTGGTATACTACGCTCAATATTTTGAGCTTTATTGGGACTTGTATGGGAAGGGTCTGTAGGTGCCTACCTCTTCTTTGATGTCTCAGTAAGAGCTTTACCTTTCTTTATATGGGCAGGGGGTGGCACAGTCCTACTACCATGCTTCTCTAGTAGTTTCGTGATGCTAGGAGTAGACATATTCCAGAGGTCTTCAGAAAATCCTGCTGGTCTCTCTATAAAAAGAAAACATCGAAATCAGAAGATCAGATATATAAAATCTACGAGACCAGACATGATATAAAAATATTTTTTTTTAGAGTACTTACGAAGCTCGGTCAAAGGACCGCCCCCAAGGCCCGTCTGAGAAAAATAGTAAGGGGTCATGAGATGCTCGTACTTGACGAGGTTACCATCTTCTCCCTAACTACGAGGTCCCCATCATTCTTACGATTATCTTGGCTTAATCCAAGGACAATTTTGGCCGAGAAAAAGACCTTGGCCCACCTCAGAGGAGTCCTTGGAATAGATGTTCCACAAGCCTCATTAGGACCAAACTCCCAAGCCCTTGAGGCAAAGAAGAAGCACGACTTCCAGGTGTGGTTGGAGGTCCGAGTCACCAATAACATCTTGTTCTCTGATTTCCTGGCTACAAATTGATAGTATCCAGGGTGATTTTTAGTAGAGGAGGGTATGTAACAAGTAAAGAATACCCTAACTGGAAGGCCAGTATGATGAACCACCTTCCATAGTACGATAGCTCCAACAAAGACCCTCCAGGCATAAGGGGAAAGATGAGAAGGAGCGAGGTTGATAAAAGAAAGAACATATTGGATAGTGGAGTGAATTGGGAGGCGAAAGATGAGTTTGAACATTTTCTCCAAGACGTAGAGCTCTCCCTCTCGACCGTTGAAGTCCCTCTCATCCCTCAGGGGTTTCCTTAAGGTAACGCATGGAGGAATGGCATATAGATATCTGAAGACAAGAAGGTCATATTCAGTGATAGATGTCTCAAGACCATCAATCTTAGAAGTGCCAAGTTCACTCCCTTCGTCGTCATCATTATCATCAACACTCTGAGCCTGAGGCTCAGAGGGGGCAACATCAGCAAACCTTTAAGAAAACTCAGTACTGGTAGCTGCCGATAGAGGAATGGCATTAATAGGAGGGGGAATTGCCACACTGGGCCCTAACATATCAATAGAAGAAGACCTACGAGAGGTTCTAGCCTCTTAATTGGATGAAGAACGGTCAGAAACCTTTGCTTCTTCGGAGACTACATTTCCCTTGAGAGAGAAATTCATAGCCTCTTCAAAAGAGTTGACGGCCTCTGATGCGTCAGAGGTAGACATAGGGTCTGAGGATGATCACTTAGACATTGGTACAAGAACCTCAGGAACCTCAACAGGCTGAAGGTATATAACCTTCAAGGGTGGAGGAAAGATTAGTCTGAGGGGAAAGGGCTCAGCCCTACGAGTCTCCTCCTAGGCTAACTCTATTTGCCTAATATTTTTAAAGGTATTTTCACGCAGAGATAGGAACTCTTATATAAGTTGGTACAAAGCTCTGATCATATGGAAAAAGACATTACTCTTAAAGGAAGGACTCAAGCTATAAATAGGTACACAACTTATAGAACCCAAAATTAAAGATCAAAGGGTAGAAGTCGAAATGTCTCAAACAAAGAACATCAAGAACACCCTAAGTTAGGTCACCGGAGAAGATGACCGGAAGGTCAATGGAGAACCTAAAAGCAGGAAGTTTATGGCTAAAGAAGCCTCAGAATAACCTGGGATGGCCCTAGTGCCACCCAACCACTATAATACTAGCCCTACAACCACTTGATCGTAGTGGAACCCCTCACCAAAAAAAGGGAAGGTCGCTGAAAAACCAAAAAACCCAATAGAAAATGATTTATGAGAAAATATACCCAAAAAAAGGGGAGAACAAGGGTCAAAGGAGGTAACCTGAGCAACAAATAGTGAAGATCAAAGGCTTACAAGCCCAAGAAGCCCAAGAAACCAGAGAGATGGTCAACCTTTTGGCTATGGAGGATTTGTGGGGTTTCGCAGCAAAGAAAGCCTTCGCAGGAGAAGTGAGGAAAAGAAAGGAATTGAGGAAAGAGAAATAGTTTTTAAACCCTCTCAATGATGAGGCGCAACTTCCAATGCCCTCATCATTAACGTAGGAAACCCAAAGGGTGTCGCCATAACTGCCACGTCTTGGGGAAAGCGCTAGTCATTTCAGTGAATGACATGTGTCCAAGGAACCACTCTAAACCCTAAGACATCAAATAGACCCTTCATTGAAATGACACTCATACCCCTCAGTCACCCACTCACATAGGAGACTAAGGTAAAGGGGGTGATTAATATGACCAAAGTGTACCCTCAAACTTTGGATCACTAACCTCGACTTATCTTACAGCCAAGTTGACAGGAGGCCTACAACAGCCACCGGGAAGGTCGTCTTCTCCAAGGTTGGCTCTTTATTAACCAACCTCAGCTAGGCAGCAGTTGAGGTCAGTAAAACCTTATGGGATCAGGATATTTCCAACATCGTACTCTTCTTGAGCCGACATTACATCCTACCTCATGCCTATCCTCGACCAGTCTTCCTGGCCGAGGTCATCGTGGTTATTGATAAAACAAAGAAACACTATCGGACTTTGCCAACCTCGTACTCGGCCAAGCCGAGGTTACAACAGGTAATGTCATAAGTCCAAGCACATGCAAGCACATGAAAGTCTTGGAACACTTGAGCAAATTAGTTATAATCGAATCATTCCCCTCACGTGAGGGAATATTTTGGTCATCATTATCTACATGAGATCAACCAGGTGTTGACAACATACTGGTTCGATCCTCATACACATGCCCATTGCATGCTTGGGGGGTACATTACACCCCCCAAGCATTATATATAGGGGTCTTACTCTACCTTATAAAGGGATCCAAAATTGTAACCCTAGCTGAAACTCTGCTGGTATACATAGTAGAGAGAGAAAGTGAGAGATTGTATCACACGCCATTAGTGCCCTTACTCTAAATGAATCTCACTCACACACTCACAATGGACGTAGGCCAGATTGGCTGAACCACTTATATGCTAGTGTTTCTCCTCTTCTGCTAACGTCCCTCTACCATATATCTACTCTTGTGTTGCCATTGTTATTGCTAGATTGATCTTATCAACACCTCATACTGATGGTGTTGTTTACAATATCATCAAAGTCTACGAACTCGCTAGCCTTAGACGTTGACATTGGGTCTGAAGAAGATGACTCAGATATTGGCTCAGGACCCTCAGTAGGCTCAGGGTATATGACCTTAAGGGGTGGAGGAAAAATCTAAGGGGAAAGGCCTCAGACCTACGATCCTCTTCCTGGGCTAACTCTATCTGCCAAATTTTCTCAAAGGTCTTCTCACGTTGAGTTGGGAACTCTTCAATAAGTTTGTACAAAGGCCTGAGCATTCGGCAGACGACACTACACTTGAGAGTTCGAACTAAAAGGGAGAATAGGAAAACAACTTGTACAACTCAAACCAAAGATCAAACTGGGAATCCAAAGGGTTTACACCAAGAACACCAATAACAGTGTGAAGCAACCCACTGGAGAAGACAACCGGAGGTCAACCTAAAAACAAAAAAATCCAGGCTCCGACCTAAACTAACCTAAGGATGAACATAAGAGATGAAAATAATCCCTAAAAAAAGCCGAATCTCACTTAAAACCACCAAGCAGTGGTGGTTTACCTCGTCGGAAAAAGAAAAATATCACTGAAAAACCAAAAGTGTAAATTAATGCTCATAAGTGAAAAAGGAAAGATCAAAGAGCAATACCTGACCGAGTTCGATTGAGGGAGGAAGAAATTAAGGGCAAGGAACCTTAAATCGCAATAGAGTTATGGAGGTTCTGAGAAAGAGTTGCAGAAAGGGCTAAAAGGCACGAAAATGAGAGAAGAAAGATAATAAGGAGAGAGAAAAAGTATTTAAACCTTTTCCAAATAATGGGGTGCAATTTTCAAGGCACCCATCATTACCCTAGAGAACTTAAAAGGTGCTATCAGAGTTGCCATCCTTTGGGGAATACGTTAACCACTTCAAAGAGTGACATGTGTCAAAAGAACCAAACCAAACCCAAGACACCAAAAAATGTCCCTTCATTAACTTGACTCGTATACCCCTCACTCACCAACTCACGTAGAAGACTGAGGGCTAGGGGTGATTATTATGCCCGATACGTACCCTAGTCCTCGGAGTCAACAACCTCGGCTGACAATACAACCAAGTCAACAGGAAGCTCATGATTGCCATAAGAGAGGTCATTTCTCCAAAGGACGACACCACAATGACCAACCTCGGCTGGCCATCAATCGAGGTCCGCAGCTTCTTATGGGTTCAAGCGACTGACACCGTCGTACTCTAGCTCCGCCAATGCTGAAGCTATGCTTAATTACCTAACCTTGGCTGGTCAAACAGGTCGAGGTTATACATATGATTTGTAGATCAAGATAACCCTTGGACATACCAACGCCATACTCGGCTGGGCCGAGGTCACCATAAATGACATCATAGGTCTGAGCATATGTAAGAACATGGGACACTTGGAACACGTGGACAAAACTATTATAACCAAATCATTCCCCTGACATGGGGGAATATTCAATCATCATTACCTATATATGGCACGGCCAGGTGTCCGCATCAGATTTGCTAGATGGTCACACTCATTCTCATTGCATGCTTGGGGGGTACACTACACACCCCAAGCACTATATATAGATGTATTCCTCTACCTTATAAAGGGATCAATAATTGCAACCCTAGACAAAGCTCTGTTTGTATACACAGTAGCGAAAGAAAGTGAGAGATTGTATCACAGGCCATTATTGCCCTCATTCTAGTGAAATTTACTCACACACTCACAGTGGACGTAGACCAGACAGGCTGAACCACTTATATACTAGTGTATCTCCTCTTCACCTCATCCTCTTCTACTAGTTCATTAATCTTATGTTGCCATTGTAGCTGCTAGCTTGAGCTTATCAACACCTGGTGGTGTTGTTTACGGCATCATCAGGAACTACTTCCTTTACCGTGAATAATTAAGTCTTTGGCCCACTTTATATTATAATGAATAGTATTTCCATAGAATTGTTGTAATGGTGGATTGAGGAACTACTTCCTTTATCGTGGACAATTAAGTCTTTGGCCCACTTCAATTGTCCACAGCTCCGTTATTCTTTTATTTTAGGGCATTTTCAAGCCTCCCCAGTCTGGGTTGTTAGTAAGACACCCACGTTCGGATGGGTATTTTCAGGCCTCCCTAGGCTAGGTATTATCAAGCTTCCCCATGCTAGGTATTTTAAATTCTCCACAGACTGGGTTGCCAATAAATCCCCCCCACGGCTAATAATGAGTATTATGAGCCCTCGAGGCCAATTAATGCATCCCAAAAGATGAGTGAGGGTATTACGGGCCCCCGATGCTAAGGGAAGCATCTTGAATATTTTGAATGCTTTTCGAACATAAGCTTATTGTATTTCCTTATGTTTGCACATCGTGAGGGGTGTTATAGGCCAATTAAGGCTGCCCCTGATTCCTCTATAGACTCTTTCCGAAAAACTGTTACTAAAGCCGTTTAATGCAAGATTAAACTCTTTAAGTAAATCCGAGCTGTTTTTTGAAGAAAATCTTTTCTAGAAATCAAATCAGTTTAACCACGAGATATGTTTAAAATTTTGCATGAGATTTGTTCAAGATTTGTTAACAAGTTTTGAAAAAAAAACTAAAATCATTTTTAAATCAGCACACTAAACAGAAAGGGATGAGGAGATGTAGAAAGATTAATGACAAGATATTTTTAACGTGGTAAAACCTCAACCAATTGAGGAAACATCCACGACTCCCTCTAAGGAGTAAAAAGAAAAATCCACTAAAACAAATATAACAGTTACAAACTATATAACACACATGCACACAAATCAGACCTATACAAGTTTAAGAATGTACCCACTCGTGTCCTTATAACTTTTCTGCAGTTATGATTGTTGATGTTGTTCTCCCAGTTTGATAACTTCACCTTGTTCCAGTCTTTACGTCGACTCTTGTATCAAGATCTTATTACCAACACTTTCAGTGTTGTAGTGTGTAAGTGTTTGTGATGGTGATCTAACACATGCATGCACACACTCACGCTTATTTTTACAAACAGTCCTAGCAAATTACAAATCAGATCTATATGCGGAGATTTTCAGTTTCTCTCTTCTTAGGAAACTTTGAACCTTATTTGACCTTTAATATTAACCCAAAATCCACGGCTATCTTGCTCAGAAGACGTATCAAGAGCTTAATCAATCTTAGGTTTTGAAAATATTTTTGAGATTGAAAATCACCAAGTGCGATTCCAACTAGGTCAAAGGTTTTGTTTCAAAAGAACTAGAAACATAAAATATTATTGTTGATTTTGAGTAGGAAAACATTTACAGAAAAGAATCAACAATAGATTTCTCAAGATGAGAAACTATAAATGCAGATCTGGGTGTGATGTAACATAAAATGCTCAGATCTAAAATTTCTATGAAACAGAAATGCAGATCTAGATTAATGCTTAAGTTGGAAACAAGATCTAAACACAAAGAGGTTACAGCAGGAAATAGCTTAACAAACCAACTCTCACACTCTCAAACACCCAAGGTTGTGTTTGGTATATAACTAGTTTTGAAGTGGTTAGGGTTTGAAAGATGTTTTAGGCGATTTAGGGTTAGGGTTTCTAACTCTCTCTCTCTCTGGTTTCTCTCTCTATTCTCTCCTATCTCTACTCTCTTCTCTCTCTAGAAATGATGAAATGAAAAAAGTTTCTAAATGGCTGAGAGTAAGTTTCCTTAAATAGGGGCTGAGAAGATTCGAGAATGGGGTTCAAAATCAAGGGCTACGATTTGGTCTTTAGCAGTTGACTTTGATCCAACGGTATAAGACAAGCGGTGGATTAAAATGCTTTTGATTGGTTTAAAAGGGACTCACAGGGATTAAGCCAGAACGCATGCAGATCGTTGATTACAACAATCCAAGGGCAGGAAATGAGCAAGACTTATATCTCAGAGAAGAAACACAAATCGGACCGATATCAGGCTGACAGGTGTGAGGCTAAGATTGATGCTGAAACACGTGTTTTGAAAATAAATACTCAAACACCTTTAAGTCTTTAGCGCTTTCCTTTTCAACCCTAGTGAATTTTCAGAGATAAAATCATTAATTCAAAATTGCAGATTTACCCCAAAACTTTTAATTCCATTTTTTAAATTAAAAAAATGGTTTTAAAAATTATTTAAAATTCCCAAAAAAATCATTAAAATTCAATTTAAGGGAAATTAATATACACAACACCCTTATAACCAATTATATGAAATACGCAATGTAGGAATGAAATACTAATGTATGTGAGTGTTGGTAAATATACCTTATATCAAGAGGAATAAAAATAAGAGAAGGATTGAGGCTCTTTGGTTTCTAGGATGGGACTCAATTTTGTTTCCATTTCCAAACTAGATGAGCACTTATACAATATAGACTTAAGTGAGTCAAGAGTATAAGGTGCTTCAATCTCCCCCTTTGGAAATATGAGACAAAAAATCCTTTGAGTCAACTTGGACTCGTAGGGAAACAGAAAGACAAGGAAAAACCTATTCCTATACAAAAATTTTATCTACCCAATTCTTAGAACTGAAAATTACATAACTCAACTAAATACAATTCAATACCCTATTACAACTTTGAACATAGCAGAGAATAACTGTTTAGAGTCCTGCAAAAAATCACTAAGAACAAGTTCTTTAGAATATGTACAAAATAAATGAATTCTTATAAGACTCAAATTTCTCCCCCATTTTGTCTCAAATGGACAAAGGGAGAAATTATATAAATCTAAGAAATTATTCAGCACACACCATTCCAATTGATTTTCGCAAGGCAATAAACCTATTATAATCCAACGGTTTGTTAAACATATCTACAAGTTGCAAATCAATGGGAAGATAATTGATTTCTAATTCCTTAGTTGCAACTAATTCGTGAATAAAGTGATGTCTTATTTTTATGTGTTTTGTTCGCGAGTGTTTGACAGGATTTGTAGAGATGTTGATCGCGCTTTGATTATCATAATAGAGATGTAATTGTTCTTCTTTAATACCATAATCACTTAGCATTTGCTTAAGTCAAAGTAATTGAGCACAGCAACTGCCAGCGGCTATGTATTCAGATTCAGCAGTGGATAATGAAGTGCAGTTTTGTTTCTTACTACTCCAACCTACCAAATTATTACCAGTATAATAACATGATCCTAATTTGCTCTTACTATCATCAGTACACCCTGCCCAATCAGCATCGGTGTATCCTATTATAGTACTAGGAGTATCATTGGTGTACCAAAGTCCTAAATTTAGAGTGCCTTTAATGTACTTGATAATTCTTTTAACACAAGTTAAATGACTCTCTTTAGGATTGTTCTGGTAACGAGCACAAACACAAACAGCGTACATAATATTAGGACTCGAGGCAGTAAGATATAGTAAGGTTCCAATCATACTACGATAAAGGGTGGGATCTACGAACTTTCCTGTTTCATCCTTAGATAGTTTGACATTAGTACTCATGGGAGTTTTAGCATCTTTTGCACTTTCAAGACTATTTTTTTAATAATCTTTAATGCGTATTTTGATTGCGAGACAAATAATCCTTCTAAATTTTGTTTGACTTGAAGACCTATGAAAAAATGTAAGTCCCCCATGAGAGACATTTGAATTCTTTATGCATATTTTCAGAAAAGAAGTTAACTTCTGAAGGGGAAGTTGATCCAAAGATGATGTCGTCTACGTAAACTTGAGCTATAATGATATGTTTGTCAAAAAGGGTTTGATCTTTTCCACCTATCTTAAAACCTTTGTCTAAGAGAAAGTTGGAAAGGGGCTCATACCAGGCTCTTGGCGCTTGTTCTAGGCCATACGAAGCCTTCTTAAGATGAAAGACATAATTTGGATATTTAGGATCAATGAACCCTTTTGGTTGTTCAACATAGGTCTCCTCAGTCAATATCCCATTAAGGAAGGCAGATTTGACATCCATTTGGTAAAGCGTAAAATGTAAGTTGCAAGCAATGACAAAGAGAAGACGAACAGATTCTAATCGAGTAACAGGAGCAAAAGTCTCGTTAAAATATATTCCCTCTATTTGAGAGTATCCTTGAGCAACTAATCTGGCTTTGTTTCTAATGACTATCCCACTTTCATCAGATTTATTTTTAAATATCCAACGTGTGACAATAACCTTTTTGTGATCAGGCCTGGGTACAAGATACCAAACATCATGAATGACAAATTGAAGAAGTTCATCCTGTATTGCATAAATCCAATGAGGATCATTCAATGCATCATTAACATTCTTTGGTTCCACAAGGTAAACAAAACATGCATAATGAGTATAGTTTCTTAATTGAGATCTTGTACGCACAGGTTCACTGGGATTACCAACAACGTTGTCTACGGGATGGTCTTTAGCAACCCAATTAGGTACTTCAGGTGTCTCAATTGGTAAAGAATCATCTATTTCTGGTGAGTCATTTTCTAAAATATTTTCAGACTCTACCACAATAGTTGGTTCTCCAGTCTTACTTTCTACAGTAGTGTTACTTATAATTACGTTTATGGATTCCATTATGGTCTTAGTGCGAAGGTTATAAACATGGTAATCTCTACTGTTAGGAGAATATCCTAGAAATATGGCTTTATCTCCTCGAGTCTCAAATTTGGATAAGTGTTCTCTGTACTTGCAGACATAACACGTACAACCAAAGGTTCTAAGGTACTTAATATTGGATTTCTTCCCATACCAAAGTTTGTAAGGAGTTTGTTTAGAATTCTTTCTAAGATAGACCCTATTAATAATATGACAGGCAGTACGAATGGCTTCTACCCAAAAATACCTAGGTAAAGTCTTAGCATGAATCATAACACGTGCCATCTCTTGAAGAGTACGATTCTTTATCTCAGCTATACCATTCTGTTGAGGAGTCATAGGAGCACTAAATTCATGTTTGTAACCATTATAGTCACAATACTCTACAACACCCGTATCTAAGAACCCTCAACCTCTATCACTACGAATCCTATTTACCTGAGAGTTTTTCTCATTTTCAATTCAAAGTAAAATCTTCAAAAAGGTTTGGAATGTGTCAGACTTTTGTTTTAAGAAAGCTACCCAAGTAAATCTAGTGAAGTCATCAACCATAACTAGAATGTAATTGTGTCCGTAAAGACTAAAAGTTCGAGAAGGACCCATTAGGTCCATATGGATGATCTCCAAAGGTTTAGAGGTTAGGATATCTTTGACTTTCTTATGAGGATCTTTAACAATTTTACCTTCCTGACATGAACCACAGACAATATTAGAAATAGGTTTGATCTTAGGAATACGTATAACTATTTCTTGAGAAGACAATCTACTAAAGTTTTCATAATTTATGTGACTTATACGATTATGCAATATCTCATTATCATCCATTCTGGCAATGTTACAGACCTCAGCATTATTTTGAACAGTATAACAATTGTCCGGAGTCTTGAGTCCTGTAATAATGCACTCACCATTTTCATTTAAAATTTTGCAATTATTCTTTGAAACTCACGCACCCATGGACATCATCATTATCGCATTCCATTTGACTCACACACCCCATGGTTGAACTAACAATGTTCTCAGAAATTAAAGCATCTAAACCAGTAGCAGTATGATTCACAACAACAAGAGTAGAGTTACTACCATCATTCTCATGCATAGGCATATCAACATTGTATATTATCTTAGCATAGAAAGACATGCAAGGATCAAAATAATTAGAAGATTCAGGTTCCTCATTCTCAGAATCACTTGAATCATCCCATGTTTTGCAAATGTTGGCCCTAGTATGTTTATTGACAGTGTTTAGTTTCACTCTACAGTCTTGTGCTATGTGTCCTAGTTTTCCACATCTAAAACACTCAATGTTCTTGTAGTCTTTGTTGGGTACCATGTCCTTGTGATGTTTGTCTTGAACTTTCTCATGAGGTTTGTAGTTAGATTGACTTGGATAATTTGGCTTGCCTTATCTGTTTGCCAATTTATTTTTAAATTTGACAATTTTCTTAAATTGTTTTGACATCAAGGCAGTTTGGTTATCCAAACTATCTATATCACATTCCTCATCAGAATCATCAGTGAGAATAGTGAACTTAGGTTTCATCAACTTAGAAGAAAAACTCAAGTTGGAACTAGTCTGTTTCTTATAGGATCGGGTCATTTGTTTCTTAAATTCTAATTCCATTTCCACAGTTCGAAGTTTACTACTGAGTAATTCTGGAGTGAGATTTTGATCACACATTTCCTCAATAGAATATCTTTTATTATCAAATTTCTGTGGTAATGACCTTAGAATTTTAGATATAATTTCATGTCTGTCATAAGTTATCGCATTAGCATGAAGTTTGGTCACAATGTCAGTTAATTTCATGTAGAAATCATCGAAAGTTTCAGAATCAGACATAATTAGTGAGTTATACTGCTGAACAAGCATTTGAGTTTTAACAACCTTAACTCTAGTGTCACCCTCATGTGCAGTGATCAGTGTATCCCAAGCTTCCTTAAAAGTGGCCCAAGATTAGATCCTTTTGAACTCATATTCATTTATGGACATAAAGATAGCATTCTTGCCTTTGTTATTATTACGAGAAGTCTTCTTCTCTTCTTGTGTGAACTCACTTAATGCTTTCTTAACCCTCTCATTATTTCCTTCAGTGGATGGTTTCGTAGGATAAGAATATCCATTTTCAACAATATCCCAGACATCATCTCCCAAAGTTCTTTGTATGAAATCAACCATTCTTACCTTCCAGTAAGCAAAGTTGTTTCCATTAAAGAGTGGGGGTCTGGTCAAGTTACCAAATCTTTCCTTTTTCTCGTCCATTGTTATGATTTTAAGAAAATAGTTTCAGTAACACAAGATCTTTTAAAAAGATTTCCAAAGCTCCGATACCTATTGAAAAACTGTTACTAAAGCCGTTTAATACAAGATTAAACTATTTAAGTAACTCCGAACTATTTTTTGAAGAAACTCTTTTTCTAGAAATCAAATTAGTTTAACCACAAGATGTGTTTAAAATTTTGCATGAGATCTGTTCAAGTTTTGTTAACAAGTTTTGAAAAATAAAACTAAAATCGTTTTTAAATCAGCACACTAAATAGAAAGGGATGAGGAGATGTAAAAAGATTAATGACAAGATATTTTTAACGTGGTAAAACCTCAACCAATTGAGGAAACATCCACGACTCCCTCTACGAAGTAAAAAGAAAAATCCACTAAAACAAATATAACAGTTACAAACTATATAACACACATGCACACAAATCAGACCTATACAAGTTTAGGAATGTACCCACTCGTGTCCTTATAACTTTTCTGCAGTTCTGATTGTTGATGTTGTTCTCCCAATTTGCTAACTTCACTTTGTTCCAGTCTTTACATTGAATCTTGTATCAAGATCTTATTACCAACACTTTCAGTGTTGTAGTGTGTAAGTGTTTGTGATGGTGATCTAACATATGCATGCACACACTCACGCTTATTTTTACAAACAGTCCTAGCAAATTACAAATCAGATCTATATGCGAAGATGTTCAGTTTCTCTCTTCTTAGGAAACTTTGAACCTTATTTGACCTTTAATATTAACCCAGAATCCACGGCTATCTTGCTCAGAAGACATATCAAGATCTTAATCAATCTCAGGTTTTGAAAATATTTTTGAGATAGAAAATCACCAAGTGCAATTCCAACTAGGTCGAAGGTTTTGTTTCAATAGAACTAGAAACATAAAATATTATTGTTGATTTTGAGTATGAAAACATTTACAGAAAAGAATCAACAATAGATTTCTCAAGATGAGAAACTATAAATGTAGATATGGGTGTGATGTAACATAAAATGCTCAGATCTAAAATTTCTATGAAACAGAAATGCAGATATAGCTTAATGCTTAAATTGGAAACAAGATGTTAACATAAAGAGTTTACAGCACGAAACAGCTTAACAAACCAACTCTCAAACACTTAAGGTTGTGTTTGGTATATAACTGGTTTTGAAGAGGTTAGGGTTTGAAAGATGTTTCAGACGATTTAGGGTTAGGGTTTCTAACTCTCCCTCTCTCTGGTTTCTCTCTCTCTTCTCTCCTCTCTTCTCTATTCTCTCTCTAGAAATGACGAAATGACAAAATCTTCTAAATGGCTGAGAGTAAGGATCCTTAAATAGGGGGCTGAGAAGATTCGAGAATGGGGTTCAAAATCAAGGGCTACGATTTGGTCTTTAGCAGTTGACTTTGATCCAACTGTATAAGAGAAGCGGTGGATTAAAATGATTTTGATTGGTTTAAAAGGGATTCACAGGGATTAAGCCAGAACGCATGCAGATCGTTGATTACACCAACCCAAGGGCAGGAAATGAGAAAGGCTTATATCTTACAGAAGAAACACAAATCGGACTGTTATCAGGCTGACAGGTGTAAGTCTAAGATTGATGCTGAAACGCGTGTTTTGAAAATAATTACTCAAACACCTTTATGTCTTTAGCGCTTTTGGTTTCTACCCTAGTGAATTTCCATAGATAAAATCATTAATTCAAAATTACAGATTTTCCCGAAAACTTTTAATTCCATTTTTTAAATTGAAAAAAAAAGGTTTTAAAAATTATTTAAAATTCGCAAAAAATCATTAATATTCAATCTAAGGGAAATTGATATACACAACACCCTTATAACCAATTATATGCAATAGGCAATGTAGGAATGAAATACTAATGTGTGTGAGTGTTGGTAAATATACCTTAGATCAAGAGGAATAAAAATAAGAGAGGGGTTGAGGCTCTTTGGTTTCTCGGATGGGACTCAATTTTGTTTCTATTTCCAAACTAGATGAGCACTTGTACAATATAGACTCAAGTGAGTCAAGAGTATAAGGTGCTTCACTTTCTTCCCCAATAAATAATCTTTGGAGATAATTGGTCATTTTCCTTTGATATTTGTTTAGTATGAAGGTCTTTCATGAGATTTTTAGATGAGGACAACAAGAATTAAAATATGTCTAAATCTATCATTCATGTATTCATATATCTATATATGATATCTTAATGAAATACAAGTCACATATAAGAGCTAAATAGAGTTCTTCTTACAATAGAAACAGAAATAAAAATATTCTAAGGAAAGTTTAGGCATGCGACTGTCTCAGTTTGGGACTGCATCCCCTAGGATTTGCTGGATTATCCCTTGTTTAGAAATTCTTTCAATATTGTTCTTCAAAGCGAAGTTGTTGTTGGTGACATGACCATGATCTTTGTGAAATGCACACCACTTGGCCCGGTCCCTTTTGTGTAACAGCGACCTTAGCTTCTCGGTCCACCTCAACAATTTTTCTTCTATGATGATTTCAAGGATGTTCTCAACACTGGAGGATAGAGGGGTGTAGAGATCATAAGCCTTTTCTTGCTTGGGATCTTCTAGCTTCCTTTTCAATGTCATGGATGCAACCATGCCTACAGTGTCCGTGACCTTTTGCTAAGGGTGGGATGCGGCGGCCTCTAATATCATAACCCTCTGCATCAGGAAGTTGACTTAGCCTTGGAGGGAGGCCTGATTATTATAGAGGTGGTTGATGTAGTTGTACAGTTGAGCAATATATTCATTATGTTGTGGATCAAGATTAAAACTTCCTTACTTGACTTCTGCTTTGTTAGTCTTTAGAAATATATACTCTGAGATGAACTAAATAGTGGTGAGAAAATCAAGAAATGTAAAGAAAAACCAAGTATAGTAACAAGGTTAGCCTTTGGTAATCTGCAAAATTATGCAGGTGTAGTCGCGGCTTGTTGTACACATATAGTTACTACCATGGCTTTATCAAGGGAAAAATTCACCAGAATTGAGCATGAGGGCAATTTATCACGCGTTCTTTTTCCCTAGTGGTGAACTAAAAGCTTTGCACCAATTACAATAAAAGGGCTATGGCTTTCAGGCAATAAAACTGCCAGTCCACATCCTGCCTGAGGTAGAGGAGGGATGATCCCCAAAATTTAACCCGGAACCAGAATTTAGCTCATTGAAGATGTACCAAATTGGCCTACTAGGAATCTACCAAAGACAAAATAGCCCTTATGTACAAAAAATAGCACAAATATGGTATAAATGCCTAAATCATGTGCATAAAGAGCAGAAATGAGTAAGTAAAGCTCTTCCCTAGTTATCCACCTATATGAGGCTATTGCATTTTGTGTTTTTAACACTAACTAGGTAGGGCAACATCATTGAGGTATAGAAAATAGACCCAAGGTCATAGAAAAAGACCTAAAATAGATCTAGGAATAAAGAACCCGCACGGAGTTTACATGTAAATATATGAGCTAAATAACCATAAACCCCATAGGATGACTCAAGGGTCCCCGTGGATGAAATAAGGTGTTTGGAGCCCTAAATAAGAAGAAACACGATACAAATACCTCATTTTCCACAAACGGGGACAAAATGATGATACAAAAAATGGGATATACATCATTCTCTACCAACATATTAAGTGTAAAGTGTAGATAAATCAAGTAAAAGGGAGATAAAAACAGAATATATAATGGTTCGGCTATAAAAATGAGTCTACATCCACTTTGGTGCACTGCTCTCATTATATGTGTTGCCTAATAAAAAGTTATGGTGCCATTATAGGCATATAAGTTAGAGAGGCTAAAAGAATACATGAGATTAGCCAAGCAGGATACTCAAGATATGTCCTGTGAGATTTGACCAGTGTGGCTGCGACAGGGGAGAGCCCTCAGGTGTCGTGATCTCCATATATATAGAGAGAGTTGTGAGTTTAGTAGGGCTTTGCCAGGTATTTTTCCTCCTCCAAATAGTGAGGTGAACACTTTTATTATAGAACTCATAAAGGAGGTGTCACGTGCCCAGGGCACGTGACATGTGGATAATTTTAACGAGCAAAGAATCCTTCTAGAAGCGAGACATTTGTCAAGTCTATAAGAGTAGGTGTCATGGTCTGTTTAAACCCAGGCAGCGACCTATGCTTGGATGGGTGTTATGGCCTATTGACTCCCAGACAATGGATGGTTTTGACCATGGTCTGCTTGATACCAGGGCTGAGGTAAAATGTATGTGGATGCAGCCTATCTAATACTAGGCAGTGGCATATTGTTGATGACTCTGTGGCTATGTGACTCTATTGGTCATATGAATAAGCCTCCAAGTCGTAGTGCCAAGAGATGGCGAGTTGGTGTTATAGCTGTATTTTATGTCCTTTCTACGTTGTATTTAATCATAGTTTGTAAGTTAGTTTATGAGGATGTGAATACCATCCGCAGTAGTTGTGATGCGACGCTTCACCTTCCAGCACCCTCTTATATAAATTATTGGATGTCGTCGGTATCATTACGTTATTCATTACCTTGAGAGCATATCAAAGGCAAAAGTTTGTCATTTTCACTGTGCAATTCCAATGGTGTTTCACGGTGGTTTGAGGTGGTGTAAAGGCTAATTAATTGATAGTTTGAGGTTTTGTTTGGGAAGAGCTAAGTCAGAGCAACACCTAACCCCCTACTTTCAGTGTTTCTAGGTAATAATCCCTTCAACTTCTTCTTAACCCAAGCTTTTCTTAATTTTTCTATGTTTTTGCCAACTTGAATTTCTGTGAAACCTAACCCCGTATCTATTTTCTGCCTTTTCATGCTTCTGTTAGAACTCATAGGATATTTTACTTGGTTTTGATTCTTGACTATAGGGTATCCTATATAGATTTCTATTTTATGGTTTTTTTAGGCAATTAGGGTTTTAGAAATGAAATTGGGTTAGGTTAAACCTTAGGTTACGATTGGCTGAAATTTTGAATTGATACTCCCGGGTAATAGATTTTTAGGGTTTTTGGTATGTCTGGGTTTTGATGAATTAGTGTATAGCATTTTAAATGAATTATTATTTCTGGATTTTTTGGGCTTTTGATATATATATATATATATATATATATATGTTAATTGGATTTGTGATTTTTCTTCGATCTTTTGGCATGCAACTATAAATTGGGTTTGGTATTGGAAATTGATATAGGTTAGGATTGGAATTTTTAATTTTTTCTGGGTTGAATTAATCTATGTCCTCATTTCAGAATGTTCCTGGTGTTCTTGGACAAAACCCTAGGGTTTTCGATTTTCAATCTTTGAGAATCTGCAATTCAATCATTTACCTGTTTGTGAAATTGTCTACGACTAGTAGTATGACTTATGTTATTGGTGGACTCTTATTAATCCTTTGTTAATACTAAATCTCCTTTGGATACAGTCTTTAGTTCTCAAAATCCTTAGTTGTGGCCTCAAAATTACTTCATGTTGTAGCTTGTTAATCCCTTTTGATGGCTACAACCCACATATTTTTGTGTCCATTAATCTAAAGATAGGCAATTCTCCCTGATCATTTATTACATTTCATGTATCTCCCGCAACCTCTAAGAGGCTTCTCTCATAATAGTGGTTGCGACACCTAATTGCGGATCCCTTTTGCTTTTCAGGTATTTTTGCGTCCGTATGAGTTAGAACCCTTTAGAGTTCCTGGAGGACTTCTAGGAAAATCATTTTGGAATTCCTCCTCCTAAAATTCCCTTTATAAGACCTGTGAAGGCTACTGGACCCGATCAACTTAAGGACTGCCCAAATTGTGTCACTATTAACTCTGACTCCACGAAATCCTCTGATTGTAGGAACACTACAGGGTCTACAGACATAATTGAGAAAGATATAAACTCTATAAATAATCCTCCCGTTAAAATGACGATGACGAATACTGAGACTTTGGTCGTCCCACCAGAGGCTCGAAATACTCCAACTGGATCTTCCAGACAATCTACTAAAAAAGCTCATGTGGCATTAACCATCCGGTGCATCATAAATGAAGACTGGATCAATGAGGTTGTTGAGACCTTCAAATTTCCCAAAGGAATCATCTGTAAACTTCCTACTGTGAAACAAAGGTCATATTTTGCAGTCCCTAATAAGGTGATTTATTTTCCTTTATATGCCTTTCGCTTGGGGCTACGGCTTCCATTATGTGTCCCAGTTAGGAAAACTTTTAATGCTATAAATCTGGCCCTAGTTCAACTTTAACCCATTGGTTGGAGAGTAATCCCTTCCGCTTTAGTGCTTTGGAAAAAGAAATTCAATAGGGACATTACTCCCGCGAAGTTTTTCTATTTTTATAGACCAAAGGAGAACTCTAAATATTTTTCGTGGTATTATTACTTCACGCTGCGGAGTGGAGATAAATATCTCTCTATCGAGAGGCCTACCAGTGTTTGAAATGAGAAAGGAAAAAAATATCTTCACTTCAGGGTATAGTTGGGAAATTAACCCCCGGGAAAATGTGAGAGAGAACTTATAGGATGCCGCGGACATGCGGGTGTCTTATAAAAATAAGTTAACACCTGATGCATGTTTTATGCTTGTCACTTTGTTTTATTCTCTACGACTTGTACTAATAGTTTTATATAGTTCTTGAAATCCCAAAGTTAAACATCAGACAAAATAAGAGAGTTTAAAAAGTGGTAGGCTTGAGTGATCAAGAAAATAAATTTACTATGATGGTTACCTCCACATCATTTTTTGAGGAAAGTTATTTTTCCTCCAATTATCAACCATAGAAAATGATTGTGGAAGGTAATTCTTAATACCCTGCTTAGCTAATACGATTTGTGCACCTTTGGACTTTGGCTTAATTGATTTTTTCCTCAGTGGAGGAAATTGACTGTGAATTCCTTGTCGCAAAATTTACTTAAATGGGTGAGGATGCGGTGGCCCTAAACCAAGACCCTAGGAAGAAGGGGAAGAAGAGAAAGAAGTTTCCCAAATGAACAGCTCCTGTGGTTGAGCCCACTACTGCTGTTGGGGTTGAGGAGGATAACCTTCCCTCTGAGAAGGACGCAGTTCCCACTATTGATGCCACAACTAGGGATCCACAAAATAATGCTCCGATTGATGATGATATTAGTCCTAAGCTGGCTGCGGTAGGCATAACATTTTCTGTTGGGGACTTTTAAGGTGGACTTAGACCCATCCATGTCATAACCACCGACTCTCCTCCGTGGGCTGTGTTAGCGGTTAATGTTAATTTGACCACTCCCTAAAGAAGGGCTTAAAGAGATCTCGACGGTAGTCCTTGACCTAGATTCAAGCAACCCAATCCAAAATCCTCCTGGGATACAACTTCTAGGGAAGTCTCTAGGATAAGGAAGGCTGTAAACATTTCTGACCTCAACCGTTTAGTGGATGAGGATGTTGAGAACTTGGAGGAGTGTACCCACCACATCTTGGTGAGGGTAAGTTTTCTTCTAACTTTATTCTTCTTTTCGTGGTGTTTTAAATGTTTGAGTGAGATTTTTGCTCTTTTCGGTCTGCAAGGGTTGTCTTTACCCAGAGGTCCAAGTATGAAGTGTTGTTCAAACTTCATAGGGTTGCGGAGCCTATATACAAGACCAATTTACAGAATGCTAGAACTTTTTCCTTTGACACTGAAAAACTATCTTCTACCGCGTCACTTAAAGCTTATAACATGACTTGGAATTCTTAGATCTAGGCTGCATTCGAGGCCTAGAAGAAGGTAAAAGACAATTTCAATCAGGACAGAAAGACTCGGATACTGTAAAGAATGAGATCGCACAGGCTGTCAAGTAGGTTGTTACTCTTTAAGAAAAACTGACTCCTATTGTGGCACTGAACCAAGCGCCAGAGCATTGAAGTCGCTTGAAGCATAATATGTTGAGATGTTCATAAAATTAATAACGAACATGTCGCAGCTTTGATAATATCCAAAGATGATGATGTTGCCTCTTATAAGATCTACAAGAACTTCTCCACCGCTAATAACAGGGCCTACCTCTATAGCCTTCAGGAACTCGGGCACAGAGTTATCAAAAACTTCCTTAAGGAAAAGGATAAGGTCTTTTCCTGGAAGCTAAGTGATGCTGAGCACTTGGAGTGTGTTGGAGAGTTGAGGGCTACCGTGGAGGAGAGAGATAATAAGTAATTAGAGGATGCTGCGGGAGATGATGAGGAAATTGAGACTATGGCCGACGATGTAGAAGATGGACATGAATATGAGGGTGCAGCCTCATAGTTGACCATATTGGCCTTTTTTAATCTTTTTAGGCTACGGTTGTATTTTGTGATCTCCCCATATTTTGTGCTCCATGTTTTGACAGACTGCAGCCATATTGACCATATTGTGTAATTAGTGAAACATTGATCTATTTAACTTATACCAGGATACTACCACTTTCAATGTACTTGAACATTATCCAGGAATGCCATTTCTTTTATCTTTCGTCATCTCTTTCTGGATGTTCTATCTTGAACAAGTTGCGGCCTAACATCGTTTTCTATACTGAGTTAAATACTTGAATGTTTGAATGAATGAATACACTTTTGTAATAGAACTTTAGTCATAGGGAAAAATCTAGTGATTTGCTGAAACTATGTGGTACTTTGTTAAAAATTGGTTGTGGCCTAAGAGGATGCAGCCATAAGCTTCAAATTTCTCAATCAGTTCGCGCTAGGATTAGAAGTGCTGCTAATGTTGGCCCAATTTCTTCAATTAACTATTGCAGTCTTGAATATTTCCAGAAACTTTTAGCATTGGCTACAAAATTGTTTTAATGGCGGAGTGAGGAATTACTTGCTTTACCGAGGATAATTAAGCCTTTGGTAATCTGCAAAATTATGCATATGTGGTCGCGGCTTGTTGTACACATATAGTTACTATCGTGGCTTTGTCAAGGAAATAATTCACGGAATTGAGACTGAGGACAATTTATCACAAGTCATTTTTCCCTGGTGGTGAACTGAAAGCTTTGCACCAACTACAATAGAAGGGTTGCAGCATTCAGGCAATAAAACTGTCAGGCCGCATCGTGCATGAGTTAGTGGAGGGATGATCCCTAATATTGGACCTAGAACCTAAATTTAGCTCATTGAATATGTACAAAATTGGCCTACTAGGAATTTACCACTGACAAAATAACCCTTAGGTGCAAAAAATAGCATAAATTTGGTAGAAAACCCTAAATCGTGGGCGTAAAGAGCATAAATGAGTAAGTAAAGCTCTTACCTAGTTACCCACCTTTATGAGGTTATTGATTTTTCTATTTTTTAACACTAACTAGGTAGGGAAACATCATTGGGGTATAAAAAATCAATCCAAGGTCATAGAAAAAGACATAAAATAAATCAAGGGATAAAGAACCTTCACCGGGTTTACATGTAAATATATGAGTTCAATAACCAAAATCCCACCCATGGGATGATGACCGAGGGTTCCCCATGGATGAAATAAGGTGTTTGGGGCCCTAAATAAGCAGAAATAAGATAGAAATACCTCATTTTCCATAGATAGCGCCAAAATAATGATAAGAGAAATGGGATATACATCATTCTCGACCAACATATCAAGTGTAAAGTGTATATAAAACAAGTAAAAAGGAGATGACATAAAATATAGAGTGGTTCGGCTATAAAAATGATACTACATCCACTGTAGTACACTAATCTCATTATATGTGTTGCATAATACAAAGTTATGGTGCCATTAGAGGCATACGAGTTAGAGAGGGTAAGAGAATAGATGAGATTAACTAAGCAGACAACAGAGGATGTGGCCTGGGAGGGTTGACCGTGAAGCCCTTATACCTTTGACTCACTTGAGTCTATACTGTATAAGTGCTCATCTAGTTTGGAAATTGTGACAAAATTGAGTCCAACCTAGAAACCAAAAATCCTCAGAGAATGGTTTGCTTCTTCACCTTTCCATCTTGCCATGATCAAGAGACCATTGCCAACACTCACACACTTAGAATTCATTTCATACATGTCATATTGCATCATTTTGTGTGTAATTGTGTTGAGTATGTTTAAATCCCTAATTATGATTTTTATTAATTTTTTTGGGATTTTTAAACATTTTTTAAATATTTTTTAAACAATTAAAACTTGATTTAATAGTTTATGGGGTCAATCTCTAAATATGATTTGTTGCTTTTTTATGGCCTAATGTTACTTTGGGTAGAATCCAAAAGCGGCAGAGACTTAAGGGTTTACTTTGTAAATAGTTTTGACGCGCGTTTTACATCCCCTCATTAGCCAACACCTGTTGCCCTCCGATTGGTTGCAAGTGTGTTTGTTTATAGAGACAGAACTCGCGTGTGTTATCAGCCCTTGGATCATTCCTTATCGATGGTCTGCATGTCGCCTTGGAGAATACCAGTGTAATTTTTTTAAACTAATCAGCGCCTGTTTAATCACCGTCCTGTGTGAGCCCTTAGATTCAAGTCAATTTGAATTGACTTAATCCTGACCCTTGGTTCTGATCAGATATCTCGAACCTTCTCTTCCCACTATAAAAAGAGGCCTTCCCTCAGACTTCGAAGACTTTTGCCATTTTTGCATTCTTCTGAGTTTAGAGAGAGAAGAGAGAGAGAAGAGTGAAATCAGAGAGAAAGTTAGAAACCCTAACTTCGTCCAAATCCTCTTCAAACCCTAACCCAAACACTATACCCAAAAACACCAACCTGAGTGTTTTCTCGAGTGTTTGAGAGTTTAAGTTGAGTTATTTTGGTTGCTGTAACCTTGTGTGCTTGAGATCTTGTTTCCAACTTAGACTTCTACTCAGATCTAGTTTCTGATTCCATAGAAATCTCAGATCTGGAGTTTTTCATGTTACATTACACTTAGTATCATTTTATTTCTTATCTTGAGAAATATATTGTTGATTATCTTTACCTAAAACGTTTTTATTTCTTTAAGATCAACAATAAATGTTTTCTGTTTCTTATTCTTGTAAAACTAAACCTTGACCTAGTTGGAATCTCACTTGGAGGTTTTCAATCTCGAAAATCTTTTCAAAACAGAGATTGATTAAGATTTTGACTGATTTCGAAGCAAGATATCCGTGGATTCTAGGAAAGATTAAAAGGTCAAAAAGGTTCCACGTTTTGTAAGAAAGAAAGAAAAGAAAATATCACAGCATATAGTGTAACTGTAATTTGTTAGGACTGTTTGTACTTGATAAGTGTGCGTGTGTGCATGCATGTGTTAGAAAGCACCTCCACAAACACTTTCACCCTACAACACGTAAAGTGTTGGTAATAAGATCTTGTGAACATAAGTCGACGTAAAGTGCTGGAACAAATAAGGAGTTGACAAACTCAGAGGACTACATCTACAATCAGAACTACAGAAAAAGTTATAAGGACGCCAGAGAGTACATTCCTAAACTTATATAGGTCTGGACTGTTTGCATGTTAGTTAAATAGCTTGTAACTCATAAATTTGTTTTAGTGGATTTTTCTTTTTACTCCGTAGAGGGAGTCGTGGATGTTTCCTCCATTGGTGAGGTTTTATCACGTAAAAAATTGTGAACAGAGTCTTTCTCCATTTTCTCACCTCATTCTTGGTTGTGCTGAGTTTACAAACTTGTTTAAATTTTCTTTTAAACTTGTTGCTTAAATCTTGAATAGATCTCGTACATACTTTTGTTAAACACATCTTGTGTTCAAACTTTTGATTTAAGAAAAGAGTTTCTCCAAAAAACAACTCGGAGTTACTTAAATAGTTCATTTTGCAATAAACGGCTTTAGTAACGCATTTTCAGACCGGTGTGGCTGCGGCCAGGGGTAAGCCCCCAAGTGTGGTGATCTCTAAAGAGAGAGAGAGCGAGAGCTCAGAGTTTGGCAGGGCTTCACCACATTTTCTCCTCCTCTAAATAGTGAGGTGAACACTTCTATTTATAGAAGTCATAAAGGAGGTCTCACGTGCCCAAAGCACGTGACATGTGGATACGTTTGATGAGCAAAGAATCCTTCTAGAAGTGAGACAGTTGTTAGGTCTATAAGAGTAGGAACCATTACCTATTTGAACCTAGACAACAACCTATGCATAGTTGGGCGCCGTGACCTATTTGACTCCCAGATAGAGGAACGTTCTGACCATGGTTTGTTTGATACTAGGGATGAGGTAAAATGTATATGGCCCAGGCAGCGGCCTGTTGTTGATGACTCAGCGGCTATGTAATTTTAATAGTGATGGGCACTCATCGTGAGTGAGGGGATATGAGTATCACTCTTATGCCGAATCCCCTTTTGTTCGATTACCTGTCAAAGTATAGTTCCCAAGTCTCTCTATCATTTAAGGAGGTGATATCCTTATCTGGGAATTCTACCTCATATTATTCTTCGTTCGATAGTTGTCTTGTAAGGAGGTCAGAGATGGATCTCCTTTTAGTGGCCTTTTGTGTGATATACGTGATCTCAAACTCGGATAGCATTAGCATTCATTTGGACATTCTGCTTGAGAGGGTGGGTTTCTTAAATACATATTTTAGGGGGTTCATTCTCGAGATGAGTCTTATGATGAAAGTCATTATGGTGTGGCTCAGTTTTTGAGTAATCCATACGAGGGATACATAGGACTTTTCCAATGCAGTTTATTTAAGCTCAGAGGATACCAATTTTTTGTTGAAATAGTACATGGATCATTCCTTTCAGGAACTTTCTACTTATACGGATAACATGGCTCCGGTAGTCATGTCAGTTATGGTCATATAGAGTATGAAAGGTCCTCCTGGTTGAGGAGGCACTGGTGGGTGAGTGAGTTATTTTTGTATCTTGTCGAATGCCTCTTAGTATTGTGCATTATACTCTTTTAAGGAGTCCATTTTGAGTATTTGGAAGATGGGTTTTCAAATGGTGGTGAGCTGGTTGATAAATCGGTTTATGAGTTGTACTTGGACTAGGAACCCTTGGACTTCCATTTCTATTTTGGTTGGGGGAATTTTCCTCATAGCTTCGATTTTGGCAAGATCTACCTCGATTCCAGCCTTATTGACTATGAATCTGATAACTTCTCCCTTGATGACTCTGAAAATGCTTTTTTGCAAGTTTAGCCTCAATTTGAAGATGCGTAATCTTTGGAATAATTTTTGGAGTGTCGGAACATGCCCTTCATGATCTTTGGACTTGATAATCATATCGTCAACATTGACCTGCACTTCCGTGTGTATAAAGTAATTTGGAATGGTTGTGGCTACTCTCTAGTAAGTTGCACTAGCATTTTGGAGACCAAAGGTTATGACTATACATTAGTACGTCCCCCATGGGTAATGAACACGCTTTTTTCCTGATTTTTAGGGTGCATTTTGATATTCTTATAGCCTACGAATCCGTCTACGAATGATTTGAGTGCATTATTAGTTGTAATATATACCTATAAGTCGATATGTGGTAGAGGGAAATAATACTCGGGGCATGTCCGATTGAGATCCCTAGATTCTAGGCTCATTCGAACTTTGCCATTGGTTTTGGGTATCGGCGCGATGTTGGCTATCCAAGTGAGGTTTTCCACCACTCACATGAAATCGACTTTTAATTATTTCTCTACTTCCTCTTTAACTTGCAAGCGCCACTCGTGTATAAGCTTGTGGAGCCTCTTCTTTAGGGGTTTGATATCATGGAGAGTAGGTATCTCATACATGACGATAGAGGGGTGGGCCGATGTTGGGCATGTTGGCATAGGACCAAGCAAAAACATCTACAAAGTTGACGAGGAGATTCATGAGTTCCTTTTGTTCATTTTTATATAGGGAGGACACTATTTGTAACATTTTGGGATTTTGGGGAGTGCCCAAATTTATGGTGATTATGTCATCCTCGTTGGCAGACATTCGATTATTTTGACTTTGGTCAAGGTTTTGTAAGTGTTTTAAGTATTTTAAGTTCGGAGGATTATCAATATTAAGGGTGAATTCTAATCCAATGATGGATTTATAATTATCACATGTAACACACAGAGGCAAATACTGGAAATCACTATTTATTATGCCATCAAAGGGAGGACAACATTGGTAATAATAATAGTAAAAAGTCTGCTTTATAGAGGGATATATTAGGAGAGGGGATAGGGGGACTCTTTAGCTAACAGGATAGACTCAAAATTCCTCTATATGATGGGCACTGGGGCACATCCGATAGAGGTTTAGTTCATCAGTGTCGTGGTTTCCTTGATGTTTGTAATGAGGTGAGCATGATTCTACAAAGGTACATTTGGAGTGACCTTCGGCATTTGGTGACCTTAGGATTGACTACAGGCTGGGGCAGGCGATATTTCTTGAGTTAGGCCCTCTTTCCCTTGCAGATGGCCTTTAGGTTTCTGGGCAGGCCTGCAATAAGATCACTATATGGGAGTGCCTTGGATAGGGTTTTCAACAATATATAGTGATTTTCCTCGTTCCAATTATAATCTAATGGGTGTACCAATCATGGAAAGGTTCAGCGAGGGTCATGCTTGTGGATCTCAGCATGGCTATTAGGGCGGTCTCATCAGGAAATTTTGAGGGTATTTCCCATTGGGGGTCTATCTTATGGGTTTCTCTATCTGCTTCGATAAACCATGATACGTTGAGTTCACCCTGATTGATTTTGTTAATTTTCCCATAGTCCACGTATATCCCTTATTCATAGAGGATTTTTATTACGACCCGTAGGGATCTTTTTATTTTGTTCCACCATGTCTCGGGAATCCCGTGATAGGGGAATTACTCTTCGTGGAGATGGAAGTGTCCATTCCACTTATGATGGAGGTCTTTGAGGTTATTGGTAATGGATTTATTATTGGTGGTGTACCCAAGACTGGCCTTTCCCTTATGTTTCGTAGTGGTGATAGCTTTGAGGGTTTCATGTTGATTCTTTATGAGTCCAAACCTTAATATGTATCCTATTTTTTGGATGATTTCAGTGTCTATATTATGGATAAGTGGTTCCTACTTTTTCATGTGAATGAGTAGGATGACCCGAAATTCGCTGAGGCAGATATCGATGTTGTCGTGATGGGTGTCTATGACAAGGGTGGTTCTAGGTATGACTACAGTGGCTCATATGTCATCTTCCTGAATGATGATGAGCTCGGTGTCTAATGGGAACCTGATCATCTAAATGATGAGGGTAGTTCCCCTATGGGGTGTATCTAGGCCCTCCCGAGTAAGAGGTTGAAACTGGCTGAAACATCGAGTACTTGAAATTTAACATCGCATTTGATAGGCCTATTATAGGAGTAACAGTGATGGTCCCAAGGTCCCATCAACGAGTGTTATCATAGGCCCTAATGGACATGGAAGATAATGTAAACTCTGAGGTGATGTATCCCAGACTGATAGTAGTACGAATGGGGCATATATTGATAGTGGAACCATTGTCAACTAGTACTAGGGGTATAATCTGTCTGCAAGCCTCCATAGTAATGTGTAATGCGAACTGGTGGTTACAATATTGCATGGGAAGGTCTCCATCATAGAAGGTGATATGATGTTGCATGGTAATGGAGCCTATGGTGGCTGACATTTTAAGGAATCTTCGTGTTCTCGAGATGTAGCTAGCAACTTCCATATGGTGATTTTAGTTGAGGTTATCTGGAGTTCCTCTTAGATCTTATTTTTCTCCTGAGGAGGGGCATGGTGGTTATTGCTGGGGAATATCCCTCTTTATTAATAGGGTTTAGGGGAGCGGAGTGTCAACCTGACCTGGTGAGAAAATCGACTTATTTATTTGGGGTGAGTATGGGTTTTTATTGGATTTCTTGTTCGGCTTTCTCTAGTCGTAGCACGAGATCAGACAAGTAAGTAGAGACGATGGCAAGAGGTGTTGGCTTTAGGGCCATGAATTCTATCCCATCCAAGATATGGGTTTGTTTAGAGCTTTTGAAAGTCTCATTCTGGGTTTTTGAGAGGGCGCGAAACATGGAGTTATCTATCCATCATGTAGCTACGTCTGAGTTTAAAATAGGGGTCGGTATTTTTGCCAACGTATCCAGGACTTGGTTCATCTATCTAGTTTGGTGCCCTTGGTAAGGGTTTTGTGGACATAGAGGATCACGAATAGGTGAGCATGATTAAGAACAATATAAGCATTGAAAATCATAATCAAATGTCCTAGACACAAGGAAATGTGGAATGAAGTGGATTTAAAGACACCAATATGCCATACAAAATGTGTAAAACTAAACTACACATAATCTAAAAATATTTTTGAGTTTTTAAATATTTTTCAAAATGATACTAATTTATCACAAAAAATTTAAAAGATAAACAAAATATTTTTTTCTTTTTCTCAATAAGACCAAATAAAAGAAAATTTGAAATACAAAAGACTCAAACCACATATAACCAACAAATATATATAACATGAAGTACAAAAACTAGTGTATGTAAACATGAAAACACAATCAACTATTAGAAACAGCATGAGAAGTGTCATGTGAAAGCATTCGAGATTCGACAAGTCTAACATGTAAAGCCTCCACATTAGATTTCCCAACCCACAAAGATTTTACATGACGCTCTAGGGTTTTGGAAACCTCAGTGACTCTATAATTAGACCTTTTTGTCCATTTCTAAGATCGAAAAAAAATACCTAAGGTTACATTTCCCACCACAATGTGTACACATATAGACATGAGGAATGTTACCCCTGGGTTGAACTTTTCTAACGTTACTAACAATGGTTGACTATCTCAATAGCATGGTTTTAGATTTAGTAGTGGAAGCATTTGGAATATTGAAGACAATCCCACACGTGTCACCTTTGATTCAGACAAAGCCTAACATTTTATCCAACTTATCTAACCTAGATTCCAAATCAAATTTGACATTACTCGAGTCTTTTAATCTCTTATTTAATTCCAAAATCCTAGACTCGATCAAGTGAGGAGACTCATAAAAAATTAGGGAATCCTTCTTTAAAATCTCCATTAAACCCCGAAGGCTATCTTTCTCCCCCTTAACAAATCCGAGCTTTTACCTCAGAGTCTTATCATGTGCTATAGTACCCTCAATCAAAACACTCCGATCACTACCTAGGGCACGATCTTTCAACCTATCTTCCGACTTCAAATTTGACCTTTTTAATTTCATTGTTTGCTTATATAACTCACAGAAGGCAACTTGGAGTTCACACTCCTCCTCCTCTTGTTCATTTTCTTCTTCTCCGCTCTCTCTACCATCACATACTTGGTATTTAACCAAAATATCCTCAGAAGTTTAATGCTCATAATTATCTTCATAGGAATATTTTTCATCAAGGATCGCATGACTAGCCATGAACGCAATAATAGTTGCGCTCAATGGGGGAATTGTGTTCCTCTTTTGGATCACTATCACTAAGGGTGGCATTGTACACCTTCAGTTTCTTGCCCTCCTTTCTTACTTTGGTCGGACACTTAGCTGCCCTATGGCCATAACCCTCACACCCAAAGAATCTATCTGACTCATCCCTCTTAGAATTATCTTTACGATTTTTAGGTAATTGATCAGCCTTCTTATACTTATTTTTCTCCAGCTTCTGTACATCTTTTATTTTTTTAAAACATGAGAAATTTTTTGAACTTCTTTTCAAACATGGACATATCACTGAAATCAATTTCAAACTCGTGTTTCTTCATTTGGGGCTTAAAGTAATGCTCTTGTCTTTCTTGGTCTTTTATTTAAAACTTCTTTACATCTTTTATTTTTTTAAAGCAATGCTCTTGTCTTTCTTGGTCTTTTTGGAGGAAAACATGTCAAGCTCATAAGTTTTAAGATCACATACAAGTACTTCGAGTTTCGTAAAGTCTAAAGTACCAAAGGAATTCAAAACAGTCATTTTTGAATTAAATCTTGTAGGTAAGAACCTTAAGATTTTCTTGACTACACGAGTTCTAGGTAACCTCTCTCCCAAATTAAACGAAGAGTTCACATTATCAAACAATACGGAGTAGAACTTGTTAAATAATTCACTCTCCACCATCCTAGTGGTTTCAACTAAGTGGTGAGACTTTGTTTTTGGGAGGCCTTAACAGCACTAGTACCTTCATGGGTGAATTGAAATATGTTCCAATCGTCTTTAGACGTTTCATATGTCATAATACGATGGAATTCATCTTGTGTGATCGCGCAAAATTGAGCATTTAAACTTCACAACTTATAATTTACTACCTATGCTCTGCCTCACTCCATAATTCTACAGGTTTGGGAATCCTATAATCACCAGCTCAGGTAATGGGTGGGAACCAACCCTTAACAACTTCTTTCCATACCCCCATCTATCGACTTAAGTGTTGATTTCATCTGCGTTGTCCAGTACGCATCGTTAGACCCGTGAAACAAAGGTTATATTAAAAATTATTGAACCTCCGAATAAAAACCTCTAAAAATAATGCCTAAACATGGATAAAAGGCCTCGTTCGGTTTTCTGTAATATTTTGGATGGATTGTGATTACTGGAAAAATGATTACCATGAAACTTTTTACTAGAATTTTGAATTCATTCGTTCTATTTGGTTAACAAATGGAGACCTATTTGGAATAAAAAATTTGTCCTTGGTTCATGCATGGAAAGTGACATGGAAATGTATAATATATATACCAATAATACCCCTTTATATATATGTATATGTACACACATCATATACACAATATTATGGTTCCTTATTTATAAATGTATGAACTCAAATATGCTTTTAAAAACTATATACATTAACCAATATTTAACCAATATAATAATTTATTATAGATATGTGTGTATTATATTGTTAGTTAATCAAATTAATTATTATGTGTGGAGAAAAAATGCCTAAATAGAATTTGTTCAATTTTAAATTTAATACAAATTCACATAACAAAATTGTCTTCACAAAATAAGTATTTAGATTTTATGGGTAGTTTTTATAGTTTAATATTTTAAGTGCATTTTTGTCTTCATAAAAATTATTTGTAAGGATTCCCATAGGAAAGTAAGAATCCCACATGTATTGGATGGATGATTCCACTCACTTTCTCAAAAAGAAGGTAATCTGATTCCATTAGGGACCACATTCCCATGCAACTTAAGCTCACACCAAGCACGGTAATCTTACACTTTCTCAAAAATGTTCGAAAGGAATTAGATTCCACCCAACTTTACCACATACCAAATGGGTCCTAACAGAAAAACTTAGTGTTCCCGCTCAGATTCCAATTTGAGAAAGCAGGAGATAGGGGATACATGCAGAGTGGCCAAAACAAAAGCCAATTTTTAATTTTTTTTTCAAATTAAATATTAAACTTAAAATTTTAACCCAACACCAATTTTAAACAGTTATTGTGATAATCAATATGCCAAATTTTATCTTCCCCTAAAACATTCCTCTAGGTGTGAACACGAATAAAATAAAGCTACAAACCATAACGCGTTGATGTACGAGGAAAAATCGCAATGGGAAAAACCTCGGATTGCCTAGCCACAAAAACTCACAATGTATGGAATGACAAGGACACGGAAGTAGCCTTACAACACAAAGTCAATTCCCTCGAAAGCCTTGACGTTCTTCGTTCCTCAACCTATGCATAGTGACACACAAGAGTCCATCCTTGAAATCTCCATAAAATGTGAGTCCACACATGCTTCGGCGTCCACTAATAAGGGTCAGCGATCATCTATAGATCTAGGACACGGAGTCCACCGTTTCTCCACCAAAACACCACAAATATGGAGTCCATCGTGTGTAAATACGAAACACGAAATCCACCGTATTAAATGTGACCAACACGGATGATGATGATGATGAGTAAACCATTCTAGTGATCACAAATTGAAGATCTCAAACTAATATAAATATTGAATCTTGGATCTTAAAGAGTTTGGATAAAACTAGGGTTTAAAGGCTTTTGTTCCTGATTACAATGTTTTTTTCCAAAATTCTCAACTTAAAATGTTCCCGACATGCTTATTTATAGAAAACACAATTTTTTTTAAATGGTGGAATCTCGTTTGAATGAAGTAACATATTTTGTTTGAACCAAAACTAAACTCTTTCGAACGAACATCTCATCTCATTCGAATGAACATATCATCTCGTTCGAACCAACTTTCAACTAGCTTCAAACCTCTTAACAAAGAAATCTTTCTTGATGTTTGTTTGAAATTCATTGTCATGAACAACCAATCTTTTTTGAACGAAGACTATAAAGTCATTGAAACGACTTTGTTCAAAAACACAATTTTTCTTATAAATAATCCTTTGTGAAAAGTTGCCTCAAACATATAAAACAAACACCCAAAGATATCTAGGAATCAAACTAAAATCCATCCATACCTTTTTTAGAGTTCTCGGATATTAAAAATGAAATATTGCACTAAACACGACACGGTGATGTAGTATTTGAAACTTCATCCCAACGTCTTCAATGAAACAGTTCATAGTCTGGAAAGTTCAACACACTCAATCCTAACCAATGACTTAACGGTTTTGCCCATACACGGAATATGATAAAATACCTACAAATTCACTCTATCATAAATTTTTCCTTATAACATTGGTCTCATGCGAGAGGTGTTAGTGCCTATTACGGGGATGTTTGGTGGTTATTTTGCATTTTTTCCCTTTAAAGGCATGTTGTCAATCCAAACTCTCGATATTTACAAATTATTGTCACATTCTCATACTGAGAGTCCCATGACTACACTATCAGTTATCACAAGTTATATTCATCTCGTGTGAGGTGTTCGTTTCCCTTATGGGGTCATTTAGGGGATGCTTTTCCTTTTTGTCCTTTATCGATATGTTTTCTAGCCTAAATCTTGATATTTGCAAATTATCATTATATTCTCAAATCGAGAGTCTCATGACTACATCGTTAGTTCCTATGAGTTACATTGGTCACGTGTGAGGTGTTCATGTTTCTTAGGGGGTCATTTGGTTGTTGTTTTGTTTTCTCTCCCTTTACTGACATGTTTTGAACATTAACTATAGAAATTATCTAATCATCATCATATTCTAGAATCTGGAGTCCTGTGACTACACGGTCAGTTCTTACGAGTTGCACTGATCCTGTGAGAGGTGTTAGTGTCTCTCACAGGGACATTTGGGGTTGTTTAGCATTTTTCCTTTTAACATCATGTTTTTAAGTTTAAGTCTTGATATTTGAAAATTATCATCATATTCTTAAATCAGGAGTCTCGTGATAACACAATTAGATCTTACGAGTTATATTGGTCCCGTGCGAGGTGTTGGTACCTCTTATGGGGCTGTTTGTGGTTATTTAAAGTTTCACCCTTTAACTGAATATTTTTAAGACTAACTCTAAAGATTTTAAAATAATAGCCATATTCTCCTATTGGGAGTCCCATGACCACATGGTCAGTTCCTAAAAGTTACATACATCCCTTGCGAGGCGTTGGTGCATCTTTCCATGGAGTTTAGTGGATATTTTTGTTTTAATACTTTAATGGTATGTTTTTAAGCCTAATTATAACTATTTGAAATTATCGTCATATTCTCAAATCGAGAGTCCCATGAATACACAGTAATTTCTTAAGAGTTACATTGGTCCTGTATGAGCAGTTTGTGTCTTTCATGAGGCAGTTTGTTGTTTTTTTTGTTTTGCCATTTAATGGTAAGTTTTTAATCCTAAGTATAGATATTTCAAATTACCATCATATTCACAAACCGGGAGTCCCTTGATTACACGATGAGTTCCTACTATTAGCATTGGTCCCATGTGAGGTGTTTGTGACTTTTACGGGATGTTTGGGGGCTGATTTGTGTTTTCTCCCTTTAACGGCATGTTTTTAAGCCTAAGTCTTTATATTTGAAAAATTATCATCAAATTCATAAATCTAGAGTCCCGTGACTACATGGTTCATTCCTACGAGATACATTGATCCTGTGCAAGGTGTTGGTGCCCCTTACGGGGACGTTTGGTGGTTATTTTTAATTTTTTGCCCTTAAATGACATTTTTTTAAGACTGAGTCCTGATATTTTCAAATTATCATCATATTCTCATAACTAGAGTCCCATGAATACATTGTAAGTCTTTATAAGTTACATCCATCCCGTTCAAAGTGTTCGTTTGTCTTATGGGGCCTTTTGAGGGGCTATTTTGCATTTTCATCCTTTAACGATATGTTTTCAAAATAAGTCTTGAGATTTTCAAATTATCACCATATTATCAAATTGAGTGTCTCATGACTACACAGTTAGATTTTAAGAGTTATATTGGTCCCGTACGAGGTGTTGGTAAATCTTTTCGAATCGTTTGGTGGGTTTTTTGGGTTTTCACCCTTTAACATGTTTTTAAGCGTAAGTCTAAAATTTTTCAAATTATAGCCATATTATCAAATTAGGAGTACCGTGACTACATTCCCATTTCCAGCGAGTTACAATGGTCTTGTGCAAGGTGTCCATGTCTCATACGGGGCCATTTGGTGGATATTTTGTTTTCTCACCCTTTAACGACATGTTTGAATCTCAACTCTAAATATTTGCAAAGTATTATCATATTCTCCAATCGGGAGTCTCATGACTACACAGTTAGTTCCTATGAGTTACATTTATCCCATGCGAAGTGTTCTTATCTCTTACGGAGTCGTTTGGGGGTTATTTTATGGTTTTCCTTTCAATGGCATGTCTTTAAGTCTAAGTCTTAAGACTTGCAAATTATCATCATATTCACAAATCGGGAATCTCATAACCACACGGTTAGTTCTTATGAGTTACATTGGTCCTACATGACATGTTGGTTGCTCTTATGGGGATGTTTATTGGGTTTTTTGGGTTTTCCCCTCTAACGACATGTTTTTAACACTAGTCTAGAAATTTTCAAATAATCGCCATATTATCACACTGAGAGTCCCTTGATCACATGGTCGGTTCCTACGAGTTACACTCATCATGTACGAGATGTTAGTGGCTCTTTTCGGGGCATTTGGCGGATGTTTTTAACTTTCACCCATTAACGACATGTTTTTAACACTAAGTCTAAATATATGCAAATTATCGCCAAATTCTCAAACGATGAGTCCCACGACTACATGATAAGTTCCTAGCAATTACATTGGTCCCGTGTCAGGTGTTCGTATCATTCATGGGATAGTTTGGTGGTTATTTTTTGATCCCTTTAATGGCATGTTTTTAAGCCTAAGTTTAAAGAATTGCAAGTCATAATCATACTCACAAATCGAGCGTCCCTTGACTACACGGTGAGTTCCTATGCTTGACATTGGTCCCATGTGAGGTGTTGGTGCCTCTTACATGGATGTTTGGTCGCTAATTTGTGTTTTTGACCTTTAAGGGCCTGTTTTTGAACCTAAGTCTTGATATTTGCAAATTATCATCAAATTCTAAAACTATGTAAGGACATGATTTTATAAATGTTCGTTTAGTATCTAGAATTTTTTTATATATATCTAAGATCACTGCAAGTATGTCTAATATCACTACATTTGGCAAGTCTCCACATTCACCCATGAAGGTCGCGACTTGGATCCGAAGTTATCACGCACCCACTACATTCATACGTGCGTAGTGCATCAACATTGGCCTATCATGCACCGTGCATCTTTAACATTCATATATTCCCACTACTCCACTCTTAATTATGGTAAAATAATTTAATTGGAGTTTTTAATATTTGCATAAGTGTTTGGGAACATTTTTAAAATAAATTTTTCGAAGTCTGAAATATTTTATCTCGAAATAAGAATTTTTTCTAAGTGTAGAGGCAAAAGAATACACGTTGTTCAGATCATTCAAACGACAAAGCTGTTCGTTCAAATGACAACTCATATCGCGCCATTTGAGCGACACCCCATTTCATTCGAGCGAGCAACCGCCTCGATTTTTGTATTTATGCAGTGTTTATTCTACACATTTTTCTAATTCTTGGACCTGACGTTTTTATAGTTCTTCTGCATTAAAAATAGACTTTGTTTTTCATGTTTTGTACACTGTTTTGATTCACAAACAATTCCCAATCATTTATGTGAATCCTCTAAACCCAAGAAAATTGTTCTACTCATCTGGAGTTCTTGTGGAGAAGAAGAAGCCTGATTTTCCACTGCTGATCTTGGAGTTCTTAAGGGACCTCTTGCTGATGACACCGAACCAACACCTGCGAGTATTTCGTGTGTCACTGTATTTCATTGTAATCCGTCTAAGTTGATATTTACAAATTATAGTGAAATAAAAAGGTTTTGCCCTTTTGGGGGATTTTTCCTCAAATTGTAATTGTCTTGCATGTTTGATTTATTTCATTTATCTGTCACAATTATTTACAAGAGTTAAGACTGTTTTGGGATAAAATTAGAATTTGATTAAATAAGTTGGACATTGATTGCTTGCGCACTCTCAAATTGGTATCAGAGCCATTTACACAGTTTTACCGTGTATTTTTTTTGCAAAATATATCAATTTTGTTCTAAAATTTGATCTTTGAAAAAATGCAATTTTAATGGAAAACTTATATAATAGAGTCCTAATTATTGATGGGTCAAATTACGCATATTGGAAAGCCCATATGAAACCTCACTTAAAGTCCATAGATGAACGTGTTTGGGTTGTATGTGAAAGAGGGTGGATGTCTCTCACTATCACTGTAGATAACGTAACTACTTTAGAATTTGTGACTGCATGGACTGAGGATGAATTTAAATGGAGCAAATATAACTCATGTGGGCTTAGTGCTATTTCTGGAGCCATCACACCTGACGAGTTCCAACGCATTATGACGTGTACCACGTCTAAAGAAGCATGGGATGTTCTTCAACTTACCCATGAAGGAAATAATGTAGTTAAAGAATCAAAATTGCAAAACTTAACTACACAATTTGAAACTATTACCATGCTTGACTCTGAATGTTTTGATGAATTTTATGCACGCTTATCTGATATTGTAAACACTAGTTTCAACTTAGGTGAACATATTCCTGATACTAAAGTATTTAAGAAAATTTTGAGATCGCTGCCTAAGCGTTTATCCCGAAAGTCATTGTGCTAAATTCGATAGGAAATTTGAGTAGTCTAAAACTAGAAGAATTGGTAGGAGACCTCCAGACTTATGAAATTGACATGTTTACTAATACAATAAAATCAAAAGACAAAGGAGGTGTTGAACTTAAAGCGCGAGCTAGGAAGAGTAAGGGATCAACAAGAAAGAGAGGTGACTCATCTAGGAAAGGAGGGTAAGAGTTGTTTGATTCTGGGTTTGATTTTGACTTAGACGATTTGTCCTTATTTGCTAAAAATTTCAAGAAATTTCTCAATTTAAAGAAAAATGGAATTTTAAAAGATAAAAAGAATTTTGAGAAAAATAATTTTGCAAAGAAAAATGAAAAGGATAAAAAGGACGCGCCTAAGAAAGTCGAGGAAATATGTTATGAGTGTGGCGGTAGAGGTCATATGGCATTTGAGTGTCCTACTAGGTTGCGACATCAAGGCAAAGGCAAAACTGCTCTTAATGCCTCCCTTAGTGACGACAATGAGGTCAAGTCGGTGGATTCTGTAGATGAGTCACCGTATGAATGTAACTTCATCGCATTCATAGCTAGTCATATGATTACTGACTGTGCACCGCACGATGATGAGGATGCTACTTTACAGGGACAACTCGATAGTGGAAGCGATGTAAGTGAGGAGGAGGATGCTGCAAGTGAGAAAGAGAGTGATTTACGACGCGCATAAACTGATTTATATCCTGAATTTTTTAAAACTAAAAATGATAACAAAGCATTATATCTTAGGATAGTTGCCTTGGAGAAAGATTTAGGAGAGATGAGCGAGCGAGAGAGAGAGTTTGTGTAGAGAGGGAGAGTCAGTTTGGTGAGAGAGAGAGATGTTTAGAGAAAGAAAAAGGGGACTTTACCAAGAAAGTGGCTAGTCTTAAGAGTGTGATCCAGACCTCCATGGACACTTGAAAGAAACTTGAAGCCCTTGTAGCCCAACTTACTGATGACCTTGAGATAGATAGGGAGGTTAAGGTAAAGATTGAGGATAGATCTGGAAAAAGGGGAAAGATGCTCCTCACCCCTGCTTTAGGTTTTGGTTAAAGGCAGGGAATTTGTTTTGATGGTGCCTCCACATCCCATGTGAAACCGAAACCTGTTCCTGAGTTTGCAAGAAGCCTATATGGCCATCGCCAAAAATTCCGAAGAAATGTTTGTCCAAGAAAAGCAAATCAAGGTCGGCCACAGCCTGTGTATTTTTGTACCTACTGCAAAAGAAAGGGCCACCTTAGGGAGTTTTTCTATTGTTTGGGTCGGACACGACGTACATTTTCTCCATCACGTGCCACTAGAGATTTCTCGAGTGTTAGAGAGAAGATTGAGTTTATAGTCACCACTTCCCAAAGTCTAATGGAAGAGTTCCAAAGGATTTTTATGCCGTCAGTAGACACTTCTAGTATCCCGACTAGAGCCAACACTGACTAGGGAAAACAGAAGGTTAACACATCTTGGGCACCTAAAATCGACGCAAAATCCCTTACTATTAATGTTGCTCTTAAAGTACATGAGACATCTAAGTGGTACTTTGACAATGGGTGCTCCAGACACATGACAAGTGATGTCTCATTTTTTACCTACCTAAAGGATCGTTAGGAAGGTAAAGTCACCTTTGGAGACAGGAGCAAATCTAGCATAGTAGGACAAGGTACAATAGAGATACCAGGATTTCCTAAGATAGAGGATGTTTTGTACATCAAAGGCTTGAAAGAAAACCTTCTCAGCATTAGCTAGTTGTGAGACACTGACTTTCCAGTAAAGTTTGACCAGAACAAATGTAATGTTTATGATTAAGACATAACAAATATAATGTTTATGATCAAGCAGGTAAACTTTTATTGCAAGGGGTGAGGACTGAAGATAATTGTTATGGGATAGTGATCAAGTACTCATTTGTCTGCAATAGTGCCACAATCACTCCTATGGATTTGTGGCATCAACATCTAGGCTATGTGAACTTTAGAGATTTGTAGAAGTTAGCTAAAAAGGACCTAGTATGTGGCTTTCCATCGCTTGGAAAGATGACTTTCGTGGTTTGTGAACCCTTCCAATTGGGAAAGCAAGTCCATAGTCCCCACAGGAAGTTGAATTCCATTACCATTTCATGAGTGCTTGAGTTGATACACATGGATCTTATGGTTCCTACTCGTACTGAGAGTTTGGGTGGTAAGAGGTATATCCTTGCGATGGTAGATGATTTCTCTCGATATTCGATTGTAGATTTTTTTAGAGAGAAATTCAATGTTATGGAATTTCTTATGACCAAGTGTCGTGTCCTGCAAAATCGACACAGAGTCACTATCAATAGAATACATGATGACAATAGCATTGAGTTTAAGGAAGCTAAAGTATATATTTACTGTGATAGCCTCGGGATCAAACATGATTTTTTTATCGTGAAAACTTCTCAGCAAAATGGGATTATTGAGAGGAAGAATTGGATGATTCAGGAGATGGTTAGATTTATGCTTCTAGGTTGTAGAGTTGCTAGGAGATATTAGGCAGAGGCGGTGTCTATCGCATGCCACATGGTGAATAGGGTTTACTTTCGTCCATACACATTTAAGATTCCCTACGAATTGTGGAATATAAAGAAGCCCAACCTCTAATATTTCCATGTCCTTAGGAGTAAATACAACATCCTATGGGATAAAGAGCAATTAGGAAAGTTCGACTCCCAGAGCGATGAGGGAATATTATTAGGATATTCATCGACTAGTAGAGCATATCGGGTTTTTAACCTGAGTAGTTTTAAGGTTATGGACTCAATAAACATCACCATGCAAGATGACGAATAACTGGCGTTTGTTGATTCTAACCTTTTGTGTGAGGATGACGCACTTTCTTATGATGATCCCATTGTTCCTCCCACACCCAAAGTGGACCCCATTCCTGACTTAGGGTACACTCTTGCTTGGGTTCAAAAGATTCATGATCCTTCTACTATTCTAGGAGATCCCACCTAGGGGTTAAGACTCATACTCACCTAGAGAACGTTGTTTGCCATGTTCGCTATATGTCCAAAGTCGACCCCAAGAACCATAAGGAAGAACTCAGAGATAAACATTGGATATGTGGTATATAGGATGAGTTTCTTGAGTTTAGAAAGCATGATGTTTGGGAAATGGTCACCCGACCTAGTGAGAAGAATATGATAAGTACCAAGTGGATATTCAAGAATAAGGTGGATAAGACTGGTACTATTATCAGAAATAAGGCTAGGTTAGTCGCTCAAGGCTACACATAGATAGAGGGTATAGGATTTGACAAGACATTCCCTCATGTTGCGAGGCTTGAGTCCGTATGCTTACTACTCGCCATTGCATGTCATCTGCGCTTTAAGTTATATCAGATGGATGTCAAGAGTGACTTTCTGAATGTTATTCTGCAAAAGGAGGTTTAAGTGGAACAACCAAAAGGGTTTGAAGACCATAAGAACCATGATCACGTCTGTTATCTGAGGAAACACTTGTATGGTTAGAAGCAAGCACCCCGTGCTTGGTACGAGAAGCTTACTTCCTATCTCTTAGCCCGTGGCTTCAAGAGAGGGGGAGTTGATATGACGTTGTTCATCAGGAGAGATGACGGTACTATTTTGGTTGCCCAGGTCTATGTGGACGACATAGTGTTTGGATCCCCGTGCTCCTAGCATGCTCACCACTTTGAGGAGGAGATGAATAGTGAGTTTGAGATGAGCACGATAGGTGAGATTACTTTCTTCCTTGGTCTCCAGGTTCGTTATCTAGAGGATGGGATGTTTATCTCCTAATCCAAGTATGCAAGAGACCGATGGGTACCTCAACTAAGCTTAGCAAGGATACTCCAGGAAAGGACGTAGAGAAAACCTTGTATCGAAGTATGATAGGTAGTCTTCTCTACTTGATTTCCATTCATCCCGGCATAGCCTTTAGTGTTGGAGTCTGTGCGCGATATCAGGCATCCCTGAAAGAGTCACACTCACTCACTCTTAAACGTATTATCAAATACTTGAGTGGGACTCTCTCACTTGGCATTTGGTATTCCTTTTATACCAGTGACCGTTTATCCGCCTATTCGGATGTCGATTGGGCCGTGGATGCATATGGATGTAGGAGCACTTTTGGTGGGTGTTTCTTCTATGGTTCTGGTTTTGTCTCTTGGTTGAGCAAGAAGCAAAACTCCATCTCTTTGTCCACTGCAGAGGATGAGTTCATAGATGTCGGGAGTTATTTCACGCAACTTATGTGGATGAATAAGATGTTGGAGGATTATGGGATATCACAGAACACCATGACTATTTCCCGTGATAATACGAGCGTGATACACATGTCCCATAATCTAGTCCAACATTCGCGCACAAAACACATTAGAATACGCGAGCACTTTATCCGTGACCTTGTAGAGGAAAAGGTCGTATACTTGAGTTTGTATATACCGACCTCCAATTAGCCAATATCTTCACGAAGCCCTTAGATGCCCTTAGATTAAAGAGTCTTAGGAATTTGCACAGTTGAATGAGGGGTAGTCACCATGTCTAGAGTAGGATGCATTTTTCATGTTTATATCATCTGATTCCTATCTTTAGATTGTATCATTTATATCATTATTAGTTTGATTGTTTATTTTTTTCGAAAAAATTGGAAAACCAAAAAGATTTTATTTTTTGAAATTTTTTAGAAAAAGCCAAAAAGATTTTCTTTTTATAAACAAATTTCTGAAAAACACAAAAAGAGTTTTGTATTTTTGTTTACACCGTTTATGGATGAACATTTAAGATAGCCATAGTCACAACTTCATTACTTATTCCACATGACTGTTTGATAGTGATTTGAGATGCTACATCATTTCATCCATGTGCTTTACATTATTTGGAGTCTTTAAGATGTGATTAGTGATATCTTCTACATATTTGGCTCCTTATCTCCTTTATTGCATACATGCACGATAGTATTTGAGTATTGTACTTGTCTATCACATATTGGCTTGAGTGTTTCCATCTCAATTTTATCTATACAACGACCAAAATGCGATAAAACTCGACAAGATAGTAGTGCATGTAAAAACCGTTTACCGTGAGGATTTAATTGCATTAAAATATGATGAGTGAATCACGGGAAAGGGTTGTGAGAGTTCAAAATCCACTTGTCATGAAAGCCACCATTTGAAAAGAGACCAAAAAAAATTAAATGGCAATAAAAAGGAAAATATGCCAAATCAAATGGGCCAATAAGTTTTAGTTTCATCCCCTCAAAAGAAAAATATAATGTATAATTATTTATGAGGGAGTTTGGATGGAAAGAAATGAAAAACGGGTTTGCACGTCCTTGAAAGTCATGAAAAAGTGTTTCAATATTTTGGATTTTATTGGTGTGCAAGTCACTTTGAGCTTTGATTTGATGATTCGATTGAGTCAATTTCTTTTAATTCCATAATTTTTACACCTAAGGAATATGTTGAGTTCATTCGTTAGGAATATCCAACACTCATCGTTGACATATGTTATGGTTGTATGTATTGATTTTCCAGTTGAATTTCTTCACATCCCTACATTTCCGCCATCACCGACTTGGTTGTTTTGAGGTTCTTTCATGGTGTAATTTATTGTTTTATATTTTTTTCTAAGAAAAATTTTGAAAATTTCAAAAAGACAAAGTTTGGTTACCTTGTGACATTCTCCATTTTCATTTACTTCATGTTCTTCATATTTGTCTATTTGGGGACATCATAAAAGGGGGAGAACAAATTATGGGGGAGAATTTTTCGTTTGATTTTATAGTGATTTGCTTGAGCATAAATTGGTATTTTCTTTTACTTATCATGATATTTCAAATTGTTGCACATCACGGGTATTGTTTCTTGTCTCATGTGTATAGGTACCTAATTGAGAATAATTTTTGCACACCCTGATGATGACAAAGAAAGTTTGAAGATGTTGAAGAAGTTGAACACTTGTCATTTAGTATTTCCACTTTTTGGGTTTAATGGGAATATTAAATTATATGTATCTTTTGGGTTGGGTAGCATAATTCAGATAGTTTTTATGTATGTACCGGTATAGACATAGGGGGAGAATTGTAAGGACATGATTTTATAAATTTTCGTTTGGTATCTAGGAATTTTTTTTGTATATCCTAGATCACTGCAAGTATGATACCGTTACATTCGGCACGTCTCCGCGTTCATCCATGACGACCGCGACTTGGATCCGAAGTTATCACGCACCCTCTACCTTCATACGTGCGTAGTTCATCAACATTGTCCTATCATGCATCGTGTGTCTTTAATATTCATTTGTTCCAACTACTCCACTCTAAATTATGGTAAAATAATTTAATTTATGTTTTTAATATTTGCATAAGGTTTTGGGAACATTTTTAAAATAAATTTCTCGAAGTCCGAAATATTTTATCTCAAAATAAGAATTTTTTCTAAGTGTAGAGGCGAAAGAATACACGTCGTTCAGATCATTTGAACGACAAAACTTGTCGTTCAAACGACAGATCATGTCATGCGAAGTCGTTCTAACGACACCTAGCACTGTTTAAGCGAAACCCCATTTCGTTTTAGAGAGCCACCGCCTCGATTTCTGTATTCAAGCAGTGTTCATTCTACACGTTTTTCTAAGTCTTGGGCCAGATGTTTCTGCAGTTCTTCTGCATTAAAAATAGAGTTCATTTTTCATTTTTTATACACTATTTTGATTCACAAACAATTCCCAACCATTTATGTGAATCCTCTAAACCCAAGAAAATTGTTCTACTCATCTGGAGTTCTTGTGGAGAAGAAGAATGTTGATTTTTCACTACTGATCTTTGAGTTCTTGAGGGATCTCTCGCAGACGACACCAAACCAACACCCGTGGGTATTTCAAGTGTCACCGTATTTCATTGTAATCCATGTAAGTTGAGATTTACAAATTATAGTGACATAAAAAGGTTTTTTCCCTTTAGGGGATTTTTCCTCAAATTGTGACTGTCTTGCATGTTTGATTTATTTCATTTATCTGTCATAATTATTTGCAAGAGTTAAGGCTATTTTGGACTAAAATTAGAATTTAATTAAATAAGATGGACATTGATTTCTATTGCACTCTCAAACTGGGAGTCTCATGACTACATGATAAGTTCCTAGGAGTTACATTTGTCCCGTGTGAGGTGGTTGTGTCTTCCATGGCACGCTTTGGTGGTTGTTTATTTTTCCCTTTAATGGCATGTTTTAAGCCTAAGTCTAGAGATTTTCAAATTATCTTCATATTCACAAGCCAGGAGTACCCTTACTACACGGTGAGTTCCTACGATTGGCATTGGTCTTGTACGAGGTGTTGGTGTCTCTTACGGGGACGTTTGCTGGTTTTTTGCATTTTCTCCCTTTAATAATATTTTTCTAATCCCGAGTCCTGATATCTGCAAATTATCATCATATTCTCATATCGAGAGTCCCATGATTACATTGTTAATTTTTACAACTTACAATCATCCCGTGTAAAGTGTTTGTTTCTCTTACAAGGCCGTTTGGGGACTATTTTTCATTTCCAGCCTTTAACAGCATGTTTTCAAGCCTAAGTCTTGAGGTTTTAAAATTACCATCATGTTATCAAACCGAGTGTCTCATGACTACACAATCAATTTATATGAGCTACATTGATCTCGTGCGAGGTGTTGTTTCCTCTTTCCTAATCATTTGGTGGATTTTTTAATTTTTCACCATTTAACGACTTATTTTTAAGCATAAGTCTAGAAATTTTCAAATTATCGTCATATTATCAAATTGGGAGTCTCGTGACTACATGGCCAGTTCCAATGAGTTACATTGGTCTTGTGAAAGGTGTCCACGTCTCCTACGGTCCCATTTGGTGGATATTTTATTTTCTCGACCTTTAACGACATGTTTCAAGCTCAACTCTAGATATTTGCAAAGTATTATCATATTCTCAAATCGGGAGTCTCGTGACTACACAATTAATTCCTATGAATTACATTGGTCCTGTGTGAGGTGTTTGAGTCTCTTACGCAATCGTTTAGGGGTTATTTTATGGTTTTTCCTTTTAATGGCATGTATTTAGGTATAAGTCATGAGATTTGCAAGTTATCATTATATTCTCAAATCGGCAGTCTCATAACCTCATGGTTTGTTCCTATGAGTTAGTCCCGCACGACATGTTGGTAGCTCTTGCGAGGCTGTTTGTTGGTTATTTTGGGTTTCCCCCTCTAACAACATGCTTTAAAGACTAAGTCTAGAGATTTTCAAATAATCACCATATTCTTATACCGAGAGTTCATTGACCACATGGTCAGTTCCTACGAGTTACATTCATCACGTAAGAGCTGTTAGTGGCTCTTTCTGGGGCGTTTGGTGGATGTTTTCAACTTTCACCCCTTAATGACATGTTTTTAAGACTAAGTCTAAATATGAAAATTATCTCTGTATTACTAAACCATGAGTCCTATGAAGACGCGGTAAGTTCCTAGGAGTTACATTGGTTCTGTGTGAGATGTTCATGTCTTTAAAAGGGCAGTTTGGTGGTTATTTTTTATTTCTTCCTTTAATGGCATGTTTTTAAGGCCAAGTCTAGAAAATTGCAAGTTATCGTCATTTTCACAAACCGATAGTCCCCTGACTATACGGTGACTTCTTATGCTTGACTTTTTTTCCCGAACGAGTTATTGGTGCCTTTTACGGGGATGTTTGGTGGTTGATTTGTGTTTTTAACTTTAACGACATGTTTTTGAAGCTAAGTCTTGAGATTTGCAAATTTTCATCAAATTCTAAAATTGGGAGTCTTAGGACAACACGATTGGTTCCTAAGAGTTACATTTTTCCCGTGTAAGGTGGTCATGTCTTTTATGGAGAGATTTGGTGGTTGTTTATGTTTATCCTTTTAATGGCATGTTATTTAGCCTAAGTCTAGAGATTTTCAAATTATCTTCATATTCATAAACCAGGAGCCCTTGACAACACGATCAGTTCCTACGATTGACATTGGTCCCGTGCGAGGTATTGGTGCCTCTTACGAGGACGTTTGGTGGATGATTTGTGTTTTCTCCCTTTAACAACGTATTTTTAAGCCTAAGACGTGATATTTGCAAATTATCATCAAATTCTCAAACCAAATGTCGTGTGACTACACGGTAAGTTCCTACGAGTTATATTGGTCCGGTGTGAGGTGTTAGTTCCCCTCATGGGGATGCTTGGTGGTTGTTTTACGTTTTTCCCCTTTAACTGCATGTTTTAAACCTATGTCTTAATATTTGCAAGTTATTGTCATATTCTCATACTAGGAGTCACATGACTATAAAGCCAGTTATTAAAAGTTACATTTGTCCCATGCGAAGTGTATGTTGCTCTTACGGGGTCATTTGGTGGCTATTTTGCTTTTTTGTCCTTTAAAGGTATGTTTTTACGCCTAAGTCATGAGATTTTTAAATTACCATCATATTATCAAACCAGGTGTCTCATGATAAAACAGTCAATTCCTACGAGTTACATTGGTCCTGTGCGAGGTGTTGGTACCTCTTTTTTTACCGTTTGGTTATTGTTTTGAGTTTTGCCATTTAACGACATATTTTCAAGCCTGAATCTGAGAATTTGAAATTATTGCCATATTATCAAACCAGGAGTTCGGTGATAACACAACTAGTTCCAATGAGTTACATTGATTATGTGCAAGGTGTTCGTCTCTTATGGGACGATTTGGTGGTTTTTATGTTTTCTCGCCCTTTATTGGCATGTTTTGAAGCTCAACTCTAAATATTTGAAAAGTGTCATTATATTCTCAAATTGGGAGTCTCGTGACTACACCATTTATTCCTATAAGTTATTTGGATCTTGCGAGGTGTTCGTGTCTCTCACGGGGCCGTTTGGGTGTTATTTTGCTTTTTTGCCTTTTGACACCTTGCTTTTAAGTCTAAGACTTAAGATTTACAAATTATCATCTTATTCTCAAACTGGTAGTCTCATGACTGCAAGGTTAGTTCCTATGAGTTACATTGATCCCGCGTGAGGTGTTGGTACCTCTTACGAGGATGTTTGGAGGCTATTTTGGGTTTTCTCCCATTAACGGCATATTTTTTAAGACTAAGTCTAGAGATTTGCAAATAGTTTCCATATTCTCATACTGGAAGTCCCGTGACTGCATAGTCAGTTCCTACAAGTGCATTCATCTTGTGTGACGTGCTGGTGCCTATTTTCAGGGCATTCGGTGGATTTTTTTGTTTTCACCCTTTAACGACTTATTTTTAAGCCTAATTCTAAGTGTAGCAAATTTATTCATATTTGCAAGCCGGGAGTCCCATGACTACACGGTAAGTTACTATAAGTTATATTGGTCCCGTATTAGGTGTTCATGCCTTTCATGGGGAGGTTCGGTGGTTTTTTTATTTCACCCTTTAATGGTGTGTTTTTAAGCCTAAGTCTATATATTTGAAAATTATCATCCTATGCACAAAGTGGGAGTTCCTTGACTACACGATGAGTTCCTACGATTGACATTGGTCCCGTGAGAAGTGTTAGTGCCTCTTCTAGGGACGTTTGGTGGCAAATTTGTGTTTTTACCCTTTGACAACATGTTTTTATGACTAAGTCTTGAGATTTTCAAATTACCATCAAATTCTCATACTACAAGTCCAGTGAACATGTGGCTAATTCTTACGAGTTATATTCATCACGTGCGAGGTGTTAGTGCCTCTTTTCCGTCCGTTTGGTGGATGATTTCTATTTTCACCCTTTAACGACATGTTTTTTTAAGTGCATGTCTAAGTATGTGAAAATTATTTCCATGTTCTCAAACCGAGAGTCCCATGACTACATAGTAAGTTCCTAGGAGTTACATTGGTCCCGTGTGAGGTGTTCGCATCTTTCATGGGGCGATTTGGTGGTTATTTTTTGTTTCTCCCTTTAATGGCATGTTTTTAAGTCCAGGTCTAGAGATTTTCAAATTATCATCATATTCATAAACTCAAACTCCCTTGACTATACGATGAGTTCCTATGATTTCATTGATCTCGTACGAGGTGTTAGTGATTCTTATGGGGACGGGACGTTTGATGGTTGATTTGTGTTTTTTCCCTTTAACGACATGTTTTTAATCCTAAGTCTTAATATTTTTAAAATATCATCAAATTCTAAAATTGGGACTCCCATGACTACACGGTCAGTTCCTACGAGTTACATTGGTCACATGTGAGGTATTAGTTCCTCTTACGGGGACGTTCAGTGGTTATTTTTTATTTTCACTCTTTTACGATATGTTTTTAATACTAAGTCTTGATCTTTGCAAATTAATGTCATATTCTCATACTAGGAGTCCCTTGACTACACAATTAGTTATTACAAGTTACATTCATCCCGATAAAGTGTTTATTTCCCGTACAATTTATGTTTTCGTCCTTTAAATGATTAGTTCTTATGAGTTACATTGATCCTGTACAAGGCCTTAGTGCCTCTTTTCAGAGCATTTGGTGGTTGTTTTGGTTTTTACCCTTTAATGACATCTTTTTAAGCCAAAATCTAGAGATTTTCATATCATTACCATAATATCAAATCGGGAGTCCCGTGACTACACAACCAGTTCCAACAAGTTACATTGGTCGCATGCGAGATATACTATTATGGGGCCGCTTGGTGGTTGTTTTGTTTTCTCTCGGTTTAATGACATATTTTGAAGCTTAACTCTAAATATTTGCAACGTATCATCATATTCTCAAATCGAGAGTCCTGCGACTACACGGTCAGTTCTTATGAGGTACATTGATCCCGTGCAAGGTGTTCGTGTCTCTTACGAGGCCGTTTGGGGGATATTTAGCATTTTTGCCTTTTAATGGCTTGTTTTTAAGCCTAAGTCTTGATATTTACAAATTGTCATCATATTCTCAAATTAGTAGTCTCATGATTACACTGTTAGTTCCTACGAGTTACAATGGTCCCGTAAGAGGTATTGGTACATCTTATAAGTATATTTGGTGGTTATTTTGGGTTTTCTCCTTTTAATGACATGTTTTTAAGATTAAGTCTAGAGATTTTGAAATAATTTCCATATTCTCGTATTGGGAGTCCCGTAACCACATGCCAATTCCTACGAGTTACATTCATCCCGTGTGAGGTGTTGGTGCTTCTTTCCAAGACGTTTGGTGGATGTATTATGTTTTCACCCTTTAAGAAGATGTTTTTAAAGCTAAGTCTAAATATACGCATATTATCTCCACACGATCAAATTGGGACTCCCATGACTACAAGATAAGTTCCGATGAGTTATATTGGTCTTATGTGAGGTGTTCATATCTTTCATGGAGTAGTTTGGTGGTTGTTATCTATTTCTCTCTTTAATGGCATGTTTTTAAGCTTAAGTTTTGAGATTTGTAAATTATCTTGATATTCATAAATAAGGAGTCCCTTGAATACATGGTCAATTCTTAAGATTGATATTGGTCCCGTGCGAGGTGATGGTGCCTCTTACGGGGATATTTGATGGCTAGTTTGTGTTTTCACCCTTTAACGGTATATTTTTAAGCCTAAGTCTTGCGATTTTCAAATTATTATCAAACCAGGAGTCCCGTGATTACATGATCAGTTCCTACAAGTTAATTAGTCTCGTACGAGGTGTTGGTGCCTCTTACGGGGATGTTTTATAGTTCTTTTGTAATTATCCCCTTAACTGCATGTTTTTAAGCCTAAGTATTGATAATTGTAAATTATCATCATATTCTCATAGTAGGAGTCACATGACTACATGATCAGTTATCACAAGTTACATTCATCCATGCGAAGTGTTTGTTCTCTTACTGGCCATTTGGGAAGTATTTTTCATTTTTGTCCTTTAATGGCATGTTTTTAAGTATAAGTCTTGAGATTTTTAATTACCATCTTGTTATCAAACCAGGTGTCTCATCACTACACAGTCAGTTCATACGAGTTACATTATTCTTGTGCGAGGTGTTGGTGCTTCTTTTTGGAATGTTTGGTGGCTATTTTAGGTTTCAGTCTTTAATGACATGTTTTTAATCCTATTTCTAGAGATTTTCAAATTATCACCATTTTATCAAACTGGCGATCCCGTGACTATACGACCAAATCCAGCGAATTACATTGGTCCCATCTAAGGTGTTTGTGTCTCTTTCGGGGCCGTTTGGTGGTTGTTTTGTTTTCTTTCCATTTAACTTAAAGCTCGAATCTACATATTTGCAAAGTATCATCACATTCTCAAATCGGAAGTCCTATGACTACGCGATCAGTTCGTACGAGTTATATTTGTCCCGTGTGAGGTGTTTGTGTCTCTTACGGAGCTGTTTTGGGGCTATTTTTCATTTTTTCCCCTTTTAATAGCATTATTTTAAGTTTAAGTATTAAGATTTGAATATTATCATCATATTCTGAAACCAGTAGTCTCGTGACTACATGATTAGTTCCTTCTAGTTACATTGGTCCCGTGCGAGGTGTCGGTACCTCTTATGGGGATATTTGGTGGTTTTTTTGGGTTTCCCCTTTAATGACATGTTTTTAAGTCTAAGTCTAGAGGTTTGGTAGTAATCACCATATTCTTATATCGGGAGTCTCGTGACCACATGGTCAGTTCCTGTATTTTACATTCATCTCGTATGAGGTGTTGATGCCTCCTCCCAGGATTTTGATGGATGTTTTCCATTTTGACTCTTTAACGAAATGTTTTAAGCCTAAGTCTAAATCTTTGCAAATTATCTTTATATTCTCAAACTAGGATTCCCATGACAAGATAGTAAGTTCCTAGGAGTTACATTGGTCCCGTGTGAGGTGTTCGTGTATTTTATGGAGCGGTTTGGTTTTTGTTTTCTATTTTGCCCTTTAATGGCATGTTTTTAAGCCTAAGTCTAAAGGTTTAAAAATTATCGTATATTCAAAAATCGGGAGTCCCTTGACTACATTGTCAGTTCCTACGATTGACATTGGTCCCATACGAGGTGTTGGTGGCTCTCACGTGAACGTTTGGTGGATAATTTATGTTTTTTCCCTTTAACGAAACATTTTTCAGCCCAAGTCTTGATATTTGAATATTATCATCGTATTCTCAAACCAGAAGTCCCGTGACTGCAGTGTCAGTTCTTATGAGTTACATTGGTCCCGTATCCAAAATCTTATTATTTGTAAATTAGCATCATATTCTCGTACCGAGCGCCACGTGACTACATGGTCAGTTATTGCAAGTTACATTCATCATGTACGAAGTATTTATTTCTCTTATGAGGCTGTTTGGGGGATTTTTTTCATTTCATCCCTTAATGACATGTTTCCGATCCTAGTTTTTCAGATTTTCAAACTATCATCATATATTCAAAATCAAAAATCCCATGACTACACAGTTAATTAATATGAGTTACATTGGTCCCATGTGAGGTGTCAGTGTATCTTTCTGGACCGTTTGGTTATTTTTTTGGGTTTCACCCTTTAACGACATATTTTTAATCCTAAGTCTAGAGATTTTTAAATTATCTCCATATTCTCAAATCGGAAGTCCCATGATAACACGGCCCATTCCTATGAGTTACATTGGTCTCGTGCGAGGAGTTGGTGCCTTTTACGAGGACATTTGGTGTATGATTTATTTTTTAACCCATTAATGACATCTTTTTAGGATTAAGTCTTAAACTTTGAAAATTATGGTAATATTCTCAAATCGGGAGTCCCTTCACTACATGGTCAGTTCCTCTAAGTTATAGTCGTCCCATGCAAGGTGTTGGTGCCTCTTTCGGGTACATTTGGTTGTAGTTTTGCATTTTTCCTTTAACGACATGTTTTTAAGTCTAATTCTTAATATTTGTAAATTATCATCATATTCTCATACTTGAGTCCCATGAATACACGATCAGCCGTTAAAAGTTACATTCACCCAGTGTGAAGTGTTCATTTCTTTAGAGGGGTTGTTTTGAATTTTTGTCCTTTAACATTATTTTTTCAATCCTAAGTTTTGAGATTTTTAAATGAATATCATATTCTCAAACCGAGAGTCTCATGACTACACGGTCAATTTCTATGAGTTACATTAGTCATAGGCGAGGCGTTACTTTTTTAGGCTTTTTGGTGGTTTTCTGGGGTTTCACCCTTTAACGACATGTTTTAAGCCTAAGTCTTGAGATTTTTAAATTATCGCCATATTCTCAAATTGGGAGTTCCGTACTACACGACCAGTTCCTATGAGTTACAATGGTCCCATGCGAGGTGTCTATGCCTCTTATGGTGACGTTTGGTGGCTGGTTTATTTTTTGCCCTATAATGACATGTTTTTAAGCATAAGTATTCATATTTGAAAATTATCATAATATTCTCGAATCTAGAATCCCGTGGCTACATGGTCATTTTCTATAAGTTACATTGGTCCCCTACAAGGTGTTGGTGTCTCTTACGGGGACATTTGGTGGTGTTCTGTATTTTCATCCTTTAACGACATGTTTTTAAGTATAAGTCTTGAGATTTGAAAATTATCATCATATTCTCAAACTAGGAGTCTCGTAACTACACAGTTAGTTCCTAAGAGTTACATCTGTCCCATGCGAGGCGTTAGTGCCTCTTACCGGGACACTTAGTGTCTATTTTGAATTTTCTCCCTTTAATGGCAAGTTTTAATCCTAAGTCTTTCATAATTGCCAATTATAGTTATATTCTCATACCACGAGTCCCATGACTACATAGTTAGTTATTATAAGTTTCATTCATCCCGTGCAAATTGTTCATTTCTCTAATGTGACTGTTTTGTGTTTTAGTCCTTTAACATCATGTTTTCAATCCTAGCTATAAATTATAACCAAATTCTCAAACCAAAAGTGAAATGAGTACACGAACAGTTCTTACGAGTTTTACTATTGATATAAGAGGTGTTTGTGTCTCTTACAGGTCCGTTTCGTGGATATTTTGTTTTCTCTCCCTTTAACAACATGTTTTGATGCTTAACTCTAGATATTTGAAAAGTATTGTCATATTCTCAACCTGGGAGTCTCATGACTACATGATTAGTTCCTATGAGTTATATTGGTCCCGTGCGAGGTGTTCGTGTCTCTTACAATGCCTTTTGGGTTTTTGTTCCTTTTAACGAAATGTTTTTAAGGCTAAGTCTTGAGATTTAAAAATTATCATCATATTCTCAAATCGGGAGTTCCGTGACTATATGATCATCTCCTATGAGTTACATTCATCCCCTGATAGGTGTTGGTTCCTCTTTTTGGGGCATTTAATCCATGTTTTCTATTTTCACCCTTTAACTACAAATTTTGAGCCTAAATCTATTTTTATGCAAATTATCTCCATATTCACAAACCGGGAGTCCCATGACTTCACATTAAGTTCCTACGAGTTACATTGGTCCCGAGTGAAGTATTCATGTCTTTTATGGGGTGGTTTATGATAACTATGCTTTTGGGTAGGGTCGTTGTTGGAAGCCAAGTTAGTCAAAAACTCACAAACCTACAAATATAACAATCTAAAGTGTAGAGGTAAGTAAGGGTATCAATCCACTTTCTAGGGAGTAAGCTAGAGACAAATTCAATTGTAATTCACTATTTATTTTCTTTTTGGGCTTTTTCACTTTTCTAATTTTTTTACCTTTTTCAATATTAAAACAAAAGGGTGAGGTGAGGTCTAAACTAAAATAAACTAAATGAAAATAACTAACTAGAAAATGACTAAAATAAAAAATAAGGTCTAACACTAAAATAAAAGATAAAGTGAGGTATATAGTTGTGAGAACAATCAAGGAGTGGGATTACACCACAAATTTTAGTTATTCTAATTAATTAATTTAATTATTTGAATTCTCCCAAATTAATATTAAAACTACAAACCAACTCTCGTTGCAAGTGTAATTAGAATAGTAATCTTTTAGAAAGTTAAAATTAACACCCCACAACTCTAGAAAATTAGATCTACACTCCTTTTAATTAATCACCCGCTAGGATCGATCAATTATAATTTATGTCAATCTTAGAAATTAAATTTAGAGTTGAAATTCAAATGATAATACCCCACTTAAGAAACCCCTATCTCTAGTTCGAATCTAAAATGGGTATTATCACTAGAATTTCGATTTGCTCTCGAAAATCATTTATCCTCTCTCGAGGCGTAAATCTAAGGGTGAGGGATCAAATTTAACATTCAAAGGGAAATTTCAAGTAAGCAAACTAATTAAACTAAAATAATATCAAATAAGGGTTTCACCCCACCCCTTGAAAGGGGATTTAGCCTAACATGATATGAAACATGACAAATTAATAATCAAGGCTACTAAAATAAAAGAGAAGAGAATAGAACAAGCAAACCAAGTCTCCTTGAGAATGTTGAACTCTAATTTCCAAATTGAAGCATACACCACTTAATTGAGCATCCAAATGATTTGAAATTAAAATATTCACTCAATTAACTCTCTTACAATAATTACCCTCACAAATATCTAAAAAAAACAAAACTAAAAAATTATTTACAAAAGGTGTTTTTCTCTACCTAATTCTCTCTCTAGAATTCCTATCTAAAGCTCTCTCTTATCTAGCATTCTTTTCAAATGGGTCTTCTTCTTCATTTTATATGCAATGGAGCTAAGGGGTTAATTTGGGAAAATAAGGATGTGCATATGAGGGGTGTGAGGTGTGAGAATATAATGGTGAGGGTAATATGGAGAAAATGCACAATTGTGCATGGATTGTGTGAGGTGTGAGGATATTTGGAAAAAATCTGTTTTGGGTTGAGGGGTAATTTTGGGTAATAGGTAAAGAAGGTAGTTTGAGGGTATTTTGGGTAAATAGGTAAAAGGGGTTAGTTAGGCACATGTGGGTTTTGGTTTGTGTTTGTTAGGTGACTTTGGCAGGAGGTTTAAACTCGTGGGTATTGGTTTGTGGTTGGGTTGAAAGATGGTTGTGGTAGGGAGGAAGTCGCGAGGTTGGGATAGATCGGGATCTCCGGCGAGGAGAGAGGAGAGGTCGGAGATATGGCATAGGAGAGAGAGAGATGGCTGCGTCGGTTTGGGACAAGGACTGATGGCGGTCCGGTGTGGAACAACCCGGAGGTGAGGTGGAGTGCGAGGTTGGGAAGAAGAGGGTCGGCGCAGGTGGCAGTTTGGGGACGCCGGAGTGGCTCGGGTAGGTGGTGATGAGGGGAGAGGGTTGCCGGCTGGGTCGCAAGTGGTATGGTAGGTTGGTTGCGGTGATTTTTTTTTGTTGGGTTTGTTAATGGAAGAGAGAGAGGTTGAGTGTTTGGTAATGGTTTTTTTTTTGTTTGTTAATGGAGGTTGTGGGTGTTGGTGAGAGGAGAGAGAAAGAGGTGTATTGGAGAAGATGATAGAGTGTGGGGTTGTGTGTGGTAGGGTGTAGGGGATAGGTTGAGGGTGAAGATATTTTTAGGGTGTGTGTGAGGGTAGCTTTAGGTGTAGGATAGGTAATGTGTGTGTGTTTAATTTGAACCCCTAAAATAATAAAAAGACTAAAATCTAACTAAAAATAAAACAAACTAAAAATAAAAATAAAAATAATAAAATCCTAATCCTATATAAAAAACTAAATTAAAACAAAAGAAATAAAAACTTAAAAATCTAAATGAAAAACTAAAGTCCCTAAAAAAAATATAAAATCTAATAAAACTAAATTCCTAAAAACTAATCCTAATAAAATAAAATAAAATAAGATAAAAACTAAAACTAAAAACTTAATAAAATAAAATAAAATTATATTAATAAAAATAGAAATAAAATATAAAAATAGGAAATAAAATCTAAAAAATTCTAAAATAAATCTAAAATAAATCCTAAAAATAGAAAAGACTCAAACTAAAAATCTAAGAAAATAATAAAAAGGACACAAACTAAACACACGGAGGGTTTGGGACAGTTTGGGTTAGGTTTAGGCTCGGGAATTTGGTATTTAGCTCCGTAAAATGCACAATTGCCTTGAAATACGCATTTAAACACCGCAACGTACATTAAACCTGCATATTAAACATTTAAGCGCATAAGACCCATATTGTCGAGAAATAGCAACTAAAATACAACTATTCGGGGTATAAAATGTACAGTTTTGGGTGCTTATCACACCACCCCCAAACAGAGCGTTGCTAGTCCTCGAGCAATAAGATAGAGAGAAAGAGAAAGATAAGTAACCAAAAGTGTACCACTTTCGCGGGCACTTGCGATTGCACTTAGCATGTGCAACAAGCCTTTAAACCTATAGGTTGCCTTACAGGACGAGTTGTGTCTCGTGAGGGTTTGCAGGGAATATACTCACAAAATTCTTATTTTGCAAAAATTTATTGAAAGGCAGTCAATCTCTTATTAGACATAGAATAATCGCACAATCCATCACATGAGAAATATTTTGAGAAATTCAAGCTAGAATTTGTAAAAGTTTAAGCTAAGTAAATACTCAAGGCACATCCTTCCTAGAACTCAACGTGTGTAGTGTGAATCAGTCAAAACGGGTCGAGAATCATAAGAGTAATTCCTAGATTGCCTTGTCGGAATCAACGCTTCAACTTCAAATCTCACTAGATATATCACTCTCAAACAAACTCTCGAGATATGGGTAAGTGTATCGTTCTTGTGTGTGAGGAGGTGAGTAAATGTAAGCAAGTTAAAACGTCTCACACACATATAAGAAAGAACGAACAATTTAAAAGAAAAATGATCTCATGAAAGAAATGCTAATCACTATAGTGAGAACATCGAGTTATTCACCACGTCGACTTTCATTTGCCCGAACACCTAGAGGAATATGCATGTATATGGGTGAGGGGGTAAATGAAATGGGATATGTGGGATGCGATGAGGTAGGATAGGATGGGATGATGATATGATGGATGGATGGTGGATATGCGATGTGAAATGGATGAAAAATGGATGCGAAGGAAGAGTGTATACATATTAGGCACAAATGTCTTTATTTTACAACTAACTACAAACTCTCTTTTTCTTTTATTTTCTCTCTTCTTTTTTTTTTCTTTTTCTTTTCTATTTTTTATTTTTCTTTTCTCTATTTTTTTTCTTTTTTTCTTTTTTCTTTTTTCTTTTTTTTGTTTTTCTCTCACTTTTCAAACTAACACTGAAGACATTTACGTTTGGAATCAACACTCTTTTATTTGAAAATGATGGATGATATATGAGTGGAATGATAAATGGATGGTGTGGGGAATGTATATGGATGGGGAAAATATGGAAAGATAATGGAACTGTAATGGGTGAAGTGAATGGTAAATGGTATATGGAAAAGTGGTAGGTGTATGGATGAAAATTTAGTATTCGGGACAATTTTCAAGACACGCGTTTCTTACAACTCGAAAAAAATGTCATTCTCAGTGATCAAGCCAAATTTTAATGAAGGATAATGAGATCATACAACAATTTAAGTGCGGACCCAAAGAAGTTGAATCAACTTGTGACTCGGAGATTGCGTAAAACACTCAAAAGGGTGAAAGGCACAAATCTCACAAGCTAAAGTCTCTACTAGTGATCCTTAAGGTTCTCCATAGAATTGTAGTACTTTTCAACTCTAAACCGTAGTGACATGATACGTGCGCAAATTTTGTTGAGTCTAGAAATTCATGGTGCAAAATGCCTTGTTATGTATTACATAAGCCATTCAGAAAAAATATTCTCTAGCTTGATTCCTAGACTTTAAAAGATGGATGATTGAAAATTCACATCAATGAGTGCGATGAAAGAAACTGCATGAAATTTTAAAAATCAGGTTTAAAAATCAAAATTTTTCAAAAGAGGTACAATTTTGATAAAATTCCCCACCCCCATACAAAAAGGAACATCGTCCTCGATGTTAAGTAAAATGATTTTTAAAATGAGAGCATAAGGTAGGAAAGAGATTACCAGAATGAACCGCTAATGAAGTGGACATGTGAATCCAAGAATAAACCTGAGTAAGAAGTGATAAAAAAAATGTACAAGTCTATAAGCATGGGAAAACATAGGGTGATGTGAAACACCACCCCCAAACAGGATGAGACTAGTACAAGAAATGCGGGCTGCCTCCCGGTAGCGCTAAGTTTAATGTCTTCAGCCAGACCGATGAAATCTCACCCTAAAGATAAGATCTATGATAGTGCGGGGTGGCAAAAAAATGGGTGATGAGAATCACCCCCAAACAAGACTGAAGCGTCAGTCTTGCTGGATAGAGGCTAAAATGGTCAATGCACCTGTATGGCAAAGTGCATCACACGATGCAAAGCATCGGTGGACCATGGACGGGTGGGAAAAAGGGTAAGGGTGAAGAGGCATCGGTCTCGAGCCTTGTTGAGCGTAAAGGTGAGGGCGACTAGGGCCCTATAAGCATAGTGCTCCAATTGGTGAGGGAGGCAAAATGGTTTGGCAATAGTGATGGGGTGGGCCTCATAAAAATCACACGACCGTTCTATGAATGGGCGATGATAATGGTCGCTCCGTGACACACCAGGGAGCTATTGAGAAAAATCAACATCATAAGAGAGTGGTGTGCATGGAGGAACAAGCTCGGTGTCACGGTGGAGAGTAGCAGCAAAAATACTCTCGTGGAAGGTGGATGGTTTCAGGTGAGGATCTAAATATGTAGATGGAAACATTAAATGTGTAAAATCAAGATCCAAACCAGGTGGTGGTCTGGAAGGAACAATGGGTGGGTCGGGTGGGATAAACGGTGGAGGAAGATGATCCAACTCAAGCGTGGGAGACACACACTCATTGGGAGGAGTAAAGGAATACTCACAAGGGAGTGTGGTTTCTAAAGATGGAGTGATCAACTTCTCCATAATAATAGCATCGGTAAATGGGGTGGGTGGATCAAACGAGGCACCAAGATCAGAGATAGAGGACTCACTAGAAATATCAGACTCAATGGGAGCCATGCATGGTGGGGCATCATCCATATCCGAATAGTTAGGAACTATCACGGATTCTATCTCGGGAAATTGGTGAGCACTCGTAGCCGGAGAGAACCTAAAAGATATGGTCATGTCAGAGACATAGGCAATTGGGGCATAAGGTAAAAGCTCGGGCATGTTTTTGGATATCTCGGGAGTGGGAACCGTAATGATGGGTTCATAAGGACAGGGTGGGGTTGGATCAGGCTCACTATCGAAAGGTAAGTCAACACAATTGTCTACTTGGGACCCGGACCATGGAATGGTCTCAACTTCAAGATTCTCAGGGTGGTAGGGTTGGTCACACTCAAATTCTGTGTCACAAGGGGACACATCATCGTCACACTCGTTGGCAACGATGGGTGGGGTCATGGGAATATCCGACTCTCGCGCACACACCAATTCATTTAACCTTTGTTCAAGCCTTTGGAGAGCTTGAGTTTGAATTGCTTGCTCTTGCTCAAGTATGCACTTTTGCAAGAGGGTTTCGAGAGTGGATGTGGATGAAGGTGTTGGTGGAATGATGGGTGGTGGTGGTGGGTGAGGTGGACACAACGTGCTATAATCAGGACTATACGGAGAATACTCATATGAAGTGGGTGGGGTGGGGTCAAGTACATCATACACGAAAGGACCGCTTTCGTGATGGACAAATGGTTGATGCGCATGGGGTGCGTAGTGAGGAAACTGATCGTGACTGGGTGCACAAGTTTGCCATGACGACTGTTGGAACGTGTGAGGATCCACAACATCGGGTTGGGATACGTATTGCGTGGAAGGGTGATCAAGCCTCCACGAATAGCTCGGGTACTCACACAACTCGGGATTAGATACATCGGGATAATAGGCCGAGGTGAGTTCCGGAACAGTGTCATATGGATACACATGTTCCATGGTGGGTTTGTACGGATATGACAAGTATGGACACACATGGGACATGTGATCGGCATAAGAACAGTGGGTGCACAACAAGGGAGGAGGCACAGTGACACTTGACACCGAGGGTGATGGAATAGGTGGTGCGTGCATAGATGGGTCAAGAGTACCAACGGTACTCGTGAGAGAGGTGAAATCATGAAGAATATCATAAAGAGATCGCTCGGAACCACTCTCACACGTGTCACGTGTCAATGGAAAATGACCAAAGTAGTCCCGTAAAGGACGTTCCTCGGCCATGTGGAGAGAAATATATTTTTTTGGATTTTTTTGAAATTTTTTCAAAAGGAAAGAAAATATTTTTGGGATTTTCTAAAAATTAAAGAAAGAAAAATATTTTTGGGTTTTTTATAAAAAATAAAGGAAGAAAAATATTTTTGGATTTTTTATTTTTTTTTTGGAAGAAAAGGTGGGGAAAAGTGTGGACTCTTTGAATTTTGAACGGGCTAACTAAAATCGACTACCAAAAAATGAATTGGACACACACACAAGTCAAGAAAATTTCCTAACTAGCACATAGCCAATTTTTATCTTCAAAATTTAGTGAGAGGGTAGTCAAATTTTAATTAAGTCCGCGGGCGATAAAAATTCACGGAAATATCTTAGTGATCGCCTTTGCAAAAATATTCTCCTATTGGGCTACCTAGTTGATTGATTTTAAATTTAGTGATGGCTAGGGTAGCACACAATGATAAGCGAGTGAGTCGGGTGATGAAATCCCTTCTCGTGAGTGACCGGATGTAGGTCTTAGTCAATTAATTCATCACACCATTCGAAAATAAATGCGAGAATAAAATCACATAAGAGCACACAAATCACACACAATAAATGACTCGCTAACAGGAGAGGCGCGAGGGTTTAGAAATGTACCTCCCACGGTTTTTACGCCGTGGAGTGCCGAAAAAGTTGAGTCGACCGGGGGGAGATCACGCCTATCTCAGTCGTCCCCGGGAGTCCTACCGACCCAATGTAGAGAGGCTTCTAAATCCTCGCCAATGGGCGCCCTCTCTCTACCTTGTCTGGTCTCCTTATCACGCTTGTCTTTAATTATTACAAATTTAAATGAAAAATAAATGGTGTCTCTAAGCACCGCAATACAAGCCAAGATAATAAAAAGTCCTAATACAATCCTTCTAAAAAAAATGTAAAAATGGTACAAAAAATAAGAAAGTGCAAAAAAATAAATGAACTACAATATGAAATCGGCTCCGAGCTTCACAATCCCAAGAATGGCAACGGCGCCATTTGATAACTATGCTTTTGGGTAGGGTCGTTGTTGGAAGCCAAGTTAGTCAAACACTCACATACCTACAAATATAACAATCTAAAGTGTAGAGGTAAGTAAGGGTATCAATCCACTTTCTAGGGAGTAAGCTAGAGACAAATTCAATTGTAATTCACTATTTATTTTCTTTTTGGGCTTTTTCACTTTTCTAATTTTTTTTAGCTTTTTCAATATTAAAACAAAAGGGTGAGGTGAGGTCTAAACTAAAATAAACTAAATGAAAATAACAAACTAGAAAATGACTAAAATAAAAAATAAGGTCTAACACTAAAAAAAAAGATAAAGTGAGGTAAATAGTTGTGAGAACAATCAAGGAGTGGGATTACACCACAAATTTTAGTTATTCTAATTAATTAATTTAATTATTTGAATTCTCCCAAATTAATATTAAAACTACAAACCAACTCTCGTTGCAAGTGTAATTAGAATAGTAATCTTTTAGAAAGTTAAAATTAACACCCCACAACTCTAGAAAATTAGATCTACACTCCTTTTAATTAATCACCCGCTAGGATCGATCAATTATAATTTATGTCAATCTTAGAAATTAAATTTAGAGTTGAAATTCAAATGATAATACCCCACTTAAGAAACCCCTATCTCTAGTTCGAATCTAAAATGGGTATTATCACTAGAATTTCGATTTGCTCTCGAAAATCATTTACCCTCTCTCGAGGCGTAAATCTAAGGGTGAGGGATCAAATTTAACATTCAAAGGGAAATTTCAAGTAAGCAAACTAATTAAACTAAAATAATATCAAATAAGGGTTTCACCCCACCCCTTGAAAGGGGATTTAGCCTAACATGATATGAAACATGACAAATTAATAATCAAGGCTACTAAAATAAAAGAGAAGAGAATAGAACAAGCAAACCAAGTCTCCTTGAGAATGTTGAACTCTAATCTTCCAAATTGAAACATACACCACTTAATTGAACATCCAAATGATTTGAAATTAAAATATTCACTCAATTAACTCTCTTACAATAATTACCCTCACAAATATCTAAAAAAACAAAACTAAAAAATTATTTACAAAAGGTGTTTTTCTCTACCTAATTCTCTCTCTAGAATTCCTATCTAAAGCTCTCTCTTATCTAGCATTCTTTTCAAATGGGTCTTCTTCTTCATTTTATATGCAATGGAGCTAAGGGGTTAATTTGGGAAAATAAGGATGTGCACATGAGGGGTGTGAGGTGTGAGAATATAATGGTGAGGGTAATATGGAGAAAATGCACAATTGTGCATGGATTGTGTGAGGTGTGAGGATATTTGGAAAAAATCTGTTTTGGGTTGAGGGGTAATTTTGGGTAATAGGTAAAGAAGGTAGTTTGAGGGTATTTTGGGTAAATAGGTAAAAGGGGTTAGTTAGGCACATGTGGGTTTTGGTTTGTGTTTGTTAGGTGACTTTGGCAGGAGGTTTAAACTCGTGGGTATTGGTTTGTGGTTGGGTTGAAAGATGGTTGTGGTAGGGAGGAAGTCACGAGGTTGGGATAGATCGGGATCTCCGGCGAGGAGAGAGGAGAGGTCGGAGATATGGCATAGGAGAGAGAGAGATGGCTGCGTCGGTTTGGGACAAGGACTGATGGCGGTCCGGTGTGGAACAACCCGGAGGTGAGGTGGAGTGCGAGGTTGGGAAGAAGAGGGTCGGCGCAGGTGGCAGTTTGGGGACGCCGGAGTGGCTCGGGTAGGTGGTGATGAGGGGAGAGGGTTGCCGGCTGGGTCGCAAGTGGTATGGTAGGTTGGTTGCGGTGATTTTTTTTTGTTGGGTTTGTTAATGGAAGAGAGAGAGGTTGAGTGTTTGGTAATGGGTTTTTTTTTGTTTGTTAATGGAGGTTGTGGGTGTTGGTGAGAGGAGAGAGAAAGAGGTGTATTGGAGAAGATGATAGAGTGTGGGGTTGTGTGTGGTAGGGTGTAGGGGATAGGTTGAGGGTGAAGATATTTTTAGGGTGTGTGTGAGGGTAGCTTTAGGTGTAGGATAGGTAATGTGTGTGTGTTTAATTTGAACCCCTAAAATAATAAAAAGACTAAAATCTAACTAAAAATAAAACAAACTAAAAATAAAAATAAAAATAATAAAATCCTAATCCTATATAAAAAACTAAATTAAAACAAAAGAAATAAAAACTTAAAAATCTAAATGAAAAACTAAAGTCCCTAAAAAAAATATAAAATCTAATAAAACTAAATTCCTAAAAACTAATCCTAATAAAATAAAATAAAATAAGATAAAAACTAAAACTAAAAACTTAATAAAATAAAATAAAATTATATTAATAAAAATAGAAATAAAATATAAAAATAGGAAATAAAATCTAAAAAATTCTAAAATAAATCCTAAAAATAGAAAAGACTCAAACTAAAAATCTAAAAAAATAATAAAAAGGACACAAACTAAACACACAGAGGGTTTGGGACAGTTTGGGTTAGGTTTAGGCTCGAGAATTTGGTATTTAGCTCCGTAAAATGCACAATTGCCTTGAAATACGCATTTAAACACCGTAACGTACATTAAACCTGCATATTAAACATTTAAGCGCATAAGACCCATATTGTCGAGAAATAGCAACTAAAATACAACTATTCGGGGTATAAAATGTACAGTTTTGGGTGCTTATCAGTTTATTTGTTGTTTTCTATTTCGCTCTTTAATGGCATGTTTTTAAGCCTAAGTCGAGAGATTTGCAAATTATCGTCATATTTGCAAACCAAGTGTCCATTGACTACACGGTCGATTCCTACAATTGTTATTGGTATAGTGTGAGGTATTAGTGCCTCTTATAGGGATTCTTGGTGGATAATTTATATTTGAAAGGACATTATTTATAAATGTATGGGGTAGAATCTAGGAATTTTCCAAGTATCCTAGATCACAATTAAGTATGTCTGATACCGCTACATTCGGCACATCTCAACGATCATCCTCGACAACCTCGATCCAAATTCATGCATCCATCATCTTCGTACGTGCATCATGTGTCAAGCAACGTACTCTTCAATAGTTCCCATTACTCCACATACTTATGGTAAAAAGATAATTTAATTGGAGTGTTTAAATTCTTTGCATAAATAGTTAGGAATATTTTGTAAAATTTTTCGAAGTCTAGGAGATGATAATCTCACAAAATCATTTTAAGGAGTTTTTCTATGACACGTCATTGAGGTCGTTTGCATGACATCGTATCTCGTTTGAATGAGATGCCATCTCGCTCGAACGACATTGTGTTTCGTTCGAACGATGCACCGCCTTAACTTCCTATTTAAATAGTGTTCGTGCTACACGTTTTTCTAAGTCTGCATATCATTGTTTTTGCAAAAATAGATCCTATTTCAGACTTCATATTTTAAGGTTTCAATACCTTTTTGATTCACAAATATTTCCCAATTCTTTATGTGAATCCTCTAAACCCCAAGAAAGATTATACTACTCATTTGGAGTACACTTGTGGAGAAGACGAAGCTTTTCCATTGCTGACCTTCTGGAGCTCTTGCGGGAACTCTTGCCGACGACATCGAAACCGACGCTTGAGGGTATTTCGTAAGTCACTACTTGTATTTTCATTGTAATCTGTGTAAACCATTCTTTACAAAATTATAGTGAAAATAAGATGGTTTTGTCCTTGTAGGGAATTTTTCCTCAATCGTGATTGTCTTGCATGCTTAGATTATTTCTTTATTTAATCACATTTGTTTGCAAGAGTTAAGGCTTGTTGGGACTAAATTTGGAATTTAATTAAATAAGTTTGACATTAATTGCTGGTGCACTCTCAATATTTTTACCATTTAACGGAATGTTTTTAAGCCTAAGTCTTGAAAGTGTCAAATTGTCATTATATTCTCAAACTGAGAGTCCCGTGACTACACAGTCTATTCCTACTAGTTAAATTTGTTCCGTGCGAGGTGTTGGTGCCTGTTATGAGAACGCTTGGTGTTTTTTTTCATTTTTGCCATTTAACGATATATTTTTAAGCCTAAGTCTTGATATTTGAAAATTATAGTCATATTCTCATTACCGGAGTCCCATGACTACACGGTTAGTTATTACAAGTTACATTCGTCCCATGTGAAGTGTTTGTTTCTCTTAGTTTGCCAATTATTTATATAGTTTTCCAAAATACCAAGTAAATAAAAACACACATTTAAGGATTTTATTTTAGGTATGTTACATTATACGATCACTATGCATACAAGCCAACCTCCGAAATTAACAACCTCAAAAAATAATAACTTGTACAACAAAAATAAACAATGAAATTGTAAAATGGTCAACCAATTACTTCAGTCCCTTAATAACAACACCCAATCAATATTTGTAATGCCAAATTAATTTCAAAATTAAACAACAACACCCAATCAATATTAATATTGCCAAATTAATTTCATACTCTAAAAAACATCACTTAACCAATTGTAACTCTACCAAATTAATAATAACACTGCCTAGTTAATTCAAGCCCTAACTAACAATACCCAATTAACATTAATAAATAAAAATACCACTTGATTTCAAGATCCAAAATAACAATACCCATTCAATATTTGTAGTGTTCAATTAAATTTAAGTCTTAGAACATTCTTTCAAAACATCCCTAAACATTTTATAATATTAAATAAAAGCACTAATATTGATTGATTACTGTTATTTTGGTCAGAACATTATAAATTGAGTGGGCTCTAAAATAAATTGGATGGGGAGTTAAAAATAAGTTTATATATATCTTTTAACCCCAATTTCAAAAACCTTCATTTCTGTAACCTTGAAATTTGTATCTTTACAAATAGCACCCCTAAACTTTTTATTTTTTCCCCTAAATAGATCCTCCCAAGAGTTTGAATCAGATTCAAATTGGGTTCATGTGCATCTCCCATTAGAGATTGAAACACGCCAATATCTATACATTTACATACCCAAATATACAAACATAGAGGATCGAAACCTCAAAAACAAAACAAAAGGAGATATACCTGGTAAAAAAATTATTTGAACCAAAGTAAACGAAAAAGATGGTGCCCGCCTCGCTATACCTGCTGAAATCACAAACAGAGAGGGTAGTGAGATGGAGAAGTGTATAATTTTGATTTGTGTGTCTATACGGGGTCTACCCATAGATATGTGTGTGTGTGTGTCAATCCACCACTAGAGAAACAAAACTCAACAACTCACCAAAGATATAACATAATCAAAAAGAAAAAAAATAAGAGAGGATAAGAGGAAGTACCTTGCTTTCAATAGGAAGTCCCTTAATAGCAAAGATTTTGGCTGGGAGCAAATACTAGAATAATAAATATACAGAATTTTCTTAAAGCTCTTTATCTTCTTTAATATTAATGGGTTAGGTTTAAATAATGTATATCCAACCATTTTATGGTTCCAATAACTAGAGGGAAACTGATTCGGCTGTGCGTGTGTGCGTAAAACACTGAGTTTATGTGTGCATCTGTATGTATGCGTATGCGTGTGTCTATGATTGTGTGTGTGTGTGTGATTTTGAGAGAGAGAGACCTATTCGATCAATGTTCTTTCACGGAGAGAGAGAGAGAGAGAGAGAGAGAGAGAGAGAGAGAGAGAGGGGGGGATGGGGGGAAGGCTTTGCGAGGGGGAATAGAGAGGGGGAAGATGGGAGCGGGGAGCCGGGAGTGGAATTAAGGCCTCGTTTGGGAGTTTGGGAGAGAAAAGAAAGGAAATGAAAATTTTATTAGGAGAGAAAAGAAAAGAAGAGAAATTTAATAGGAGAGAAAAGAAAAGAAGAGAAGAGAAGAGAAAGGAGTTTGGGAGAGAAAAGAAAACAATTTTCTTTCTTGCGTTTGGGAGTTTGGGAGGAAAATAATTTTTTTAAGAGAAAGAAGGAACAATTCATTAAAAAACTTTCCTTTCTCTCCATTTCTTTCCGATTTGGAAAGAAAGTTTTGGAGAGAAAGGAATGGAAAGTTTTTTAAAAATTTTCCTTTCTTTTCTCTCCTTCGAAACTCCCAAACGAGAGAAAGTCACTTTCTTTCCACTTAAACTCCCAAACGAAGGAAAGGAAACACACTTTCTTTTCCTTTCCTTTCTTTTCTCTCCAACAATAAAACTCGCAAACGAGGCCTAAGAGAGAAAGAGAGTGATACTGAGGGGAAGAGTTTAGGGGCTGGTTTATTTGGAACTTTAAAATATTTTAAATACATAAAATAAATTAAAATACGTTTGGCATCAAACTTTATATCGTCAAAAGTTACCCATTTTCCCACAACATGGGCTTATGTCGTCGAAAGTTAGTTGACATTTGGCATCATAATTAGATGTTGCCAAAACTTCAAATAAATTCCATCCTTCATTTCATTTGTCCCTGCCCAAAATTTTATCTGTAGGTAACAAAATTTATTGTATGTTGCCAAAAGTAAAATTTAATATTATCTTTTCGCAACAAGAAGGATATTTTGTCAAAGAAGGATTACTTTGGGCAACAAAAATGGACTATGTTTCTAAATATTATTGTGAAATTTGTAATTACTTGTAGTGGAACTCTTCCTATGAAAGTGAACATCGATCGTCAGATCGTTGGATTTCATCAACTTGAATTCAAGAAAATCCTCTACTGACATGGTGGTCCTCTAGTTGTGAGCCTCATAGCCCATCAATACAATGTATCCAAAATTATTATGGGTGGATAAGTTTAGTTCATGTGATATTTTGGGTCTTATTTAAAGGCATTAGGCTCAATGTCAAGCAACTAAATGCATGTCATCTACCTCTTATTTATTTTAGCGGTGAAAAGGTCTTCCCTCTTGGAATGGTTGAACTTGATGCTTATATGGGAAAATGGCCGTCATAGCTCAAAAACAAAGTTAATTTATTTACCATGCACTAGAAAGTGATTTCACCATACAACATGATTTTGAGATAAGTCTCTATGAAGCAATTCGAATCCATCCCATCCACTTTCCATCAAATAATTAGATTATCAACCCATTTTAGGGTAGGAGAGGTCTTGGGTGATCAAGTCCATGCCACATAATGGTATTTAACATAGATAAGAATATAAGAGGAAGTCCACTTCTTTCAATATTGACACCCTTGGCCCTAAAGATGATAAAAAAGTAAATAAGGGCGAGGAATCTGAGCAGGTAGAATCACTGGTCCTTGATGAAGAAGACCCTAAAAATTCGTGTGAATAGGTGTAGATTTTACATATCTTAATAAGGTATACCCAAAGACTAATTCCTTCTTCCCATGATAGATCAGATGGTGGAAGCCACAACAGGACATGAACTCATGAGCTTCCAATGAATACGGGGATTACATTCAAATTTATATGGATGAAGACGATAATGAGAACACAGTCTTCATAACAGATAAAGGCACATATTGTTACAAATTCATAACTTCCATCTTGAAGATTTTCGGGGACACTTATTTGAGGTAGGTTTACAAACAATTTGAGGACTATATCATCCAAACCATGGAGATATACACACGAGACATGCTCACTAAAATCCCCATACATATTGCAAGAAATATGCAGTTATATTTTCAATCCCACTCGATTGTGGTATTAATAGATCAGACTCTCAGATAGGTTATGCATAAACTTGAGAAATCAAGTCATTTCATGGTTTGATCAGCAGAGTTGGTATCTTATGAAATATATTACTAATTAAGAACAACGATTTAAGTCCAGGTACTAACAAACTTTGTAACAGATTTCACATAAGAAGACCTAAATGTCACCAAGGAAGATGCGGATTCGACTCTAACTTCTGAGGCACCTACCCAAACTTGAGCTCCAACTTTTGAATCTTCTACTTAAGCTTCGGCATCTCAATCTCCTTCTTAAGATTTTTCCTCAACATATGAATCTCATTCTCAAGCTTCAGCCTTAACATCTGAAGCTCTCGCTCAAGACTCGTCCAAAAGACCTTCGACTAGTGCACGCTCAAACCTTATGGAAACAACAAAGGGGAAATATATCATTGAAAACAACGAGTAATATTTTGAAATAATACCATTTTATCACAATGAAGAGATACGCAAAGAATGATTAATCCCATAATTTCATGTTCGGAACTTATAAGTGGATGGCTCTTCTTATGCAGTTAGTAGTAGAGCATGCCTTATCCTCTTATCTCCAGACGAGATGGACATTTAGTATGCGTTATGGTTTAATTTCTCATCCTATAATAATGAGGCTGAATATGAAGATTTAATTTTTAGGTTTTAACCTCGTCGTATCTATTAGAGTGTAGTATCTCAATGAACATAATGACATAAATACTAGGTGAGTAGTAAGCCAACGATGAAAATATGTACAAATATTTGGTCAAGGTGAAGACACTAATAGATCGTTATACAAAGGAAAATGTTTATATAATCCTAAGAATAGAGAATGTGAGAGTCGATGCCTTAGCCGTCTTTATTCAACTACTAGGACTTATCTTTATAGAGTGGTGCCAATAAAAAATTTGGCTGAACCAAGCATCAACGGAGAAAACGCAGAGATAAGTGTTTTAAACCTCAAATCATATCATTAATTATTTTCAAATTAGGAATATTCTTGAATCGAATAGGGAAGAAAGGAACGTTAGATTAAAAGCTATTAAGCTTGTTGATCGGGGGTGAAAAGTAACACAGTGTCAGTACGCCAGTCGTTGAATTCGTTTCACCGCCTCAATACAAAAAACTAAACTATTGACTACACCTTTTACAAGAGTATAGTGGCCAGTCCGGGTATCGAATCCACATAGACTAGTTGTTAGAATTCTATTAATTTAATACTTTGAAAATAAAAGTGTAAAAGATAATTGTTAACCAAAGAAAAGATAATACTAGGCATGTGTTTAACTAAAATTAACAAAGGGAATACAAACTTGAGATTGAGACTAATATCCCTCACCTCGGATTAATTAGTATAAATGGTTATATGGGAAGAAAAGTTTAACAAGATTGAATCTCATTTCAATAATTAATTAAATCTAGAGTTGTCACCTCCTAAATCGTCATAAAATCCTACTACGATTTTGGCGTCAACATATACCCCAGAAATTGCACCCACAAGGTCGTAAATATGGAGCATAGATGATATACCCCGTTAAATCTCCTAGGCATAAAATCAAGAAGAACCCAATCGAATTAAACTAATAAAACCCATCACCAAACCAAAGCAACCAAATTAACCCAAGGTGAGTTCAATAAATCTCAACCTAAACTAAATTAGCTAGACAACATAATGGAATACATGTATATAAATGAAAGCAACTAAATATAGGTCACAAAGCAAGAAATACATAAAACAAAGCTTAAACAAAGTGGATAAGACAATGAATAGTAGCAACTTAGATAAATTGGTATAAACCCTAAGAAAATATGAGAAGGGAAAGCTCCCAACAAAAACCCAAATAAAACCTAATTAAAGTGAAGTACATCTACAAAATAAAACAAAGTTGCTATTTATACTAAGTGGGAATAGAAAATGGAAAAGAAAATGAAGTATATACACTTCCCATTGATCGATCGATGATCCAAAAACTCATGCATTGATAAAAAATGAATCGATTCGGATTGGCCCCAAATCGATTCATACTTGTTACATTTCAATTGAATGTGCTGAGTGGGTTTGGGGTAGTTCCTCCTCCATGATAAATCCCATAAATTCTTTGTTATGGATATGAATCGCGCAAAATCAGCGGCCACGCAAATATGATTCAGAGGGCTTCATATTTCGTGAAGACATTGGGCAAAAATACCAAATCATGAAATGACAAAAATGCCCTTGCACGTGCAATTATGGACAGAATTTCCTCGGAACGCTACTGGACTTCACACTAAGCACCGTAATACCTAAAAAAGCTCAAATATACCTCATAAAGCATGTTAACATATAAAATGGAGGTTGTCTAGTTAACGAGCATAATTATAGGAATAAGTACCCGAGGGGGCTAAAATGCATAACTAAATGGGGTAATTAAATGAAATGCTTATGTCGAATCACACCCCCTAACTTACACATTGCTATTCCCTAGCAATGGAATACAAAGCAAGAAGAACAACAAGTAAACCATAAGAGAGGAGATATATACAAAAGAGATAAAAGCCACTTTTACGGGCTAATGATTGAATTTAGCATATGCATAAGCCGTTAAACCCCTAGGTTACCCTAGTGGACGAGTGTTGTCTAGTGAGGATTTTCAGAGATGAAACCCACAAACATCAACGTTTCCTCAAAATGATGCCCAATCACAATATACAACAAGCTTAACAACAACGAAAAAGATTTCAACATGTTATTAGCATAGTTAATGAATTCACTCAAAAGTCCATAAATATTAACATTATAGAATGAACTTCTTAGAATTGAAACCTTAAAAGTGGGAGGGAAGCGAGCATATGCATAGTACGATTTGGCAAAAACTTATATAAATCGGATAATAAACATTAAAGCATGCATATATGAATCTTCACTGGGTATTACACTCAACAAATGGAATCACTAAGAACGGGAGGTAATACACACGGGAGATGAGGGCATAAAGAGTAAATATAAATGGAGACTAGGTCTCTCACATGTCACTAAAGAAGAAAGCTATATATAAAATGAAAAATGTAATCTCAATGAAAGATACCATCATTAAAGGAGGCAAAATGTATTTTCACAGATTATCGCAACTATTTAAACTTTTGAATTACATTTACCCTAGGATCACATAGGACTTTTATAGGGTGGTAATGTAGGCTTGGGGTTAAGGCTATGAAGAGAAGGGAATTATGTACGGATTCAAAGGTGTTTGAAGATGAAAACTCGGGATAATGGAAATTTGCAGCCAATTTCAAATTTGGACTATGACTTCCATAACAAGTTTTAGATATGAATTTGGAGAGTAATAAGGATTATTGAACACTTTATACATAAATAAAACTTTCTCTTTCTTTTCTTTTCTTCTTTCTCTCATTTTTTTCTTTTGTTTTCTTTCTTCTCTTTGCCTTCTTTTTCTTCATTGTTTCTTTTATTTCACACTCTCACATGCTTAATTGAAACCACATAATACGAACATCATTCAATCCCAAGTATCATTCCAAACAAAGGTATGGAAGGTGATATATATATATATATATATATATATATATATATATATATATGGTTTATAACTCCAACGTAGAGTTGGTTATGGGATTTTGGGTTTTGAAACAAAAGGCTATATTAAGGCTCAAAGGGGTTTACGAGGGAAAACATATAAGGTGAGGTCAAGGTCAATATAGGTGATATAGCAAAGAGGGCCTATGATCATTTCCTAAAGTCTACATAATTCTCGAGTCAAAATAACTTTGAAAATCATGCTCGAGTAACACATTTCATAAATGAACTTAATTTATGAATGATCAGTGAAAGAATAGTGAAATTACCAACAACTATAACGTTTTCAAGAAGGAAAGAGTAGTGTATAACACTCACAAATGAAGAAAAACACAAAGTTCACTAGGTGTACGTAAATATAATGCAATAAAAGATTATAGAGTTATAAAAATCTTAAACCAAATCAATTAAATAAGAAAAACGTATGTACTCATGGGATTAAAGTTTAATTCATGAAGTTATTCATAATATAAATAATTAAGGACTGAAGTCTAATATCTTCCAAAATCGAGAACATGCATCATTGAATTGTCAATTGGATCGAGCATTTATTGAAATTTATCATTGGAGACAAAGGCAAAAATGCCCAATAAAAGAGAAAAAAGAAAGAAAATCTTTTTGAAATTTTTAATTCTTTACAAGAAAATCATGCTTGGGAAGAAAATATAATCAACTCAAGGAAACTACCAATGCATGGATAGAATATCCCACACCCCCCAACTTAAACCTGACATTATCCTCAATGTGAATTAAGAACCAAGCTAAAGAAAGGAGAAGAGCGATATTACTTAAAATGGAGTGATCTCGTGAAAGTAAAAGTCCAATGATTATACAAAACATGTTAGCACCAAGCATAATAAAAAATAAAAAAATAATTACAAAAATTTAATTAATTATGCAAAATAATAAGTAGGAATAAAGAAAAATAAGGATAAAAAAACTAACTATTTACAACCTACAATTTGAAATTCTAACTAACTATACACTAGAAGTCAAAATTTTTGAACGTCCACCCAAAAAATGATTTGACATAGAGAAAAAATCGGTGTACCCTCATTTTCATGCTACCTTCCGAAAAATAGGATTTTAGTTCAAACAACGGAAGGTATGTGTAAGACGGGAGAAAGGAACCATCATTAATTAAAAATTTTGGTGGAATAATGGGGGATTTGGATTGGACGGGTGACGAAAACACATGGGATTAAAAAGAAATAGAATTTCCTCCCAAAGGTTTTGCAATTGGAATGGGAGGTGGCGTACATGGAGGCAAAATTAACTTCATGGAAAGAAACTCAAGCAACTAATACTCATCGGTGAAAGGGTTAAGCTTTTTAAAATTTTAAACCGATTCATCGAATACTTGTATCGATTTGATAATGGAGAATGAAAAGGGGGAGAAAATAAATTCAAATTAAATAGATGAGTCATCATCGCTTGAAGATTGAGTTTCAAAGGAAAAAAGATCATTTTCAATTAAACATTCTTCTTTGGGGACCAAAGAATAAATCATTTCATTGCAAATGGATACTATGTCAATTTCTTCCTCATTTTAAATCTCTAATATACCATGGGCCAAGTGAAAAATGCTTTGTTCCAAAGTGGGCAAAAATTCCTCATTTAGTTCAAAACATTCCTTGCTTCAAAAGTCTCAAAAGAAAAGTCATCGTTGGATTCGAATAATTCATCCAACTCCTGCTCCCAACAATGATTTTCTTCCCGATAGCGGTTTTCAAATTTTTCATTTTCAAGAAGGCACAAACCCTCACACAAAGTCATTGTTGGAGGCACAAATTCTTGAAAATTAGAAGATTGGACACTATCCTCGGAACTACTATCAAAATCATTAACACAAGAATTTTGAAAGCTATTGCAATTCGTTTCAAAATTCTTATCATAAGTGTTTTGAGGTCCAATGTCGGAATGATCATTCTCAAAATTCCCATAATCCACAACTTGACTTTGGTAATACTCACTCAAATACATAGGTTTAGAGGGTTTTTGAGAATTATCGCTACGATTACCGAAGAAATTAGAATAAGATAGGCTTACCTCATAAATAGCTCAAGGTGGCAAAAATCCACAAAGAATGTGTGTCCGCAAATTCAAGCATTTTTTGACGCTCAAATGTAGAAGTCCTACAAAAATAGTTAACAAAGAATACAAATAGAAAGAAAAATACTATGAAATACTAAATCAATTAAATTCTAAAACAAACAAGTCCTCGACAACAACACCATTTTGATCAATGGTGAAAAGTAACGCAGTGTCAGTACGCCAGTCATTGAATTTGTTTCACCGCCTCAATACAAAAACCTAAACTATTGAATAAACTCTTTATGGGTGTATAGAGGCCAATCTGGGTATCGAGTCCACAGAGACTAGTTGTTAGAATTCTATTAATTTAATACTTCAAAAATAAAAATGTAAAAGATAATTATTAACAAAAGAAAAGATATCACTAGGCATGTTTTTAAACTAAGATTAACAAATGGAATAAAAACTATAGATTGAGACTAGTATCCCTCACCTTGGATTAATTGGTATAAATGGTTACATGGGAAGACAAGTTTAACAAGATTGAATCTCATTTCAACAATTAATTAAATCTAGAGTTGGAACCCCCTAAATTATCATAAAAGCCTACTATGATTTTGGCGTCAAGAAATACCCCGAAAATTACACACATAAGGTCATATACGGAGCATACATGATATACCCCATTAAATCTCTTATTTGTAAAATCAAGAACAACCCAATCAAATTAAACTCATAAAACATCAACAAAGCAAACCAACCAAATCAACCCAAGGTGAGTTCAATCAATCTCAACCTAAACTAAATTAGATACACAACATAATGGAACACATGTATTTAAATGAAAGAAAGTAAATGAAAAGAAAGTACATCTAGGTTACAAAGAAAGAAATACAAAAAAAAAGATTAAACAAAGTGTAGAAGACAATGAATAGTAACAACTTACGAAAATGGGAATAAACCCTAAGAAAATGGGAGAAGGGAAAGCTCCCAACAAAAACCCAAAAAAAATAATTAAAATGAAGTATATATAAAAATAAAACAAATTTTCTTTTCATACAAAGTGGGAAAAGAAAATAAAAGAAAAAATCTCGGCCAAAAATTACTGCTTGATCGATCGATCAATCACCTCCCATCGATCGATCGATGATCCAAAAACTCTTGCATTGATCCAAAATGAATCGATTTGGATTGGCCCCAACTCGATTTGCACTTGTTACATTTCAAATGAATGTGCTGAGTTGGTTCGGTTGAGTTCCTCCTCCGCGAGAAATCCTGTAACTTCTTCGTTATGGTTGGGAATCTCGTACCATTAGCGGCCATGGAAAAATAACTCAAAGGGATTCCACTTCCTTGAAGATGTTGGGAAAAAATCCCAATTTATGAAATGACTAAAATGCCCTTGCCCGGGCAGTTGTTGGTAGAACATCCTCAAAATGCTATCGAATTTCACACTAAGCATCGTAATAGCTACAAAAGCCCAAGTATACCTCATAAAGCATGTTAACATATAAAATGGAGGTTGTCTGGTTAACGAGAATAATTATAGGAATTAAAGTACCCGAGGGGGCTAAAATGCATAAGTAAATAGAGTAATTAAATGAAATATTCGTGGTGAATCACTTGCTATATTTAAAAAGGATTTCTATAAGAGATAATTCGTGTTACATTTACTGCGATTTGAGTTTTTTTTTTAAAGAGGTGCATGAGGGATCTTATGGAATTCACATAGCAGGATGAATATACTATTGAAGACATAAAGATTGTATCAACTTTCAATATCAAAATTCTTCAAAAGCAAGCTCAAATCATAAAATATTCATGGGGAAGACCTCCCAGAGGTTTCTTCAAACTTAACATTGATGGAGCGTCAAAGGGCAATCCAGATCCAAGTGGTATAGAAGGGGTTACAAGAGATTCAGAAGGCATCTTTATAACAGGATTTGAAAGATATATTGGGACCAAATCTTCCTTTTATGCAGAATCTAAGGCTCTTGAAGAAGGTCTCATGATTTTATCTCGATTAAACATTAGTATTGTAATCATTGAATCTGATTGCAAAGCCCATGTAGATATGGTTCAGGGGATTCAGCAGAAGTAATACAAGCATATGTGTTTCCTATAAATTTTCAAATTATGCATACATGGAGACAAAATAATTCAGTAGCAGACTATTTTGCTTCTAATGTGGCCCAGTGCCAGAAGATAAATTCTTATTGGAGCTTCAACTCTCTCCCAAACTTAGCTAAAGGACATCTCAATATGGATAGAAATAATTTTCCAAGGATAAGAATTAAAGTGAAAAGTCTATAAATGTGGATACTATAAATCCCCAAGTTTAATTATATGTCCTTATTCTTGTAATGGGGGAATTTATAATCCACAAATTTTATTATTTCTAGAGTATTCGGCCAACCTCTAGAGGCTTAAGTTTGGGCTTTTTTGCCATGGAGAGGTTTTTTCTCTATTCATTTATATAAAAAAATGTGTGTGTGTGTGGGGGGGGGGGGGGGGTACCATCCCTCTTTGATAAAAAAATAAAAAATAAAAAAATATATATAGAAGGATGATCCCTCACCAAAAGGATTTTCACACAAGGGTGATATTGGCTAACTTTGTTTAAGGATTGATTGGATGATGCTAGGAAGTACAAATCATGCCAATAACATGCTAAAATTAATTATCAGCCTCATGATAAATTCAAGCCCATCATGGATGCTTGGACATTCGCTCAGTAGGATATATACATTGTCATTTTATTAGACACAACTCCGGAGTAGTTCAAATTCATTGTATTAGTATTGGACTACTTCAGGAAATGGGTGGAAGCAGAAATCATGATAAATATCACTAACAAGAAATGATTTCAATTTATGTGGAGGAATATAATGTGCAGATATGACATGCCGCAAGGGTTCATCATAGATCATTGATCCTAGTTTTATGGTGATTATGTTGAAGCTTATTGCAAGAGGTTGGGGAGTAAGCATTATTTCTCAGCATTAACTCGTCCATAAACCAATGGCCAAATAGAAGTGATGAACCAAACTTCACCGTCAAGGATTAAAACGAGATTGGAAGAAGCAAAGGTAAATCGATGGGGGAGATATACATTATTTTATGGTCCTATCGAACGATCCCAAGAACCTTGATAAGGGAAACGCTCTTCATAGTACTCTATTAATTTAAGGAATTGGTCCTAATAAAAATATGACTTCTTAGTCACAGAGTTCAACACTATAGCGTATAATATGATGAAGAGGAGCATTGAACATACCTAGACCTGATAAAATAAAGAAAAGAGGGCAAACAGATAAGGTAAGAAACCTATCAATAAAGAGCTTCTCACCACTACAATAAGAGAGTTAAGAGTCGAGCACTTAAATTTGAGGATTATGTTCTCAAAAAAGTGATACAAATGTAAAAAAAAACTCCACTTCAACTAGCACATGTTGGGGTTTTATTCTTAAAACCATGTAATGAAATTTTAATTATTAATAAAAGGATTGTCTACTTCATTTGAATTGAGAATCATTTTTGTGAGAATGTTTTATATTTACGTTTTAAACATTTTATTTCTACATATGTCAGTCAATTGTACTTAGTTGGAATTGAGGTGATCTGGGTTCGGATTGATCAGAAGAGATCAAAATTCCAGTTCTAGTACAATTGAGTAGTTCACAACCTAAAAAGGGAGCTAACATCCTATCGTCATGGTTGCGTGTACAATCCTAGTAGTTCATCTCAAATTACAAGAACATATTTGATGGTTCGAGAACTTGTATGATAGTTTGAAAGAGGATTATAGCCAATACATCAAGGAATGTATTCAATATGACCACCCATGAGATTTAAGTCTAAGGATTATCTTGATTAACCTTAGGTAATATAACACTATTTTCAAAGGGTGCAAAGATTCTTAATCTCGAGAGTTATGAGGACTAGATTTCTTGAACAATTATTTCTTTGATTTCTATGGGTGCGATCGATTTTATATCAAGTCGATAGATCCCCGCATGTCAAGCGACCATTGTTCGAGTAGGTATGAGATCATAATTTGGATGAATCCTCGTCCAAGAAAGATATCAGATTGCGATGCCACTTAATATACTTATAAGATTTGTTTCCACCAGTTAAACCTTATTAGTGGATTATTTTATAATCCGATGGAGTAGCAAAATATGTTAAGTCTGAGAATTAAGGAATTGATTAGATGTTGTTTAAAATCGATTAGCAGAAAATTGATATGACCAAGCAGGTATCGAAAGATTAATATGGAGAGCCACATTATGTACCATAATCTACTTTTTAAATAAGATCTCATTATATCTGAATAAATTTTTAGACAAGTAAATTGGAGTGCAGTCATATTTATTTAATGGAATTAGTTATGATTAAATAAATTAAGGAAATAAATTTTCGAGTTATAATTTGGGATTTTTGAGTATTCATTTGGAAGACAATTTAATTATTTGTCTTGGATTCTTAGTATAGTCCATATACCCCAAGTGGTAAGGCCCAGACTCTTTGGAAGCTTTGTTCAGCCCAAGCTCACAACTTATACTAATATATATTAGTGTAGTCTAGGGTTTTAAACCATAAATTTATTTTCAAGGATTAGATAGGGGGAGAGAAAAAACTATTCACTTTTTTTGTGAAGATTCCTAGAGAGAGAGGTCCATATCTCACTCACAACAAAATGTTTTCACCTTAAAATGTGCTTCGACACCTACCTATCTTTGGGAGGATCGTATACTAGAAGATTCAATTTTTTTGATGAACAGAAAGAAAATTTTGGAAGACTAAAAGAAGGCGAGACCCTTCATCTTCATCAATATATTTTCTCCATTCTCGGATTCTAACCAGATCTACAAAGGTATTTTATTTGTAACCCTAGGTTTGGGTTTTCAAACCTAGTTTTGCATTTTTCACTTTCTGTAGAATGATTAATCAGAGATTCCTGGGCTAAAATTTTTTATTTCACATATATCGATCGCCAACAACATGGACTTTACAAACTTATAGAGGAAGTCATCCCAGGAACCTTTTGTCTAGAAAGCCTAGAGGGAGGGCCTTTTTCTAATTCTTGGAATGCAGAGCATTTGAAAAAATATTACAACTAGAGGAAATAAATACCTGCGAAAATAAAAATTGTATAAGATGTAATAACTTTACATACGTGATAAATAAATGATAATTTTTTATCTTATCTATTTTATAGTGTTACTATATTACTTTTTTCCAAGTGAACTTCGTCGATAGAATAAAAAGTACTTCCTAGGGAATTTAATTCATCGACCTAATTTGAAAAAAATAGATAACCTCCCCAAGCTCAGAGCCACTAAATAGATCAGTTATAATCATGATAATGATATTAAACATGGAATACTCAATGAGCTTAAGAGTCATCTGTAAGAGTTACAAATAATTATATCAAACTTTTTAAAGTGCAGAGCCAAAACTAAATAGAACACGTTGAGATTGGAAACATTTCCAATACTTGTATGCCAAACTAAAATTTGGATGATGACAAGAATTTAGGAAATTTCATAATTAGCAATAATGATAGTAAGAAGAATAATGCTATGAGTACAAAATAACTCTCCCAAATGTCCCCAAAATTTGATGTGGACGCCATATCATTCTTTCATATACCTGTCATCTATTGCCATGTGGTGGGGGTTCCGTCGGGGCACAAAAATCAAGTCATTTTGGGAGACATTTGGGGGAGTTATTTGGGGTATGTAGCATTATTATAGTAATAATGATGACTTCTAATATCCAAACACTCGTATGTCAAACTAAGATCCGGCTAATGCGATGTCTACCGAACACGTTGTTCTGACCTGAATGATGATGTTCATATTTATTCGTTGACTTCATATTCATCTTTAATTATCTGAGTTGATTATAAATTTACACATCATCAATGAGTAGTTTTGTTGAGTATCTTGTTACCTCTTCTTTGACCTTTGAACCTGAACTTGGTAAATTTCTTTTGCGTTTTTCTATATCTTATTTAAATTTACTTATAGATTCACTTACATTTTTATCTTTTTCATCAAGCATGATGTAAAAGATAAGACCAATAATAAGGTAATTAAATGTATGGTTAAACACAACTTGTGGAAGAAACCTCAATAATAGGAGATGGGCACGTTATAGTAGCACAAAGGGCCATTATAGTGCCCTCATGCTGCAATAGTGCGTAGGCAAGGCGCTATAGCAATTGGTTCCATCGTTTGATCTAATTTTCTTATTTCTTATTCATTTTATTTTCTTTATGTTTGTTTGCAACTTATGAAACCTTCTTGGAAGGACCTCCAACTTGAGCAGCATGCCACAATTTTCCATGGATATCCTTCACGACGAAGCCCAATACATAATAGGATAAAAGAATTACATCCCCTCACAAACATTTCCATATACAACAATTAATGAAATAATTAAAATATCCAAATTATTACAACCAATTAGGGAATTGTTTCACAGACATCTAATTTTTGCGTAAAGCATACAATACTTGCTTTCTGAAATTCAATTCGTTGTTAACTATTTTCATGGACATCTTATTCATTCCTTTATCTCAAACTTATAAGTTTATCAAGGGAGTATCACAAACCAGGATATCTCCCAAACATGGATTCCTCTGGATTATGATCTCAGATATGTCCACACAACAATTGCCCGACTGGTGGAGATTTAAACCCAATAAAATTGATCGTTGCCATAACAATCTAAGAAATAGTTTTGTCCACATTCCAATATTCATAATCCTCGGGATTAAAAATCTATGCACACTTTACAAACATTTTGATATTGTGAAAGTCTAATCTCATCATCACCTAGACTAGAATCCCATCCTTATCCCATTCAATATATTATTGAAATACCGGTGCGATACACTTTGAACTATAAAACAAGTTATTTAACAATCAGACAGGTTCCCATAGTCAAGATAAACTACGAAGATTGTACTCGTAGCTTTATTGATGGGATCTTAACTCCCCATCTTGGGTATGAGTTATCCAATAGAACTATAACTATAATTCTGATCTTCTAGATTTGACGGAACCCACTTACCATAATTTTTACTAAGTTAAATTGACTAAAATTAATACAATATATTTAAATCAAACGTAAGGCATCCTCATAAACATGATTATAATTTCAAAAGCAACCTGGTGAAACATTATTAATAAATAAATATCATACATGATTTTAAGAATAAAATCCCCAAAGTTATTGATAAGGTCCTTCACTCCCTAGACAAGGGTGAAGGGAAACTTTTGGAGGATAAGAATATCTCTACCAATGCAAAACCTTGTAGGTTTCTAGATTCCATCTTCGCCTATGGAAGGTTACAATTTCTTGAGGAACTAAATGTCTATTCCTCAACCATAAATTCCATCAATTCAATCGTCAAGGTGAATTTCCTTTCCATAGTTGAAACCTTAAAGTAGAGGTTGTCGAGGTCAATGCAGTGAGCTAGTCCATTTTGTTGGACTTATATACATTCATTACCTTGTCTTTTAAACTTTTAATACTATTGTATATTGCTTGGATAAAATTTATGTTTTCACTTATTACTTTTTAAGTTCAACATCTATTGAATGATTGCATCACCTTAGCCTTGGAAGATGAGTCGGCTTGGCACATGTCTCACTACAAAATGGAATGGTAGAAGCATTTGTATAACCAAATGATTGATATAGAGGACCCAGACCATGAAAGATATAGGTTTAAGGATTGTTTGTCTTTAACAAAGAATATCTTGGAGATTTATGATGCCTTCAGAAGTGAAATTATCGATTGAATACTAGGAAGGAAGGGAGTTTTGTCAGACATGGAGACATCTTGTTTCAATATCCTGGAGAAGCATAGTTAAGTACACAAGGATATTTTGTCCAATTATGAGGAAATAAAGGTGAGTTATAAGGCATTGAAGGATAATTTCATTGAGATGAATAAAGATATTAGAAGTTTCTTAAGGCCCCCACATACCAGGTAAGCTTGACATAGAGTTAAACCAAGATTAAAGATTTAATCATTATCACGATCTCAAGGAGTATGTTTCTTATATGAATACCAAGACTGTGGAGTTGTAGCGTAGATAGATGATATTTATAATTCTAAGCTTGTATCCTACTATAATTTGGACCCATGATGAATTTCATCTATCACCGGTATGTTTTTCCTTTGAGGAATGGAAAGTTGTGATTAAGTTCGTATATTATGTCCGCGATGTTTAAGGAATCTTGACATTAGACTCAACTTTATTTTAAGAAAATGATGAATATGGTGATGCAGACAAAGATTAAGATGAAGCCTATGGAGACAAAGATGGTGTAAAGAAGTCCACAACTAGAGATGATAAGCCAGTTTGTGCTTATGTATTTTTTCTGTTATGATGAACGTTGTAATCTCCTGTTTGGACAAATGAATGAAATAATATATTCTCATGGATTTATCTTGTCTGAATGTTTGTTTTTTCTAATCCTTTTGCTCTGTCGCGAAAAAAAATTAAATGATATTTTGTTAAATTTTTAAGAGTTTCAAAGTCAGTATGATATGAATTGTTTGTCAAAAAACTTTTCTTTTAATTAAAAAATTGATTACTCATGTGTTTAGCAAGTGGAATTAAGTATTGTAGCCTTAAAATTACTATAAAGTACTTAAGTTTGGGGTTATCAGACCTCAAAATATTTTGATTAAAGGATTAAATCCTTACAACTCTAGAAAAAAATTAAGTCCGGGGTCAATGAACCTTAAAACCTTTGGAGATAAGTATTTAAGCCTTAAAAGTCTGGAAAAAAATAATTTTAGGGTCATTGGACCCCATAACCCTTTGAGCTAAAGATTAAATCCTATAAACAATACAAAATGTGATTGTTTTGGTTGATCAATCCTCGGTGACTTTTAGAACTAAGTTTTATATCCTTATAATTCCTAGAATTTTAACATCCTCAGTCTCATTGGACCTTATAGCCTTTATATATATGGAGTAAAGTGTTACAAATATTTAAATATTTAGAGTCAATAGGAAACTTGGACTTATGGACTTTTAGAACCAAGGATAAAATCATTGTCATTCTATTAAAATTAAAGTTAGTGGTACTTGGACCCCAAAATTATTAAAACCAAGAATAAAGGCCTTGTAATTATCTTAAAATTTTAAAGTCAATGGTTTTTGGACGTTAGGATTACTAAAATCAAGGCTAAAATCCTTTTACTCCTTTTTAAAAAACCAATGATAAGAACTCGGTATTATAAACAAAATGTCTTTCTCAACTCAATATTGTTTTTATGTACCCACTATTGGAAGAAATTGGATTTTAATATGTACATTAGTAATGAGTGTATATTCGATTTGTTCAGTAGAGATGTTGTTATTCAAAATATCATATCTTTAATTTGTTTTGGTATGCTGGAAAATAATTTCTAAGTTATAAAGCCTGTCCCGCCATTATTGTAAATATTAAAATGAATAACTCACATTGAAATAACCAAAATATAAAGAAACCTTCTAAGTTGAACCAAACATGTCTTTATCACTTACGCATAGATCATATTAATCTAAAAAGAGTTCAAAGACAGGTTTTAACTTTCCAATGGATTTCATTGTAAATGGAGGTGCTTCCAGTCTGTGAATCCTATTTATGAGGTAAATCAGTATGAGGCCCATCACGGATAAATATTATAGAACTAAAGATGTGTTGGAATTGGTTCATTCTGATTTATGTGGTACTATGACTATCAAGGTAAGGGGTGCTTATGATTACTTAATCACTTTAACTAATGATTACTTGAGGTATATATATTTACCTTATGCATCACTAGTTTACATCCATTGATAAGTTCAAAGTGTACAATATTGGTAAAAAGATTAACATGGTAAAAAGATTCAAACCCTAAGATCCAATCATGGGAGTGATTATCTCCGGGAAGATTTTAGGTTTCATTTATTGGAGGTGGGATTACATCTTAATTTTTTGACCTCGGGAACTCTATAGAAAAATAATGTAGTGGAAAGAAGGAACAATAGTCTTTTAGACATGATTAGTTATTTTCATCTACCAAATTCTTTTAGGGTTATTCATTATAGACCTCTACTTAATTATTGAATTTAGTTCCTTCTAAATCCATCACAATATCTCCCACAAAACTTTGGATTGGATACAAGCCTAGTCTATGACATGTTCGAATCCGTGGTTGACCAACACATGTGCTGAGGAAGGAGCCAATGAAGTTAAAATCTTGGAAAGATGTATGTCTCTTTGTAGGATACCCTAAAGTAACTAAAGGTTGTCTATTTCATAATCTTAATGACCAAAGGGTAATTATTAGTACGAATGTCTGGTACTTAGAGGAAGATACGACCTGATATTGATACTAAAATTCCTAGTGCTAGTAGGAGTACACTTGATGATCAGGATACATGTGTCACTTATACAAGACCACAAGTGAAACCACATCATAGTGGCAGAGTCAGGATGACATACTGTATTTGGGTGAACACTTCAGTGTGACCCGAAGAAATACAAAAATACAATCTAAGACAAGGACTTTGATCTTCGGCTTAACTCTATGAATATCAATATGGATTCAATGTATTCGAATTAGGTTTAGGAGCTTATAGACTTGATGAATGGGATAAAACCCATTTGGTGCAACTGGATCTATAAGAAGAAAAGATGGGAAATGAGAAGGTGAAAACCTTAAAGTCAAGGATTATTGCAAAAGGTTTTACTCTCAAATATGGGATTGACTATGAGTAAACCTTCTTATTTCTAGAGTGAATGATGAAGAAGTCAAACCATCCCAAGGGACTCCTTATAGCCCACAAGAGATGACGCTTCAATCCTTTCAGTCCTAAGGAATGTCACATCAGTACTCTCAGCCCCCTTGCACACTAAATTCATGATCCTTCTCAAGAAATCTCATTACGGCAAGAATCGTGTTGGTTACTTATGCTCCTACCCCAGACCTGCGTAATGGATAACTATTTCTCCTTACAATTCTTACAAAAATCAACAACTGGATACAATTGATACCATAATTAATTATTGGTATTTCGAGGCTCCTCAAATCGTCCAACTCCAATAAAGGCCCAAAGGTCAACTATTGAACTTTTCCATACCACTATCAAGCGACCAAGACCTCTGTTGTCTTCAAGAAAGGATCATTATATTGTTGCAGACCCCGTCCACCTCCTCACTATCCCAGAATATTCAATCATTCAAATGCACTTATGTAACCAAGATCAAAGACCTCAGCACTAGAATCCCATCATCTCTGATGCGCACATCGAATCTTAGCCTGGAGAGGAAAGTCCTTCAAGGGTCATATATCCCTCATCCCAAAAGGTATCATTATAACATACCTAAAGACCATTTATTAGTAGGCCAATGATAATTACAGACCTCCTAGGCATCTGGATTAACTCATATAATTTGACTGCTGGGCAGGTTATAAGGACGGAACTATTCCACCTACCACCACCACTTCGTTACACTTGCATTGACGACTCCTATCCACATTAAATTCACCTGAAAACTACCTTACACCACCTTCAATATTTTTTCCTACACTCCACCAAGGTATTGTAACCCATATACCTCAGTGGGAGTCCCATCCATACTGTTGTAGACCACTCATTCTCTATCCAAAGGAAGGCATATATAGAGAAGGCTTGTGCATGGTTGAAGACGTGTTTAACTCATCCAACATAGGGTAAAATCAAGTTTACCATCAGAATAAGTGTTCCCTCATTATTGTATAAACTCCCCACCCACTGTTGAAAGTTCTCAGACCTAACTTGGATCATTTCTAGCCATTTAACTTGTTGGACACCGGTTAAGTTATATTACTTGGGAACCCTTAGAGAAATATACCAATTAGTTCCTAAGGTCCTCTGAATTAACAATGAAGACTGCAGGGACCTCTGAATATCTTAACCAAAGATCAAGAGGTCTCCTCGATTGTAATAATCATTTTATGATCTAATATACAGTGAAACACCCTTTGACAGTGGATGCAGGATGCTCATCAGAGGTTCCAAACCAATTTAAAAATGTTTTTATCAATTTAACACTTGTCCCAATAGCCTATCTCAGGCTGTGAGTGTGACAACCCGCAATCCGAAATAAGGGGTGGCTAGCCCGATACTCCAACATAACAGAATCATGGATGAAAATCATTCTCAGCATCACAATAATAAAATAAGTATACGGGAAAACCACCCAATAATACAAAAAATGGGTTGCCAAAAATTTTAACTTAGTTTGATTGCAATTAAAAGAAAACAATTTAAACAACCCAAATCTGAAGAGAAAGTGGAATTCCAAAAAGGCTTATATTCCAAAAGGACCGAATATGTTGTCGGTCAACAGGTACATACAACGTGTTACAACAGTTTAATAATTTACATAATACATCCATTAAACAGTTACAAAGTTTGGGCCACACGCCCGAATGACAGACCCGATCATATCTAGATTACAAAAGAAGGAAACGTCTAACACCACATCCCGTAATATCCGTAAGATCTTACATCTCCTCAAAAGCATAGGATTAGGAATATCGTAACGGGCGGCCTTGCGTCGAAGCACTTGAGCGAATACAATTTCATGCACAATAAGGAAAATGAACGGGTCAGGGCCCGGTTTTATATGATTATTAGATGAATAAGAAGCATGACAGTTATGAAATGTTAATCATGAATGATAAGGATAAGAGTCTAACAACAAAAACCCCAAAGCATAATAAAGAAGTTTAAATGATTATGTCTTTTATTAAATTATGCAAGAGAATATAATTAGACATCATAAATTTAAAAGCCTCCATCATTATTTACCATTTCATTCCAATTTCCGTTCCTTAACAGGAATATAATACCATCATATGTTCTTATGGCATTTTACATATATCAAGTCCCACTTGATTTAGAATGGTCATATTCTTATACATATTACGATTCTAAGACCGTCCCTCCGATTTTCCCCACTGGGCGCGCCCCTAAATGATTATCATCTTCCAGGGCCCATCAAACAAGACAACCTGGGTACCTAATGCACGTCGGGAAGTGGCCACATGCCTGCGAGTGAGTCATAACCACACCCGTAATTACCTTACTAGCGCAAAATAAAACATATAACAACCCCGCATATGGCCGAGAACTATAGTCTCCCTGCATTCACTAGCCAGGGGACATCACCTCATGCGCAAACTTCCCTTATGATAGCATTTAGAGAGGTGTGTTTAAGTAAATTTGCATTTACCCTTTAAATCTTAATTTCATTTCCATTATTCATATTTGTTTCATTTTATCCGAAACCACATTCATTGAATATTATCATTATTATTCATCATATTTTAAGTCCCGAATTAATCTCCAAGTGATCACAATAATGCTACGAGTCCCAAGGTCTTATATACCTCATTAGAGCCCTTAGAGTCTCCAAGTATGGGCCTACAACTCCAGGACACTTAACGGATTTCTAAAGAAAAGAAAAACCCAAACCTCAATTTGTACACATCCGGAACAAGCCCCATTTAACCCAATCCTAATGGAGGGTAGCTATCTAACTCAACTAAAACTCTAGGACTCTAAGTTTACTTCATACAAGAAGGTTCCTAGGTCCTATCAGAAGAAAATAAAACCAGGAAATAAAATAAGGATTAAAGGCGAAAAATAGGGGATCGGTCGATTGGTCCTGAGACCGCGGTCGACCGCGTCTCAAAATTTTACTTAAGAAGAAAAGCAGAAAGTTCAGTTCGGAGGGGCCAGTCAACCGGTCAGAGGATCGCAGTCGACCGCACACCAAAACTATGCCTTTGTGGGAAAGTAGTGTGCCCTCCCCCGAAGGCCCGATCGACCAGTCAGAGGACCGCGGTCGACCGGTCATAGCAGACCTAGACCATTTTCATCTTCTACCAAGCTAAATCCAAGGTCAAATTTCAACCTTTGCCTTTCTCCCCATAACCCCCAAGTACAATATACCAACAACATTTCCAAACCTCAACAAACACACTAAAATCCTTAGAAATCCTACCAAAATAAGATCTAATAATTTAAATACCCAAAATAGGTATCCAACCCTAACATTTACCCAAATCTCCCAAATACACAACTATCACACAAATTATCCACCATAAATCATATATTAGCAAGTAGAGAACTTGCCTTAAGCTTGCAAATTCATATCTGAGGAAGATGAATGGAAGATCAATCTCCAAATCTTCAATCTCTCTCTTTCTCCACAAGTTCTCTTCTTCTCTCTCACACTCTAGGTTAACAAATGCTCTTAAGAGAAATAAAAGGGCTTAGTAAGACTAAATTTTGGCATTAGTCTAAAATCTCCAACTTAAATGATAAATATCACATTAAAGTGACTCACAAATACGCGTTTAAATTAAAACCAGTCAAAAGTGCCCGAAACATCAAAATGCAATATGGCACTTATTTCGACTATTTCGCACATTTCGGAACTAACTACATCCTCCAAATTATCATTTGGAAATTTTATAACTCATTCAAGTTCCGGTTTATATCTTAAGCCATAAATGTCATTTTAATTCTTATGACACAATAAACAGCAATATGGTGATATTTACCCACATATAAGGTAAACATACAACATTTTAGTAAATATTAACTTATCTCATTAAATTAATACTTACTCCACATTCCAACATTTTATATATAATTACTTCACATAGTAAATAAATATAAAATAGGTTCTCAAAAGCGAGGGTTGTTACATACTCCCCCCCTTATGAGGGAATTTTGCCCCCAAAATTCAGGCGTACCTTGAATAAAGAGATGCGAATACTTTTCCCGCATATCATCTTCGCGTTCCCATATTGATTCCTTAGCGTTATGATGACTCCATTGGACTCGCACCAAGGGCACCACTCGAGACCTCAACCTACGCTCCCCATGATCTAAAATAGCAACCGGTTGTTCTTCATATGAAATGTCGGGTTGCAAGTCGATATCCTCAAAAGGGATATGCCAAAGGGCACCATCGCACCTCTTATACTTCTTCAAAGAGGAGACATGGAACACATCATGAATTTGTTATAAAGGTTCTTGTAAGGCGATTTGATACGCTACTGGACCCACCTTAGCAATAACGGGAAAAGGTCCAACAAAACGCGGCGCAAGCTTTCCTTTCTTTCCGAAATGCTTGATACCTTTCATTGGTGACACTCGCACCAAGACTTGGTCTCCAATATTCAACTTCATGTGTCTCCTGTTTGCATCGGCATAACTCTTTTGACGGTCTTAAGCTATCCGAATCCGATTCCGAATGAGTTCGATCATAGAAGAAGTATCTTGGATCATTTCAGGTCCAAGGAATTTATTATCCCCCACTTCTAACCAACACGTGGGTGATCTACAAGGCCATCCATAAATTACTTCATAGGGCGCCATTCCAATAGTAAATTGGTACGAGTTGTTATAAGCAAACTTGACCAAAGGGAGATATTTTTCCCAACCACCCTTGAAACCAAGCATAGACATACGGAGCATATCCTCCAACATTTGGTTTACTCTTTCCATCTGGCCATACGTTTGAGGATGATAAGAAGTGCTTAACTTCAATTCGGTCTCCATAGCCTCTTGGAAACTTCGCCAAAAGTTGGAAAAAAAATCTTGTCTCGATCGAAAACGATATTTAAAGGCACCCCATGGAGTCTAACAATCTTCGCGATGAATAATCAGGCATAACGAGTAGTGTCGTAATCGGTACGCACGGGTAGGAAGTGTGCTGACTTAGTCAAGCGGTCGATAATCACCCAAATAGAATCACAACCACTCTGTGACCTTGGCAAGCCTGTAATAAAGTCCATAGATGTGCTCTCCCACTTCCATACCGGAATCTCCAACGGTTGCAACAAACCTGTCGGTCGTTGATGATCGATTTTGACCAATTGACAAGTAGTGCATTGGGACACAAACTCAGAAAGATCCCGCTTCATGCCTGGCCACCAATACAGACGGCGCATGTCTTGATACATCTTATCCCCACCAGGATGTACCGTGAATTTAGACCCGTGAGATTCTTCCATCACCGCCTGTCTCAAATCCCCCTCCTCCGGGACAATGAGCCTTCCATGGAAGCGTAGTCCACCCTCTGAACTTATCGAGTAGGATTACGCTCCCTCGAACAGTAATCGGCATGTGTGGTCCTGAGAACTTTTATCTTTTCCTTGGGCTTCTACAACCCTTGCTACAATTGTGTGTGTAACGGTCATCACCGACATGAACGCCCTAACAATCGCATCCTCGTGACTGAGCTCTTTCCACTTAGCTTTCCATACATCAGCTAACTCTCCGTCGGGCCTTTTACTCAAAGCATCCGCTACCACATTCTCCTTATCCGGATGATAGTGGATGTCAAATTGATAGTCTTTCACAAACTCCAACCATCGGCGTTGTCGCATATTTAAATCTTTCTGTGAAAATAAATATTGCAGCGATTTATGGTCCGTGAAAAGACTAAATTTCTCCCCTAGGAGATAATGTCTCCAAATCTTCAAGGCAAAGACAACCGCAGCAAGCTCTAAGTCATGCACCGGATAATTTATTTCATGGGGATTGAGCTTACGGGAAGAATAAGCAATAGCCCGTCGCTCTTGCTAAAGCACACCTCCTAATCCTTGTAGAGATGCATTGGTTAAGACTAAATATTCCAACCCCGATTTTGGCAATGCAAGGACTGGAGCAGAAGTCAATCTATATTTGAGTTCGTCAAAAGCAACCTGATAAGAGTTATCCCAAACAAACCTAACCCCTTTCCGGGTCAAATTTATCAAAGGGCTAGCGATCTTAGAGAAACCCTTGATAAATCGACGGTAATAACCCTCCAAACCCAGAAAACTATGAATTTCGGTAGGTGTCGTGGGCTGACCCCACTCCCTCACCGTAAACACCTTGTTCGAATTCACCGAAATGCCCTGCGAAGTCATAATATGACCCTAAAATTGCACTTCCTATAATAAAAAAACACATTTCTCGAACTTAGCATACAATTGGTGATCCCTCAACCTTTGCAGGACCAACCTCAAATGAGTACCATGGTCTAATTTCGTTCGAGAATACATAAGGATTTCATCGATGAATACAATAACAAATTGGTCCAGGAAGTTCCGAAATATCCTATTCATGAGGTCCATAAATACGACGGGGCAATGATTAGTCCAAAGGGCATAACCAAAAATTCATAGGACCCATACCTCGTCAGAAAAGTGGTCTTGGATACATCCTGCTCCCGTATCCTCAACTAATGATACCTCATCCTCAAGTCTATCTTCGAGAAGTATGATGCTCCCCTAAGTTGATCAAACAAATCATCAATATGAGGCAAATGGTATTTATTCCGGATGGTGACCTTATTCAATTCTCTATAGTCAACACAAAACCGGAGAGAACAATTGTCCTTTTTCTTCACAAACAACACAGGAGCACTCCATAGCGACGTACTATGCCTAATGAATCCCTGCTCCAATAACTGCTGAATTTGATCTCTTAACTCCCTCATCTCAGTGGGAGCCATACGATACGAAGCTCTAGCAATCGGTCTCGTTCCTGGTGCCAAATCAATTACAAATTAAATCTCCCGACTAGGAGGCAAACTCGATATCTCCCGAAAAACATCATCGAATTCTCTAACAACTGGAATAGATTCTAAGGGAACAACTACATCGTGAGAAGTCTCTTCTGCAATAAAATACAATAAAAATAAGTACTAGTACCTCCTTCTAAACGAGGCATGACTACCAAGAACATTTCTTATCCCGAAACGGCAAAGACTATACTCTTCCCGTAACAATTAACTATTGCATGATACTTGACAAGCCAATCCATGCCCAAAATCACATCATACCCGACTATGTCTAGGACGAGTAAATTGGCCTCAAAGCATAAATTACCAAGAGTAATTCCTATATGTTTACAACTAAGGAAAATGAGCGAACCATCACCCATAGAGGACTCAACGCTAGTGAAAGTTCTCTCCGCAGATTTTATCAACTCTATAGACTGAGTAAAACTTCGAGAAATGAATGAATGAGTCACACCCGTATCAAACAAAACACGACCCATGTCCCTGAATAAGGAACTTACCCTCAATCGCTGGCGGCGCTAGCGGAGCAGGAGGATGCATAGCATCCTGGATATGATAAACTCTCCCATACTTTAGCTGACCTTGCTGCGGAGGAACAATCGGATTGGTGCCTGTGGTGGAAACTAAACATATGGCTGCTGAGGGACTCTAGGAGGCTGACCCCCAACCAACTTAGGACACTCCTTCTTGTAATGACCCGCCTCCCCACATTGGAAGCACTTCCCCAACATATTCTCCGGAACACGGACCCGATTATTTCTAAATTGGTTATCACCTTGGCCCGAATGGCCCCTACCCCCTTGACCACCCCGGTCGGTTTGTTGTTGTTGCAAGGCACCCTGACCGTGCCTATTGTTATTACCACCCACATTAAACCCACCAGAACATTGCCTTTTTTACACGTCCCCTATTGGGGATCCCTTTCCCGTTGCTTATTACCCAAAGATTGGGATGAAGAAGATGCTTCTCCTCCCATCCCATTTCCTATAGGTTTTCCTGCTTGCCCCATTACTGTAACTTTCTTGCTACTCTGCATGTACAACCGATGCTCTTGGCAATGAAGCAACGCCACATTCATTACCTCACCTAAAGTTTGTAAGGTTGGATTACCCAACAACTGTTGCCAAATTCTCCAGTTCAAACTTCCCATAAAATTTAAAACTTTCCTCTCTTACGGAGTCACCTCATCCGGTACAAAACATGCCAACCGGGTGAACTCCTCTTTGTATTGGGGAATGGACTGCTCTCCCTGTACCACATCCTGAAGTCTTCTTCTCATCTCCCTTTGAACTGCGGGAAGAAAATACTTTTGATCAAACAAGACCCAGAAATTAGTGATCATCATGGTATCCCTTTGTTCTGGTGTAGTCATCGGCTCCCACCAGTGTAATGCGGCCCCAACAAATTTGAAAGTAGCAAGGACTTATTTCTTCTCCTCACTACATTCCACCATTCGTAGATGGCGTTGCATGTCTTTCTTCCATTGGTTTGCTCGAATAACGTCAGAACCTCTGTCAAATTTCGAGGGATGGCCCTTTAAAAAGGATTCTCTAACTCTCTCCCACGGAGAAGGTCCCGTAGGAGCTTGTGCATCCTATGCTCATTGTTGAGCTTGTGGCATTTGCTGAGCCACTGTGGTCATAGCCTTATTAACCGCTTGGGCCACTATATTTGCTACATCAGTAGCATTAATTGTTCCTTGTGGCGGTGGGGGACCAACATCATCTTCTACAACTCTATTACGTCTCGCTCGGCAACCTCTCTTAGGCGGCATCTGAGATGAAGGGACAATAGAGTTAGAATACTATTCAAAATAATCTATATTGCAGAAGATCGCAAATATAAGCAACAAAGCAGTCCTAACATTAGGCTCTATTTTAAAGAACGCTACGGTAAAACGTGACAAGTCCGCAAAGATCCTAAATACTCTAGAACCTGATGATCTGATACCATCTGTGATATCCTGCAATCCGAAATACGGGTGGCCAGCCCGATACTCCAATATAACAGAATCATGGATGGAAATCATTCTCAACATCACAACAATAAAATAAGTACACGGGAAAACCACCCAATAATTCAGAAAATGGGTTGCCAAAATTTTTAACTTAGTTTGATTGCAATTAAAAGAAAACAATTTAAATAACCCAAATCTGAAGAGAATGTGGAATTCCAAAAGGGCTTATATTACATCAACAACAAATATACAATAAAGGACCGAATATGTTGTCAGTCAACAGGTACATACAATGTGTTACAATAGTTTAATAATTTAAATAATACATCCATTAAATAGTTACAAAGTTTGGGCCACACGCCCGAATGACAGACCCGATCATATCTAGATTACAAAAGAAGGAAACGTCTAACAACACATCCTGTAATATCCGCAAGATCTTACAGTTCCTCAAAAGCATAGGATTAGGAATATCATAACGGGTGCCCTTGCGGCGGAGCACCTGAGCGGATACAATTTCATGCACAATAAGGAAAATGAACGGGTCAGGGCCCGGTTTTATATGATTATTAGATGAATAAGAAGCATGACAGTTATGAAATGTTAATCATGAATGATAAGGATAAGAGTCTAACAACAAAAACCCCAAAGCATAATAAAGAAGTTTAAATGATTATGTCTTTTATTAAATTATGCAAGAGAATATAATTAGACATCATAAATTTAAAAGCCTCCATCATTATTTACCATTTCATTCCAATTTCCATTCCTTAACAGGAATATAATACCATCATATGTTCTTATGGCATTTTACATATCTCAAGTCCCACTTGATTTAGAATGGTCATATTCTTATACATATAACAATTCTAAGACCGTCCCTCTGAGTTTCCTCACTGGGTGCGCCCCTAAATGACTATCATCTTCTAGGGCCCATCAAACAAGACAACCTGGGTGCCTAATGCACATCGGGAAGTGGCCACATGCTTGCGAGTGAGTCATAACCACACCCGTAATTACCTCACTATCGCAAAACAAAACATATAACAACCCCGCATATGGCCAAGGACTATAGTCTCCCTGCATACACTAGCCAGGGGACATCACCTCATGCGCGAACTTCCCTTATGATGGCATTTAGAGAGGTGTGTTTAAGTAAATTTGCATTTACCCTTTAAATCTTAATTTCATTTCCATTATTCATATTTGTTTCATTTTATCCGAAATCACATTCATTGAATATTCTCATTAATATTCATCATATTTTAAGTCCCGAATTAATCTCCAAGTGATCACAATAATGCTACGAGTTCCAAGGTCTTATATACCTCATTAGAGCCCTTAGAATCTCCAAGTATGGGCCTACAACTCCAGGACACTTAACGGATTTCTAAAGAAAAGAAAAACCCAAACCTCAATTTGTACGCATCCGGAATAAGCCCCATTTAACCCAATCCTAATGGAGGGTAGCTATCTAACTCAACTAAAACTCTAGGACTCTAAGTTTACTTCATACAAGAAGGTTCCTAGGTCCTATCAGAAGAAAATAAAATTAGGAAATAAAATAAGGATTAAAGGCGAAAAACAGGGGACCGGTCGACCGGTCCTGAGATCGTGATTGACCGCGTCTCAAAATTTTACTTAAGAAGAAAAGAAGAAAGTTCAGTTCGGAGGGGCCGGTCGACCAGTCAGAGGACCGTGGTCGACCGTACACCAAAACTATGCCTTTGTGGGAAAGTAGTTTGCCCTCCCCCGAAGGCCCGATAGACCGGTCAGAGGACTGCGGTCAACCGATCATAGCAGACCTAGACCATTTTCATCTTCTACCAAGCTAAATCCAAGGTAAAATTTTAACCTTTGCCTTTCTCCCCATAACCCCCAAGTACAATATACCAACAACATTTCCAAACCTCAACAAACACACTAAAATCCTTAGAAATCCTACCAAACTAAGATCTAATAATTTAAATACTCAAAATAGGTATCCAACCCTAATATTTACCCAAATCTCCCAAATACACAACTATCACACAAATTATCCACCATAAATCATATATTAGCAAGTATAGAACTTGCCTTAAGCTTGCAAATTCATATCTGAGGAAGATGAATGGAAGATCAATCTCCAAATCTTCAATCTCTATCTTTCTCCACAAGTTCTCTTCTTCTCTCTCACACTCTAGGTTAACAAATTCTCTTAAGAGAAATAAAAGGGCTTAGTAAGACTAAATTTTGGCATTAGTCTAAAATCTCCAACTTAAATGATAAATATCACATTAAAGCGACTCACAAATACGCGTTTAAATTAAAACCAGTCAAAAGTGCCCGAAACATCAAAATGCAATATGGCACTTATTTCGACTATTTCGCACATTTCGGAACTAACTACATCCTCCAAATTATCATTTGGAAATTTTATAACTCATTCAAGTTTCGGTTTATATCTTAAGCCATAAATGTCATTTTAATTCTTATGACACAATAAACTGCAATATGGTGATATTTACCCACATATAAGGTAAACATACAACATTTTAGTAAATATTAACTTATCTCATTAAATTAATACTTACTCCACATTCCAACATTTTATATATAATTACTTCACATAGTAAATAAATATAAAATAGGTTCTCAAAAGCGAGGGTTATTACAGTGAGGGAAGCACATGTTGGGTCTGAGGTCTCACACGATTTTAATACCCACCAACAAGCTCACATTTATTATGCATATGTTGTGAGACGTCTCAATATGGGTGAGTTCTTTGTTTGAGAAATTCTATCAATAATGGTTGAATATTTTTTTCTTCCTTTGCTAATACTGTCACTAACGTCAGTGCGTAGTTAGGATTATGAAAGCAAAATATATTCTTTATTGCCTCATCCCAATATTCTAGGAAGGAAAAAAGTATACGATCAAACATGTATGGTTGTGAGAGATCAACTCCATTATTTACAAGGTAATTAAACTATTTAATTTTCCTATTTATGTGATGATAAATAGGAGTCCCCTCTATATAGTGTGCACTAGTAAAAGTGCTTTTTGTGCTGGCCAATTGTAACCTCTACATGTTTCGTTGAATGTAATTATTACTATGACTGATTTTTTTCGAGTATATATATATATATATATAATAGGAGGGGTGTGAATATAATTTGTGTTTTATGACGTAAATGAGAAGATGAAAAAGGTATAAAAGGTTTTTATATATGGGACAATATATAAATACTAGGAGTAAAAGTGACACACCATAAAATCTAATCTAGATTGATCAAGTCTAAAATAAATAAAATACGAGTCTAAACATTTTAGTATCATTCTAAGCATGACAAAAACAAAACTAATATAAATAACTAAACATAAGAGTGACAAACCATAATAAATCCAAATACCAAATCAACGTAATAGAATCATTGCATACTATAACTGTCTCGTAATAAAATCCTATACCAAGTAATAATAAAACTGAGTCCAAACTAATAAACATAAAATATGATAATAAAATCCCATATCAAGGAATAATAAAACTGACTTGACTACTTTCAGCCCTTGTCGGGCCTTCTCCTTACTTGGTTCTTTCTCTCTCGAAAACACGTTGTAATCCTGGCAATGTCATAATGCGGCATCCACCATCGGAGTGTACGTAGTGTATATCATATTTCCCATCAATACTCACCCGATCTCCTAAGCCTGGCCTCAGACAAATCTTTCTATCTTCTTCACCTTCGAACTCTAGAACTCTCAAACTCAGGGGAAAATAATCACTCTAATAAATTTTTTCTCTTACTTTGCAAATGTGGGGTCCTACTGCTTCATTCGATCAAAATTTTCCCTTAAGGCTTGTTGCTTTGTTGGAAGTAAATATTTCACCTCAAACTTCTCCCAGGACTGTGAAATAGTCATGTGTGCATAGTCCTCCATTATGGTAATATACTCCCACCACTGTAGGGCATCCCCTACAAGTCTGAAACTAGCTAGCATCTATCCTTAGATGTTCGTACACTTTAGTATACGTAGATGTTTCTCGATGTTGCGCATCCACTGCAGTGCAGTAATGGGGTCTATAGATCCCGAGAACTCTATTCGACACCTTTTCTCAAAGGTAGTACTTTCTCTTTCCCAAACAAATACAGTAGGTTGGGAAGGCATAGGTGTGTCCACGGGTAGTGGTGGTGGTGATGGTTGTTACTACTACATGGATTCCATGGTCACAACTACTGTATGTGCAATAATGGCGGCCAAGTCTTATTAGGCAATAACATGTGACTAGCCCTACTATAGTGGTAGAGGTGGTTGAGGCTAATGATGGGGTGCCACTAACTCTGACTCAGTTCTATCAGTTGGCCATTTTTGGACTACTCATTGGTGTTGTCTATTCACCATCTGAAAGATAGTAAGAAAAAGCATATAAGTACACAGACAAAGATAGAATACAAAATCTAAAGGACTAGCTTTAAGCATGACTGGACAAAAAACTAAATACATAACATATTTTACTTGACATGAGAGTGATGAACCATAATAACTCTAATACCAAATCTGCTAACAGTAAGAGAATTATCGCACACTACAACTATCTCATAATAAAATCCGATACCAAGTAATAATAAAACAGACTCTATACTGATAAAAGTAAATCTGACAATAGATAAATAGATAGGAACAAATTAATGATCACCCAGGGTCGACAACTACATCTTAACTGAGCATCAACTAAAAGGAAGACAAGACAGGTTCATGGGTAAGGAAACAACGGCGACCTATGTCTAAAAAAATAATTTTACAACAACGTTAATAACAAGTCTACGAAGAGTAATAATGTAATTGACTTTGGGATACAATACAACTATGCACCTTCATCTCATATTTTAAGTTCTTTTAAGTTATCTCAACCCAACAACCTAAATATATCATGCATCTACTTCCAACCCAATTGAACCCTATGATTATGTATTATCCATCTCAACTGAATATAGGTAAAGGTTCCATTATTAAAGATTTTACACATCTCAAGTGTCACATCCCAATTTCCCGAGTGTGAGGTTTATCTTAATAAATACTAAATTGAAATAAATATATAAATGTCATTTCTTTCGAAATATGAAATTGTATTGATATTCTACTTTGTTACAATCATAGTTTAACTGTAAAATACTATCTTACTCTATATATCTTTATCATTGACTAAACAACAATTCCCATATGCTTATTGTCTAAACAAAACTATTCTCGCTCTTGATATAATCTTAGCTTGAACTGCTCATCAATGCTTATAGGTACCTGTTTAAAATAACTGGAAGGAAAATAATAAGAAAAACTTTGCCAAATATATAATTCTACTTCTATAACAATTAATAAAAATAATTTTGAAGTATTTCCGTAATCAAATGAGTAAACCATAGTGAAAGAAATTAAGATTATAAGCAATTAAATCCATCTAAAGCAGTATAAACAAGCAGTATGAGGATATAAATTCAATTAGAAATATCAATTTTAGAACGGTTAAGGTTGCGGATGGTTTTTAAAATAAGATAACGCATCATTATCTGTTCTAGACGCTTAGAGTTAATATTAATACAAATAACAAATCAATTTAAAACCTTTAGAGATAATCAATCAAAAACCATTGGAGATAAAGTAACAGTGCTGAGCCCAAACTCCAAAGAGTGGCATCCATATGATAAACAAAACTAGTCACAAAATACCCTGAGTCCTACAGGATAAATAATATTGTCATGGGCATAATGGTAGTTTATTCCCTGGTTATGGTGTATGCTATGTAAAAATAGGTTCAATGAAATAAAACTAAATTGAAATCATTGTATCAAAATCAACATAGGGTTTTAAATACCAAATCAAGTTCAACGTAAGTTCATAAATGAGAATGAGATATCTGGGGCTATCACATAGTGAAACGAACAATTGGCTTAATCAAGAGCATTGCATGAAATAATACTAAAATGGAATCACCAACCAATACTCCGTAGGGTTTAGCTTGCTTGTTATAAGTTGAATCCAGTATCTTTGGCAGGGATTTTAATGGAAAGGTTACTATCAATAATTTCAAAGATACATTCACTAGGTTATGTGAATTTATAATATTAGGGTTTTAGATACGTTGATTAGTAGGTTCCACTTTTATTCATAGATTGGTTCATAATTGAATTACAATAACTCGATAATTCCGGTAATGAATTAATATTTCAATTATACACAATTTTTGTATATGAATTCTCGACAAAATGATACAACTTATCAAAATAACTTTTTATAATAAAAATAATATTTTGAGGTTATACACAAATATTTGTGTTGTATCTGAAAAAAACTTATATAGTGTGTGAGAATGATTCAGTGTCAATTATGCAGAAAATAATTGAGATTTATGGCGTGTATTGTGTGACACTTAATTGACACTTGACTCTTAATTGGCACGAAGGCTTAAAATGGACTTTTATTAAAAATGGCGTTAGATATTGGTAAATTATTTACCAAAAGGATCTACTCGTCATCATGAACCCAACAATATTTTTCTTGTATTTTTCTCATTTATATTATAAAAAAATATGAAAAAATTTAAACTATGAAATGACATATAGATTTACATATATTTATTTATGCATTTTTATGAAAAAAATCCTAATTTTACTTTATAAAAATAACCCTTTCTCGACACAACATTAATCGAGTAAAACGCACGTCTTAGCTATTGACTCTCGAATATCCGGATTCAAAGTTGGTGAAGTCGGATCAATTTTTCAAGTACACGAAACATGTTAAAATGGAGCCTAAACATAGCACAAAATTTTGATTTTTTATAACTTAGTTATTTTTGTCAATTTTTGACAATCCTAACAAGCACTTTGATAAGCGTGCACAGGTGTGCAACCACCCATATGTGTTCTCCATGGTCCGAATAACATGTCAATTAGCTCGGGTACAATTTTTGACACTCAAAGTGTGCCAAAAATTAGTTTAAGCATGGCTCGACAAAGCTGCCACTTAAATTTTGGACAACTCAAAACCTATCTCGATGACCTAAAATTACAACCACACTACCCGTATGTGTACTCGAGTGTACGAACATTTTTTATGATCAATCGAACAACCTAAATGTTCATTCAATTTTCGACTCCATCTCGACAAAAACCTGGCAACAAAATTGAAATTTTCCTCCCCCGTCCCAAATTAATACTAATGTTCCTCATCTTCCTTCTTAAAAAAATTGTAATATATCTATATAATAAGGAGTAGAATTTTTTACTTTTCCATAAGAGGATAAGGTAATTAGGGGCTAGGATTGAATGGTGCAAAGTCGAATCCAGTGGTTGAGGTGTTTTCCGCCTCTTTTCTCAATCCAACTTATACTTTAATTCAAATTTGGGGGTATTTTTGTAAACTCACACACAAGATCAGCCTCACTCATACCAACTCAATCAACCTCACTCTCACACATGATCTCTCTCTTTCTCTCACTCTCGGCTACCGCTTTTCATTCTTCTTGTTCTTCTTCAAGGTGTGGTGTTCCTCCTCTTATTCATATTCTTTAAGGTGTGATATCTATTTTTTGTAGATTTAGAGTTTAGATTAAGGGTTTTTTGGAAATTTTTAGGGATTATAATTTTGTCTTTGGAAATTTATGGGGGAAACTAAACCAATTTACATTTCAGTTTTCTGGGTTATGAGTTATGGTTTTTTATTTCTATTTACATCTATTTTGGTTTCAATTTATGAGTTATGGTTTTAGATTTTTATGGGAATAATTTATGTAATGGTTTTTTAGGAATTGAGGTTTCAAAATTATGTAAAGACATGTTTATGGGTGGTGTTGAGTTTTTTGCGATGTTGGTATGGTTTAATCATATTTTGTTTGGTGTTATTTTCTGATGTAGTGCACAATAATGTAGGAGAACAAATTTTCAAAAATCACGAACTTTCAGGCGAGTATTCTACAAAATGTGTCTAAATGTTTTACATTTTTATCAATCACATGAAATATTTGTCAAAATTCCCAACTCGGGTGTTTCACTTGACATATAGTCTCTCTCTCGGTAGGGGTACATTTTAGATTTATGTGATTTTGGCTTTATCATGTTTATTATTGAATCATTATGTTTTTTTCTATGCAGAGAGTACATACAACCACCCATCTCTCCTACATGGTTCGACACCTTTGTTCAGTATTGGAACTGACTTTCATTAAATGTTGGAAGTGTTATAGCATAAGAATATTGCTTGGTATGTTTATTATTATTTTTTATACTAGAAATGTATTTAATATTTTGGGAAAGGTTTGAATATTTACTCAATAGAGTTTTTCTTTCAATATTGGAATTATGTTCAATAATCTTATTATGTGAATATTAAACTAGGCCTATTGAAGGTGAACTGAACAAAATGTCACCTTATATTTACTTTGCAAAATCTTTTAGATGGTGCATTATTATTTGTTAAGGCTCTTGAATTGGTTTGGTTGTTTTACAGTCTACAATGATTATGGGGATGTAGGCAAAAGTAAGGGTTTTCAAGATAGTACACAAGAGTTTTCTAATATGTAGTTTAGTGGTTCTACGTTCTACAATGAGTGTTGATGTAAAAAATTAGATTGATTCTAATTAATTAATCACAGAAAAATATAAATGAGACAAAGAATTTTAAAGTGGTTCGGCTTAATAAGAATAGCCTACGTCCACTGTTTTTGTTATTGCCAAGTGTTTAGGAATTCTCGATCTTAAAATCTATCAAGAAAATTCCGATCCCTTTGAATGAGGGTGATACATTGTATTTATAGCCTTTAGGCTGTACATGTGAAAGGGTAAACATTAAATGCCCTTTAGGAATATACGTCTGTATGATGAACATTCAATAAATAGTTGAACTGTTGGTTGTCTGGCAATTAATGCTGGGACCGAGATGCAGCTCGGACCGCCTGAGTTGCTCGTCGGTTAGGAGTTCCTCGGAGAGGTAAAGTTCCTCGGGGTACACCTGTTGCTCGGAGTAAGCCTGATTTGGTCGGGGATATTGACACGTGTCTTGATCTGATTCGTCCATGTAAGCATATTAATTTTGGTATCAACAGAAGCCCCCAATGTTTCATATTTTTCGAAATTTGGGAATATGGAACATTCTTTCCAGGTATATGGCACTATTAAATGGTTTTCCTGACTTTTATGAGCATTTTCCTTGAATTTAATTTTCCTCCCCATTCACCGATTCCGTCTTTTTGAATTTTTGTGAACGCTTCGATCTTCGTGCTATTTTTGTCCTTTTTAGCCGCCGGTAGCGCAATAGTTTCTTTTTTGTAATCATTCCTTTCGCCGGTTCCCAAGATAAAGTATTTAAACTTCATAGACACTTGCATTGTCTTCTACCTTTTCAAATTTTCTGCTTTCGAGTTTTGCCATTCTCTCTCTTTCTTGTGCGTTCATCTCTTCCTTTGCTCGTTGTCAACTGATCTTCCTTTTTCCTGTAAGATCTTCTTCTTTTCTTCTGTATTTGTTTTCACCATGGTTTATCTTGTTGAGTCTGTTGAAAAATTCCGTTCTGACTTTTCCATTCCCTCCTGGGTAACTCTGGAGGTTCTTTCTGAGCCTTCAGATTATTTTCGATTGGCTAAGGGACATTGGTTCCCCAGTCTTTTCATTGCTGAGTGTGGATTTTCTTTTCCACCAAACCCTTTATGCTTAGAGTTCTGTCAGTATTTCGATGTTGTTCCTGCAAAAATAGCCCCCAACACATGGAGAATAATTAATGGGGTGTATAAATTAAATCTAACTCATGAAACTCGTATAGGGATTCCTGAGATCATGTATTGTTATAGATGGGCTATTTTAGATAATGTTTATTATTTAAAAACTAGATTTTTGAATAGGGCTCTTGTGGTTGACCTCCCTGATGCAAATAGAGATTATTTTGAACATGGGGTGATTATCAAAAACTGGCAGTATGCCCTCTTGGTTGGAGATGCAGTATACCAGGGTCCTAGATGCCCCCCATATGGCAATGGGATAGGTTTATTTTCATTTTATTTTACTTACGAAATTATGCTTTTATCATATTTGACAAAATGTGTGACTGATATTTCACTATGTATTTATTTGCAGTTGATAGTAAAAGAAAAACTCCAAAAGAATCAGAGGTTAATATCAAGCATCTGAAACTTATCTGGGGTTTGCATAAGAACGTTGCAGACGAGCGTATCAGGTCTGCATCATATTTGCTGCAATATAGGAGTTATACAACTTCTTTTACTGCTCATCCCGTGGTCAGTTTTGTTGAACCAGCATCCACTCCTAAAGATTCTCCACCAGATTCTCATATCCCTTTAAGTCAAAGAATGGGCAAGAAAAGATCTCCCCCTGCTCTCTTTGATGAAACTACCTCTGCTGCAGAGGTAAAGAAGAGTAAAACTGATGTCAAGAAGGTGGATGTTGCACCTTCCAAAGCTGCCGAGAAGCCCCCAGTGGCTCCGAGCAAGAAAGTTGCTCCTGTGGATGTAATTACTATCTCTCCGACCAAGATCTCTTCCTTGGTTGAAACTGCTGAAGTCCCTTTGAGGAGATTGAAGAAATCATCCTCGGTCAATTTGGCTGAAACTGTCAATTTGGATGAAACCATTTCCCCTCTGCCAGCTGGTGGTGTTGGTGTTCCAACCATCATTCCCCCGAGCTCTGCTATGAGCTCGGTAAAGACTTGGATCATACCCGAGGTCCAGGTAATTGATGAAAAGATTTTTAAGGATATGCTGACGTCTCTAGCTACTCGTCATATTGCTTCAGTAAGTCTCTCATACTCTGAATTTCATTTTTTCCCTTTGGTACTTGTATTTTTGTGTTGACTTACTAATTTTCTCATTTTTCAGCTGGTGAACTGTTTCAATAACATCGTGAAGAAAGACGAAGCAATTAAAGCTTCCAGCTCCTCGTCTGGTGTAGAGGATGCTCTGTTGGGTTTATCCCAATCTTTGAATGATTCTCGCCGAAAGTACGATGAGCACAAAGCCGATTGGGAGAGTAAATTGGCTAAAGTTGAAGCTGAGAAAGTGCATCTTGTTGAAGTCTCTCGAGGTTTTGAGAATAAGGTGAAAGACTTGGAGGAAGAACGCCAAAAATGTGACGACAAGCTCAAGAGTTTTGGAGAGCTTGAAGATAAGTTGAAAGAGGCAGAGGAAGAATTGTCCCTCCGGAGAGATATCAAGCGCCAAAAGGAAGAAGTGGAGGTTAAACTGAAGACTGCCGAGGATCTTCTATCCGAGAAGCTCTCCTCGGAGAAACTGAAAAGAAAGTTAGCAGTGAAAAAATCCTTCAGCACTGGCTGGGATAAAGGTTGGGATAAGAGGATTGCAGCAATGACGTCCCAAGTGCAGTATGGGAAGTTGAAATACTTCCGAGATGGTTGGGTAGCTGCATTGCAAGAATTGAAGATCAAAGAGGACTCTGAGCTATTTCAGCAACATCTCCCTGGTCCTCCCCCACAAATTGAAGAAGAGGAAGAGGATGAGGCTGTTTCTGAAGAATCTTCAATGGCCCTGGGTGATCAAATACTTGCCTCTCAACCTTCTCAGTCTGCTAACAAGGATGTTTCATCTATGTGTCCTCCTTCTGAAAAAGTTCCAGCCTCAACTGACCAAGCTGCTATCCATACCGAGCAACCGAGCTCCTCGTCCCAGCCTCCCGAGAAAGTCTTGGGAGACAAGAAAAAGGTGTGAAGTTGTTCGGTTTTTATACTTCTTTCTTTTGCTGTCATTTGTAATGAAATAATGTAATCTCTTTTATGATCTAATAAAAATCACATTTTGTTCCTCTCTGTTTATTGATGCATCTGTTTCTCTTGTCTTCTCTTCTTTATTAGTTTATGGCCAGGATGGAATTACTATCTTCTCATGACACAAATCTGCTTCAGCATTGTAATGAATATTTTAAAGATGGGCATGCTGATTTAGACAAGTCTGAGATTGTAGATATCCTTGGTCGAGATGCCTCAGTCCAAGCCATTGAAGCCTATCAGTATTTAAAATGTCTTCTTGATCGAGCTGTAGCCAACAATGTGGCTTATTACGAGATGATAGAAGATCTGCAAGGCAATCTCGATGAACTTCACCAGCAGTATAAGAATTCTTCAGCCCTTTTACATGAAGGTTACGAGAAGAAACTTCAACAAATCTATGCTGGAAAAGGATATGATAAAATGCTTGCTGTCTATGAAATGAGAGAAAGAACGCTGAAGCCAGATGCTGAAGGGCACAGGCAAATTGCTGAGCTACTGGAGCAGGAAAATAACAAATTGCAAGAAGATTTAGCCCAGCTGAGATCTGCTGCCTCTTCTTCAACTTCCTTGGTACCTGTTACTGATGAGGGTTTCTCCTTTCTAGAGGTTGAGAATGCAAAGTTACGAGATGAACTGGAAACTCTGAGAGGAGCTGCTGCTGCTGGTCGGGGACGAGGAAGAGGATCTCGGGGACGAGGAAGAGTTATTGTCGAGGTGCAAGGTACTCAACCTGCTCGGGGATGACCAAGATCTCTTAGTCATGCTGTTGAAGAAGATCGTACTAAAGCAGCCTTGGAAAACCAAGCGTTCCAGTTGATGACTAAAAATGAAGCCTTGTCTACAATGTCCAAGAAGATCCAAAGTCTTGAGGAGCAACTTGCTGCGACGAAGTCAGCATTGGATCATAAAAATATTTTTGCTCGAAGCCTCCATGAGCAATTGGATAGACTAGTTTTCCAGTTCCACAAACAACCTCGTGAGTTCTGGATGGCGGGTTACAATGAAGCTCTTTGTCACTTGGATGCTCTTCTTGAAAATGCCAATAATGAAGGGTACAAACAGGGATGGTTGAACGCCCTGGGGGTATTGAAAGTGGATCAAGGTCATTATTTTTATGATTATCATGCTCCTGGGCTTCTCGATCTGCCAAACCCACCCTTCAAACTTGATATGAGTTGGATTCCTGCCCGGGCCATCCCTCGCTGTCTGATATCAAAGTATCTCGGTGACTACAACCTTCATTCACGGGTTGAGCTTTCTCGTCCTAAGCATTTACAGGATACTCCTTCAATAATGAATGTTAGGATGCTCAGAGACCTTAATTTTATCAACTCTCCTCTTTGCTTAGAAGATCCTCCTGCTGGCGAGGAACCTGTTTCAAAAGCAGAGGGAAAAAGACCAGTAGAATAGGACTTTTTGATGTAATAATTTATTTATACATAATGTAATCATCTTTGTATTTCATTTCTGAATTAATGAAATACATAAGACTTTATTTGTACATGTTGAATGCTTTTATCTTTCTATTGTGAGATACTTTTCATTTGTTTCTATGTTAGAAAGAGAGTAATACTCATTGTCGACTAACTTGACTGCATATCTCTTAAAAATAATAATAACATGTAATTAACTTGTCGACCAACTGTGGTTGATTAAAACTTGTTGTTGACTAACTCACATTTGTAATAATCATTTGGTTGACCCAAAATAAGATGTTCGTTTCTCGACTGATTAATAGTCAAAAAATTTTAACTTGGTAATGTTGTGTAAAATATACCTATATACCCGACCAATAAGGGTTGGTATCTTTTACTTTTCTACCAATATAACTTGGTGAATTTTCCTTTTCGACCGACCCTGAAATTTTTAGAAAATATATTTTTCTTTCAGAGTTGGTTGGAATTTTAACTTACTCTTCGTCGACATTATTTCTTGCCCTTTTACCAACCTAAGTTGGTCTGAGTTTGAATTTGATGATTCTGTTATGTCCACTTGACCTTTTACCAAAATAAATTGGTCTGAGCTAGTGTCAGCCTCCTAACCAAAGGAATGTCGTTTCCTAACCAACCGGATCTGGCATTTTTAGGAATGTCATTCTCGCCCTTTTACCAACCGAAGTTGATCTGAGCTCGAATATGCCTCCTAACCAAAGGAGTATGGTTTCCTAACCAACCGGAGCTGGCAGGAATGTCAGGTTTCCTAACCAACCGGAGCTGGAAGGAATGTCATTCTCGCCCTTTTACCAACCGGAGTTGATCTGAGCTCGAATATGCCTCCTAACCAAAGGAGTATGGTTTCCTAACCAATCGGAGCTGGCAGGAATGTCAAGTTTCCTAACCAACCGGAGCTGGCAGGAATGTTATTCTCGCCCTTTTACCAACCGAAGTTGATCTGAGCTCGAATATGCCTCCTAACCAAAGGAGTATGGTTTCCTAACCAACCGGAGCTGGAAGGAATGTCAGGTTTCCTAACCAACCGGAGCTGGCAAGAATGTCATTCTCGCCCTTTTACCAACCGGAGTTGATCTGATCTCGAATATGCCTCCTAACCAAAGGAGTATGGTTTCCTAACCAATCGGAGCTGGCAGGAATGTCAGGTTTCCTAACCAACCGGAGCTGGCAGGAATGTCATTCTCGCCCTTTTACCAACCGGAGTTGGTCTGAGCTCGAATATGCCTCCTAACCAAAGGAGTATGGTTTCCTAACCAATCGGAGCTGGCAGGAATGTCATTTTTACTGCTAAGCAACGTAGTGTGTAACACTAGTATTCCCCGAAAAACTTGAAATAAAAGGAGAGATGATGACAACAGATCGTGGTTGTATTCATACTCATGAAACTGCTTTACATTTTACATCATTGATAGTATTTGTGCAGGTGTTCAGCATTCCATGCATTTTTAAACTCCTCTCCTTCTAGAGTTGCTATTTGGTAAGTTCATGATCGAACAACTTCTGTAACTCGGTATGGTCCATGCCAGTTTGCTTCCAACTTATTGTGCTTCTGAATGACCTTCTTTAGCACATAATCTCCTTCTTTTAGGTCGCATTTCTTCACCCTCTTGTTGTAGAACAAAGTTGTTCGTTGTTGGTAAGCAGCATTTCTAAGGGCTGCCTCTTCTCTAACCTCCTCGAGCATGTCCAAATCCAATCTTCTCATCAAGTCACTGACTGGGGAATTGAAGTTAAACACTCTGTGTGAAGGGAGACCCAATTCGGCTGGTATTACAGCCTCACTTCCAAATGCTAGCATATATGGTGATTCTCCAGTTGCTGCTCGGGGAGTTGTTCGATAAGCCCATAATACTGATTGTAGCTCATTAATCCAATTCGCTTTAGCCTCACTGAGCCGTTTCTTCAAACCATTGAGCAATGTTCTATTCGTAACTTCAGTTTATCCATTACTTTGGGGATGGCCTGGTGCTGAATGAATCTTCAAAATGTTGGATTGATGACAGTATGCAACAAATTCCTCATTATCAAACTGGGTTCCATGGTCGGTAATGAATGCATGAGGAAGACCATACCTGTAAATGATATTTTTCCAAATAAACTGATATACCTTCTCGTAGGTCATGTCGATCAGAGGCTCAGCTTCTACCCACTTAGTAAAATAATACACTGCGACGACGAGGTATTTAAACCTTCCCCTGGTCGTTGGCAATGGTCCCACAAAATCTACCCCCCACATGGCAAATGGCCAAGGGGAAGTTATGGGAGTCAGCAATGCTTGTGGAGTTCGTCGGATTGAGGAAAAACGTTGGCACTTGTCACATCTCTTAGCATAGGCTATGCAATCTGCTCTCATCGTCGGCCAGTAATATCCCAAATAAACTGATATACCTTCTCATAGGTCATGTCGATCAAAGGCTCAGCTTATACCCACTTAGTAAAATAATCCACTGCGACGACGAGGTATTTAAACCTTCCCCTGGTCGTTGGCAATGGTCCCACAAAATCTACCCCCCACATGGAAAATGGCCAAGAGGAAGTTATGGGAGTCAGCAATGCTTGTGGAGTTCGTCGGATTGAGGAAAAAACATTGGCACTTGTCACATCTCTTAGCATAGGCTATGCAATCTGCTCTCATCGTCGTCCAGTAATATCCCTGTGTCATTACTCTTTGTAAAAGAGTACGACCTGCTATATGAGCTCCACAGGACCCTTCATGGATCTCTTCAATCAATTCTTTCACCTCGGAGGGATGTACCCATCTTTGTAAACCTGCCATGATTCCTCGTCTATACAAAACACCATTAATTACAACATACCGAGCAGCTTTAAACTTCAATTTCTTGGCAGCTAGCTTATCCCCCGATAACTCTCCTTTTTCAATATATGCCCTGATGGGATCCATCCAGGATGGTCCTATCTCCAGAGTGATAACGTTCGTCGTCAGGTCTTCATCTATGCTCCGATTTTCTAATACTTCAATCGGTATCATTCTTCGCATCTCGGTACGAGTAGCTGATGCTAGTCGGGCCAGTGCATCTGCTCGCGCATTCTCCGTTCTCGATATTCTGATTAACAGAATGGCAACAAATTCTGCTATCAATCCCATCACTTTTACATGATACCTGACCATCAATTCTCCTTTAACTGCATATGTTCCCAACATCTGATTCACAATTAATTGAGAATCACTATAAACTATCACTTATTGTGCCTCCATAGTTTTTGCCAAGTTAAGACCTGCTATCATGGCTTCATACTCAGCCTCATTATTGGAAGCTTTGAACTGAAATCTCAATGCATACCCCATGTCAAATTCGTCTGGGCTGCTCAAAATGATACCTGCTCCACAACCTGCAGTGCAAGATGAGCCATCTACATACAATTTCCATACAGGCAATTCGTCTTCCAATTTCTGATCTGAAAGAGTTCCTCGGTGGAATATTTGCTTCTTCTTTTCACTATCCCCTGAGTTTTCTTGTTCTTTATCAATCATCTTTTCTCGCCCTTTTACCAACCGGAGTTGGTCTGAGCTCGAATTTGATGATCCTGTCGCATCCACTTACCCTTTTACCAACCTAAGTTGGTCTGAGCCCGTGTTTGCTATTCCTGTAACATCCACAGGTTGATTGTCGAGCTGCTTTTGCTCCTCGGGGGTATCAGGATAAGTGAATTCTGCTATGAAATCTGCTATTGCCTGCCCTTTAAGCGCTGTCCTGGGTTCATAAATGATATCGTATTCGCCCAGCTCTATATTCCAGTACATCAATCTTCCTGACTTTTCTGGTTTATGAAGGGCTTGTCTCAATGGCATGTCGGTGTACACGATTATGGTGTGGGCCTGGAAGTATGGCCTCATTCTTCTTCTTGCTTCAATTAATGCTAATGCCAATTTTTCCAACTTTGGATACCTGATTTCTGCTCCTCGAAAGGCCTTACTTGTGTAATAAATTGGCTTCTGCACTCCATTCTCCACTCTAATTAGTGCCGAGCTAACTGCATTCTCTGATACAGCCAGATACAAGTATAACTTTTCTCCTGTTACCGGCCTGGATAATAATGGAGGTGTTCCCAAATATTTTTTCAAGTCTTGAAACGCCTTCTCACATTCATCAGTCCACTTGAAAGTTTTTCGAAGTGTTTTGAAGAATGGGAGACATCTATCAGTTGCTCGGGACACAAACCGGTTGAGCGCTGTAACTCGTCCTGTAAGACTCTGTACTTCTTTCTTCGTTGTTGGAGATCGCAGCCCTAAAAGAGATTTGATCTTTTCTGGATTTGCTTCAATGCCTCGCTGGTTGACGATGTATCCGAGAAACATTCCTTCTCGTACTCCAAATATGCACTTCATCGGGTTCAGCTTCATTTGGTATTTATCCAGTTGATCAAAGGTTTGACCTAAATCAACTAGATGATCGGTAACTTTTTTGCTTTTTTTCAGCATGTCGTCGACATAGACTTCCATGTTGCCACTGATTTGTTCGGCAACACCTTGTTCATCAGTCGCTGGTATGTCGCACCTGCATTTTTCAAACCAAAAGGCATAACATTATAACAATAAGTTCCCCGAGGGGTAATGAAAGAAGTACTTTCCCTGTCTTCAGGTTTCATTTTGATCTGATTGTAGCCAGAGTAAGCATCGATAAAGCTGAGCAGCTCATGCCCCGAGGTAGCATCCACCAGTTGATCAATTCTGGGCAATGGAAAGTGATCCTTTGGACATGCCTTGTTGAGATCAGTGAAATCAACACACATTCTCCATTTATTGTTTTTCTTCTTTACCATCACCAAATTTGCTAACCAGTCCGGATATTTCACATCTTCAATGAATTGAGCTTTCTGGAGCTTCTCGACCTCCTCTTGTATGGCTTGATTCTTCTCGGGACTAAATACTCTTCTTCTCTGCTTTACAGGCTTGATTTCCTTATTCACATTAAGCTCATGACATAAGAAATTTGGGTCTATTCCTAGCATATCTTCATGACTCCATGCAAAAGTTTTCTTTCTGCTTCTCAGAAAAGTTATCAACTCCTGTTTTATTGAGGTGTCCAACGACGAACCTATTTGAGTTGTTCGCTCAGGATGCTCGTCGTCCAGGATGACATTCTTTGTAGCTTCTACCACCTGTCCTTTCACAAGTTGAGATTCATCTCTAGGATCCAACGTTTCAATTTCTGTACCTTCATCCACTTTATAGGTAGTAGTTTTTCTCTTTGAATCCTCAAGCTCTTCCTGCTCGGTAGACGAATAATAACATTCCCGAGCTACTTTTTGATCACCTTTCACAACTCCTACTCCAAAGTTTGTTGGAAATTTTAAGCATTGATGTACTGTAGATGGAACTGCTTCGAACTTCTTCAAACCAACTCTTCCCATGATGATATTGTAAGCTGACTGAACATTTTTATCCATCACGAAGAAACGTATCTTTTCTGTCCGAAAAGCAGGCCATGTACCAATGAGTATATCCAACTTGATCGTCCCAAGTGGAAAAACTTTTTCACCAGCAAAACCCAGAAGGGGTCTGTGATAAGGCTCCAGTTGAGATAACTTCAGATTTAAGCTATCAAAACATGGATAATACATGATATCTGCCGAGCTACCATTATCTACCAAAACTCTTGAAATCATCACTTCTTTCATCCTCATTTTGATCACCAAAGGGTCATCATGAGGGTATAGGACACCTGCAAGGTCATTTTTTGAAAAACCAATAACCAGCTTTTCTTTGTTTACCTTCCTCGGACGATCCTCGTCGGTCAAATTTATCCGCTGAATGTATGAGCAAGCCTGAGCCTCACAGAGGTAAGCTTTTCTTTCTGCAGTAAGGTCTCCTCCTGCATCTCCACTTGTAATCACATTACAATCAAATGTTCCAAAACGTATGGAAAATACCTCGCGTTCTGGTTGCCTTGGCATTTTGGGAAGATCGGGGTCATCTTCTACATCATCTTCATGATCTCTCTTCCTGTTTTCTTCTGCCCAACGAGATCTAGATCTCTCTCTTACTCGGTCTTCATTTCCGCTGTCATTCCTCCGATCAACATATTTTGACAATTTTCCTCGTCTAATGAGTGTTTCAATCTCATTCTGGAGGGCTATGCAATTTTTAGTCATATGGCCATGATCTTTATGAAACTCGCAATATTTATCTCTATTTCTTCTATCAGGTTCTGCCTTCATTTTCTTTGGCCACTTTAACTCCTCTTTATTCTTGATTTCTTCCAAGACATGGTTGATACCCATCTTCAAAGGAGTATAGTTAACAAACTTCTTCATGATATCCCATTTCGATTTATCATTTCTGGAATGCTTGTCACCACCATTGCCCTTGTGTTCTTTCTTCTTAGCTTTGTCGACTTCCACCTTGGTTTCTTTATCCACATTCTTCTTTGCAGCCATAGCCTCCTCGGCATTCATGATTTTGGCTACTTTTGCCATTAACTCCGACATGGTTGTAGGTGGATCTTTGGCCAAAGTGTAATACAACTTGTTGGGTAACAACCCACTCATCAAGGCGGTGATTGCTGTCTTTTCTTCATAATCTATAACCTCTAGCTTCTCGTTATTGAAACGAGTTATATAGTCTCTAGTACTTTCACCAGGTTTTTGTCTAACGCTCAACAAATGCGCTACTCGCTTTACTGGCTTTGCCCCAAAACAGAAATTTCTAATGAATAACTCGGCTAATTGATAGAAAGTTAAAATCTTACCCCGAGGAAGATTATTGTACCATATCTGAGCAGATCCAGTAAGAGTTCCCGAGAAGGCTCTGCATCTCATCTCGTCGGGGACTGCATAGATATCAGCTACAGCTTGATACTGCTCTATATGCAGAACATGATCTGTCTTTCCATCATACTTTGGGGTCACTACAGGTGCTTTAAACTTAGAAGGTGTAGGGAAATCTACAATTGCCTGGACAAAAGGTGTCCCTTGAACAAAAGTTCGTTGTAAGGGATTCTTTGCCTTAGCCATTTCTCCCAATCTATCCTCCAATCATTGAATGGAACCCTTCCATGCTTCATTTCCTTCCTCGGGCCTATTGGTTCGAGCAATTGACCGAGCTGATGTGGCTTCCTGAGATCTATCCTGACGACTATTTGGCCGTGACTGTGCTGATCCTTCTCTCAGATCTGATGGTTGTCGAAGACTCCTCGATGTGGCCCTGGATGGACTTTTATTCCTCCTGGGACCTAATCGACTGAATGGGGATGCCCTGCTCAATCTTTCCAAAGCGCTGGGCCTCTCTGGAGAAAGAGTAACACGTTGCTCAGTATCTGTAACCCTGATCGATGAAGTTCGTCCAGGTTGATAGGAGAAATCATCAGACTCCTCATTACGACGTGAATCATTGCGCCTGGATCGTGAAGAAACTAAATAGGTTTGCCTCTGACCACTTCTCTGTCCTGAACGTTCGGGTGCACCGCCATGAAGGGTTTGTATGAGTTGCTGCATGGATTCTTGCATGGCATTCTGACCTTGGGCCAGATTTGTCATAATTCCAGCCAGATCTGGAACAGTTGATGGTGCAGAGGGATTTGGGGGATTCCCAGAATTTCCAGCATTTCGATTACTGGATTCAGGATTGTCAACCATTGATGATGAATGAATTTTGGTGAAAAACGATAGTAACAATCGTTCCCACAGACGACGCCAATCTGTTGATGTAAAAAATTAGATTGATTCTAATTAATTAATCACAAAAAAATATAAATGAGACAAAGAATTTTAAAGTGGTTCGGCTTAATAAGAATAGCCTACGTCCACTGTTTTTGTTATTGCCAAGTGTTTAGGAATTCTCGATCTTAAAATCTATCAAGAAAATTCCGATCCCTTTGAATGAGGGTGATACATTGTATTTATAGCCTTTAGGCTGTACATGTGAAAGGGTAAACATTAAATGCCCTTTAGGAATATACGTCTGTATGATGAACATTCAATGAATAGTTGAACTGTTGGTTGTCTGGCAATTAATGCTGGGACCGAGATGCAGCTCGGACCGTCTGAGTTGCTCGTCGGTCAGGAGTTCCTCGGAGAGGTAAAGTTCCTCAGGGTACACCTGTTGCTCGGAGTAAGCCTGATTTGGTCGGGGATATTAACACATGTCTTTATCTGATTCGTCCATGTAAGCATATTAATTTTGGTATCAACAATGAGTTTATTTATTAAAACATGTTGGTTAAGCATTTTTATTAGCAGGGTTATAGTTTTTCACGGTAATTTACATTGGTGGTGAAATAGGCACCCATACTATAACTTTTTATACTTTCAAATGATGAAAAAACAAAGATGTCTGGTACTTGCATTTATTGAAATACAAAGCTTCTTCGTATAATTATTTTTGTGGGTATGTTAGACCTTATAACCAAGGTAGAGCACAAGTATCTATTAACTATTTTTTCTGTCTATTTTGCATAGGATTTAAAAAAAATTGAGGTAGATATTTAACACCTTAATCATTAGGGCAAACCATCAATAACCACTATATGATATTTCATACAGGTTTATTGTGATTCCTGTTATGATATTTAAACCTTTATGCCAATTGAGTTGATACATATCTTTAGTTGTATAAAATAAATTAGGTTGTTATCTTACAACCTACTATTTTGCTGAATTTTGTTAACTAGGTTTCTTTAAAGAAATTATATAGTTATATTAATAAAATTCGGTAAATACATTACTGAATTGAGTTAATGCATTTTGTTTTATTTTTTCCCTTTTTAGTTAGTGCTGTAAATTATTTTTCGATTTCAATTTTTTTTTTTGGTAAATACAATTTCATGAATTTCTCCTCATGATATGTATACGTTTGATAGTAACACAAACATGGCTAAGTTCATAAGCACTTGTATTCTACTGGACACAAGTAGTTGATGTGCATGATAGCTTTTATAATACAGTTGAGGAAGAGTAATTTTTCAAGTTGTGGCTTTAGATTCGGATCAAAAGTTAATCTATTACTAAGATGAAAATGTTGATTAGGTTGGTCGCATTATGGATTATATGTCATTTTGTGTTAGGAAAATGTCATTAGGTTTTCGTTAATATTTCATATTTTATGATTATTATTTTTTATAAAAATAGAGCATGAGAGTTTTGGGGTTCTAGTTTCTCTGATTTGGCACTACCCGGGGCAGCCTCTGTGGCTTTTTTATCTGATTTGACACTACTGAGTTATTAAAGAAATTCATTGGAACTGTAATTATTGACCCTCGACATGTAGTTGTTCATTTCGGTTATTACTTATATTGGTTTTATTATTATGTTCATTTTGGTTATTATTTATATTGATTTAATTGCAAATCATATGCAGGGATTAACAAAGCAATGTACATGAATAGAGTATGTACATGAGTTTTTAGCTCAAAAAAATTTGGAGTAATTGTAAGAACTTCCACGTTTTTCCTGCTTACATGGTGAGCTTTAAGGTTGCTTCTTCATTAGATTTGGAAGGACATTATATCCCATTTAAGAAGTTGCATGATATAATGCAGAACCTTGTAAAATATTTACTACTTCATAGATGTCTTTAATTAAGAAAAGTTACATGGAGTTTCAAAAAGATAAATTTACAGAGTATCATCTGCTACAAATCATTGCTAATATTTCTGGGAAGGAGGTGTTCACTAAGGCAGTGAAGGAACTAAATCATCACAGGCAGGGGGACAAAATAAGAGGAGGGGTAAGTGAATAATACAGAGTAATGTTTGTGTATATTGTGGAGAAATAAATGATAGTATCTGAAGTCATTTTTAAATTACCAGAGAGGTAAGTAGCTAGATAGTGTGAACAGTGGTCTATATTTCGTTTATTTCAGATATTCATGGTGTTTTGTTTCTACAAATGTAGCTATTTTTTATTGTCTCACAGACTCACTAAAGTTATATGCTAGTTTTGTTATGTGTGCTCACAGAATATATTTTCATCTTGGATATATATTTTTTGTGGGTGGGAGGGGCTAATATATTTACTATGGATGAGGGTTCTAATGTAAATTACATGTATAAGGGTGTAATTTTTAAGTCAAAATGTACATGTGGTTCTTCTTTTACTTGCAAGTTGTTATTTCTAACAAAGCTGAATATTACCCAATAACAGGGGATGTGCACTGCTTCCAATAGCTTCATCTGCCCACGATCCCTGTTTATTTTCTAATATTCAGGGCATTTGATCAAGGGAAAACAACCTTCGCAAAGTACTTTTAGTTTTTATGTTATATTTTTCGTGTTTGGTCATTGTTTTGATGCTCTTAAATGCTTTTGTGTTAAGTGTAGTGATTATTTTAAATATCTATGTAAATATCAATATTGAAGTTTTTTAGTCTTCTTGGTATCTTATATGAATATCTATGAGGTTTATTTTGTTTGGTCATTAGCAAACCAATTGTCTTTATTGCATATACAATCTAGAAGTAACTATACTTTTCCTTTTTATGTGATATGGATTGTGTTAATGTCAATTCAGAATGACTTAATTTCTTAGTTTTACATGTGTGTATGGAATTAAATCTGTTAGTTTTAAACTGAATTTTATTATTGACAGTGCTTGAATGAATTTGGGATTTGAGTTTTAGGTTTTCAATTCATTTCTTGACCACTGGAGGTTTTAAAGTCGGTATTTCCAAGGATGGTAAGACCCACGAGCACGTCTTGCTTGTTTTAACTCTTGGTGTTAAGCAGATGATGTGTTGCTATAACAAGGTTAGTTTATACACATTTTATTTAAAATTATTAGTTTGATGTGCTTGAAACATACCTATATCTAATTAATGTCTTTTGCATTTTGAGTTATACATATATGTGCTTTCATTGCAAGCGTAGTTTGTATCTTATGCATTTTAAGTAAGTTGCCTTTATTTTATTTTTCGTTGTTCAATTCTTTTATATTCACAATCTTTACACAAATTAGTTAGCCTTTTGTGTGATTAACTTTTGTGATTACGTTAGTAATAACTATGCTAATATTATGGGTACGATTTAAGATGGGGGGTTTCGATTTGGGATTACGTATTTTATTCTTTACTTGGTTTATGATTTCATGTTTTGGGCTTACTTGATATCCAGTTTCTATCACAGCTGATGTGGTTATAGTAAAATGTATCGATATATGCTCGATGCTTGTGATAGTAACTTTGTTACTATTATTATGTTCTGTTTCTTCTATTTGATTGGAATCTTCAATATTTGTGCTTTTGTCTTCGTAAGTTTCTAAAATGGAACGGCTTAATTTGGGATTTGAGTTTAAGGTTTTCATTTCATTTCTTGAAGTTCGGTTTGAATCTTGGTCTCTTTTGTTTGCTCTAACAACATACAACATCAGTTCTGACACCCTTGTTAGTAGATTTATGGGTGATTCATTATCACATTTTCTAAAGTTTTCTATACATTTAAGATTCTCATCTATCTTAATTAGAACTTTATCTGATTAATCATTATTATGTTCAATTCATGTACAAACCAAATATTCATATTGAGAGCTTAGCTTCATCTATGTCGTAAATAAACAGTTCCCTATACATCTACCATCTAACTCACTTGAATATTTTTGTAGGGATTAGATGGTCCTGATCAAAGTTTTTTGGGGGATTACACCTGATTAGAGTTGAAATTTTTGCTTATGTGGTAATGCGTCCTGAAAAGTGGTCTCACACAGTCACTTGAACTGCCTCATTGATAACACGCAAATATCGCGTATTTCATCGTCGAACCTACGCATTTAAGCCCCCTCGGATGCCTTAATCTCTATATTTAAGCCCGTTAACCAGACAACCTCGATTTATATTGATAGCATGCTATATGAGGTATAACTGGGCTTTTGTAGGTATTTAGGTACCAAGTATGGGATTCGGATGCATTCCGCATAATTTTCATACGCAACCGCACGTTCAAGGGCAATCTGATCATTTCACAGCTCGGGCACCTAGCCCAACATCTACACGGAAGTTTTATCCCTCCTCGCTAGCTTCGCGTGGCCGTGAACAGTGCGCGATTCAGAGTCCGTATGACAAAGTTACGGCGAATTGAACGGAGATGGAAAGCATGCCAAAACAGGGGAAACAGCAGGCTGCCCTGCTTAATCGATCGATCGAGCCTGGGGGTCGATTGATCGAGCCTTTGTATTTTTTTGCCACGATTTTACCAGTCGATCGATCGATGCTCTGTTTTTCCCAGCAAATATTTTCCCTTCTTTTCTTTCTTCTTTTCTTTTATTCCAACTTACTACTTAAGCCAATTTTGTTGTAAGAGACATATATACTCATATACTCAATAGACAAAACGATTTTAGGTTATAATAGCTTAGGTTTTGAGGGTTTTTAAGAGTTCTTCTTCAATTGTTCGTGGATTGACACCCATTTGGATTGATTATTGCACTATTCATCATCCCCTCCATTTATATAGTTTGTATTTCCTTCTTTCTTTCTTTGATAGTTTAATTTACATGCTTTGTTAATTAGTTTACATGCTTTTATTACTTTCTTTCTAGTATAGATTTACCGCGTTTATTTACCGCTTTCCATTTATCGCGTTTTTAACATGCTTTCTAGGTAATCTAAATTAGGTTATGCTTGAATGGAACTCACTCGAGTCGACGCGTTGCTTTGCTTTGGTGATGGTGTTTACGGGTCTATTTCGAGTGCGTTGTCCTAGTTATTATGCCTAGGAGATTTGACGGGGCATATCATGTATGTCCCGTGCTTATGACCTTTCGCGCGTAATTTTCGGGATATTTGTTAACTCCAAAATCATATTAGGCTTTTATGATGATTTAGGGCGTGACAACCCTTGGTTTAATTAACTGTCGAAATGAGACGCATTTGTAATAACTCGTCGACCCATGTAACCATTTTATACAAATTAACTCGGGTGAGGGATATTCGACGCAACCTATAGTTTTACTCGCTTTCATAATCTAGTTTCAATACACTCGCCTAGCTTACTATTTCCCTTTTATGCATCTTTCTCTTTTTAGTTTCTAAACACCTTTTACACTTTTATTCCTGGATTAATAATCTGTTGCGATCTATCAAACATTCCCTGTGGATTCGATACCCAACTTAACGCTGTACTCACCCGTTGAGTGTAGTCGTAATTTAGGTTTTTGTATAGTTCAGGTGAGCCGAATATAAAACGACCGGCGAATAGGTGACTCTCGCGCCGCGGCGAAAACTTGGCCTCATCACTCATCATAGATGCTCATGATGGAAACAAACATTTTTTACATTTAACGCTAAGGTATTTCACTTCCTTTACATTTTTTTATAATTTTTTATTATTAGAATGCATGTAATGTGAAGATGAGATAAGGAGGAAACTGAGTTTGTTTAGTTTTGTTCGGTGTTAATTCTATAAACCTTTAGTGGAAATCTTTTGATATTGCATGACGTGCAAAAGTTCATTGTTTTTCTTTGTTCAATTCTTTTAACATTCGTGTGGATGTGGGTGGGTGTAATCTATAAGTGCCATGATTTGCCGAAACATCTATATTTCATTGTTTTTCAACTTCTCCAAAGTTAATACACCTTTTGCTAGGGAGGATGTGTGAATTTTGAAGAAAAGCAAATGAATGTCCGAAGGTTGTTTTGAGTTGATGGTAAGACCTAGCAAATAGAGAGTTGTGTTTGCTACTTTTGGTGTCTCATTTTCATATGTTCGAATAATATATTTTTCTTTACTGCATAGGTTTGATTTTTCCTCACCTATTTTGATAAACTATATAAATCGGTATCTTTCTTTTATATATAGATATTCAATTATTTGTGCAGGATTTTGTATAAAGATGAATGGCCTTATGCTTTGACGAACTCAACTCGGTTCATTTTGTCCATTTAGCACATATTAAATCCTTTTGTAGTTTTTAGATAATGGTTTTGATTCTTACCTTTTTCAAGAATGGGGTTGGTGATGTTATGAATAATCAAAGTTATAGAGGGTGCTTAGATGCCCCATTGAATTATAACTATCTAAAAATTGTTATTATCTCATATCTTTAATATTCTAATTCTATCTTTTCTTTGGTTTCCAATTTTTAGGATAAGCCTTGTGGTGGTTTGTTGGACCATTAAAGAAATGATTCTTCAATTCATAGCCGGAGCCACACTAACGGTTGATAAGTTTTAAATGAATAAAAGTATGGTGTTTATACATGGGGCTCACTATGTATGGTTTGCAAAAGTATATTTGGATAAATAATTATTTATTTAATCGTGTGTTTAGGTTAGTTGACTTTGTGTAAGTTGCGTGTTGTTAATGAGGTTCACATGTTCACCTATTAAATTTTAATCTCATTACCTGTTGTTAGCGAGGTGCACATGTTTTGTGTTGTAGCTATGACGTAAATGATGTACAAGGCATGTTATGCAATCGACTTGGGTCGACCATTTATGTTGTTTCTATGGAATTTATTTTTTGTTTTGGTATTAGTGCCATTGATGAGTTAAATTGATGATGTTTACAGGAGGTCCATAACGGACTATTAGTATTGTTGAAGTATTTTTTATTCCTTAAATATTGTGGATAGTCCTATAAACAAAGGAAATCCTACCCAAATTTTCTAAATTGTTTACACTTATTTGTGTTGTAAAAAAAACTTTTTTGAATTAAATTATACACGATTCAATACTTTGAAAAAATTTCTTCGTGCCTTTAGGCATGGCCATTCCGCTAGTGTGTGTGTATATATATATATGTATCTATGAAATGATAAAAAAAATAACTAAATAAAAATGAAACTTATAAAAATCTTCCACAACTAAGTTCTTTGAGATCTCATAAGATATATGTAACAACCCTCGCTTTTGAGCACCTATTTTATATTTATTTACTATGTGAAGTAATTATATATAAAATGTTGGAATGTGGTGTAAGTATTAATTTAATGAGATAAAAGTTAATATTTACTAAAATGTTGCATATTTACCTTAGTATGTGGTGTTTTATTGTGTCATAAGATTTAAAATGACATCATGGTTTAAAACGAAACTGGAATTTGAAATGAGTTATAAGATTTCCAAATGATGATTTGGAGGGTGTAGTTAGTCCCGAAAGGTACGAGATAGTCGAAATAAGTGCCATATTGTATTCTGATGTTTTGGGCACTTTTGACTGATTTTAGCATAACGCGTATTGATAGACCTTTTAATGTGGTATTTATCATTTAAGTTAGGAATTTTAGAAAAAAGGCACGATTTATGTCTTGCAATTCATTTATTACTCTTAAGTGTATTTTGTGACCTAGAGTGAGAAAGAGAAGAAGAGAACTTGTGGAGAAAGAGAGGGATTGAAGATTTGGAGATTGATCTTGCATTCATCTTCCTCAAATCTGAATTTTCAAGCTTAAGGCAAGTTTTCTACTTGCTATTATGTGATTTAAGTTGAATAATTTGCATTGATAGTTGTGGGTTAATTATGGTTTAACAAAGTTAGGGCTTTATTTGGATTTATGGGTTTTAAAACTCTTGGAAATGGATTTGGATGATCATTGATGTTTATGGTAGTAGTTAGGTGTATATATGATGTATGGGTGACAATAAATGACCTTTGTTTGGAAGGGTTTTGAGTTGGGAGAATTAGGAGTCCAAGACTCCATAGCCAAAATTAGCAAAATTCGTAAGGGCGAATCGATTAGGCCAGGCCGAATCGATTCGCATAGGGACAGTCTCCAGGTCTGAGTGAACCGAATCGATTCGGCTAGACCGAATCGATTCAGCAGTTATGCAGAAAGTGAGTTTTCCTGACCGAATCGATTCGGGAATCCTGCATTTTTAATTTGTTTTTCTTTTCAAATTTCAACCCTTTTCTCTAGGCTTAGTACTTAGGAACCTTCTTGTATGAAGTAAACTTAGAGTCCTAGAGTTTTAGTTGAGTTTGGTCACTTCCTTAGATTAGAATTGGTTCATTTGGGGTTCATTCCATGGGTGTATAAAATGATGTTCGGGCATTACTTTCCATTTTGCAAATTATTAGGAGTTAAGAGTTATAAGCCCATACTTGGAGACTTTAGGGGATCTAATCAGGTATATAAAACCTTGGGACTTGTAAGATTATTGTGATCACTTGGAGAATAATTCGGGACTTAAAATATGATGAATATTAACGAGAATATTCAATGATTATGGTTTCGGTTAAAATGAAACATATATGAATATGGTAATGAAAATGAGATTTAAAAAAGGTAAATGTTAATTTACTTAAACACACTTCTCTAAATGCTATCATAAGGGAAGCTCGGGCATGAGGTGATGTCCCCTGACTAGTGAACGCAGGGAGACTATAGTCCTCGGCCATATACGGGATTGTTATATGTTTTATTTTGCGCTAGTGAGGTAATTTTGGGTGTGGTTATGACTCACTCGCAGGCATATGGCCACTTCCCAACGTGCATTAGGTGCCCAAGTTGTCTTGTTTGATAGGCCCTGAAAGATGATAGCCATTTAGGGGCGCGCCCAGTGGGGAAACTCGGAGGGGAGGTCTTAGAATCGTTATATGTATAAGAATATAACCTTTCTAAATCAAGTGAGACTTGATACATGCGAATTGCCATAAGAATATATGTTGGCAATTATATTCCTGTTAAGGAATCACAGTTGAGATGAAATGGTGAATAATGACGGAGACTTTAAATTGATGATGTTAAATTATATCCCTTTGCATAACTTAATAAAGAAAGTCATGATCATCTAAATTGCCTTATTATGTTTTGTGATTAGGTTGTTAGATTCTCATCTTCATCATTCATAATTAACTGTCCATATCTATCATGCTTCTTATTCATCTGGTAATCACATAAAAATCGGGCCCTGACCCATTCATTTTCCTTGTTGTGCATATAAATTGCATCCGCCCAGGTGCTTCGCCGCAAGGGCGCCCGTGTTGATTATTCCTATTGCATGCTTTTGAGGAGCTGTAAGAATTTGCGGATATTACAGGATGTGTAGCTAGACGACTTCATTTTTTGTATTCTAGATATGGTCGAGTCTTTCTCTAGGGCGTGTGGCCCAAACTTTGGTAATTGGTTAATGGATGTATTATGTAAACTATTAAATTGTTGTAACCCATTGTATGTACCTGTTGACCGACAGCATATTCGGTCCTTTATTGTATATTTGTTGTTGATGTAATATAAGATCTCCTGGAACTCCACTTTCTCTTCAGATTGGTTTGTTTAAATTGTTTTTTTAACTTGTAATAAAACTAAATTAAAAAAATTTGGCAACCCGTTTTCTGAATTATTGGGTGGTTTTTCCCGTGTATTTATTTTTTGTTATGATGCTGAGAATGATTTCCATCCATGATTCCGTTATGTTGGAGTATCGGGTTGGACACCCCTTATTTCGGATTACGGGTTGTCACAATATACACAAACTTCCTCTCATTTTATCATGTATATACATATCCACATAACCACTCCCTAGAATATCCAGTCATCTATATATATGAATCAAAATACAACTCTATGTAAAACAACTCACATACACAGGTAGAACAACTGGATTTTTAGGGGACGGGTTGATCGATTTAGGTGAGTTTGAATGTTACATTGGTTGCTATTTATACGGAGTGTGGTAACAGGTTGTGGGAGTTGAGTGTTTGAAAAAGAACAGGTGAGGAACCGGCTAGGTAGTTATCCGGGTATGCAAGTCTTAGAGAGGAAGTAATCTTTTTTCAATATCTAGATATGTTGTCCTAAGTTTACTTTATTCTATTTAACCCCCCAAAATTGAAAAATAAACTTTAACTTTTATACCTAAATAATTTTAAAATGTTGAGCACGTAAAACAATATTTGGGTTGTGGCTAAATTTAGTTTAAAACTAAATTTGCGTATATAAAAAATAAATATTTTACGAGTAGTAAGCATAAATGATATGTAGACGTGTAATGAAATTAACTAGATAAAAATATATTTGGTATTTAATGATTTTAATGAGTTTTGACATAAGAAATGTTATTTTAATTTTTTTAAGAGTTGGTTTTAGTTAAAAAAAAACTTTACTCCGAGTAATAAGTCACTTAAATTTAAATTTTAAATTATTTAAAAATGCGGGTTGTTACATTCTACCCATCTTAAAAGCATTTCCTCCTCGAAATTTACTATATTCTTAGAGTTTGAGGCTCTTGTGTTGCTTACACAGTCTAAGGTATATAGTAATTGGAATCGATCACTTATTGACTTAATATCTCTGAAGTTTGTATATTTATTATGTAATTATAATGGCTTCACTAAATTCGTTCATTTCGTAATTTGTAAGTTATGCAACTAAACCGTATATAGGATGATGATGTAACTAGGATTGAAAAATTGGGTTTTTCCTAATTAATTGACATATTTACAAGCTTTGCATGTCTTGTGTATTGAAAAAAATGTTCTTATTCTGAGGGTTTTTGTAACAAGGATTCTTGAAAAACGTCGTATATGCGACTGTGTGATACTTGATTAAATTAAATTAAATAAGATTCGCAAGTTCCCAAGAAACCCTTATTTAATTAGAGTCAACTTTTAAACCAAATAAAATCACCCCTTCAACATGCATCTAAATCAACCCATCAAAAATAAAGCATGCGACACAGTAAATATGCTGAGACATAGATTTCAGGAAAAAACCCCTTTCGGGTAAAACCTTTATTGCACTATGAATATACAAATCGCAACTTACAATTACAAAGAGAAATCTGCAATGGATTAACACGCAACTTACAATTACAAAGACACGCAGTCTTGAACTCAGCAAGAGAATACACGCACCACCCTCCAAGGACTCGCCGCCCAAACAACAAAGGAAGAACCGCATCTCTCCTTAATGACACGCAGTCATAAAACTTTGTAGAGACTCCCTCAGCAATGACACGCAGTCCTCGATTGCAAAGATCTCCCCACAAAGATGAACGAAAATAAAATTGTGTTCTTGGGTTTCAAAAAGGATTCACAAAGATATGACAATGATATGTGAATCAAAACATGAGTCTTGAGACACAAAAAGGTGAATACTTGAGGTATTAGGACTCTCAAATTCGTCTATCAAAGTCTTGCAAAACTGCCCCCCCGAAGTTGGCTTTTATAAGGAAACCAAAAGAGTTTTAAAACTTGAGGTCTCTTGCAGCGTCAGGTACCCCGTACCGGTTCTAGTGTACCCTGAACCGGTTCCCCCCCGAACCAGTTCACCATGCGGTTTGAGGTACCTTTCTGGTTTGGGGTTAAAAGAAAACAGTATTCTTCGAGGAATTTTCTCCACCTTCAAAAGGTCATAACTCCTTCACCGTAGCTCGGATTGAGGTGCCATTTCTTCTAGTATCTTTATTGCTGCAGTCTCTTCAACTTTCCAGTTGATCGATCCTTCGGCCGGTGTCTGTAAAATTACCAAAACGCCCCCTGAACATTCCTATCAAGCCTTCTTGCACGGTTTTGACTTCTCTTGCGTACCACTTAGCATAAAGTCCCTAAAATCATGGAACGTGAAGTCATTGAGGCAGATGTGGGACACATTAATGGAGATGTTGAATGCTTGATTCCCGAAGTTCGGATAGAGGCCGTCATGTGAGATCGTGAGGTGACGTGCCAAATGTAGCGGCGTACGACATACATAAATGAAATATTTCGGACATGAGAAAAATGTCCTTACAAATATCCCCCTATATCTGTGCCGGTACATACATAAAAAATCCGAATTATCAAATGACAAAATTGTCTATATAAATCTACCCTCCCATGAACCCAAAACTGGAAAGATACAAATGAATAAGTCTTCATCGTTTGTTCTTCAAATCTTCAGGAATCTCAAATCTTTTCTCATCAGGGTGTGTAATGTATGATCATAAATATAGTACCTACACACATGAGATAAAGAAATAAATACCAAGTGACGTATCGAGTTTGATATGAGATAAACATAGATACCAATAAATGATAAGCATAAGTTAAATCTCAAAACTCCCCCAAAAACTCATACTCCCCAGAAATAAGATAATTCTTTCTCCCCCTTTTTATGATGTCCCCAAATAGACAAATAAGAAGAATGAATCAAACAAGCAAAATCGGGGTGTCACGGTATTCAAAACAAAGCATCAAATAATATTTCATTTATGTATGTCATACGCCGCTATATTTGGCACGTCACCTCACGATCTCACATTACTGCATTTATCCGAATTTCGGGAATCAAACATTCAACATCTCCATTAATGTGTCCCACATCTACCTCCATGACTTCACGTTCCATGATTTTAGGGACTTTATGCTAGTGGTACGCAAGAGAAGTCAAAACAGTGCAAGAAGGCTTAATAGGGAAGTTCAAGGGCAATTTGGTAATTTTACAGACACCGTCTGGAGGACCAATCAACTGGAAAGTATAAGATATTGCCGCAACAACGATACTGGAAGAAACAGAACCTCAATTCGAGCTACGGTGAAGGAGTTATGACCTTTTGAAGATGGAGAAAATTCCTTGAAGAATGCTGTTTTCTTTTAACCCCAAACCAGAAAGGTACCGCAAACCGCATGGTGAACTGGTTCGGGGAGGAACCGGTTCGGGGTACCTGACGCTGCAAGAGACCCCAAGTTTTAAAACTCTTTTGGTTTCCTTATAAAAACCAACTTCGGGGGGGCAGTTTTGCAAGACTTTAATAGACGAATTTGAGAGTCCTAATACCTCAAGTCTTCACCTTTTTGAGTCCCAAGACTCATGTTTTGATTCACATATCATTATCATATCTTTGTGAATCCTTTTTGAAACCCAAGAACACAATTTTGTTTTCGTTCATTTTTGTGGGGAGATCTTTGCAATCGAGAACTGCGTGTCATTGATGAGGGAGTCTCTACAAAGTTTTATAGCTGCGTGTCATTTAGGAGAGCTGCGGCTCTTCCTTTATTGTTTGGGTTGCGAGTCCTTGGAGGGTGCTGCATGTATTCTCTTGCTGAGTTCAAGGCTGCGTGTCTTTGTAATTGTAAGTTGCGTGTTAATCCATTGCAGATTTCTCTATGTAATTGTAAGTTGCGATTTGTATATTCATAGTGAAATAAAAGTTTTACTCGAAAGGGCTTTTTCCCTGAAATCTATGTCTCAGCATATTTACTGTGTCGCATGCTTTATTTTTGATGGGTTTATTTAGATGCATGTTTAAGGGTTGATTTTATTTGGTTTAAAAGTTGAATCTAATTAAATAAGGGTTTCTTGGGAACTTGGGAATCTTATTTAATTTACTTTAACCAAGTATCACACAGTCGCATATACGACATTTTTCAAATTGGGTTATCTGTTTGGCGCATATGCACCCACTCATGATACTTTACATGCTCCCGGAGACTACATGAGAGAGTTTGCACATTTAGGTGAGCAAGTTAAATTTTTAGTCAAAACATCACCCGAATTGATGGAGGTTTTTCATAAGTTGTCACCACCTTTGGAAAACCCCTCCGCACCTAATGATTGATGTTTGACTTGTTTACTAGAATAGGATGATTTTCATGATGATATTGTTTGCCTATTGCTAGTATGTATCATTTTTGTATGTTTTATTTTTTAAATTTTTTAAAAATACAAAAAGATTTTATTGTGATAAAATTGTTGAAAAATCCAAAAAGATTTTTGTATTTTGTTTGCACCGTTTATGGATGAAGACTTAGGATGACCAAGTCACAACATCATTCCATTTTACATGTGACTATTTGATAGTGTTTTGAGACAATAGGTCAATTCATCCATGTGCTTTAAAATGTTTGGAGTCATTAAGATGTAATTAAGTGTTACTTCCTACATGTTTGACTCATGTTTCCTTTATTGCACACATGCACGGATTTGTTTGATTATTTTGCTTGTCTTATCACATGTTGGTTGGGTGTTTTCACTTTAATCCTGTCCTTAAAACGAACCAAGTGTGATAAATTTTGATAAGGAAATTGTGCATATAAAAACCATTTTGTAAGTTTGTGTGCTTTGTTTGAAAACGGGGAAGGGCTGCGAAAGGTTCATTTTGCCTTTGCGAATACTAAGCCACTGTTTACATTGGACCTTAAAAATTGAGGAATTTTATTATCTGGGGTCCAAAGAGGTTTAAAAGAGCCCCCAAAAAATTTAAAGGCAATAAAAAGAAATTCATGCCAATTATGGGTCATTTAGGTTTTTGCTCCAATTCTCCAAAGTTTGAGAATTTAGATCATCTCTAAAAAGATAATATTTATGAGGGAGTTTGGTTGGAGATTTTATAACGAGTTTTCCCATCCTTGAAAATCTTTGAAAAGCATTAAATAGTTTTGGACGTTATTGGTGTGGAAATCATTTGACTTTGACTTGTTGATTTGCATAAGACGGTGTCATCTAAATTCAATATATTTTTACACCTAAGGATACCTTTTATGTTCATTCGTTAGGAGTACACGTATGCATCGTGCACATATGATTGATTGAGTTGAGTTACCTATTAAACCTTTATTTCACTATGAATATACAAATCGCAACTTACAATTACATAGCGAAATCTGCAATGGATCAACACGCAGCCAACCCACAAAGACACGCAGTCTTGAACTCAGCAAGAGAGTACACGCAGCACCCTCCAAGGACTCTCAGCCCAAACAACAAAGGAAGAACCGCAGCTCTCCTTAATGACACACAACCATAAAACTTTGTAGAGACTCCCTTAGCAATGACACGCAGTCCTCGGTTGCAAAGATATCCCCACAAATATGAATGAAAACAAAATTGTGTTCTTGGGTTTCAAGAAGGATTATCACAAATATGAAAATTATATGTGAATCAAAACATGAGTCTTGGGACTGAAAAAGGTGAAGACTTGAGGTATTAGGCCTGTCAAATTCGTCTATCAAAGTCTTGCAAAAGTGCCCCCCCGAAGTTGGCCTTTATAAGGAAACCAAAAGAGTTTTAAAACTTGGGGAATCTTATAGCGTCAGGTACCCCGAACCGGTTTTGGTGTACCCCGAATCGGTTCCCCCCCGAACCGGTTCATCATGCGGCTTGCGGTACCTTTCTAGTTTGGGGTTAAAAGAAAACAGCATTCTTCGAGGAATTTTCTCCACCTTCAAATGGTCAGAACTCCTTCATCGTAGCTCGGATTGAGGTGTCGTTTCTTTTAGTATCTTTGTTACAGAAATCTCTTCAAATTTCTAGTCGACCGGTCCTCCGGTCGGTGTCTGTAAAATTACCAAATTGCCCTTGAACTTCCCTATCAAGCCGTCTTGCATAGTTTTGACTTCTCTTGCGTACCACTCGTATAAAGTCCCTAAAATCATGGAATGTGAAGACATTGAGACAGATGTGGGACACATTAATGGAGATGTTGACTGATTGATTCCCAAAATTCGGATAGAGGTCGTCATGCGAGATCGTGAGGTGACGTGCCAAATGTAGCGGCGAACGACATACATAAATGAAATATTTCCAACAAGAGAAAAATGTCCTTACAAATCTCCCCTGATGTCTATGCTGGTACATACATAAAAAATCCGAATTATCAAATGACAAAATTACCTATACAAATCTACCCTCCCATGAACCCAAAACTGGAAAGATACAAATGAATAAGTCTTCATCGTTTGTTCTTCAAATCTTCGGGAATCTCAAATCTTTTCTCATAAGGTTGTGTAATGTATGATCATCAATGTAGTACCTACACACATGAGATAAAAAAAAATACCAAGTGACGTATCGAGTTTGAAATGAGATAAACATAGATACCAATAAATGATAAGCATAAGTCAAATCTCAAAACTCCCCCAAAAATTCAAACTCCCCCAAAATAATATAATTCTTTCTCCCCCTTTTTATGATGTCCCCAACTAGTCAAATAAGAAGAATGAATCAAACAAGAAAAATCGGGGTGTCACGGTATTCAAAACAAAGCATCAAATAATATGGCAAACGTGCTCTTGCAAGGAGATGCTCAAACAAACTTTTCAGAAACTGTTTTTGATTTTTCAAATTTTTTATACAAAAAATAAAAAGTAGATACCATTTGAAAAAAAATTATACAAAAAAAATACACCATGGATTTAGACTCAAACAACCAAGTCATGAAAACGGAATGTATGGGTGTGAACACATTCGATAGGTAAATCAACTCAATCAATCACATGGGAACGCATACGTGTACTCCTAACGAATGAACATCAAAGGTATCCTTAGTTGTAAAAATTTGTTGAATTTAGATGACACCGTCTTATGCAAATCAACAAGTCAAAGTGAAATGATTTCCACACCAATAACGTCCAAAACTATTTAGCACTTTTCAAAGATTTTAAAGGACGTGCAAACCCATTATAAAATCTCCAACAAAACTCCCTTATAAATATTATCTTTTTAGAGGTGATCTAAATTCTCAAACTTTGGAGAATTGGAGCAAAAACCTAAATGACCCATAATTGGCATGAATTTCTTTTTATTGCCTTTAAATTTTTTGGGGGCTCTTTTAAACCTCTTTGGACCCCAGATAATAAAATTCCTCAATTTTTAAGGTCCAATGTAAACAGTGGCTTAGTATTCGCAAAGGCAAAATGAACCTTTCGCAACCCTTCCCCGTTTTCAAACAAAGCACACAAACTTACAAAACGGTTTTTATATGCACAATTTCCTTATCAAAATTTATCACGCTCGGTTCGTTTTAAGGACAGGATTGAAGTGAAAACACCCAACCAACATGTGATAAGACAAGCACAATAATCAAACAAATCCGTGCATGTGTGCAATAAAGGAAACATGAGTCAAACATGTAGGAAGTAACACTTAATTACATCTTAATGACTCCAAATATTATAAAGAACGAGGATGAATTGACCTATTGTCTCAAAACACTATCAAATAGTCACATGTAAAATGGAATGATGTTGTGACTTGGTCATCCTAAGTCTTCATCCATAAACGGTGCAAACAAAATACAAAAATCTTTTTGGATCTTTCAACAATTTTATCAAAATAAAATCTTTTTGTATTTTTATAAAATTTAAAAAATAAAACATACAAAAATGATACATACCAGCAATAGGAAATCAACATCATCATGAAAATCATCCTATGCTAGTAAACAAGTCAAACTTCAATCATTAGGTGCGGAGGAGTTTTCCAAAGGTGGTGACAACTTAGGAAAAACCTCCATTAATTCGAGTGATGTTTTGACTAAAAATTTAACTTGCTCACCTAAATCTGCAAACTCTCTCATGTAGTCTCCGGAAGCATGTAAAGTATCATGAGTGGGTGAATATGTGCCAGACACATAATCCAATTTGAAAAACGTCGTATATGCGACTGTGTGATACTTGATTAAATTAAATTAAATAAGATTCGCATGTTCCCAAGAAACCCTTATTTAATTAGAGTCAACTTTTAAACCAAATAAAATCACCCCTTAAACATGATTCTAAATCAACCCATCAAAAATAAAGCATGTGACACAGTAAATATGCTGAGACACAGATTTCAGCAAAAAAAAACCTTTCAGGTAAAGCCTTTATTTCACTATGAATATACAAATCGCAACTTACAATTACATAGCGAAATCAGCAATGGATCAACACGCAGCCAACCCACAAAGACACGCAGTCTTGAACTCAGCAAGAGAATACACGCAGCACCCTCCAAGGACTCGCAGCCCAAATAACAAAGGAAGAACCGCAGGTCTCCTTAATGACATGCAGCCGTAAAACTTTGTAGAGACTCCCTCAGCAATGACACGCAGTCCTCGGTTGCAAAGTTCTCCCCACAAATATGAAAGAAATCAAAATTATGTTCTTGGGTTTCAAAAAGTATTCAAAAAGATATGACAATGATATGTGAATCAAAACATGAGTCTTGGGACTCAAAAAGGTCAAGACTTGAGGCCTTAGGACTCTCAAAATCGTCTATCAAAGTCTTGCAAAACTGCCCCCCCCCCCCCCCGAAGTTGGCTTTTATAAGGAAACAAAAAGAGTTTTAAAACATGGGGACTCTTGCAGCGTCAGGTACCCAGAACCGGTTCTGGTGTAACCTGAACCGGTTCCCCCCCGAACCGGTTCACCATGCGGTTTGCGGTACCTTTCTGGTTTGGGGTTAAAAGAAAACAGCATTCTTCGAGGAATTTTCTCCATCTTCAAAAGGTCATATATCGTTCACCGTATCTCGGATTGAGGTCCCGTTTCTTCCAGTATCTTTTTTACGGGAATATATTCAACTTTCCAGTTGATCGATCCTCCGAACGGTGTCTGTTAAATTACCAAAATGCCCCCTGAACATTCCTATCAAGCCTTCTTGCACTGTTTTGACTTCTCTTGCGTACCACTTAGCATAAAGTCCCTAAAATCATGGAACGTGAAGTTATTGAGGCAGATGTGGGACACATTAATGGAGATGTTGAATGCTTGATACCCGAAGTTCGGATAGAGGCCGTCATGTGAGATCGTGAGGTGACGTGCCAAATGTAGCGGCGTACGACATACATAAATGAAATATTTCGGACATGAGAAAAATGTCCTTACAAATCTCCCCCTATGTCTATGCCGGTACATACATAAAAAATCTGAATTATCAAATGACAAAATTGCCTATATAAATCTACCCTCCCATGAACCCAAAACTAGAAAGATACAAATGAATAAGTCTTCATCGTTTGTTCTTCAAATCTTCAGGAATCTCAAATCTTTTCTCATCAGGGTGTGTAATGTATGATCATCAATATTGTACCTACACACATGAGATAAAGAAATAAATACCAAGTGACGTATCGAGTTTGAAATGAGATAAACATAGATACCAATAAATGATAAGCATAAGTCAAATCTCAAAACTCCCCCAAAAACTCATACTCCCCAGAAATAAGATAATTCTTTCTCCCCCTTTTTATGATGTCCCCAAATAGACAAATAAGAAGAATGAATCAAACAAGAAAAATCGGGGTGTCACGGTATTCAAAACAAAGCATCAAATAATATGGCAAACGTGCTCTTGTAAGGAGATGCTCAAACAAACTTTTCAGAAACTGTTTTTGATTTTTCAAATTTTTTATACAAAAAATAAAAAATAGATACCATTTGAAAAAAAATGATACAAAAAAATACACCATCGATTTAGACTCAAACAACCAAGTCATGTAAAAGGAATGTATGGGTGTGAACACATGTGATAGGTAAATCAACTCAATCAATCATATGTGCACGATGCATACGTGTACTCCTAACGAATGAACATCAAAGGTGTCTTTAGGTGTAAAAATTTGTTGAATTTAGATGGCACCGTCTTATGCAAATCAACAAGTCAAAGTCAAATGATTTCCACACCAATAACGTCCAAAACTATTTAACGCTTTTCAAAGATTTTCAAGGACGGGAAAACTCGTTATAAAATCTCCAACCAAACTCCCTCATTAATATTTTCTTTTTAGAGGTGATCTAAATTCTTAAACTTTGGAGAATTGGAGCAAAAACCTAAATGGCCCATAATTGGCATGAATTTCTTTTTATTTCCTTTAAAAAAAATTCGGGCTCTTTTAAACCTCTTTGGACCCAGTATAATAAAATTCCTCAATTTTTTAGGTCCAATGTAAACAGTGGCTTAGTATTCGCAAAGGCAAAATGAACCTTTCGCAACCCTTCCCCGTTTTCAAACAAAGCACACAAACTTACAAAACGGTTTTTATATGCACAATTTCCTTATCAAAATTTATCACGCTTGGTTCGTTTTAAGGACAGGATTAAAGTGAAAACACCCAACCAACATGTGATAAGACAAGCAAAATAATCAAACAAATCCGTGCGTGTGTGCAATAAAGGAAACATGAGTCAAACATGTAGGAAGTAACACTTAATTACATCTTAATGACTCCAAACATTATAAAGCAAGAGGATGAATTGACCTATTGTCTCAAAACACTATCAAATAGTCACATGTAAAATGGAATGATGTTGTGACTTGGTCATCCTAAGTCTTCATCCATAAACGGTGCAAACAAAATACAAAAATCTTTTTGGATCTTTCAATAATTTTATCAAAATAAAATCTTTTTGTATTTTTACAAAATTTAAAAATAAAACATACAAAAATGATACATACTAGCAATAGGCAAACAATATCATCATGAAAATCATCATATTCTAGTAAACAAGTCAAACATCAATCATTAGGTGCGGAGGGGTTTTCCAAAGGTGGTGACAACTTATGAAAAACCTCCATCAACTCGGGTGATGTTTTGACTAAAAATTTAACTTGCTCACCTAAATGTGCAAACTCTATCATGTAATCTCCGGGAGCATGTAAAGTATCATGAGTGGGTGCATATGCGCCAGACACATAACCCAATTTGAAAAATGTCGTATATGCGACTGTGTGATACTTGATTAAATTAAATTAGATAAGATTCGCAAGTTCCCAAGAAACCCTTATTTAATTAGAGTCAACTTTTAAACCAAATAAAATCACCCATTAAACATGCATCAAAATCAACCCATCAAAAATAAAGCATGCGACACAGTAAATATGCTGAGACATAGATTTCAGTAAGAAAAACCTTTCGGGTAAAACCTTTATTTCACTATTAATATACAAATCGCAACTTACAATTACATAGAGAAATCTGCAATGGATTAACACGCAACTTACAATTACAAAGACACGCAGTCTTGAACTCAGCAAGAGAATACACGCATCACCCTCCAAGGACTCGCAGCCCAAACAATAAAGGAAGAACCGCAACTCTCCTTAATGACACGCAGCCATAAAATTTTATAGAGACTCCCTCAGCAATGACATGCAGTCCTCGATTGCAAAGATCTCCCCACAAAGATGAATGAAAAAAAATTGTGTTCTTGGGTTTCAAAAAGGATTCACGAAGATATGACAATGATATGTGAATCAAAACATGAGTCTTGGGGCTCAAAAAGGTGAAGACTTGAGGTATTAGGACTCTCAAATTCGTCTATTAAAGTCTTGCAAAACTGCCCCCCCGAAGTTGGCTTTTATAAGGAAACCAAAAGAGTTTTAAAACTTGGGGTCTCTTGCAGCGTCAGGTACCCCGAACAGATTCTAGTGTACCCCGAACCGGTTCCCCCCCGAACCAGTTCACCATGCGGTTTGCGGTACCTTTTTGGTTTAGGGTTAAAAGAAAACAGCATTCTTCGAGGAATTTTCTCCATCTTTAAAAGGTCATAACTCCTTCACCGTAGCTCGAATTGAGGTTCCGTTTCTTCCAGTATCTTTTTTGCGGCAATCTCTTCAACTTTCCAGTTGACCGGTCCTTCAGACGGTTTCTGTAAAATTACCAAATTGCCCTTGAACTTCCCTATTAAGCCTTCTTGCACTGTTTTGACTTCTCTTGCGTACCACTAGCATAAAGTCCCTAAAATCACGGAATGTGAAGTCATTGAGGCAGATGTGGGACACATTAATGGAGATGTTGAATGCTTGATTCCCAAAATTCGGATAAAGGCCGTCATGTGAGATCGTGAGGTGACGTGCCAAATGTAGCGGCGTACGACATACATAAATGAAATATTTCGGACATGAGAAAATGTCCTTACAATTCTCTAAACAAGTTTGTATAAATAAGGATATAAAGGAATAAAGGATAAGATTTTGGAAAAAATATACGAATTCAACACATTCTGATTATATGAAGTTTATTTTACAAACAATTAATTTATGTAATAAAAGTTGCTATTGGTAAAAGGATTCTAGAGGTTGTATTTTGATCTTGTAATAATAGTATTTTATATATGTTTGAACAATATGTATTAGTAAGAATAAGTTTCTATAAGAAACATTGTAGTTCGACAATTTATACTTGAATCGTCATATGTTGGTATCTCAATTTAATATACTTTGCCTAAGGTATTTCTTTTCATGAATCATTTATTGCAGAACATAACTGCGTAAGGAGGTTATGTTGAAAGGTCAGGTATTGAAAAAAAAATGTATCTAGGGTTAGTATATAGGTATTAATTATTTTTTCATAAAATGTATTGTTTACATTAGCGGAATAATGTTGGGACTAGAATGTAATTTTGGGGATATCGATATGAAAACATATAATCTTATGGAAATATCCTAACTAACTAATATTCACAAAGGCATCTTGTATTTTGATGTGATGTTTACCTAACTCCCTAAATACCAGAATAATGCATACGTAGAATTTAACTTTTTTTATATAATATTTTGGTAGGAAAAGTGACATTTGGTATTCGTAGGTATTTCAAATAGGTCCGTTGATTTGCTGAGTTCTCAGAGTTGTATGGTTTTCCTAAGGATCACAACATGTATGAATTCTAATAGAGTAGAAATAATCTCATGGAATCTACCATAAATATACAATGGTAAAAGGATTGTTTAAAGTATATCAGCTTTACTCTGGATATACTTTATAATATTAGATAATTCTTTGACCTAATAAATGTATAGGGTTTATATAGTATAGGGTGTATGATACGATGCAAATATTGCGTATTTCATCCATCGAACCTACGCATTTTAGCCACCTCGGGTATCTTATTCTCTATATTTATGCTCGTTAACCAAAAAACCTTGGATTTCTACGTTAACATGTTTTGTAGGGGTTAATTGAGATTTTATAGGTATTTAGTTGCTTAGTGTGAAGTTCGGACGCATTTCGCTCGATTTTCGTACGTGATCGCGCGTTCAAGGGAATTTTAGTCTTTTCACAGCTTGGGCACCTAGTCCAACATCTTCACGGAAGTTGTATCCCTCCTAGCAAGCTTCGAGTGGCCGTGAACGATGCGCGATTCCAAGTCCGTATGAAGAAGTTACAGTGATTTCAAGGGACGAGAAAGGCAAACGACCCAAAATAGCATGCAGCTTGGTTCACCCCTGCTTGATCAATCGATCGACTAAATGGGTCGATCAATCTATCCCTCAATTTTCAACCATCGTTGTGAGATGGTGGGCATGATATTTTAGCATCGATCGATCGAGCCCAAGGGATCTATCGATCGATCCCCTATTTTTTGAGATATTTTGGGCTTTTATTTTATTTTCTCTTTTCTTTTCTAATTTAATTCCTTTTACTATATAAAGTATTTTTGTTGTAAAAACAGATATAATTCGTTTTAGAATAGATTAAGTTAGGGTTTTTGAGGTTTGAGAGCTCTTTTCTTCATTTCTTCTTCGATTGACACCCATTTGGGCTTGTAAGATTGTGCTTCCAACTTCCATCTCCATTAATATAGTTGTATTTCATTATTTCTTGCTTTGTAGTGTAATTTACAAGCTTTCTAATTTAGGTTTACATGCTTTCTTCTCATGCTTTTTTCCCTTTCTTTCTAGTGTAGATTTATTGCGTTTATTTATCGCATTCTTTATCGCGTTTTTAACATGCTTTCTAGCTAATTTAAATTAGGTTGTGCTTGAATTGAACTCACTCGAGTTGACGCGTTGCTTGGCTTTGGTGATGGTGTTTACGGGTCTATTTCGGGTGCGTTGTCCTAGTTATTGCGCCTAGGAGATTTGACGGGGCATATCATGTGTGTCCCGTGCTTATGACCTTGCGTTCGCAATTTTCGGGATATTTGTTGACACCAAAATCTTATTAGACTTTTATGCGGATTTAGGGGCGTGACATCCCTTGGTTCAATTAACTGTCAAAACGAGACGCATTCTAAATAACTCGTCGACCCATGTATCCATTTTATACAAATCAACTCGGGTGAGGGATATTCGACGCAACCTATAGTTTTACTCGCTTTGTTAATCTAGTTTCAATACCCTCGCCTAGAATAATCATTTCCCTTTTATGCATCTTTTCCGTTTTAGTTTGTAATCACCTTTTGCACTTTTATTTCGGAATATTAAATCTCATAAATTCTAGCATCTCGTCCCTGTGGATTTTTGATACCCGACTTACCACTGTGCTTGCCTCGCAAGTGTAGCCGTAACTTAGGTTTGTTTGTATTAAGTAGGCAACACGAAAACAACAACCGTGCACCTACACGCGCACGCTTTTCGCACTCGATCAGTGTAATAATGAGAATAAAGGTGGTTTCTTCAATATAAATACAGTTTATACACCTATGTGAATGTGGTCGGTAGCATCTATATCACTTAACGTGATGATACTACTATTTGAATTATGTTTATAGGTATAAAACTTAACTGATTTATTGAAGTAAAATACTCATGTTTATGGAGTCGTAGTTGATAATGTTTGGAACCTTACTAGGAAATGATTGGTACAATCAAGATACGATATTTCTAATGATGTTCAGTCTAAACTATTCATTTAGAATTGTTTGTGTAAGGTAAAAGGACATGTATTTATTCCAATACTCAATGTAATATAGGATTCTATGTATATTTATTTTATTCAAATACAAAATTTACTATGATTTCTAATAATTTGTAAGTAAGAAAATGCTACTGTTAGAACATAAGGGTTTTCTTTATTTATGAAAAAGACGGCATAAAGGTGAAAATTAAGAACTAATCTTAAATAGTTACTAACTAGATATCTAGGAAGTTTTGATAGGGTTGATGTAAATAATTAGAACGGGGTTAAAACTGATGGTTACCTTTTTTGATTTCTCTAGATTGAACTGTTACCGTAAATAACTTATAAAGAAGCTCTTAACAAAATTTTGACCTTTGTTATATAAGGATTTAATTTATAGTTATTCCTAATCAGTCGGTGCTTAGAAATTCTGGAGGGTCACATGGGCACTACATTTGATATGGTGAATTTCATCGAGACATATTTTAGCTTAAAAATAATAAGATACCTTTCAAAAACATTATTATTGAGTTCAAAAATATTTATTGGACTCTCCAACAATTATTAAATCAAGTGTTCAATCTATTTCGAATTTAATAGGTGGTAAGATATTGATAATGGAAGGAATATAATAATAGATTATTATTATTATTAGGGATGGACTATATGTACTCTATCTATGCATATTATTTGGTTGTATTTATCATATATTTAAAAGTATTGAAATGCACAAAATCAAAGTGCAGCCTAAGGTAAAATTCGTTATGAAGTAATAAAAATCTAGATTTCCAAGTGAGTTTTATTTACAAAGACATAAGTTATCAAATTTTATCATAGGGGTCTTATAACTAAAGTATGAGACTAGAGTAATTAACTATGAATTGCTTTACTCGACTAATAGATATTGCCGATTCCAGGTAACTTAGTAAGGTAAGGGATAAGTAATTTCAATGTTTATTGATTATTTGGATAAGGAAATGTGTGGTATAAAGTTATCGTTATTTTGGATAAAAGAATAATTTTCTAAAATAATAATTTCATTAGTACTGATAAATTATATAATTTTGATAAATAAGTCTATTCAAGTTTTTTATTGCGCATTCTAGTTATCCCCAAGCTTCTCTTGGTTTTAGATTGGAAATTTCCTCAAAAAATAAACTATAAGAGAAAATTATGGCAACAACATCGTATACAGGGATCATATAATGTAAGGTTTCATTTGAACGCAAATACACCAGTTTGTGGGTGAGGAATCACGTTCCACTACGAAGCCCATAATATTTCTGGTGATAATAAATTTTAGTGATATCTTGAATTAATGTAAATTGGGAAGTGATTTCTAGTGATTATAAGGTAGATAGTATTAATCAGATTCTATAGCCATGTTTAGTTATGTGATTATTGTAGATTTGGGGTGTAAGATTGAGTAAGTAATACCATTACGTTCTAAAGAGTAGAACGGATTAGCTAACATCTCGCTTGCCTATAGTTTTGCTAAAGGAATTCCTAATTCTCACTAAGGAATTATTTTAATGGTTTTCCTATCTAATCCTATTCAGGTGCCATTCTAACAGAAGTAATTTCTTTTATAGTCTAAGGGGAATAGTATACAATACAACAAGAGTTCGATGCGAAAGATAATAACGAAAGATCAACAACAAGTGTGATCATTCTCAAAGTTAAGAAAAAATTAAATTCCAAACGAAGTTACTCATTCTCAAGGAAAATACATTTTGAATTATCTTATAAGAAGAATAATGCTTGACGCGTAAAGACTTGTGGTGTGGAGTGTATTATATACAACCCTTTCATAAGATAAGTTTCTTAGTATGCCTCATATAATTCCTTATTCGCATTTTGATAATTCCTAAATTTTCTTAATGGTTTCATCAGCCAAGTAAAATCATATTATTTGAAATAGTAACTTAACACATATCTCAAATTTTAATTCAATGATTTATTTTCATAATCCATATACAAATATGTAACCCTTTCAAACTAATATGCAATGAATCAAATACCTTTATCTCAACTACTTCTCTCATCCTATGCAAAATCCTAGTCCCTTAACACATTTTTCCGCCGTAATTTTGAGAATGCGTTTCTCAACTCCTATCTAAACATCTAACCATCCTTAAAATCAATCAATTATTCAACTTACCTAATATTAAACTCAATCTATGTCCCACATAGGATAATTTAACCTGAGTAAAATTTGATACCATGTTGTCACATCTTGGTTTCCCAAGTGTCAGGTTTATCTTAATAAATACTAAACCATAATAAAAAAAAAACATCATTTCTTTCAAAATATGAAATTGTATTGATATTCAATTGTGTTACAATTATAGTTCAACTGTAAAATACTATCTTACTCTATATATCATTATGGTTGACTAAATAATAATTCCCATATGCTTATTGTCTAAACAAAGTTATTCTCGCTCTTCATATATCCTAGCTTGAACTACTCATCAATGCTTTTATGTACTTGTTTAAATTAACTGGAAGGAAAAGGAATAAGAAAGACTTTGCCAAGTAGATAATTATACTTCTATAACAATTGATAAAAATAATATTTGAGTATTTGTAGAATCAAAAAAGTAAATGATAGTGAAAGAAACAGAGATGCAATAATAATCCATCTGAAGCTGTATAAACAAGCAGTGTGATTATATAACTAAATTAGAAATATCAAGTTTAGAACGGTTAAGGTTACAGATAGTTTCTAAAATAAGGTAACCCGTAATTAAATGTTCGAAAGGTTTAGGGTTAATAGAAATACAAATAATAAATTAATTCTAGAACTTTGGAGAAAATCAATCAAAAACCTTAGGAGATAAAGTACCAGTGATGACCCCAAACTTCGAAGAGCGACATCCATATGGTAAGCAAAACAAAGTGCTCAATACCCAGAGTCCTACAAGATAAATAATACTGTCGTGTGTATAACGATAGTTTATTCCCTGGTTATAATGTATACTATATAAAAAGAAGTTCGATGAAATCAAATTAAATTGAAATCATTGGTTCAAAATCAATATAGGGTTTTAAAAATCAAATCATGTTCAACGTATTCTGAACTACGTAAATGAATTCATAAATGAGAATGAGATATTTGGGGCAAACACATAGTGATATTAACAATTGGCATAATCAAGAGCATTGGGTAAAATAATGCTAAAATAGAATCACCTACCAATACCCTGTAGGGTTTAGCTTGCTTGTTATAAGCTGAATCTAGTATCTTTGGATGCGAAGCTGAATCTAGTATCTTTGGATGCGATTTTAATGGAAAGGTTACTATGAATAATTTAAGAAATACACTCACTAGGTTATGTTAATTTTAAAATATTGGGGGTTAAGATATGGTGGTTACTAGGTTACAATTTTATGCCTAGCTTGGTTCATAATTGAATTACAATAACTCAGTATTTCCCGTAGTTAATTAATATTTTAATTATACAAAATTTTCGTATAGGAATTCATGAAAAAATGATACAACTTAAGAAAATAACTTTTTGTAAATTATATATCAAAATGATCTACTCATCGTCACGAACCCAACAATATTTTCCTAGTATTTTTCTCTCTTTTTTTTGATTGAAATCTGGGATTTACTATAAATCAGCAAGTGGGGAAAAGCCCCCCACCGGTGGCTACATCAGATCTCTGCAATGTGAGCACCTAACAAAGAAAAAGCCTCTATAGTATCAATACAATATCTAGTTTTCGGTCCCTGAAAAGGAAAGTTTCTAAAAGCAACTTTAATCTCCCCACAAATCTGAATGAGAATGGATGATCCCTTCATCGGCACTCCCTCATACATACTTTTATTCCAAGCACACCATAATTACCAACAAGTGAATGTTGGAATAATCCGACAAAACATGCCTCTAATCTTGTCTCCTTTAGAATTAATCCACCATCTCATCAGATTTCCATTTAAATTTGATGAATTGTGCCTTATCCCCAGAATATTACATAATCTTTTCCAAAGAGATTGGGAAATTGAGCTTTCCCAAGATAGATGATCTCGATCCTCTTCACAAGCCATACTACAAGAAACCGAACCGCCTTAGAGTTTTAATGATGAAAAGCCATGACATTATATCATAAGCTTTAGACATATCCAACTTTAAAATAATATTTGAACCCCTCACTTTCCTTGTAAAAGTTGTCATCATTTCCTGTGCAAGTAAAATATTCTCCAGTATCGATCGGCCCTTGATAAACCCAGATTGAGTTGGAGAAATGATTTAAGGAAGAATATGACCCAGTCTTTTCACAAAAAATTTTGAGATAATTTTAGACGAGAAATTACATAGACTAATGGGACGAAGTTCTTCGCAGCTTTTCGGATTGTCATTTTTTGGTATCAAAACCACGTTAGTTGATGTCCAACTAATTGGCAGCTCCTCCCCAACAAAAAAGGAACCAATATATTTATGAAGATCCTCTTTGATAACCTGCCAGTAAGTTTTAAAAAAATACCATTAAACCCATCTGGTCCTGATGCCCCTTCGCTATTCATGTCAGATATTGCCTCCTGAATTTCGTCTATATTTGGCACTGCGCTAATGATCACATTATCTGCTTCTACTACAGATTTTGGAATGCAGTCCCATATGCTAGATGACTCCGCTTCACTCGGACCGAGCCTGTAGTGATGGCAGCTGGTGTTAATACCACTGCCACTGCTATGCATGGTGTTATCGGAGCATAGCAGGTTCTTGAACCATGACACTATTTCAGTTTCCAGCTCCTGTTCTTCCGTCACCCATTGCATGTGTTGGTTTTGAAGTTTAGTTATTGTTAGCGCTGACCTTTTTTTCTTAGTTATGGCATGAAAGAACTTTGAATTTGCATCACCCTCCTTTGCCCATCTCGCTCTAGCTTTCTGCGCCCAGAAGTCCTCTTCAATTTTTAAAGCTCTTAAGTATTCCGCTTGTGTTTTGTGAAACTTAACCCGATTTTCCACAGAGGATCTCAAGTCAAAATCCTTTTCTATCCCAAGTATGTCATCCTCTGCTTTACGAGCATCTTGAAAAATTTCACCATATTTGTTTCTCGACCAAATTTTTAGGAAGGATTTAACCCTTTTAAGTTTCTTAGCAAAGATGTTTAGAGGCTTACCCTGAACTTCATAATCCCAGGCTTGTTTCACTACTTCGATAAATTCGTCACTTTTAGTCCAGAATGATAAAAATTTAAAAGGTCTTGGATTCTCTTTATCTGCATCTTTGATTTTTAGAAGGAGAGGACTGTGATCCAATTTAGCCCTGTGTAGGTGATCCACTGAGCTAGAAATTTTTGCATTATTCCATTCTAAATTTCCCATCACTCTATCCAATCTCGCCCAGATTCGAGCATTACCCTCTCTATTGTTGCACCACGTAAAACTAGAACCAGTAAATTTAATTTCTTGAAGCCCAACATTTATCATAGACATATTGAAATCCATGACTCCCTCCCAATTCACCTCATTACCTCCATTTTTTTCTTAGCTCTTAGCTACTATATTAAAGTCCCCACCCACTATCCATTTCATGTCTCCAATCCCTGATATAAACTCTAGCTCGTTACACAATTCCAATCTTTCATCTTTTTTACATTTCGCATATACCGCCGTAAAAACAAAGGGACTACCAAAGAAAGGATTATCCAACCAAAGAGAAAGTGTTTGAACCTCGTTATGAGCTAAATGCACCTTCCAATTTTTGTTCCATAAAATCCAGATTTTATTCGTAGTATTTGCCATTCCTCCCTCAAATTTTATTTTCTTACACACTTCCACCACTTTAGTGTTATTAATCTTCGGTTCTATTAAAGCCAAAACACTAATCGAATGTATTCGAATAAGTCTTTTCAATCTTCTAATAGATGGACCATTACCCACCCCTCTTATATTCCTGGAAAAGTGTTTGTATCATTTGGAAACTACAAAAGAAATAGTTTTTGATGCCTTACCTCCTGACCGGGTCATTATATTATATTTTTGGGTAACTGAGTAGTTCTTCCTGGGTCTCCTTCTTTTTACCACTGTAAATCCATCTTCTTCCACTTCTGGATTATCCATCAATTCTTTTTTGTCGAGGCACGGAAATTTTGTTGATAATCCTTTTGAAAAAGACTTCCAATCATCATTTAGTTCCCTTACCAAAGTAGATTCAGAGTCCGATGCATAGAGGTGTCGCCAATATTTCATAATATTTTTCTCTATTGACAATCTAGGAGCCCTTGGTGTAAGAAAGTAATTTTTTATAGTCGTAGGGTCCATTGTCACCTTCTGAATTTTTGGCACTTCATCCATGTCAAAATCCCAACTCTCTAATAAAATCTCCTTAGGATCTTCTTGCCTCCTGTAAATCTCATCATGCACCGCATTATCTGTTCGAATTTCTCCTTCTTCCTTATCCATGTTATCATCTGCAAGTACTTCAAATGAATTAGAAGTTAACTTAGATTTCTGCCCAGCACTGACAGTTGTATTGAGGTTGGAGTGGACCACCATGGTTATCACTTCATTATTTGTTGTGCCTGCTACCACCACTTCTTTATTATTTTCTCTAGCTCGGTCTTCCTTCATATCTCCTGTATTAATCACTCGCACCTTGTGAGAAGGTTTCCATATTAATTTGCCCACCTTTTTTGAACCTGTTGTAGTAGTTTCCTTTATCTACGCATTATGAATGTCTTGCTCTTCATCTTCCTTGTTACAATCAATACTAGCATGACCCAATTTTGAGCAGCAGATACAATAAGATGGTAGATTCTCGTAACAATTTTTTTGCCAAAAACCCTCTTCAGTCGTCCCTAACCAAATTCTACTGGGCAGATTCTTTGTCACATTAACCTCCACGTAAATTCTTGCCATGCAAGGTCGAGCTAGAGAACCGGTTGCCTCATCAAGTTTGATAGGGTTACCAATCGCATTAGAAATGGAGAATAACGTTGTTTTGGAAAAAAAGTGGACAGGGATATACGGAAGGTTAACCCACACCGGCACCAATAGACTATCAACGTTAGCTTTGAAATATTTTGACCATTTAATGACCCTCATAGGGAATCTATGGATATACCACAGATCACATAGACACATGCGATGAAAATCCTCTTCACAGTTAAGTCGTATAAGAACATGTTTAGAATCTAAAAGACCCACCGAAAATCCTGCTTTGAGGGAGAAGGTTAAAAACTTTTTCCTGATAGTTTCCAATGCTGGACAGCCATGTTGAAACTGTCCTATTAACGCATGTTTAAATGGGGCGGCCATAGCAGAAATATCTTCATTAGAGAAAAAAATGGCTACCTCTCCTTTGTGCTGAGCTGTAGGACGGATAGTATTACTGTTCACCACAGTTTTCCTATTAGATAGAATCTCTGCAAAAGACTTTATAGCATTACGATCTACAATCTTGGGATCTTGGCATGACGTGATGGCTGGCGTTGCACCTGTTTCAGGTGTCAGCACCGTTATTGTATTAGGGTTTCCACAATTCTTGGAGAGAGAGAGGAGAGAGAGAGAGTTGTGGTACTCCTGTCTATTTTTTTTCTCATTTATATTATAAAAGATTTGAAAAAAATTTAACCCTGAAATGATATATATATGCATTATTAAGAAATAAATCCTACTTTTAATTTATAAAAATAACCCTTTCAAATGATATTAACCCTAAATCCCTAAGTCATTTAAGAACATAAATGACCTAAAAATGCCATACAGATTGAAACCATAAACATATACGTACGTATATATATAAACATTTATACGTGGAGCATAAAAAATAGAGGTCAAAAATTTATACGTGTGATGAAAGAGATAGTAGCAACAGAGGGGAGTTGGACCGACGTACCACGCAATTAAAACCAGGGAAGAACGAAACTACCTTAATAGTAAAAATCAAAAATGTTGAATCAAAGGGCCAATAGCTTCCAAATCTTTACTTGTAAATAATTATCATCGTCTTATTATTATTATTTTGAGAAAAAAAAAAGTCATTTTATTTCTCATTTAATATTTATCTCAAACCTTTTTTATTATTTTCTCACTTATTTATCTCTAAAATCATCACTCTAAATGGTGGCTACATACCCCCAACCTTATCACATATTTATATATCAGTAGGTAGGTTTAAAACAAGTGTTAATACATTAGTAAGTCGTTATCCCTTTCCTCTCCCTCTCAATCACTTAATTTTCCTCTCAAAACTTTTAATTCACAACAACCTTGAGGTAGCTGGAACAACAAGATGATATTATGGATCTTTGCAGTGTATTAACTTGATGATGAGTCATGAAAAATCAAAACCATCCTTCTTCATAGCTTTGAGATTTCCCATAAATTGATTCAGCATAGATCTCTCGAGGGTAGATGTGGGAGTCTATTTAATCTTATAAACAACGTAAACTATCGCGTTAAAAAGATATGTCATCATTAAATGATGAGGTCTCACACACTTATTGGTAAAAGTCTTCAATTGTTAAATTAGTACTTGATCCAGCACAAACCTGAACGGACTAGGAATGATAGTACTACCATCAAGAACTTGCCGACATAACCCTTTGCATGCGAAAAGTAGAACCTTAATCATTATGAGGGGTGAGTGAGAATCATCTGCACAGCTAGATGAACCTCAACAGCAAGCACAACCAGTTAAGGATTTTTAAGGGACAGAATGCTAACACGTATTAAACATAAGAGTTAGCCAAAACCTCAGCAAGATTTGTGCTAAGTCACCAAGCAAGTGCATTTTAGAGAAAAGCCATAGTAGTAAGCTAATAAGTTAACTTACAAAGTGTAAATAAGGAATACAACCACAACCACACACAAGCTACCCGAGACATAGATGACATGCTCATGAATAGCAAGATTTGTGATATATTTTTTTCTTCCCTTGTCTATTTGAGACAAAAAGCGGCGGAAAATTTTGGATTCAAGGGGGGGGGGGATTATTTTAGTTTACGCATTGCATTTTCAATTATTTTCAATTTATATATATATCTTGTATCATTAGGTACTTCACGAGGTATGTGTTTAGGTGTGCAAGACATACCACGCTCGTGATGTTGATTTTCCATGGATTGAAAGAGTTGTACATTTGTATCGATTCTTGTGGGGATTGGGGATGTATACACAAAAACTAAATCTTATATCAATGAGTAAACGTCGGCACCATACAAACATAAATAATATTATTCTTGACCCCATATTAAATAAAGACGCTACACATGATATCATATTTCGTAATGTGCTTAGTTGGTCCGAGTATACAAAATGATAAATCAACACTCGGTCTTCTATCACCGAGGAAGAGCCTTCGACGACTAGTCGAAGAACATAAACACTGGAAAATATTACTTGGCATTATATCACTAAGTACTTCCTAACACAATACATAACCCTATACTATTCTCGACACCATAAATAAGTCAAGACACTAAACTCGACATCATTTTTCCAAATACCCTTAGCCAATATTTGTATACCAAATAATAAATCGACAACTGATGTTATGTAACTGAGAGAGAAGCTTTAGCAACTATTCACTGAACAAAAACATTGGAAAATTTTACTCGGCATCCAATTTCTGAATATGTTAAATCTGTGATAGGGTACAAACAATTCTCCAAAAATTAGCATTCCATCACTGATTATTATTTTCCAAACTTAGTAGTTTATGGTTGAATGAAAATAATGTCCAACAATTCAAATACCTCATATTTTTATAGTATTTAATTAATTGTTCAATTAATTATCGAATATTGATAAACTGATACTTTCCATGACATGCAGTGTGCAATGTATTATTTGAGATGTTAGACTTTTGACATGTTATCTAGTAGAATGAGATGTGACTTTGAGATGTTACATTTATGGTATTACATAATTGAGTTTCATGTTGATTTGACTATTCTGCTATAGATGTTAGTAAACTCATCATAATTCATTAAGATAAATAAATAACTGATTTAATAGTATGGGAAGTAATGGAATCGTCGGGACCAAGGTGTCGGGGGCTTCCTTTTTTGTAATATTCCCTTGGCATTAGGTCCCACCGATCATGAAGTAGTTTCTTATAATATTGTGTCACAATCAAATTAATTAATAATTAAGATTTATACTTAACCTATGCATATTAGCTAATTAATTAATTTAATAATATAAAAAATTAACTTAATAGGAAGATTGACTTTTAAAACATGTTAACCTTTGAGTAGGTTCATGTGGGGTCAAAAAAATTGTTACCACGTGCCCCGTCCCACATGAGCCTATGGTTAATGAAGATTCCTGGTCAATGAAGAATAGTTCAATGCTATCACTTGTAAGTAAGTCTGAACTCTTAAGGATAGTTATTAGCAGGGCTTAGGACTCTCCTAAGTTGCCTTATAAATGTAAAATTATCCCACATGAACGGGGCATGCATCATTGTACCATTGAGTAATACTATAAGTCTACCGACCATAGTTCTTGAGAAATAGAGAACAAACGCTTGCACCCCGTGGATGTGGGTATGTTGCCGAACCACATACATATTTTTGTGTGTGTAATTTCATGATTTCCTGTGATTATTATCCCTGTTCGGCTTGTGCGCATTGCATATCACTACTTGTAGGAAATACCACCTATAATTGGTGTCGTCTATGGGAACGATCTTAGTTCATTTCCGGTAGACAATTTTCTATGATGTCTCACTCACCAAATTAATATCAAAAAAATCTCAAGACCAATAGGGTCATTACCAGCATAGCCATGGAGACCAGTAGGGTCACCATTTGGATCATGATAGTTATGATGACTAGGAGGGTCATCACCCTTCTCCCCCAGCCTCGAAGGGTCATATCAAAGATTTATGACTATTACCAACATCCTAAAGCATGTTATCATCCTCAGTAGGAGGAAAGTAACAAAAGAGACGGGCCCCAATGGTCTAACTTGATATCAATGCTAATTGACACCTATAAAAATTGCCTTCGAGATAAGAGGGTTACTGATAGGTATTAATAGGAGCAGAATAGTGTATTACAATAATGCCTGGTGATATGGTAGAAAGAAATACAAGCATGACCATAGGCCATGTACTCCTAGCTCTGCAGACGAGGGAGGACTACCCCTCATCGAAAGGAATCCTCTCCTTACTAGAAGTAATAGGACTTCACTCTAATAATTGAATAGGAGAGAGAGATCCTTTTGATTTGATCTAAAGAGAAGTGGATAGACAACCTGATCATCTAGGAGCACGTACTACCAAGGATCTTATTATAAGAGCCCTTGTCAACCATATAAAATCATCGTCCAACCAGGCTATTAGGGAGTTTGAACCTCCTAAGAAGATCATCACTCCATGGTTTAAGATTTATGAGGGGGAGAATGATCCTACCGACCATGTCAGGAAATATTTCTAGTTCATGATGTTGTGGAACAAAAATGATAGATTAATGTGTCGTATATTTCCCTTCAGCCTAGGGGACATTACTCAGAAGAGATTCAAGAAGTTCCCACATCGATCGATTTCATGATTTAGGAAACTCACCGAGGCCTTTATAAACAGGTTCATCATGAACAATACCCATCTTAAATGGATAGACTAGCATGTTATCCTAAAAATAAGCCTCAAGAAACACTCTTGGAGTATTCCATAAGGTACTTGGAGGGGTATAACAAAGTGGAAGACTGCACTGAGCATGTTGGAGTGTCTTCCTTTAAGATTGGACTACTGAGCATCTCCACGCTTCATCAGTCTCTCACCAAGAGGGAGGTCATTACAATTGATGAAATTCATTGGTGTGAATAGAAAGGTATGAAAGGTTGGATACATAGTGATCGTAGTCAATTAGGAAGGTGATCGGCCAAAGTAGACAAAAAAGGAACAAGCAAGAAAGGTAGGAAAATCATAATGGAAAATAAAAACTAACCGAGAAGAACGATCTCGAGAGGGCGTTCAATGTCATCAATACAGGTTTCACTAAGTCGATCAATAAGATATTTTCAAGATCAAAGGTCGAAAGTAAGTGGCCTGCAAATATGATAAGTGATCACAAGAATAGAAACATGACACCGAGGTTTTATACAAAAAGGATCAGGGCCAAAATACTGAGAATTATGAGACCCTGAATTCCCATCTAGAGGAACTAACCTAAGTTGGGAACCTCAGTGAGTTTGTTAAAAAGAAAAAAGCTCGTGTATAACTTATGTGTGACTAGAGGCCAGATAAAGAAATGGACAGAGACTTAAATCATGAGTTCACAGTAATCCATGGAGTCTCAAACATAAGTCAGATCAAAGAAAATGCTCTCATGATGGAGGTGAATACGCTCACAACAGTGATAGAGGCACTCCAAATTGACCCGAACAAGACCGTTATGGAAAATGTCAGCGATGGGGAGAGATGGACTACTCCAAACACATAGTCTTCACTAATGAAGACTTTCTAGGACTGAGTACTTCTCATCATGATTCCCTAGTAATCACTCTCAGAATGTTAAACTGGATGTGGACAAGATATTAGTGGACCAGGGGAGCTCTTACGAGGTTATGTACCTCAAAATGTTTAACAAATTAAATTTGCGAGGAAAATATTTGCAAGAACCGACGGTGCCTCTGGTCGTCTTTGCAGGAAGGATGAGATTGTCCCTTGAGAAATTCATTCTCCCGGTCCGAGCATGAGGGATCTCCAAACTTATTGTGTTCCTTGTGGTGGATATAATATCCCCTTATAATGATATACATGGAAGAGGGTGGATACATTCCATGAGGGTAGTGTCTTCCATCTACCATTAGAAGCTGAAGTGCATCATTGAGAAGGGAATAATGGAGATTAGGGGGAAGTAGGCATTATCTCAGTAGTGCATCATAGTCATCATCAGACCAACGCTTGTGAAAAAGAAAGAAAACATTATGGAAGCAATAGATGGATATGTGACCTCTAATTCGCAAAAAAAGTATAGGAAAACTAATGTTGGGGAAACCAGGATTGCCCCGGTCTATCAGGTCAAAGATACCCTCCAAGAGATGGTCTTTGAAAAAAATCAGCCTGAGAAGAAGTTCTTGATCAACAGCACTCTTACTGAAGAAGAAAAGGAAGAATTGGCTTCTTTTCTTAAAATCAATCAAGATTTTTTTTTCTTGGAAATCATATGATATGCTATGCATTAATCCAAAGGTTACGTGTCACAAGTTCCACGTGGATCCATCGTATCCATGTGTGACTCAAAAGGCATGAATAATTGCCCCTGAGAAAGTGAGGGAAGTAGAGGAAGAAGTGAGGAAACCTCTGGAGGAACGGTCCATCAACAAATTTCAATTCCCAAGTGTCTATCAAATCATGTTGTGATCAAAAAGAGAATGGAAAGTGGATAGTCTGCATAGAATTCACTGACCTCAAAATGGCTTGCCTCGAGCATAGGTTTCCTTTGCCTAAGAAATATCAACTGATCAAGCGACCTCTAACCACCAGCGTATGAATCTCCTCGACGCTTACTAAAAATACCACCAAATCCCACTATTTGGCCTCAAGAATACCTCTTTCATTACCGTGCTAAGATTGTACTACTACAAGATGATGATGTTTGAACTTAAGAATGTTGGGGTATCCTGTCAGAGGTTGGTTACAAAGATGTTTAAGCATAAGTTAGGAGAGATGATGGAGTTCTACATAGATGACATGCTCATAAATAACAGAATGAGAGGATCACCTTGTATAACTAGTGATAACTTTTGAAGTCTTTCCCTACAATAAAATGAGGTTCAATGCAGCCTCGTGCTCTTTTGGTGCACAATCGGGAAAGTTCCTCAGAAATATAGTTAATTAAAGGGAGATTTAGGCAAACCCCGGTCAAATTAAAGAAATAAGGAAGGTACAACATATGCACACTATGGATGAGGTGAAGAAGTTGATTGGGATGTTCGCCACACTAAATAGGTTCATATCAAGATAATCAAAGAGGGGCCAACCTTTCTTTTAGATATTAAGGATAGAGAGGAAGGAGATATGGAACTTTGAATTTACCCAGGCACTCAAAGAAATGAAGAAATACTTGAGTTGAATTCCACTGCTACCACTCCTAGACGAAGAGGGACCCTTGTATTTGTACCTTTAAGTGTCCAGTCATGTAATCAGCTCGACTATAGTTTATAAGAATAATATAGGACAAACTCCCATTTATTATGTGAGAAAAACTTCGATCGACACTGAGAAAAGATATCTCCCTTGAAAACACTTTCATACGCACTGGTGATTGCCTCATGCAAGTTGAAACATTATTTTAAGGCATATACCATAGTCTCCCTGACCTCCATCCCTCTGAAGGTAGTTCTTCGAAAGGATGGCCTATTTGGATGAATGTCCAAATGGTCGATAGAGTTAAGGTGGTTCTATATCCAAATTCAACCTATGACGTCAGTTAAGGGGAAGATACTAGCTAACTTTATCATTGAATTCTCCTACGACTAGGCATTAGTGGAGGTTAACACTGAAAGTGAAGAAAATATTCAAAAATCGATTGAATAAGAGGATAGATAGACCCTTTATGTCAATAGAGTCTCCAATTCCAAGGTAACGGGAGTGGGGATAGTGATAGTATCCTTTAAGAAAACTGTTCTTGATAAGTCGATGTGCTTAGGAATTGAAGTCTTCAATAACGAAGAAAAGTATGAAGCATTGATCAGTGGATTGAAGAAGGCACTCTCCCTAGGCGCCCATCACCTTGATGTCTTATGTGACTTAAGGATGGTATCAAATAAGATATCAATAGACTACGATGTTAGGGGAAAATGCATGGTTGCCTAGAATATGGTTTCCCAGTTCAAGCACGTACAAGTACAGTAGTCCCCAAGAGTGAACAATAGCCATGTAGATGCCTTAACTACACTTGCTTTAGTTGTGATAGGACATATCAAACAAAAAATTCAAATAGAATATTTTGATCAACCCATCATTAATAAAGGAAAGTTGGTTGAGCAAGATATGGCCATCAGTATGGCCCCAAGTTAGATGGATGATATACTCTATTACCTGAAAGACGATGTATTTCCTAATGACAAGAAAGAGGTGCACAAGATCTAAATAAAGTCTGCTTAGTTCCATTTGTCGAAGGATGATAAGATTTATCTGAGATACTTCTCACATTTAGTGCATTAGTGTATCAGCGATCTCAAGTCCCTCACGAGCCCTTTTGCCTAATGGGGATTGGACCTTGTTGGTCCACTATCCCTCGAGTCTGATAGTAGGAAGTTCTTTCTGGTCAACATAGACTGATTTTCCGAATGGGTGGAAGGAAAACCACTGGAAAATATATGAGATTTTGACATGATTATATTCATCTGAAGGAACATCATAACTCTTTTTGGTATTCCTCAAATCATCATAATGGACAACGAAACTTAGATTGAAAGTAGCCTATTTCTAGATTGAGTATAAGATTAGTCACTACTACATTTCGACTTCCTACTCCCAAAGAAACAGGAAAATAAAATTTTCTAATAAAACAGTCTTCGACGTGATAAGGAAGAGGTTAGAAAAAGATAAGGTCACATGGGTTGACTACCACTCCCCCCCTCCCCCCCCCCCCCCACGTTCTTTGGGCATATCGAACTACACTTGGGAGATCGGTAGGGGAAACACCCTTTGCCTTAGCTTATGGGATGGAAATTTTCATTCCATTAAAAACAAGCCGACCAACCATGAAGTTCATCCTAGTCAAACAAATTCTCAACAGCGAAGCAATTAGAGCTAAGCTTGCCTAGCATAGGAAAGGAGGGAATTAGCCCTAATAAAGATCACCTCCTATCAGTAATAGTTTACCAAGTAGTATAATATGTGGTACAAGGAAACGATCTTCAAGGATGGGTACTAAGCCTTAAGGAAAATTATGGGCAATGAAAGGAAGCCCTCAGACGAAAAGCCTGTGCCTAACTGGGAAGGTAAGTTCAAAGTCAATGGAGATGACTTACAGGGAGCCTAACACTTAGAAACAATTGAGGAAAGAGAAGTTCCTCGAGTATGGAGCACATCCAACCTCAAGAAATTTAACTTTTAGTTTTAATTCATTTCAATTTTGAATTATTTTCTGGAAAAAATTTGTATTTCAAGCATTAGTTTAGATTTCTATTTCAAAAACTTACGCTTTCACATTGTGCATTGTTCTAAGTTGAAGGCATAGAATATTTAAGAAAATATTGATTAGTCAAGTGGATTGTGTTTGACATATTATCAATTGTTTACACCTACATAAACACGAAACAATAAGATGTTGCCAAATAATATATAAACTAACAAACATAGCAGGATTATAATATGAAAATACAAAATAACCAGCAGCATGCATGCGTGACATTTTTCATAAAGTGGGACGTATTATTCAATACTGGAACATGCTACAATTCAAATTTGGTCATTAGTGAACCAAAGTGGGAAAAACTCAAATGGGTGAGTAACCACCCAACTGTTACCAAAGAACAGATACATTGGATGGAAAGAAACACTATAAATAAGCAACTAACCCAGCAAGGAAGAGAGGACTCCCTCATAAAAAATGCATTAACATTAATTTTATCCTCCTTTACTTTTATTTTGTTTTCTTTCTTTTATTTACATCATTTCTTTCCTTTTGTAATAGATTGTGAGGTAGTTTGTAACATTTTCTTTCAAAGTCTATTTACAGTTTCTTGACATTACATTTCTTGTCATTTACTTTCTTGCTTTACATTTCCCTAGTGTAATTCTTTACTTTAACTGCACCTTACTTACTTGTAACCATTTACTTTAATCGTATTCCCTTTTATTTAATTTATAAATATTTACTTTTCTTTTAGTGCACGCAATTTATTATTTTTGTTTTAGTTATTGAGCCCAACTTAAGACTTACATCAAAGTTTTCCTTAAGGGAAACATAAGTCCTCTTCATTGAGGCATAAGATGCAATAAAATCTCCTGATATTATCATTTGGCTAAGAATTTTGGTTCACAAGAGCACAAATCTTACCTAGAATGCTTGCAACCCTAATTGATCACCAAGCCAAGTGAAAAATTAAACCAAATACAACTGTCAGATAATACAACTATCTTCAAATTAGAAATGGTGTTAGAATTCACACCAAGGTTAGGCATACCCTTACCAAAGTTTGTACCATACTACGCTCAATAAAATGGCTAAGATGAGTCTACTAACAAGGTAATTAAAGATAATTTAAACAAAGTGATTGAGAAAAATCCAAGATATTGGCATAATTTATTGGTAGAAGTTTTGTGGGCTTATAGGACCTCTAAAAGGTAAAGTATTAGGATAACTACATATGCTCTAACTTGTGGACATGATATTATACTACTAGTGGAAATTACTCTAAATTCATTAAGAGTTATAGTCAAATAATTATCTAAACAATTGAAGGTTGTTATCAAGCAATGTACATGGAATTAAAAAATATATATGAGGACAGGGTAAGTGACTTAAACAACATCTTGATCCAAAAGAAGAAAATAGCCAACTACTATAACAAGAAAGTAAAGAAATGAGCCTTCAATAAAGGGGATTTATTTTGGAAAATAATCCTTCATTTAGGTTCAAAGGACCCCTACTCATGGGAAATGGTTTGCAAAATGGAGAGGGCCATTCCAAATATATAGAGGCTTTAAAGGAGGATCATACAATTTAAGACATATTAATGGTTATGTTCACGTGAGAAAGATAAATGACATATTCTTAAAAGCCTTATTATACAAGGCCACGAAAAAAATATAGAATTACATTAAAACTTTAACACTACTATAAATTAATGAGGAAGTGTTTGAATACTAAAGACCTAAAATTAGTCCAAAATATTTCATAATTAGTTCGTTTGGCTTTGATTTGAGCCTCCCTCTCATCAAACTAAGTTTCATTTTAGGCTAAGACCTGCATCTCGCCAACCAGTTGTCTTATTCTTTGCTGGAAGTCTTCCTCCTCAGTGATGTCCACCTCCAATGCATCAATAACCCTAGTTATTTGCTTCTCTATCTCTTCCTTGGAGATAAGAATGCATCATTGTTGCTTCGAATGGCTCCCAAATCATCCAAATGTTTTTCTACCATAGACTTTTATTTGGGGAAGTGATTTTTATCAGTAAACAAAAATTTTTCTTCAACTTCCACTTGATCCAAGGTTTTGATATGGTAGGAGATAGAATAAAATCTAATATTTAGTGCTCTCACAACTTCCTCTCCCAAGCCTTTGAAATAAGTAACACAAGAATAGGTTGCTTTAAGACTAGTGGCAAAGCTTAAATCTCTCCGATCTTTGAAAGGTATCCTTACAAAGCTTTGAAGCGGGTATAAGTCTTGTAAAGCCTCTAAATTCCAAGAAGCATAAGTGGATAGTCTTAGATAAGGTGCTCTAGTTGTTGCTCAACACTAGTAGAAACAATATCTAAAGTTTTGACAAGGGACTTAGACATGATCATTTCTAAATGAAAGACAAGCACTTTATCTAGAGTAATCGAGCTAGGAATCACCTCGGTTATGAGATTCTTCACTTCTGCAGGGAGTGTCTCCTTCAAAGGAGAAGTGTTTGAGACAATAGCAACTTTAAGAAGAGAAGATTCAGCAAAAAGTTTTGGATCAATTATACATAAATGGAGATCCTACAATGTCTTTGTATCCTTTGTATTTGAAGTCTTAACTTCCTCGCCTTAAGTTAAAAGAAAGTGAATGGAGGTATCCACTGCCTCATAATTTATTTCTTTATCCACAAATATATTCAAAGAGGGTCTTAGTGATGAGGTAGGAACACTAATTGGATTAGCTATGGACTCATCAATTGGGGATGTTGGTGGTGGTGTCAGAGGATCTATTGGATAGATTGCCTTTCCTTCATCTGCCAAGTCACCAACACGGCCTATGAAGAAAGAAAAGGCAAATAAAATTCAATAATAGTGGTGTAATTAATACCAAAGGACTTTGAAAAACATTACAGGGGTAAAAGACCGACTTACCTACCAACTTTGTTATATGAATATCCTTCCTTGCTATGCTTTTCATGTGTTTTCCTTTTGGTATAACAAACATATCAGTAAAAGCAGGCTCATCCCTGCTTGAAGAAGTACTTGTTAGATAATCGGAGGAGGATTCTTTCTTTAATCTAACAAGAGGAGCGTGTTCTTTTGCCTCCTCCTCTATGACCTCCCTCAAAATCTCCTCATTCAAATCTTCCTGAACTTTAGGGGTGAGTTTCCTCTTCTTGAAAGATTAATAATCCTCAGGGATGGGATATTCTGCAAGATTAAAAATGGTTGATCTAAGCCAATCAAATCAATGGTAAAACTAAAACAATATAATCAAATCTTTACTTGAAGATAAAGACTTCAAAGGTTATTTCTTAGGTGGTAAAGGCTTCAAATATATCTTGATGTACTTACCCACCAATCCTCAAAAATTGGGATCACGCCTGCATAATATGTAGTGCTAGCTAGGGAAAAAGTGATTCTAATCCTATGATAATCGGTTATCACATGTAACATGGTGACGTTCAAAACTATTGAGGTCCTAAGAAATACGTCATGATTGACATGGATCATCATTGGGATAGGAGTTGATTGGAAAAACCTAAATTACCTTGCAAATTAGGTAGGTAGGTGTACCTCCTCATATGATTTGGAAGCGTGGTATAGAGAGGGTGAGGTTACATAGTATAAATATCTTTGGATTAGGAAACTTCTCCAATAAAGATCATCCTGTTATGCAGTATGAGGTTTCTATAAAATGGGAACCAACCAAAGAGGTGAATTTAGCAGTATCAACAAAGGCTGTAAAAAATCCATGGGCATGTCAATTGGAAAAGTTATAAACATACTAACGAGCTCTTCGAATCTCTCGCATGAGGGTTTAGAGAGATAATAGGTACAAAAATGGATATACTTGGACTCATTTTGAATGTAGCCAATTTCTAGAAAATGGGCACGAAGTCACATTTACAGGACCCATAATGGACCACCTTGTTTGACATTAAATGGTTCCTCAACAAGCTCAGAACAAGTTTTGTAAAGATATCCCAAAACATAAGGGGCTAGTGCAACCTCCTTATCCTCCATAAGTTTGGATGACAAGAAAGAATACTCCAGCATCACCAATTGGGGGATTTAGCATAAGACACGTGACTTGATAACCAAGATAATTAGAAACAAAGTACTCTTTATTGCTCACCTAGGAACCACTCTTTATGTGAGTATTCATAAATGTGGAATGAGCCAGCTTTGGATTGGAGTTCGGTAGTGCCAGGGGGGCAATTTTTGGCATAAAAGGGTGAACTTCATCCCCCACGGACTTAAATCCATTAAATTAGAAAATATCCAAGAGAGTGGGACTTTCCATCCCAAAGTTGAACTTGAAGCAATTAAAAGTGAAGTTCCAAAAATAAATGGCATTAGCAATGAAAAATTGGTCAAACTTTATGTCTTCTTAACAGAGTTTAACAGCATCAAAAATGTCAGATTTCTCCAAATCATTGACTTTGAGAGCCATATAATCTCCACCCATTTGGTACAACCATATTTATGCAACTTATCGTTATTCAACTTCTCGGTCCAAAACGTAAATCCAAGTGAGGTAGTTACTTGGAGAGTGGAAATCTCTTGAACAATGATCTTTTGGTCTCTTAACCTTATAAAGTAAGGAGACAACTATAATGGAAGTTCTTTGGGAAAGTAAGGGTCAATGTTGGTGAGTACTATCCTATCAGAAACTTTAATCGGGCAAACGATATCCCCAACAATAATCCCAGCATTAGCTGAAAGCCTATTAAAAGTTTCTTCAAATGTAAGAAATTCATTAACTTCTGATGAACTAGGTGTTATTATTGATGAGGGGTTTTGAAGAAAACAAAGAGTGTATTTGAAGGTTAAGGGTTTGTTCGAGGGGAAAATGAATGATAAAAAGATAATGTGAATAGAAATTCTTGATGATACCATTTGAAATGAAAAAGTGAAGCAATTAGGTCGCAACACGTGGTTTTACAAAAGTTCCCTCCAAAAAGTAGAGTTATGGGGAAATGGAGAGACATGAAGCACTTTTGGTGGCTATTTAATGATAACAGCCTCTCATGATTGGTTTTGAGTGCAATTATGACCAAGAATAACTCAAAGATAAAATGGTGAAGGTTCTAAGACAAGACCATCGTATTGGCTAAAATAAATCATAAAAGTTGCTCATATTTAAATTAATTATCCCATTTGGCAACGAAAAGTCATCATTTGTATTTTTCTACACGTGTTATGAGATTTGTGGGTCCATTGCTAATAAAAATATATGCATGTAGATAAACCTTTAATTTTAACGTTTTAAGGAATTTTAAAGTCTCAAAAGACTACCATAAATTAACGTACGTTATTTGGTTCTAAGTTTAAATTGGGTAAAATTTATATTATGCCAAAATTAATTAAAATTGGTTAATTTCACAATTATACTAGTCAAAGGTATAAATTAACAACATAATTGGTTTAGTAAAACCCACACACAATCATTCAAAATCAAATATTTCCTTCCATTAATAACCAAAAAGGAAAAATATAATGATAACAATAAATACAACATTATTTTCCTAAATGGTATAAAAGTGAGGAAAGGAATAAATCACAAAATGATGAAAAGTGTTCCACGGATATTCGAAATGCTTTTCCTCTAAATACAGATAAGGTTGAACTTGAGCCACCTTCAAGAGCAAAGCTTAATGAGATTGTAAGTTTGATACAGCTTCACTTTCCTTACGTCTTAACACCTTGGATCTAAAAATAATCGCATCAACTGACAAGGTTTCGAAGACCAGTTCAGTTACATGGGTGGGACTATGCATTTAGAGCCTCTCAAAATTCTTGCATTCCAACAAAATCATATTGCAACGAGAAATAATAGCAGCACGGGATTCAAGTTGACTCTTATATTTTATCACATCAATGGAGTGTTGTTTCAATATCCTTATGAAATAAGGATAAGATGGACAAAAAAAGGAGAGGTGGTCCTTAGGTTCATGAGGACAATTTGGAAGGATTTCAAGGATCATGCAAGCCCAAGAAAAATTGTTTATTGCATGACCCTTTAACAAAATAGAATAAGGAAAATGGGAAAAGGTGTGAAGATCCTCCAAATCCTTACTAACATCAGAGACAAAAGGTGGAGACTTAAGAGAAAGGAATTTTGTGGGGAAATCGTCCCTAACATATTTTTCCAAATTTTGGAAAGCATCCTTCCCCAAAATGTGAGGTTGGCAGATAAGATCATATTGGAGGAAAGGAGACATGACAGTCTGGGTGATCGAGAATTCAAGAGCTTCCAAGTCAAAGTTATCATCAATAAGATCAAAAGAAGTATATTTACCATTTGAAAAAACTTGGTAAAATATTTTAACAAAGTTATGATAGCAACTGCCAAAAATACCTTACCTAGGAGAATCATAAGTGGCACAATGCCTAGATCCCAAGACATTTAGGTACCCATTAGAAGAGGCATAAAAAGGGTAAAATGGTTTCATAAGCAAAGACCAAGTGTAATCTCCCCTAAAGTTATGATTGAATTAGGGGTACACCTCTTGAGGCATATACTCAAGGAAAGGGTGGGGGCAAATGGTAGCACGGTGAGTGGACAAGTCATCAATAAGGGAGTTAGGAAAGATTTACTGTCAACATAAATAGGATGCCTTCAATCAAAAGGCCCATTTTTGCATAAGGTAGAATTTATGCTTTGAGAAAATCATCATTAATCTGAGGTGCCAAAGAAAAAGACTTTAGAATCTCACACAATGCCAGGAAGGGGAAAAGGCGTTCATCCTTTCGAAGAGTTTGAAAAGAAAAGGTATATCACTTATAGGCTCATAAGAAAAGACTTTGGAAGGTTCGATGGCATAAAACCCATACAATATGTGTATGGAGGGAGAAGCCAACTCAGGGGAAGATGTAATTGACTCAACAACATCCCAAGAGCCCCAACCATCAACCTTATTTTGGTTGGCATTTATAGAGGTTTAGTAGTAGCAGCCAAAGCCTAAGGGTCTCCAATCAATGGCACATGGTTGGAGGTAGAGGCATGTTCAAAGATTCTACCACACTCTTCATTATTATCTCCAAAAGGATCCATTTGTGCAAAGAAACAAATAGAACTAAGAAGAGAAAGAGCTTAGAGCAAAGTGATATTTTATTAAAACAGTGACAACCCCACATCCACATATCACATGTTTATCCAGAGAGGTAATTATGTCCAGACATGGCATGAGGGCAGGGGATAATGTCCTAGAGAAACTCAACAGTCCATTGATTAATTTTCTTCAAACATCAATTAGTGTGGGGGTATGTTTACACCATATTAACATGAACCAATGAGATGTTTCCACGTAATATATAAATAAAAAAAATAATCAAATTATAATATGAGAATACAAATTAATGGGCAGTATGCACATGTCACATTTATCACAAATGGAGGGTGTTATTCAAAACTGGAACATACTACAATTTAAATTTGGGCGTTAGTACACCTAAGCGGCAAAAAGTTACCAAAGAGTAGTTACATTGCATGGCAAGAAACACAATAAATAAGTAACAAACCCAACAATTAAGAGAGGACTCCCTCACCAAAAATGCATTTACATTACTTTTATCCCTTTTTTCCCCTTTTTTTCCTTTTATTTATATTCTTTCTTTTATTTATAGCATTTTTTTCATTCTGCAGTAGATTATAAGGTAGTTTGTAACCTTTTATTTCAAAGTTTATTTAAAGTTTCTTTCCTTCACATTTGTTGTCATTTACTTTCTTGATTTACATTTCTTTATTGTAATTCTTTACTTTATCCGCACCTTACTTCCTTGCAATCCTTTACTTTAATCATAGTTTCTTTTATTTTATTTACAAAGCTTTACTTTTCTTCTAGTTCATGAAATTTACAATTTTTGTTACAGTTATTTAGCCTAATTTGAGAGTTACATCAAAGTCTTCCTTAAAGTAAGTATAAGTCCTTTTGATTGAGTCATTGAACACAACATAGTCGCCCGATATTAGCACTGGGCTAAGAATTTTTATTGGTAATTTCACAAATCTTACTTCGAATGATCGTAACCCTAATTGATCACCAAGCTATGTGAAAAATTAACCCAAACATCAATCACAAGATGTTTATCTTCTTTTAAATGTCTTCTTCAAGACTGATAGGTTGGTCGACCAACGACCTTAATTTGGTCCCCGATTAAGGATGCTTCTCTTTTAAGACTAGTTATATGGTAGACCAAAGATCATCATGGATTGAAACATCTGCAAATAGACTAACTGGTTGGTCGAACAATAACCAGCCATAAATTGAAATGTTTTGATGATTAACAAAGCATAAATAATTGCTCATAGGAGATGAAAGGCCTACGGGAATCCTTAGGCACCTAAGACCGACCAATTTAAAAAAATCCTTGCTGGAAAATGACCCCACAAATAGGTGTATTTTTTCTCTTATGGCTATAGAATCAAGGTGTGATTTCATGACATCAACAAAAAAGGTAAGAGAGGGAACCACATAATCTAGGGGGGAAATATCAAATTTCCATTAATGCTTAAAGTAATTATAGGGAAATTGGAAAGGCTAATAATTTATAACAAAGAAGTAATTATAGCTGGATCATTCGCATAACCGGAGCAATTAATCCTATGAAGGTCCAACCCCAACAAGTGGAATGTGCAGTGAAGAAGTTCTGAAGATCTCAACCAAGTCCCTAAGGCCCTCCAAGAGTCACCATGTTAACCAAATGTGGATATCGGTAGGGCCCATCATCACCATAAAGCCCATAGTCCCCCATGTACTTCCTTATCAAACAGATCGGGGTGGCATTCATTAGGATCCACGAAGCATCAAGATTGTAAGGAGCATTTTGATAATCATGGCAATCAGGATCATACTAGTTCCGTAGTTGGGAATCATTGGGCACCTTCAAAACTGCCAAGGCATTGAGCCAACCATTTTTGTAGGCAACATATTTGGCATCATTTAAAGCAGCATCTAAAATGATAAGAGTCTCATCATAGTCATCATTCCACACTTGGCGAGGTTGCTTCTGAAATTGGAATCTGAGGCGATCAAGTTTCATGAACAAGATCTTGATGGTTACCTCTTTATCGTGCGTAAACTTTTTGGTCTTCTCTAACTCCTTTAATTAGCCATTCTCCTATTTATGGGAGGAAGATAAAATTTTGATGCTCTCGTCCTTATCATGCAAATACTTTTAGCATATCTCCAGCTCTTCCCTCAATTGGCCATTATTCTCTTTAAGGAAGGAAGCTCCCACTCTAACTTGCTTGTCTAGTAAGGACTTTTTTTCTCCCAAACTCAATTCTTATATCCTTATTTTCCTTCTCAAGAAGAACGAAGGACTTTATTTATACCGTGAGGTTGGCTTGCATGATAAAAGTCTTTCTAGCATGCAAAAACTCAACATTTACCAGCTTTCGATCAAATCCTCCATCTTTAGCCGGCTCGACTAAATCCTTTTCAAACTTAGACCTTAGACTATCTAATGTTCCACTATGGCTGGCTTGTCTAGCGTAAATCATGTCATTATAAGTAGTGTTATTCTCCACAGCATAATGGAAAAGTTGACAAAGATCTAAGTATTCTTCTCGTGTGCGTAAGGACGTATTAGAAAGTAAAATCTAGTCAAGATCATTAGTGTCGTCACAACAGGAAACAAGAAGTCTTGCACGCCTCTTTTCAAAGTTGTAATGAGAGAAGCAACAAGCATTGCACGACTCTCTTCAAACTAAAAAAGACAAGGAAAAGTTATCGATCATTTGATCTCGGCAACAGAAAAAGTGCATAGGATATCACAAAACAAGTGAACAGATAAAGTTGAATTAAAACTTTTAGTTCCATTAAAAGATAGTGAATAGGGGAAACCCCTAAATTACAAATTAAAAGGAAAAAAGTACAATGTTTCCTGACTCTAAGGGACTTTCTCCCCACCTTCTCCTTCTCGACAGTCTAAACAGAGAAAAATTATTATAACTGGTTGGCACCATTTTTTGCCTTCTCAGTATCTTTATAGGCTCCCACTTGTTTTAGATCTTTAATAGCGACGGGGTTGCCTTTCTCCTTCGCAACATCTTGATAGGTGCCGGCCTGTTTTTCCTAATTAGCAATAATATTAGTCACTTCAACACCAGTACAGCCTTAAGACCATCATATTACTCACTGAACATCTCCTCATCATCATCTTCCTCATTAATTGGGGGAGGAAAACCTACCTTATGCTCCATAAATAGCTTTGAGTCCATAAAAATTCCACCCTCCACAAAAGCCTCATCCTAACCTCTCTTGAATAATACCTTCCTGAGGTATCCAATCTGCTATTGTGCTTTATCAAATCCATTATCCCAGCCACGATTATAGGCATCACACTTTGTGCAGCTCCATCCATGTCCATCTTATCTATGGCCTTAGCCTCATCAGCCTTAATCTTAACACTCTCGGGCTCAATCTTAGCCTTTTCATCCTCAAATATTTCCTTCTTAGTGGAGTCGACCAAATTAGTGGACTCTTTGATCTTTTCATGGAATTTGGCATTGGCTACCTCCAAAGCTTGGACCTTATGGTCAAGCTTCTCCTTCTAAGTGACCATAGCCTAACCCACTGATCGAGCAGCATACAAGGCCTTGTTTGCCTCACCCAAAGCTACCTCCACATCATGGAAGGACTTCTTTAACACAATATCTATCTCCAACATCTAGTCATAGTCAACCGGATGCTAAAAGACACAGAAGGGAGAAAATGTCAGTAGTTTGAAACTAAAGGAGTAATAGAAAGAGGAATACACAGTGTTCAGAGTGAACTTACTAGAGAAAGGTTATTATTGGAATGTTCTAACAACCAAGCATGAGTCAGGCCAACAATATCTACCTTGTTATAAGGAAGGCATACCGACCCAATCAAGCCACCTGCTAGGTCGGGGCGAGTAATAAAAAAATAGGGAACACCTTGCCCTTATTAGCAGTAATTTTTTCCCACAACAATAATTGGAGGAGGAGGAGGAGATTTATGCTTCCTCATTTTCTTATAGGGGATCCATGTCATTTACAGGGGAATCCTCAATATCCAACGGGTTAACAGGACCCCCAACTTAATGTCTTTTATTTGTTGGGTAAGCAGGAAGAGACTATGAGACTAGAGTGGCGACAATCAAATTCATCGCCTTTCCCTTGGGGGATATTGCACCACCTCTTCCTTTCTCTTGAGAAAGTGGAAAGAGACAATGGGACCAGCAGGCGTGTCTAGAGCCACCTCTTCCTTTTTAACACCTAAACATTCAACCAACAGTTTCAGAGCCTAATTATTTTAATCATTTGAGAAACTTCTCATATATATGAATGGTGACCTACCATTAATATCCTTCATATATAGTATATATCATCAATGTGTTTGTTTCAAGTTTCCATCACTAAACAAAAGGATTAATGAATACACAAGTCTAAATAATGGTGGTACACCTCAACTAGATGGCCCATTGTAGAATCACTCACTAGTTTTTGGAAATCTGCATAGTCTTTCTTCCAATCCTACTTCCCAAGCTTCTACATGTAATGTAAGGGATTTAAACAAAGTTTCTCTTGCAAAGTAAATCGATTAATTTAATGAGTTATAACGTGTAATATCATGTCAAACTATTGGCAATGCAACATTTAAATACATACCTCGCCTCTCCATATTCCATTTTTAACATAGTGTATGAACATTCAACAAAATCCATGTTTTGGATCATTGTTGCCTTCCCAATTATTGATGCCTTCCCCGTAGTCGGGGCCTATGATTATACCTTCCCCTTAGTCTTGCGATTGTTCTTTCCCCTTCATTGGTACCTATGATAGTCTAATTCCCTTAGTCAGGCCCCAATTTTCCTACCCCTTAGTAGGTTCCTTACCCTTCAACGATTCATTTTCCTTTAGCGGGCTCTACCTCCTCACTTTCACTCTCTTCTCCACTCTCACCCCCACTATCCTCTTCATTTTTCATTTCCTATCATATTTTATATTATTCACATTTGTCACCCTCACTCTCACTAGTTTTCCTCATTACTCTTTTACTCATCTTCATTTTTGTCTTAATTTTCTTTATTTTTCATGTTTTCACTCTTACTCTCACACTCTCTCTCATTCTTATTTTAATTTCCATTTTTTTCCTAACTATTTTACCTTCTCACTTTCATTCTCATTCTCTCTTCTATTTTTTCCACGGTCACCATCCCTTTGACTATTTTCCTTATCCTCATTCTCACGCCCATCATCTCTATCCTCACTCTCATTCTCAATTTATGTATCTCTCATCACCATCACTCACTCTCACTATCATCATTATCTGCCTTTCCCGTCCTCTTAGTCTCTTCATCGCTCATCTCATATATGTTTCCTTCTTTATCATATCTATTTCTCTCTGGATCTGGATATTTTTCCCATACGTATTTTTATACTTTCCATTGAAGTCTTCTTATAATACATGAACTTTACAGCTAACTCATGCTTCTTGTGATCAAAAGTTGCCAGAGACTGTCTAATGTTATCTCTACCGATGTTTTAATCAATAAGTCAAAAATAAGAAATTAAGGAATAATACTAAGAACAAATAAACATATATCAAGGATTTACAATTCCATTTAATTACACATAACCGAGTACACACACCATGATTTAGTATATTAATGTTTATTCATTAACCTCGACACAAGATTGTCGAATCAAAGTTAATCAAAACTTTACATGTTGTCACCGATACCATGAGATCATATTTGATATCAATACTTGGTGATAATATCGTCTCAAACCTTTGACCTTCCAAAGGTCCAAACCCCTTGGGAAATTAAAAAGTCTCCTCAGCTCACCTCAAACCTCAGTCAAAATGCATTTTTAGCACCAATGACTTTTGTTTCTCTGAAGGGAACGCCACGCTACTATGGTGGACCTTAGTTAGGCTATCTTCCTCGAAGAATTAGTCATTCCATCATACCTTTTTTAAGAATTCCGAAGACCACAGAACTAAGGCTTTGACACTAGATCGAACCTCAGTCTAGAGAATAATGGACTTCCAAGTTGTTCAACTCTTAGCAAAGAGGTATATCACCCCAAGGCGTCCCAAGATTAATCTAAAACCAACCTATGGAAGGTCCTAGATAAAAAAACCTCTCCAATCCCTTAACCAGTCTCGCAGAGCACGTAAAAAGTAGAACACCATTCCACCTACCATAACTACTCAATTCCACATGCATTGAGTGTTCCCATCATAATTTAATGCGCTAAAATACCAAGGTACTCAACCTGCAAATACTTTTCTCAACACTCCACCCTAGCGAACCTCAAAATTATTAAAGTCATGTTGTGATAGCACACTCATTCTCTCTCCAATAGCTCTCCTATAAATAGAAGGTTATAGAAGGTGTGAAGGGATGAATCTCTAACATCCAAGGAGATCAGAGAATGCAAACAATCATACTCGCAAGAGCTCTAGAATTTCACAAGTGTTCCCACCTTATTTTGTACTTGTAACCCACTGTTGTGAAGTCTATACTTGTATTTGGACCAATTCTGTTATTCACACACTTTTTATATCTTGCAAGAGCCCAAAAATTGTACCTAGGCACCCTTAGATAAGTCAATTAGTTACTTCCTGAGGTCATATATATCATTAAAAAAGTCCACAAGACCTCAAACTCTCTTGACCAAAGCTCAGGGGGTCTCTTAGACTGTAATACTCAACTACATTCTAATAAACATGCATAACACCTTTGTACAGTGGAGGTAAGACCATCTTCTGAGGTCTTAAACACACTTAAAACCTTTATCTCTCACTTTTACACTTCTCTCCTCTTACCTGTCAAAGGTCCAAAAAGGAGCACCTATGGATCTAAAGTCATTTACAATTTTAACACTCATAAATTTGTTATCGTCTGTGGGAATAACAAGTTCCTTTTTTCTCATAAGCTCATCTTGATCTCTTCAATAAGTCAACCAACACCATTATGACTTAGATCCCAAAAGGAGTAGAAGTTCAGCTATAAGATCTCCCCCTAGAAGGCTTAAGAATAGAATTGCTAAACATGTACACTCTAGATCCACGTGAGAAAAAGAAAGATTAAAGGGGTGATACTGCTCAAAATATAATCATCGTATGTATCGATTCGGAGGATCCAACCATAGAAGTTAAGATTAGGGCCGACCTCAGCCCCTACCTCCGAGAAGAACTTGTTCAATTCCTAAGGTAAAATAAGGACATCTTTCCCTGGAGCCACTCCAACATGATCGGGGTGGATCCCGAAGTCATGGCCCATCACCTGAGCATGGATCCAAATCACATGCCAGCCTGACAAAAGAAGCGATTCTTTGGCCCAGAGAGGAACAATGAGAAGTAGAGTAAATTGACAAGATTTTGGCCTCCAACTTCATTTGAGAGGTCAAGTACCCATAATGGCTCTCTAACGTGGTAATGGTACCCAAAGACAATAAGAAAAGGCTGATATCATTTACCTTTGATTGACACTTTGGTAGACTCTACAGCTGGTCACGAGCTCCTCTCCTTCATGGATGCATATTTTGGTTATAACCTGATTAGGATGACTACTGTTGATGAATAAAATACCTCATTCATCATAGATAAATATACTTATTGTTATAAAATTATGCCTTTCGGACTAAAGAATGCAGTTTCCACATATCTGAGAGTGGTAAAATTCATTTTTAAAGATCTCATTGGTAATACTATGAATGTCTATGTCGAAGACATTCTAATCAAAAGCTTGGAGGCTTGGCACCACGTTCAGAACCTCAAAGATACTTTCATTGTCCTTCGAAGGAACCAAATGATCCTCAACTCAAAGAAGTGTGCTTTTGGTGTGGTCGGGTGCAAGTTCCTTGGGTTCATGGTTACCAGGCGGGGCATTGAAGACAAACCAAAAAAAATCCAAGCCCTATTGGATATTAAGTCCCCAAGAACAGTGAAGGAAGTTCAAAGCTTGGTTGGAAGAGTCATTGCACTCAATCGGTTTGTCTATAAGGCCACGGACAAGTGAGACTGAGGAAGCTTTTCAAAAACCTCAATAATATTAGGGTTTGCACATCTATTATCCCAAACGAATGTGAGGGAAATACTTGTACATGTAACTGGATGCCTCACCCACTACTATTAGCTCCTCTCTCATTTGGAAAGAATTTAGGGTGCAATACCCCATCTACTATGTCAGTCGGGCCCTCTAAGGGTGAAGGCAAGTACCTAAGGATAGCGAAGCTAGATTTTATCCTCATCATATCAACAAATAAATTAATTCCCTACTTACAATCCCACTCCATCGTGGTTATGATCGATCAACCCTTCCAATAAGTCATTCACAAGCTTGACACCTTACGTATGCTTGTCAAGTGGTTAGTAGAGCTGGGCGATTTTGACATCTGGTATTAACCTCAAACTGCCATCAAAGGGTAAGCCTTATTTGATTTCATTATGGAGTTCAGTAACTTGGAAGAAGTGTAAGAAGAACCTATAAGTTGTGGGTCTAAGGTCCTGGAAGTACCCTAAGATCCTAGGCATCCCATGTTCCAAAAAATAGACCACAACTCTCGTACCTGGATATTTCAAGTGGATGGATCATCAAATAGTTCAAGTAGTGGGGTTGGACTCCATCAAGCAATGCCAAAAGAAGGTAATATCTCTCTTTATAATCACTTTAGGTTCAGAGCCTCTAATAAAGAAGAAGATTACAAAGACTTAGTGGCAAGCTTGGGCCATATCATCCAATTAAAAACTCAATGGGTGGAGGCTATCAGCGATTCTCAACTGGTGGTCAATTAGGTCGCTGAGGTCTACTAGTCCCAATGTGACAGGATGGCAGGGTACCTCATAATTGTACAGCTCCTCATCAAGAGGATACCCTAGTTTTGTATCATAAAGGTTCCCCGAGCTGAGAACTCAAAGGCGGACCACCTTATACTTGTAGAGTCATCAGATGAGATAGACCTAGAGGTATTAGTTATCACTTTGGATCAACCAAGAATTACATAGTTGCAGATCAACACTATAAAGGTTTATCAGAGCTCAGACTGGACCACTCTGCTCAAAGCCTACCTCATAAATGGTGAGCTTCCCAAAGACAAGCTCTAGACCAAAAGGGTAAATTGCACAGCGTTCAGGTATTACCTAAAAATGGAGTATTGTATAAGAACGGATAATGCTCAGCACCTTAGAGATGACTGAGCCCATTAAAAGTTAGTTACGTGCTTAGGTTCCTCCACGAAGGTGTTTGTGGTGCCCATACAGACCCAGAGACATTTGCCTATAAGGTCCTGGGATAGGGATACTTTGGGCCAGTGTTGGGAAATGAGGCTAAGGACCTGGTGCAGCGTCATGACAAGTGTTAATGATTTGCTTATGTTACAAAGCGGTCAGCCGAGAAGATGGATCTGATGTTAAGTTCATGGTCCTTCGCTTAGTGGGGTGTGGATTGGTAGCACTTGTTCCCCTCAGCAAAGGTCAAAATAAGTTCTGCATAGTGGCCATTGATTACTTCACCAAATGGGCTACCTAAGGCCCAGAAGAACATCATCTGAAGGTTTATCCTACCTAAGGCCATCATCTCAGATAATGGAAAATAGTTTGACAATCCATCGTTCATGGAGTTTTGCTTAGACTATGGTATTGATAATAATTATTCATCTTCAGGCCATCCTTGGGCCAACGGCCAAGTCAAAGTCACTAATAGAACAATCTTCCACAATTTGAAGAAAATGTTGGAGAAAGACAAGGGGATATAGGCCCAAGTATCATATGGGATTATAGGACCACAGTGAGAGGTCTGTTGGGATAATTTCCATTATCTTTGACCTTCAGCACTGAGGTTGTGATCCCAACTAAGGTTAAAATACCCACACAATGGGTATCTTAGTTTTAGCCAAGGGCTAATGGAGAAAGCCTGAAGTTGTCCTTGAATGAATTAGAGGAGAAAATAGAATCTGCACTAATCAGGATGGCAACCTACAAGTAGAAACAATATCTTACTTCAATCAGAAAAGTCCATCATAAAGAATTCAATGTGGCAGAGCTTATCCTAAGAGAGGTCACTCTAGCAACTAGAAACCCTGGTAAAGGTAAGCTAGGTCCCAAATGGGAAGGTTTGTATGTGGTAACCAAGATTGCAAGGCCTGGTTGTTATTACCTTAAATCCACAAAAGGATACAAACTCCAATAACCATGGAATGTAAAGCACCTAAAAAAAATATTACGAGTGATGTAATCAATACTCCAGAAAAATGAAATGAAGCTTTTCTTTTCCACAAAGTGTTCTACATAAATGTTCATTATGAGATACAAAGACCTTAACCTTAACTCAAAACTTAAACTAAGGCCTAAGGGCCCAAAAAAGAGTTGTGAGGATTTCAATCTTGGCTCTGGGTATAAGTTAATGTCTTAGGAACCACCATTCGAGTTATAAGGATTGCAGCCTTGGCTTAGGATTAACAGTAAAAGGACTTAGGACCCAAAAAATACGATAGTCCTTAGTTTAAACAACACAAAAACCATAGTCAAAATGTTTTTAGAACCATAAAAGGCTATAAAAAAAATTATTAAGATTTTTATCCATAATTCCAAAAGGCTAAGGTCTAAGGACCCATGAACAGTACATTTCCTAACAAAAAACCTTTCATTTACCCTGAGTTTCACGAAAAGACATAAGAATTTCATTTTGTCTAAGATGCAACAAAAAAATTAGTTCGGAGGTCTCGGACCCTTACAAGGACTTCAAAATTTCAATTTGTTTCCTAAGTTTAAAGGTCTTATGACCCTTTGTGGGACTTCAGGTTTCATTTTTCCTAAGTCCGGAGGTCTCATACCCTTATAACGACTTTAGGTTACAAAAATCCAGTTTGGAGGTCTCAGACATTTAAAAGGATTTTAGAATTCAAAAGCTCATAAGTTCAGAGATCTTATAACTTTACCATGGTTACTGATATTGTAAACTTCTATCAACTTTACCATAGTTTGCTGATACTGTTATCGAGGCTTGCCCACCGTATTTCTTAGCTCAAGATAAGGAAAGGTTTTTAAGTTCAGAGCGATCATTCTTCTTTGATGACCCATACATATTTAAACATTTTTCGAAACAAATTATTTGTAAATGTGTCCCGAATGATGAGATCCCTAGTATCTTGTCTTTTTACCACAAGGAAGTGTATGGATGACATTTTTCTTCCCAAAAACAATTCTTTTAAATTATTACTATGCGATTTTATTGGCCTAAAATTTTCCAAGATGTGCAAGCTCTCTGAAAACTTTCACCTATTGCCAATTACTTGGTAAAGTCACTTAGAGGAACGTGATGCCACTTGGCCCTATTCTGGTAATCGAAGTTTTTGATTGTTAGGTAATAAAGTTCAAGAGTCCTTTCCCTAAGTCTAATCAGTTTAGGATATCAAAAATCTAAATTTCAATATGACTAAAGGCAGAGACCTTTAAAAGTTCCAACTCAACAAACTAAAGGAGTTGAGGAATGATCGATATAATAACTTTTGTCTATTTAAGGCCAAAAGAAAGGCCTTTTATGACAAAAGGATAGTGAGAAAGCACTTTGGGTGGGAGAAAAAGTTCTACTTTACAATTCTCACCTTTATATTTTTCTCGCGAAAATGCAATCCTAGTGGAACGGACCGTTCTTAGTAAAAAAAGGTTTACGATCACGGTTCCGTTCATATAGTGCATCTGGGGATCGGAACCTTATCAAAGGTGAATGGAAAAAAGCTCAAGCCTTACGTTAAGGGATTCAATCCTAAGCTAGCTAAAATCCCTTCTGAAGGCCCTCCCTTGGGCTCTTAATTGGGCATTATATAGTGCGTATTGGTTCATTCCATTTTTAAAGATTTCCTTTTTAGATTGCCCAATTTTAAAAGCCTTGGCAATTGTGCATTCTTCCACTCTTTCTATCCAGTTATGATCAACCATTCTACATTGTTGTCATTTCCCCTCCTCAAAAAAATCCTTGAGAGGTTTCATTTTTTCCTAAGGGCAGAAATTTGGCCAAATATAGGGGACCAATCTATCGGTCCCAATTCACCGGTCGATCAGTGGTTTTGACTTTTCCTAAAAAATAAACTAGTAGATAAATTTACTATCTGGCCAATCGATTAGTCATTGCGCGATCGATTGGTGTCCTTATTTATTCTCTATTGCTTCCATCCGTTGGCTTATTTTAAAGGACTGATCGATCGATGAATTTTCACTAACCGATTTGTAGCATTAGATATTTCAAAAATTAAAAGAGGTTCAGCGTATCCTTCCCCTCATTCTCTTACAACACATCCCATCTGAAATATCCATCTTCAAGCCCTAGCTTCCTTATCTCAAGTTCCACCCCAAATGACTCAATTCCCATCATACTTTAAGCATCTATGGTATATTTCCTCCTCATTTTAACTAATTACTATAGTGTTCGTGGGTATTCAACATTAATAGTTCTTATTTTGCTTAGTAATGTTTAAATTGTTCGAAATGCATGAAAAATCCTTGATTGTTTGTAATCACTCCAAGATTATCACCATTTCTACACTTTTTATGCTTTTATATTTGGATATTTGTAATCTTGGATGATTGTTCATTATAATTGGATTCCAATTTGAGGATTCATATTTTATTTGTTTCTCATAAACAAGAACAATGTCATATGTCTATTTTATTGTTTGATGAGTTGAGTTAATTTGGTTAAATATCACTGTTTTATGCAATTCTTGGGTTTATTCGTGCAAATGTTGAATGTTGTGAAAATTCTTATACTTTATAAATTTTTCCAATATATATCTCCTATTAATTGATATACTTTGGTTGAAACTCATTCATGAACAACCATTATACCATTTATCCCTGACGTTCTTCATGAAGGAGGGTGACGTTGGTTTAAATTTCATTCCATCTCGCATTTTGACATTTTGTACAGCATGTGTATGTTTAGATGTCTAATTTAACTTTATTCTTCACTTTAGACATATTATTGCAAGCTTATTGCTCTTTCTCAAAAGTTTACGTAATTTTTTCCTCAATTCGGATGTTTATCACATGTTGTCACTCACATTTTGGAATCGAATGCCATTTTTCCATCTTCATCTAATATATCTTTAAAAATAGCCTACAATTTTCATTGTCGTACTAATTAATTTTTTTTAGGTCTTAAATGGGTGACACTGATAAATACGAACAACCCACTTAAGGGTTTTGAAGGATTTCGGCGTGAGAATGAGAAACAATGGTTGGAGGCATACTTTAAAGCCTACCAGAACCCGTTTATCCATTATATTTACATGGGGTTTGAGAGAAACCTCTCCATATGCACTAGCCTTTCTTCACCAGTTCAATTGGGAGGCCTTTCTTATTTAGAAAGCAGATAATAATGAAGATTTGGTGCGCCAATTCTTTGCATCATTGATTTGAGTTAAATGAAATAAATTATATTATAAGTCATTGGTAGGGGGGTTGGATGACTTTCATGATAAAGGATTTGGTCCGTTGGATGGGAAATGTTACAAACCCTGATGAGTACGTGAATTTGAGCAATGAATCAACCTTCTACTTGGATACTCTAATTCAATACTTGGCAATCGGACAAGCATTGAAAAAGAAGGTTTTGAAGTCTATTTACATGAAAGAACTGCCAAGGTTGCTTCATGACATAAAATTTGCATTGTTTTATGGTGACAAACAATCAATCTGATATTCATCACAACCACGTTGCCTTCTTCTACGCTTTATTGAACCACAAGGGCAACATAAATCTGCCTGGATACTTCATGGATCAAATGCACATTATTGTAAAGGAATGGGGAATGAATTATTCCCTTTATTTTCCTAGTTTGATCACTTTTGTATGCCTTGCCTCTAAATTTCTCGAGTACCTTTACGAACAAAAGTTGAAATTTGAAAATCCTCTCGGTAAATTAAATATCAAGATATTATTGGGCCTTAATTAGGGAGAACTCGGATAAGGAAGATGAACTTAGGCTAGCTGAGAAGGTTCCATATAGAAGGATGCTCCCATATCCCCTGACACTCGCTTTGAAGCGTTCGAGGCACTTTCAGATTAGCGATGGGAAGAGACTCCGATGAGGTGGGCGATATTATAGCCTCACTTAGAATGGGGATGTTCTGAACAGTGCCAGGAGTTTATGTTGATGAAACACATTACGAGGGACCTCTATTTGCACCATCTTAGTCTAGACACGCTGATACCATGTCATTTCAGGAACCCATATGATGTGGAAGACCTGAATGCTCTGGGTCCCTCAAGTGGTTTTAATTCTTAAGTTGACTATTGATCTCTCTCTCTCTCTCTCTCTCTCTCTCTAGTTACAAGATGTGGGGTATTTGGATTTTGTTGCATTTTTAGTATGGTTATCATAAGTTACTAAAACTCTATCTTTCTTTGTTAAGCTTCTTTTGCAAGATTATGGATATGATATGATGATGTAGTTTGCAGTTATTCTGTTGGATTTTGATGTGTCTGAACTTGAAATTTTTTTAAATCATTTATTCAATATTAATTTATCTAGTATTATGATTTATCCCCTCTACATTTTTGTGACTTATGTCATGGTTTCTCTAACTTAACGTGTTTTCTTATGTTTATTTTTTTATTTCTTATGCTCAATAAGCTCACAGTGCGTATCTCGAAGATTGATCCAAATAGGGTTAACGTATTTCCTTCTTTTTTTTCATATGTCTTTAATTGCATTGAGGATAATTTATTATTCAAGTTAGGGTGTTCCTTCATTTACTCGATTATTTTTTATTTGTTGGTCTTATATATATTAAAAAATATATTTTTCTTTCATTTCCCTCTTGGGCATTTTGTCCTTATTTATGATGATCAGTAAGAATTAATGATTTATTCAAATGCATTTACAATGATGCATGTTCTATAATTCAGATGTTATTATACTTTAGTCCTTTAATCATCGATATTAAGAATAACTTCATGATTTAACTTCAAACCCATGTGCACATGTGCATTCTCTTATTTTAATGATTTGGCTTAAGATTTTTATAACTCGATGATCTTCGTGCATTGTATACGATTTAGCCGAGTCACATTTTCGCTTTCCTTAAAATTGTGAGCGTTTATACACCTACTCTATCTCTCCTTAAAAATGTTAATGTTGCTGATAATCTCATTATTTTTACTTTAATCTATCATTAATTGAGTTCCTATGAAATGTATTACTTGAGCATAATTTTAAACATTGTTTTGACTCTAAATCGTGTAAGCTTTGAGAAAGGATCATATGCCCTCTTTGTTTAATTAAACTATATTGAGCTTGACCTCACCCTACTTATTTCCCTAGTCAACTGCGTCAAGCCTAAATATTAACCCTTAATTTCATCACCCTAATCCCATGACCAACTCCACATTGGAGTTTTAAACCATATTTACGCATTTCTCACTTTTGGTATGGGAACGCATTTGGATGTTAGGATGTTCGTGTTATGCAATTGTCTTTGAGAATTGAGTTGTCTTCAAAAGAAAAGAAAAGAAAAGAGGACTTGAAATAAGTTTGAATCCCAAATAAATCTCTAGGAAAATAAGAAGTCACACTCCAGTTGTATACTTAGGCTTTTGGAAGTTAATTTTCAAATTTGTTATTTCACACAGGTTCCATTACCCCAAGTGTTGATTCCCAAATAAATACTCATTTTGTAACCCAATCCTGACCTATGTTATAACCTTGTAAATTCCTATATTATCCTATAGCGAATGTGATTTAAAAGTCATAATGATTATAATAATTTATTAAAATACATTTTACCTCCCTTAATGTGGTGTATCCATCCATTGAGATTACATATTTTATTTTATATATAAAGCATTCTTCATTGACATGTGTGTGGTCTTGCTTCCCTTTACATTTACCCATTATTCCCATATCTTTCGTGTGTTAAACCACATTCTAAATGTTTTCATTTATTGAGTGTAATCACTGGAGTGGTTTGATATCATGCTATGCTTTAGTATTTACTCAGATTATAAAAAAAATTGCAAATAAAAACATTCACATATGCTCACTCATCATTATACATTTTCAGATTTTTAGTTTTTTTTTTAGGGAGGAAATCTGTGAGGAAATTTTGATGTTTGTGGGTTCCTTCCCTGAAAACCCTCAAGAGACAACACCTGTCTACTAGGGTAACCTAAAGTTTTAATGGCTTGTTGCATATGCTAAATGAAATCGCTTACACATGAAAGTGTCAGCTCTCCTTTGTACATATTTATTTTGTTCTTTCCTGCACGTTTTTGTTAGTTCTTTTTTTGGTTCATCACTAAGGACTAATAATATCTAAGTTAGGGGGTGATTAGTCATGAATATTTTATATTATCTCACGTTATACTTATGCATTCTAGCACAATTGTGGCCATTAAATCTTGTATTTAATCTCTTATATTATGTAACCTTTGTTCTCGATATATATATATATATATATATATATATGTGTGTGTGTGTGTGTGTGTGTGTGTGTGTGTGTGTGTGTGTGTGCTTTGCAAGTTTTAATTAAGATTTTGTAGGTATTGGAATGATAAACGGTGCAATTGTGTGCTTTTCGAAAAAGTTTTAAAGCAATATGCAACTTTCGAGGCATTTTAATCACTTTGTATTTGAGCTTTGTGCCCAAACTCTTGACGAAACTTGTAGCTCTTTGATATCTCTACATAGACATCGATGGTCCATCAATCTTATTCCTAACGATCGAGTTATAACCATTTTTTTGAAGTCCTTTTGTGCTTGAATTGAAAGGAGTATATGTGCTAAAAATAAGAGACTGATCAATCGCTTTAAATCCACCGATCGATCGATGATGTTGATTTTGCCCTCGATTGCAACAAGTGGGCTTGTTTCCCATTGTCTGATCGGTTGCACATATGACTGATAGATCGGTAATACTAGATTTTGATTCTCCTAGTAATTTCATTTGTTTGGTTTGGGTTTTGATTCCACTTGTTATTAGTAGCAAGAGGATTTTCTTTGTAAATATCCGAGTTTTATCTTATTTTTGGATAAGAAGATAGATTTTGTAAGATTTTTATTTTCTTCTCTCTCCTAGGTTTTATTACACTTTCTTGTTTCTACTCTTCATTTACTTTATTATAAGTTAATCGAACGTGTTTTCATTTTATTTTATTGGCAATCAATACCATCATGAGACAACACTGGTCCACAAGGGTAACTTAGGGTTTTAACGGCTTATTGAATAAGCTAAATACATTTGTTCGCCTCGCAAAAGTGACATTTCTATCTTTTTTGCTTATATACTTTTTGTTATCTCTCATTGTTGGATGGTTTAATTTTGTTTCATCACTAGGGACTATCAATTTCTAAGTTAGGGGGTGTGATATACTAACCGCTGAAGACTTCAAACCAACATAACTTGACTTAAACTTAACCCCTAAACGTTAACTTTATATCAAATTAATCCTTTAGACATTAACTAACACAGAGCAACAATTTCAGTCGTTGAAACTTTCTAAAATTATAACAATACCCCTAAATTTTATCAAAAGTACATTTTTAAGGCTATAAACACATATACTTGACCAACTAAGGACCAAACACCAAAGTTTTGATAATTTCGTATTAACCCTATCCAAATAAGCCTACACATCAGCACAAGCAGCCAAAAATCACATGTGTACACCATGCATACATGTAAAGAGCATTATCCAAGAAAGAAAACCTCACAACTTTAGTTCAAATCCACCTCCCTTATCCACTAATGAATTCTCCTAATCACATATTATAAATATCCCATGAATTCCTCACTTAAAACTCACTCAAACCGAAGTTTTAAAACTTAAAATTTTCACTCCAAATAGGTACACTATGAGTTTATGTATTATATTCAATTCTTTTTGTTTTAATCGATTTTTGTGTTGTTATAATGCTAGAATAGCTCAAAACAGTAGAATTCTTACGTAGAAAATAGGCCTTAGGTGAAAATTATGAAGTTTCCACCATTAAAGCTTGAGATTTAATGTTGAACTTCCAAATAAAGATCAAAACTTAGGTTTAAAGCTTTAAATGTCTTCATTAGAACCTCAGGAACTCGAGTGTAATGATCAAATGCTATGAAAGTGCATAATAAGCTTGAATCGATTGAAAGTGTATTTTGAACCAAAAAACTGAAAATCTTAAATTCTCCCTGTATAATCCATCTCAAACTTTTAAATAAAAACCAAAATACTCCTAAAAATAGCAGAAAATATACTATGTTCATAAGAATCCCTGCCATATCCATGAAATCCATGAATGTTAGGTCAAATTTTTAGTAAAACGCATAGTTATAGAACTTTAGATATTCAACATTTCAATTCACAAAACCTATATTTTGGATTCCTTATGAAATTTTAGGTTGAGTGTTTTGAGAAATCATCTCAAATGGTTTAAAAATTAAGGAGTTATTTAAGGTCAAAAATTAAAAACCCTAAAGTCAATTGTCGAGGGGGGAAGATGAACTTTTTGACCAGAAACTTTGACCTCGCGCGTAATGGCGCGTGGCCAATTAGAATTTTTTAAAATTTATATTATGAGCATTTGTATTAATAAGGAAGTAGACTGACATGTTATCCCATAGAACTTTCTGCTTGGCCTAAAGGTCTCAGATGATTGAGAGGCATTATTAGTTCTACATATGTATGAGTGCCACTTTAATTGTGTGCCTAGTCGGTTACTTTTCTCCAAATGTTTTGGGTTGGTTATTATTTGGTTTTACTGATGGCTTAATTATTTATATATCCCTTAGTGAACTGGAAAGTATGGAATGATTATCCCAAAGATCAATGACTTTCTCTATATGATCCTTTATGAACTAGTAAGATTATTAGTTCAAAAGCCTTAATTTTCCTAATAAACTGATAAGTATGGGATTGTCGGCTTTAATTCTTTAGCAGTGATGTACACTGAATTTTATACACACTTCAACTCTCATATAAACATATACTTGTTATAAAATTGGTAAAGCCTGCTTAGCACATTTATGCTAATTCCTTTTTTCTTCAGATTAACCCGGAGAAAGAAGATAATATCTCTTCCCTTTTCGAGACAAATACCGGTCACATGTTTGCATACATGATTGTGTGGGCAGAGAATAAGCCATATGAGAGCAAGGAGTGGCGCTTTTTGATTTTCTACTTTATAGTCTGTGTTAAAAAAATGTAACTAACCCCTGCGGTCATACTACCCTATGAAAACTATTTTAATGATGAATAAAGTTCTCTTATTCTACCGTAACTTTAATTCATTATTTTATATATACTCTCTTGTGCATTCATATCAAAAGGCATGGTGTGATAAGTTGGTAGTAGAACATGTTTAAAATTTAAACATATCATTGGGTTAGCATTCTATATGGGAAAGGAAACTTATATGATAGTAGTTAATTTATCTTTTCGTAACTTCTTTTATTACTATTATTATATGGTAATTCCATTTTGTAATACGGACACTTAGGATACGTTTATATTCAATGTGTATATTGAGCAGAACAATCGTTAGGAAATTAGAGATCGGGGGAAGAAGCATTAGCAAAGTTATGGGAAACGATTTGTGCAGTAGAGGAAGATTGGGTATGTGCTAGCAGTGATGTCAAATGGTTAGTACTAACGAATAAAATTTTAGGCAACATGCAAGTTATGAGAAAGGTAGATGATTACGTGAATGATTCAGTGATATTTCAAAAAAGCTCTCAATCTTACACTCATATATGCTCCACCGATCCCACCTATGTATTCAGGTGCAACATAAAATGGTAAAGTGCATAGTGACTACTCTCCTGACACTAGTGATGACAGTAGAACATGCCCAACATTTTGAAGCAGTCTTGGGTACTCTTAAAAAACATCGGTTATATGCTAAGAAGAGAAAATGTGATTTTTCAATGAAGGAAATAAAATATTTAGGACATGTGATTTCTAAAAATGGATTCCAAGTCGATCCAGCCAAAATCTCAGCCATTTTATAATGGTAAAATCCTACCAATATTACCGAGATAAAAAAAATTCATTGGATTAGCTAGATATTACTATCGTTGTTTAGAAGGATTTTCTCATATTGCTCTCACCCTTTTAAAGCTAACTAGGAAGAGAGTTTCATTTGTATGGACTGATGAATGTAATTAATCATTCGAAATTTTAAAGGATGAATTAACCACTGCTCCAGTCCTCCCCATCCCTTCTAGTGATGTAAGCTATGATGTATATACTGACGTCTCGTTGCAAGTGTTAGGATGTGTGTTAATGCAGAATGAAAAAGTTATAGAGTATGGGTCACGATAACTCAAAACTCATGAATGTAATTACCCTGTCCATGATCTTGACTTAACAGGTGTTGTTTTTACATTGAAAATTTAGTGTTGTTACCTTTATATTGTAAATTTTCAAGTCTTTTCTAATCACAAAAGTTTGAAATATATTTTTACTCAAAAGAACTTGAATTTAAGACAAAAATGTTGGATGGAATTTTTGGAAAACTATCGATTTAATTTATATTACCATCCAAGCAAATGCAATGTAGTAGTTGATGTTTTGAGACGAAATCCAATAGGAAGACTCCACACTTTAATTTCTTACAATATTGCTGCTACCATAAAGCAGTATGACCTTCGAGTGATATCACCTTTCACAAAAAATTTCAACATCATTGTTTATCTCAAATTGAGACAAAAACTCTTAATTCAGTAAACTAAGATTCTTTTGTACAAACCTTTCGAGATAAAAATACAGGCTTCTCATACGATAAGAAAAGATGTTTAAGATTTAGAAATAGATTGTATGTACCTGATGATTCATCTTTTTTAGAAGAAATAATGCAAAAATCCCATTGTTCGAAATTTATGATTCACCCCGAAAGTTTGAAAATGTACCACGCCCCAAAGAAGCAATATTGGTGGCCAAATATGAGAAATGATATTGAAAATTTTGTAAGGAAATGTAGTATTTGTCAACAAGTAAAGATAGGACACCAATACCCTGGTGGACTCCTCTAACGCTTGCCAATTCCTTGGTGGAAATGGGATCATATTACCAAGGATTTTGTTAGTGTAAGACCTCGTACGTCCCAAGGATATAATACCATTTGGGTAATAGTAGATCGATTCACCAAATCTGCTCATTTTCTACCCATGAAGACCACCTGTTCATTTCAGATACTTATCAAGCTATATATTTAACAAATTATCCGATTACAAGGAATCCCTTTATCCATCATATCCAATAGAGATTCTCGTTTTATAGGAAATTTTTGGCAAGTATTGCAAACTGTAATGGGATCTAAACATCATTTAAATATCGTATTCCACCCATAAACGGATGGACAATCAGAACGTACAATCCAAACATTAGAAGATATGATACGTGCTTGTACGTTAGATATACCCAACAACTGGAATGTACCTTTACACCTTGTTGAATTTTCATATAACAATAGTTATCAAACCATTACTAATGGTGCCCCATTTGAAGCTTTATGTGGAAGACCGTGTAGATCGCCTGTATGTTGGGTAGAATCTGTAAGTAGTAAATAATTTGGTCCCGAGATAATCTAAGAAAACACCACTACACCAAAAATAGGATTCTGGCACAATTTAAAACCGTGCCAGATCAAATCTGGCACGGTTTTGAACTGTGCCAGAATCAGGTGTTCCAAAATGGGAATTTTTTTCTGGTACGGTTTAAAAGTGTGCCAGAATCAGCCAAACATGAACACTTCTGGCACACTTTTAAACCGTGCCAGAATTTGATATTTATGGCACACTTTTGGCACATTTTTTAAATGTGCCAGTTTCAGCAAAATAGGAACACTTCTGGCACACTTTTAAACCGTGCCAGAATTTGATATTTCTGGCACACTTTTGGCACAGTTTTTAACTGTGCCAGATTCAGCATAGTTTAAAAAAAATTAGCACAGTTTAAAACCGTGCCAAAATATGATACACTTTTGCCACGGTTTTGAACTGTGCCAATTTTTTTATTTAAAAAAAAATATTTGAAAGCACAAAATTCACAAATTAATAATATTGCGCGTTATCAATAAACTAATGTACATACAAACTTCAAAATATTACAAGACTTTAACTGCTCACAGGCCCAAAAAAAATTGGGCAGAGTTTCCTCTATTTTCTGGACATTCCAAAACCTGTTAATACAAAACCTGCCTAATATAAAGCCCGCACGGCCACAAAATATAACAATTAACTTACAAAAGCCCTCACGGCCATAAAAGTCAATAATAAAACAACAAAAGACCGTACGGTCATGACACAAAAAAATGAATTCATTAATAAACCCCTTGTTGTAAACCATTGAGTTCTTTGTGTGTTCCACGCGAATAAAAGCCAACGATAAACTGCTATCCTGCAAAAAAAATAGAATACAAAAAAGATACGATATTAGTAACCCAAAAAATTACAAAAAAAAAATACTCAAAACAAAAAAAATTACATATATGAATGGAAATTATCGTCATACTCACAAACCTGGAGACCCGGGACTACGCGGTCAGTTCCTACAAGTTACATTGGTCCCGTGCGAGGTGTTCGTGCCTCCTACGGGGTCGTTTGGGGGGTGGTTTGGGTTTTCACCCTTTAACGACATGTTTTAAAGTTTAAGTGTTGATTTTTGCCAATTATCGTCCTATTCACAAACCGGGAGATCCGGGACAACGCGGTCAGTTCCTACAAGTTACATTGGTCCGGTGCGAGGTGTTCATGCCCCCTACGGGATCGTTTGGGGGGTGGTTTGGGTTTTCACCCTTTAACGGCTTGTTTTTAAGTTTAAGTGCTGATTTTTACAAATTATCGTCATACTCTCAAAACGAGAGCCCGGGACTACGCGATCAGTTCCTACAAATTACATTGGTCACGTGCGAGGTGTTCGTGCCTCCTACGGGGTCGTTTGGGGGTTGGTTTGGGTTTTCACCCTTTGGCGGCATGTTTTTAACTAAGTGTGATTTTTCCAAATTATCGTCATACTCACAAACCGGGAGACCCGGGACTACGCGGTCAGTTCCTACAAGTTACATTGGTCGCGTGCGAGGTGTTCGTGCCCCCTATGGGGTCGTTTGGGGGGTGGTTTGGGTTTTCACCCTTTAACAGCTTGTTTTTAAGTTTAAGTGTTCATTTTTTCCAATTATCGTCATATTCACAAACCGGGAGACCCGGGACTACGCGGTCAGTTCCTACAAGTTACATTGGTCCCGTGCGAGGTGTTCGTGCCTCCTACGGGGTCGTTTGGGTGGTGGTTTGGGTTTTCACCCTTTGACGGCATGTTTTTAACTAAGTGTGATTTTTGCAAATTATCGTCATATTCACAAACCGGGAGACCCGGGACTACGCGGTCAGTTCCTACAAGTTACATTGGTCCCGTGCGAGGTGTTCGTGCCCCCTACGGGATCGTTTGGGGGGTGGTTTGGGTTTTCACCCTTTAACGGATTGTTTTTAAGTTTAAGTGCTGATTTTTGCAAATTATCATCATACTCACAAACCGGGAGACCCGGGACTACGCGGTCAGTTCCTACAAGTTACATTGGTCCCGTGCGAGGTGTTCGTGCCTCCTACTGGGTCGTTTGGTGGGTGGTTTGGGTTTTCACCCTTTGACGGCTTGTTTTTAAGTTTAAGTGCTGATTTTTGCAAATTATCGTCATACTCTCAAACCGGGAGACCCGGGACTACGCGGTCAGTTCCTACAAGTTACATTGGTTCTGTGCGAGGTGTTCGTGCCCCCTACGGGGTCGTTTGGGGGGGGGGTTTGGGTTTTCACCCTTTAACGGCTTGTTTTTAAGTTTAAGTGCTGATTTTTGCAAATTATCGTCATACTATCAAACCGGGAGACCCGGGACTACGCGATCAGTTCCTACAAGTTACATTGGTCCCGTGCGAGGTGTTCGTGCCTCCTACGGGGTCGTTTGGAGGGTGGTTTGGGTTTTCACCCTTTGACGGCTTATTTTTAACTAAGTGTGATTTTTGAAAATTATCGTGATATTCACAAATCGGGAGACCCGGGACTACGCGGTCAGTTCCTACAAGTTACATTGGTCCCGTGCGAGGTGTTCGTGCCCCCTACGGGGTCGTTTGGGGGTGGTTTGGGTTTTCACCCTTTAACGTCTTATTTTTAAGTTTAAGTGCTGATTTTTGCAAATTATCGTCATACTCACAAAACGGGAGACCCGGGACTACGCGGTCAGTTCCTACAAGTTACATTGGTCCCGTGCGAGGTGTTCGTGCCTCCTACGGGGTCGTTTGGGGGGTGGTTTGGGTTTTCACCCTTTAACGGCATGTTTGTAAGTTTAAGTGTTGATTTTTGCCAATTATCGTCCTATTCACAAACCGGGAGATCCGGGACTACGCGATCAGTTCCTACAAGTTACCTTGGTCCCGTGCGAGGTGTTCGTGCCCCCTACGGGATCGTTTGGGGGGTGGTTTGGGTTTTCACCCTTTAACGGCTTGTTTTTAAGTTTAAGTGCTGATTTTTGCAAATTATCGTCATACTCTCAAACCGAGAGACTCGGGACTACGCGATCAGTTCTTACAAGTTACATTGGTCCCGTGCGAGGTGTTCGTGCCTCCTACAGGGTCGTTTGGGGGTTGGTTTGCGTTTTCATCCTTTGGCGGCAGGTTTTTAACTAAGTGTGATTTTTCTAAATTATCGTCATATTCACAAACCGGGAGACCCGGAACTACGCGGTCAGTTCCTACAAGTTACATTGGTCTTGTACGAGGTGTTCGTGCCCCCTACGGGGTCGTTTGGGTTTTCACCCTTTAACGGCTTGAATTTAAGTTTAAGTGTTGATTTTTGCCAATTATCGTCATATTCACAAATCGGGAGATCCGAGACTACGCGGTCAGCTTCTACAAGTTACATTGGTCCCGTGCGAGGTTTTCGTGCCTCCTACGGGGTCGTTTGGGTGGTGGTTTGGGTTTTCACCCTTTGACGGCATGTTTTTAACTAAGTGTGATTTTTGCAAATTATCGTCATATTCACAAACCGGGAGACCCGGGACTACGCGGTCAGTTCCTACAAGTTACATTGGTCCCGTGCGAGGTGTTCGTGCCCCCTACGGGGTCGTTTGGAGGGTGGTTTGGGTTTTCACCCTTTAACGGCTTGTTTTTAAGTTTAAGTGCTGATTTTTGCAAATTATCGTCATACTCACAAACCGGGAGACCCGGGACTACGCGGTCGGTTCCTACAAGTTACATTGGTCCCGTGCGAGGTGTTCGTGCCCCATACGGGGTCGTTCGGGGGGTGGTTTGGGTTTTCACCCTTTAACGGCTTGCTTTTAAGTTTAAGTGCTGATTCTTGCAAATTATCGTCATACTAATAAACCGGGAGACCCGGGACTACGCGATCATTTCCTACAAGTTACATTGGTCCCGTGCGAGGTGTTCGTGCCTCCTACGGGGTCATTTGGGGGGTGGTTTGGGTTTTCACCCTTTAACGGCTTGTTTTTAAGTTTAAGTGCTCACTTTTGCAAATTATCGTCATACTCACAAATCGGGAGACCCGGGACTACGCGGATAGTTCCTACAAGTTACATTGGTCCCGTGCGAGGTGTTGGTGCCTCCTACGGGGTCGTTTGGGGGTTGTTTGGGTTTTCACCCTTTAACGGCTTGTTTTTAAGTTTAAGTGTTGATTTTTGCCAATTATCGTCATATTCACAAACCGGGAGATCCGGGACTACGCGGTCAGTTTCTACAAGTTACATTGGTCCCGTGCGAGGTGTCCGTGCCTCCTACGGGGTCGTTTGGGTGGTGGTTTGGGTTTTCACCCTTTGACGGCTTGTTTTTAAGTTTAAGTGCTGATTTTTGCAAATTATCGTCATACTCTCAAACCGGGAGACCCGGGACTACGCGGTCAGTTCCTACAAGTTACATTGGTCCCGTGCGAGGTGTTCGTGCCCCCTACGGGATAGTTTGGGGGGGGTTGGGTTTTCACCCTTTAACGGCTTGTTTTTAAGTTTAAGTGATGATTTTTGCCAATTATCGTCCTATTCACAAACCGGGAGATCCGGGACTACGCGGTCAGTTTCTACAAGTTACATTAGTCCCGTGCGAGGTGTTCGTGCCCCCTACGGGATCGTTTGGGGGTGGTTTGGGTTTTCACCCTTTAACATCTTGTTTTTAAGTTTAAGTGCTGATTTTTGCAAATTATCGTCTTACTCTCAAACCGAGAGACTCGGGACTACGCGATCAGTTCCTACAAGTTACATTGGTCCCGTGCGAGGTGTTCGTGCCTCCTACGGGGTCGTTTGGGGGTTGGTTTGGGTTTTCACCCTTTGGCGGCAGGTTTTTAACTAAGTGTGATTTTTCCAAATTATCGTCATATTCACAAACCGGGAGACCCGGGACTACGCGGTCAGTTCCTACAAGTTACATTGGTCCCGTGCGAGGTGTTCGTACCCCCTACGGGGTCGTTTGGGGGGTGGTTTGGGTTTTCACCCTTTAACGGCTTGTTTTTAAGTTTAAGTGTTGATTTTTGCCAATTATCGTCATATTCACAAACCGGGAGATCCGGGACTACGCGGTCAGTTTCTACAAGTTACATTGGTCCCGTGCAAGGTGTTCGTGCCTCCTACGGGGTCGTTTGGGTGGTCATTTGGGTTTTCACCCTTTGACGGCATGTTTTTAACTAAGTGTGATTTTTGCAAATTATCGTCATATTCACAAACCGGGAGACCCGGGACTATGCGGTCAGTTCCTACAAGTTACATTGGTCCCGTGCGAGGTGTTGATTTTGACATAGTTTTGTTTGTTTATTCATTAAATCCAACCCGTTTTAACATTTGAAATAAACTCAACAGCAGCAACAAATTCCAAAATCAAACCACCAGCAAATCCCTTCCACCAATTTAACTAAATAAGCTCAAAAATTAGCCATTTTAGGTTTGGCTACTTGTCGCTATTTCAGACCATTTTTCTATTTAATGCTACTACAAATTTTAAGAGAATTTGAGACTTTGAGACTAACCAGATTTCATTTGCATTTTGATAGCCACCCGATGAACTCTTCGTGCCGTGACTTCTTGAAAGTATCCCATTTTGGTCCAACAATGTCTGCAAATTCTCAAATCTTCTATTCTGAGCGGCATTTAGTTGTTCATCAGACGATATCTTATCTTTCAAGTTTTTCAGCTCTTCATTATGAGATCGAGACTGTGTTATGACTGTTGAAGTGTCAGAAGACTCATATTAGAAGATTTGTCTTATAAAATACAAAAAGGATAAAAGGGGGAAAGAACTGAAACATACATATGTATCCTTGCACTTATCATTCATCAAATCACCCAACAAAAGTATGAAGCCCCTCATTGTGCCAAGAATTGTCCAAGAGCATCAATAAATGGCATTGACTCAATGTCTCCTGCTTCAAGCAAAAGTCCATTTCAACCCAACAAAAGTATGAAGCCCCTCATTGTGCCACAGGTTGTATATAGTTATTAATTTACCTATAGTACCAATTCTATGACACAAACATCAGGTGGACGTTCTTCCCAGTCCACCAGTATAGCTGTTACACGTTCAATCCAATCTTGAATGGCATCCGTGATATGAGGTGCAACCTGACCAAGGGAAGTAACATGTGAGGAAATGAATATAAGTGACTGAATAATATAATAGATACATTTCAGCAACAGTGAAAGAATCATAACAGTTTTTTCAAGATAATCCCCCTTTCTCTCTTTATCAATGACAAACTAACAGAGAAGAAAAGTAGTCAATACAATAAGTAAAAAAAATCAAGATTGCACTAAACACTTCACCTTGAATTGCAGTTATACAAGTGTAAACACCAATTTTTTTTCCACTAAACACTTCACCTTGAATTGTAGCTTATGTTAGTATTAATTAAAAGCATAATCAACAAATTTGCAAAAGACAAACATGCAAATTAAAAATAAACATAGCTAAGCAAATAACCTTCGTCATTCCCTAAAAATAAACATACCTAAGTAAATACGATATCCATATGAACAACCCAAAAGCCATTCCCTAAAATGGCATTTAATTCAAAAAAAATATGAAGACAAAAGTACACATCTTATAATGAATACAATCAAGACTTTATAATATTGCAAACACTCAAGGCACACATTCCGACATCATAAGTACATACATTTGTTATCCAGTATTAGCTCAGTAGATCACAATAAAACTTTTAATGTATTATAATACTTTTTAAATAAAAAAAGAGCCGTAAGGACAACATATCAAGCAATCCAAGCGTATGTATCAAACAGAGTACCACCAAAACAACCACATATCTGCCAAACTAAGAATCAATAATTGCACAAACACTAATTTAAGCTGAAACTAACTTTGATTACCAATTAATATAAACGATCCACATATAAAAACGTATACAAATACATGTAGGCATCTACATTTTACATTCGTATACGTATATGTATAATATGTATGTGGTTGGGAAATTTCAAGAGAGGCAAGATTAAATAGAGTAAAAGATCGATTAAGAAACACTTAAAAAATATCTACACTGATTATGCTATCAAATACAAAGCGTAGACTGTAAATGGATACAAATTAAACCAAACCAATGTAGATGTTCTATTTTCGTTCTCATTAAAGACACTCAAATGGCTGGGGCTTATGATCTTTGCGTTCTCTTCTCGTTGAAAGTGGATATTGCAATAGTTTCACTATTTAGACTAAATGTTGCAAGATATGGATCTTCAAAAAAACTTCCCATCAATATTTTGGCTTAGGGTTGAAGAAGATGGTTATTGGCAAGATGTGGAGTATGAAAATATTACTCACTATTGTAATTACTTTTTAAAGTGGGGTCATGACCAATTTTATGGTAAACTCACACGCAAAAAGTCTCATCCAAATGATGAGAACCATGCTACTAAGAGTACCCATTATCACGAACCATCAAAAGCTTAGATGTTGAAAAATAAAAACACTGTGAAAACTCAGGCGAGTCTCCGACTAGCTTAACAACCCAGTCAGAATAATATCATAGGCATTTATCTTAAATTTAAACCTCCCGAATCCAATATAATATTACTAGATATTGTCCACATGGAAGAGAGCTGTGAGGATGAAGCTCTGATTTCGAAAGTAGAAGTTTTCCTAAAAAAAACTCATTCAATATTTTACATGAGCTGAATCAGTTCTCAACAGAGTCTAGCGCAGAGAAAATCGCCCAGCAAAATTCAAATCATAATGATACTCTCGTGGCAGATCATGGGGACTTTTAGATAGCTATAAAACCCACTATGGTTATGGACGTGGAATCTACAGTCTCAAAAATGAGAACTACATTTGATCTTGTAAATATATCTTGTAAATATATTATCTAATTAACTGCTGAGAGTGATCCCCATAAATTTGATGATAGGCCTCCTTCGGAGGGAATCACGTACCTAGAAGAGTTTATCTCATCCCCATAAATCACGTACCTACATTTGATCTTGAATAATTTTGCAACATTAAAGACACGCAAATGGCGGGGGTTTATGAGGTTACCTGAGCCGGAGAGAGAACGAGGTTATCTGAGCCGGAGAGAGAGGGGGCTGAACGGAGCGCACTGATGGAGAGATGATCGGCCGAAGAGAAACCTGATCGGCCGGAGAGAGAGAGAGTTGAACGTGAGGTTAAAGCAGAGAGAGGGGTGAGCGGGGTGAGCAGGGCGAGCGGGAAGATAGAGGGGGGAAATTATTTTGGGGGATTTTATATTTTAGTGAAGTGTGCTTAATTTTGGCACACTTTAAAACAGTGCCAAATTTTGGCACTGTTTTAAGGTGTGCCAAATTATCTTTAAACCGTGCCAAAATCTGGCACAGTTTTAAACTGTGCCAGATTTTTAATATCAGGGTGTGCCAAAATGTTATTTTTGGTGTAGTGCACTGAGAAAATACAACTAATTCGAGAAAGATTGAAGACAACCTAAGATCATCAGAAAAGTTATTCAGACTATTGACGAAAACCTTAGGATTTTAAGTTGATGTACTTTAGTAAAATCAAAATCAGAAAAAACTACATGGGAACCAGAACAAGCTATAAAATATCAATATTTTCAAGGTAAATTCGATGATGAATTTTTTGTAGGTAGGTAGATTGTAATAACCAGGACTTTCAAATCTATCAACCGACCCTAATCACCTACAATCACTATTTTAACCCTTACAAATTATTCAAATTCAAAAGTCTTCTATAGAAGAATGAGACTATAGTTGATGACCTAAAAGTTTACTAAATTAATTTGGATCCCCTAAAGTTTTAATAATTATAAACTAGCCCCTAAAAACTTCAAACCAACATAACTTGACTTACACTTAACCCCTGAACCTCAACTTTATATCAAATTAATCCTTTAGACTTGAACTAACACAAAATTACAATATCAACCCTTGAAACTTTTAAAATTTAAAAAACCCATAAACTTTATAAAAAATACACTATTAAGGCTACAAAAGCATATACTTGACCAACTAAGGACCAAACACAAAATTTTTGATAATTTCATATCAGCCCTGTCCAAATAAGACTACAAATCAGCACAAGCAGCCAAAAATCACATGTGTACATGCACACATGTGAGGAACATTTCCCAAGATAGAAAACCTCACTATTCCAGTTCAAATCCACCACCTTCTCCACCAATGAATTCCCCTGATCACATACTATCAATACCCCACAAATTTTATAGTTTAAACTCACTCAAACAGAAGTTTCAAAACTCGAAATTTTCACTCCAAACATGTACACTATGATTTTATGTACTATATTCATTTTTTTTTAGTTTCAATCATTTTTATGTTGTTATAATGCTAGAATAGCTCAAAAAGTAGAATTTTTACGTAGAAAATAGGCCCTAGATCAAAATTTTGAAGTTTCCACCGTTAATGCTTGAGCTTTAATGGTGAACTTCCAAATAATTATCAAAAATTGGGTTTAAAGCTTTGAATTTCACATCTAATGATCAAATGCTGTGAATTTGAATAATAAGCTCGAATCAATTGAAAGTGTATTTTGAATCAGATACTAAAAATCTTAAATTGTCCCTGTATAATCCAACTCAAACTTTTAAATCAAAACCAAAATACTCCTGCATATAGCAGAAATCAAACTATGTTCATAAATCACTGCCATATCCTTGAAATTCATGAATGTTATGCCAATTTTTTAGTAAAACACACAGTGATATAACTTGAGATATACTACATCTCAATTCACATAACCTATATATTTGGATTCCTTATGAAATTTTATGTTTATTTGTTGAGAAATCATCTCAAATGGTTTAGAAATTAAGGATTTATTCCAGGTCAAAAATCAAAAACCTTAAGGTCAACTATCGAGGGGAGGAAGATAATATTTTTGCGCAAAATCTTTGACCTCGCGCGTGTGGGAGCGCAACCAATTAAAATTTTCTGAAATTTTTTTCAATATTTTTATTTTATGTTTTTGGTCAAAATGAAACAAGGTAAGGCCATGTTTGGATTAGCCCAGCCTAAATTATGGAAAAATGAGGATTTAACTTAGAAATATTTTTCCTAAATTGCAATTTCACCCCTCTTGACTTTTCCAACTTATGAATTTGAACCCCTAATTTTGTCTATGAATACTTCAAAATATTTTAAGATAAAAAGTCTCTTTCACCCAAATTCAAATATGACCCTAAGTCCAATATTTTAAAGTCCCAAATTATTTATAATTAAACCTCCAAAACTTTAAAAAATACAATTTTTTGTATAAACTGACCAACCCAATCCCAAATTCTAACAAATACCTGTATACCTTATAATTGTATGCAGGAAATCGAGTACCAACTCCTCCCGATATCCTCTTTCTATACATAAATCTGTGCAAAATACCGAGCAAGTACGTTTTCCTACTTTTTCAATAGTAAACTTTGCGTATTTGACATACTGCTATCGATATCACTATGTGATAGCACTTATTTACTCTTAGTATGTGCATGTTATAATACTTCTATACTACATATTTTCTTAAATATTATCGATATTTGAATTTGAATATGTTTCAATTTAACTTTTCTCACCAAGTAACTGATGGCATGTTCCTTAGTGAATCATTTTACCCTTGCACCTTTGTGCAAATATTTATATTATGAGCATCAGTATTAACTAGGAAGTAGACTGGCGTGTTATCCCACATAACTTTCTTCTTGGCCTAATGGTCTCATATAATTAAGAGTCTTGATTATTACTACATATGTATAAGTGCCACTTCAATTATGTGTCTATCTGGATACTTTTTCCAAAATTTTTTGGGTTGATTATATTTGGTTTTACTAATAGCTTAATTTTACCTTAGTGAACTGGTAAGTATGGGATTCTTAGTTCAAAGATCCTTGACTTTCTTTATATGATCCTCAATGAACTGGTAAGTATGGGATTATTAGTTCATAGAGTCTTAATTTTCTTAATAAATTGATAAGTATGGGATTATCAACTTACATTCTTTAGCGTTGGTATACACTGAATTCTATACACACTCCAACTCTCCTCTCATCTATACATATACTTGTTATAGAACTGATAAAGCCTGCTTAGCATATTTATGCTAATTCCTTTTTCATCCAGGTGAAGCTATAGAAAGAGGATAATATCTCTTCCCTTTTAGATACAAATACCGATCACCTATGTGCATACATGACTGTATGGGAAGAGAATAAGCCAGATGTGAGCAAGGAGTGGTGCTTTTTGATTTTTTACTTTATAGTTTGTGTTAAAAAATTTAATTTACCCCTTTGTGGTACTGCCCTATGTAAGCTATTTTAACAATGATTTTCTATTATTCCACCTTAATTTTAATCCATTTCTTTATATATACTCTCTTGTGCATGCATATCGAGAAGGAGGGTGTAACAGTTATTTCCTAGTTTTATACTCATATATAGGTTAACCTTGATATATATATATATATATATATATATATATATATATATATATATATGTGTGTGTGTGTGTGTGTGTGTGTGTGTGTGTGTGTGTGTGGTGTGCAAGGTTTATCTAAGTTTTTGTAGGTATTTGTAGGTATTAGAATTCCAAATAGAGCAATTGGTTGTATTTTGAGAAGGTTCGTCATTTAATACAACTTCAAGGGCAATATTGTCATTTCATACTTCATGTTACGGCCAGTGAAATTCTGTGGAGGCATATTTTATTGAATTATCTTTACATAATCGCATATCACGTCTCATTTCGATTTTGAACGATGATGTTATAGCCATTTTCGTAAATAGAACTTTTCCCCCTTTTGAAGCAAAATGATCCAAGAAAACATCCTTATCGACCGATGAAAAAGTTTTAATCGATTGTTCAATATGGTTTTTCCTTGGTTCATATACAGTGGGCATTTTTTCAAGACCGTCGATCAATCGGTCAAAGAACCAATTGATCGGTCATACCAGATATTGGGCAAGTCATCCGATTTTATTTCTATTCCCTTTTCTTTTATTCCATTTACTATAAATAGTAAGTGGAAGACTTTTTTGGATATCATTCATTTTGTATTAGAATAGATTAGGGTTTGGGTTGGATTTGGGGAACTTCTCCCCTCTCCCGTTAGGCTTGCCTATTTGGGTATGTATTGTACTATTCATCTTCTTCCTCAATTAATTTAACCTTTCTTCTTCATATTCTTACTTTATTAATTACGTTTATTATTTTGATAATTAGTTTTACGTACTTATTTATTATTGCGGCCATCTCGAGAATTTTCCCCTCTCTGGGCTACGTTTAGGGGGAAAGAAGGGAGGATAAAGGTCTCATGCTCCATCACTACTCAGGGGATGCTTCGGCCATCATCAATGTGGGGTAATGTAAAGAGATAGAGTCGCTAAACTATTTTACACAAAATAGGCAAAAGAACATGTCATCGCCTCGAGAGAGCGGCATCAAATACAAATTGATGCTTACGAAACCAATAGTTCAAAGGTTCGGGGCTAAGTTATGGAATGGGAAGGTGTTAAGCACACATCCTTCCCTTTCGGTCTCTCATGGTATTATGTTACTATTTTGTTTAATTTCTCCATGAAGTGTGTGTGCATGTATATATAAGTGGAGATCGGAATTACTCGACTCGCATCATTGAAAGACGGAGTGAGATCATCCAAATGAATGTTCCCAAAATAACAATTAAAAATATAATGCATGAGCTTATTGAGATATTGATCGTTATAATGAAACGATAATGTATTTTAGATAAAACACAAGTATGAATCACAAGTGTGATATATATGAATAATACAAAAATAAAGAAAAAAATGAGGAAATAGGAAAATAGGACAAATTTTAGCCCGAGACGCCTACGTAGCCTAAAAAGGCATCAAAATCCACTTAGTTAGCATACGGAATGAGGGTGGGGTTTATCCCATAGATTAAAATGGGAGTTTCATATAAATGTGTGTGTAGGAAATATATTTATAGTTCTAAAAAAATGTGATGAAGAATCGCATCAAAATTTATAGGTGTAATCCTTTTTTCTTTGTTCTTGGTCTTTTTTTATAGAAAATATATTGAGTGTAATACTACTAATAAAGGATGAGATATTAATGTATACGATCTAATAAAGAAGAAAAAGTTAATTTAAGAATTTATATAACTAATGTGAGAATAAAAGGAATTTGAAAAAGAGAAGAGTGTTTGGACCTTCTTTGGAGACTTGAAGATTGATCTTGATTATAGATGACCTTTCTTGAAAATGAATGAAGAATGTAAAAGAATTTTTGTAAAATTGGGTGTGAAATTTATAGAAATGAAAGGTGAGGAAAGGTTTCAAACAAGGAAACCTCGCTGATTTAAGAAGAATGTTGTTGAGATCACTGCAGTTGATATTTTTTATGGTGTCTTAGAAGTAAGCTCATGCTCTCCTTATAAAGGATAAGGGGACTGCCAATCGGCACTACCCTTGTCTTGCCTATTGGCTGGTAACCCTAGACACATTATCGATAAGCAGGAAAATGGACCTCCCAATTGGCAGTCTCGTGCAGATTTTTTCGAAAAAATGGTCGTAAAATACAATTCATAACTCCAAATCGTAGATGGGTCATACTGTTATAAAGGTAATTGAAAGACCTTTAAGAATCCTTAGGTCCGCTCTCCAGTATGGGAGTTGACTTTGGGTCAAAAGAGACTCGAAAGTTCCCGTCGGTCCTTTGGTCATGAGATCGTCAGACGACAGTGGATCGTTCGTCCAAATCGTAAGTCCAAATTATATATGGGGACAACCATTGGAAAGGTTATTCAAGATTATTCGATGTTCAAAAGAACTTTGCTTAGTTTGAAGAGCTGACTTTGGTCAAATGGGGCCCAAAAGTACCTAGTGACCTTTTAAAGTAAAATGGATCGTTCATTCGTACTGTAAGGTTAATTTGTGCATGGGGAGGACTGTTGGAAAGGGTATTTAGTGCCCTTAGATTATGCATTTTATCTCCTTCAAGCTGAAGAGATGACTTGGTCAAACAGAGCTCGGGAGCGCCCGGTGGCCTCAGAATCATTTTTTGAGGCAAAAATGGATAGTTCATCCGAACAGTTATGTCATTTTTCATATGGGACAGACTGTTGGAAAGGGATTTTAGTTCCTTCAAAGATCCAATGAGATTTTTCTCTGATGATGAAGTTAATTGGGGTCAAATTGGGACCCGAGAGCGCCCGGTGGCTTCCAAATCGATTTTTGGTGGTAAAATGGTTTGTTTATCCTAACTATTATGTCGATTCGCACATGGGGAAGACCATTTCAAAGGTTATTCAAATACCTTTGATGGTTAATTGAGATTTTTCTCTGACGATGAAGTTTATCGGAGTCAAACAGGGCTCGAGAGATCCCGATGGCCTCTAGATTGCTACTTGGAGCATGATCTAGGGTTTGTGTTGAATGGATAGGTCCTAGGGACCTAAGGAGAGATTAGGGGTCCTAGAATGTGGTGTTTACAGATACCCTTAATAGGAGATCTTGGAATAAGTGAAATCCATCGAATAGACAACACATGATATTTAGGAAGGAGGTCAATTTTGAGGATCTAAAGGGATGAGGATGACCGATTTAGGGGGTTGAGGTCAATTTTAAGGACTTAAGATAATGCTGGCGATGGTCGAATCTACGAGACGAGGTCAATTATGAGGACCTAAGTGTGTGTTGACCAATTCTGAGGGTCGAGGCTAATTTTTAGGGCCTAAAGTAGAGGCGACTAATTCTAAGGGTCAAGGTCAATTGTAAGGATCTTAAGTAGAGATGGCCATTTCTAAGGGTCAAGGTTAATTCTGAGGACCTTAGGTAGAGGTGACCAAATTTAAGGGTCGAGGTTAATTCTAAGGAGCTTAAGGAGAGGCGATCAATTCTGAGGGTCGAGGTCGATTCTTGGGACCTTAAGTAGAGGCAAGAAATTCTCAGGGTCGAGGTCAATTCTAAGGACCTTAAGTAGGGGTGACCAATTTTGAGGGTCGAGGTTAATTTTGAGGACCTTGAGGGGTGACCAATTTTGAGGGTCGAGATCAATTTTAAGGACCTTAAATAGAGGCGACCAATTATGAGCGTCGAGATTAATTTTGAGGACCTAAAGTAGAAGCGATCAATTCTGAGGGTCGAGGTCAATTCTGAGGATCTTAAGAAGAGGCAACCAATTTTGAGGGTCGAGGCTCATTCTGAGGACCTAAAGTAGGGGCAACCAATTCTGAAGGTTGAGGTAGAGGAGACTAATTCTGAGGGTCAAGGTAAATTTTGAGGACCTTAAGAAGTGGCGACCAATTCTGAGGGTCGAGGTCAATTCTGAGGACCTTAAGTGGAAGCAACCAATTCTAAGGGTTGAGGACAATTCTGAGGGCCTAAAGTAGAGGTGACCCATTCTAAGGGTCGAGGTCAATTTTGAGGTCCATAAGTAGAGACGACCAATTCTGAGGGTCGAGGTCAATTCTGAGGACCTTGAGTAAAGGAGACCAGTTATAAGGGTCGAGGTCAATTCTGAGTGCCTTAAGTAGAGGCGACTAATTTAAAGGGTCGAGGTCAATTCTGAGTGCCTTAAGTAGAGGCGACTAATTCTGTGGCTTGAGGTTAATTCCTAAAGTATAGGCGACCAATTCTGAGGGTCGAGGTCAATTCTAAGGATCTAAAGTAGAGGCGACCACTTCTGAGGGTCGAGGTCAATTCTGAGGACCTTAAGTAAAGGCGACCAATTTTGAGGGTCGAAACTAATTTTGAGGACCTAAAGTAGGAGATACCAATTCTGATGGTCGCAGTCAACTCTGAGGAACTTAAGTAGAGGTGACCAATTTTGAGGGCCGAGGTAAATTCTGAGGACCTTAAGTAAAGGCGACCAATTCTGAAGGTTGATGTCAATTCTGAGGACCTTAAGTTGTAATGTGGGGAATAACTCTCCTAGGGAAATTTAAATTATCTTGGGGGTGTAGGTGTAGTTGTGGTTCCACTGGAGATTGTGTTTCTTGGAGATACTTCTGGGGAGAGATGTCTGGTTTGGGCTTCTAGTTCTTCTTGAAGAAATTGGAATTTTTCTGGGAGAGAGTTTAATTCAAGAAATCCTGCTGGGGAAATGAGTAGGATATTACGTAGCCCTACTGGGGAAGCATTTGATTTATACTAAGGATGAGGTTATGAAATTCCACTGGGGAATTATAAGGTTTAAGCTAAGGATAAAACATGGTTTTAATCCAACTGGTGATTTAGAAGCTTAAAAAATGGTTTTCTTGGTGAAGAAACGTTTCAATATTTATATGACAATTTTAGGAATTTTCCATGAAATTTTTGGAATTTTCTAGCATTTTTTGAGATTTTTGTATGAAATTTCAGGGGTACTACCGACCGAAGGGTAGCAGGAATTTCCAATTGGTAGTGGCACAGTCTTTTATATTGCCTTGGGAAGGTGAAGAGACTGTTTCGATTAATGGGTGTCAGGTGACTGTCGATCGGCATGCCCTTGGACTCCTATAAAAAGGGGTGAATTTTCTTCATTTTTCACATCTTTTAGCTTTTCTTTCTTATACTTCTCATCTTCTGCCATCTTCTCCTGCGTTCTTTCCTCATTCGAGACTAGAAAATGCCAGATTTTTCAAGTAGTGAGACCCACATGGCATGGTTGGGCATTGACGATTGGGCGAACCTAGAATGGCGGGCTAGGGTGACCCTGGCTTTGGGCAACGATAATGATTTCGACCTATTTGAGACTACTGCCTATGATCGCACTCTTCTGGAAGAGCCTTTGCACCACCAGTCATCTAGGGTGAGGAACCCTAATGGCTATGTAAGTACCACATGACTTTTGGCATTCTTTTTCTTCTTTGCATTTTTTTTGTTTCTTCCAATTTTGACAAAAAGGTTTCTCTTCTGTTTTAGCAGATTGATATACCTTCTATGAGCTTTTGTTCCTGGGGGATGATGGTATTTAAGGATATGTGGTAGAACCTTCCTACAGTGGTGCGCTGGGTGGTCGATGAGACGTCGCGCTCTATGGCCGTTTTGTGTGCGCTATGGGAGAGGTGGTGGGACACTACCCACACCATACACTTAGGATTTAGGGAGATGACAATAACCCTTATTGATTTTCAGCAGTTGCTGTGGATTGACTATGATGGCACGTAGATTGAGGTCGACCAGTCTCTGAGGGTGACACTTGTGGCGGTTGATGCTGCGCTGGGAGATGTGGAGAAGATAGTCTCGGGGGACTCAATCCATATTTCTCTTTTTTGGGAGGTTCTGTTGATTCAGATTATTGACGAGATCGATGGGCTACAGATGAGTTACATGGCCCATTTATTTATTCTCCTTCTATTGGGGGATTTCTTATTAGCATCGAGCGGTGACCCCGTTCACTTAAGGATTTTACCATTTTTTAGGGTATTTTTTTAATATCCCTCTCTATGATTGGTGGAGCCTGACTTTAGTGACCCTTTATTCTTCTATGGATGCTTTCAGTCAGTACTATCAGCAGACTTTTAGTGGGGCCTCGTACCTTCTGGAGGTAATTTTCTCATTTCTCTTTACGTATTTCTTGCATTTTTCTTCTTGATTTCTTTTGTTGCTCACTCTTGTCCTTTTAGCATAAGTGGTTTTATGAGGTGATTGACATCAATTCCCATTTGATTGTTTTGCAATATAAGGAGGTGGGGGGCTTCTGTCAGATGTACCAGTTGCAGAAGTCCAACCAACAGTCGAAGCATACTCTTTACTTATCGGCAGTGCGTCAGGTCTTGAAGGTCCGGATGAGCGACCAAATTATTTATTCTTTTCTATTTTTTGAATACATTTTTGCAATTTTCTCTATTTGTCTAAGTATTGACTTTATTTGGAAAAATGAAAGTGACTTTCTATCCCTAGGGGACGTCTATCCATCACACACGGGTGATTAGGATGAATGCGCAGATGCGCTGGCTGTTGGGACACGAGTTCGGCTATTCTTGGTATTTGGTAGGGAGAGATTAGTTTGATAGATCGTGGAAGATGAGGTGGTGGTCCCGTTGGTGATTCCCATGAGGTATATGAGGCTGGTGCAAGAGATGTCGGAGGAGGCCAGGGCAGCAGGGAAGGCTGGAGAGCCCTATTTGTCTTACACGTACATGGTGGCAACTTACGACTACCTTGACTTCACAATGAACTAGATGATTCCATCCTATATCTATGATGTATTGTACATGCCTCCACCTCCTATGACTTTGAGCAGGGGTACGAGTAGGCAAGTGGGATCTGCCCACAACACTGGTGGTGCATCGTTGTCAACGGCGACAGAGGTTCCATTTCTCCATCTTATCCTGCCTTCATATGATTTTTGATTGTCTAGAGGGGATCGTTGTGTATACAGCACCGCCCTAATGCGGTGGATTCATCGGTGTTGGGGCTGACGGGGGATGACTTTCAGTCGTAGGTATATCTTTTCATTCTTTGTCCTTTTATGGCTTTTCCTTTACTTTAGACTGACTAATTTGCCTTTTGTCTTTGTTGTAACATGTTCGGGTCTCGACTATTTGGCTGAGGGAGATCCAATATTGGGTGGCTTCTGTGACGGCTAATATTCAAGATTTTATCTGATTCCTTCCTACTTGGTGTCGTCTGCTTATTCTTCTGAGGGATCTGGATCAGGTAGCAGAGGCTCCTCAACTCATCACTGGGGGAAGCACGCCCGTTGTAGGGATGGGGGACCCTAGGGGGAGAGGGAGAGAGAGATAGAGAGAGAGGGTTTGGGATTTAGACCTGAGCCCGTTGTTTTTCTTCTTCTTTCAGCAAAAAATGTAATGATGGCTATATATATATATATATAAGAAATGAATGGGATTTTTATTTATTTATCTTTGCTTTAAATGACAATCTACGTGCACTTTTTACTTTGTTGCTGAGACTGTAAAAAGCATGGGATTTTTGAAATTACTTAAGAGAGATTTTATTTTGAGAAAGGATGAGTAAAAATTGTTAATATAGGAAGAAAGAACTTGGGATTCTTTGAAATAGGGATTATTTTTTTTTATTTTGACAAAAAAGGAAAGAGAAAATTTTATAAAATAGGGGGTGCCGATCGGCATGCCCCTTATCCTGCCTATCGGCAGGTTAGTCCCGTCGAATCACCCCAAAGCTTTGATTGCACTTTCTTCAGCCACTAGTACTTGATGGGGTAGTCTTTCTTTCAGATTTACAGACTTCTTGTTTTTAGCCAAATGTTTCAAGTATAAAAGGGGTAAGGTGGTGAGGTTTCTTCACCCATTCACATCTTCTCTTTTTTTTATTATTTCTTGCCTTATGTGTTATTATTTCCAAAATGGCCCTTCCCATAAGTGCATAATATGCTTCATATCTCGAGAATTTAGAAGTCATGTGTCTGTACAATGTAGATTACGGTGATTTTAACTTGCGTCAGGTCTCTTTATGGCTCAACCAACTCATCGACTGGAACATGATGGCAGCAGCAGCATAATTTTGGTATCTCGAGGATCAATTTTTTTGCTTTGGCTTGGACGAGCTATGTCCGACCTATGAGGGGCCTTCCCAGTGTGGCGGCATCCATGCAAGAATTCTCTCGGTCTCCTCGAGCACTTTTCATACAATTTCTCCACATTTCTCCTTCAGAGGCTTAGCCCTTAGTTGTCGGGGGAATGATTTTTCTCCCAATTGTATTATATTATGTACGTCTGTGGGATTTCAATAATACAAGCCATGCCGGAGCCGTTGCCCTTGGCTTAACTTCAAAGCTACTATTGGTGACCGAGGACTTAATGGTTAACCCTCATTGGATGATATTATAGTGTGGTTATCATATCATCATAATCCTGCGGTGGTGATACTGGCGGAGACCCTGAACGGTTTAGATGCTTGGCGAAAAGGCCGTTCTAATTTTTTGAGAGTAAGCCCGATTATGCTTTTTATGTGGTTGGCTGAAAGATTCTGTTTGGTGGTACCTTCTGAATATCTCTTAGCAGTTGTGCTGAATTTTTTCAGTCTTTATTTTATTAGCTTTGACCCCCATCCATGGAGAACTGGGTAAACTAGTTTATGGAGCACAGATCTCGATGTCTACCCTGGTCGGTGTCATGATGGGGGGAGCTGCATCCTATTCTAAAATAGGGGGAATACTGCTATATTTGGTTAGTTGGCCTTCGGCAAACCTCATTCTATTTCCCCTGGCAGCTTCTGCATCAAGTCGGATGGGAGCAAATTGTTCCTTCCCGTACCCTGAATTTCTTTCCTATAAAGGATTTGACTGAAGGCATGTGCATGAGACTGGGCTCTCTGTGGGAGAATCTTCGTCCATTAATTGGACCTTCTCAATCCATTGGTAGGGTTTGACATGTTTCTAGAGATTATATGAAATGGCGGTAAAAGTGGGTAGTGGTTAAGATCTTAGCGGATGAGATTGGGCAGATATGGTTCATAATGTTTTACACTGTGGAGGGGGCATAGTGGTTTTCTCTAGGCTGGTTCGGGCTTATCGTTCCATGGAGCTCCTTCAACATAACATCTAAGTAGGGGAAGTTTGGGGTCCTCAAGGAGCAGATGATGATGGAGCTGGGTCTTCCGACAGTCGCCGATAAGGTCCTTTATGAAGCTGGTGTTTATTTGTGATTTTGAAGGAATAATTTTAGGAAGGTTTGGTTAGGTTTATTTTAGGGGTAGTTTGGTTATCCGGGTAGTTGTTTTGACTCCCTACGTAAATATTTCATGTAATTGTGCTGAATCGTCCCGTAATGGAATAAAAAATGATTTTGATTATATTATTGTGCCTCTTGACGAGTTTTACTTTTGAATTATCTATACCAATCGCTAAGTCATACATAATCCTTTTGTTCACGTAAATGATAGAATGAACAGTCATTCTCGGAGGTAAGAAAAGAATAGCATTTTATGAAAAAGAAGGGGATCATGCCCATATAAAGCGTATGAGCTGCCTACATACCTCTAAGGGTTTTAAAAATTTTCTGAGTTTCATTTTTAAGCAAAAGGTTTTTTAGAGGACCGGGTCCTATAAAGTTTTGAGTTGAAGGAAATGAAGAATTTTTTTTATAATAGAAGGGGGTAAGAGGAGTCATAGCGTGTCGAGATTTTAGGCTAGGTATAGAATTTATTGAGATGGCCCAGGTTGAATGGATGCTCCATCTCGTATCCGTCAAGGTTAGTGAGCAGGATCTTCTTCACGATTTAGGGGCCACTCCAGTTTGTCTTGAATTTCCCTCTGGGGTCCCAGAAGGGTTTTATGATTTCTATAAGGGATGTGTCCCCTTATTGGACATCACGATCCTTAACTCTTTGGTTAAATGATTGAGCTATCTGGCGATGGTATCCTTATATATGGTATAGATCCTTTACCCTCTTTGCATCTAATAGCGACAACTCATCAAAACGACTTTGATGCAAGTCTTTTTCGTTGACTTCGCTTTCAAGCATGATGCATAATGGCGATATTTCTATTTTAATGGGTAGGACTGATTCCATGCCGTATACTAAAGAGTAAAGGGTATCCCCAATAGATGCTTGGACTGGAGTGTGGTATCCCTAGAGGGCGTATAAGATTTGATCAGCCCAATCCCGACAACTTTCGATAATCTTGTTGATGATTGCTTTGAGGTTCTTATTAGAGGCTTCAATGGCTCCGTTGATTTGTGGTGGGTAGGGAGAAGATTTGTGTCTCTGAATCCTATACTCGTCGACCAATTCTATGACTTCTACCTTGAAATGTAACCCGTTATCTGATACAAGCTCATGGGGAACCCCTTAGTGGCAGATGATGTTCTTTCGAATGAACTTGGCTACCCTTTTGGCATTTAGTATTGCGTATGACTAGGCTTTGACCCATTTGGTGAAGTAATCAATGGTAACCAGGATGAACTAGTGCCCATTGGAGGCTTTGGGTGTGACCTTCCCTATGATACCGATTGCACATGTGAGAACGGCCAGGGAGAAGTCATATTGTACAATTCTCACTGAGGCAATTACTAACGATTGGAAAACTATTGGCATTTAAAGGCATATTTGGACATAGGCGGTGCAATACTGAACCATGGTGGGTCCATAGTAAACCTGTCGGATAATCTTATTAGCGAGCATATAGCTATTCGTATGGGTTCTGCATTCCCTATTATTGATTTTCTGCATCATTTCTTCAATGTCAGCCCCTGCGATGCGGTGTAAGTGGGTTTCATCAAAGTTTCTCTTGAACAATGTTTTATCGCAGATAATGTACTGGGCAACCAATTTGTGAATGGTCGCTCGGTCTTTCTTTTTCGCATCTTTAGGGTATATGTCGTGCTTGGGGAGGCGCCAAATATCATAGTACCAGCACTTGGTTATATCAAAATCCTCTTCTATGACGAGCTCAATGTGGTAGCAGTGACTTGGTTTGGCTTATTTTTGGAATAAAAAAGGAGCTATCATTATTCCTCTAGGCATGTCAACCATGGAGTCCAGGGTAGCAAGGACATTGGCTAAGTTATTCTTTGTTTTGGGCAAGTAGTGGAAGGTGATATCTCATAATTGGGAGGCCAGCTCTTCTAGGTGGGCGTTGAAGGGTAAGAGCTTTTCATCTTTGACTTTCCATCTTCTAAGGACCTGGAAGATGATAAAGGCAGAGTCTCCATAGATGTCTAGCCACTTGATACCTTTCTTGAGAGGGACTTTGAGGCCTACGGTGCATGCTTCGTATTCGGTCATGTTATTGGCGCAGGAAAATCTAGCTTGATGGCAATGGGAGTGTGGGAGTCATCAGGGGTGATCAGGAGTATCCCAATGACATATCCTTTTTTATTGGCAGCTCTGTCAGAGATATCAATAATAGGGAATGCAGACCTTTCAGCCGGCCAGCCTTGTCAAGGTCATTGACCGTGACAAAAAAAACACGCGTTTTGTGTCACGGTCATTGACCTTGACACGACCGTGACAAAGACTTGTCACGGTCTTTGACCATGACAAGTCCGTGACAAGTCCGTGGCAAGTAAATTTGTCACGGTCGTGTCACGGTCAATGACCGTGACAAGTCGTGTCACGGTCAAAGACCTTGACACGACCGTGACAATGTTCGCAGCAAAAACCCTATCGCCCTTCTTTTTTCCCTCCCGCGCCGTTCCCTCCATCTCTCTCTCTCTCTCTCGACGCTGCTCTCTCTCTCTCTCTCTCTCTCTCTCTCTACTTTCAGGTCCATTTTCTCTCTCTCTCTCTCTTCCATTTATATATATATTTGTGTGTATATTTATGTGTGTATGTGTGTATATATATGTGTGTATGTGTGTGCGTGGAGGGGGGCAGGGGGTGGGGGGTGGGGCGGGGTGGGGCGGGGTGGGGCAGGGTGGGGGAGGGGGTGGTGGAGGGTGGGGTGGGGTGTGTGTGTGTGTGTGTGTGGTGTGTGGTGGGGGAGGGGGTGGGGTGGGGTGTGTGTGTGTGTGTGTGGTGGTGTGTGGTGGGGGAGGGGGTGGATGAGGGGTGGGGCAGGGGGTGGGGTGGGGCAGGGTGTGTGTGTGTGTGGTGGTGGTGTGGGGTGGGGCAGGGGGTGGGGTGGGGTGGGGTGTGTGTGTGTGTGGTGGTGGTGTGTGGTGGGGGAGGGGGTGGGGTGGGGTGGGGTGTGTGTGTGTGTGTGTGGTGGTGTGTGGTGGGGGAGGGGGTGGTGGAGGGGTGGGGTGTGTGTGTGTGTGTGTGTGTGTGGTGGTGTGTGGTGGGGGAGGGGGTGGTGGAGGACGAAAATTATTTCCTTCATGGAATGTTAGAATTGTTTCTAGGATAATAATCCTACTATAAGATAATTGCTCAAAATAAATATTAAATAATAATTACTAAGATATCAATTCAAATAAAGTCTTAATAACCTAACCAAAAGAAATAAAATAAAATATCAAATAAATTATCATCCACCTCATAGACATTCCCTACCAATCATTTTAAGATAATTTTTTCCTTATAAAGATAAATACCTTTGATTGCAAAGCATGCACTTGTATTATTATTATTATTATACAACATGTATTATTTCGACGTTTAATTCTAAAATCTCACCTAGTTTTGTATACTATTTTTAAAATCATACTATCAATTCACGAGACACTAAACAAGAAAGAGGGCATATTAATTTGGAAATGCTTGTTTTTCTTTCTAGAGATCCGTGTCGTCAAAACTTGGTATTAGATACTTGCGTGGTTTTACCTAACTTGAATGAATTAATAAATGTTTCAGTAAAGGTTGAAGTGGACAAAAAACGTGTGAATTGATTAATATCCATAATGTAAATAAAAGGTAAAGTAAGTGTGTAAATGGGTGGTTGAGCAAGCTAAGAGGTCTAACCCATATTTAATACATAGGTGTGTTATGAAAGGTTTTCAAAGGGTAATTAAGTATTTTCAAATAATGACCCCGAAACATAGAAATTCAATCTCAAGCAATTTAATTTCAATCTCTACAAATTTATGCATGTATTCAAGGGATTTATGAAGGATTAATATTAAAATTCAATTCATATACATAATCTAAAAATTATATGTGTGTGTGCGTGTGCGTAGGTGTGCGTGTGTGTGTGGCGGGGGGAGGGGGCAGGGGTGGGGCACCCATTTAATAACTCTTTAAATATTTGGAAAAAACATAATATTACAAAATTGAAACGAAATGGTATTGACGGAACTTACACATACGTTATAATATCTGTACTAATAACATTTTTTTTATCTGTACTAATAACATTTTTTTTACAGTAAAAATGTCTCCTTCAGATGTTAGGGCGAAGATGATGATGCTGTTTATGATGATGTCGTCGTCTGGGTTCGGCGGTAGCGGAGGCGACGAGGGCTCCTCCGCCCCTAGGCTCCCCAAATATGGAAAATTTGGGATTACCGTCGAAAACAAGTCGGAGCTTTTAGCGAGATCCCTCGAGCTGCTAAAGACGGTCATCGGCCCGGGGTTTATGAGTTGGAAGGAGGTGCCGTATGAGCTCAAGTTAGCTGTTTGGGCGGCACTACAGGTAATATTTATATGAATATTTCAATTTCAATTTCAATTTATATTTATATTTATATTTATATTTATTCGCAACTAAGATTGTATTTGTTGGACAGAAACAATTCAACTTGGATCCAAAGCTACGCGATTCCGTCTTTGAGCAGTTGAGGGAGCAACACAAGACGTGGAAAAAAAATATGCGGACACGGTACTTTGGAAAAACACGAGAGACCATTTTACAATGGCGCGGATCCGTCCCGCCCAAGGAGCCGATCTCATTGGCAAAATGGCAAAAGTTCATTGACAATGAGCTCGAGGATCGACAATTGGCATCTCGCCAATCGGGGAGGGAAAATCGGGCTAAAAAGACGGACGTGCACTACTCCGGCCGGACCTCTTACGCTGAGGTGGAGCATAGGATGAAGGTAATATTTAATTTATCTATAACTACAGAAATATATTATTAGATATTATTTTACTTTGCGGGGCCGATACTAATTTTACTTTACTTTATTTTATTTCAGGGGGTAGGGAGTGGGCCAGGGGGTAAGCCACATAGGCTCGATACTTATGTGGCTCTTCGGACGAAGAAGGGGAAGGACAAGGAGGTGTCCCCGAGCGTCGCGGCCACGATTGTAAGTAATCCGACAGTTTAATTATTGTTAATTACGTTATAATTTTTTAGTTTACTTATTTTACTAATCATGTGCTTTTTGTCGTTTCAGGCAAAGCTTAAGGAAGTGCATGAGTCGCAGTCTGATGCCGACAAGGCATCTTTGTCCACAGACGCACTCAGCCAAGTGCTTGGCTCTGATCGCAAGGGGAGGACAAGGGGAGTGAGCTCGCGGGTGGCCAAATCTAGGATCATCGGATTGGAGACGAGCGACACCGGGTTGGCTCGAACGGTGGATTCACACGATGCGAAGCTGTCCCGTTTGGAGGCGACGGTCCAAGATATGTACGCATTCATGAAGCGTATGTTGGGTGGAGACCGTAAAGAGAAAGGTAAAGGGAAAGGGAAGGAGAAGGCGGTGGAGGAGGAGGTGCAGGAGGACGAGGAGGTGCGGGAGGATGAGGCGCAGGATGACGAGGATGTGGACCTCGCTGCTTCATCACCGACACGTTCGTACTTCGACGATCCACTTCCCTATTTGACACCCTCCAACAGACCATTATCGACAATTGGTTGGCCGAGCGTGTTCATATTGGACATATTTGATGGCCAGCGGATAGGGCGGGGGTTGAGGGACCCGAACATCGTCGAGGGTGGAATAGTCCATGGACGTGTGCTTCAAGAGATGGAGTCCGGGGTGCTCGTCACGCATGTCATACCCGGGAAGGAGAACTCCCTATTGTGGTTGCGCGAACAATGCGGCACGACGTATATTAGTGGGTGCGTCAATTCGTATGTCGTGTGGCCTACTCACCTCCTCAGTTTTATCTAAGACATGTAGTAACATTATTTTTAAGTTTGTCCATTTTAATTATATTTGGATTATATCGTCATGTATATTATTTTTACTTTGAAGATTTGGATTATACTGTCATGAATATATATTTGCATTATATTTAGTTTGTGTTGGATATATGATGTTTGGAACAGGTACAACGTTGCTATAACAGGTACAAATATACTGCTGGGCAGTGGCGGTGGCCATACTGCCCAGCAGATTTTTTTTAAATTCTGCCCAGAATTGTCACGGTCATTGACCGTGACAAGCCCGTGACAAATGTTGTCAAGGACTTGTCACGGTCATTGACCGTGACAATTTTTTTTAAAAAGGGTCACGGCTTTGTCACGATTTAAAACCGTGACAAACGTGTCAAAGTCAATGATCGTGACACAAAATGCGAGTTTTGTGTCAAGGTCAATGACCGTGACACGACCGTGACAAAAAAAGTTGTCTCGCCTCGAAATGTCACGGTCATTGACCTTGACAAGGTGAATTTGTCAAGGTCAATGACCTTGACAAATGGGCAGATTTGGTGTAGTGTATCTTCATCCAAGAACTCAGAGATCCAAAAGTCGGCTTCTTTCATAGAGTAGTCAGCAAGGTAGTCAGAGATGGCTCTCCCTTTTATGGCTTTCTGCATGATATACACAATATCAAACTTGTCTAGTAGCATCAACCATCAATCCATTCGGCCAGACATGGCAAGTTTCTCAACTAGGTATTTGATAGGATCCATTCGGTACACAAGTCTAATAGGAAAAGCGAGCATAGTGCCATAATTTTGGGTGACCCAGACAAGGGCGACACATGCTTTCTCCAAGGAAGTGTAGTTAACTTCGTACCCGACCAATTTACGACTAGCGTAGTAGATGGACCTTTCTTTGTGGGATTATTTAAGGTATTAGGATCACAAATCCCCACCTGAGGTGTCTACTACAGTCAAATATAGGAGTAGAGGGAGACAGGTTTCGACGACATGAGAATTGGAGGTCGGGTAAGATACATCTTTATTTAATCAAAGTCTTATTAACAAGCTTTATTCCAGGACTTCGTGGAATCCTTTTAGAGGAGTTTGAAGATGGGTTCACAAATAGAAATCAACTGGCTGATGAACCGACTGATATACTGTAATTTTCTCAAGAACCCTCGAACTTCCTTCTTTGTTCGGGGTGGGGGAATTTCGAGTATGGCTTTTAGTTTGGCATGGTCTGCTTTGATTACCTTCTCACTAACCATGAATCCCAAAATTTTTCCTTTGGTGATGCCGAAGACACATTTATATGGGTTAAGTCGCATCTGGTATTGCCATAATCGTTCGAAGAACTTCCGGAGAGCGAGAGCATGACCTTCCCGAGTCTTAGACTTAATGATCATATCATCCACGCAGACCTCGACCTCTTTATGTATCAAATCATGCAAGTTGCTTGTGGCAACCCTTTGGTAAGTAGTCCCTGCATTTTTATGACCGAATGGAATAACTGTGTAACAGAAAGTTCCCTAAGGGGTGATAAATGCGATTTTTTCTTGATGATCAGGGTGCATCTTGATCTGATTGTATCCGAGAACCTTTCAAAAAATGACTTGAGAGCCTGACTGGCCATGTTGTCCATGTTCAGTGGGTAATGATCTTTTGGAGATGCCTTGTTCAAATCCCAGTAGTTAACCTTTCCCCTAATTTTAGCATGGGTATAATGTTGGCTAACCATGTGGGATATTTGATCACTCGGATGAAGCCTACGCTCAACTGCTTGATCACTTCTTCTTTAACCTTGAGTGATCATTCGGTGCAATGCTTTTATAATTTTTATTTGACTGATTTACATTTTGGGAGGGTTGGAATCTCGTATTGGGTGATCTCGAGATCGATGCCGAGCATATCATCATGGGACCATGCAAAGACATCCATAAATCCTTCAACAGTTCTTCGAGTTGTGCATGCTCATGCTCGTCAATGGTGGACCTTATCCTATCTCGCATCATTGGCTACTAGAACTGATATTGATAACAATAGTTTCATCCTTATTAATTTAAATACGGTTGTGTTATTTGTTGTAAACCTTATTAAGATCGGTTAAAAATGATTCATTCAAAAAATCATCATCATCATCATCAAGATTTTGATTGGGATCAAGATAATTAATGTAAGGCACGGCAAGATAGTCTAAATCTTCATTTATTTAATTCTCGAGAAAAATAGCGTTAAGTACCTCGTCGAAGGAGGTTTCGATTACATTGTTATCAGAAAAGACAGAAATAATAAAAGAGGAAGAAATAGGAAAAACAATTGGGTTAGGTTGCATTTCAACAGGTGGAACTGGTACAACATTCTAGTTGAGGAGGAGTTCATCAGAAGCTTTGATCAGGATAGATGGATCAGACAATGTAGTGCCTGAGTGGATTATGCAAAGTGCCAGCTCCAGTGTCTATAGACTAAACGAGTCCTCGAAAACCTTGGTAACAGACATAATCTTCTCAACGAGTGGTTGTACATGATGTTAGGAACTTTTGGCCCATAAGTAGTTGTCCTGAAAGAAGATCTCCATCCTAGGCTTCATTTTATTGTCCACATGATCATACCACGGTTTGAAAAATTCACAGAAGGGGAAATATTCACCTTCTTTGATGAATCTTTTGTTCAAAGAATCTCCTAAAACAGTCTTGGCACTTTCTAACCTTCGCTTCAATCGGGGTAGGTAAAGCATTATGAGTTTTGATGATGATGGTTAATAAACCAAGCCATATAGAGGAAATGATTCCTTCAAGACTATGGGTTCTAGTATCCCCTATTTTCATCCCCCAAACCCCAGTCTGGGTATGAAGTGCATATTCTTGAAAATCTGTATCACGTTGACATTGTCGTGAGGGTTGTGCTCTAGATAGACTTGGTCTTTGAAATAATACCTTGATGGGAGTGGAAGTGGTTCGATTCGGAAGCCAAACAGAAGCTTGTTATTCGCTCCATGTTCTATTTCTACTACCGTGTTATTTGTTCTTACATTCTCAGTATTATCATCGTCGCCCAATATGGCGATGACCTGCCCTTAGCGAATAACTTTAGTTTCTGATGGAGAGAGGAAGATACCCTGTTGATGCTATGAATCCACGGTCGACTAAGCAATCAAGTAAAATAAGTAGGTATGTTGATAACTTGGAACTCGGTAACGGGATTTATAGGGCCAGCCCTACAATAATTGTTATGGAACCCCATCACCTCTCGGCGAGTGTTATCATACGCATGCACTGTGAAGGAAGTTGGAGCAAGGTCGTTTACTTTTAAACCCAGGAAAATTAAGGTTCTTAACGAGCAAACATTGAGTATTAATCCATTATCGACGAGTTGGAGAGGGACAGTCTTCCCCATTACTTCAATGGAAATGTTAAGGGTATAGTTGTGATTAGTACCAAACTTTGGGATTTCTTCTTCAGATAAGGAATGCAATCTAGTAGATGTTAAATACCTGACCAAGTTCACAACTTCTTCTGGTGTGGTGGAAGGAGGGGTTGTGGGCCTAGTGAGCAATTTTATTAAAGAATTTTGATGTAGTTGGGGAAGACATGAAGAGCCCCCACAAAGTGATGTTAGATTGAGTTTCTTCAATTGGTCGAGGATCTTTCTCTCCTCGATGGTCATTTCTAGTATGGAGAGTTCCTCGACAGCACCATTTCCTTTACATGTCCCTGTTGGCTGAGGATTCGAACTCTAGTAGTGCCTCCTAGACCTTATAATATGGTTCATGGAGGAGGGGAATAATATAAACCTTGTTTCTTCATCTACTTTTGGTTGTTCGGCCACTTTGTTGATCTCTACTAGCATATCTCCAAACGATATCATCCCATACATACTGATCATAGTCTACCCATTTCTTAGATTGGCTTTTCATCTGTATAATAAAACTCATCCCCCCATTTGGTGGCAATGATGTTTTCTTGCTATAAGAACTCATGGCACTTCGCAACTTCCATGACTTCTTCATATAGGTCCTCCCAATAAATGAGGAGATGAATAAGTGAATAGACCAATCGCCCTTGTAGTTTCAAAACATCGAGTAACTCAAACATACTGCAAATCTCATCGGTCTGGCATAATTTGGACTGCATCGTCTAAACTTACTTTATGATGGGTACCACCCAATTATCTGACTCCCGAGCCCACTTTCAGGCTTTCGTGAACAGGATGCTAAACTTCTAGCAGTCAATGGTCATTTCAAAGGGAAATTTTAGCCCGAACTCTAGAAGTTGGTTCAGTACCACTGGCAATTCCATATCGTTTCCCCCAAAATGAGTACGAATTAAAATTCATGCTCTTATAAGAAGAGACAAGGCTTAGCCGACAAAATAAGTAGGGCTCCAAATTCTGGGTTATTGTCTAGGAAGATGGAATTTATATGATTTGGCACTGGATTGTCAATGGTGTGGGGTTTAAGATTGGCAGGTGGGGCTATGATACCCCGAATAATTAAACCTTGAATTATATTCCGAAGATGGAAGCACTGATCAGTGGTATAGCCGTCCTTTTGATGGAAATCACAATCGGCATAGGGTTTGAAAAGTGGGTTTGGTAATGGACGAGGGTCCAACGGCTTGATGAGATTTCAGCTCAATAGGGCTTAGTAAACTTTGGAGAGGGGATAATGGAGCTCGGTGTATTCTTTTTTAACTGGGTTAGCATGGATTTCTAGTGCCTAGGAGGTAACAGGCTGAGAGATGTTATTGATGGATGAAATTGTGGTATTGGCAGGTTTTTCATATTTTCTTGGAGTAAATTGTTTGGATACTTTCTTTGGCTCAGCTTTCGCCTTAATAATAATTTCTTCAATCTTCACTCCTGCTTCTCGGAGGGCTAAAAAATATGGGTAATATTGTCCTCCCATCGTTGTTCGAACATGGGGTAAGAATTTTTTCTTCACAACACTAACTTCCTCCTCTTCAGAAGGTCAGTTGGTCGTAGTGGTTTCTTTCTCCCTCCACCTTGCCATGAAATTGCTGATAGTTTCTCCAGGGTTCTTCTTGAGAAGTTCTAAATCATGACATATAACCTCCAATTCCTCTTTGTACTTGTACTACGACATGAATTCACAAGCAACATCCTCCTAACTGCCAATTCTGGATTCTTCTAGGGATAGGAACTAATTAATAGCGTTGTCTTTCAAAGTTTGCTGGAACATCTGGGCCATTATTTCCTCGAAAGCCCCTGGGAGAGTCATAGCTCAGTGATAGCTTAAAAAATGAACAATTGGGGTCCCACTACCCCTGAACCTCTCAATGTTAGGCATCTTGAATTTTTTCGGTAGCCTTATTTTAGGTTAAGGGGACATATAGGTGTAATCCATGTAATTTTTGGAGATTTAGAGTTGGTCAAACTTCTTAGTCAATAGCTTGAGGTCCTCCTTGACCTTATTTAACTCTTCTTACTTTGAATCGATGCGCACTAGCAGGTTATCCCCTGGCTGAACAAGATTCAACATAGGGAGCTGAGCTGGTAGTGGTCCATTAACAGGAGGGGTACGTGGAACATGCAGATATTCTTTTGAGGACCAATAGGCTTAGGTGCGGGTGGACCCATAGCACGAGGGAAGAGGAACTTGGGATCTTCGAGAACTGGGACCTGGTTTTGCTGTATCTCGTGAACCTTCATTTGAAGGTAATCAATCCTGGCAGTGAGTTGGACTAAGATGGTTGTCAAATTACATTGCACATTTGGTACTTGGTCTGCATTCCCCATGGAAAATGGATGAAGGTGGATTATAGACTCGGAGGAAGTTTCGGGAGAACTAATGGAGCCTCGGGGCGATTCAACGGAAGACTAAAGCTAATAGGGATCTAGGCCAAGGGTCGGGTATACGATCGACCTGAGAAGGAAAATGATTCAAAATTATTTTTGAAAAAGAAAAGGGAGAATTTTTTATTAGAAAAGAGAAAAATGTTTTTGACATTTTTTGAAAAGGGAAGGACAAAATATTTTTTGTATTTTTATGGATAAAAGGAGGGAAAAAGTTTTTGGTATTTATAATAAAAAAGATGAAAAATGAATTTGGTATTTTGATCAAATGAGGGGAAAAAAATTTGACACTTTTGGTAAGGAAAGAGGGAAGATGAGGGAAAATGAGAGCAGGTTCTCAGGATGATTATTATTTATTATGTTCTCACTTGTATTAGGTTCACCTAAATGCAAAAATAAATGTTAGACGAGACCCAAGTCTGGGATAATTGGGTTTGAAAAATATGTAAAACATAGTTTGACTTGTTTACAGGCTTATAGATAGGGTCCCATTTTGGAAAAATATGAAATCACGTGAAAGTTTGGACGGCATGCCAACCCAGCATTTCGGCAGAGTTTCGACTAGTATCCGGCAAACTAAATATGAGTTTCCTAGGTTTGATGCCTATATGAGGGTATGCAGTTGTTGGGTTAGTGGAAAGGTTAACCCTTTGGTGTGACTTCCACGATATACGTCTTACTTTTGAGGGAAATCGGTATGTATGGAAAAGCCATTTGATATACCTGAGTGTACGTGAATTGCCTCAATATATACCTCATGGGGATAATACATGTGAGAGAAAATTAGATATACTAGATGTTTGTGAAGGAGTTCCTTACTATATACCTCCCGTCGTGACTTCAGTCAAGCGGTACTATACGGGGGGAACCATTTGATATACGTTAAAGGTACTTGGCCAATAGAATGTAAGAGTCATATTGCTTATGCTGACTGCGACCTGTTGAACCATCGCCCATCACAAAATGACCCCCGAGTACGGGACATTTGTTTCTCAATAGCCATGCTCTTGGTGATGTTGTGTACGAAATGCATAATTCTTTATTAGTATATTATGGAGAGAGTATTTTATTTGGCATGAGAACTATACGAAAAACAAAGAATGTACAAGTGTCATGAAAAGTAAATATAAAATGGAACATGAAAATTATACTAAGAATTGATATGTGAGAGTGTGTGATGTGTGAATATATATAAGTGAGTGTGTGGAAGTGAACCTAAGCATGGATCAACTACAAGTGGTGGGTGAGTACTGACCATGGATAGCTGTGATAAGTGGAGGTGTGTGCTAGTGACACCTAAGCATGGATATTCTAAGTGGTGTGTGCAACATGAGGATATAAGTGAACCTATATACAACTGTAAGTAGTGTGAGGTGTACATAGAAGATATTTACAATTGTATAAGTGAGGAGTGATATAAGCATGAGATAGATATATGCAAGAAATAAAAGAGGGGAAAAAGGGAACATACATGTAGCTGCATACGCACACAAGTAGAAAATGATAACACCCATGGAAATAGAGTATATACCTCTTATGACAAGTCAGTCCCCAGCGGAGTCGCCACTGTGCCTATCCCGAGAATCTTACCCCCTCCCCAGGGTGATTTCAGGGGGAAAGAAGGGACGATAAAGGTACTTTGCCCCATCACTACTCAGGGGGTTCTTATCTCATCGTCGATGTGGGGTGATGTAAAGAGATAGAGTCTCCAGCCTATTTTTCACAAAATAGGTAAAAAAACATGTCGCCGCCTCAAGAGAGCGACATCAAAGGCAACCTGATGCTTAAAAACCAATAGTTCAGAGGTTCGGGGGATAAGTTATGGAATGGAAAGGTGTTAGGCACCCATCTCGCCCTTTCGGCCTCTCATGGGCTTATGTTACTATTTTCCTTAATTTCTATGTGAAGTGTGTGTGCATGTACATATAAGTGGAGATTGGAATCGCTTGACTCGCATCATGGGAAAGACGTAGTGAGGTCATACAAAGGAATGTTCTAAAAATAACAATTAAAAATATGATGTATGCGCTTATCGAGATATTGATCGTTATAATGAAATGATAATATATGTTAGATAAAACGCAAGTATGAATCACAAGTATAATATATATGAATAATACAAAAAAAGAGAAAATGGGAAAATAGGACTCGAGTCTCGAGTTTTAACCCGAGATGCCTACGTAGGATAGAAATGCATCAAAGTCCGCGTAGTTCGCATGCAGCATGAGGGTGGGGTTTATCCCATAGATTCAAATGGTAGTTTATTATATGTGTGTGTGTAGGAAAGATATTTTTAGTTTTAAGAAAATGTGATTAAGAATCCCGTTGAAATTTATAGGTGTAACCCTCTTTTTCTTTGTTTTGGTTTTTTTTGTAGAAAATAAATTAAGTGCAATACTACTAATAAAGGATGAGATATTAATGTAGATGATCTAATAAAGATGAAAAAGCTAATTTAAGAATTAATATAACTAATGCAAGTATAAAATGAGTTTAAAAAAGAGAAGAGTATTTGGACCTTCTTTGGAGACTTAGAGATTGATCTTGATTATTGTTGAGCTTCCTTGCTAGTGAATGAAGAATGTAAAGGGATGTTTGCTAAATTAGGTGTGAAAGTTATGGAAGTGAAAGGTGAGGAAAGTTTTCAAACAAGGAAACCTCGCTGACTTAAGTTGATGTTTTTTGTGGTGTCGTGGAAGTGAGCTCACGCTCTCCTTATATAGGGTAGGGGAACTGTCGATTGGCACTACCCTTATCCAGCCTATCGGCAGGTAACCCTAGACACACTGTTGATAGGCAAGGAAATAGACATGCCATTGTCAGGCTTGTGCAGATTATTTCAAAAAAACGATCGTAAAACACAATTCATAAGTCCAAATCATGCATGGGGCATACCATTAGAAAGGTAATTCAGTGACCTTTAAAAATCCTATGGGAGTTGACTTTGGGTCAAACGGGGCTCGAAAGCGCCCATCAGTCCTTTGGATATGAGATCATCGGACAGCGATGGATCGTTCATACAACCGTAAGCCCTAATTGCACATGGGGCGGACTATTGGAACTGTTATGAGAGATTCTAAAGAGCTTCGCTCGGTTTGAAGACTTAACTTTGGTGAAATGGGGCCCAAAAGTGCCCGGTGACCTTTCAGAATAAAATGGATAGTTCGTATGTACAGTAAGGCTGATTCTCTTGTGGGGAAGACCATTGGAAAGGGTATTCAGTGCCCTTAGAAGATTTATTCAGTCTCATTCGATTTGAAGAGTTGAGTTTGGTCAATGGAGCCCGGGAGCGCCCAGTGGCCTCTGAATCATTTTTTTAGGGAAAACGTATTGTTCATCTGAATGATTATGTCATTTTACGAATGGGGTGGACCGTTAAAAAAGTGTTTAAGTTCCCTTCAAAGATTCATCGAGCTTTGACTCTGACGATGAAGTTGATTGGGGTCAAATCGGGGCTTGGGAGCGCTTGGTGGCCTCCAAATCAGTTTTTGATAATAAAAGGGTCCATTTTCTCGAACAATTATGTCGATTCACGCATGGGACAAACCGTTGGAAAGGGATTTCAAGGCTTATCGAAGATTCATTGAGCTTTTGCTCTGATGATGAAGTTTACCGAAGTCAAATGGTGCCCGGGAGAGTCAGATGGACCCTAGATTGGTACTCAGAGTATGATCTAGGGTTTATGTTGAATGGAGAGGTGATAGGGACCTAAGGAGAGACATAAGGGGGTCCTAAAATGTGGTGTCTACAACTATCTTAACTTTAATTCATGTCATTTATAATGTTTTATAGCAAAATTAGATTAGGTTGAGAATTACATGGGCTAATTAGTTGCTTTCCTATATTATGATAGTTTACTGTAGTTTTAATTGGTAAATTTTTATTGGTATTGAACCTAAAATATTTAACGGTGTATATAAAGTATGCACCGCATTTATGACCATTAGTGTATAATTTCGAAAATATTCCTTGACACCGTACTCAAATTAAGTGATCGGGCATAAATATTGTATATTTATCCCCTTAATTTCGGTACCTTTGTGAACTTAAGTGGTGCAATTGATATGGACTTAACTCATAATTATGCTACTAACCTTCGTTGGCAACTATTTCGTGTTTTGTGTTTCTCTTATGTGTTTTACAAGTAAAGTATGCAAGCGGTGCGAAAGAGAAATCGAAACAATGAAGGAAAGGCTAGGAAGGTAAGTTCAAGGGCATTTTCATAATTTTGTAGCCTGATCCCAGAGGTGGGACCAACTGGAAAGTTGAAGAACTCGGAACAACGATAACACTATAAAAAATGTCACCCAAATTCGAGCTATTGTTAAGGAGTTATGATCATTTAAAGTTGAGAAAAATCCAAGAAAGAAAAGAAGAAAGCATGAAAATATTTATCAGTGTTGAATTTCTAGCAAGTTCCCCCGAACCACAGAATGAATCAGTTCGGGGTACATGCAGAACCGGTTTGGGGTACCTGATGCGTGAATTTTTACTTGGATGTTGATTGGTCCAAAGAGTTCTAATGTGTTACAAACTCTTCTAAAACGTATTTGTATCTTTATAATGACTTAGAAAAGATAGTTATGATTCGTTTTTCATAGAGAGGAAGGTAGGAGTGTAGCTTAGAACCATAGAAAACAATTCTCCATCAAGTAGGTACCTTTATTGTTTGAATTACAAGTTTTCGTTAAATAAAGTTTGTTCATTTCTTTCTTAATCTTGTATTTAATTTATTTACAGGCTTTCTTTATTTTCTGGGTTTTCAATTCGTTTATACATGCTTAGAGATAGTTTTCTTATTGATTCAATTACATGCAACGTAGGATTCATGTTTTTAATTAATTCCACCATGTTAGGCTAGATTTCTAAGGGCTGGTGTGCATGAACCCAACCCGATGTAATTAAGCCATGTAGAAACTAGGGTTTGAATTAAAATTTGAATGAATCGTGTTGTGTAGTTGTCTCAACCATCATAGACCTTTTTACCTCGGTTGACCCTAGGTAACCGTGGTGTTTAAGGATGTGATGCGCGTGTAGCTATTGCGACACTGCTTTACTCATCCTTTGATTATGTATGATGCGAGCTTCAACCTCATATATGTAATGCTTGGGAGTACTAAAGATGGGGTTCAATTAAATTTCCAATTCAAAATTCTAGCATTCTATACGATAAATTTACTAGGGTTTGGGGGATTCTATCCCCAACTTGTTTTTTTCCTTCATTCTTATTAAGTCATTCTTAGTTAGTTAATTTTTTTCACATAGTTAATACAGTAGTTTAATTTAGTTTGCACTTAGTTAATTAGTTATTTCCCATCTCGATCATCTTTTTATTTCTTTTTAGATTCAAGTTAGGGTTAACCATCTGTCCTTCCGTCCTCACGATTTTCTCGTCCTATTTCCCTATGGAGACGATCCCGACTTACCGGGTTTATTACTAACGTGACAGGCTTGCACTTGAGCCTAGAGAGTACGCAATTTAGAGACACATTCTTAGTTGCGTCATTAAGCTTTTATGAGAATTTAGAGGGTGGCAACTCTAGGTTTTATTAATTGTCCAAGTGAGATTAATCTTGTCAATGATTTTCTTTCCATGTAGTCATTTACACTATTTAGTGGGGGGGATACGATTCTCAATTTATAGTTTTATTTGTTTTGTTATTCTAGCTTCATTACTCGCCTAGTATAATGTTTTACTCACTCATCACCGTTTACAATTATTTGAGAGATAATAAATCAATTAAAGTCTAGAACACATTCCCTATAGATTCAATACCCGACTAGCCATTATACTCTCGTAAAGAGTGTAGTCATAGTTTAGATTTTTTCATTATTGTCGGAACCAAAAACAACGACAGTGTAACTAATATAGATCTTAAAAGAGGAGCCAAAACTCAAAGTTGATTCAATTTTCCAACTTTCTTAATCCCGAGCGCTTGAGATACTCAAGCTAAATTTTTAAAAGTCCCAAAGGGCTCGTACTTCAAAAAAGTTACATTTCCATAGGAAAATCTCATACTTCCACGGAGTCGAACCAAAAGGAGGTTCATTGTTTAAAATAATTGCCTCAAAATAGAATACTGAGTTGAAATCGTGCACAAATTTCGCAAAAGTTAGTTTTTCAATATGAAGCTCTACCCAACTAAAAAGCACCAAAAAGTGTGGCTTTCCCTCAAAGAAAAAAGTCAACTTTCACCGCGAGGGTAAAGAATCTCTGTCCAAATTTTGGGTCAACACCCCTCAACACAAACATATATATATATATATATATATATATATATATATATATATATATATATATATATATATATATATATATATATGTTTAAACATGTATTTAAACCAGCAACTCCACTTGTGTACGAATTGATAAACTCATATGATAAATTATACAAATCAAATGCCATGATTCCAAAAAATAAACATGAAAACATACCTTTTAAAACATGTTCTAAGGAGAGTGCCATTGAGTTGTGTTCAGTACGAAAGTTTGTAGGCCAAAGTCTAAATTTAGGCTACACTCACCACTTCTCCGACCGAACAAATCCCGTCTCTCACCACTCCCCAAATATGTATTTTCATTTTAATACTTTTCAAACACCTGCAATCAATATATTATTTTGACATATAAATATATCAATCTAACACAATGGAATTGCTATATTAAATACTAAGGTACATAAATACCGCACTATTGTAATTTTATACCCGATATCTTGTTGCCTACACCTATAAATATACCCCATTTTGTTGGAACTGCATTGGCTTTGATACTAAGTCTCCATGGATATGTAGGAGTTATACTAAGCTAAACTCGTGAAGCCCAAGCCTCATAATATGTCTCTTGGATTATTATATCCTAGGGATGCTTCCATCTCTAATCCGACACTTATATATATTATATAATCCTATTTTTTGGAATAACATTGTCTTTTATCCCAAGTCTCCTTAAGTATGTTGGCGCTATAATGAACTAAAATCTTAAAGCCCAAGCCTTATGAAACGTCTCTCGGCGTATTATGTATTAGGGATGACTCCATCTCTAGTCCAAACCCCTATTGATAACCCAAACCCGCGATTGTAACTACGTTAGCTTTGATCCCAAGTCTCCTTGGGTACGTAGGAGCTATACCGGATTAAACTCGTGAAGCCCAAACCTTGTAATATGTCTCTCGACGTATTATCTATTAGGGATGCCTCCATCTATAGTCCAAACCCCTATCTATAATCCAACCCCGAAGTTGGAACTGCATTGGCTTTGATCCCAAGTCGCCTTAGGTATGTAGGTGTTATACTGAGCTAAACTCGTGAAGCCCAAGCCTCATTATACGTCTATCGATGTATTATTTCCTAAGTATGCCTACATATCTACTCATACAACCCTATATTATAAGAGTAAGATTTTATAATTGCTCATATCTTAGGCCTTTTGATATTTTAGCGTATCCCGTTACAAACCAGAGTTTCAAATCGAATGCTATATCCATATTGCCTCCACGATCAATGGAAGACATGTTAGAGACCGAGCACCATTTTTGAAATTTTCACCAACACTTGATGGAAGTACACGAATTGTGGTTTTGAATTCTATTATAAATTATATTCTGCGATGTTTATTTTTTAGAAATTGAGGCTTTTTATAAAATATATTTTACAAGTAAAATATTTCTTATCTCATTTGAACGAGAATAAGATCTCGTTAGAACGAAAGATGGTTCTCATTAGAATGATCTTTAAACGACTATCAAATGAGAATCCTCTATTTGTTAAGTGCACTCTCATTAGAACTCAGTTCCAATAAAAATGAGTTGTTGTTCAAATGAGACCAAATCTCGTTAAAAACAAAATTATTGTTTCCATTCAAATGATAGGTCATTTTCATTTGAAAGACAGTTTATTTTCGTTCGAATGAGACGGTCGCCTCAAAATTTGTGTTTTTTCTATAAACAACAGGGTTGTTAAGATTTTCTCAAGACTTTTTGCAAAAATGATTTTCCAATACATGTTCCAAAAGTATTCGTCTTTATATTTTTAAAACACATATATGTTTTCCAAATCATACATCCCTCTATACGATTTATTGAGTTTATGAAACCCTAGTTTCCACATCTACATCAAAGCCAGGTAGAGATCTTCTTTACGTCTTACTTTTATGGACTTGTAAATCTATAGTTGAAGAAGATAGGATTATGTAATCCTAAAACTGATCAGTGGATAACGAGGGGAGATCGCTTCAAGTGGGTGATGTTGGATTGCATCATATTCTGTAGAATGTTTGATTACCTTGCGGGTTATTCTTAGTGGAGCTAAGTAGTCTATAAGTCGAATAGTGTCTATCGAACTCTTTACAGTGCGAAATACTAGGTTTCCCCCAAAATGTATTTTTCCTTATCTTTTTTGCATTTTTGGTTTGCTTATGATTAGAGTATTTAACTTTGGTCACTTTATTTCTTGCACATCTAATTGATAATCAAGATAAAATTTGGGTAAATTTTGATTTTTTTTGTGCATAACCTAATATACGAAAAGTCCATATAAACCCGCATTCTCATATATATTAACCAGCATCGCAGTTGGATATACGTTGGATTTGATCCTAAGGCACTATACTAAGTCAAACTCATGAAGCTCGGGCCTCATAATACGTCTCTCAATGTATTATCTCGTAGGGATATCTCTATCTCTTGTCCTACACCCTTATATATTATTCAATTCCTACCAAACTACGTAGGGTTTGATCCCAAGTCCTTTTTGTGAGCTCAAGCTTCAGTAGCATGTCTCAAGATGTGCTGTCCTCATAGATATGCACTTTTCTCTTAATTTTCATCCCTCACATACCACAAATGAGATATCAAATTATCTAAAGAGGACCTCCCAGACATATTCCTACATACAAATGTGCAAAAACGTATACCCCAATCATAACACGAATGAAATATCAAATTATCTCAAAAGTTAAGCTCCCGTTATACATGTCGAGCTTTCGCACACACTTACATACTTAATAACGGTCACCCATTATATACTGCAAATCACGAACTCATGCACAACAAAATCTTGTGTACATGCAATGGTTGAAGTGGAATTTATATATATCTCACTTATACCATTTTCCAACCTAAGAGCCTATCTACTATTTTGGAGGAACCCTCGTGCTAAAGTCGTTAAACAAATTTTAAAATAACTAAAAAGTAATCAATTAATATAAAGAGAATTAATATGCATAGAATTAAGGAGTCATACAGAATAAGTAGGGTGCCTAATACCTTCCCCACTCATAACTCGCTTCCAAAGTCCAATCTCTAGACCAATTACAGACATTAAAACCTTCCTTACGATTATCATGAAAGGCCTAGATTGAACCCTTTTTGTTTATTTTTATATAAAGCCAACTGGAGACTCTGAACAAATGACGAAACCCTTTTTTTCCCTTATGAAAGCCACACTTAATAAAAAGGCGTGCACCAAAAAATGGACATGGTGTCAAGCTACATGCAAGGGAAAATCACATAGAACCTAAAACCTCATACTAATAACCTAACTTCGGGGGGACACGGAGAAATGTGAGACAAGCATTCTCGCATCCACCGTTACACCAGAAATCATCCCAGGCACGGTAGCACCACGCCTACTCCCAAGGACCGTAACACCACACATAGTCATAGGGTGAACAATAAAACCCTTCCCATAGTGCCAATAGGGCATAAGAAGACATAGAAGGAGCTTCCACCTTGTCATTATTGAATTCTCGACTCTTTTCAAGTATTGTGATGATCAAGGGCCATTATGATGACTTGTATCATTTTACACACCACGATCATAGAAGAGGAATGGGATTAAGACTTCTATTTGTTACAACTAGATACCAATGATGGTGAATCATATCCATATGAATTGCTAAAACATAGTGACATAAATGTTACAATTTAAATATTTTCAAATTCTCACTTTCATGACTTCGTAATAAAAGTTTATGTCCACTTTAATATAAAGGAATATTGGGGGTATTATCGAGGCAAAATGTAGTATTTTTGTGAAATAACTTGAAAAATATACGACTAAGCATCATATAAATATTTGTCCCACTTTTAAGGATTCTAAAGCCGACAGTTGTAATCGTATTTAATGGGGGTGACAGGCATTGGATAGTGGTACGTGCATTTAACAAAAGTTTTCACTAGATATGGAATCGAAATTGGTGGTGGAGTGGACTTGTCATCCTCACTCACATAATAATAGAAATTTAGGTTCAATTTAATCCACATATGCTTCCATTGGTAAAAAAATTGCATGTATGAATAGCATCATGAATATTATAATAAATTCTAGGCAAAATGCCCTTAAGATCAATGTAAAATTTGGAATCACTCTTTACCTTAAATTGCTGAATTTTTGGTTTGTGATAATAAGTGAAAGGAGGGAGAATAAATGGAGTGAAAAAATTGGTACTTGTGTTATATTCCAAGTGTCGCATCAAGTCTATTCCAAGTATTTCAAAGGATTCCCCTAATATTTGGTCTATTGCACGTATCTCATTTTTTCCATAGCCATCAAGGGAAAATATGAAAGCAAAATATCTCCATATTTGCCACTTTCTATTGAAATTTTTTTATTCAGTGCTCAGGAGTGTCATTATACTAAAAGCATTATGCATAAATTGTATAATTATATACTTCCCAATGTTTCAGAAATGGTTTTAATGTATGCCCAAGGTGGAGCTATGACGAGCCTCGATGGGCAAGTGCTCCATCCATGATTTTGAAAATAAGATTTTTTATGTTAAATCTTATAAGATTACGGGCACTTTTTAATGTTATAAACATAGTAGGCATAATTATAGTAAATAAGTTTCATTAGAACACTTTTCCTTTAAAATTTTAACATTAAAATACATGTACAATTTACAAATTCATTTCCCTCTCTCGGTTTTTGTTTTGAAATCATTCCCTTAAATTTTTAAGCCTCTCTCTCTCTCTTACACACACACACATACATAATTGAAGGGAGTTTAAAATTTTATTTTTCTTAGGGTTTGATTAAATTAATTTTGTTGTTTTTTATATTGAGTTTATTTTTCATGGTTTCATTTGGTTTTGTTTAAGGTTTTATTTGATATGATTTTGTTGTCGATGATTAGGGTTTTGCAACTTATGGTGATGAATTGCTAATTTAGGGTTCGTTGATTGATATTATGGTTATTTATTTTGAGGTTTTTTCTTAAATCTTATAAATTTAATTCAACTTGAAGTATGAATGTATAGTTGATAATAATTGTTGCTTGCCTAAATTTTACTAAATTGATGTGATAGGCTTGAGAGTATGATAATGAATATTGAGTTGCAGGCTGTAAAATAATAGTTATTAAGATGTTATCTCTTATTTCAATTATATATATATATATATATACTCTTATTTCAATTGTAAAAATATATATATTATAATATAACTCGTGAAAATGTTTATACTGATGTAGTGCCTCCCATAACCACCAATGTTGATGTTAGAGTATGATTTATCAATTCCACAATTGATATGTTGTCCCTATTATTTGTAGGATTATCTTATAATGCTAGTAGTTTTATCCTTTATTTTATTTTTTGTATAGTTGATTTCTTTTTCTTTTTTTTATTCTAATTGAATTTTTTGAAATTTGAAATAATTCATTACTACTTCTTTTAGATATTACTTATGTAGTAGCATTTTTTCTCCTCGATAATTAAATTCACTAATGACTTCATATATATTCTCTTCATGCATAGTTGTCAACTTTAATTGTCTTTAAAAAAATTTAATTTTAAGTTTTTCGAGTGTTTTTTTCGAAATGATTGATGTAGTAATATCAAACTCGTTTTTTTTATAGTTCTTACTTTGTAGTCTGATTAAATGGACTACTGATATTTGCGAAAGAAGTCAATCTTTAAATAAATCTATCCAATAAAGCCCAAGGTGCCATTAACTAGAATATATAGTGTAGGTGCTAAAATTCTACTAAGATTTAATTTCAAATAAACAAATTCGAATAGTAAATAAATGGTCACACAATTGGCTAACACAATGTTGGAATTTTAAAAATATAATTGGGTACAAATATTGTGTAAGTGAGTTTAATTTTTGGATTTTATTTTGGATCTTCTTGTAGAGAGATAAGTTAAGAAAATGGGTCTAAATGAAGTGAGTGTAGTTTCAAAGTCCCATATAGAAACTTTAATTAAAAGTGAAAAGTTATATAACAAAAAGACAATAGATGATTGTTAGTCTTATAGTGAAAGAGGCTATGATATGATGCTTTGTAGTGGAGCAAAGCACTACCAATTATGACATGATGCGTGTACATACGACATGCGAAAGGGAGATTGTGAGACTTAGGGCGCATTGGGCGCTTTGATGGCACACTTGGCACTTCACACGTGCGCATCGTCGCTCAGAGCATGGGAGCCTAAAGTTTTCTCAAAGTCAACCAGATTTACTGTTGTGGTTGATTGGTCTAATCTGAACAGTTGGATTGACTCATGGTGATTTGTAATGAGTGCGTTCATTTTCTTACGATGACCAGATTGATGGTTGTGGTTAATTGATATGATTTAAACCTTTGGATTGATTCGTGGCGATTCGTAGAAGGGGAATACATTCTCTTATGATGAGATGTCGAATTTGGATCGTGCGATCGAATGAATTTCAAATAGAAACGATCTAATGGATGTTGAGTCACGCATCTTAAAGGATGTGACTATTCATAAACATCTAATAAAATGGATATAAAAAGAGTTCCAGGCCTCTGTTTTGAACAGCGAAAATTTCTTGGTTCTCCTCTCTTCGTCCTATTACTTTTTGCATTATTAGGTTAACATCTCAAAGTATTATTCCTTTAATCAAATCTTACATAGTTTTCATCAAACAAGTGTCATCATTGTATTATATCTTGGAGGATAATTTATATTATAAACTATGTCGTGTACTCGCGGCCTTCAACCAAAAGGGAAGAAATATTGCCTAAAAGACAGCATTCTAGAACGTGCCTTGCAGTAACTTGGATTCAATTTTTTTATTCCTTTCATAAATTTCCATCAATTTTAGGCAATATTCTTCTGAAAATAAAAATAAAACAAATTATGGCAAAGTTTGTCCAAGTTATGCGCCGAGATTAAGTTCCACTAGATCGTTTAGATGGAAAAAATTTCACTTGTTGGAGAGAAAAAATCATATTTTTTTCGAACATCTATCAAACTTGCATATATTCTTGATGATGAACTTGAACCTCTGCCCAAACCCAAACCCAAACCCGAAGATAGTGAAGATATTAAGAAAAAACATGTGAAAAAAAAGACAAATTTATGTGTCAAGGACACATTCTTAATGTGTTATCTCAAAACGTATAGTTCACTTCTGATGAAACCTATGATAAAGAAATTATGGAAGGCATTAGAGACTAAATATCAAAATGAGGAAGCGGGTAACCATAAGTTGCTTATTTTTAATTATATAAATTATAAAATGTCTAATGGTAAATTTGTCGTTGCACAAACCCATGAACTCCAACAAATAGTTGGTGATCTTAAAGCCACTGGAATATATCTTCAAGATAAATTTCAAGTTAGGGTGGTCTCTTCTAAAATTCTTTTCGCTTGGAATGGCTTTGAGAAAAAATTAATCATGATGAAAAGACATACGCAGCTGACTCCCATCTTCGCTATCTTCGTATTGAAGAAGATTATCGTATTTAGGACAAGAAGGAAGATCAAGGTGATAATCATTCCAAGTAAAATATGGTTGAGGATAAAAAAATACAGGGGTACCAAATATTCCAAAATTAAAGCAACTAATGATTCATATTTCAAGAACCAGGGTGAAAAAAATAAGGTTTAATGCTACTTCTGTAACAAACCGGGTCATTTTGCTCGAGAATGTTGACTTAAAAAGAATATATTTAAATAAAAACAAATGATAAAGGAAACCAGCAATGTTAAAGATCTTATTATGATGGTGTGCAAAGAAAATATTATGGATAATGAAAGTGGATCGTGGTTGGACACCAATGTAACCATTCATATATGCAAAGATCATTATCTTTCCAAAATGTATCAAGAGACCAATGGAAAATAAGTAAAAGTGGAAAATAACCTCCGTACCAAAGTAATTAAAAAGGTCACAGTGGAATTGAAATTGAAGTCTGGGAAGGTTTTTGCTTTGATTAATGTACTTTATGTACCAGAAATGTACAAAAAGAGTGTGTCTGGAGAGAATCTCAACCAAAAAGGTTTCAAATTTGCGTATGAGTTGGATAAGCTTGTCCTATCCAAGAATGGTCAGTTTATTGGTAAAGGGTACTCTTGTAATGGCATGATCAAATTTAATATAGTACATGATATTGGTTTCATTTATATGGTTGATTTTATTTCATTATGGCATAATAAATTAGGTCATTTTAATTATAGAAGTATTAAAAATATGACTAATCCAGGATTAATTTCTGATTGTAAAATTAATCATTATAATAAATCTTAAATTTGTGCTCAATCTAAAATAACTACAAAGTCTTTTAAATCTGTTAAGAGGACATCTGAAATACTTAATCAAATACATAGTGATATATGTGATATAAAGAGTAATGTCATTCTTGGATGAAATTAATATGTTTTATCTTTTACCAATGATTACTCTGAATATGCATATACATATTTACTTAAAAGTAAAGATGAAGTATTCGAGAAATTACTAGTTTTTAAAGAAGAAGTTGAAACTCAACAAATCAGAAAATCAAAGTTCTACGATCCGATAGAGGTGGTGAATACTACCCAAATGAGTTTATTCAATTTTGTAACACTCATAGAATAATCCTTCAAGTTACAGCACCATACACACTACGAGAAGAAAAAAATAGGATTTTTGTTGAAATGATAAATACAATTTTAATCAGTCCTAGGTTACCTTTGTCTATGTGGGGTGAAGTAGTTTTATCTGCACGTTATATTCTAAATAGAGATCCATTGAAATATAAGGATATTACACCATATGAATTACGATTTAATCATAAACCTATTCTTAAATATCTCAAAGTTTGGGGAGATCTTGCTTATGTAAGAAAACCTAAATTTAAGAGCCCAAGTTAGGAAATAGGACTTACAAATGTATTTTTATTGGATACTCTGAAAATAGTACAATATGTAGATTTTTAATTCTTGAAACTCAAGGTGGATGTTCAATTTTTTGAACATTTAAAAAAGTCAAGTACTTTGAATCAAGGATTGAAAAATAATAATTTGACTATTGATAGGTCACCTTATAATGTTTCATCACAACCAATATCACCTTTAGAATCAACGGATGGTGTTGAACCAAAGAGAAGTAAGAGACAAAGAACCGAGAAAACATGTGGAATTGACTTTGTAATTTATCTTATTAAGGTAGATGTGAATGAAACTAAGAACAAAACTTAATTTGTTCTTAATATGGAAGACGAACCGACTATAATTCATGAAGTGGTAACTTCTATAGGGATGTTATCTTCTGGAAAGAATCAAGCAGTGATGAAATGAACTCAATTTTGTTAAAAAAATGTGGGTTATTATAAATCCTCCCCCCCCCCCCCCGAGAGAAAAACTAATTGAATTCAAATGGATATTTAAGAGGAAATTAAATCTGGATAATTCAATTAATTAATTTAAAGCGATATTAGTCACAATCGGTTATAAACAGAAATATAAATTGATTATTTTGACACATATGCACCCGTTGCGCGTATCACTTCCATTGGGATTTTAATATCTCTTGCTTCTATTCACAATTTAGTGATGCATTAAATGGATGTAAAAATGAATATTCTAAATAATGATTTAGAAGAAGAGGTTTAAATGGCACAACTTTAAGGGGTTGTTTTCTTGGACAAGAAAAGAAAGTGTGTAAATTAGTTAAATATCTTTATGGACTTAAATAAGATTCTATATAATGGAATGAAACGTTTGATAAGATAATAAAATTACATGCTTTTAAAGTAAATGATGTCGATAAATGTATATATAGCAACTTTAACAATGGTGTTGGTGTCATCATTTGCTTACATGTGGATGACATGCTTATATTTGGATAAAGTCTCAAATCTATGTTTATATCATCAAACATTGATATGAAGGATCTTGGGGAAGCCGGTGTGATTCTAGGAATTAAAATAGTAAGAAAAGATAATACATTAGCATTATCTCAATCTTATTATATTGAAAAGGTTCTTAAGAAATATAATCATTTTGAACTTAAGTCAGGACCCGCGCCAACGGATCCTAGTATCAAACCAATAAAAAATATTAGACGTGAACCTAAATATTACAGTGTCATTGGAAGTCTTATGTATGCAATGCATTCACTAAACTAGACATTGCCTATGTGGTAGGAATATTATGTAGATCTACAAGTAATCCAAGACAAAAATATTGGAATGCGGTTTCTAGAGTGCTTATATACCTAAAAAGGACTATGGATTATGAGTGACATTATATAGGGTATCCATCTGTATTAAAAGGATATAGTGATTCTAGTTGAAATAGCCTTGAATCAAAATCCAAGTCCACTACTTGTTGGATATTTACGCTGGGAAAAGTGACTATTTCTTGGTGATTCAAGAAACAAACTTATGTGCCTGATTCAACAATGAAATCAAAATTTATAGTCCTAGAAAATGCAAGTAAAAAAGCGGAATGGCTTAAAAACGTATTATTTAATATTCCTTTATGGCTTAAGACATTTCCTGCTATTATGATTAAATATGATAACCATGCTACAATATACAAGGTTTTAAACAAAACCTATAATGGGAAATCAATACATATTAGTCTAAAATGTCAAATTTTGAGATAATTACTCAAAAAATGAGTAATTACAGTTGACTATGTTGAAACGAACAAGCAAATCCCCATACTAAAGGTCTTATTAAAGAGATGATATATATCACCACAAAAGGAATGGGACTAAGTTCTATTAAATAAACCGATTATATTTAATGGAAACCCAACTTATGTTTTGAAAATATAGATAAAATTCAATGTGGTACTAATAAGTTAAATGATAGTTATGGAACATTAGGAACTTATATGTAAAGGTATATTCATATATTCCCAGTGTTATTATTTAGGATGATAGAGGATGAAGGTTACTTCTTAATAAATCATATAAATATTGCTCGCAGAATCATTGAAGTTAATTTACCAATATGAGTGATGAAAGTGTTGCCCCTTTCTATGGAACTAAGATTAATCCTAAAACACTCATGAAAACAGGATAAACACAAGGCCATAAATGTGTGTGTTAACAAAACACTCTTCAACACGAAGATTAATATGTGTAATAGTTCTATCTCATCTCAAATAATACTTGATTCAAGATACGTTCACCACAGCACCTTGATGAAGCTTTAAATTATTTTCACTAAGTGGAAGTTCAAGTCTGAAAAATACTTCTCATTTATGTATTAGATTTCAGCAATAATGCCAAAAACTTTGTTATTGTCCTTATATTCCTATATCTTCGATTCCTTATAATAAAAGTATTATTTTTTATTTATGTGTATTTGAAATGGTTGGGTATTGTTGGATTTTTTCAAAATATAATTGGGTATTAATATTGTGTAAGTGAGATTTTTGGAGGGATTTTATTTTGGGTTTTCTTTTAGAGAGAGAACTTAAGAAAATGGGTGTAATTGAAGTGAGTATAGTTTTAAAGTTGTACATAGAAACTTTACTCAAAAGGGAAAAGGTATATAACAAAAGACAAAAATGACTATTAATCTTATAGTCAAAGAGGTTATGATATGGTGTTTTATGGTGGTGTAAAGCACCAACAATCGCGACATGTGACACGCGTTCATGCGACGTGCGAAATTGAGATTATGGGACATAGGGCGCATTGGGCGCTTTGATGGTTCACTTCACATGTGTGCATCGTCACTCAGAGCGTGGGAGCCTTAAGTTTTATCAAAGTCAACTAGATCAATGGTTGTTGTTAATAGATCTTATCTGAATTGTTGGATTAACTCGTGGAGATTCATAAAAGGTGTGTCCATTTGCTTACATTGATATGTCGAATTTGGATTGTGCGACCGAAAGAATTCCGAATAGACTCGATCCAACTGCTGTTGAGTTTCGCACTTAAAAGGATGTGATTATTCATGAATATCCACTAAAATGGCTATAAAAAGAGTTCTAGTTCTCTATTTTGGATACAAAAAATTGTTTAGTTGTCCTCTATCCATCCTCTACCTTTTGGCATTATCAAATTAACATTTTAGAGTATTCTTGGTTGATTAAATCATATATAATTTGCATCAAACAAGTAAAATCAGTGCATTGTATCATGAAGGAAAATTTCTACTATAAACTCCATTTTGTACTCGCGACATTTAACCACAAGGGGAGAAATATTGCATAAAAGATAGGGTTCCTAAAATATGCCTTGCATTAATTTGGATTTAATTTTTTTATTCCTTTCATAAATTTTCAACACAAAAGAATATAACTAGTTTGACAACTTGCCTACTTCCACGGAATGCCTTTTATATTTTTATTGATTTACTCGCAATAAACAAAATTATATGCTTCTTTTTCAAGGGGTAGGGGTTATGGAAATACATGACAAACACAGAATGCATTACATTCATTCGTGAATCAAATTCATTTCTGGTAATGATTTATCTTTGGGTTTTAGTAGTATTATGCTCGAGTTCTACATAAATTATTTCTCCGATGAGGTTATTTGTGTAGATTTGATCGTGTTATTGGTCTGGTAAAGGCAACTATCAAGAGTAATTCTAATTTTAGTATTTTTGGCTTTAATCCAATCTCTTAAGATTTTTCAGGCTCCCAGCCCATGTGTTTTTAAAATTGTATTAAGTTTCATAACTATCCAAAACTATTTATAACTATTTTGTAATCGCTCATCTTTCTTTGTGCAGAGAATGACACTTGCCCCATATTAATTACAATAGGAAAAACAACAACAGAAAAATTAAAGACATGGGAGTAGATACAAATAAATCTTAAGAACTTGGACTAAACACTTCTAATTTTGGGGGACTCTAGTCAGAATCCGAGGATAATATTTTATCTTCATTTTCGGCTAACTCAAATTTCACTATAAAAATAAAAATTTGCCTGTTAGACTATCTATTTTCCTCTTAATGTGCTTGTTGTCAACCATTCTCATAAAGCCATCTACATGTAATGAAGCCTACATGGCTCACAAACCAAAAAAAAATCATTTTGGGTGTTGTATCTACATAACTCACAAAGAAAAAAATATTTGATATTTTCATCCAAAATTTACATCGGTGTTCTTTGTCAATGACATGTAGAGTATTATGTAAAAATATTTAACATAAATTGAGGTCATCTTGTCACTTTTTTAATATTACAAAAGTATTCTGTTTCTATAAAATTTATGTAAGTTCTTTCCAAGTTAATCAAGTTCATAATATATTTTCTAAAGTCTATATATAGATAAGTATCTGGATATTCTTCTATTTCTTCCTCTAAAGTGTTTGTTTTGAGTATTTCTCATATTTATCTTTTATAAGAATTCGTAGTTGAGACACTATATAATAATTCTCAATCAACAGATTTGGATTTTTTAATGGTAGTCTAAATCTAATTCGACCTTATCTTCTTAGTTAAACATAGTTTATATCATATTGACCTTTTTCTTAACTATGTCATTTTTCAAACAATTGGATGCTATATGGTCATTTTCTCCACATGTCCAACACTTTTTTTCCTTTACATCTCTCTGATCTTTTTTGTAATTCAAGAATTTTCTTTTTTTTAAATCATTAGATCTTTTGGGTCCATATATTTTATGAACTATTGTGGGGTTTATTTTTAAAAACTTTCATTTTGACTTTGCCACATTCCCATTGTATTCTTAGAATCTCTTCCATCCTTAATGGCAGGAATATTGTTAAAGGTTCTTTTAACTATATATGACTTACCTCCTATGATGTATTACAGTTTTTCAAAATTATTTGAACTGGATTTTTTTTATAAAATCCAGTGTGAATATATATATTGCATTATTAAACTAAAGAGTACAAGATATATGACAACAAAGATCCACAAAAATAATCACGAATGTAGAAATTAAAATGACATGCACAACAACGGTATATATGGTTTGGCAACTTGCCTACGTTCACAAAGAGGTTACTATGATATTATTAGTGTCTGTAAATATTGAGATTACATCCCTTTGCCGGCCACGATTTACAATTTATAATTTTGTAAAAATAAGAGATTGAGTTGTACAAGGAACTCAATTAACATGTTGATGATTCGTGGTGTCCATGAATATCTCCTCCGAGATTATTGGTAACCAATTTGAACATATCCGTAAGTATTTCAGTGTATATGAAATACATGAGTCTTAATTAATTAGTTAATTTGAGTCGGGCAGTTCCTCTAGCACGTTGGGCTGGTCGGCTACTCTCCTAGGCCAAGATAAGTAAGTCCTCATAATTGTCCCTAAAAATTTTTGCCTGAATATTTGGGGCAATAAATTTTAATTGAATTGAAGTCCCATGACTTGAAAGTTCTCAAGTGGCATTTTTGTAATTCTGGCGAACTCAAGAGGGTATGCTCGTCCTGAGCCAAACACCATGGAAAATTATAGATTCGTTGAAGAAGCGAGGGTACCCTGGCCCGAACAGTTATATGATGCACCAAAATCAACCTTGGATGTCGTATTTAATATTATCTCGAACTTCAAACAGACATTCATCTCCTTCGTCAACTATCTCTCACTATTTCATCCATTTTCTAAGCTTCCAGTGCTTTCTTCTTCAATATCTCATTTTTTCAGAGCTTTCATCAATTCTTATAAATTTTGCTCACCTCCTTCTTAGTTTTCACTTCTGTGATTGTGCTTCGACTGTAGTTAGGGTTTTTTCTCAATTATTTCATTCTTGGAGTCATTAGATAACAAGTCGATAGTTGAGTTTAGAAAATCTTATAATATTTCAGACTAGATTGAAATTGATTGTGCCCTTCTCCCTAGAAATATTCGTGACATTGAAGGGGGCACTGGATTCACGCCCTATTCTTCACCCTAGGAAGGTTAACATTTCCTCCAAACCCTCTTTTTTTTAGATTCTTCAAATACTTTGATATTGTCCCTTCCCAGTGTGCCCCCAATATTTTGAAGATTGTGAATGGATTGCATCGGATAAACACAATGTATGGGACCAACTTGGGTCTTACTGAGCTTTGTTATTGTTATGTATGGTCGCGCACCAACGATGGTATTTTGTATTTGAAGACAAGGAAGGTTGAAAGGGTCCTTGGGGGTAAACCTCCTATATTCTCACAAGGATTACTAGGGTCATGGGTTTATTGCCAAAATTGGCAATATCCTCCCCTTCGTGAGGGCGAGAGACATCGGAGCCCTTGAATTTCAGACGTGGGGGAAGAACAAAAAGATCTCTTTCTCTATTCTTCGGTCTTCTTGTTGTTTCTTCTTTTCTTAATTGCTTGCTCTATATTTCTATTTCCTGTCCTCTTACTAATGCTTTTCTTCCTCTATTTTGCTGCTCGCTGTAAAAACTAAGAGCCTGACTTAAGTGAAGTTAGTGTTCTATAAAACCCCGCATAAATTCAATGATGGGGTGGCCAGCCGCCACCGTCGAACCACATCGTGCATCACTAAATAAGTTATCATTCTCAGCATGTGACAGATATATTAGACATATAAATTTTTTTCCACAAGATAATAATCAAATTTATCCAACAATTATAACCATTCATGCAATATCAAAAAATCCATCACTATGCTATTTTCAAAATAAATCCAACTCCAAATGAATATAAACTCTAATGAAATCATCTAACTATAAATATTTGACTAAAACCATAAGCAAATGTGGAACTGATTGGCCCACCAAATCCATACATGAAAGTCTCATAATAGAAGCGATAGAATGAAAATGGAAAAGTAAATCTAGACTATTAAAGCAAGTAAAATAAATCTCCAGTTGCACTTCTAAAAATATCTCCAACCAATCATGTGTAGCTACTCCAATGTTATACCTGAAATATTAGTCAACACAATGGGTCAGATCCCACCACATGAATACTAGCTACTCCTCTCAATTAGGATTCGTGAACCCAAACAATGGCATTATACATGATAAATATCATAATAGAGTATTTTAAATTAAACAAGATATATGTATTAACATGCAAGTAAAGATAAACTACCACTATCTCCCCACTAACTACCCCAATGTTAGAGTCCAATAATGACAGTCCAATCGTTTATTATGCTAAAGCTATCAATTTAATTAAATTAGTTTAACCAAAATTATTATTATCGCGGTATGGTCAAAGTATGCGGCCTTTTTAATGGCCCTGGACTTATTCGGGCTTGTCTAAAGTTTTACACCACACATAATTCCCCTCGATGTAGCAAGTCGACCCGATTTCGATAGCCCTGCACTTATTGGTGAGGTTCCATGCATGACACGTCACAATAGCCAGCCCGTTTTCTATTAGCCCTGAACTTATTGGTGATGCTAGCACACACCCACATTGCTATAGCCAGCTAGACCAATTTTATTGGCCCTAAACTTATTGGCAATGCAAATTCGTTTTTATACTCGTTTATTATCTTAGGCATTAATTCTTAATTTTCTCAAATTCTCATTATTTTATATTAGTTCCACCCTTTAATCGGGCACTAATTCCTCAACCTACCCCTAATCCCATACCTAGAGGCCTCCAAAATGCAATCTTTTTCTAACCTAACCTTTAGGAAGAATACCTACCGCAATCTACTACCTAGCCTCTCACATAGGCTCACGATCTAACAAAAACAACATACAAAATTAGCCCCACCCTGTAATCATCCATTCATAAAATCCACACTATCTAGCCCCATACCTAGAAAGCGTTACCAACAACTAAGTCATACCTACTAGTCCCATACCTAGCAAGCAACCAAAAATAAGGTGAAAATCCTAACTATCCGAACAATTCCATCACCCCCGCGGTGACAATTATTAATAACATCAACAAATCACATATAGCATATTTCAACTTATTGTAACCATTCTTTTAAGGAGCATATATCAAATAGTCCTTCGAACGTTTTTAATACACGCTTAGTCCAAGCCATTTTATTTATTCCAAAAAGTCCCTCAACATGCCGCTAGTGCGGACTTCTTTTAAAAATAAGAGAATATTGGTTAAATGGGTGTTTGAAAGACTTTTTGGAACAAAATAAAAAGGTTTAGACTAAATGTGTATTAAAAAATATTTGAGAGACTCTTTGGTAATTGATCCTTCTTTTAAATTAATCACAAGATCACTATTTATCCCAATTACGCCCGTTTAATTATAATATTAATTGAACAATTTATTTTTCAACAACTTAAATGATTTCTAACACATGCATAATTTCAGGCATAAGCAATAAATTTATATTCTACAAGTAACACATAAATAACATGATTTTATATCTCGAAATCAGTTTATAACATCCCTACGATTTATTCTATATGCAAATGTCATAAATTCTAACGGAATCATAACATCTAGTCTAAGCATGCAACGGTTTTGATTCTTAATTCGTATTAAATATTTGAATAAAAAATAGACCCAAATTTAGTTTCATTTTTCCTGATTAGCCTCTCTAATTTATTTTTAGGAAAATTTAAGAGGGTAGGTTAGATCAGATGGATGTGTAACCCCTTTTGAGTATAGTAATGATAAATTAAATAGCAACACTATTGATTAACCATAGGACATTCAAACATTACTCAATGAAGATAGATTCGGTTTAAGCTCACATATCTCTCGTGTAAAACTCAGAAGGTAGTAATGAACTTAGAAGTAACTTAGCTAGAGGGAGAGAGAAGTAAGCACCCTATATACACCTTGGCAGGCAGCCAAAACACACCAACCACCCTCAAGAATCTCTATCAAGTATTAAAATCTTCGTAATAAACTCTTTGGTTTGTAATAACTCTCTAGTAATCACTTCTGAACTCTCAAAAAAGATCCTCTCCTCAGAGGTAGTTGGGGTCCTTAAATAACCTCTCACACCACCCCCGAGGTAATTCCGTCATTCATGCCTGTGAAAGACATCACTCATACTTTATGTCACAAGCATTAAATACCTGATGCACTAGTTGTCTCCACATTATAAACATTAAATGCCAAGACATTACTTTTGCTTAACCACTGTGTGTCAGGGGACTGTTGTCACAGAGGTGGCTCACCAACTGTCTGACAACCCCAAATACCATGGTAGTTTATTCAAGTGCAGGTCTGACATTGCCTATCTAGTTAGTGACAGCAGATAAAGTGGATGTGACATTAAGTAGAAGGTTATTTGGCTCACAACTCAACGCCTAATGGAACTCCAGGCTTCTCCCCCCCGAGATTCCACGGTCAGGGTTCTTAGGTGTTTTACCAGGTGTATCAATGGTCAGGACAAGCCCCAACGGTGCCTCACTTCTCAATCCTCCAAACCAAGTCCCTCTAAGGTTCCCATGGAGAGATCATTCAATAGAGCATGAAAGCTCTCCCAGGCCATGCCAAGCCTGGTCTCTCGCGAGTACCGTTTGACCTCACACAAACTCATTATTATTCTCGTTACATCATTAGAACCGTTTATAGCTTATAGTCAATATAAACAAAGATACAGTATGACTAACACAATAAGCTAAAGTATGAGTTACCACGCTAAGCTGCCTCGCTGAGTTGCCACGCTTGAGCTGCCTCGGTTTCTTAATCCCAAACAATGTTGCTAATGGGGGAATTATTCCTAAGCTCAGGATTACCTTCAAGCCCCTATACATAAAATAATGCTTATTAGTGTTTAGGCAACGTTTGAAATGTATAATACTAAAGGGAAACAATAGAAGTATTCATGCCTATGAAAATTATTTGAAGGATTTGATTTGATGGTTGTGCCCCTCTCAAGAAAACAATAAAAAATGTGTTTTTGAACGATTTTGAGAAAACCAAGTTTTACCCTCCAAATTTGGAGTTAAAGGTTGTTTAAAATGCGTTTAGAATTTGGAGAAAAGAGATGATGAATTTTTATGGGAGGCTACCGACTTTTGAGAAGGATAAAAAGTGTTTTAAAACACCTAAACCCACCCCTTTTTAATTAAGTAAAATAAGGAGTTTAATCCCACACAACAACTAAAAGGAAACCAACTGCTGCTACCGGCCTAGGCGAATCGGTCCCCCCCCCCCCCCCAGCGAACCGATTCGGATACCTTGACATTCGAAAGTTCCCCCATTTTTTATAAAAAATTGTAACACCTAAAATTGAACACCGATTCCAATTCCGATTAAAATATCATTTTAATAAAATCAAACCTTCCTTTTTAATTTGTCAAAAAAATAATTAAATTCCACCAAAAATACTTTTCTGATTTTTAATTCAAAATGAGTTATTTAAGGTTTAAAAATCATCAGGTGTTATATGCTCTTGATCTTATAAAGGTCTGGGGTCAAGGAGAGGCTTCCAGACGACGAGCATCCAAGATCTGCATCTTACTTGCTCAAATACAAGAATACTACAAGCAGCTTTATCTCTCAGTTGATTGACAAAGTCCCCAACCTAAAGTCTCCTAAAGTTTGTCCCTATGATCCAGTGGTGTTAGAAGAAGAAGAAAAAGGAAAAAAGAGATAGTGCCCCAGTTAAGAGGAGGATGTTGAAGATTAATGACGAAGACTAAATGATTATGTCTGATGATCTCAAGTCATTGAAGAGGTCGGAGGTGGATTCCCCAAGGACTAGAGATTCTAGCCCAGCAGCTAATGGGAAGGAAAAATAGAAAAAAAAAAAAAAGAAGAGAGGATGAAATAGAAAGAAAGAGGTAGAGAGAGCGAGGAAGAGAAGAAGAGAGATGAAGAGAAGAAGAGAGGAGACCAAAAAAAAGTTGGTCTTGAAGTCCCCTTCAGTCCCCTTCCTCACTGTTGATGCTGAGGGGGCTAGTGTGGGCAACACCCATTCCCTTGCCCCTAATCTACTCAAGGGGTTATGCTCGCTGTTGATCGCGATCATTACTCACGATTGGGGGCATCCTAGCTTGCTCTCAAGTCTACTCAAGGACTTGCTCTGGTAATTTTCTTCTTTTATCCTTATCGCATTTCTTTTCTTCATTTTTCTTCTTGTACTAACCTGGCTATCCTCTTTTTGTGTAGTTTTTAGCTGATTTTACAACTATTTTGGATGGTCATGATGATTAATCCAAAATTAACGAGGAGCTAAAAAATGCTCTAAAGAAGTTTGAAGAATACTTTACTGATGCTCGTGCAGCATGGGAGTAGGAGAAGGAGAAATTTGTAAAGGTCTATGTCGATCTCTAGGCATCCAAAAAAGTAGTGGTCGCCGAGAAGGAAGAGATAGCTAAAGAAAACCAGAGTTTATCTGGAAATGTCCATAAGTTGGAGAAAGATCTCCCCTCACAAGAAGGATGAGAGTTACATTAGAGGCTGGAAAATAGCCAATGACGATGCCGAGATCCAGTTGGACTATGCTAAGAAGGTGTACTTTAAAAAGGGCTAGGACCAGGGGCTCCTTCTGATTCTGAGATTTTCGATCTTCATTCTTCTAGGCCTAACCCCTTTGCAGAGGAAGAGCAGGATGTCGGTCAGCCTATTGATAACGTTGAAAATATGTCTGTTGAGGTCGTGGTGGTTGTTGACCAAGAAAAGAAGGTTGTCGAAAAGGGGAATGCAGTGAATCTAAGCAAGTATAGGAGTAGGGCTTTTAGTTTAGGAGTTTCTTCCTTTTTCCGTACAACTTTTTAATTCCTTGCAATCTTCTTCTTTGCTTTGACTATACTAGCTTTGGCCCCCCTTTGATAATGAATGAAAGAGAACTTTTTTTGCTTATATTGATTTATTCCTTCCATACATACTTATATGTGTTTGCCATTTTACCTATTGTGTTATTTGTAACCTAAGGAGGACTATATTCCCCCTACTTCAAAGTTGGGGATGATCCTGGGACCTAATATTAGTCGCCAAGCTCATAAGGCATTTATAAAAAATTGTAAGTCTTTGAGGATGAGGACTGAGCAATATAAAAATCAATACGAACTAGTAGACAAACTGAAGGATGATCTTTAAGTCATGGAGGAGATCGGCGCTTCCGTTCAAGATGAGGTGAATAGGCTAAAGGCCAAACTTATGGAGACCGATGAAGTGGGCCAAGTGGGTGAAGTTCTCCAAGTCGAGAATCAAATTTTGAGGAAGGAGGTCGTTGAGCTGAAAGGAGATGTTCAAAGGGCATATGTGATGGCAGTTGGACTCCAAAGGAATGTCACAAGGCTGAGGCACTTTTTTAGAATGGGCCCCCACCAAGCCTGGACAGATGTCTATAATGAGGGTTGGACTGATGCCTCAGTAAGGTTGAAGGAGGCATATGATCATGCATTCACTCATGGGTGGCTGAGTGCCCTTAGGGAGGTCAAAACACCTAAGGAATTCGGCTTGTGATACAAGTACCAGTCGACTATGCAGCCTACTATCATAACCCTTTCTCAAAGGATGACAAATGGATCCCGATTAATGTTATCCTTGCTCAACTCTTGAATCTTTACCTCGAATACGACGTGGAGATGTTTTCTCTTCACCTAAACAATGGTCGAAGAGCACACAGTGCAAATTATCTTGCTCGCCATCCTGAGTCGTCTTAGGTTTTTGTTAGGTATTTATATATTTTATCTTGATGTAATTGTACTTCCCAATTTTTGTCAGTATAAAGCTTAATTTATTAACTTGTTCCTGTGCTAACTAAATATGAGTTAATAATTGTCTTTGTATTTGAATTGGAAAGAGTTGTTGCTTGTTAACTACTTAAGACCTTTTTCGACCATGTAATACTATTTTACCATTATAGGCCTTTTTCCAATTAAATGAGTTAGTACTTAAGTTTAATCATTTTAACCTTCTCAACTGACTAAATGATTTTAAGAAGAAGTGTTAGCCTTTTTCTAACATTTGTTTGAATATTGTCCCAGTCTAATATGCCTTAGCAGTATATTTCCATCTATATTACCTTTTAGGTTGTTTCTTCACACTCCTTTAGGCCTAAGTGAAATGATGGTGAGAATATACCTAGTCAATGAACCATCTTCCCGTGTCAGGATTTTTGCAACCAACATGGTTGGCAACCAACCTAAAATGGATTTTTTGCCTAAGGATTCCCTATAGGGCTTTTACAAGGTCTGATGTGTTTATGATAAAGACCTGAGGGTTATAACAAGTCAAAATTTTAATCACTTGTTATAATTACTATGAACCCTGCTCTTTATGATGAAACTTTTTTATTGAAATAAATTGAACAACTTATTGTAATCCATAATAGTTTCTTTTGCACGAGGAAATTCTTTTACTAAAGCAAAGCTAAACAGCCTTCTGTTAACCAAATGTAATATCTCTTTTGTGATCGAGGGAGCTATCATTTGGACATGATGCACAAGATGAGATGTAATCAAGAAATTTAAAGCAGACGACATATGAGATCATAATGCAAGAACCAATTGGCCTTTATTTACTAAATAATAACTTGCATGCAACATAAGTTTGAAATAAAAAACTTTATAAACTAAATGTGCTAATAAAAGATAAATAAGAGTAAAAGTAAAACTTCTTGAAATTAGTTGCGTTCCATGCTCTTGGTATCTCCCTGCCCTCCATCGTTTCCAAGTAATATGCTCCTCAAAGGTCGTCCCTTATCACCTTAAAAGGTCCTTGCCAGTTTGGTCCTAGCTTGCCATCTGATGGTTTTATAGCATTGTCGAGGACTTTCCTTGGGATGTAGTCTCATACTTGGAATTTCCTTGATTTAACTTTTTTGTTGTACTACTTGGCTAGGTGCTGTTGATAGGAAGCCATCTTGATCATGACCTGTTCTCTTCACTCGCCTGCTAAGTCAAGTTCAGCGTGTAATGCCTCATCATTTAGGCCTTGGTCGACCAAAGTGGTTTTCATGGTAGGTTGACCTGCTTCAAGTGGGATGATGGCTTCCATTCCGTAGACGAGCATGAAAGGTGTTTCCACAGTTGGTCTCCTAAGAGTAGTACGATAGGCCTATAGAATGTAGGGAGCTCGTACACCTAGGCACCCTTTGCTCTTTTTATTTTTTTCCTTAGGTTGTCGAGCATGGTTTCGTTGGAGGCTTCTACCTGACCATTGCTTTGGGGGTATGCCACAGAACTAAAGTGGTGCTTGATGTCGTGCTCATCACAGAAACTTTGAAAGAAGCTTCTTTCAAACTGTGTTCCGTTGTCGGTGATGAGATTCCTTGAGATCCCAAAGCGTGTAATGATGCTCTTCCAGATGAACCTAGTCATGCCAGCTTCACGAATGTTGGCCAGTGATTCTGTCTCTACCCACTTGGTGAAGTATTCTGTGCCGACTGGCAGGTACTTACGATTTTGAGGTGCAGTAGGTAGTAGTCCCATAATATCTAGCCCTCGTTACACGAATGGCCAAGGACTTGTTAGAGATTTGAGGTCGCTAGCCGACTGGTGAGCCATAGAAGATAATTTTTAGCACTTTTCTCATCTGCGAGCATAGGAACTTCATTCTTTTGCATGTGAGGCCACCAGTATCCCTCCTTAAGACCTTCCTCCTGTGTGACTCCCACAAATAACATCGTGAAATTAACTAAGAACTTGCTCAGTGTCATGTGGGTGGGCACATTGGAGGTAAGGTAGGATGCCAATAATACCCACCCGCCCATGGTCTACCGATGCTTTGCATCGCGTGATGCACTTTGCCATACAAGTGCATTGACCCCTTTAGCCTTTATCAAACAAGACTGACGCTTCAGTCTTGTTTGGGGGTGATTCTCATCACCTGATTTTTCTGCCGCCCCGTGCTTTCATCTTTAGGGTGAGAATGGTTCGGTCTGGCTGAAGACATTAAACTTAGCGCTACCGGGAGGCAGCCCGCGTTTCTTGTATGAGTCTTATCATGTTTGGGGGTGGTGTTTCACATCACCCAATGCTATATCATTCTTTGTAGACTTGTATACATCTTTTTTCTCTTATCATTTATACAGGTTTATTATTGGCGATATCTGCCCACTTCATTAGCGGTTCATTCTGGTAATCTTCTTCCTACCTTCTACTCTTCATTTTAAAAAATTATGTTACTTAACATCGAGGACGATGTTCCTTTTTGTTTGGGGGTGGGTAATTTTATCAAAATCGTGCCTCTTTTGAAAAATTTTGATTTTTAAACCTGATTTTTAAAATTTCATGCAGTTTCTTTCATCTCACTCATTGATGTGAATTTTCAATCATCCATATTTCAAAGTCTAGGAATCAAGCTAGAGAATATTTTTTCTAAATAGCTTATGTAATACGTAACAACGCATATTGCACCATGAATTTCTAGACTCAACAAAATTTGTGCACTTATCACGTCACTACGGTTTAGAGTTGAGGACTGCAATTCTAAAGAGAACCTTAAGGATCACTAGTAGAGACTTTAGCTTGTGAGATTTGTGCCTTTCACCTTTTTGAGAGTTTTACACAATCTCTGAGTCACAAGTTGATTCAACTTCTTTTGGGTCCGCACTAAATTGTTGTATGATCTCATTATCATTCATTAAAATTTGGCTTGATCACTGAGAATGACATCTTTTTCGAGTTGTAAGAAACGCGTGTCTTGAAATTTGTCCCGATTACTAGATTTTCATCCATACACCTACCACTTTTTCCCCATATCATATTCCCATTACATTCCCATGCTTTTTCATATTCCCCACATCATATATTCCCCACACCATCCATATACATACCCCACCTCATTTCATACATCTTCCATCATTTTAAATAAAAGAGTGTGATTTCAAATGTAAATGTCTTCATTGTTAGTTTGAAAAGAGAGAGAAAAACATAAAAATAGCAAAAAAAAAAGGAGAGAAAAAGAGAGAAAAAGAAAAGAAAAAGAGAGTTGTAGTTAATTTTTATGTAATAATACATTTGTGCCTAAAGTGTATGCACTCTTCTCAATCTTATCGCATCCATCATCCATTATCCATCATGTCACTATCCTACCTACCTCATCCCATCCATCCTTCATATCATATCCTTCCCATTTCATTTTTCCCTCACCCATATACATACATGTTCCCCTAGGTGCTCGGGCAAATGAAAGTCGACGTGGTGAATAACTCGACGTTCTCACTATAGTGATTAGCATTCTTTCATGAGATCATTTTTCTTTCTAATTGTTCGTTCTTTCTTATGTGTGTGTAAGACGTTTGAACTTGATTACATTTACTCACCTCTTCACACACAAGAGCGATACACTATCCTAAATCTCGTGAGTTCGTTTGAGAGAGATATATCCGTGAGATTTGAAGTTGAAGCATTGATTCCGATAAGGCAATCTAGGAATTACTCTAGTGATACTCGACCCGTTTTGACTGATTCACACTACACACGTTGAGTTCTAGGAAGGATGTGCCTTAATTATTTACTTAGCTTAATCTTTTTACAAATTCTAGCTTGTATTTCTGAAAATATTTTTCTTGTGATGGATTGTGCGATTATTCTACGTCTAATAAGAGATTGACTGCCCTTCAATAAATTTTTGCAAATAAAGAATTTTGTGGGTATATTCCCTACAAACCCTCACGAGACACAACTCGTCTTATAGGGCAACCTATAGGTTTAAAGGATTGTTGCACATGCTAAGTGCAATCGCAAGTGCCCGCGAAAGTGGTACACTTTTGGTTTCTTATCTTTCTCTTTCTCTATATCTTATTGCTCGAGGACTAGTAATGCTCTGTTTGGAGGTGGTGTGATAAGCACCCAAAACTATACAATTTATACCCCACCCCAAATAGATGTACTTTAGTTGCTAATTATCGACAATATGGGTCTTATGTGCTTAATTGTTCAATATGCAGGCTTAACTGCAGTTGCGATGTCAAAAGCTATATTTCGGAGCAATTTGTAGTTAGAATGGAGCTAATTGCCTTATCCCGTAACATTAGCCTAGCCTAAACTTACCCCAAAGTCCGTGTGTGTTTGTTTGTGCCCTTTTATTATTATTTTTAGATTTTTAGTTTGAGTCATTTTTATTTTTAGGATTTATTTTTTATTTATTTAGGATTTCTAGTTTTTATTTTCTATTTTTATATTTTACTTTTATAATTTTATTATTTTAATTTTTCTTAGTTTTTAATTTTATTAGGATTAGTTTTAGGAGTTTATTTTTAGTTTATTAGATTTTTTATTTTTTTTAGGACTTTAGTTTAGATTTTAAGTTTTTATTTCTTTTGTTTTATTTTAGTTTTTATATAAGCTTAGGATTTTATATTTTTTAGTTTTGATATTTTTATTTTTATTGTTTTATTTTTAAGTTAGATTTTATTTTTTATTATTTTTAGTTGAGTTTTTTTATTATTTTAATTGGATCCAAATACACACACACACACACATTATCCCCTACACACAAACACCTCATCATCTACACCCTCACACCATGCACCTCACACACACACTAACCTCCCATTTCATCTTCTTCCTACCTCACCCACACTTTCTCTCTCTCCTCCACCATAACTAACATCAAAACTAAAACCATCTTCTCTCTCCTCTATCACCTCCATTACTTTGAAACTCACACCATCCAAACACCAACATACCCCCTCTCCCTCACCTCCATCCCCATTACCATCTCTCTCTCTTACCCTCCTTAAATCGACTAGCCCCCCGATCCCATACCAGCCCCTGCCGGCGGCAACTAAACCTCCATCGCCGGCAACCTCAAGTCCCCCACCCCTGCTGCCGGCGGCGCACCCCCAAAACCGAACCCACCTCGCGAGACCTCTCTCTCTCTCACTCTCGTCCCACAGCGCCCCTCTCTCTCTCACTCTCATCCCGTCGACCCCCCTGCTACCACCGCCTGCGACCTCGCGCCGACCAGCCTCTGACCCGCCTGAACCAGGAGCCCCGAACCTCTCCTTCCGGCGATACCCAAGCCATCTCATACCCATTTCTCCAAAGTCACGATTTCTACTTGCCAAATGCAAAACCAAAGCCAAATGCCCATGTGCCACTTATTACCTATTTACCCAAAATACCCTCAAACCACCTCTTTTACCCAACTTCCCATTATACCATTTTAACAAATCAAATTTTTATTCCCTCTTCCAAATATCCTCACAGCTCACACCCCCATGCACATGTGTTCTCACCTTTCTCACATGTTCACCATGACCAATTTCCATTTTTACCCCTAACTCCATGCATTGTATAACATTTGACACTTAAAACTCTCTTTTTATACTATGCATGAAGCTAGGGGTAAAAATGAAAATTGACTATAGTGAACATGTGGAAAAGATGAGAGCACATGTGCATGGGGGTGTGAGGTGTGAGGATATACCACCTTATGTTTGCAACATCCACTTATGAGGATTTTACAAGTTCGTTATATCCTACTCATTTTTAATGAATTTGACTAGAGCTATCAACGGATCGTGTTAACGAGTTAATGGGTGAAAACACCCTTAATCCGTACACGACCCGTTAATGATAATACCCAAATACGACCCGTTAATATTAACGGGTACATGACCCGAACCGTTAACACTCGTTAATATTAACGGGTCTAAACAGATTGGATGACGCTATATTACCCATTAATACCCGTTAGTCTTCATGGGTGTAATATTAATTCAGGTCACACGGTCCAATAAAACCCGATACCACTAACGGGTAATAATGGGTATAAACGAGTTTAATCGTGTAAGAGTACAAACCCAAACACGACCCGTTATGATAACGAATTTACCGTGTTGACCCGCTAATGACCCAAACCCGATAAAACTAAACCCATTAACTTATACTTTCGTGTCGTGTCGTACCTCATTTTGCCTGATCTAAGTTTGACTTTTCCTCTTTGGGCATGAAGCCAGGTACCAAGTTTATAAACTTGAAGTCCATGATTTTATTTGAACAAAAGTTGTCTTTAAGTAAGCATTTGAAAAAGGGGAGAAAAAAACATCTTTAATTTTGAAAGTGAGCGATAATTTTATTTAAATTATAGAAAATTAAGGTAAAAATCATGTTCCTTCTTATATTTTGATTTTTTGAACAATGTTTTTCTTTAAGTTTATAAATCTAATCCCTGTGAGAATTAAGAATTCATTTTTTTTATCCACACCGACACTATTTTTCAACATTTTTCATAATATTTAGTACAAAAATTAAATTTATAAAATTATTTGAAGTGTCTAATTTTTATACACTTTGATAATTATAAAAACCTTTCCTCAAAAAACCCCCCTTTAAATTATCAATTATTTTCCTTCCAATAAAGATTTTTGAATGTCTATCATTATCATCCATTTCTTCCGTTATGGTGCCCACTCTCTCTACTAAATTGTTCCCTTTATATACCCAATTATTACTTCAGGGTAGGAGTTTTAATTTGGTTTAAGATGAAAATTTTAACATACAAAACCAAAAACCAAAATTGGCCTCTTTCTCATAATTCTTTACACAAAAATTCTCACAAAAATATTGATTTACCGAATTACAACACTGGTATTGAGAAATCAAATTTCGAATGAACAAATATATAATTACATTGCATGATTATATGAAACAAAAGATAAAAAAAAAATATAAAGAAAAAACAAGCTCAAAATCAACTATGTTCCTTATAACTATTCACTGTAATTATACCATATATTCGAAATTTGATTTGCTCAATATCCGAGTGTTATAACTCAAGGAATAAATATATTTTTCATATTTTAACCCAATAATAACACCAAAAAAAGTACCTCCAAATGCTAAAATTAACCCAAAAGTATTTTATGAAAGTGAGCAAACAGTGTAAAAAAACTAGAACAAATCCGTACGATTAAGTCCAAATCACCCTACTTTTCCAATTAATCTAGTTACTTTTACAAATTGTAATAGAAGATACAAAACCTATGCGGCTGTACACCAGCTATAGTCATTTTCAAAAAGACCAGGCCTAAAAACCTGCTATTAAATACCACACAAACTTACAAAGACATAGTAAAAATGGATATTGAAATGGGAAATGGGTTGCTCAGTGGCAAATGTAAAATAATTGGTTCGATTCTGCCAGCAAAGTATCCTCAACTTGTGAATTCAGAAGAGGGAGCTTTTTTATCCTCATTGCAACCCTAAATTTCTATAACTAAATAAAATATCAAATAGCATGACACTAGATAGGCAAAATATAAAGATTGAAAATATAAATAATCGCTCAGTTCAGCGGGGTTGTCGACACCGCAAGTTTCACTCTAAAGAGAAAAACTTGCATTCCGGTCTGTTGAGCTTGAATTTCATTGAGTCATCACTGCGATCTATTTTAAATCTTGAAATTCAAAATAACAATAAGAAGAAATTAATACACAGCTATGAAAGTAAAAATTACAATATTGGAAATTCGTTTGAACAACTAGAGAGGCGCAGGCTTGGTGGATGAGTTAGTTGTTTCTCCGGGTAGGTATTTATAGGAGTTGCGTTAGGGTTTCTTAGCCTCCTAAGGGGTTGTTTGGTGAGAGGGTTGGGATTGAACGGGAATTGGCATTTATCCTTTTAATACAATTATGTTAAAATTAGTTATAAACTCGCGCAAAGCACGGGGGAGATGATTATATACACGTGTTTAAAAATATAGATGCTTTTGAAAAATACATTATCATTTCAATAGGAAGGTAGCATACTTTCAAATTGTAATAATTTTTTTTAATATACATACTTAGTTTCATGACATGTGGGTTGTTATTAAAGAATGTCAATAAAGTTCGCATTTTTCTAATAAAAGTAAAATTGAAATTTAACTAAATTAAAAGGAAAATAAGCAATGAGATTTGAATTTACCGTCAAGACATTACGCAAGTTTTAAGTAGCAAATATTTGTCCGACAATAATTATGACACCAATAATACAAATAGATAATAGTCTGACCGTTTAATAAGTTTGATGTTTATGAATTAATGCTCGTCAAATGAAAAGTAAAAGTTAGTATCCAGATGAACAATACAAAAAAAATAAATTAACAAAAAAATATTATACGTGCGTTCCTCTATAAAAAAAATGTAACAAACGTCTATTATGTCATGCGTCAAAGAGCACCTTCAATTTCTTATGTAGTCAAACATAGTACATAGTACATATTACATATATAACTTTGGCACCTCAAGAATTTATTTTTGTTCTTTTGAAATATGTATCACACTAAGAAAAAAATTGGATTTTTAATGCAAATAAAGGCAAAAGATATTAACCGTGTTCAAAAAGATGAAAAAATGCATAGGGTGTCGTCGTAGTAAATTGTTAATTAAAAGAAGACTCATAGACACTAACTAACATGGGCACAAATCAATAAAAAAAAATTTAAATAAATAAAAATTGCAAAATAATTCTTTTAAAAGTATTTAAAAATCTAGAAGTTAAAAAAACATGTAAACAAAATCGCAAATTAAAAAAACATATTTCCAATAAAAAAAATTCTAATAGATAAAATAAATAAATTTCCAACAAAATACATGTTTTCAATTAAAAGAAGGTTTCATAATAAAAATAGGAAAATACTGAAAAATTCTACGTAAAAATCTGGAAAATCTTAGTAAAAAGTTTGCAAAAAACTGAATAAATATTTTAAAGAGTTTAAAAAAATATTGCAAAAAAACTATTTCCAATAACAAAGTAGATTTCCAATTAAAAACAAATTTTTAATAAAAAATAGAAAATAAAAAAAATATTCAAAAATTACTGAAAACCTGGAAAATACATGAAAACATAAATAAAATATGAAAAATAGAAAAAATATTCAATAAACCAAAAAAATATTTTTTAAAAAAATTGCAAACTGAATAAATATTCTAAAAGGTTTGAAAAAATACTACAAAAAATTAATTTCCAATAACAAAATAGATTTCCAGTAAATAAAATGTCTAATAAAACTCGAAAAAATATTTAATAATTATAGAAAATTTGGAATATACAAAAAAACAGAAAAAATATTAAAAATATAATTTCCAAAAATAAAAATTATAACCCAGATTAAATGAACTTAAAAAATAATATTGATAAAAGATTTCAATAAAAAAAAATGTACTTGTAAAAGTCTCTTAAAACAAACACCATTTGGATACTTATACCCTTTATTTACCAAAAAAAATTACCAAAATCTCCCTTTTAGAGAATCCTTATTCATACTATTTTTTATGAAATGTGAATTTAATTAAAAGAGCAAAACCCCAAGAGATATAAACATAAGCCCAAAGGCTAACCCATCCAAAAAAAAGGCAACATGATGCCAAAAAAAAGAGCACACAGACCCAATAAAAAACTTAACAATCAACCTCAACCAGACTACAACTACATCCAAAAAATCCAGACCAAACCCAATAAACAAAGACCAAACTATGAGGCCCAAACCCAACAATCGAACTCAAAAACTCTGCAAGAATAACCTACTTGTCTAACAAAGGAGATGAACACCACGCGTGTCATTCACCGCCAAAAGGACCAATAAAAAATCAACAGCACAAGAGCCCACTCAGACTTTAATACCTACGAAGCAAAACAATCATAATCATCAGACAAAGCTTCTACAACCACACAAAACAACCAACTATCTTCAACCTTAAGCCACCCCCAAAAAAACATGAAAACACGTGTTAACTAGCCATAGCTACAACCAAACCATCCAACTACAAACTAAATATATAAAACATCATGTCTCAAAGAATCAGGAACCCAAACCCCTCTCCAATTGGTAATTTTATCGAACTAAGAAAACGCCTCTTCCAGGGATCGGTCGGTTATGGCCCAGGTAAACCCGCCCATTAAACATATTTATTCAACTTCTACATATGCCATTGTTGAATATGAGAAGTAGAAGTTTACCAAAGTAAAACCACCTCTCTGGTAAAGCACCGATTCGGGAGAGAGTTTGTTGATATGATTTAGGCATAAGTACTTATATATAAAGAGGACAAAGGACATGGAGGAAATCCAATAATTATGATGATGAGTCTTGTAGTCTCAAAAAGTGAAATTAGGGGATGGCTTTGATTAGAGAATTCAATGAAGAAGATGAAAGGATGGGAATGAATGAGAATGTGAGAGGGCATATGAAAAAGAAAGTCGACTGCTTGTAAGAGAGAGTGTAGAATCGCTATAGCGGAAATATTGCGACTTCTCAAATAAAATCCAATTTTAATTATTTCCAAATTTTAGTTAAACCTTAAAACATGCATCTAGATGATTTATCAAATAAAATAAAGCATGCAGGATAAAACAAACAATTTCAGGAAAAATTCCCGAAGGACAAAACCTTTTTATTTCACTATAATTTGTAAATAACAACTTACACGGATTACAATGAAATAGGGTGACACACGAATACCCACAGGTGTCGGTCGTTGTCATCAGTAAAGGAACAACCGCAGTTACTCCTCAAGAACACGCAATTTTATCTTCAACAATGAATCCACACGCAGTCCAATCTTCACAAGGACTCCCTCCACAGTAGCACGCAGCTCTCGGTTGTAGAGATCTCCCCACAAAGAATAAATTTTAACAAAGTTGAATCTAGGGTTCCAAAATAATTCACTAAAGGATTGGGATATTTTGTGAATTGAAAATCAAAGGTTAAAGAACCTAAAAGAATAAGACAAACTAATTCTACAAAAGCAGTTTCATAACAGTTCAAAAACGCAGGTCTTCTTGTGAAAAACGGAGTTGGAGACTCCTATTTATAAAAAAACTTAAGGCGGTGCATCGCTCGAATGAGATAGCTAAGTCGTTCGAACGAAAAGGCATTATCGTTTGAACGACAACTTCTACCAACTTCTCGCGAGATAGCTATATCGTTTGAATGACATAAGTAGGTCATTCGGACGACCTATCAAACGAAATTTCAAGCGTGCTTGTAGATAATTTCAATACGAACGCGTGGCCGCCAGTTTCGTATTTTTCTGATTTTTTATGAATTAGTTATGATTTTCCTACGAAAAGGTGTCCGAGAACAAAATCTTTAGAAAAATATTTGATAAAAATATCCCAACACTTTAAGTGAAATGCTAAGGAATTAAAGCACAACCTTACCAAACTTAACCTCGCAGAGGTTTGAATGTCGAAGATCTTGATATTCGGATCCATCTTGAATGCTCTTCGACGGTGTAGCGGTATACGACATACTAAATTGAAAACGGACTTATAAAATAGTGTCCTTACAAATCTCCCCCTATGTCTATGCCGGTACAAAATAAAAACTCTGAATTATCAAATCAAAGTGGCTATACAAATCTAATATCCCCCATGAACCCAAAAATGGAAAATACTAAAATTTGCAAGTCTTCAAATTTTCTTCAAAAATCTTCAAGTTCAAATCTTCAAACCTTTAAGCTTTTCTCATTAGGGTGTGCAACATATGATCATCACTTTTGTACCTACACACATGAGATAAAGAAAATACCTTCGTGACGAGTCGAGTTTTGAATGATGTAAGAATAAATCAATCAATATAATCAAATCTCCCCCATAATGAAAACTCCCCCATAAATCATAATTCGTTCTCCCCCTTTTTATTATGTCCCCAAATAACAGATAAGAAGAAACAAACTAAACATGGAGTGTTAAGATAAAAGTGCATAGTAAATATGAATCAAACTACGTGGTGCAAAGGTGTAACTTAAAAGATTTCACAAACTATTTTTGATTTTTCAATTTTTTCAAAGAAAAAAATAATGATACAAAAATCACACCATGGATTTATACTAAAACAACCAAGTCATGGAAATGGCATGTATGGGTGTGAACACATTCGATAGGTAAATCAACTCAATCAGTCATATGTGCACGATGAATACGTGTACTCCTAACGGATGAACAATAAAAACCTCCTTAGGTGTAAAAATTGTTGAATTTAGATGACATCGTCTTATATAAATCAACAAGTCAAAGTCAAAGTGATTTCCACACCAATAACGTCCAAAACTATTTAGTGCCATTTCGAGAACTTTTCAAAGGACGTGCAAACCCATTGAATTATTTCCATCCAAAACTCCCTCATATATAATAATGTAATTTTATTTTTCTAATGAGGTTCTAAATTCTCAACTTAGAGAAAACATATTGGCCCAAAATTTTGGCATATTTCATTTTTTATTGCCTTCATTTTTTGTGCGGGCTCTTCTCAAACGGTGGCTTTCACGACATGATAGATATTCACTCGCAGCCCTTTCCGATGTCACCCATCATTCTTTTAAAATTTAAACAAATTTCTCATAGGCAATAGTTTTTACATGCACTACTTTTATTACTCTCGTATTATTGCACTTGGTTCGTTTTAAGGACATAATTGAGATGAAAACACCCAACTAACATGTAATAAGTCAAGAACAATAATCAAACAAATTCGTGCACGTGTGCAATAAAGGATATCATGAGTCAAATATGTAGGAAGTAACAACTAATTACATCTCAATGACTCCAAACATTATAAAGCACATGGATAAATTGACATATTGTCTCAAAACACTATCAAATAATCACATGAAAAATGGAATGAAATCGTGACTCGGTCATCCTAAGTGTCAATCCATAAACGATGTAAATAAAATATAAAAATCTTTTTCGATTTTAAAAAAATTTATCAAAATAAAATCTTTTTGTACTTTTCAAAATTTTCAAACAGAAAAAATATAACTACAAAATGATACAACTAATAATAGGCATATAATATCGATATGAGCAACATCATATGCTAGCAAACAGTAATCACACAAGAGAATCCATAAGGAAAGCAGATGTGATAAACGAGCAATGCAGTGTTATCAATTAAGCATGGATACCAAGAATAACTGCATATAAACTGACCAGAAGCAACCCATCAGTACCAAAAACCAAAGCATATGAACACCGGGCACTAAAATCAGAAGGGAAACAAAAACAAAATCTCCAGACAGGTCGCTCAAATGACTTAGCTCTATCGCTCTAACGACAAGGGCATGTCGCGAGATGCGACTTCGCGCGAGACAGAGATGTCACTCAAATGACCTATAGATCTCGCTCGAACGAGAAAACCAAAACTTCCCAGAATGCCCAGAAAATCGTACAGTTTTGCCCAGTGCAAAAATTTCGTGAAAACAGTACCTGTAAGGGGTAAATAGATCCAAAACAATGCTAAAACAGTAGCGAAACTAAAAAATGCAACGAATAAACCAATGTACGCTACATCAAAGTGAGTCATAACACTAGAAAGAATATAACATGATGCATAGCTAGTGTATGCCAAACATCCAACACAATCAATCAAAAGATTTATCATGAGGTGAATCACGTGCAAGCTAACGAGAGTTTTGAACAAAAAGACCATATGCCTCTAAATCCGATTTTCTAACCCAAATAGATTTGTAACGATACGTGGGGGTTTGGGGAATCGAATTTATTCTTTTATTAACCTTCCTAGGTCCATTTAAAATCTTGTAACAAAAGCGCCTAAGATGACCTTGCCTACCGCAATGTGTGCAAGTGTAAATCGGGCGGAGTGTGTTACCTAAAGGTGGCCCTCTCCTCAAATTTCTTGGTTGCTCTCTCCGAATTTGCCTAGGTGGCTCTCTCCTAATGATCCTAGGAGGTTCTCTCATGATGTTCCTAGGGGGATCTTTCCTAACAAACTTAGGTGCCTCTTTCTTAACAATCCTAGGAGGATCTCTCACACATGTGGGAATGGGTGCAACATATTTTTCAAGACCAATCCCACCCCTATCCTTTTTTATTTCGACGGTGCCTAGAATCTTATCAAGTTTTTCAAACCTAGACTCCAAATCAAATTTCACTTTACTTGAATCTTTCAAGTTCACCTATCCCAGATTTAAGCAAATGCCTAGAGTCTTCAAACTCTAAAAGTTCCTTTTTCATAACTTCCATCACACCTCGAAGAATATCTCTCTCACCCTCAACATATCTTAATTTCTCTTTAAGCATCTGCTCACGTGCCCTAAGATCCTTAATCAACGCATCAGTATTATCATTATCTAAATCACGTTTCTTCAATTCAGCTTTAAGTTTTAAGTTTGCCTTTTTTGTCTTTAAAGATTCAAAATACAAATTATTGTGGGCAACTTGCAGCTCACTCAATTCTTCTTCTTCCTCCTCACTCTTTTCACCCTCACTCTCATCACTAATCACATGGATGGGAAGCTCTCGCCTAGAAGCATAAAAGACTTCTTCTTCCGAATCACTATCACTAAGGGTAGAAACATGAGAAATTGGTTTATTCAATTTCTTCTTTAAATTTGTGGTACACTCATCTAACGTGTGACCAACACCCTCACAACAAGGACACCTCTCGGAGTCATTTTCAACAGAAGATTTAAAAAAAGAGTTCGTGTGAATTTTCCAATTAACCTTTTCAAAAAGTTGACATAAAAAATCGTCAAAACCACCAAAAGCCATTTTTGTGAAAAATCAGGATCAAAACACAATAACTTAGTGCAACAGCCTCTGATACCAATTTGTAGAATCGCTACAGCAGAAATATTGCGACTTCTCAAATAAAATCCAATTTTAATTATTCCTAAATTGTAGTTAAACCTTAAAACATGCATTTAGATGATTTGTCAAATAAAATAAAGCATGCAAGATAAAATAAACAATTTCAGGAAAAATCCCCGAAAGGAAAAACCTTTTTATTTCACTATAATTTGTAAATAACAACTTACACGGATCACAATGAAATAGGGTGACACACAAATACCCGCAGGTGTTGGTTGTTATCGTCAGCAAAGGAACAACCGTAGCTACTCCTCAAGAACAACCAATTATGTCTTCAGCAATGAATCCACATGCAGCGAATCCACATGGACACGCAGTCCAATCTTTACTGAGACTCCCTCCATAATAGCACGCAACTCTCGATTGTATAGATCTCCCCATAAAGAATAAATTTCAACAAAGTTGAATTTAGGGTTCCAAAACAATTCACTAAAGGATTGGGATGTTTTGTGAATTGAAAATCAAAGGTTAAAGAACCTAAAAGAAGAAGACAAAAGAATTCTGCAGAAGTAGTTTCGTAATAGTTCAAAAACGTAGGTCATCTTGTGAAAAACAGAGTTGGAGACTCGTATTTATAAAAAAAACTTAAGGTGGCGCATCGCTCGAACGAGATAGCTAAGTCGTTCGAATGAAAAGGCATTGTCGTTTGTATGACAACTTCTGACTTCTCGCGAGATAGATATGTAGTTTGAATGACATAAGCAGGTCGTTCAAATAACCTATCAAACGAGATTTCAAGCGTGCTTGTAGATAATTTCGATACAAACGCGTGGCCACCAATTTTATATTTTCTGATTTTTTATGAAATAGTTATGATTTTTCTACGAAAAGGTGTCCGAGAACAAAATTTTTAGAAAAATATTTGATAAAAATATCCCAACACTTTAAGTGAAATGCTAAGGAATTAAAACAAAACCTTACCAAACTTAACCTCGCGGAGTCTTGAATGTTGAAGATCTTGATATTCGGACCCGTCTTTGATGCATGAATGTTCTTGAATGCTCTTCGACAGTGTAGCGGTATACGACATACTAAATTGAAAACAGGCTTATAAAATAATGTCCTTACAGAGAGGCCGATGATAATATATTGAGGTACATAAATGGGCCATGTGGACACTCTAAACAAATAGGTGCCTTAACTCTCTTGCATAGCATTTTAGAGTACAGATAAATTAGTAGCAAAAAAAATGTTATATTTTGACTTTATCACTAGTTTAGTTTTCGGTATTAGACTTTATTCACCATTTTATTTTATTTTAAATTTTTGAAAAAATGCCTTACGTGTGATAAAGATTTAAATAGTTGTGCAAATTCCAATTACAAACTTATTTAATTATAGTCAATTTATGAATCAAATTAATTTTGCCTATAAACTCAATCAACTACGTGCGTGCATGTGTCAAACCATCATAAGTAAAATATGCGACACAGATTCGGGAAAAATCTCCGCAGGACAAAACCTTTTTATTTCTAGAACTTTGACAAGTTTACAAGACCATTGACTTACATACAACTTCCCTCGAGTGTAACGCACGGCGTCTTCGTCAAACTTTCAAAGCAACGGCTAGAAATTAACAGTGGTTCACACGCAACTATACCACAAGAACACGTAGTCCAGACACGCAGTCTTCAGCAAAGATCCACATGCAGCGAACCTCAATGACAAGCAGTCATAAACTTTGTAGCGACTCACTCCACAATAGCACACACCTCTCAGTTATAGAGATCTCCCCACAAAGAATGAAACAGTAGGAAACTATGTTTCGGGTTCCCTAAAACAACTCACACAAAAGCAATTGGGATTTTGTGAGTTGTAAAACAAAAGTTATGAACCCTTAAATGTGTTGGAGAATAAACCAAAACATATTCTGTGGAAATCAGTATTTCTCCACACAAAAATCAGAAGCCTGACACCCTTATTTATAATAAAAATCAAGGCGGTGACGTGTCGGCTTAAACTTACTCTCGTTCGAACGACATGCGATGTCGTACGAGCGAACCTCCATCTCGTTCGAACAAGATGTGACGTCGTTTGAAAGACAGTCACTGATCCCCTTAAAAAAGACTTTTAAAGTTTTAAATAAATTGGAATCCTTAAATCTTAAAACTTTTCACGGTATTAGGAGATATTTATCCAAAACTTTTATGATAAAATGTTTTTGAAAAATAAAAATCATTTATTAAAAATTCCAAAAATCATTTTAACATTTATAAAAAATATCCCAATACTTTTAATGTGAAATGTAAATGAAACTTAAACACATTTTACCAAATTCATCCTTGTTGGGCTTGAAGGTTGAAGTCTTCTTGAAATTCGGATTCGTCTTTGTAGATGTAAGCTTCTCAATCCTTCGACAACTTATAGAAACTTGTAGCGGTATACGACATACAAAATTGTGACGGACAATGTCCTTATAATTTTCAGTGTTTTCTGATAGTCCATTCCATCATTTGTTAGATGTGTACGTTGTAATACCCCGTATTTTCGGCTATATTTATTTTTGGGATTAATTAATTAAATGTGTATTAATTGATAATTAATCCGGGTTATAAATACTAATGAGATGCGAATTGGTATTTGATTAGGTGCATATATGATTATATATGTATTTGGTATTATAAAATTTGTCGTGAGATTCATATACGGCATTTTAGAAATTTTGTTGAGACGCGTGGGACCGCCGCGTCACGGTATAATATTTTGTTAATAAAAGTGAATTTAAAATCTATAATCCATATGGTCGTTTTGAGTGCGCCAACGCGTCCGGAAGGGTCGAGATAGTCAGAAAACACTAGCCGGGGGTATAGTTTGGGTCCCGGGGTATTTTTAGGCCATACCGGTAACTTAAAGGGGTATTTTGGTAATTTTACATTTTGAGCAATTAAAAGTGACGAAAATTGGTTAATTAAATCTATGTGGATGTTGACCCACTAAGCCCATAACCAACCCATATTAACCCTTTAAGCTACGGAGGCTAACATTAGGTTTACAATCTTCCCCAAATCAAACCCTAGCCACCTTGAGCCACCATTGGAGAAGGAACTTAGAGAGAGAGGAAACTCTGCAGAATCTTCACCAAACCTACACCAAATCAGAAATCAAACCAAGGCAAGTGGTTTAATTATGTTTAATTTCAGCAAATGTTCTTTCCATGTTAGAAAATTCGGATTTATGGTTTGTTCTTGATAAATAGGAAAACCCATGTAGTTTAGATCATAGAACTTGAGAAATTGTGAAGAGAATTGCATGTAGAATAGTTTGGAGACAATTAATCTGATGTTAATACATGATTGGGTGAAAGAAAAACGAATTAAATTCTGGAATTTGATGTTGATATATATCTAGGGTTCATGTTCTTGATGATATTGGGGAAAAGTATAAAATCTTGGGATTTAATGATGTTTAGGATGCCTTATTGCCTTAAAAGACGTTAGTTTATGACCTAAGCATGTTTTAGTATGATTAGAGGACTTAAATCATTGTTAGAACGACCTTTGGAGAAGGATTGAAGTGATAAAAAAGGTGAAAAACGAGATGGGAAAAATCTGGGCCGAAACTGGTAGCTCGTTAGAAGCAGCCCCCAGGTCGTTCGAATGAACTCGTTCGAACGAGCTTCTAACGAGTTGACCAGTCGTTACTAATGAGAAGGGATCTCGTTCGATATCTCGTTCGAACGAGATATCGTTAGAAGGAACAGTTCGTTCGAACGAACTGGGATCTCGTTCGAACAGCCTCGTTCGAACGAGACTTCTAACGAGTTGACAGAAGGATCTCGTTCGAACATCCTCGTTCGAACGAAACTTCTAACGAGTTGACAGTTTGGTCCTTTTAGAACTGTTTTGACTTTTGGAGTCCCCGAAACAGGTTCAAGGGTAGAGTTAGCATTCCTTTGATGATATAGTGATAGAATTGGGACTTTTGGGGCAATTATGAGAAGTAAATTATATACGAGAGTTGTATTACATGGACGGTTTGGGATGAGACGTGAGTGTCTATTACGACGTGAGAAATTATAGCGCGTATAATCACAAATCGGATTAGTATAAATTTTTATAATTATAGTTAGTACGAGAATGCGATATGTACTACGATTAAAATACGGTATTACTAAGACGTGTATTTACTTAGTATTGGTATATGAATTGTTTGTATGACATACCTACCATACTTGCTATCACGGGAGGTTGTGTTCGCTTAGGACCCTCTAATCCTTGTGTGCCTACGGGGGGGATATAGACTGGTACCTCGATGAACATAGGTCATAGAAAGACTTATTGTGATATTAATAAGTCCGCTGATCATGGGAGCGTAGGTATGTGCGTGACCCATGTGATGGTGACTGTGTTCGCCTCCATTATTTGTGATGTTGTTATCGGTAAACTATTCCTGAGAGATTCGGAATATGTAATCCTTATGTACGTGATGTACCGGGATGGATAGCAGAGTATGTGTGCACCATAGCTTAGATTGCGGGGTGCTTGTATCGTATATTTATGAGGTGAATAATATACATTAAATTAATGGGAATCCTCATGTTAATGTTGTAAAAATATTACGGTAATGTTTCGAGATATATAATGAGTTAACTGATAGTTATATTAATGGCATATTTAGTAACTGAGTTTACGTTAAACCTCTATTTAATTACGAGCGTTGTTATGTTAAATGGAACCGAGTAATATGGGTAGAACCTTTGGCAGTCTAGCTAGTTATGTTGTCAGTTAGCTAGTAGGATGGGTCAATATAGATGGGTACTTACGTTAGGAGTGCACAGTTAGACGAGAGGTGAGAATATCATGCGAGTGTACGTCCTAACATGTACTTTGCATTTAATGTTTTAAATGTTTTTAAAGCACTTGCAGGTTTATAAAATATAACTCCACATTCGGGCTCTGACCCGTTTGCTTTTCAAATCTCTTTTTCTTTGTAAAACCATTTTAGGTGCCCAGCCACAAGGACACCAAGCATAGGATACTCACTCAGGTGACGAGCTGTAGCTGCTTGTGGAAGCTACATGGATTTGCATGTAGACGCTTCTATCTTTTGGATTCCAGAGTCACCATCTATCAGTTGTAGGGCATGTTGCCCATTTCTTTAGAGACGTCTTTTATATTTCAGTTTTCAGACTTTAGCATGTATTGTTTCAGTTTATTTATTTCAGTTATGGGATTGTAGTGAGGAGTTTTCCTCCAGACTTTATTTACTGTTATGTGATGATTATTCAGTTTACTTCAGTATGGTGAATGGTGTTATTTATTTCTTCATTACACTTGTTGCATGTTAATCAGACTTAAATTAAAATTTGGCAACTTGCTTTTTAAATACTAGGTGGTTAGAAATAATAAAATGTTTTCGACAGTGATGCTATTAACTGAGCCAACTTGACATTTTGAATTAATTTTATAAAGGAGTAGCTACCCGGTATTTAATTAGTCGGGGTGTCACATACGTGTCACGTGATTTTTTTATCATTAATAACAAAATATCCCTAAATAAAAAAAAAGCTATTATAAAACGTGTTTCTCGGCCTCAGTCACTATTTGCCTAATTTAGTCAGCATTTAGAGTCGATATTGGCCTTTTGTGGAACATGTCAACTTCTACGATTGTCCAGAATTAGAGAATATTTATATGACCTCTAAATAGATTTGCAATATAAAGGAGATTAAAGCTGAGAATAAGTGGTGGGATGAATTAAAGTGGGAAGATACTCAATTATTTTTGTGTCTTCAAGTTAACTTCACAGAATTTTGTTACGAGGATTTGTAGAGGAAGATATGTGCATTCAAAGTTTTTTACCTGGCCGCACAACTCATGCATATTAAATCATGTTGAAGACTTGGTTATCTGTGTGTGTGTGTGTGTGTGTGTGTGTGTGTGTGTGTGTGTGTCTGTGCGCGCATGTGTGTGTGTCACTCTCTCTATCCATTTTTACACATGGGTTAAGAAATATAATTGGATTCAAAGCTTTCTAACTGAAATCAGAGGTAGATTTGGGGCAAAGGTGTGGCTTATGTGTGTGTGTGGGGGGGGGGGGGGGGGAAACAATGCGTGGGTTGTCGGTAGGATGGCGGACATAGAAAAGGGGCGGAGGATATGGAGCAAAAGTGGGGAGTTATGGATTTGGGTGGGTGGTGAAAAAATGTTGGAAGAAATGGGTAAATGGTTTCATTTGAGATCATTGATAACCGATCGAGGTTATCATTATTAACGTTATTAATGGGATAAACATTCATATTTATCCACGTGATAAATATGCTTGTTGATTCATTTGAGTAGTTGGGTCAGACGTGTCCACATTCTGCCATGCTTGGTCGGTCGTCCCTTAATTGGGCCTAGTTAATTATTTAGGTTCCCATAATTGCCCCTAAAATCTCTAGGTTGAGATTTACTGGGCCAGTAGATTTTATTTCCTGTTTGGTCCGCATGGCCTTTGAAACTTGTTGTTGAATTTGAATCGGCAAGGCAGACTTGTGATTATGTTGAATTCCCAGGGGTGCAATAGTCCGAGTAGAAAGTGAAGTGCCAAAAATCTCTCTTGGTCATTGTACCTTATGATTTTGCACGATGTTTCAAACAGGGGTGTATGAACACCAAACCGTCACTTTTTTTCCAATCTCTTGCTTATAAAAAAACTCAGAGCTTTCTCCTTTGCATTCTTCCATCTTTGTAAATCTGTGTCCTCATATCTTACTTTCGCATCTTTCCTCTTTTTTTAATATATAAATTAGCAAAGAATAAAGATAAATTGACAAGGGATATGGTCCAGTCAAGTGCATTAAAGGCATAAATCAAAATATATTAATTAACGATAAAGAAATTCTAGAGAGATGGGAAGAGTATTTTCAGGGATTATTGAATGAAGAATATCTGAAAAAAGATGTCGAGAACATTGAACAAAATATTGGAATGGTATGTCCGATTACTGAAAAAGAAGTGGATATTAATAAGAAAAATGGGAAAGAATGAGGAGGTTGGCCCAGCTAAAATACCCATAGAGGTTTGGAGAAGCCTTGGAAGTTTAAGGGTAGATGGCTAACACGCTTATTTAATAAAATTTTAAGAGAAGGAAACATGCCAGATGAGCGAAGAAAAATCACCATAATACCATTGTATAAAAATAAAGGGGATATACAAAACTGCGATAATTATAGAAGAATCAAACTGATGAGTCACACTGTGAAATTATGGGAAAAAGTTCTAAAACAAAGATTAAGAAATAAGTCACCTATTTCGGACAATCAATTTGGATTTATGCCAGGGAGATCAACCACGGAATCTATTTACTTATTAAGACAGTTAATGGAGAAATGAAGAAGTAAGAATAAAATTTATATATGGTCTTTGTAGATCTAAAAAAGGCTTATGATAAAGTACCTAGGGATATAATTTGGTGGTATTTAAGGAGGAAAAGAATCCCTATGAGTTATATTAAAGTTATTGAAGATATGTATGACAACACAAATACTAGAGTAAGGATTATATGTAGAGAAACTAATGACTTTACGATTAAAGTGGTTTTACATCAAGGATCGACCTTAAGTCCTTATTTATTTGTCGTAGTCTTGGATGAGATTACTAAGGACATATAAGAAGATATCCCATGGTGTATGTTTTTTGCAGATGATATAGTTTCAGTAGACACTCCAAAGGAAAGATTAACGATGAGAGTATACTTGGAGAAAATCCTTAGAATCTAAGGGTCAAAGAATCAGTAGAAATAAAATGGAATTTATGGAATGTAAATATAATAATGAGGTGTTGAGTAACATCATGTTAAAGATTGAAGAAAAAGTGATAAACCAAACTTAATAATTTTTTGTTATCTATGTTCAATGTTACACAGTAATGGGGATATTGATGAGGATGTTACGAGTAGAATATCAACTGGTTGGATGAAATGGAGACAAGCGAGTGGGGTGTTATGCGATAAGAGACTAATAAATTAAAAGGAAAATTTTATAGAACAGTTGTTAGGCTAGCGATCCTGTATGGAGCAGAGTGTTGGGCATTAAAGAAAAAACATGAATAAAAGATCCATGTTAGTGAGATAAGGATGCTCCGGTGGATGATAAGAATTACTAGAAAAGACAAAATTAAAAAACGATATGTGGGAGAAAAGTTAGGAGCTCCCATCAGAGATAAATTAAGAGAAAGTAGACGTAGGTGGTACGGTCATGTGTTGCGTAGACTAGTAAATGCCCCTATAACAAGAGCAAAATTGTTAGAAATAGGGTAAAAGAAAAAGTAGTCGCCCTAAGATATCATGGGAGGAAATTATTAGGAGAGACCTTAAGGAATTAAACTTGAATGATAATAATGCATAGAATAAATTAGAATGGAAAAGGAGAATCCATGTGGCCGACCCCATATGATGGGATTAAGGCAAGGATGATGATGATGATGTTTATCTTCAGTGGTGATAGTTTAGTCTTTCCAAAAATATCGACCATCTATGAAAAAAGTGTTGAGGAATTTAGGATTACCTACTCCACTCCTTTTTGAGTGGACATCGATTGTGCCCCCATGCCTAAAGATGCCAGAGACATTGAAGGGGCACTGGATTCACAACTTGGTTGTGGTATAGGGGGTGACATTCCCCCCCCCCCCCCCCCCCCCCAAAATTCTTTATTTTTAGAGTTTTTTGAATTCTTTGGGATCGCCCCTACTCAGTATGCCCTCAATACTTGGCAAATAGTCAATGGGTTCAGTCGTATAAATGAGCTATATGGGACCAACTTGGGCATCCTAGAGATCAGGTATTACTACACTTGGTCTCGCACTTCTGAGGGTCTCCTCTACTTGAAGGCGAGGAAGGTCGAAAGGGTTTTGGTCATAAATCTACCCGATTCCAATAAAGGATATTGGGAGCACGGGTTCATTGCCAGAAATTGGCAACATCCACCGCTCCCTGAGGGCGAAGAATACATAGGATTTATGTGCCCTAACTCGGAGGATAATCACATAGGTTAACACTTGGTTTTTAAATTATTCATATTCTGCTTTATCATTTGTTTTGTTGTTGCTAATTTTGTTTTTCTTTTATATGTGCATAGCTCCCGAGCGACTTTGCTAATAACAACACATTACCATAATAAGTTCTACTTTGCGAATCCACCGCTCCCCGTTGCTACTATCATTTTAGCATTTGGTAATCAATCAAAACACATTACCAGAATAATCTCTACTTTGTGAACTCAAAGTAGTAGGAAATTATAACGATAAAATATGTTATTAGTGCCCACCCAGCTCACTCACAGGCGACATCAAAAAGTCCCGTTATCAACTGTAAATACGTTTGTAACCCGACTGTTAAAACCAACATACCCACTAATCCCCAGTCACTTGAACTAATCCTTTACTCATAAGAATGAAACAAAACTTCATCAGTCTCACCTAATCGTGGGGTCCCCGCACGCACTTCTCTTGGCCAAAATAACCCATGATCACCGACAATCGTTATACAGCTAGGATTTCACCCAATAGTTGCCCCCTCCTCATTGTGGAAAAATTATTATGTTCTACGGCTACACGCCCATTATTGAAACATTGGTCCCAAATCTCTAGGCCTCAATTATGGCCTTACTGGCCTCCCTTTTACTTCCTGGGCTCTATCAACCCTAAAATACGGTATGCTACAGTTGTTGAGGACTCCACTGGTCCTGCCTAATCCCACTAATCTTAGGTTGTAAATTTCCTAGACCCAATTCTCTTGACCCAATTCCTCCACTAGATATTTCACTCCTCCAGTATTTATGCCTTACTGGCATGGCTTATCGTTCCCAATCTTATCAGTCTCACTTCTTAATGTGGACACATGCAACACTGGTAACCTCACTCTCTATATTTAGGGCAATTTCCATGTCATTGGACCGTACTGATCATTTTGGGGTGTCCTTCTATCGGACCTGGCAATCTTTGTTCCCAGTTTCTATTTTCATTGTTCCTTTGAATCGACTGGTCCTATGGAACACGTGGTCAACCTCGCTGGTCTTGGATGAATTCATCGCCACTTAATTAAGATTTAATAATTATCTCAGTTTAACTAGATCCCCTACTGGGTATACCTTTGAGTGTTGTTCTACTAGAATAGTTGAATTCAATCTTGTCCTTCAGCTAAATATCCCAACTCTCTTGGCTCCCCCTTCTTCTGGAAGCGATAACAAATTTCTTGGCGACATCGACTCTTATCGTCTTCGTCAAAATTCCCATTTGCACTTGAATATTTAACTCTCTAGTTCTTCCACACAGTGAACTTGTCTTATCTTTGGTGTATCCCATTCTTCGTTGGGTAAGGAATTCGTTAGCGAGTTGACTACTCTCTCGCGTTGGGTTTTTCTTTCTTTCCCACTTGAGATAAATTTCAAAATTCTATTCATATCCCGGTTAAACATCAAATGGACGATTTCATAATCGATTGATACTATAATGTCTCGTTTTAGCTTCCCACATGTTTCTTTGTATGTGATGTATAACTCTCATCACTTCTCATGAGCAAATCTTCACCCAATATTTTCATATCCTGGGTGTTATTACACTTCACCCTATATAATTCGCGTTCCTTAACGAGATTCCTTTTAACTCCCTCTCCCTTCACTGACAGTGTTAGGTGAGTTTGAAACGTTACAAATGTCATGTATGGCGGTTCTTGGAAAACTACAACTCCTGAGCGACTTCTTTATCATCCTCAGCTTGAACAACAATTTTGGTTTGTTCTATCAAAATCACCATTTCCAAAATCTTCTAAGTCTTCGATTGAGTCCTCCTCCTGCTGTTCTTCTAACGACCCTCGCTAGTCATCGATGCCCGACCGAGCTCATTTAAGAATTACATCACTCATATTTCCTGGTAGGAGTACATAAGTTGTAATATGCAGAGGAATACAATATCCTAGTAATAGGGCTCTAAATCAAAGAACGTTATGCTGAAACGTAGAAAGTCGTACAGATCTTAAGGACACTAGAACCTGATGCTCTAATACCACCTGTAACAACCTGCTTAATTAAATATCGGGTGGCCAATACTATACCCTATTAAATCGAATTATTCAGTTGGATCATTCTTAGCATCACTGTCGGAAAAATAATTTTCTTTCTTTATAAACCACCTAGTAATCAATTAAGCTAGTGTTAATGTGAAACCCGAAGGAATGCGGTGTGTGATAGCAATTTAAACTAATTCGTAAGTTTACAATTAAACCTTATTTAATTAGAGTCTATATAAACCAAATCAATTCAGCCCTTAAACATGCATCTATGTGTGTGCGTGTGTCAACCCATAAATAGATAAAGCATGTGACACAAATTTAAGGAAAAATCCCCGCAGGGCAAAACCTTTTATCTCTAGAACTTTAACAAGTTTACAAGACCATTGAATTACATACCATCTTAGTTTCGCCCACAAGAGTAACGCACGGTGTCTTCGTCAAACCTCCAAAGCAACGGCTAGAAATTAGCAGTGGTTCACACGCAGTTATACCACAAGGATCGCAACCCAAAACACTCCATAGAGACTCCCTCCATAATAGTACGCAACTCTCCGATTGTAGAGTTCGCCCCACAAAGTTAAAAAATAGCAAAAGTTATGTTCTTGAACACCAAAACAATTCACTAAAGCATATGGGAGTTTTGTGAATTGAAAACCAAAAAAAAGGATTAAACCCTAAAGGAAGAAGCTAAAAGAATTCTACTTTTGCAGTTTTTCTGTTCTGTCAAACGCAGGGACTTCTTAAACAAAACGAAACCACATAATGAGTTTTTATAGAAAAACACGCCGCCTCGAAAACATTGCCCATTCGAACGAGATCAGCATGTCGCTAGAATGAAGGACAACTGTCGTTCGAATGAGATCGCGCGACATGGATATCTCGCGCGAACGACATTGCTCTGTCGCTCGAACGGCTGTTGCAAAAAAAAACTTATTATTTTAATGTCCGCTTTAACACTTAGAAAAAATACTCATTCTTAAATTTTGACGAAAAAGTCCACTCCAACACTTAGAAAATATTTTGTAACAATATCCCAAAAGCTCTAAGTGAAAAGTTAAGGTATTAAAAACATAACCTTACCAAAGTAAACTTCGCGGAGTCTTGAATGACGAAGAACTTGAGTAATTTGGATCCGTCTTTGATGTAGATGTCTCTTGAATGCTCTTCGATGGTGTAGGGGTATATGACATAACAAATTGATAACGGACCTATGAAAATACGTCCTTACAAATCTCCCCCTATGTCTATGTCGGTACATACATAAAAAATCCGAATTATCAAAAAACAAATGCCTATACAAATCTACCCTCCCATGAATAAATTTGCAAGTTCTCAAACTATTCTTCCAACATCTTCGCCAAACTCTCAAAGCTTTTCTCATCAGGGTGTGCAACATATGAATCTTTAATTTTGTACCTACACACATGAGATAAAGCAAAAACCTTCGTGACGCATCGAGTTTGAAATGATATAAGAATAAAGCATTAATAAATCAAATCTCCCCCATAATGCAAAAAACTCCCCCATAACATGATAATTCTTTCTCCCCATTTTTATGATGTCCCCAAATAGACAGATAAGAAGAAAAAATAAAAAACATGGAGTGTCACGATAAAATGCATAACAAATGTGGATCAAGCTGCATGCATGCAAAGGTATGTCCCAAAAATTTCACAAACTATTTTTGAATTTTTCAATTTTTTTATACAAAAATAGGATACAAAAAATAAAACCACACCATGGATTTAAACTCAAACAACCAAGTCATGGAAACGTAATGAATGGGTGTGAACACATTCGATAGGTAAATAAACTCAATCAATCATATGTGCACGGTGCATATGTGTACTCCTAACGAATAAGCATCAAAAGTATCCTTAGGTGTAAAAAATTATTGAATTTAGATGACACCGTCTTATGCAAATAAACAAATCAAAGTCAAAGTGATTTCCATACCAATAACGTCCAAAACTATTTAGCGTTTTTTCAAGATTTTCAAGGACGTGCAAATCCGTTATAAAATCTCCAACCAAACTCCCTCATATATATATTTTCTTTTAGAGGTGTTAAACTAAATTCTCAAACTTTGGAGAATTGGTGCAAAAAACTAAATGGCCCATAATTGGCATGAATTTCTTTTTATTGCCTTTAAATTTTTCATGATCTTTTAAACCTCTTTGGACCACCGATAATAAAATTCCTCAATTTTTTAGGTCCAATTTAAGCGGCGGCTTAATCGCAAAGGATAAAAAATAATATTTCGTAGCCCTTCACCGTTTTCAAAAAAAGCACACAAACTCACAAACGACTCTTACAAGCACAACTTTCTTATCAAGTTTTATCGACCTTGGTTTGTTTTAAGGACAGGATTGAAGTGAAAACACCCAACCAATGTGTGATAAGACAAGCAAAATAATCAAACAAATTCGTACATGTGTGAAATAAAGGAAAACATGAGTCAAACATGTAGGAAGTAACACTTAATTACATCTTAATGACTCCAAACATTATAAAGCACATGGATGTATTAACCTATTGTCTCAAAAGACTATCAAATAGTTACATGAAAAATGGAATGATGTTGTGGCTTGGTCATCCTAAGTGTCCATCCATAAACAACGCAAACCAAATACAGAAATCATTTTGAATTTTTCAAAAATTTTATCAAAATAAAATCTTTTTGTATTTTTAAAAAAAAAATATACAAAAATTACATGTCACAACGCTAGCAAACATAAATATCATGAAATAAAAACTAGCGTATGACAAACACGCGAACACAATCATCTAGATGATATGGCAAGAGAAGAATCATGTGCAAGCAAATGGGAATCAACCTGTCTAAAATTTAGTGCCTTTAAAAGTGATTTTCTAACCCAAATAGATGTGAAACGTCGTGTGGGGGATTTAGGAACCAAGGGAACAGTAGACATAAACTTCTTAGGACTTTTTCTAAGATCAAAATAAAAACGCCTAAGGTGACCTTTCCTATCACAATATGAACATGTGTAAATGGGTGGAACGACACCTATGGGTTGACCTTTTCTAACATCTTTGAAATTGGTTGACCCTCTAAAAGAAATAATGGTTTTGGCTTTAGCACTAGAAGCATGAGAACAAGATGAGCCATTACCATCACTATCAAACCTACTTGAGTCTGTCAAATCATTTCTTAACTTCAAAATTTTTTACTCAAGCAAAGAATTAGACTCTTCCAATTTAAGGGATGCCTTTTTCAAATTATCAACAATTCCTAAAAGGGTATCTCTCACTCCCTCAATTAAAGCAAACTTTTCCTAAGAGTCTCTTCACGTGCCATAAACTCATTGACTAAAATATATTTATCCTCTTTGGCACAAACATAAACCATCGAATTTTTAAGGTCCTCCAAATCTGTTTTTAAAAATAGGACCCTATCATCACTTTCCTTCTTAAACAATTTTAAAGTAACAAAGTCATGGTCCAAGGAAACAAATTTTTCACGATAAAAATCTAGTTGATTTTGAACCGTTTGTAAAAGATCCATCGCGGAATTAAAAGAAGAATTTTCTTTTTCTAAAAAATCAATTCTTTTAGCAAACGTCAAATTCAAATGATTTATATCATCAAAACTCTAATTCGTGTCATCAAAGGGGGGCTTCCGATTACATAAGTGCTCCATCGAAAAAATTGTGATTTTTCACAAAATTGATTTTTCAAAAAAAATCAATATCACACAATTTCGCGGAAAATAGGAATACACAATAAAATAGTGTAACCTGCTCTGATACCAATTTGTGAAACCCGAAGGAACGCGGTGTGTGATACCGATTTGAACTAATCCGCAAGTTTCCAATTAAACCTTATTTAATTAGAGTCTATATAAACCAAATCAATTCAACCCCTAAACATGCATATATGTGTATGCGTGTGTCAACCCATAAATAGATAAAGCATGTGACACAAATTTAAGGAAAAAACCCCACAGGGCAAAACCTTTTATTTCTAGAACTTTGAAAAGTTTACAAGACCATTGACTTACATACCATCTTGTTTTCACCCACAAGAGTAATGCACAGTGTCTTCGTCAAACCTCCAAAGCAACGGCTAAAAATCAGCAGTGATTCACATGCAGCTATACCACAAGGACCGCAACCTAAAACACTCCGTAGAGACTCCCTCCACAATAGCACACAGCTCTCCGGTTGTAGAGTTCTCCCCACAAAGGTAAACAACAACAAAAGTTGTGTTCTTGAACACCAAAATAATTCACTAAAGCATATGGGAGTTTTGTGAATTGAAAACCCAAAAAAGGATTAAAACTCTAAAGGAAGAAGCCAAAAGAATTATGCTTTCGCAGTTTTTCTGTTCTGTCAAATGCTGGGACTTCTTAAACAAAACAAAACCACATAATGAGTTTTTATAGAAAAACACGTCGCCTTGAAAACAATGCTCGTTCGAACGAGATCAGCATGCCGCTAGAACGAAGGATAACTATCGTTCGAACGAGATCGCGCGACATGGCTATCTCGCGCGAACAACATTGCTCTGTCGCTCGAACGACTGTTGCAAAAAAATATTATTATTTTAATGTCCACTTCAACACTTAGAAAAAATACTCATTCTTAAATTTTGACGAAAAAGTTCGCTCCAACACTTAGAAAATATTTTGTAAAAATATCCCAAAAGCTCTAAGTGAAAAATTAAGGTATTAAAAACATAACCTTACCAAAGTAAACTTCGCGGAGTCTTGAATGGTGAAGAACTTGAGTAATTCGGATCCGTCTTTGATGTAGATGTCTCTTGAATGCTCTTCGACGGTGTAGCGGTATATGACATAAAAAATTGATAACAGACCTATGAAAATATGTCCTTACAGTTAAACTTTCAATTTTAATTTTAAATAAAATTCCTTTTTAACAACGCCAACAATTTATACTATAAACCGTTCCACAACAATGAGTAATGAATAAATGTCATCACAACTTAAATTACTATAACTGGAATAAACTCTCCAGTTTAAAACATCTCAATACAATAAACCAAATAAACCAAATGTATCCAAAACCGACAAAAGTAAAACCACTGTCTGAGATAGAATGGAAATGACAAGGATCCTTTGGCAACATGCCATAATAGAAATGACTATAGAGTACGGGAATCAATAAAATGAAGCGTCTAATGCAAAGTCCACCCTCTAAAGCATCCATAGCGAATAAATATGCAATCCTATAAGTTGGGCGTCCTTGTGGCTAGACACCTGATATAGTATATATACAAGAGAGAAGAGAATATGCAAGAGAAAACGGGTCAAAGCCTGATTGTAAAATATTTGAAAAAAACTTCAAGTGAATAAATGCTAAAATTAACAATTATTATATACATGTTAGATCCTCGGACTCTCACTTGAGATTCTCACCTCTCAACTAGTGTGCATGCCTAACGTATAACCAAATTATTCTAATTACTATTCCCACTTTCATTGGATTATCTCATTGTATCTACTAACCATAACCCTTATCTTTCCCCAAGTACTTCCTTCACAATACATGATAAATAGTAAATATATGAATTAAATTCTCAATATAATTAAGTGTTCTCATACTTAACTAAATTTCAGATTTCATTATATTTCATGTCTACTTAATTCACACAGTAATCATATCTTAAGTGTGTATATATATATATACACAATACTACACCCCGAGACACAGTTGCGGTACATGCACTACTTTGCTATCTAGTCCCAGTACATCTCGTCACTGTATAAAGGACTGTTGGTTCGGTGTATCCCTCGAATCACAAATATCAAAACACAAGTATTGGAGGAGAACATAGTCCCAGACCTTTTGGGCTAGGCACATACCTATGCACCCAAATGACTGCTCAGTACCATTGTTCTCACTAATGGCAACCTGACCTAAGTCCTATGTTCTGAGTCAACAAGTCAAAAATCCCCCATAAGGCTCATCAAGATATGACTGCCCTCTACGCGCAAACCTTTCGTCGATAGCAAGTAGGCTAGGTATGTCATACACATAAATAATAAAGCAATAGGTATACACTCAACCTATATATATATATATATATATATATATATATATATATATATATATATATATTAACAATAGGGTATAAGCACATCCCATATTACAAGTCTCATGAGTAGTATACTTAGATCTCGAATATCCTACGTATCTGTGACCCCCCCCCCCCAATTAAATACCGGATGATCAATCCTTTATTAAATTGAATCAGAATATCCACTTGGTTTATTCTTATCATCACTGTCGAAAAATAATTTCTTTATTAATACACCTAATAGTTAATTAAGCTAGTGTCAAAAAAAATTTCCATTTTTAATTTGACTAAAACCATTCCACAATGCGGAGTAATAAGAAACAACATCATATCACAACTGACTAAGAATAAGTATGACTAAAATAACTCTCAAGTTAAAATATTTCATTACCATCAAATAAAACTGATATCAACAGTACTTACATAAATGATTACAATCTCTGGAATATAAATGAAATAACTATAATCCTGGGCGGCATGCCTAAAATGAAAGTAGACACTACAGATGTGTGAATCAACCGAATGGAAGGGTCTACACAAATATGTCTCTCCAATAGCAACTATAACTAGTCGAGATATCCATATTCTATACCGGCATCCCTGATTCTGGACACATGGTGTACAAGATATAATAGAGAAGATAATATGCAAGGAAACGGGTCAGAGCCCGATTGTAAATTTTTTTTTAAAAAAGCAAGTGTTTAACAAGTGAAATTAAGCAGGTATTATATACATGTTAGTACTCGGGCTCTCGCTTAAGAATTCTCACCTCTCATCTAGTGTGCACGCCTAGCGTACCTTATTATCTCCCTAATTAAGATTCTCAATTAGGACTCTATCCCATATCATTTTCCCATATTTCCCACATAATACGTATGATAATTAAATATGTTCATCTCTCTTTAATATGAACTAGGCTTTCACAGTTCTAAGATTAAGTATTCACTTACTTGATTCAATTATTCATTTTTATCTACAATTTCACACAATAGATTACCTCATAGTATAAATATGTTAATCTAGAAATTTCATACAGTAGTTAAAATCCCAATATATAGTTTAATGTATGATTCTCGCCTAGTAGATTACATCACGGTATATATATTTATCACACTATTATATATACTAATATGGCACCTCCCAGACACAGCTGCGGTGCATGTATACTCTACTATCATGTCCTGATACATCTCTTGTTGTATAAAGGACTATTGGTTTGACGTCTCTCACGAACCATGAATAACATAACATGCATATTGGAGGCAAGCATACTCCCTAAACGAATGGGTCACGCACATACCTATGCTCCCATTCAACCGTCAAAACTATCATTCACACCGATAGAACGTGTCCAAGGTCCTATGCTCAAGGTACGAATCTAAAATCCCCCAAATGGGCTCGTCCGGATAAGATCGTCCACAACGCGAAACCTCCACCCCGATAGAAAGCAGCATAGGTATGCCATACACACAATAAATAATAATATAGGTATTCAACCACCTATATATAATAACAATAGGGCACACGCACAACCCACATAAATATTTTCACAACTTGTATATTTGTCTCTAATATCCTACATATTTACAGATTATGACTTTACTTCTCAAATTATATTCCCGAGTTTCTCTCATCACTCAAAGGGTAATCATTTATTCCTCATGTAAATTCAGTAGGTATCCACTCACATTCTACTAGTCCATGTCATCGCAACTCTCGAGGAATCAAAATTATCGTCAATTAGGTTTAGTTCTCGATAATCCCTAATTTATTATTAACCCTTTCTTTTATCTCCCACGATTAATCCCATATATTTTACTACTGGTATTAATCTTAAATCATCATTCACCCGATTTAAACCCCTAATTTATATAATTCTCCATCGTAACGAATTCAATTCACACTCGTTAATTTTTCCTATTCAATCCTATACAAAATAATATTTTTCGGGTCTTAAGTATACCCTACTGCCCTCCCCTAAGTCTCAATTTGTTCAATTAATCATCACCAAATATTTCTTAAAGTTGGTATTTAAATAAATATTTAAATAGGAATTAAATCACATTTACAGGGGGAGTCGATTGATCGACTGTTCCTGATCGATCGATCGATATTCTTGAGTCGATCGATCGATCGACCAGATATTTGCCCAGATTCTACATATGCTTACCTACGGTTTTAACATTTTTCATCCTCAAAATCATATTTAGACATCTCCAAATTTATATTCATTTAACCCAGATCATATACTAACATATATGGGCAAGTTCTAATGTATCCAAATTAATTAAACATCATCAGCATGTATAAATCTACCCATATTCCATATTCAATCTAAAGAATTCTAGTCTTGACTTTATCATCAATTAAACATGTAAATCCCAGATTTCTGCACCAAGTAATTCATATATTTTATGGAGTTCATTCTAAACTCAGAAAGAGATCAATCTTATACAATTCTCATTTCAAAGATTCATAAAAAATCATCTTAATTCATATCACGTTTTAAAATTTTGTAAACAACCTAACATGGACAATATACATGCTATAATTTTCAATAGTTAATCACTTGCCTTTATATTGTAGGTCTGAACCTTTGGGGATGATAGTCTACTGGTGGTCCTCTCCCTTCTCCGGCCAATTTTTGGTGGCGACGGTGGTGTAGGATGACCTTTGGCCTTTTGTCTTCCTAGAGATGTCTCTTCACTTATAGAGGAATCCCTTACTCTCACCTAAGGCTTTCTATATACGTTTGGTGAATAATATGACAGATTAGAGCGAGCATGATTAGAGCATAGCCACCAGGAGAGGCACTACAGGAACAACAATCGGCCAGGTGAGGACTTAAGGATTCTGGCTTATAGGGAGATGAACCAACATCTGGCACATCGAGGAGCCAGATTGACCAAAGAGCTTGCTAGAAGAGCTCTAAATTACCAGATGAATACCCCTTTCTCAAGGGAAATCGAACGCGACGAGCCCCCTAAGAAATTCGATATCACTATATTCAAGGTCTATGACGGGAAGACGGATCATATATACCATGTCAAACAGTATAGGCAGGCAATGACCTTATGGAGCCACAACGATGCGCTGATGTGCAAAATATTCCCTTCTAGCCTACATGATGTAGCACAAAAGTGAATTGAGAGGATCCCCTACAGATCAATCAAGAATTTTGTAAAACTAGCAGAGGCTTTAATGACACAATTCATAATGAGCAGCACCCATCCTAAGCGGATGGACGCAATGCTCACTATTAAGAAAAAGCCACAAGATAACATCAGAGATTACGCTAAGAGATACTGAGAATTTTTTAATAAGGTTGATGATTGCTCGGAGCAGGTCTCCGTAGCGTCCTTCAAAATTGGCTTATCGACCACCTCTCTGCTGCACCAGTCTATCACCAAGAAAGAAGCTATAAACATTGATGACCATATGTCTCATATTGAAAATATGCCAACGTCGAGGACATGGTCCATCCCAATAGGGGAGATAATGGCCGAGCAAAGGCGAATAAGGGGACAGAGAAGAGTGACACCTAGAAAAAGGGAAGCAAGAAAGGGGGCAAGAATGACTCCAAAGGTGGAAGTAAGAATGACCCCTCCAAAGTGTTCAAGACTATTAACATTGTCTTCAAGGAACCCATTTACAAAATTCTCAGCAAAATCAAGGATGAACCTTTCATCAAGTGGCCCAAGAAGATGGGTGGATATCCAACCAAGAGAAATAATGCACTAAGGTGCGCATTCCACAAGTAGGGTGGTTATCGAACTAAGAATTGCAAAGCTTCGAAATCATATCTGGAAGAGCTAGTTCAGGCAGGGCCCCTTAGCGAGTACATCGATAAGAAGACAGAGAAGGTTGCAGCCAATGGTGAACATATCCCAGATAATGTCCTTAATGATGATACAGGACACAAGTTTGCAGTCATCCATGGGGCATCAGACCTTAAACATATTCAAGACAACACCGTTAGGATGTAACTTAAGAAGGTGATTGCCATGATGGAAGCTTTTCATATCGAGCCATCCAAGAATCAGGCTTGAAAGCATCGGTGATTAAAAGATTTTGATTACACGAAGCATATCGTGTTCACCGAAGAGGATTTAGTCGGGGTGAGAACCTCCATCATGATGCATTAGTAATCACGCTTAGGATTGCTAACTAGGATGCCGATAAGTTACTAGTGGACCAAGGGAGTTCATCTGAAATGATGTATCTAGACCTGTTTCATAAACTGAAATTGAATATAGCCGACCTCAAAGAAGCCACTGTTTCATTGGTAGGTTTTGCAGGAAGGATTACCATGCCATTGGGGAAAATCACCTTGCCAGTCAGGGCAGGGAACATCTCGAAGTTAATCGAGTTCTTAGTTGTGGACATCGAGTCCCCATACCATGCTATTCTGTGCAGAGGTTGGTTCCACACCATGAAGGCCGTTTTATCCACTTATCCTTAAAAGATGAAATGCATTACAGATCGTGGAGTGGTTGAAATTCGCAACGACCAAGATGCAGCCTAAAAATGTTTCATTGCATCCATCTGCCCCGAGGAAAGAGAAAAAGAAGGAGCTCGAGAATGTGCAGGAGAAAGACCGGGAAGGGTCTAACCTTTCTAAATAGCAACTATGGTATAGTCGACTAGGGGTGGAAGAGACTAGGGTCCATCTCGTAGATAGGGTCATTGAAAGCCTGGAAGAAGTTATAGTCAGTGATGACTTGACACAAAGGAAGCTTTTGATTGGAACTGCTCTTACCAATCAAGAAAAAAGGGAATTTCTTACTTTCCTTAAAAGAAAAATATTTTTTTTTTGCATGGGAGCATTACGAGTTACCTGGGATTGCCTCGGCTTGGCGTGACACCGCTTACACGTCGATCCTACTTTTAAGCCCATCACTCAAAAAGCTCATCGAATGTCGCTTGATAAGGCTAAGGACATGGAGAAAGAGGTAGGGAAGTTACTGGATGCAGGATCCATCAGGGAAGTTCAGTTCCTTGTATCATTATCCAACCTATTGGTAGTACCCAAGAGAAATGGCAGTTAAAGGGTGTGCATCAATTTTACTGACCTTAACCAGGCATGTCCCAAAGATAGCTTTCCCCTCTAAAAAATAGATCAACTGGTCAATGCCCAAACCATTCACAAAAGGATGAGATTCCTCGTTGCTTACTTAAGATATCATCAGATCCCATTACATGGGCCCAACCAAGATAAGTCCTCCTTTATAACCGTAGTTGGTTTGTACTGCTATAAGTTCATGCCTTTTGGCCTCGAGAATTTAGGGGAAAGATTAGTAATTAAGATGTTTAGAAAACAGATGGGAGAGGCGATGGAAGTATACATCGATGACATGCTCATCAAAAGAAAAAACAAGGCCGATCACCTCTCAGATCTAACAGTAACCTTTGAAATCCTCAAGAAGTATCGAATGAAGCTCAATGCAATTAAGTGTTCATTCGAGGTCCAGTCAGAAAAATTCTTAGGCTACCTAGTAAGTTAGAGGGGAATCGTGGCCAATCTAGATCAAATCAATGCTATCGCCAAAGTCCAACCTCCTTAGACGATGGGAGATGTGCAGAAGCTTACTGGGATGCTCGTTGCGCTCAATCGCTTCATCTTCAAGTCTTCAGAGCTTAGTGATTTATTTGAGGAAGTTAAAACACTAGTTCAAAGCTCATTCAATAACAGTGATCACCTCTTATCCACTCAAGGCCGTTTTATGGAAAGCTAACCTCTCTGGACATCTTTTGAAGTGGTCGGTCAAGCTCAAAAGATTTGACATCCACTTCAAGCCCAGAACGGTGATAAAGGGGCAAATCCTAGCAGATTTTATTATTGAATTCACAGGAGATCGTCCAGCAGATCAGCTAAACAATGAGAAATTGGTCACATGTGCTGCAACGTCCAAGGACTGGACACTATATATCGACGGGGCCTCAAATTCTAAGGGGGTAAGAGTAGGGATTATTCTCATTACCCCTAAAGACATAATAATCAAGTAGGGAATTAGGATGGGATTTGAAGCCTCCAACAATGAAACTGAGTACGAAGAATTGATCGCCGATTTGCGAAAAGCCAAACCACCGGGGATAAGGCGCCTTAATGTATTTGGTGATTCAAAACTAGTCTCCAAATAGGTAAGTGGAGACTTCAACACCAAAGACGATCAAATGGTAGCATACCTTAATGTAGTAGGAGGACTTATGGGAAACTTTGAGGAGGTGGAGATTCATCAGTTTCCACGAGGAAAAAATAGTCATGCCGATGCCTTAGCAGCACAAAGCTCAGCAATCGACTCTGACCTGAAAAGGACAATCCAGATAGAGTTCCTCGCATAGCCCGACATCGATCGTACAATCGTTGCCAAGCAAGTCTTCCTCATAGATAAATCCCCAAGTTGGATGGATCCCATCATCAATTATCTACGGAGCGACATACTTCCAGACGACAAGAGGTCGTCCCACCAGATCAAAGTCAAAGCTACTCATTTCTAACTTAGCCCTAAGGGGAAATTTTATAAGAAAGCATTCACAAGCCCTTATCTCCAGTGCATTCACCCACAAGATGCCGAGTAAGTACTTAGAGAACTTCATGAAGGCATATGTAGGAGTCACATGGGTGGAAGATCGCTACCCTTTCGAGCGATTAATGAACGATATTGGTGGCCTCGTATGCAGAAAGACGCTAGCACATATGTTTGCAAATATGAAAAGTGCCAAAAGCACTCGCCTATAGTTCACCAGCCTGACAGCGATCGAAAATATCTAACTAGTCCATGGGACCCCTACCTATTACATTTGAAAATCGTAAGTATTTCTTGGTCACCACTGACTATTTCACCAAATGGGTTGAAGCAGAACCATTGGCGAAGATTCGAGACTCGAACATGACCAGGTTCATATGGAGGAACATCATAACTCGCTTTGGGATAACAAGGACCATCATCACTGACAACGGTACATAGTTTGAAAGTGGTTTCTTCCAAGCCTTCTGCGACGAGCACATTATCAAGCACCACTTCAGTTCCGCGGTGTATCCCCAAAGTAACGGGGAAGCAAAAGCTTCCAACAAAACCATGATCGTTGGGATTAAAAAATAATTAGAAAAAGCTAAGGGTACTTGGGTGGATGAACTCCCTCATTTTCTATGGGCCTATCACATAATGCCTAGGAGACCAACTAGGGAAACACCATTTTCTCTCACTTACGATATGGAGGTTGTCATCCCTCTAAAAGCAGACCTCCCTACAATGAGAACCACACTGGTCGACGAAGGTCTCAATGATGAATCCTTACGCACTGAACTTGACCTAGCAGATGAGAGAAGAGATCTAGCCTTGATCAAGTTGGCCTCCTACTAACAACAACTAGCCAAGCAATATAACAAAAGGGTCAATCCGAGGAAGTTTTCAATAAGAGACTATATCCTAGGAAAAGTCCTCACCAATGCTGTAAAACCATCAGATGGCAAACAAGAACCAAATTGGGAAGGACCATTCAGAGTGATCAGAGATGATATTCAAGGAGCATATCATCTTGAAACACTTGAGGGTAGGGAGATACCAAGAGTATGGAACACAACCAATCTCAAGAAATTATACCTTTAGATCTTCTTCTTTTTTAGCAGAATTTTTAACTTTTATTTGCAGTTTTTTTAATGAGACAATTTCCAATGAATAAAGGCCAGACTGGCCATCTATTCTCAAAGTTTACGTTGGTTGCTTAACTCATCTCGATCATATCTCATTAACATGCACCATTTCCAATGATAACTCCTTTCTACATGTCAAGAATGTTTGATAAATATGGTTAGCAAGTTAAATACAAACACTTCAAATTACCCTCAGGCCCTTGTTATTAACACAAAAGGCCTCAGGAGTTACCCCAACAACAACAAAGCCCTACTAGGGAATCCTTAGGCAATAAAGACAACTTTAGTTGGTCGCCAACATCTCTTGGTCGTAAAAACCTGTTATGGTGGATTGCCCAATAACTAGGTACATTCTCGCCATCATCTCACTTAGGCCTAAGGAAATGTGACGACATGACCTAAAAGGTAAAGTGAATGGATTGATACTGCTTAGGCATATTGGACTAGGAGAATGTTCAAACATACGAAAGGCATAATGCCAACACTTAAACATCATTTAGTCGGTTATAAAAATCCCAAAATAGTTTAAACTAAGTGTGAGTCTACCTAAAGCCTACAATCAGTCAGTCAATGGCATTATGGTCAATAAAAGTGCTAAGTAACCTACGAGTATGAAAATTTGAAAAATGATTAGTTAGCACACACTCAAAATATAAGAAAGTTATTTAATAATAATATAAGGTTATAATCACGAGACCAAAAAGAGATACATAAAAGACTAAGAGGGGCTAGGGCATCAAGCAAGATATTCTGCTACAGCTGCTTTTTTACCATCGTCTGGTTTTGGAACAAATTCTTCAACAACTTCGTCGAGATCCCGATCCAAGAGTTGGGATGGAATAACATCAGCTGGAATCCATTCATCATCTTTCGAAAAGGGATTTTGGCAATATACAGGAAACTCAATCTAGTACTCGTACCAAAGCTTAGATTCCTTTGGAGTTCTCGCCTCTTTAAGAGCATTCAACCATCCTCGAGAGAAAATGATGCTTTTAGCCTCTTTAAGTTTTGTTCGGGCATCTGCCTAACCAGCGTTATAACCTTCTCCCCAGACCTCTTTGGGTCCCACCTTAAATGAGTACCTCAACTTCTTAACGTTATCTTTTAGCACTCTTATAAAAGATTTCAATCTCGCCATCTCCTTTCGCAAAGCATCATTTTCGGATTGTAGGACCTCGCCCACTTGGTCGATCTCAGTCCTCTCCAGCAGTTGGGCCCTAAGAGAATTAACTTCCTCCTAAATAGAGGCCCCTATCTCGTCCATCTCCTGAAGGTCATCCTTCAGTTTCGCAATCACTTCAGTCTGTTTTTTTTATTGTTCGTTCATAGCACTTAGTAACTTGAAGATTTTCACGAAGGCTTTGCTAGCTTATAGGCTGATACCAGGACCAAGAATTCTCCCCAGTTGAGAATTGGGAGAAATATAGCGATCTAAATCAGTAAACTACAAATAATACATATAAAACCAAGAGCAAGTATTAGCATAAAGGAAAACAGATGAACACATGAACAACAAGGAAAATTTCATTATCATAAAAAAAGGTCATTGACCAGTACATGATGTTCTGAAAATAAGGGTACAGACCAATGAGACCTAAAAAGTATAAGGAAAACGAAAACTCCTAGTCTATGAAAGACCTAGTATTTCACTTGGTATCCCTCAACTATGGCCTTCCCCTTGATGATCACCTACTGTTCCTGGCCAACACCAGCACTCCTGCGAATCGCAACAGGAACAATTTGGGTGTTGCCAGTAGCCTGGTCACCACCTTCCCCCTTTTCTTCCTCAACATAAGGGTCAAGGCTAGGAGAGTGAAGTCCAAAAAGTTTAGAATCTGTAGATGTTCTAACATCCTTCAAACCTTGGTCTCGTCCCTTCTTGAAGGAGACCTTATAAGAATAGGCCATCTGATGCTCAGCATCCTCGTAAGCTTTGTAAAAACTTTCATGATAGCTGCCATCTTTATCTTGAGAGAGGTCGCACTACAACTTGGACACCTTGCGAGTCAACTATTTGTTGGCCTCCACTAATTCGAACTTCTCAGTAATTATTACCTTCTGAGCAAGCCCTAGAGCATCATAGACCTTAGACATATCACTATTTTCACTCTCCCATGATTGACGAGCATAAGCAAGGTCCTTCTTCTCAGCCTTCAGGGCCACATTCTCAGCCTCTAAGGCCCTATTAAGATCTTCATCTCTTCTAAAGCTGTCATATTAACTATCCAGGAGAGTAGTGAAATCAGACAACATCTGCGAATAAGAGAAAATAGTAGAGAATCATAACAGAAATATCGGAGAATCATAATAGAAACAGAAAGAGCAAAGAAAAATAAACGAGCAAGAAAGACTTACCAGAGCCATTTGTAGGTCCCCGTATATATAAATTTCAACAAAACTTTTGCTTGAACGAAATTAAGTTAAGGATGAATGCAAACCAACTTTCTCTTTTTGAAAAACTCTTTTTCAATTTTATCAAACCAAGTTGTGACACGAATTAACTTAACCAGATTTTATCTTGTTTAACCCTAAGCTTGCAACTAGTGATTAAAATATGTAAAATAAAGTAAACCAATACTCACAACACCGATGTACGAGGAAAAATACAATAAAAAAAAAACTTCGGACGGCCTAGGCCAGACAATAACTATAACAATGGTTTTACAAAGTTAGACGGTAGTCTTATACAATGACTCGATCCACCCACGAGACTTGACGCTCCTCTAATCTTCTACCAATCTTCACAGTGCCCACGCAGAAAGTAACCTTCTTCTACGATGCTCGTCCACAACAATCGCCTCCATGAATGCCTCTGTATCCACCGATACGGCCTTGTGTCGTATACGATGTTGAACACAAAAGTAAACTTCTTCGCTTCTCCATCGCAAAACCAACAATGTTCAAGTGTTGAACAAACCCAACTTGGTTTAATAAAGATCACATATAATATGGTAATGATAACTCAGATCTTTCTAAACTCTATGGACGTGTTTGAGCTTTAAAACCTTAGAAAAACAATTTCAGAATCACGTACTATTTGAACACTATTTTCGTTTTGCACACCCTTCGAGGAAACTGGAACACACCTTTATTTATACTGAATTTAAGGAGGTAGCAGTCTATCGTTCGAGCGAGACTCCGTGTCATTCAAACGACATCAGGTGTCGTTTGAACGATGTCGTAATTAGAGTCTGATATTAATCTAACTTTGAAAATAGAGTTTTACTAAAAACCAATTCTTATCCAACTCTAATCCGACCTCATCTGATAAAAACGAAGTGTAAACAGTTAAAAAACTTTTAAAACATTTAAAACCATTTTCTTTTAAAAATAACATCCTTATTTTTGTAAAATAAAGTTGTGAGTTACATTAACATTATGCATTCATACATGTGTGATCTCAAAATTCAATTAAACCTTGAAGATGATAAATCTGCACCAATTAAACTTCAACGTGATTATTTCCTTATAGCTTTTCCGCAATGTCTTCAAATAATATTCGGCAAGTCATAGTCTCATAGTGATCAAACAATAAAAATCTACCAATGACTCAAATGTGTTTTGTTCTGAGAATAAGTCAGAACTACATTAAGACTAAATTGGAAATTTGGTCCTTATAAATCTCCCCCTTTGACTATTCCGAGACAAAACAATCAGTGAAATGCCTAAGCCAGGTAGTCAAGCCGCATGAATCCTAAATCCCCTCGAATAAACCCAAAAGTAAAATTACATCATCAGTATAAGATAAGACTCATTAACAATGGATCGACAAGCATGAAACTATCTCTCAATATCTGAATGTGATTTAGACTTGAAATCTCGAATCTCTTTTAGCATACCTACACACATGAGACAAACAAATACCCAGTGAAGTATAGAGGAACAAATAATATAAATCAATATGATAAATCCCCTTACATCACAGACATCTCTCCCCCTTTTTGTCTCGAATAGACAATCCGATGAAAAGATAAACAAATCTTGCAAAAGTAATACCAATATGAATAAGTCAACATGAAGAATAGCTAGATAAACATGAAATAACTAGTTAAATATTATCAATCAATGTCAAATCAGTAGCTTGCAACTAGTGAATTACACAAAAACTATATCAATCAAATCAGGTGTGATTAAACAAACTAAATGCAGAAAATATTAAATCAATCAAAGTAAACTGCATAAACAGAAACCGAGTACCAAAATAATGATCAAAATGAAGAAGGGTACTGAAATAAAAGTTAACCAGAAAAGTTAAACTGGTCGAACAGGCTATCGTTCGAACGAGCCAGGGATGTCGCTTGAACGAGATGCGACATCGCTCGAATGAAACAACATGTCATTTGAACAACATAAACAACTTTACATAGTTTCCCCAAAAAATTAAACAGTGTTGCCCAGTGAATAGATTTCATGAAAGTACTGACTGGAAGGGGCTCAAAACTATAAAAAACAGTAGCAAAACATTAGCGATACAAAAAACTCAAAACAAACAAATATGAGTACTATGCTAACTTAGTATTGACGTGCTTAAACATGAACATGGAATGTATGGGTGTGAACTACAACAAATGAATCACAATTCCAACACATTGAAATGATCAAGAAGCTCTAATTGATAGCAATCTATCATCAAACTTTAAGATATCCATATGTGACAATTAAAGTGTGAGCTGAATGAACTAAAAAAACATCATGCACACGAACTCGAACTTTTAACGATTCTACAAACAATAGCATCATGACACGATTTTCAACGTTTAGAATTCTTTGTGCAAATCCGTTTAAATTTTTAATCCATCCAGACTTACTCAATAATATCATATTTTCTTTTGAATGAACTAAACTAATGTGGCCCATTTTAGGCATATGATCCTTTTTATTGCTTTATGATTTTTCGGGCTCTTTTAAACGGTGACTTTCACGACGAGTCAATTTTAACCTCTCGCACCCTTTTCCTGTGAATACTCATCATTTTTTCAATTACTATTCTCATGGTAAACGATTATTACATGCACACCTCCTCCTTTAGACTACGTACACATAGATGACAAGACCGAGATAAGAATGTCTCACCAAATTCAAATATGCAAGAGTAGTCAAACATCAATATAAACTCGTTCATGTGTGAAAAGATGGCATGTATGCAAAGTCGAATCAAAATGCATATCAACTTCGAAACAACCCCATAATACAATGGTTAAGATCAATCTAAGCATCGATAAAAATGACCAAATTCCTAGCCATATGGATAATGGAAGGAAAGGGGTCCATGCACACCAATATGCCACATCAAACATGTTACCTCATGACATAAAAATAAAATCGAAAATCTTTTTTGACTTTTTCAAAATATTTTGACTCAAATAAAAACAAAATCTTTTTGTGTTTTTCTCAAAAAAATTCAAAACCAAAAATCTTTTTGTATTTTTCAATTTTTTTCTGGTTTCTCAAACTTTGGATTTAGCATAGGAAGAATCAAGTGCACCCAAATGAGAACCATGAAGTTTTATTCCTAAAGCTATCAAATCTGACTTCCTAACCTAAGAAGGTGTGTAACGACGCATGGGGGTGGGGGGAATCGGGGCAACTTTGTTCCTAAACTTCCTAAACTTTTAAGGAGCATTCCTAAGGTCATAACAACACTTTATAAGGTGACCTTTCCTATCAAAAAATGTGCAAGTGTAGCGATGGTATGGAAAGTGACCTACATATGGACCTTTTCTAACGTTCCTATGTGGCTCTCTCACACGTGCGCGCGGGGGGGGGGGGGGGGGAGGAATGGGAACAAAACGATTATCAAAGCCAATACCACCCCTATCTCTCTTAATTTGGACAGTGCCTAGCATCTTATCCAACTTCTCACTTCTAGCCTCCAAGTCAAACTTAACTCTAGACGAGTCTCTCAAACTCTTCTCTAACTCCTTAATCATAGACTCAAGTAGATGCCTAGACTCCTCAAACTCTAGCACCTCATTTTTCAAATCCTCCATCAAACCTCTAAGGGTGTCTCTCTCTTTCTCGATGTATTATAGATTCTCCCTAAGTTTCTATTCTCATGCCCTAAGATCCTCAATCAACACATCGTTATTTTCTTCGGCACGCTCTTTCAACTTGGCTTGCAATTTCGAGTTAGTCTTTTTCACCTTCACCATCTCCTTAAACAACTCTCGAAATGCAACTTGCAACTCTTCTACTTCGATCTCCTCATCCCCGCTCTTATCACCCTTATCTGTGACAACCCGAACTTCGAAATAAGGGGTGGCCAGCCCGATACTCCGACATATACGGTAATCATGGACGGAAATCATTCTCAGCACCACAAATATAGTGAGAGTAACCGAGAAAACCACCCAATAATTCAGAAAACGGGTTGTCAAAACAATTTGCATTTTAAAAGTTAAGTTAAGAAAAGCAATTTAAACAACCCATTCTAGAACAATAGTGGAATTCAAAGAAACATAACTATTATACATCTAAAACCACAATATACAAAGACAAGAACCGAATAGGCTGTCGGTTCACAGCTACACAAAGTAATCCCATCAGTGAGAGGTTATGATATACATTCATTACACAATCACAAGATTGGGCCACTCGCCCGAGTGAAAGACCCGATCATAACTAGATATCAAAAGAATGACGGCGTCTAACAAAACATCCTATAATATCCGCAATTTCATACAGCTCCTTAAAAGCAAAAGAGTAGGAATATCAACACGGGCGTCCTTGCGGAGGAGCACCTGGGCGGATACAATAACAAGTACAACATAGAGAAAAAGAACGGGTCAGGACCCGGTTTATATATAGTTCCCAGATGAACAAAAAGCATGCTAGATATGAATAGTAACATATGGGTACAGAAATCAGCACTCTAACAACCTAAGCATGGATCATAAGAAACAAGTGAGAATGACATAATTAAATGAAACTAAGCAAGAAGATGAAATTATGCAAGATTAAATTAAAAACTAAATTAAGAGCTTGTAATTTCCCCAAATTCCACTTTAAACCAGTTTCAGTTCCTTAGCAAGAATATACTAACATAATCTTCTTATTTCATTCCAATTCCCATTCCTTAGCAAGAATGTAATTGTCAATATCATTTAGTGGAATTATACAACCCTCAAGTCCCACTTGAGATTTAGAAAAGCTATATTCTTATGCATATAATGATTCTAAGACCGCCCCTCCGAGTTTCCCCACTGGGCGCGCCCCTAAATGACTATCATCTTCCAGGGGCCCATCAAACAAGGCAGCCTGGGTACCTATCGCACGTCGGGAAGTGGCCATATGCCTGCGAGTGAGTCATAACCACACCCGGAATTACTTCACTAGAGCAGAAAATACATATAATAAACCCGCATATGGCCGAGGACTATAGTCTCCCTGCATTCACTAGTCAAGGAACATTACCTCATGCGCGAGCTTCCCTTATGATAGCATTTAGAGAGGTGTGTTTAAGTAAATTAGCATTTACTATAAAAACCATACTTTTCATTTTTCCTTTACAATTACATGTTTCATTTGTTTGAAACCGTTATAATAGGAGAGTTCATTACTCACCCTATGCTCTGCCTCGAATAAATCTCCAAGGGATCATATTCACTTCCCCCAAAGATAGAATATAACATAACTCAAATTAAGCCCCTAAAGTCTCCAAGTATGGGCCTACCTTTCCCATCCATATTATTTGGATGCACAAGGAAAAGTGATGCATTAACATCACTAGGACAACCCTTCCCCCGGACTTAACCCCAAGTGAAACCATTCAACACTAGGGTGACAACCAACTCAACTAGGACTCTAAAAACCAAGGTTTACTTCATTCAAGAAGAGTCCTAAGTTCCTAGGGGAAGAAAGAAGAATAAAAGATAAAAGTAGGAAATAAGTTTAGAAAACAGGGGACTGGTCGACCGATCCCAAGACAGCGGTCGACCGCGTCTCAAAGTTTAGCCTTAGAAAGAAAGCAAAAAGTCCATTTCGGATGGACCGATCGACCTGTGGTATAACCGCGGTCGACCGCGACCTTAATTCATGCCTTTGAAAGAAAGCAGTGTGCCTTCCTCCGAAGTCCCGGTCGACCGGTCAGAGATACACAATCGACCGGTCATTGCAGACCTAGCCCCCATTTTCCTAATCTCTTCTAAGCCCCAAAAATCCACAACCAAACCAAAGTCATCCAAACACATATTATGATACCCAAAGATCATAAATGCTCCCAACAACATTTTTCCACCTCAATCAACAATCTATCTCTACCAAAGGTGGTTATACCCATAAATCCAACCAAAAACCACAACATTAATACATTAAAACTATACATGTCTACCCATACTAATTATTCATCTTAAACTATATAATAGCAAGTAGAAAACTTGCCTTGGGGCTTCACTAACAAGCTTGGTTGAAGAAGAAAGCAAGATCAAGCCACAAATCTTCAAGATTTCTCTCTTTTCTCCAATCTTCCACTCACTCTCTCTCACTCTAGGGCTAGAACACTTAGGGTAATAAGAGGGATTGAAAGACTTAAGGGAGAAACTAAACGTGTCTTAAGTTTAAAAGTCTCCAACCAATAAGTAAAAATACCGCAATAGTTAAGTTCTAATACGCAATATGCCAAAGCCAGTCAAAAGTGCCCAAAATCTCAAAATACAATATGGCACATATTTTGACTGTCTCGCACCTCCGGGAACTAACTACACCCTCCAAATTATCATTTGGAGATTTATAAGCCAAATTAAGTTCCGGTTCCATTTTAATTCAAACTGCCATATTAATTTCATGACAAAATAAAACACCACATGGTAACAACTACTTACACACATGGCAATTATGCAACTTATTTGCAAATATTAACTTATTTCATCAAATTAATACTTACCCACATGCAGTAATTAATATATGCAACTACGCCACATAGGAAAATAAATATAAAATGGGCTCCCAAAAGCGAGGGTTGTTACATACTCCCCCCCTTATGAGGGAATTTTGCTCCCAAAATTCAAGCGTACCTTGGATAAAGAGATGCGGATACTTTTCCCGTATATCATCCTCACGCTTTCAAGTAGATTCATCGATACTGTCATGACTCCATTGTACTCTAACCAAGGGCACCACACGAGATCTCAGCCTACGTTCCCCATGCTCCAAAATGGCCACGGGTTGCTCTTCATAAGAAATATCGGGTTGTAACTCTATATCCTCGAAAGGAATGTGCCAAAGGGCACCATCACACCTCTTATACTTCTTCAAGGAGGAGATGTGGAAAACATTATGAATCTGTTGCAACGGTTCCGGTAGGGCAATCTGATACGCCACGGGGCCTACTTTAGCAAGTACAGGAAAAGGCCCAACGAAACGTGGTGCAAGCTTCCCTTTCTTTCTGAAACGCTTAACGCCTTTCATAGGCGACACCCATACCAACACTTGGTCTCCAACTTCTAACTCCACATGCCTTCTCCCCGCATCGGCATAGCTCTTTTGTCTGTCTTGGGCTATCCGAATACGGTCTCGAATAAGCTCGATCTTTGAAGAAGTATCCCGAATCATTTCAGGTCCAAGAAACTTGTTATCTCCCACTTCTAACCAACACGTGGGGGATCTACAAGGCCTACCATACAAGGATTCATAGGGCGCCATCCCAATAGTGAACTGGTATGAGTTATTATAAGCAAATTCAATCAAAGGGAGATATTGCTCCCAACTACCCTTGAAATCAAGCATGCACATACGGAGCATATCCTCCAACATCTGGTTAACCCTTCGGTCTGGCCATCTATTTGAGGATGATAAGAAGTCCTTAATTTCAATTCGGTTCCCATGGCCTCTTGGAAACTTTGCCAAAAGTGGGAAACAAAAATCTTATCTCTGTCGGAAACAATATTCAAGGGCACCCCATGCAATCTAACAATTTCTTCAATGATCAATCAAGCGTAACGAGCGGTATTATAATCAGTACGAACGGGAAGGAAGTGCGCCGACTTTGTCAAGCGATCCACGATAACCCAAATAAAATCGTGACCCTTTTGTGATGTTGGCAAACCGGTTATAAAATCCATTGAGATGCTCTCCCATTTCCAAACAGGAATTTCCAACGGCTGCAACAGACCTGCCGGTAGCTGATGATCAACTTTAACTAACTGACAAGTAGTGCATTGAGATACAAACTCCGAAATATCTCGTTTCATACCCGGCCACCAATCGTTTCATACCCGGCCACCAATATTGACGGCGCATATCTTGATACATTTTATCATTTCCCGGATGTACCGAAAATTTAGAGCCGTGAGATTCCGCCATCACAGCCCGTCGCAAATCTCTATCCTCCGGAACAATAAGCCTTCTATGAAAGCGTAATCCACCCTCAGAACTTACCGAGTAGGACTCCGCTCCCACAGTCAATAACTGGCGAATGTGGTCTTGACATTCTTTATCTCTGCCTTGGGCTTCCACCACCCACGCCACAATCGTCGGAGTAACAGTCATCACGGACATAAACGCCCTAGAAACCGCATCCTTATGACTGAGTTCCTTCCATTTAGCTTTCCACACATCAGCTAATTCACCCTCGGGTCTCCTACTCAGGGCATCTGCCACCACGTTCGCCTTGCCCGGATGATAATGAATATCAAATTGGTAATCTTTCACGAACTCCAACCATCTTCGCTTCCGCATATTCAGATCTTTCTGAGAAAATAAATATTGCAACGACTTATGGTCCGTGAAAAGACTAAACTTCTCCCCGAGAAGATAGTGCCTCCAAATTTTTAAGGCAAAGATAACGACGGCTAATTCCAAGTCATGCACCGGATAATTTCTTTCATGAGGCTTGAGTTTTCTAGAAGCATACGCAATAGCTTGTCGCTCCTGCTGAAGCACACCTCCCAAACCTTGTAGAGATGCATCAGTGAAGACCAAATATTCCAACCCTGGCTTGGGTAAAGCGAGGACTGGAGCCGAAGTCAATCTATCTTTAAGCTCATCGAACGCAGCTTGACAGGCTTCATCCCACATAAATCTAACCCCTTTCCGGGTCAAATTTATCAAAGGACTAGAAATCTTAGAAAATCCCTTAATAAATCGGCGGTAATAGACCGCCAAACCCAGAAAACTGCGTATCTCTATAGGCATCGTGGGCTGGCCCCACTCCCTCACCGCAACAACTTTACTTGGGTCCACCGATATCCCTTGAGAAGAAACAACGTGACCCAAAAATTGCACTTCCCGCAACCAAAAGCCACACTTCTCAAACTTGGCGTACAATTGGTGATCCCTCAACCTTTGCAGGACCAATCCCAAATGAGTAGCATGGTCATCTTCAGTTTGAGAATACACGAGGATGTCATCAATAAACACAATGACAAATTGGTCCAGGAAGTCACGAAATACTCTATTCATAAGATCCATGAACACTGCAGGGGCATTGGTTAGCCCAAAAGGCACAACCAAAAATTCATAAGACCCGTACCTCGTCAGAAAAGCAGTTTTGGATACATCTTGCTCACGTATCCTCAACTGGTGATACCCCATTCTCAAGTCTATCTTAGAGAAGTAGGTTGCTCCCCTGAGCTGATCAAACAAGTCATCTATGCGAGGCAAAGGGTATTTGTTCCGGATAGTGACCTTGTTGAACTCTCTATAGTCAACACACAACCGGAGAGAACCATCTCTTTTCTTCACGAATAACACAAGAGCACCCCACGGCGATGTGCTACGCCAGATAAACCCCTGTTCCAACAACTGCTGAATCTGCTCTCTTAGCTCCCTCATCTCCACAGGAGCCATACGATAAGGAGTTCGCGCAATCGGTCGAGTTCCCGGTGCTAAGTCAATAACAAACTCAATCTCTCTACTAGGAGGCAAACCCGGTATCTCCCGGAAAACGTCCTCAAAGTCTCGAACAACAGGAATAGAATCTAAGGGAACAACTACATCCCGAGAATTCTCATCCGCAATACAATATAAATAAGTACCAGAATCTCCCTCTAAACGAGGCATAACCACCAGGAACATATCTTGTCCCGGAACGGCGAAGACTATACTCTTCCCGTAACAATTTACTATAGCATGATACTTAATAAGCCAATCCATGCCCAAAATAACATCATACCCGACCATGTCTAGGACGAGTAAGTCGGCCTCCAAACACAAATTACCAAGAGTGATCCCTATGCATTTACAAACAAAGAAAATAAGGGAACCGTCACCCATAGAGGACTCCACACTAGAAAAGGTACTTTCCGCAGATTTTATCAACTCTGTGGACTGAGCAAAACTTCTGGAAATAAAAGAATGCGTCGCACCCGTATCAAACAGAACATGACCCATGTGTCCCTGAATAAGGAACTTACCCTCTATAGCTGGCGGCGCTGGCTGAATAGGAGGAAGCATAGCATCCTGAATGTGGTAGACTCTCCCATACTGTAGTTGGCCCTTCTGCAGAGGGACAACTGGATTCGATGCTTGTGGAGGGAACTGCACATAAGGCTGCTGAGGAACTCGTGGAGGTTGTCCCCCAATCACCTGAGGACAATCTCTTTTAAAGTGACCAGCTTCTCCACATTGAAAACATTTCCCCACCATATTCTCCTGACCTCGACCTCTGTTATTTCTAAACTGCCCAAAACCTTGGTCCGGTTGGCCCCTACCTCCCTGGCCACCTCGACCCACTTGCAGTGGTACGACACCATGACCTTGCCTGTTAGCATTTCCACTAACATTAAACCCGCCAGAGCGTTGTCTTTTCGACCCATCCCCTTGCTGAGGATCCCTTTCTCGTTGCTTGTTACCCGCTGGTTGGGAAGAAGGAAAAGCTCCTCCTCCATTCCCACTCACCCCGGGCTTCCCTACTTGCCCAACCCCCGAAGCTTTCTTGCTATTCTGAATAAACAACCGATGCTCCTGACAATGAAGCAATGCAGCGTTCATCACTTCACCAAAAGTTTGTAAAGCCGGATTACCCAGCAAATGCTGCCGAATTCTCCAGTTTAAACCTCCCATGAATTTTAAGACTTTCCTTTCCTCCGGGGTTACCTCTTTCGGCACAAAACCAGCTAGCCGGGTAAACTCCTCCTCATATTCGGCCACCGATCGTTCTCCCTGAACTAGATCTTGAAGTTTCCTCCTCATCTCCCTCTGAATCGCGGGAGGAAAATATTTCCGATCGTACAAAACCCAGAAATCAGTAATGGACATAGTATCCCTCTGTTCTGGCGTAGTCATTGATTCCCACCAATGTAACGCTGCCCCAACCAACTTGAAAGTAGCAAGGATTTGCTTCTTCTCCTCACTACAGTCCACCATTTGTAAATGGCGTTGCATATCCTTCTTCCATTGATTTGCTCGAACAACGTCAGAACCTCCGTCAAACTCTGGGGGATGGCCCTTTAAAAAGGACTCCCTTACTCTTTCCCACGGAGAAGGTCCCGTAGGGGCTTGAGCATCCAGTGCCCGTTGTTGAGCTGTTGGCATCTATTGAGTTACTGCGGTCATGGCGGCATTAACTGCATGAGCCACGATATTGGCTACGTCAGTAGCATTAAAAGTTCCTTGGGGCGGTGGAGGACCAACATCCTCATCTACAACTCTATTACGTCTCGCAGGGCGACCTCTCTTAGGCGGCATCTGAGATGAAGGGACAATAGAGTTAGAATACAATTCACAATTATCTATTTCACAGAAGATCGCAAATATAAGCGGCAAAGCAGTCTTATCATTAGGCTCTATATCAAAGAACGCTACGGTAGATCGTGACAAGTCCACATAGATCCTAGTACTCTAGAACGCAGTGCTCTCATCACCCTTATCTGTGACAACCCGCACTCCGAAATAAGGGGTGGCCAGCTCGATACTCCGACATATACGGTAATCATGGACGGAAATCATTCTCAGCACCACAAATATAGTGAGAGTAACCGAGAAAACCACCCAATAATTCAGAAAACGGGTTGTCAAAACAATTTGCATTTTAAAAGTTAAGTTAAGAAAAGCAATTTAAACAACCCATTCTAGAACAATAGTGGAATTCAAAGAAACATAACTATTATACATCTAAAACCACAATATACAAAGACAAGAACCGAATAGGCTGTCGATTCACAGCTACACAAAGTAATCCCATCAGTGAGAGGTTATGATATACATTCATTACACAATTACAAGATTGGGCCACTCGCCCGAGTGAAAGACCCGATCATAACTAGATATCAAAAGAATGACGGCGTCTAACAAAACATCCTGTAATATCCACAATTTCATACAGCTCCTTAAAAGCAAAAGAGTAGGAATATCAACACGGGCGTCCTTGCGGAGGAGCACCTGGGCGAATACAATAACAAGTACAACATAGAGAAAAAGAACGGGTCAGGACCCGGTTTATATATAGTTCCCAGATGAACAAAAAGCATACTAGATATGAATAGTAACATATGGGTACATAAATCAGCACTCTAACAACCTAAGCATGGATCATAAGAAACAAGTGAGAATGACATAATTAAATGAAACTAAGCAAGAAGATGAAATTATGCAAGATTAAATTAAAAACTAAATTAAGAGCTTGTAATTTCCCCAAATTCCACTTTAAACCAGTTTCAGTTCCTTAACAGGAATATACTAACATAATCTTCTTATTTCATTCCAATTCCCATTCCTTAGCAAGAATGTAATTGTCAATATCATTTAGTGGAATTATACAACCCTCAAGTCCCACTTGAGATTTAGAAGAGCTATATTCTTATGCATATAACGATTCTAAGACCGCCTCTCCGAGTTTCCCCACTGGGCGCGCCCCTAAATGACTATCATCTTCCAGGGGCCCATCAAACAAGGCAGCCTGGGTACCTATCGTACGTCGGGAAGTGGCCATATGCCTGCGAGTGAGTCATAACCACACCCGGAATTACTTCACTAGTGCAGAAAAATACATATAATAAACCCGCATATGGCCGAGGACTATAGTCTCCCTGTATTCACTAGTCAAGGAACATCACCTCATGCGCGAGCTTCCCTTATGATAGCATTTAGAGAGGTGTGTTTAAGTAAATTAGCATTTACTATAAAAACCATACTTTTCATTTTTCCTTTACAATTACATGTTTCATTTGTTTGAAACCATTATAATAGGATAGTTCATTACTCACCTTATGCTCTGCCTCGAATAAATCTCCAAGGGATCATATTCACTTCCCCCAAAGATAGAATATAACATAACTCAAATTAAGCCCCTAAAGTCTCCAAGTATGGGCCTACCTTTCCCATCCATATTATTTGGATGCACAAGGAAAAGTGATGCCTTAACATCACTAGGACAACCCTTCCCCCGGACTTAACCCCAAGTGAAACCATTCAACACTAGGGTGACAACCAACTCAACTAGGACTCTAAAAACCAAGGTTTACTTCATTCAAGAAGAGTCCTAAGTTCCTAGGGGAAGAAAGAAGAATAAAAGATAAAAGTAGGAAATAAGTTTAGAAAATAGGGGACCGGTCGACCGATCCCAAGACAGCGGTCGACCGCGTCTCAAAGTTTAGCCTTAGAAAGAAAGCAGAAAGTCCATTTCGGATGGACCGGTCGACCTGTGGTAGAACCGCGGTCGACCGCGACCTTAATTCATGCCTTTGAAAGAAAGCAGTGTGCCTTCCTCCGAAGGCCCGGTTGACCGGTCTGAGATACGCGGTCGACCGGTCATTGCAGACCTAGCCCCCATTTTCCTAATCTCTTCTAACCCCCAAAAATCCACAACCAAACCAAAGTCATCCAAACACATATTATGATACCCAAAGATCATAAATGCTCCCAACAACATTTTTCCACCTCAATCAACAATCTATCTCTACCAAAGGTGGTTATACCCATAAATCCAACCAAAAACCACAACATTAATACATTAAAACTATACATGTCTACCCATACTAATTATTCATCTTAAACTATATAATAGCAAGTAGAAAACTTGCCTTGGGGCTTCACTAACAAGCTTGGTTGAAGAAGAAAGCAAGATCAAGCCACAAATCTTCAAGATTTCTCTCTTTTCTCCAATCTTCCACTCACTCTCTCTCACTCTAGGGCTAGAACACTTAGGGTAATAAGAGGGATTAAAAGACTTAAGGGAGAAACTAAACGTGGCTTAAGTTTAAAAGTCTCCAACCAATAAGTAAAAATACCGCAATAGTTAAGTTCTAATACGCAATATGCCAAAACCAGTCAAAAGTGCCCAAAATCTCAAAATACAATATGGCACATATTTTGACTGTCTCGCACCTCCCGGAACTAACTACACCCTCCAAATTATCATTTGGAGATTTATAAGCCAAATTAAGTTCCGGTTCCATTTTAATTCAAACTGCCATATTAATTTCATGACAAAATAAAACACCACATGGTAACAACTACTTACACACATGGCAATTATGCAACTTATTTGTAAATATTAACTTATTTCATCAAATTAATACTTACCCACATGCAGTAATTAATATATGCAACTACGCCACATAGGAAAATAAATATAAAATGGGCTCCCAAAAGCGAGGGTTGTTACATTATCGTCTCGGGAAGCACTCTAAATAGCCTCGAAAGTTTCATGTACATGAGTATCCTCCAGGGAAGAGAAATTGGCGTCGCTCACATGACATGACATAAACGCAACAAAGTTACGCTCAATAGGGCAATCCTATCCATCTTCCGGTTCACTATCACTTAAGGTGGCATTGTATGCTATCCGTTTCTTGCCCTCTTTCTTAAGTCTAGTGGGACACTCAGCTACTTTGTGACCATACCCCTCGCACCCAAAAGACCTATCAGAATCATCTCTCTTAGGTTTCTCACTCTTATCCTTAGGGGTGGAGTATCCCTTGTTCTTGAATTTCTCAAACTTTTGGCATATTTTGATTGCTTTTGAATTTGAAGAAACTTCTTGAACTTTCTTTCCAACAAGGCGGCATCCTCAAAGTTGAAATCAGAATCGTCATCCGAAACATTAGTTTCCTCCTTCAGGGCTTTCAAAGCAATGCCTTTTTCTTTCTTTGGCGCGTGCTTGGAGGTGAACATATCGAGTTCATAGGTTTGCAGGTCGCCTATGATTAGGGGTGGGAGTGGTCCGGTCCGGTTTTTGGTCATTTTAGGTGCCGGATCGAATTATTTCGTCCTATAATTGAGAAGACCGAATTCAGAATGATTTAGTCAGTTTAGCCTATTTAATCGGTCTAGGCTATTTTCGGTTGGGCTCGGTTAATAATCGGTCCACTTTTATTTACTTTTTTTTAAAATAAAAGCTTGTTAATTTTTTGTTGTTTACACTATTTAAAGGGTGTTTTGAATTTTTTAATGTTGTTTTGACATTGAAATAGTGTTGTTTTGCACCATTTAAGGTGCTGGTTTGCACCATATAAGGTGGTGCTATTTTTCACCATATAATGTGTTGTTTTGCCACTTAAAAGGTGTTGTTTTTTCTTTTAAATGTGTTGTCCTGTTTTTGCCCAATTGTAGTAGAATAAAATATGTTGTTTTTCCCAATAATATGCAAACATTAAAATAGCTTCAAAAATAATACATGTCCATCGTAACCAAATTTAAATTTAATATTACACGTCCCATAGTCTAGAATAAAAATAAAATAACTTTAAAAGTAAGCTAAAACAAAGTCCTCGAGTCTCCTCCACCTCCTTCAAAAGGCGCATCAATCCACCACAATAGTTGAAATTGTGGTCTTGAATCACTCTCCCAATATTTCTACAAAAAATATAAAACAAAGATTATGTCAAATAAAAATTCAATAACAAAAGTTTAACATTTAAATTATGAAAAATATACATTAAAATTTAAAATTAACTATTACCCGAATTAAGTTTCTCCATTTCTTGAATTTCATCCATGGCATCTCAAATGTTGATAGGTTTTGTTGAAGATTTGAGCCAATTTTGTGCACAAATAAGTGCCTCCACCGTCGTAGGAGCTAGAGAGCTACGAAAAGGATCAAGCACACGATCAGCCGTACTAAAAGCGGATTCGGAGGCGATGGTAGACACGAAAATAGCTAATGCATCTCGTGCCATACGAGATAGCACTTAATACTTGCCTTGATTATTTTTCCACTAACCAAGAACATTAAAGTTATCATTTTCCACTTCACAAGTTTCTAATAAATACTTTTTCACCTCCGATTTTGCACTTAAATTATCCTCCGACTCTAAATGCCTTTTAAATTGAGATGTTAAAAATGCACGACGATCCTCATCCTCATCAACCCCAACCAAATTAATTGGTGGATTCATATTGTTTGAAGATGCATTAGATGATTTATGACCATCATACTAGTCAAACAAAGGAATTAATGTATCTTTAACTCTTCTTGACAACTCCATTGATTTAACACAACCATACAACTCATTAAACCAAAATTCAACATACTTTAACTTGTAATGTTGGCCAAGGACAATGGAAATAAACAACAAAAAGTTAATTTTCTCTACATTCCAATACTTTTCAAATTTGGCAATCATTTTCTCGGCCATTGAAGATAAAAAAATCATCACCATAATTTTTCAAATGCACCAACTTACTTTCAATAATCACAAGTTAATGAAAAAAAGCGTTGGATGTAACATATAATGACCTTGATAATTTTAGGGTAGGATTATAAAATATTCGAAGAAACTTCACAAAACTCTTAGCCTTTTCCCAATCCTCAAATTTTGGAGGTCCTAAATTTCTACCAAACAAGGACCCTGTTCCCCTCTCATCACCATCACCATCATTTTCCTCCTCTACACCAAAGTAGGACAAATAATCACTGTCATCTTCCTCCATCCTTTTAAATGCTTTCTCAAATTTAATGGCCGCCTCCAACGTCATAAATGTGGAGTTCCATCTCATTGGAACATTAAGACATAACAACCATTTGATTCTATCTTTTGCTTCTCACAACAATTTTTAAATTATGGTGATGATTAAGGTGACGATTTCACATATTTTACCACCGTACGCACTTTTTCATTTGATTCATTCATGTCCCTTAATCCATCTCCAACAATAAGATTGAGATGTGTAAATACTCATGTTCCAAAATGGTACCATTCCAATGTTTTGTCATTCTTTTCAAATAACTAATGGTACCATTATTAGAACTAGCATTAGGAACCGCGAGAGTGAAAATACTATCTATTCCCCAATCACACAAACAATCCTAAAAAACTTGTCCTAATTCCTCACCCGTGTGAGTTTTGACTTGACAAAAGTTCAAAATCTTTTTATATAGGTTCCATTCTTTATCAATATAATGTGCAGTGAGACACATGTAATTTATATTTTGAATGGAAGTCTATATATTGGTGGTAAGGCAAATCTTTTGACCTTTCAAATCTTTTTTCAACTTTTTCTTTAAATTCACATATATTTTTAGGCAATCTCGTACAATTGTTCGACGACTAGGAATATGCAATTTATGTTGTGCGAGAGCCATAAACCTCCTAACCCCTCATTCTCCACAAATTTATACGGTATCTCGTCAATTATAAGCATTTTGTCTAGCCCTTTTCGACAAGCTTCCGCATTAAAAGAGATAGCCAATAAATTTGAACTTGGCTAATTTTCGTTTGGTTCTTTTTTCAAAATAAATGACAACCTTTTTTGCCCATTTTCCTCTAATAATCTCTTATTAGCAGGTAACTCTTTGCAAGAAGACTATAACTTTCGGGTGATAATGAAGCTTTGAGAAAACACAAAAGTAGAGAGACTTTGACTTTTGAAGCAAAAAGGGAGCGTAAGAATGAAGTAGATGTAAAGATGACTAGGAACAATGAACAAGCGTTTGAGTAAGCAACTACTGAACACCAAAGAACACTTAAATGATAAGTTTTGACTTCCCAGAAAGATTTTGGCACTTTGGTTCTCTCTTTAAGACAAACGTTCCCTTGTTGCAAGGCTTGTTATTATAGAAGTACAATTATGTACTACCACTCCACTTCGAGGATCTGGACCTTTGGCCCAGTTGAAATCTATTGACCAATGCTTAAAAGCCCAAAGATTTTAGGGGCAATTATGGGAGCCCATTTTTTACAGGCCCACGAGAGTAGCCGTTATTGGGTCCGACCCAAATCATAGACACGGGCATTTTAGTTAGAAGAGGTTATTCGTAGATATGGTCAAATCAGGTGCCAGGAATCTCGATTGAAATATTCAAGTACCTCATGACCGACCTACGTGCTATGATGGAGTTCCTTAAATGACTCCGACTCTGTAACAAGCATATCTATAAATTGTACACCCTTACCCAGGGCAAAGGGATGAAAAAACTTGTAACCTTGAGAAACACTTAATAAGAACAAGTAACCTCTCCGTGGATGTAGGCAAATTACCGAACCACGTACATTGTTTTTGTGTGTGATTTCATTTACTTTCTGCCATCCATGATTTTTTTCGTAGATTATTTTATTATGAATTTTTCTGCACTCACAAAAAGCATAAATGCAACGACTATATCGAAGACCTCAGTCAAACCTCTGACGAGATAAATATATATATATTAAATGAAGTTAAATCCATTCAAGTGTGTGTTTGGTGTCAAAGATAGAAAATTTCTAGATTTTATTGTTAATCAAAGAGGCATTGAGGACAAACCTGACAAGATCATGTGTTGATCAATATGTAGCCTCCTAAGAGAAATAAGGGAATTCAAAGCTTAACAGGTCTGGTGGCAACTTAGAACTAGTTCGTATTCAGAGAAACATATTAGTGCCAGTGCCTCCCATTCTTTAAGGTAATTAATAACTCTTTAGAATTGTTCGAAAAGTGTCAAACTGCCTTCCTTGAGCTGAAAAAGTACCTAGGATCGGCCCAATTTCTATCAAGACCAATCTTAAGGGAAAACTTTACTTGCATTTGATCATTTATGAGTTAACAATTAGCTCGACTCTAATCAGAATTGATGAAGGAGTTCAAAGACCAATATACTACATGAGCAAATCTTTTGTTGGAGTGAACGTAATATATTATAGAATGAAAAAAATTATCTCTTTCACTAATAGTGTCGTCCAAGAAGACAAATCATTATTTCCAATCGCACTCTATAGTGGTCTACATTGATCTCCCACTTCGACAAATCACTAAAAAAACTTGAGAAGTCTGGAAGGTTGATGGCATGGGAGGTAGATCAAGGTGAATATGGTATCACATATCAACCAAGTATTGTAATCAAAGGCCAAATCGTAGCAGATTTCATTACAGAATTCACCTATGAGGAGAAAAGACCAGTCAAACAAACTATTATAGTTCCATCTAAGGAGATCCAAAGATCAGCAGAGTCCTCATCTGAACAAAACAAGTCAAGCTACAAAGATGGATTTTTAACTAAACTATTTAAACATGGTTCCTTAATGAAAGGAGGCTTTGAACATGAGCTTCTTGTATGGAAAATATTAGTGGATGGATCGTTATGTGCAAGTGGTAGTGGAGATGGATTGATACTCAACACACCTAATGGAACTGATATAGAATACGATCTCCTATTAAAATTTAAAGCATCCAATAATGAAACAAAATATGAAGCTTTGATTGTGGGATTAGAGTTGGCTAAATCACCAGTGGTCGAGAAGATAATGTCTCATAGTTAGTGGTAAACCAGTATGAAGTAAGATAGGGGAATATATTAAAATATATTACAAGGGAACAACAGTTGATATCAAATCTAAAAGCACTCCAATTAATCAGAATCCCCAAAATTGAAAATACCAAAGAAGATGCACTTGCTCGTCTTGCATCAGTCATAAGGGATGATTTGAGGAGAACTGTGCTTGTAGGGATACCATTGTAAAGAATCATTGAAATAAAAGAACTCAACTTTTTAAATGCATTATGACTTATGAAAGCACGAAGGATGGTTGGGAGATTTTACGATCCACACATAAAGGGAATAGATATTGTCAGGGTTTTAAAGTTATAAAATTTGTCAACGGAGTTTGAGACGATTAAGATGTTAAAGAATGAGTCTTTTGATGAGTTCAATTCCAGGTTGTCAGATATTGACAATTCCTCATTTAAGTTAGGTGAGCCTATCCCCGAGACTAGAGTTGTGCAAAAAATCATAAGGTCATTATTTAAAAGATTTAACACCAAAGTCACGGTCCTAGATTCCCTAGGTTGTGTCGACACTATGAGAGTCCAAGAACTTTATAAGTACATACTTTTAGTCCCTAGTTTACATTTAGTATGTCGTATCCCATTACAATCGTCAAAGAAATTCATGTTCACACATTTAAGAAAACAGATCTGAATATCAAAGATCTTCAACATCTATGCGACATGAGGTATACTTTGGTATGGATTTTGTTTTGTGCTACATAGATTTTTTCACTAAGTATTCGGATACTTTTCTAAAATGTTTTGTTTCAAAATGTGGCATTTTCAAATTGAAAAATGTTTTCTGAGATACTTGTTGGCGGACTTTGAAAAATAAAAATTTTCATTCCTGTCGTTCAAACGACATGGCTATGTCTTTAAAACCACATTATCATGTCATTAGATAGGTTGTTTAATGGCCAAGTTCTCATATGGATCAAACGAGAGCGTACTGTCTTATTTTTTCATGGTCGTTCGAAGCCACTTCAAACGACATCCCAATGTCGTTCAAACGACATGATGAAATCGTTCGAACGACTTTCCACTGCCTTAACTTTTTTATTTGCCTATAAAAACCTATTTCGTGAAGCTTTTTGATTAAGACTTTTAGTTTACATGAAATGCAAAATAATTGTAATTAAGTCTTCATTTTTTAGGGAAAAAACACTTTTTAAATTCACCAAAACAATCCTATATACTTTTATGCATCTTCTTTGGAACCCAAACACTTTTGTATTGAAGTTACACCTTCTATATAAGGAGTCTCTACTACTAATCTCGTGGAACCTGTGGGTATCCATTGCTGAAGAGGATGACTGAGGCCTGTGTGATTCTTGAGGGAGTCATTGTTGCCGACTACGACCATTGTGGTTCTCGAGGGAATCATTGTTGGTTCAAGAGTGCGATCTTTATGAGTTCTTACGGTAATTCGTTGCACTATTTCTCTATTGTATTGTAAGTTATGATTTATAAAACTTTAGTGAAATAAAACATTTTTACCCGAAAGGTTTTTTTCCTGAAATATTGTGTTTGTGATTGCATGCTTTTATTACTTAATGTATTAAATCACATAGTTGCATGTTTAGGATTAAAATGATAAAATTGGGTTGATTAAAATTTGGTGGGGATTGTCATATAATTAAACAAAGTTGAGACATTGAAATCACTGCGCACTCTCAAATTTGTATTAGAGCTAGAACACTGAACTATTATGGTTGTGATCCCGTGTCTTTAGGTATGACTTTCAGAGGGTTTGTTGATTTTAGAACGCAATTGTTTGAATGGACTAATTGGAAAATACGTATGAAGTCCGAACTCAAGACTTTAGTTAAAAAGGATGACTCTGAGAGGTGTATTTGTTGTGAGGGATACGGTCATATGATAGCTGAGTACGCCACTAATCTAAGGAAGAATGTTAATAAACTGATAGACTATGTTGCCACCCTTAATGAGAGTGAACCTGAAGAGGAAAACTTTTATGTAAGTAAGCGAGACCTTACCACCTTTGTGGCTAGTCATGTGAGTGATGACGACAAATCTTCGCATGAAGATACTTATTTACATAACTCTTTCGTGGCCATAGTGAGTGAATTACAAGAGAGTGAGGGTGACGTGAGTGAGGATCGAGAGGTGGAGGAGAGTGACTTGCAAGTTGCCTTCAATGAATTGTATGAAGAAACTGTGAAGGTAAAGAAGGCAAACTTGAAGTTAGAAGCTAAGTTGAAATAACGTGCCAAAGAGAATAATAATACCGATGGTTTAATTGAGGATCTTAGGGAACGAGAGAAGACACTTTGGGAGAAGCCAGAATATATTGAGGGTGAGAGAGATAGTCTTTGAGGTTTGATAGAGGCTACGAAAAAGGAGCTTTTAGAGTTTAAGGAGTCTAGGAGTTTACTCGAGTATATGATTGGTGAGCTTGAGGAGAGATTGAGAGATTCTAGTAAGGTTAAGTTTGATTTGGAGGATATGTCGAAAAAGTTGGATAGGATTTTAGGCACCATCCAAATCAAAGATGATATGTGTGTAATTGGATTCGATGATCGTGTTGTTACTATTTCCAAATCCAAGACCATGAATATGAGAGATCCACCTAGGAACTTTAGGAGAGAGCCACCGAGGAATGTTAGGAGAGGACCACCTTTAGTTAAAGTTCATCGCCATATCTACACTTGCACTCATTGCAGTAGAAAAGCCCACCTTAGGCGTTTCTATTACAAACTTCAAAATACTACTAGGAAGTTTAATAATACAGTCACTAGGTTCCCAAAACCCCCATTCATCATTACATATCTATTTGGGTTAGGAAATCGAATTAAGAGGTTTTAGGAATTATACCTCATGACTCTTGTTTGCTTGCACGTGATTCTCCCAATGTTAGATCTTCCGGTTGATTGTGTTAGATTTTTGTCATACGCTAGCTATGCTTCATGATATATCTTTTCTAGTGTTATGACTTGTGTATCTTTTGTATCCTATTTTTCGTTTATTGAAATTTTTTGGGAAAATGCAAAAAAAATGTTCTATTTTTTTTAGAAAAAAAATTAAAAAGCCAAAAAGATTTTATTTTGATAAATTTTTTGAAAAACACAAAAAATATTTGTATTTATTTCTTACAACATATATGGATGGACATTTAGGATTGCCAAGTCACAATATCATTCCAACATCCATGTGACTTTTGATAGTGTTATGAGACACAACATCATTTCATTTTGTGCTTTATAATGTGACGATTCATTAAGATGTGATTAGCGATTACTTTCTACATGTTTAGCTCATTGTCTCCTTTAATGCGCACATGCACAGATTTATTTGATTATTGTACTTGTCCATATCATGTTGGTCAAAGTGTTTTCACCTCAATCCTGTCTTTAAAACGAACCAAATATGATAAACGAGACAATGAAAGTAGTGCATGTAAGAACCGTTTCCCATGAGTGTTTAATATTGAAAAGATATAAGTGTACACGAGAAAGGGCTGTGAGAGGTAAGTGAACTCGTCGTGAAAGACACCTTTTGAAAAGAGCTCGAGAAAAAAAATAAAGGCAATAAAAAGAAAAATATGCCAAAAAGGGGCTAGTAGAAAATCTCTTAAAGAGATATTAGAACCTTAATAGAAAAATAAAAAGAATTATTATTTATGAGGGAGTTTGGTTGGAAATCAATGGGTTTGCATGTCCTGGAAAAGTCTCAAAAAAACATTACATAGTTTTAGTGTGAAAATCATTTTAGATTTTGATTTGTTGATTAGATTGAGTCGATATCATATGAATTCAACATTTTACACCTATGGATGATTTTGAGTTCATTCGTTAGGAGTATCCAAAATTCATCGTGCACATATGTTATGATTGTTTGAGTTTATTTTCCTATAAAATTGGTTCACACCCATTCATTATGTTTCCATGATTTGGTTATCTTAGTGTTAGTTCGTGGTGTGTGTTATTTTTTCTTGAAAAATTTCAAAAAATCAAAAATAGTTTGTGAAACCTTTTGAGTTTATCCTTGTATGAGAGTATTTGATATATGTTTGTGTTGATTTACTATGCTTCTTGTGACACACTCCGATTATTATTATTTTTGTTTCTTTTCCTTGTCTATTTCGGACAAATAAAAAGGGGGAGAACGGATTATGAATTATTGGGGAGTGAGAGTTTGATTTATGGCGGAGAAATTTGAATTTGATTTGATTTATGTTTTATCTCATTTCAAAATCAATACATCACGAAGGTAGTTTCTTTGTTTATTGTGTATAGGACTTTGATGATCATTTAGAAAGCACACGAAAAGAAGAGCAAGGAAAGCAAAGAGATTCGAAGATTCAAAGTTGAAGATTTTTTTGAAGACTTACACATTTAGTATCTTCTCACTTTTGGGTTCATGGGAGGGTATTTGATTTGTATAGGACATTTGTTGATTATTCGGATACTTTTATTTTGTACAGGAATAGACATAGGGGGAGATTTGTAAGGATATATTTTTTAGTCCCTAGTTTACATTTAGTATGACGTATCCCATTACAACCGTAAAAGAAATTCATGTTCACACGTTCAAGAAGACAGATCCGAATATCAAGCATCTTCAACATCTACGCGACATGAGGTATACTTTGATATGGATTTTGTTTTATGTTACTTAGATTTTTTACTAAGTCTTGGGATACTTTTTTAAAATGTTTTTTTTTTTCAAAATGAGGCATTTTCAAATTGAAAAATGTTTTCTGAGATACATGTAGGCGGAATTTAAAAGATAAAAATTTCCATTCTTATCGTTCAAACGACATGGCTATGTTATTCAAACCACATTAACATGTCGTTAGATAGGTCGTTTGATGGCCATGTTATCATATGGATAAAATGAGAGCGTACTATTTTGTTTTTTCTTGGTCGTTTGATATGGTGTTTGAAGCCACTTCAAACGACATACCAATGTCGTTCAAATGACATGATGAAATCATTCGAGCGCCTTTCTGCCACCTTAACTTTTTTATTTTCCCGTAAAAACCTGTTTCGTGATGTTTTTTGTTTAAGACTTTTATTTTATGCAAACTGCAGAACAACTGCAACAAAGTCTTTACTTTTTAGGGCCAAAAGACTGTTTAGATTCACTAAAACAATCCCATATACTTTTTTGAATCTTCTTTAGAACCCAAACACTTCTATATTGAAGTTACACCTTGTAGATAAGGAGTCTCTACTGCTGATCTTGTGGAGCGTGTGGGTATCCATTGCTAAAGAGGAGGACCGAGGTCTGTGTGATTCTCAAGGGATTCATTGCTGCAGACTGCGGATATGGTTCTCGAGGGAATTATTATTGGTTAAAGGATACGGTCTTCGTGAGTTCTCACGAGAATTCATTGCAGTATTTTTCTATTGTATTGTAAGTTACGGTTTATAAAACTTTAGCGAAATAAAAGGTTTTTACTCGAAAGGGATTTTTTCTTGAAATATTGTGTTTGTGATTGCATGATTTAATTGCGTAATGTATTGAATCACATAGTTGCATGTTTAGGATTAAAAAGATAAAATTAGGTTAATTAAAATTTGGTGTGGATTGTCATATCATTAAATAAATTTGAGACATTGAAACTGCGCATTCTCAAACTTGTAGGTATCCTCCAAACCTATGATATGAACATGTGTCCATGGGCCCATCGTGGATGGACCCAATTAGAAGATACTTGAAGGAAGGTATTCTTCTAGTTGATCATTATGAAGTAAGGAGACAGTTGTAGAAATATGGGGTTTTTATGGCGTATGTTGGGGTGCATGATCACCTCATAATCGATTAACCTTCTTTGTTAATGGGAACCAAAGATAGGTAGCTTAAGTATGAACATATGGGGATTAAAACAACGAGAGTGAGAAATCTATAGGGGGAAGGGTATCCTGATATTCGACTTTGGTCCTAGCAAAGATTTAGAATATTCCAACCCCTTTTATTTTAGGTCGTATTGGGGACCAAATTTATTTAAAGCTTAGGGCTTCCTATTTTAGGTCAAGTAGGGGACCAAATTGGTTTTAAGCGAATGGTTTCCTATTTTAGGTCACGTAGAGGACCGAATTGATTTGAAGTGCATGATTACTATTTTAGGTCATTAGGGGATTGAATTGGTTTAAAGAATTGGTCTTCCTATTTTAGGTTGCATTGGGGACCATATTGATTTGAAGTGCATGTCCTATTTTAGGTCCCGTAGGGGACATTATTTGTTTGTAGCTTATTATGACTTCCTATTTTAGGTCACGTAGGGGACAAAATTTATTTGAAGCATAGGGCTTCCTATTTTAGGTCGGGTAGGGGATCGAATTTTTTTGAAGCATGGGGCTTCCTATTATAGTTCACATAAGGGACTGAATTTTATTAAAGCCCAAGGCTTCCCATTTTACGTCATTTAGGGGACCAAGTGTTTTGAAACATGGGGCTTTCTATATTAGGTCATGTAGGGGAACGAATGTGTTTGAAGCACAAGACTTTGTATCTAAGGTCATGTATGGGATCGAATTAGAGAAAAATACTTATTTGTTTTTTCTCGAGTGAGTGTTTAGTTTTTTTGTTGGGATGGAGCCTGATGGTATTATTGGATGCTCAGAGGATTACGAGGCTTTGTGATTAGGCACATATTCTTCATATTTATCTCCTTAATTTCGGTATTTTTATGATCCCGTACAGAGTAAATAGCTTGGATTTATCTTTTATTTATTCTACTAACCCCTTTTGGTAAGTATTTCGTGTTTTGTGTATTTCTCATGTGCTTTATAGGTATTTCATGCAAGTTAGTGCGAAGGAGAACTCAAAATAGTGAAAGAAAGCAAGAAATGTGAAGTTCAAGGGCATTTTCGTAATTTTTTAGCCTTAGTACGTAGGTGGGTCCAATTAGAAAGTTGAAGAGATTCCAATTACAAGAACATTGGAAAAAACGACACCTCAATCCGAGCTATGGTGAAGAAGTTACGAGGTTTTGAAGTTGTGAGATAATGAAGAGTCATTTTCAGAACTGGAGAGTCACAACTCTTGAAATTTCTTGTTTAATTCTTTTTTATTAGTTGTAAAACGTGGGGAGGCAAGGGAAGAGTCTCATTTAGGTATTATAAAAGGGTAAAACGTGGAGAGGCATGGGAGGAGTAATTTTTTAAATGCATACAAGGGCCAACCCTAGTAGGAAGAAGGGGCTTTTGGTTACTTCACATTGTAGGAGGCTAATAGTTAGTTTTTAAAAGGATTCTTGTATCCAAGAACCCTAGTTTGAAGATTCATTGCAATTGAATTCCAAGATTGAAGTTTTGTTCAGATCTCTGTGATTTGGTAACGTAATTGATTACTTTCTTCTATTTAATCTTTCTTCTACATCATTCTTCAATTCTCCTTTAGTTTAATCATGATTTCCTGCAATTCAACAATCGTTTTCATTACTTTCATCATGGTAGGATATACTTTAAAGGTCGGGATACATGAACTCAAGCTGATGTGGTAATTGCATGTGTATAAAATTAATCCTCTAAATTTAATGATTTGATTACGACCGTATTGCATAGGAATGCGACAATTGTAGATCTTTGGATCTTGTTTGCTTAGGGTAACCGGGATGCTTCAGAATACAATTTAAGTGTAACTATTGCAATACCGATTTACTCGTCCTCTGATTAAGTATGGTGCGGGCTTGAACCTCATATATCTAATGCTTGGGAGTACTAAATTCTGGGTCTAATTAATCACTTAAAATTACGATTAATTTTATACCATCAATACACTAAGGTTAAGGGATTGTATTCCCGTCCTATTTTCTTCATCATATAGTTCAAATTTTCAAATCATTAATCATGAGTATTTTAGATAATTTAGAATAATTGCATTTCTTTCATAATTTCAAAATTGCATTTAGTCGTAACCAATTCTCCAAACAAATCAATTTTTCTTTTCTTTTTAGAGTCAGAGTTAGGATTTCTTCATCTATCCAACGTCATTGTCCTATTTCCCTGTGGATACAATCCCGACTTACCGGGTTTATTACTAACGTGACAGGCTTACACTTGAGCCTAGAGAGAACGCACATTAGAGACACTTTCTGAGTCGTGTCAAGTTTTTGGCGCCGTTGCCGAGGAAGTAGGTAGATTTAGGATTAGATTAAGTCAATCTAAAACTTCGACCAAAAAAAATTCCAAAAACATAAAAAAAAAAAATTGAAAAAGCACAAAATGTCACAACTCGGTAATGCAGCCGCCGGTGAGGAAGAGGCCCCATACCTCCCGTTGAGAGAAATCTTATATCCCGAGCGCACTGTCACTCCGAGATGCATTATACTCCCGTATAATGCCGGTCAATTTCATTTTAAAAATGGGATGATCTAGATGTTACCCCACTACCATGGTATGGATTCTGAAAAGCCATATCTTCACATCAGGAAATTTGAGGATGTGTGTGATACTCTCAATGATCAAACTTGCACACAAGAGGTGATCTGCCTCAAACTCTTCCCATTCTCACTAAAAGATAAGGCTAAGACCTGGCTATGGTCTTTACCTCCAAGCTCGATTGCATCCTGGAATGAGTTGCAATCTAAATTTCTCAATAAATTCTTTCCTCCACATCGAACGATCTCCATCAAGGCTCAAATTCAAGCTTTCCGAGAATTAGAAAATGAGCCGTTTCATCAATGTTACGAGCGTTTCACTGAGTTAATTATTTCGTGCCCCCATCATGGATTTGATACACCGCAAATCATTTCCTTCCTTTATAATGGGTTGAACCTTAACTCCAAGCAACTCGTTGAAACCATGGTAGTGGTCCATTTATCGACTTAGACGCCCACGATGCTGAGATGCACCTGAGGTATGTCACCGAGACAACCCAATCTTGGGATATATCTGACCCTAATGCTCAAAATCGAAATCGTCAAATGACCACCACTCCATCGACATCCGACCTATTTCACGTAGATATGAATTCTATGACGGAAATTCGATTAGATATACTTGAGAAAGGATTTCTAGACCTATGCAAGGTATATGGAAGAGGACCAACTGGATCCATACCAAACCCCGTCGAGAAAGTGTGCGCGATTTGTGAGGCGGGTCATTAAACTGAGGAATGACCGACTATACCCGCCTACAAAGTGATGCTTCAAGAGCAAGTTAGTGGTATAGGAGGATTTAAGGGTAATTTATATGCACCGCACGGGAATTCTTACAACCCTTCATGGAAAAACCATCCTGGTTTTAGCTATGGGCAACAACATGCTGCGATGAACCCTACTTCACATCTTGCCCCTCCTCCACCACCTCACTATCAACAAGCTCCACACATGCAAGGACATGTGCAAGCACCACCACCTCAAGGAATGTATATCACTCCACCACGGAGAACTCTCGAGGATACGATGAATAAATTTATCAATAATCAGACTGCAACCAATGCTAGATATGATCGCCTGATCAGCGACATAAATGCAAATATTTCAAAGATACAATCATCGTTGAGTGTCCAAGAGAAGGGTAAGTTTTCTATCCAGGGCCAAAGACCTCCCCAAGGTCAAACTAGTGTTAGCTCCACCTCTACTGAACATCAGGAGCAATGTCAACCTGTGACCACTCTTCATAGTGGGAGAGTTGTTGATTTATCACCTCCCCCACACGACACAACCAAAGACAAGGAGATTTTGCCCGGTACGAAAGAGGCCGAAGATGTCCCCTTGAATGAGATTGATAAAGAAGAAACTAGTGAGCCCGAGGTAGTAGTGAAACCACCTACCGTGGCACCGTTTCCTCAAAGGTTGATTCCTTCCCCCAAAGGAAACCCCCGTGATGTGCTAAAGCAAGTAAAGCTAAATTTACCTTTCCTCGATGCCATTAAGAAAATTCTAGCTTATGCAAAAGTCATCAAATACTTGCTCACGGTTAAGAGGAAGATGAAGGTAAAGAAAAACATCTTTCTAGCACAGAACGTGAGCTCCATTCTACTTAATGATCTCCCGCCAGAATTCAAAGATCCCAGTACACCCACCATTTCCTGCATCATTGGAGAAAATAAAATCGAAAAAGACTTAATTGACTTAGGAGCAAGTGCCAATATCCTCCTTTACGCCATCTATAGGCAACTTGATTTGGGCGACCTTAAGCCCACAAAGATCACTCTCCAATTAGCGAATCGACCTGTGAAGATCCCAAGAGGTATAGTTGAGGACGTGATCGTCCAAGTTGACCCTTTCTACTTCCCGGTAGACTTTGTCATTTGGGACACGGAGCCTTCCTTCGCCTCGAGCAATCATGTTCCCATCATTCTTGGGTGCCCATTTTTAGCTACGGCTAACGCTATTATCAACACTAGGAATGGGTATATGTAACTCACTTTTGGGAACATGACCTTAGAGACTAACGTCTTCCATATAGTCCAACATACGGGGGAAGAAGATGATCTTCACATGGTGAGCCTAATTGATGAGATAGTCGAAGAGCACATTGAGGAAAATTTTTGTGGAGTCACCTTAGAATCTTGCTTAGTGTCTAGTCATGAGAGCGAGGGAACTTATATCGTAATTGAGAGAGAGAGAGGGGTTAGAAGAGAGAAAAATGGTGGAGTTAGAGATCGATCAAGTAAGGGAGGACGTAGGCACTACTCGAGAGAGAGTGCTAGGGGACATGAACATGGAAGAATTTGAAAAAGAATTTGGTCCGGTGGATGAGAGCCTTACTATTAAAATTCAAATTTTTAGGACTCATTTAGTAATTTAGGAGAGAGCGAGTGGAAAGATAAAATTGATGAGTTTCTTCGCAATGACCATCCACCCATACCATTTGATGGCCCGAAGGCGATAGAGGAGAAAAGTTGTGTCTCGTCCGACTTAGAGCATGACCCATGCGTTCCAAAAATGGAAAGAAACTGAGATGTTCCCACCGAGTCGATGCACGCAGGCCACGCTTTGAGTAAGCATCACGAGGATCCCTTTCTAATTAGTCACGATGAGTCTCCTGGTCTATCCTTTATCTATGGGTGAGGTCCCAACTTGTTTCGATTGTTGGACTATAATCCTAGGACGGGAGAAATAAGGAGAGCATCGAATCCTGTGAGTGGGATCGGGTGAGTTTGTGGAGAGATAAGAGGTCGTCGCACCCCCGACGCGTATGGGGTGATTTTTGTTGTATTTTTGAGTCATCTATGAGTGTCATGTAGTGTCTTGTTGCATTTTTATAATTTGTTCGTTTTACTTTCTCGCACTTTTAATTCGCTTTGAGTTAGATTTTTTTCCTTTTTGCTTGAGGACAATGCAAAAGTCTAAGTTAGGAGGGGTCACAAGTGTGTATTTCTAAAACTCCACAAATTTTCAAAAATGCCCAGAAATTTCCAAAAAAAAAAATCATAAAATTTTGAAAAACCCAAAAATATTTTTGTTCAAAATAATAAAAATTGGAATTCAAATTTTTTAAAAATATCATTAAAATTCGGATTGAAGTCTCAAGTTGTAAAATTCAAATACACAAAGCCGAAATTGACCAAAGATGGAAATTGAGTGAAAATTGATGACTTAACGAATAAGTGTGAAGATTAACAAACTCGGTGAGATTCGAGCCTATCACTTTTTAAGAGTTTTTAAATCAATCCGAGTTAATTGTTAACTCAAAGTTCTTTTTAGTGCCTAAAAGTCTTAGAGGATCTCAATCCTTTCATTTTGATCAGTTATGAAAGACGTGTGCGATATTGCTTTGAAAAATGTGCCAAAATTGATCTCTAAACTTAAATTCATCTCGAAACACATACGGTAACGCAATTGATAGTTTAGACAATGAAGTAGGCCCTCGTTTGTCAGCCAAAAATATTGACCAGAAAAAGTAGCGAAAAATGATCCCTTTTGTAACCCAAATTGAGCTGAATAAATTTTTCCTTTCGTTTGACAACCCAAAAAATCCCAATAGCTCGGAATTGTGAAAAATAGAAAAAGTCAGAATTTAAGTTCGAAAAGTGCATAAAAAGGGGCAAGAAGAAAAAGTAGATATGCTCAACAAAAATAGCAAGAAAAGAAAATAAGTGAAAAATAGAAAAATAGAGAAAAAGAAGAGAAAATTAGCAATAGCCCGGAAGAAGCACAAATGGACATCATAAATGAATTTTCCAATTCCAACCTTCCCTATCATTTTCATTTTACCCAATATACCTTAAAACCCGAAAAAGTCCTAACCGAGTCCAAATTGTGAAATTGGATACCGCGTGGAGATATAAGACACAAAAAGATAAAGAAAAAAAGAGATTAAACACATGTATAAGAGGCAATGTTCCCGTTTTTCAAAAATCGTCTTCCATTGATGAGATCTTTTCACCCAAAAATTTTCGTTGTTCAATTTGTGTGCGTGACTTCGTGTTCCTATATATTTAGTCTTTATATCACGCATACCGAGAGATTAGCCACATTCCGAGTGATTCGTTTGAGAGATCATTTCGTGAGAATTTGAAATCAAAATGAATTTTCGGATAAGTAAAATGGTCAATCAGTGGAAATCCGCGGTTAAATTTTTGGCTTCGCACACACGCACTATGATTTGAGACTTGTAAATATGACTTGATGATGATTATTTTTTGGGAAATTTTGAATTATATAATTTTTGCGTATTTTGAAGTTTCTTTGAGTCGAGTTTTGTGGGTATATTCACTACAAACCCTCATGAGACACAACTCGTCCTACTAGGGTAACCTAGGGGTTTAAAGGCTTGTTGCATACGCTAAATGCAATCGCTTGCCCGCGAAAAAGGTATTCTATCCCAATAAAATAATTTTCAAGAGTTGAACTTTAAACAAATTTCTCTTATATTGCTCGGGACGCACAAAGTTCTAAGTTAGGGGGTGTGATTAGGCACATATTCTTCATATTTATCCCCTTAATTTTGATATTTTTATGATCCCGTGCAAAGTAAATAGCTTGAATTTGTCTCGTAGTTATGTTACTAATCACTTTTGGCAAGTATTTCGTGTTTTGTGTATCTTTCATGTACTTTATAGGTATTTCATGCAAGTTAGTGCGAAGAAGAACTCAAAACAGTGAAAGAAAGCAAGAAATGTGAAGTTCAAGAGCATTTTCATAATATTACAGCCTTAGTCCGTAGGTGGGTCCAATTGGAAAGTTGAAGATATTCCAATTACAAGAACACTGGAAAAAATAACACCTCAATCCGAGCTACGGTGAAGAAGTTACGAGATTTTGAAGTTGCGAGATAATGAAGAGTCATTTTCAGAACTGAAGAGTCACAACTCTTGAAATTTCTTGTTTAATTCATTTTTATTAGTTGTAAAACGTGGAGAGGCAAGGGATGAGTCTCATTTAGGTATTATAAAAGGGTAAAACGTGGAGAGTCACGGGAGGAGTCATTTTTTAGATGTATAAAAGGGACAACCCTAGTAGGAAGAAGGGGCTTTTGGTTACTTCACATTGTAGGAGGCTAATAGTTAGTTTTTAAAAGGATTCTTGTATCCAAGAACCCTAGTTTGAAGATTCATTGCAAATTTAATTCTAAGATTGAAGTTTTGTTCAGATCTCTGTGCTTTGGTAACGTAATTGATTACTTTCTTCTATTTAATCTTTCTTCTACATCATTCTTCAATTCTCCTTTAGTTTAATCATGATTTCCTGCAATTCAACAATCGTTTTCATTACTTTCATCATGGTAGGATAGACTTTTTAAGTTTGGGATATATGAACTCAACTTGATGTGGTAATTGCATGTGTATAAAATTAATCCTCTAAATTTAATGATTTGATTACGACCGTATTGCGTAGGAATGCGACAATTGTAGATCTTTGGATCTCGTTTGCTTCAGGGTAACCGGGATGCTTCAGAATACAATTCAAGTGTAACTATCACAATAACTATTTACTCATCCTATGATTAAGTATGGTGCGGGATTGAACCGCATATACGTAATGCTTGGGAGTACTAAATTCTGGGTCTAATTAATCACTTAAATTTACGATTAGTTTTATACCATCTGTTGATACCAAATTTAGTCTGCTGACGTGGACCATTCACTTGAAGACACGTGTCAACCTACGTGGAAATTACAAACACTTTCAACGAACAACATACTATTACCGAGCTACTCCAGCACCCTGAGCAACTCAATCATACCGAGCAGCTTAGGCGCCCCGGGGATCTTAAGGCTCCGAGCAACTTATGCGTACAGAGTAACTCAGGCGGTCCGAGCAACTCAACGTACATAGCATCCAAATCAGGAGAATCAAAAAGATGACTGCGCATTAAATGCTCATTATTATCATATAGATGTATATGTCTACTAGATAACAGCGCATTGTCCTTTCATATGTACAGCCTCAAGGCTATAAATACATTGTAACCTCCTCATTAGAAGGGGACTCTGGATCTCTTGGTAAACCATTTATCGAGATTTCCAGTCAAACAGTTAGCAATACAAAAATAGTGGATGTAGGCCATTCTTATAAGGCTGAATCACTTTAAAAATCTTTTGTCTTATTTATTTTATCTGTGATTGATAAATTAGAGATAATCTAATTTTTTACATCAACAGATTGACGCCGTCTGTGGAAAGCGACTGTAATTAACATTTTTCACCAAAATAATTCATTATCAATGGCCGATAATTCGAAATCCAGTAATCGAAACATTGGGGTCCCTCCGAACCTTTCTACTCCCCCAAATGTTCAAGATCTGGCTGGTATAATGGCTAATCTAGCCTAAGGCCAAACGACCATGCAAGAAACCATGCGATACCTTATACAAACTGTTAAAGGCGGAGTGCCGACTCAATCAGGACAACGAAGTGTTCAGAGAAATACCCGTTTACCCTCTTCGCGAACTAGGCGAACGCTATTCCCAGAGGAATCTCGATCCAGACGCACCGACTCATATCGTACTGAAAGATAAAATGATCCTTCTTATTAGCCTGGTCAGACTTCCTCAATACGAGCTACAGACTCTCAATAAAATGTCACTTTATCTCCAGAAAGGACCAATGCTCTTGAAAGGTTGAGTAGAGTCTTTTCTTTTGATCGTTTGGGCCCTAGGAGTAATAGAAGTCCCCCTAGGGACACCATTTGTACAGGCAATTATGGAAGACAGATTAGGGGAAATGGCTAAGGCCAAGAATCCTCTACAAAGAACTTTTGTCCGAGGGACACCATTTGTACAGGCAATTATGGAATTTCCCACACCATCAAAATTCAAAGCTCCTATGGTGACGCCTAAATATGATGGAAAAACTGACCCTATCCTTTATATAGAACAATACCAAGCTGCTGTCGATATTTATGCAGTTCCAGACGAGATGAGATGCAGGGTATTTTTAGGAACTCTTAACGGATATGCTTAGATATGGTACAACAACCTTCCTCGGGGAAAATTGCAACTTTCTTTCAACTAGCATAACTCTTTATTGGGAACTTCTATTTTGGAGCGAAACCAGTTAAACGAGTAGCACACTTGCTGAGTGTTAGATAAAAGATAGGTGAAAGCACCAGGGACTATATTACTCATTTCAATAACGAGAAACTTGAGGTAATTAATTACGAGGAGAAAACAACAATTACTGCTTTGATGAGTGGACTATTTTTGGATAAATTATACTACACTTTGGCTAAGGATCCGCCTAGGACCATGGCTGAACTGATGGAAAAAGCAGCCAAAATCATGAATACCGAGGAGGCCATGGCTGCGAAGAAGAATGAAGATACTAAGGAAACCAAGGTCGAAGCTGACAAGACAGAGAAGAAGGATCAGAAGAATAATGGTGGCAACAGACAGTCGAAAGCAAAGCAAGCACTAGAACAGTTGAAGAAATTTTGAAAATATACTCCTTTGAAGGTAGATATAAACCACATTCTGGAAGAGATCAAGAACAGCGAGGAGCTAAACTAGCCAGAAAAAATAAAGGCAGATCCTGACAAGAGGAATAAGTCTAAATATTGCGAGTTCCATAAAGACCATGGTCACACTACCAAGCATTGCATAGCTCTCCAGAATGAAATTGAAGCACTCATCAGGCGGGGAAAATTGACCAAGTACGTTGATCGCCGAAATGGTAAAAATACCAAGGACCGAAGAAGGCAAAGATCTAAATCTCCTCGTCGAGCAAAAGAAGACATGAAAAGAAGTCACGAAGAAGATCCAGAAGATGACCAAGATGACCCCGATCTCCCCAAAAGACCAAAGCAGCTAGAACGTGAGGTATTTTCAATCCATTTTGGATTATTTGAATGTAATGTTATTACAGGTGGAGATACAGGATGTGGGGATATGACTGCAGAGAGGAAAGCTTACCTCAATGAGGCTTAAGCTTGCTCGTACATTCAGCGAATAAATCTGGTTGAAGATGATCGCCCGAGGAAGGTGAATAAAGGCAAATTGGTCATTAGTTTCTCTAAGAACGACATGGTAGGTGTACTATATCCTCATGATGATCCATTGGTGATCAAGATGAGAATGAAGGAAGTAGTGATTTCACGAGTACTGGTAGATAATGGTAGCTCGGCAGATATCATGTTCTATCCATAATTTGACAGTTTGAATATGAAGCTAGCCCAGTTGGAGCCGTATCATAGGCTCCTCCTTGGTTTTATTGGCGAGAAGGTTTTTCCACTTGAGACGATCAAGTTGGATATGCTTATTGGTACATGGCCTGCTTGTCAAACAGAAAGAGTACTCTTTTTTGTAATGGATAAAAATATCCAATCAGCTTACAATATCATCATAGGAAGGGTAGGTCTCAAGAAGTTCGAGGCGGTACCATCTACTGTGCATCGATATTTAAAATTCCCAACCAATTTTGGAGTGGGAGTGGTGAAAGGCGACCAGAAAGTAGCTCGGGAATGCTACTATTCATCTGCCGAACAGGAGGAATGTGAAGAATCCAGGAAGAGGACTATTACCTATTAAGTGGATGAAATAGAAGATGCAGAGATTGAAACGTTAGACCCTAGAGACGAGTCTCATCTCGTGAAGGGACAGGTCATGGAGGCTACTAAAAATATCATTTTGGACGACGAGCATCCATAACGAATAACTCAAATTGGTGCTTCATTGGATGTATCGATAAAATAGGAATTGATAGCATTTCTAAGGCGTAAAAAGCAGACTTTTGCATGGAGTTATGAAGACATGCTAGGGATAGATACGAGTTTCTTATGTCACGAGATCAACGTGAACAAGTAAATCAAGCCAGTAAAACAGCGAAGAAGAGTGTTCAGTCCTGAGAAGAACCAAGCTATACAGGAAGAAGTAGAGAAACTACAAAAAGCCTCTTTTATTGAGGATGTCAAATATCCGATTGGCTAGCAAATGTGGTCATGGTAAAGAAGAAAAATAACAAGTGGAGGATGTGTGTAGACTTCACTGATCTTAATAAGGCATGCCCAAAGGATCATTTTCCTTTGCCCCGAATCGAGCAACTGGTGGATGCTACCTCGGGGCATGAATTGTTGAGTTTCATGAATACTTTTTCTGGTTACAACCAGATTAAGATGAAGCCTGAGGACAGGGAGAGTACTCTTTTATCACCCCAAGGGGAACTTATTGTTATAATGTTATGCATTTTGGACTTAAAAATGCAGTTGTAAAATATCAATGGCTGTTGAATAAGGTATTTACGGAGCAAATCAGTCATAACATGGAGGTTTATATTGACGATATGCTGGCGAAGATCAAGAAAGCTGCTGATCATCTCGTTGACCTAGGTCAGACCTTTAATCAACTAGAGAAATATAAAATGAAATTGGATCCTACCAAATGCATATTCGGAGTACGAGAAGGTATGTTTTTCGGATATATTGTTAACCAACGAGGGATTGAGGCAAACCCTGAAAAGATCAAGGCTCTATTAGAGCTGCGATCTCCAACCACAAAGAAGAAAGTGCAAAGCCTTACAGGGCGAGTTGCAGCACTTAATAGATTTGTGTCACGAGCAATAGACAGATGTCTCCCATTCTTCAAAACACTCCGAAAAACTTTTGAATGGAATGATGAATGCGAGGAGGCCTTTCAAGAGTTGAAGAAGTATCCGGGGACACCTCCACTATTATTTAGACCAGTGATGGGAGAAAGACTATACTTATACCTGGCAGTTTCAAAAAATGCAGTGAGCTCGACGTTGATAAGAGTGGAGGACGGAGTACAAAAACCAGTCTATTACACCAGCAAAGCTTTTCGAGGAGCATAAATCAGATATCCAAGGTTGGAGCAATCGGCGCTAGCACTGATTGAAGCAAGCAGAAGGATGAGGCCATACTTCCAAGCCCATACTATAGTGGTGTACACTGATATGCCATTAAGACAAGCTCTGCATAAACCGGAGAAATCAGGAAGATTGATGTACTGGCAGTAGAACTTGGTGAATATGATATAATTTATGACCCTAGATCGTCGCTCAAAGGGCAGGCAGTAGCGGATTTTATCGCAGAATTTACTCAGGAGGATTCCTCCGATGAGCAGGAGTTGAATACAGACCAACCTGTGGATGTTACAGGATCATCAAATTTAAACCCCGATCAACTTACGTCGATGGACGAGCAGCGAGAAGTACTGGAGGAGGATAAAAGGAAACATCAAATATTCCACCGAGGAACTCTGTCTGACCAAGAGTTTGATAATAAAGTACCTGTGTGGAATCTGTATGTAGATGGCTCTTCGTGCTCTACAGGTAGTGGAGCAGGGATTATATTAAACAGTCCAGATGGGATTGATGTGGAATATGCTCTGCACTGTAATACCCCGTATTTCTGAATATTCCAAATATTCCATTTAATTAGATTGGAGAATTAAATGAGAAAATATCGGCTTGATTTAAATTACGTAAGAGTAGTAATTTAAAGAGTTTTATTTAAAATTGTAATTATGGTAAATAGTTACTTAACGCGTGTAGACCGTGTTGGGGTGAGAACGAGTAATATTTTTAAGTGACTCAAATGATAATTTAGAGGTCACCAATGAGTTCGGAAGGGTCAAATTAGTCAAAATAGTATACCCGGGGGTACTAGTTGAGTCTCGGGGCAATTTTGGACTAAACCGAGACCGTTCGGGGGCGTTTTGGTCTTTTAACATAAGAGGGTATGGAGACCTACGAAATTGAGAGTTTTATATCAGCCGTATGATAGATGAATTAGGGTTATAACACCCATGTCAACACCAATACCATTAGAGAGAGGAGAGGCACCACTTTCTAAAAAAAAAGAAGATTTGGGAAGGATTCAAAGGGGTTTCTACCATCAACTTGTTGGGGAAGAAGGATTGAAGGATGAAGATCATCAATCATCAACAAGAACCACGAAATCAGACCCTACTGATCATAAGGCAAGTTGTTTATTGCAAAAATTTATAAAGTTATAATACCCATGTGTAGGGTTTTTGAATAGTTTTGTTTAAATCAATATTTTGATTGGAGAAAGATGATATTTATGCATGTTGGGATAGGAATCGCATGTAGAATGATTTAAACTATGTAGAGGATTAATATTCAGATTAGGCTTGATGATTTTCGGAATAAAAATCTGGATTTTGAATGATAATATGGGAAGAACACCATAACTAGGGTTTCAAGAAATTCTGGGTTTTAATTCATTAATTCTTTAAAGTAATTGGAGTTTTGATGTATTTGACACGTTATAAACTGTCCTAGTATATGTGGAAATATGTTAGGATCATTGGGTTAAGGTTTGGTGGACTATAATGGAGTTTTAAGAGTTGTCAATGGAGGAAAAATCTTAACGAAGAAGAAGACTGCGTCTGCCCCTGTTCGATCGATCGATCGATCTCGGACTGTCGATCGATCGACTATGTCGATCGATCGAACTCCGACGTCGATCGATCGACGCAACCTGTTTCCCAAAAATTTGGTGTTTAATCCTTCGTTGAGTTCGGGAATGAATGAGCATTCTAGGATTTACATTATACTTATATGGGAGTAAGAATAAGACCAGTAGGTATATTGTTGAGGTCCAATAAGGCCATTGGGTGTAGGGCTTGGATTACGGACCGAGGAGAATAATCCGATTTAGTAGAGTATCGGGGACTTGGAAAATTGAGTTACGGGGCGAAGTAAATTCAATTTAAGTAATAGACCAGTAGGGTAAGCAATAACTACTGAAATTATATGTAAGGGGTAACTAGGACCCTTAGAGTTGTGTGAATACTCAAATAAATACGATTAATGAGATAAATCGTAAAGCGAATATTGTACGTTAAATATATGAGATTTACGTATATAATTAATAGGTCGGGCGTGTACCTACTGAATTATGTGATCTTTTAGGTAGAGAGATTATACCTAAATTAATTATGTTAGGGTCGATGAGACATTCCGAACTAACGTAAAGTTATTATAAGTTTGGGGTCGATGAGAAATACCGAACCAAACTTTGAACTGGTGTCGCGATGAGAGAGTCCCGAACCAGAATATGTGTATATATATATATTTTAAAATGATTGGGGCCGATGTATCATGCCGAACCAATTCTTACTTGGGGTCGATGAATCATTCCGAACCAAGAGTCCTTTATGTGTATAAAAAGGGGCAAAATAGCAGTGATTAATATTTAGTATATATTGTGTGTGAAATATATATACCTGATGATATTCTACTTCCGTGTATTAGTAGATTGATATATTATGTATTTAAGGATACATACTGAATTGGTAAGTTAAGTAGTGAAACTTAATTACGAAATGAACCTTTAGATAGAGAAAATCTATTTAGTAATTCAAGTAGCGAAACTTAATTACATAAGTGGGAAAGTCAACAATTGTGAAAATTGTAGTAATTTTAGTAGTGAAGCTAAATGAGAAGTCTTGAAAAATAACATAGATGAAATGTTACTTGAGAATTAATTAACATACGCGAGATGTTAGTAAAACGGTTGTAATGTATGGGCGGTACTGGAACTTGGGTACAAATAAGTTCAGTTTACTACTTTGGTTTTAGTTAGCTTGAAAAGTATGGCTAGACAAACTAAGTGTGGAACGTTAGGTGTGCACCAAAGATGAGGGGTGAGTTAACTCAAGAGAGTGTACGAGAACCTAACATGTGTAATCAATAACCGCATTTTATATTGTGATAAACGCTTGCTAAATATTTTCAAAATGTTTTGAGTACTAACTCTTGTTATAAAATATTTTCAAAACCTTTTAGGTGTCCAGCCACAGGGACGCCATGTGTGATGATTCCATTCCAGACTCGGAGCTGTAGCACAGTGGATGCTTACAGGATTTGACTAGACGATATCTCTCATTCACATCTAGCACAGGATCTCACACTCTTCTATGTATGGACTTGTGGTCCGGTATTAGTCTCAGATGTTAGTTTCAGACTAGTGGTTATTCTTTTGTTGTTTGGGATTTTTAGCCGATGGTTTATTCGGTAATACTTTTGTTCTGTTGTACTTGTACTTTGATGTTTGAATTATTGTACATGATTATTTGTACTTTGTTCCGCATGGTCAATTTTTCTGTTTTAAGAAAGATAAAATTTGGCACCGGGCTAATTTTACTTAGGGGATTAGTAATTAAAAAGTTTTCGACAGTGATGCTAAGAATGAACCATTTGAGAAACCTGTTTTAATTTAATAAAGGCCTGATCACCCGATGTTTAATTAGGCGGGGTGTCACATGCACTTTCAATTTAAGGCTTCTAATAATGAGGCCGAATTTGAAGCAATGATCGTGGGTCTAAGCCTGGCCAAAACCATGAAGGCAGAGCAAGTTGTTGTGTTCAGTGACTCCCAGTTAATCGTAAATCAAATTCTGTGGGTGTATGCAGTGAAAGGAGAATTAATGGTCAGGTATCATGCAAAAGCGATAGAGGTTGTATCAAGTTTTACTACAATTCAGTTGATTAGAATACCAAGATTAGAGAATGCAAGAGCAGACGCGCTAGCTCGGTTAGCATCAGCCACACTCACCGAGCTACGAAGAACAATCCCAATAGAAATCCTGGCTAGTCGGAGCATCGATAAATATCTGATGATAAACTTCATCGCCCTTGACTTGGGACCATCTTGGATGGACACCATCAGAGCCTATATTGAAGATGGGGCTTTACCAACTGATAAACTCGCAACCAAGAAACTAAAATTTAAAGCTGCTCGTTATGTATTGACCAATGGCATTTTATATAGAAAAGGAATTATAGCAGGGCTACAGAGATGTGTTCACCTCTCCGAAGTGAAAGATTTGATCGAAGAGGTTCATGAAGGGTCTTGTGGAGCCCATGTGGCAGGTCAGACGCTTTTGTAAAGAATAATAACGCAAGGGTATTACTGACCGATGATGAGAGCTGATTGTGTAGCTTATGCCAAGAAGTGTAATAAATATCAATGCTTCTCTTCTATCCAAAGAACTCCCCAAGCATTGTTAACACCCATCACGTCTCCTTGGCCATTCGCCATGTGGGGAATAGTCTTGGTCGGGCCACTTCCAACGACCAGGGGAAGATTTAAATACCTCGTGGTTACTGTGGATTACTTTACCAAATGGGTGGAAGCTGAGCCTCTCATTGATATGACATACGACAAAATCTATTAATTTATTTGGAAGAATATTATCTGCAAATATGGTCTGCTACATGCATTCATTACTGACCATAGAATCCAGTTTGATAACGAGGAGTTTGCAGCGTATTGTCATCAATCCAATGTACTGAAGACCCATTCTGCACCAGGCTATCCCCAAAGCAATGGGCAAACTGAGGTGACAAACATAACGCTGCTGAATGGTTTGAAGAAACGACTAGATGATGTAAAAGGAAATTGGATTAATGAGCTACATTCTGTGCTGTGGGCTTATCGTACCACACCACAAACAGCAACTGGAGAGTCTCCATACATGCTAGAATTTGGGAGTGAGGCTGTCATACCTACTGAATTGGGTTTACCCAAATATAGGGTGCTTAATTTCAGGTCTCCTGTCAGTGATTTGATGAGAAGATTAGACCTGGATATGCTCGAAGAAGTTAGGGAAGAAGCAGCAATCAGGAATGCATCGTATCAACAACAAACAACTTTATTCTATAACAAAAGAGTGAAGAAGTGTGATTTGAAGGAAGGGGATTATGTGCTGAAGAAAGTGATCCAAAAGAATAACAAACTGGAAGCCAACTGGCATGGACCCTACAGAGTAACAGAAGTTGTTCGTTCAGGGACATACAGGATTGAAACCTTGGAAAGAGAAGAATTCAAGAATGCAGAGCATCTGCGCAAATATATCAGTAATTAAAATTCCTATGTAATACAATTTCTTCATTATGAATAAAGTGATGTTTCGCCCAGTTTCTCTCTTTGTTGAAATTTTTTCGAAATATTAGTGCTACCCACTACACATCAATTACCACCAACTCCGGTTGGTCGGCAAATCAATTACCACCAACTCCAGTTGGTCAGGAACAAATTACCACCAACTCTGGTTGGTCAGCAAATCAATTACCACCAACTCCGGTTGGTCGGGAAATAATTACCACCAACTCCGGTTGGTCGGCAAATAAATTACCACCAACTCCGATTGGTCGGAAAATCAATTACTACCAACTCTGGTTGGTCGGGAATCAATTACCACCAACTTCGGTTGGTCGACAATCAATTACCACCAACTCCGATTGGTCGGGAACTAATTACCACCAACTCCGGTTGGTCGGCAAATCAATTACCACCAAATTCGGTTGGTAAAAAAATCAATTACTACCAACTCCGGTTGGTCAGGAATCAATTACCACCAACTCCGGTTGGTCGGCAAATCAATTACCACCAACTCCGGTCGGTCGGCAAATCAATTACCACCAATTCCGGTCGGTCGGCAAATCAATTACCACCAACTTCGATTGGTCGAGAACTAATTACCACCAACTCCGGTTGGTCGGAAAATCAATTACAATCAACTCCAGTTGGTTAGTACCAAACTAAACAGGAACATGGGATGCAAATCATTCCATTACTTAGTCCCAAAGAGTGATAAGTCACTATAATCAAACAATAAATAGGACAAGTTCCATTATCAAAAAACAAAACAGAATGTACATATATTCACAAACAAACAGACAAGTACATTCTACAAATTATTTAGAAGAAAATAAAATGGCAAAAGACTAAAAATTTCTTCATTCAAATCAAGTAGAATTACATATGATGTGAAAAATATACTTCATTACATAAAAACCCTATTCTATTGGTTTTTCCCCTTCTACCTTTGAAACAGGTTCTACCCCAGCAGGAGGATCATCTAATGCATAAGGGGAATTTATAAAGTTTAGATCTCGCAGCATTTGAACATTCATCACGGAGAGACGATCAAGAAAATGCTCTGGGTGAGATATCTCAAAGTTTGCATGAAGACTGTAGTCGTCGAGATACTTGGAGATTAAGCATTGAGGAATTGCCCGAGCAGGAATCCAACTGATGTCAAGATTAAAAGGAGGTACGGGAAAATCAAGCACTCCAGGATCATAATAATCCCATAAGTAATAGCCCTGCTCTAATTTTAGCACACACAGTGCATTCAACCACCCTTGCTTGTACCCCTAATTATTTGACTGCTGGATCCGAGCATCAAGATGGTAAAGGGCTTCATTACACCCAGCCATCCAAAACTTTCTGGGTTGTTTATGGAACTGATAATTTAACCTCTCTAGTTGCTCGTGGAGACTCTTCGCCAGAATTTCCTTATTTTCCAAAGCAGAACTCTGGGAAGAGAGTTGGTCAGTAAAATTCAGAATTTTCTTGGACATTTTTGCCAAAGCTTGATTCTTCGCCATAAACTAAAATGCCTGATTCTCCAAGGCCGATTAAGTTCTGGCTTCTTCAATAGAAACCCGACCAGCCCTTGCTCATCCACGAGATGAAGATCTGGCTCATCCACGAGTAGATGTGGAGGGTCTAGCTCTTTTCAAAGTTTCCAACTCATCTCGTAAGTGGGCATTTTCTACCTCCAAGAAAGAAAAGCCTTCACCAATAACAGGGACCAAGGCTCCCGAAGAAGATGTAGCAGATTTGAGTTGTTTTATCTCTTCTTGCAAAGCAATGTTGTCCTACTCCAACAACTTGGCGATATGCCTGTGCTCTTCAACTTCAAGCTTTAAAACACTCTCTTTCTTCTCATAAGCAGAGATAAACTTGTTATACCCTTTGTCAGCACTCAATTATTGATATCTTTTCTAGTATCCTTGGTGCAAAAGGGTAGAAGATTCTTTATATTGTTGTTGGAGTTCCTCGATAGTTCCTTGGAGATCTTCAATCATCCCATAGTAGGCCACATTATTGGCAACAACACGATCGAGCAAACACTTTAAGTATTGATAATCTTCAACTACTCGTTCAGAAGCATTTGAACCAAGGATATCAATGATTTGAGCCTCATTAAGATCTACATGACCAGCTTTAAAATAGTCATTGCATTTCTTCATCAATTCTGTGTCATGAGCTGATAAGAGCTCCATCCCGGACATAAACTAACAAAGAGAAGAAATAAAAAGAATCAATAATGATGCAGACAAGAAAAGTAGAAGAGAAAGTCAAGACGAACAACTAAAGTTAGAATTTTTATTCATCATAAGAAGAGATACATAATCCAAGGTTACATTCAAGAAAATAACAAAATAAAAAAGGCCAAACAACTTTACACCTTCTCCTTATTTCCTATGACTTCCTCAGAAGGTTTGGAGTAAGTGACTGGTTGCTCGGAGGATAAGGGTAGCTGCTCGGTAGAAGTGCTGGTTGGTTGAAGTTGCTCGGAGCAAGGTTGAACAACAGGAACAACAGGGACCTGATCTCCAATCATCATGGAAGATTCATATGAAGCAGCTTCATCCTCTTCTTCTTCTCCAGGAGAGGGAGGAGGGCCATGAGTGTGCTGCTGGAATAACTCAGAATTCTCAGTAATTTTTAGTTCCTGCAAGGCTGCAACCCATCCATCCCTAAAATATTTGAGACTGGCATACTCCATTTGAGAGGACATGGCAGCCAGGACCTTGTTCCATCCTTTGTCCCAATCAGCACTGAATGATTTTTTAACTGTATTTTTCCTTTTTACCTTCTTCGAGGAGGTCCTTTCCCTAAGGAGCTCGTCGGCAGCCTTCAACTTCTCTTCCACCTCTTGAAGTTTAACAACTTCCTCTTCAGCAGACTTGAGCTTAAATTTAAGCTCTTTGTTGCTCTGTTCAAACTTTTTATTGCTCTGCTCAAACTCCTTAAACTTCTTCTCCAATTCCTTGGAGGCATTCAAAGCTTGATTTCTGTCCAGCTCAATTGACTTGAGTTGCTTCTCCCAAGAAAATTTATCCTCCTCGTACTTTTGACGAGAGTCTTTTAAAGATTGGGTCAGTCCAATAAAAGCTTCATCTACTCCTACCGAGGAGCTTGAAGCCTTGATAGCTTCATTCTTTTTCAAAATGCTGTTGAAACACGTCATCAGCTGAAAAAAGAAATCACTTAAAGTCAATACATGAATATAGTATTAAAAAATAAAGGGGTCGAGTTAAAGATACTTACTGAGATAATATGTTGAGCAGCTAGGGTAGTGATTCTCTCAAGAGAAAGAGTATCTTCAAGGCCTTGGACTTCTGGGATAGTCCAGGATTTTACCCAGCCCATAGCAGAGCTTAGAGGAACAAAAGTTGGAACACTACCTTCAACATTTAAAGTTTGAGAGATAGGTTCAGCAGGTCTCTCAGAAGAGCTTTTCTTTAACCTCCTCAGAGGAGCATGAACATTTTTAACTAAAGATGTTGTCTTTATTGGTGATATGACAATAACCTCGCTCGGAGGAGAGATAGCGACAGTCTTGCTCAGAGCTACAGGGGGCTTCTCGCCAGCCTTCTTGGCAGTAGCAGGAGGGGGTACATCAGTAGTTTTTGTCCCTTCTTCTGGGACATCTTGTTTAATTTTCTTTGCCTCCACAGTGGCAGAGGCAGATTTGTCAAAAAAGGCATGATCTCTTCTCTTCTTCATCAGATCACTGATAGGAATACTCGACTCAGAGGAAGAACTTTCCACACTAGTCTTGGAGGCTGGAACTTGGTCAAGATTAACTATTACTGGACGAGGATGAGAAGTGAAAGATAAAGTATAACTTTTGTACTGCAATAAGTAAGAAGCAGATCTAATATGCTCCTCAGCAACAGATTGATGCAAATCCCAGATAAGTTTCAAATGCTTTAAATTAACATCAACCTCTTTTGGAGGTTTTCTTTTACTATCAACTGTAACAAACAAAAACAAATATCAGTGATGCATTTTATCAAACATAAAGAAAATAAGATTTCAAAAAATGAAAACAACCTATCCTATTGCCATAAGGTGGACATCTGGGACCTTGGTATACATCATCTCCATTTAATAGAGGGTGTTGCCAATTTTTCATCACCACTCCATGGTCAAAGTAATCCCTATTGGCATCAGGAAGATTGACTACTAAAGCTCTATTCAAAAACCTAGTTTTTAAATAGATAGTACTATCACTGATAACCCATCTGTAATAATATATAAAATCTGGAATCCTTAAACGGGTTCCATGAAGTTGATTTAACCTGTGTACGCCATTAACTATCCTCCATGTATTTGGAGCTATTCTTACAGGTACAACATCAAAATATTGGCAAAACTCCAAACACAAGGGATTTGGCAGGAAAGAAAAGCCACATTCGGCTACAAAAAGACTGGGGAACCAATGTCCCTCAGTCAAAGAAAAATAATCAGAAGGTTCAGAAAGTTCTTCCAAAATAACCCACAAAGGGATTGAAAATTCAAACAAAAATTTGTCAAGCGATTCAACAAGGTAAACCATGATGAACAAAGTAAATAAAAGAGAAGGAAGCAAATCTTATAAAAAAATAGAGATCAGTTGACAACGAACGATGGAAAGAACGAGGCACAAGATAGAAAGAAAATGAAGAGTTCAAAGATACAGATTTGAAAACTGAAAGACGATAGGATTTTTGCCGCGCTTAAATACTTTACCTCGGGAATAGAGAAAGGCAATGATTACAAGGGAGGACGTTTGCATCTCCGGCGACTAAAAGAAGAAAAGGGGCACAAATATCGAAGCGGTCATGAAAATTCAAAATATTTATGAGGCCTGATACTATGGGCTCAAAAAGAAGTTATATACAATGAACATTTTCCTAAAAACCATAAAAACCAATAATCTGGGCAGTTTTCGAGCAGAATATTCCACACTTTTCTTCAACCTCAAAGTGTGAAACATTGGGGGCTTCTGTTGATACCAAATTTAGTCTGCTGATGTGGACCATTCACTTGAAGACACGTGTCAACCTACGTGGCAATTACAAACACTTTCAACGAACAACATACTGTTACCGAGCTACTCAAGCACCCTGAGCAACTCAATCATACCGAGTATCTTAGGCGCCCCGAGGAGCTTAAGGATTCAAGCAACTTAAGCATACTGAGTAACTCAGGCGGTCCGAGCAACTCAACCTACAGAGCATACAAATCAGGAGAATAAAAAAGATGACTACGCATTAAATGCTCATTATTATCGTACAGATGTATATGTCTACTAGATAATAGCGCATTCTCCTTTCACATGTACAGCCTCAAGGCAATAAATACATTGTAACCTCCTCATTAGAAGGGGACTCTGGATCTCTTGGTAAACCATTTATCGAGATTTCCAGTCAAACAGTCAGCAATACAAAAACAGTGGATATAGGCCATTCTTATAAGGCTGAACCACTTTAAAAATCTTTTGTCTTATTTATTTTATCTGTGATTGGTAAATTAGAGATAATCTAATTTTTTACATCAACATCATCAATACACTAAGGTTGAGAGGTTGTATTCCCGTCCTGTTTTCTTGATCATATAGTTCAAATTTTCAAATTATTAATCATTAGTATTTTAGATAATTTAGAATAATTGCATTTCTTTCATAATTTCAAAATTGCATTTAGTCGTAACCAATTCTCCAAACAAATCAATTTTTCTTTTCTTTTTAGAGCCAGAGTTAGGATTTCTTCATCTATCCAACGTCATTGTCCTATTTCCCTGTGGATACGATCCCGACTTACCGAGTTTATTACTAACGCGACAGGTTTACACTTGATCCTAGAGAGAACGCACATTAGAGACACTTTCTGAGTCGCGTAACTTTGTCTAAATTACCTTCGGTATAGTGTTCCCTTGGGGGTCTGGGGATGTGATTGGGGTTTATTAAAAGATTCTAAGATCATAGTGAGAGGTTTGCTCCAGTGAAGTTCGAGGCATTCGGTGAGTTTTATTGTAGAAATACGGGGCTTTGGTTCGGTTTTCTCAGGCGGTGTTTGAGGCTTAGGTGGGGTGCTCAGGATAGTGAGGTTTTTTTTTGCTTGGCTTGAGTCTAAGGCTTTAGATAGGTTTGTTCATAAGAGTATGAGGCTTCTCAAGGTTTTTCTCAAGCGGTGTTTGAGGCTTAGGTGGGATGCTGAGGAGTAGTGAGGTCTTTATTTTCTTGAGCTGAGTATGAGGCTTTGGAGAGGTTTGTTAATAGGAGTTTAAGTATTTGTAGTGGTTTGCTCAATAGGTATTCGAGGCTTAGGTGGGGTGATGAGGGTAATAAGGTTTTTGTTTTCTTGGGCTAAGTCAATGGCTTTGAAGTGGTTTGGTTAGAGGAGTGTGAGGCCTTATAATGGTTTTCTCAGGCAGTGTCCGTAGATCAGATGGGGTGCTCAGGGTAGTGAGGCTTTTTTATACTTGGGTTGAGTCTGAGGCTTTGGATAGCTTTGCTCATAGGAGTCTGAGGTTTTTTTAAGGTTTTCTTAAGAGCTATTTGCGGCTTAGGTGGGGTGCTCAGTGTAGTAGGGTTCTTGTTTGCTCGGGTTAAGTCTGAGGCTTTTGAGAAGTTTTCTCATAAGAGTCTGAGGCTTTGTATTGGTTTTCTTAGATAGTATCTGAGGCTTTGGTGGGATTCTCAGGGTAGTGAGGCCTTTATTTGGTCGGTTCGAGTCTGAGGATTTAGATAGGTATGATCAAAGGAGTTCGAGTCTTGGAAGTGGTTTTCTCAGGCGGTGTCTGAGGCTTAAGTGAGGTACTCAGAGTAATGATGCATTTTTATTCCTAGGCGGAGTTCGAGTATTTAGAGATGTATGCTTATAGTATTCCATGGGCTTTTAGTGGTTTTCTCAGGCAGTGTTTGAGTCTTTGGATAGGCTTGATCAGAGGACTCTGAGGCTTTGTAGTGTTTTGCTCAAGCGATGTCTGAGGCTTCATTGAAGTGCTCAAGGTAGTGAGGGTTTTATTTTTTCGGGTTGGGTCCGACCTTTAGATAGGCTGCCTAATAGGAGTTTGAGGCTTTTGTTAGGATTTTTCTCTGGTGGGGTCCGGGGCTTTACAGAGGCGCTCAGTGTGAGGCTTCTATTTGGTTATAGGAAATGGATGCCTGTTATAAGTAAGAAGATAAGTAATGATTGATGCCTATCCAATATCTCTGTTAGGGTAGGTGGTGTATTTTTTACAAAGGGAATGTAAAAGGTAGTTTCGTTCCGGGGTCAAATGGGCTTCTAAGGTAAAGGGTACTTTTGGGCAAGAGTTTTTATTTTTTTTCATTTTTCATTGGGAGTCATCGATCATTTTTTTAACACAAGGAGTACCCGTGTGATGTAGAATCAATATGGAGTTTTACTTTTTGGGGTTGATATCATGGGTGAAGAGGATTAATGATTACCTGAGAATGGAAGGTAACTTTGAAGACTTTTCTAAACTCTTAATTAAAGTGAAATTATTGAAAGTTTTCTTTATGATCATTTTCAAACGTGAAATTATTCCCCCCGATTTGAATATTCCTAGGATGGTGGTTTTGATACCGGGGTTTGACTTTGGCTCAAAGGGCTTTAAAGAAATGGAGGATATATATTATGGTACTACCGAATCTCTGTGTGGACTATCTACATATCCTTTATGGTGAATCATGTCAAATGTAGTTCCAAGGGTTGTGGTGGTTTGTATTGCATCTTAACTGAATGCTGGTAGTGTATGATGTTTTGGGGATTATCTTGAGGAGAACGGTTTTTATATTGGAAAATTAAGGGGAAGGGAACATGATTTCCTGTTAGGCCTCGTAAGTTGCAATTCGAGTGTACCCACTTTTCTGTCTTGTTTTAAATAATCAAAACCCTAAGGAGTTATAACACTTTAGAGTGCCTTTTATTACTTGGCATCATTCATTAGACCATGACAAATATTTCTCAATTAAGACACAATGACCATGTTTCTTAGGAAACCGAGTTAGGGTTTTTGTTTAGTGTTTGACTGGCCTGAAGTGACATCTCGATTTGCTTACGTATCTCTGATTCAAAGACATTGATGTGTATGTATTTGACTGTTTGTGATAATAATATAGTGGAGAATTAGTTTCACGTAGTTCTCTCGACTGAAAAGTTGGGGGCTCAAAATGTTTTACGTGACTTCAAGTGAAAGGTTGGCGGCTCAAGTGGGATTTTTTATGTAGGGTTCGAAATGTGTATGGGCTTTCATAATTTTCTCATCCCCGATCATCCGTGTTCAATTCACATCCCATCTAGCGGTCTTATGGAATTCGAAGCTTTATCTCTTTGTCCTTTTCTCTCACTTTCCTTTTGTGTTGGATTTGGGCATTTATATATCTTTACTTTTTTGCTTATAAAGGCTTACTCTTTCTTTCTTTCTTTTTTTTATTTTTTTCATGTTGGGTTCTATTCTTATTTAGGACATAGTTAGGAACAATGAATTTCTTGGACAACCATGATTAAAGGTTTGAGAGAATGTGACCTCATCAGGGTAAGCCAAGGTGGTTGCCCCATCGGTGTTTATTTTAGGTGAGAATATAGATCCCCCTTAGTAGCTATGAACTTTCCTCTAAGAGTCAGTGAGGACTTTATGTTGTCCTTTAGGACTAGGTTATCCTCTTGGAAGTCTAATTGATTTTCATCCAAGGTTATGGCGAAGCTACATTGACTGGGGGAGGGTCCCATATAGATATATTTAGGTAATCGATGTTTCCTAAGTTACTTGTCATTATATCTCTCGTGATAGAAGTTATACAGTAGTTTGATCGTTATTAATCATTTTGACTTGCTTTAAGTATCTTTGGACCATAGAGTCTCGTTAGTAGGTGCGTTGTTTAATTCATTTAGAATGTCCAATTCAACACACACAGTTCACAATGTTAAGTACTTAGAATGGCTACTTATCCTGCCATCAAAGGGAGGAAAGACAACTTTAAAGAGCTCAGAGAAGTTCGGGTCTTAGGGGGATATGAAGAGACTTAGTTTTTAACCAGGTAGACTTAAGAAGTTATCAATTATTCAAACAGGCCAGTCTCGGTGATGAGGAGTTATTATATTTGTAGGTTGTTTTGTCGATAGGCTCCCGTCGAGGATGGGGTAAGAAGGATTGGGTACTTTTTTCAAATGAATTGTCATTTTGAATGAGCATAAGTTTCATTCTCAATATTTTATCATAATGCAAGAATAATTTGTTTTCAGTGTAGGCAGATATGCCTTTGCTCGTTGAGTGGAAGCTTTACTATTTTTATACACTAGGTGTAATTTGGGAATTCTCAACAAAGTGAGAAAGAGGTGGGTGATTTGGTTTTAGATCCATGAAGTCTCTGAGAAAATATTTTGAAAGAGAAAAAAATTGAGGAGATTCAATCTCAAAAGAATTGTGATCTTGCTAGTAGACTAATGTAAAAACCATTGGTTTGAAAAAAAGAAAGTGGTGGAATGAGAATATGAACATCTCAGCTTGAGTCGACATTAGCGTTGATGAATGATTATGAGTGGATTTTTATTGACTCCAAAATGTTGTAATTGATCATTTTCTCATATTTTTCTTTTCTTATCATCATTTTTATAGCAAAAATGGCCTATTAGCCTATGAGAACACACTTGGGTTTAGGGTAAGACCCTAACATGAATTATGGTTTTGAGAAATTCCTTGGATGTGCGCAGGCTTAGAGAAAGCCTCAAGGAATTTGATGCGGATTTGGAGAAGGCTCCTAAAATGGGGGGTGGGTTGGAAAGTCGTTGGTGAGATTAAGCAAAACAAGCCTCGCGGGTGAAGAGGGTTTAAATTCATCCATTAAAATGACGGTGGCTATGGAAATCCCTTGTTTTGATTGGTAATAATAGTTCATGTGTGAATGTGTGTGTCTCGAAAGCACTTGGAGATGGGATCCGGGCCTTGGAGAGGCGGTCTGATTCGCATCAAATATTGCATTTTATTGCCCTTTTTATTGTGTAATAACGCGATCCCATGCTCACTAAACTCATGATTTATACTCTTTTACTATATAACCTTAATAATTCATCGCTAATAACTTTTTCAAGGTTTATTTGAATATTCACAAGGTTTACGATGCTAAAGACAAAGTCTGGATGCAATTTGGGTAAAGAACAGTCACATACGCGCCTTCAAGGGAAAAATGCTAAATTCAGATAACCAATTTCGGACCCTAACTATTTATGAAAGTTATAGGCCTCAAATCAAGGAACGCCTTGGTTAAAACGGCTTATCAATCTGAGTTCAAATGAAGAAATTATGACTACACAAATTTAAAACTGAAAGAAAGTCAAAGGCAATGCCTCGGGTCAAACTCGAAGACTGATCCCATCACATAGACACTGTTAAAATATTGTCGGGCCCAAAATTTTGTCACGTGCGTCGATCTGAGGTCATATGAAAAAAATAGGGAATTTTGGGGTTGAAATTGTAAATATAGGAAATTGGTCAGAACAAGGGGTTAAAGTTGATTGGTTGCATACTAATTATTGAATGCCTTGATGGTTCAGTGGGTTAAGGGGAGGTTTTGTGCACAAGAGGTCTCCGATGTGATTCCAGCAAACCCAACCCATTTTCCATTTGTCCCCAGCGTGTGAAACCCTTTCCCTACACACGTGCATGAGTCCCCTCAGTCCTTTCCCTTCATGCGCACACGCGTACCAGCGCGTGTGCTTCTCCCCCTCTTTGTTTTTTTGCCTTTCTACAATTCCGCTCTCCTAATCTTTTGTACTTTCTTTTTAATTATTTTTTGTCATTTTTTTTCTTCTTTTCAAATTGATTCCCACCCATTTCCTCGAGCCCGCTGTTTCAGCTCAGATTTCACCTTTTCATTCATCTCCCCTCTTTGTTTTCCTTTAAGAAAGAAGATTAAAAAATGTGTGTTATTTTTCCCATTCTGAGATTCCTTTTGTTTTTTTTATTAGTTTTTATCCCACATGTGATAAAACTAAAGATAAATATCCCTCACGCACGAGACCCACCCGTCGTTCCCTCATTTTCCCTTTGTTCTCTTAACCGAGATATGATCCTCCATTTGATTATTTTACTTTATTTCTCATTTTGTTCTTATTTAAACCATTTAACCCCTTTATCTATTTTTTTCTTTTTTCTTACTTTACACTTCCCACATTTTTCTATAAACAAAAAAGGGATCATTATTTTTGTAAATATGTGTATAATTATAAATAAAAGTCAAATCTTTTTAAACAAAGCCACCATAAATTATGCTCCTATCATCCTTTTGTCATCGCTTTTTAAAATAATTATATAAAATCCCAAAAATATTGCAATTCCTATTTTACCCCAAGCTACTTCTTTCTACCTATAAAATGGGTCTTCTGGTGCATTATTTGAGACAACCAATTTTGGACAGATTTTAGTAGCTAGTTTAGAGAAGTGTAGTCACATATTTTAGTTTGTAATTTATTCTCAATTTAAATTTTTTATTATCTCCATCTATTTACTTGCTTTATAATTAGTTCAATCACTTTAAAAATCATTTTCTTCTCATTTTAAAGTCACTCTTTCACCCACTGTTTTATTTAATTTATTAAAAATGATTTCTCGATAATTTTAATTAGGTTGAGATTAATGAACTCATTTCAACTGTGTAATTGTTTGCTATGATGTGATGGAATAAAACAATTTTTACAGGGTGATTATTTTTGAAATTACACCTAATGAACTTAAAGGGGTATATCATGTACACACCATATTTACAACATTGTGCATGGAGTTTTGGAATTATTATTGATGCCAAACTCTTAATTGGACTTTTATGAAAATATGAGAAGTGACACTACGGGTATAAAAAATTATTCGAATGAGTATTAATCGCATTTTTAAATGCGTCTAACCATGTAATCATTCAAACTATGTATTTTGAAATGACGAATTTAATTCTCAACCTATGATTTTTATGGTTTTAAATTAATTTAGTGTGACACCCTGCCTACTAAAATATCGGGTGGCCAACCCATAATCAAAATAAAACGTTGGTCTCATATGGCTCATTCTTAGAATCACTGTCGAAAACTTTTTAACGTTATTAATTACCTAGTAATATAATTAGACAAGTGCCAAATTTTATCTTTCATTAACTAACAACATGCAGAAATCAATGCCAATTAAACTATCCACACAACTGATAACAGAATCCAACACAAATGAATAATCATAAATAAAGATAAGAGAATCAACTATCGGTTCAACAACAAAATACAATAGTCACTGAAATAATAACCTGGATACATAAAGTCCAATAAATAAACTAAATACAAAATCTGGGGGCGACATGACCAAATGAGTACTGAAGAGAGGTTCCTACACAAGGAGTAAATGAACGAAGCGTCTATAACAAGGTCCTGCAACTTCCTCATGAGTTGCAGTTGCCTTTCCTTGGATAGAATCCTCAAACTGGGCGACCCAGTGGCTGGACACCAAAAATGTTATAAGATTTTGACACAGATCAGAGCTCAAGTAAAATATTTTGAAAATATTTTGCAACCAGTTAAATTGCAATAATTAAATATGCATGCACATTTTTCATATTTAAGCTAGTGTTGCACTCTCTTGAGACATAGCTCACCCCTCATCTAATGTGCACACCTAACGCTTGCCTTCTAACCTTCTTAGTTATGCTACCCCATCTAACTAGTTCAAACCAAATCTTTTCCTTCATATAATTATTTTTTTGCCCGCTCATATTTTTCGTACGATACGTTATCGAATTTTTTGTGTCTTTTAGCCAGTTATGGATTTCCCATTTAAAGTTTAAGTTCCACATACGTACGATGTTTTAGATGTTACTATCTTTCTCATCTACTAAGCACTTACAGTAGAATAAATTACAAGTATATATATTTATCCCTCTAGTTATATATATATAAAAATACAGCACCCCTAGGCTGAGACCTGCGATGCTAACATACTCTGCTAATAAGTCTCGGTACATCATCTATATGACAACCCGCCTAATAATATACCGGACGATCACTCATGTACCAAATTAAAATAGGATTCGCATATGGTTCATTCTTAGCATCACTATCGAAAATCAAATTAATTACTAATAACCTATTAGGCTGGCGTCAAAATTTTATTTAACTAATCTTTTTAAACAAACTATACCAAAAAAAAACATTCACACAGTTTATATAAATAGAACTAAAAGATAAGATAACCGAACACTCGGTAACAATAATACAGCCTAATTGAATTCTGCAAAGAAAGGCGGTAAAAGAATAAATAAAAGCAGTTGGGTTATAAGACCGAATGTTTATACAATACCTCCTATCTAGATTACAAGGATATAAGCGTCTATAGAAAACCTGCATGCATCCACAGCTGCCGCAGCGCACATCTGACTCGAAGGAATTATCATACAGACATCCCTATGTCTGGACACCTATATATATAATATATAGCAAGAGAGGAAAAAGTAGAAACGGGTCAGAGCCCGAGTTGTAAAAATATTTAGCAAGTGCATAAATGCTTTATTTAAAAAAAATGTGTTTTATCTCATAATTAAATTGGTATCGCACTCCCATGAGATACCCCTCACCTCTCTTCTAATAGTGCACACCTAGCGCATCCCTCTAATCATCCTAGTCAAGCCACACTGCCTAACTAATCCATCACCCCCAAACTATAGAAATCCTAAACAACCCAAGTACTGAGGGCACAAACTTCTCCCCAGTCTCAACGCTATGCCATATTCGTGCGTGGGGTGTCTCGCAACACATGACATAAATATAAGACTCATAGAATAATAATATTTATATGTATATACTACAACTTTATATTCATTATCATATTCATCTTTAACTTTCATACTCATTTTTACATACGTATCATGTTACACTTCCGGATATATCTCCCCGAATGAGAATTCATTCTTTTTCATTTCATATTCATTTTATCTCTTACTCTCATAGAGATATGATATCTTGTTCTCATACACATATAATGTATTATACACATAAGTACAATAACCATCCCAACAAGCTATAACTCGAGGATGCGGTCTCTCAATGCTATCATCTTCTAGGGCATCACTCGCATACCATCCTGGGGACGAGCGGCCGGACTCAATATCACCGACATCGCGGCCAACACACACACACAACGTCTGGGAAGCGATCATAGTTCCTCCCCGGCAATGAGACAAAACATACCCACCACGTCTCACCCCTAATAAAAATCACACAATATCACAATGGACGCTATGACCTGGGGAATATCCACACCCTGCTCATCGAGCCAGGGTGCTCACCCACATCGCGCAACTTCCCATGATAGCATTAGAGGGGGTATGCTTCATATATATATATATATATATATATACGTATCCATACCATATAATATATATACTTTACTCACATAGTATATAAATAATAAGCATAGTTCCTTACACAAATAAAAATGGCCATAATTGCCAATCACACATAGCGATGACCAATAATCCCAAAGATTCTCATAATTAATAATATTCGAGTATTCTCCCACTCACGATACTAAACCCAAAAGTTTTCTGAAATAGTCATTAAATCCATACCCCAGATCGTACACTAAATTAATCCGAGGTTCCTTCTTTCATCCCGGGGTTTACTCACCCTCAATACCATTATCTAGGAGTCCTAATATCATATCTAGAATCCCCTATAATAATCTCCAAAACTATAGTACAAATTTCCCTAAACTTAAAGGAGAAAACCTCAAAAATCTCCCAGGATCGAATCAATTCGGCCTGTCCGAATCGATTTGCTGGGCACCGAATCGATTCGTCCTATCCGAATCGATTCGAAATGGTTCTACTTTCTTACTATCTCATATCGAATCGATTTGGCTGGTCCAAAATTTCCAAATCTTCTTAGGTTTTATATATATCCCAAAAACCCAAAACCCAAAACTCAATCCAATATCCATTTAAATTATAACTCGGATATATTTCAACGAACCCAACGTTTTCATATCTCCTCAATTCCTTTAGAGGTCCTAACACTCTATTTGGGAACCCCTAATATTTATCTCTAAATAATTCTAGCCTTAATTTCTGACTAGCGATTTCGATCTCGGACAGCCTTCCGTAGAAAAATTATTATAAATCTAAAAAAAATCAGAAAAATACGCGATTAGCGCCCACGCGATCGTATCGAAAAGATATACAATTTTAATTTTTTGACCAAGAGCCGAATCGATTCGCATAAGGGCAAAATCGATTCGGAAAGGCCACTGCATTACTATTCATCATCATCTCCAAAGTTCCAAATATCAACCCAACCTCCATTTTTATGGTTTCTAATCTCAACCAACATCACCACAATCATCCTAGCACTGATTTATAACTAACACATCAAGTTATTTGTGGTATTAAACCATTTCTCTTAGATTTAAACCCTAAAATCATTAAAGCCCCTGTTTTATCATTTCTCCCATTTCTAACCATTTCTACATTCCATTATCATGGATTTAACACTAGAGATCATTAAGAGTTTACAATACATCAATTTGTAAACTCATACTCAAATTTTCCAAATTTATTTTAAGGGTTCTAACCTAAAATTATATAGTTTACCAACTATAATATGAAATAAATGCACAAAATATAATAGAGCAAGTATACACTTGCCTTGAGGATGAAATTCGACAACCTCGAGTCGAATCCCGTAAAGTTTGGCCTGGAATATCCTTTCTTCTTCCTCTTTTCCTTCCTTTCTTCCTTTCCTCTTCTTTTCTCTCTTTTCTTTCTTCTCTTTTTCTCTCTCGTGACCATATAAGAGAAGAAAAGGGTTTATCCCTTAATAAACCCAAAAATGACTCGTTTACTCAATTACGAGTCCCTACGGGTCCAAAAATTCCTAAAACTCAATTTCTTCCCCCGGATACTGTATTATGACTATCTCGGCCATTCTGAGACCAACCGCGCAATCGAAATTTCCATCCGAGGTACTTGACCATAATTCACTATTTTAACCCAATGCATCTCAATGTTGGTTTTCCCATTAAAATATTCTCCTCTGTCGCTTTACCCAGTAACGGCATATAATAAAATACTCCAACTTATTCACTTAATCCCAAAAGTAATTATCATACACATCGAAAATCATTTCATCCTTGAAAACTCCAAAAATTACTATTCATGATAATTTCTTAAATTCCCAAATTATACTTACTTATGAATTTTTAATTATCTATAAAAGTGTGGGGTATTACATACTCCCCCCCTTACAATGGAATTTCGTCCTCAAAATTCAGATATAACTGATACTACCAACACTAACCTAGGATCGTGAATCACTCCACATCCTAATGCCTCCAAGTGAAATGGTACTACCCAATAGCTCTTAACCGTACCCTCAATCAGCACTCACCTCTATCAAGGTTTATACTATACTATCCTTCCCTCTCGACAAAATCTTCAACTCTATATACTACGCTCCTTCTATCTCAGGCGGTATATAAAACCAATTTACTAATGTGCCCATACACCTTTTAACCCGTGTCTATCAGCACAACCATTGTAAACGTTCGACACGTACACTCTCTCTAAATAATGGGCCTTATTTCCTCGGTGTAATACTCACACAAGGTTTAATATTCAATTCTTATCAAGGTTAATCAACCAATCATCTTGTGGTTTACTTCCCACATCTTCCTATATCGGCGCCACTCACTCTATTAAACTTACTCCCTTCAAACCTGTTGTGAACATCACACCCAAAACATACTTCCTCCAAAATTTTCCTTTTCATTAAGGCCTGACTACAAGCCTCAAATCAATTTCTCTAAATCTAGCATCACCCACCTACTTGCGGTGAGAGGACCACTTTAGTGATTCTCTATAGCACTTATATTTCCATAATCATACCATCATCATACGGCCCTCATTTTATAGTGTTTCCTCCACACTATATGACTTATCGACAAAACCAACATCCTCGCATCCTATAACATCTCTCCACTCCCGACGTCGTTAAGGTTCATACATGGAGCGTTTCGCAAGCGAAATCCAAATAAGGAACCCCTCCAATACACTACTACTTGACTTTGTCGGTCGTGGAGGTCCTTTAGCTTCAAATATGCAACCGGGACCTATCCCCTCTTTCGAAAAAATGTGGTCTGAACTCCTATCTCTGCCCAGGAGCCACAGCATCAAGCGCTCGCACTAACACTAAGTCCTTGCACAAACACTAATGAGCCTAAACTCACAGCTCCACAATAAACCCTGCATACCTTAAATCACACCTATAAGGTCGCCTCGCACTCAATTCATGATAATGAAACATCTGCTCATCGAAGTTCCAATTATACATATAATAAAGGCGAAATCAACCTGTATCCAGGTGAGATATCGCAACAACAACCTGTTCCACCCTGGAACCGCGGACACAATAGTCTTGCCATCATTACCCTGCTATCGCTCCGAACAACGAATATCATAATATACTCAGAATAATACTATACTCGTATATCACACATAGAACGAGTAATACAAACCAGATATATATTCAAAATATCAACACCCTCTTTTATAGCTAATGAAGGAAAATAGAACTCCGCTACCGCGGAAAAACACATAGACATACACTATATAATGTTATCGAAACTGCCACAAAGCTTGAATTACACACACGAATCTAGGGTTAGCGAAATACCACGACTCTATCTAGTCACGCCAAATAAACCTCCTCCACCTGAGGTGAAACTCATAACAATAACTTCGCCAATCTCCCCAGCTACTCCAAATGGTTCTCGGACATGATACACTTGCCCTAACTAAATTAAAATTACTTAACTCTATGCCTCATCTAGGCACCCTACGTTTGTCCTTTAACTCCTACCGGGCAAGATCAAAACGTGTGGTTATACACTTGCACATTGTAACATTCCTCCATCTTTGGCCACCCTCACCATATAAAAGATATCAGTATCATCGGACTCTATAGCCTCGATCCTGACAATCACCTTCATAATCCCTTTAACTTCTTAGTTAAAAGGAAACTTCACTACCGGCCTCAATTCGACGAGTGGATGTCCACCAATGGGGTCCTCTAACATACACATTCTCCATAAGTGTTAGCAACACTTCTCTAGTGAGTCTATCATTCCTCGAAAAGGCTCTCTCTTTTTTGTACTTACCTCGTCTCGGTACAAAATTCGCTTATCCATAAATCTCTTTATTCGCTGTCGGCCTCTGACCGAACCTTATGTTGATAATTTAAACTACATTCTTCTCATTCCTGCTAAATCATGGGGACTCATGATTAAAACTATCCGTAAGATCCCTTTCGAACCCTTAGCTTCACTGGGTAATTCAACTTTAGTACCACTCTCTATTACAGCGGTACTGGGGTACTCATAACTACTATTCTTTAGTAGTCGTTGCCATAATTCTTAGCAAATGCCACAAGGAGAATGACCTCTACTATGGTCCTAGTCTCCAACTTCAACTCACTGCTCCAGCTAAGCCCCACCTCCTGCCACCTTCCTCGATCGGCACACGAATCTCGAATGAGCACGCAAAAGATTACTATGATCTTAAAATATCGCAGGAGAACGAAATCTCACAAGAGGAATCAACAATCCTAGTCATAAGGCTCTATAACAAATCGAGAGCAACGCTGAAAGCATAGTGCGTCCACACAGATTCTTAAGGACACTAGAACCTGATGCTCTGATAACATCTGTGACACCCCGCCTAATAAAATATCGGGCGATCACTCCTGTACCAAATTAAAACAGGAGTAGCATATGGTTCATTCTTAGCATCACTGTCGAAAACCAAATTAATTACTAATAACCTATTAGGCTGGCATCAAAATTTTATTTAACTAATTTTTTTTAACAAACTATACCAAAAAGAACATTAACATAGTTTATATAAATAGAACTGAAAGAAATAAGATAACCAAACACTCGATAACAATAATACAGCCTAATTGAATTCCGCAAAGAAAGGCTGTAAAAGAATAAATAAAATCAGTTGAGTTATCAGCCCGAATGTTTATACAATACCTCCTATTTAGATTACAAGGATAGAAGCGTCTATAGAAAGCCTGCATCCACAGCTGCCGCAACACACGTCTGACTCGAAGGAATTATCATCCAGGCGTCCCTGTGTCAAGACACCGATATATATATAATAAATAGCAAGAGAGGAAAAAGTAGAAACGGGTCAGAACCCGAGTTGTAAACATATTTAGCAAGTGCATAAATGCTTTATTTTAAAAAAATGTGTTTATCTCATATTTAAATTGGTATCGTACTCCCATGAGATACTCCTCACCTCTCTTCTAATAGTGCACACCTAGCGCATCCCTCTAAAAATCCTAGTCAAGCCACACTGCCTAACTAATCCATCACCCCCAAACTCTAGAAATCCAAAACAACCCAAGTACTAAGGGATCAACTTCTCCCCAGTCTCAACGCTATGCCATATTTGTGCGTGGGGTGTCTCGCAAAGCGAAATCCAAACAAGGAACCCCCCCGATACACTACTACGTGGCAAGGTCGATCGTCGAGATCCATTAGACCCTCAGCACATGACGTAAATATAAGACTCATATATATATATATATATATATATATATATATATATATATATGTATATATGTATGTATATATTATAGCTTTATATTCAATATCATACTCATATTTAACTTTCATACTCACTTTCACGTACGTATCATGTTACACTTCCGGATATATCTCCCGGAATGAGAATTCATTCTTTTTCATTTCATATTCATTTTATCTCTTACTCTCATAGAGATATGATATCTTGTTCCCATACACAAATAATGTACTATACACACAAGTACAATAACCATCCCAACGAACTATAACTCGAGGATGCGGTCTCTCAATGCTATCATCTTCCAGGGCATCACTCACATATCATCCTAGGGACCAGCGGTTGGACTCAATATCACCGACATCACGGCCAACACACGCACACAACGTCTGGGAAGCGGTCATAGTTCCTCCCCGGCAATGAGACGAAACATACCCACCACGTCTCACCCCTAATAAAAATCACACAATATCACAATGGACGCTATGACCTGGGGAATATCCACACCGTGCTCATCGAGCCAGGGTGCTCACCCACATCGCGCAACTTTCCATGATAGCATTAGAGGGGGTATGCTTCACATATATATATACCATCCACACACACACACACACACACACACACACACACACACACACACACACACATATATATATATATATATATATATATATATATATATATATATATATCCGTACCATATAATATATATACTTTACTCACATAGTATATATATAATCCACATAGTTCTTTACACAAATATAAATGGCCATAATTGCCAATCACACATAGCGATGACCAATAATCCCAAGCATTCTCATAATTAATAATATCCGAGTATTTGCACACTCACGATACTAAATCCAAAAGTATTCCCAAGCAGTCATTAAATCCATACCCCAGATCGTACACTAAAATAATTTGAGGTTCCTTCTTTCATCCTGGGGTTTACTCACCCTCAATTCCATTATCTAGGAGTCCTAATATCATATCTAGAATCCCCTATAATAATCTCCAAAACCATAGTTCAAATTTTCCTAAACTTAAAGGAGAAAACCTCAAAAATCTCCCAGGACCGAATCGATTCGGTCTGTCCGAATAGATTCGCTGGCCACCGAATCAATTCGTCCTGTTCGAATCGATTCGAAATGGTTCTACTTTCTTAATGTCTCATACCGAATCGATTTGGCTGGTCCAAAATCTCCAAATCTTCTTAGGTTTTATATATATCCCCAAAACCCAAAACCCAAAACTTAATCCAATATGCATTTAAATTATAACTTGGATATATTTCAACGAACCCAAAGTTTTCATATCTCCTCAAGTCCTTTAGAGGTCCTAACACTCTATTTGGGAACCCCCTAATATTTATCTCCAAATAGTTCTAGCCTTAATTTCTGACTAGCGATTTCGATCTCGGACAGCCTTCCGTAGAAAAATTATTATAAATCCAAAAAAAATCAGAAAATTACGCGATCGGTGCCCATGTGACCATATCGAAAATATCTACAATTTTCCTATTTTTACCAAGAGCTGAATCGAATCGCATCAGGGCATAATCGATTCGGAAAGGCCGCTACATTACTATTCATCATCATCTCCAAAGTTCCAAATATCAACCCAACCTCCATTTTTATGGTTTCTAATCTCAACCAACATCACCACAATCATTCTAGCACTGATTTATAACTAACACATCAATTTATTTGTGGTATTAAACCATTTCTCTTAGATTTAAACCCTAAAACCATTAAAGCCCCAATTTTATCATTTCTCCCATTTCTAACCATTTCTACATTCCACTATCATGGATTTAACACTAGATATCATTAAGAGTTTACAATACATCAATTTGTAAACTCATAGTCAAATTTCCCAAATTTATTTTAAGGGTTCTAACCCAAAATTGTATAGTTTACCAACTATAATATGAAATAAATGCACAAAATGAAATAGAGCAAGTATACACTTGCCTGGAGGATGAAATCCGACGACCTCGAGTCGAATCCCGCGAAGTTTGGCCCAGAATCCCCTTTCTTCTTCCTCTTTTCCTTCCTTTATTCCTTTCCTCTTCTTTTCTCTCTTTTCTTTCTTCTCTTTCTCTCTCTCGTGACCTTATAAGAGAAGAAAAGGTTTTATCCCTTAATAAACCCAAAAATGACTCGTTTACTCAATTACGAGTCCCTACGAGTCCAAAAATTCCCGAAACTCAATTTCTTCCCCCGGATACTGTATTCTGACTATCTCGACCATTATGAGACCAACCTCGCAATCGAAATTTCCATCCGAGGTACTAGACCACAATTCACTATTTTAACCCAATACATCTCAATGCGGGTTTTCCCATTAAAATATTCTCCTCTGTCGCTTTACGCAGCAACGACATATAATAAAATACTCCAACTTATTCACTTAATCCCAAAAGTAATTATAATACATTTCGAAAATCATTTAATCCTTGAAAACTCCAAAAATTACTATTTACGATAATTTCTTAAATTCCCAAATTACACTTACTTATGAATTTTTAATTATCCATAAAAGTGCGGGGTATTAAAACATAATAATCACACATAGTAGAATAAAACACAATTGTATATATATATATATATATATATATATATATATATATATGATACAACACCCATAGACTGAGACCTACGTTGCATTCATACTCTGCTATCAAGTCCCGGTGCATCGCGCACTGTATAAAGGACTATTGGTTCAGTATCTCACTCGAACCATCATAAAAAATCATACATATTGGAGGCGAACACAAAAAACCACTTTATGGGCTACGCACTCATATCACCCAAACTTATCAACTCACTGATAAGTCCTCCTTAGGCCCTATGCTCCGAGGTACCAAATCTAAAATCCTTCCAAAGGCTCATCAGGATAAGTCTGTCCCCTACGAAAGACCTAACATGATAGAAAATATGGTAGGTATGCCATACACATAAAAAATCATACAAATTAGTAAAATTATACACACAACCTATATCATATATCCCATACATAGCATATATATCTCCCGAATATCCTACGTATTATTTAATTCCAATTACATTTCTTATCGTCTATTCCAGAGTATCCCTCACTACTCGAAGTGTGACAATTATCCTTTAAAATATTTTAGTAGTCAATCCACTCATAACCTACTACTCTAAGTCATAGGTTTGCTCATACCCCGAATTCGTTATATTTCAAATCACACCGATTAATTTTATCAATTTCACATTAATTAATTTATTAAGGTAGTGTCACCCAACTACAATACCCTGACTCACTCATTCGGTCCATATCTCCACCCTTAGAATTTGTTGCACAAACTCCTACTATTTATTTTAACATTTCTCGTTAAATTTAATATTCAATAGTTTTTTATATAACTCTATAATAAATTAATTCGGCTGTCCCCTGTCTAACTCTTGTCGCACTCCACCTAAAATATCCGAGTCAAATCCCCGAATCTTAATGTGATAAATTTCACTTCAATTTATTTTATCTAAGTCGTGTCTCACACCCAATGTGACCGAACTCACTCACTTGACCCGTATGCTAACCTTTTAAAATTTAAGTACACATAACTCCTTTAAATTGGTTTCACCCTTTCTTTAACCTTTAAGTTTCTCATATTCATCCCTGAATACTGTTGATATTAGTTTCTACATACTTAACTCAAATTACCATCTCCTTAACAATACCACAAAGTCACTAGGGCCGCATACAAAAAAGGGGCGAACTGTGAAAATCATTAAGTCCTCGATCGATCGATCAATTGAGGTTGATCGTCCTACCCGCGGCACTGCCTCCTTCCATGGATGAACTCCAATATTTTATAGTTATAACCCAGATTCAATTTAAGTCATACCCAATGTTTATTTCGTGATTTCCCTCGGTTTCTAATCCCACTCATCACCATTTATCATCCAAAATTTCCACTTCCAACAGTTAACTTTTGGTATGGGGAAATTTCAAGATTTTTGATTTCCATCTATATTAGATTTTTTCCCCACATCAATCAAGTAAATTTCTTTTGGGTTTTTGATCATAACGACAATTATAGCCATATTACGTAGTCTCTCACCATTGGTTTCCATTGAAAGTCACATATTTACGAAATGGGTTTTCACAATCTTTGTTTATCATTTTCTAAAAATTTGATTTCACTGTCCCAAATTAAACAACATCAATTGTTGGTCAATGAATCTAAATCAGATTCCCACACTTTTGAACCATAATACAACATCAATCGAACCTCAACCCACATAGACTATCCAATTTATAAACACCCATTTTTCATATGATAACCCATCCAAAAATGAATTTCGATTACACCCACTATAATATGAATCGAAATACTTCAAATTAAGTGAAAACAAATTTAACTACTTGCCTGGATAATTTCATAGTGTCTGATCCTTTGATGTAGACGGAGATTTGACAGAGAAAACACTCCTTTTCTTGATTTGGCTCTCAAAATATCCTCAATTTGCTCTGTTAACTTCCTCTGCAGATTTAGGTTTTCTCCAGTTGAGTTATCACTACCTCCAACTCCCTTAATTAGCTTTTATTGGGCTAATCCCGTTTTTAAACTAATGGTCTTAATTAAAATGGTCCAAACACTCCCGTGTGGCCCCAATTATGCCTAAAAATGCCCAAGACCCGATTTCTAATCCTAGGTGCTCTTTCTGACTATTTCGACCTATTCGGAGTCAACAGTGCACTCAGAAATGTCATCCAAATTACTTTATAACATTCTTAAAATTTTTACTTCAAAAATGCGACACAAAAATAATCCAAATAATTTAAACCTCAATTTTCCAATTTAAATAAATCCACCAATTTAAATAATTTCTCCAAATCATAAATTTAAATTTCTCCAAAAATGAATAAGTTCCATTTCTCCCAAAATGATTAAATTTACCCAAAAATAATTAAATTCAAAGTGCTCGAATTTACGGGGTGTTATATACTCCCTACCTTACAAAGGAATTCCGTCCTCGAAATTCAGATGAGCCTAGTACTCAAAGCCCTACTCACATGTCCTTAAGATCACTACCCATATCTTTACCTCTTGTAATCGCGAATTATATTAAAATTAAATTAATTATCCAGGGCGCGCATACCCCCTATACCCATGCTCATTTGTATGAAAGTCCCCGACTCTACTAGTCTTAAATCGCAATATAACTTTAACCTCACAGTTATAACCACGTATGTAAATATTAACTAAGGTAGCAAACCTATCTGCTAGTGACCAAACATCGCCCAACTTCCAACGTTGCGCTAAGTTTCATGCGTGGGATGTCTCGCAAAGAGAAATCCAAATAAGGAACCCCCCGATACACTACTACCTAACATTGTCGGTCTTTGAGCTTCGTTAGGCCCTCAGTCCATAACACATACCCCCAAATTCTCATCTCCTGACATAAAAATTTACTCGACCATTTTCATGTTACCAAAGACATCATACGATATAGCTCCTCTTACTATCACTAGTATCTTAGCACGAGTCAATCACAAGCTATATATCCCCGCTCATTACTAAACATATCCACTCTGAACCCCATCGGTAAACGTCCATATTCCCCGAGATTAAATATAACAATACAAACACTTCATCATAAGTCTATTATGCAACACACAATAACATATATACACGAATATATATACTAGACCATCTTTCAAGTGATAACTAGCACACGTAAATCATATCTCAGAATATCGAACACCAAATCTCATCATATTATATAATATAGGCCAAACATTTTAGTATAATTATCACTAACGTATAGCCCGTAACATATTGGTCTCGAAGTCAGCTTCTCACTCTCGGCATGGCTATATCATATAGGTATTCTCGATTACCCCATAATTTGCAATTTAATTATTCTCAATATTACCCCACCCACTAACTTGTGGTACATAAGTTTTCTCAGTGCTTCCTTCGCAGCACTACCCGGATCCACTGGCCATACATCGTAATAATTCCCAGCTTAAAGTGTTTCTCTACACGTTCAATAATTTAACATTTAAAACTGATGCACTAGCATCGAATAGCGTCTCACTACTCCCAACATTTATTAAGGTCAATGAGTATAACATCCGACAATGAAACTTAAAGGACTTTTCTCAATGCGCTATCCCCTAGAATGATCGATTATCAAAATTCGAGCATCCCAAAGAACATAACCAAGATATAGCAAATTCTATCTCCCATCATATAAATCAAATCGTCTATGCACGTATCTCTCAAGGAGTCAAACTATACAGTGTTCTCACTATCACTAAGTTCTCAGCACGTACACAATAATGAACTAAATCTCTCCGCTCAATAATAACCCGATATACCCTGAATCACATCAGTAAAAGTCCTTAAAAAATGGGATCCACCGTAACTAGACAACTGTACTCTCGGAAGTCTACATCCTAAAATATCGCCGCGATCTCAACTCTCTTTCAAGTGAGACATCACAAAATTGTACTTCCTGCCCCCGGAACAGTGAACACAATAGTCTTGCTGTAACTGCCTATCATCGCACAACGGTCTGTATCCTGGGTAAAACCATACCTCGAATATCACCCTTTAACACGAGCTAATCTTATAAAATATATATATCTTCTCAGTGTCCACACCCTCTCCCTTGCAAATGGAACTAAAGAGTGCTCTGCTACTCCACGATAAATATACATATACTATAGTAATATTATCGATACCTCTACTAAGCATGTTTCATCTGCGAATCTAGCACTAACAATTTATTGTGACTCGCTCGTGTCACACAAAACAGACCCCAATCACCCCGAGATAAAACTCATACTTTCAATCGCCAATAACACTCGCAGTTTAAATACTTCCTGGACATAACACCTCCATCCCAACCGAGCCAAAAAATTCTCATACTGTTGCCCCGACTAGGCACCCCGTTATTGTCCCCCAATTCACCACAAATAATATCCAAACATGTATTCCTACGCTTTACTCGTAAGACACCTCTTTGTGTCATTCCTTTTCCTCTGTCCTCACTGGCCATGTTGGGGTTGCCCTTCTGACATGCCTAGTATACTTGTCCATGATTGCTACTCCCGTTGTCCCTTTAGGTCCGCAGGCCCTATGGGACTCATTGTTGGCCTTAACGGCCTTGAATGAATCCACCATCACTTAGTAGGATTTCTATTGATTAAAATGAGTTATGTACTAGTTATCCCCTCCTGCGGTGCCTCACTAGCACTATTAAATCTAGTCTTGCCCTTCGGTTAGCTCCTCAAACTCTCTTGGCTCCCTTCTCATAACAATGACAACAACGATATCAGTTGTTATATTCGGACTTATCCATCCATGCTTGTATGTTCTACCTATGAGTCCATTATTAACTTATGGACCTTCTTAATTCTTCGTATCCACCTCATCGGGTGCAAAGTTCGCTAAACACGTCAACTCTCCTACATGACCAACCACTGTACCGCCCTTTTGAAACAAGTATTGGAATTTCTTTTGCCTCTTTGTTTAAATAGTTGGTGAGAGGATTTTTGATCAAACCGCACCCTAAATTCCTTGTTATTCATGGTATCCCTCCATGGTTGTGGTGTCCAACTCCCACTACTATAATGTTGCTCCCATGAGTTAAAAATTTTCTCCCAAAATTTAATCCGGGGTGCCACTGCACTCCACCCTATACAATTGTCTTTAGACCTTTTACTTCCATTTCCAAGGGGACATCTATCGCAGTTACCATTCTCGGAATATTTCATGGCTTATACTGAGCCTCCCCTCCTGCCATCCTTCTAACGACCCTCACTGGTCGTCTCAAAATATTTCGGTGTATGAAGTCCAACCCAACTCGTATATAAATCGCATTACTATACTTAATCCCAGGAGAACGTAAGTCCTATACATGAAGGAATGCAACAATCTTATAATAAGGCTCTATATTAAAGAGCGATACGCTGAAACGTAATAAGCCGCACAGATCCTAAGGACTCTAGAACCTGATGCTTTGATACCATCCGTGACACCCGGCCTACTAAAATACAGGGTGACCAACCCGTAATCAAAATAAAATGTGGGTCTCATATGACTCATTCTTAGCATCACTGTCGAAATTTTTTTAAGGCTACTAACCACGTAGTAATTCAATTAGATCGGTGCCAAATTATATCTTTCATTAATTAGACTATCGAATTCATAAACACCCGTTTTTTATATGACAACCCATCCAAAAATGAATTTAGATTACACCCACTATAATATCAATCAAAATACTGCAAATTAAGTGAAAGCAAGTTTAACTACTTGCCTGGATAATTTCTTAGTGTCTGATCCTTTGATGTAGATGGAGATTTGATAGAGAACACACTCCTCTTCTCGATTTGGCTCCCAAAATATCCCCAATTTCCTCTCTCAACTTCCTCTGCAAATTTTGGTTTTCTCCCATTGAGTTATGACTGCCCCCAACTCCTTTAATTAGCTTTTATTGGGCTAATCTTGTTTTTAGACTAATGGGCTTAATTAAAATGGTCCAAACACTCCCGCGTGGGCCCGATAATGCCTAAAAACCCGATTAGTACCCCCGAGTACTCTTTTTCGATTATTTTAACCTATCCGGAGTCAACCGTGCACTCAGAATTATCATCTGAATTACTTTATAACATTCTCAAATTTTTTACTTGAAAAATGCGACACAAAAATAATCCGAATAATTTAAATCTCAATTTGCCAAATTAAATAAATCCACCAATTTATATAATTTATCCAAATCATAAATTTAAATTTCTACAAAAATGAATAAGTTCCATTTCATCCAAAATGATTAAATTTACCCAAAAATAATTAAATTCAAAGTCACCGAATTTACGGGGTGTTACATTTAGTTTAAATATTAGTCTAGAATAATTGTAGTATAAGAATATCTCAAAACACAAAAGTCATCTTTTACATTTCCTATTAGAAGTAATAAATTGATTAAATTTTTAATGACATTCCTCATGGATTCGATACCCGATCTCGACTCTATACATATAAAACATGTTTAGTCAAAGTTTAGATTTTTTGTATTGAGGTGCAAAATCGACAATACGACACGATGCTTGATTTTTGCCTGAACAAAATGGCGTCGTTATCGGGGAATGTTTTGTTTTAAAAATTGATTTATTTATCTCTTGGTATATATATTTTTTACTTTGTACCGGTCATGCACAACTAAGCTTCAAGGACTGTCATTCTCTCGACCGCACTCAAAATTTTGAAAATTTCATCTATGAATCACTTCTGGTAATTATATCTTATCCTAGTATTTTCATTGATTCTAATGGTGTTATGGGTATGCAATTTTGTCATGAAAATAATTTTCAAATTCCTCCCAAACCTATGATTGTTGGCAAATACTGGCAAAATGAAAAAAAATAAAAATTACAAAATAACCTTAGGTGAGTACTTAGATAAGTATGAAAATGGTTTGAGGACATACGAAAATTATTCTAATGAAAAAATTCCTCAAAATTATTAATATTATGATATTAATAACTAGTGTGATAATAATTCTCTGAAATATTATAACAATAATGTAATACCCCGTATTTTTGGCGATATTCATTTTTGGGATTAATTAATTAAATGAGAATTAATTGGGAATTAATCCGGATAAAATACTAGCGAGATGTGAGTTGGTATTTGACTATATTGAGTATATATGATGATATATGAATATTGAATTATGAAATTGTCGTGAAATTGATATACGGCAATTTGGACATTTTATTGGGACGCGTGAGACAGTCGCGTCAGGATATAATTATTTTATCATAAAAGTGAATTAAAATTCTATTAACCGTATGGTCGTTTTGAGTGCGCCAATGCGTTCGAAAGGGTCGAGATAGTTAGAAAACACTAGCCGGGGGTTTAGTTTGGTCCCGGGGTATTTTTAGGCCATACCGGCAACATATAGGGGTAGTTTGGTAATTTTGCATTTTTGAGAATTAAAAGTGACGAAAATTAGTAAATTATATCTGATGAGGATTTGACCCACTAAACCCATTGACAGCCCATATTAACCTAAAAGGCTACGTAGGTTATTAGAATTAGGTTTTCTAATATTTTCCCAAAACAAACCCTAGCCACCATAGCTATTGGAGAAGAAAGCTTGGAAAGAGAGAGATAGAGGAGAAAAGCTTGGAGAGAGAGAGAGAGCTTCATCAAATCGTCATCAAAATCTAAGATTGAATCAAGGCAAGTGGTTTAATTTACGTTTTTATGCAATAAATGCTTCTTCCATGCTTAGACTATTCAATAATCATAATTAATTGGGAGATAATTGAAAACCCATGAAACTAGAGTTGTTAATAAATTTTGGAGATAGGTTTGCATGTAGAAATGTTATTGGAAGATCGAATTAAGAGAATCATAAGTTTATGTGTTATAAAAACGGACTTATTTCTGGAAATTGATGATTTATAATCTTAGGGTTTATGTTCTTGAAAAATTGGGGAAAAGTGATGAGACTTGTGATTTGGTGATGTTTAGGATGAATTATTCCCTTAAAACACGTTAATATGTGACCTTGATATGTTTAGGATTGATTAGAGACCTTAAAACGTTGTTGGGACGGATTTTAGAGGAGAATTGAGGAGTAGAAATTGGTGAAAAACGAAAGTAGAAATTCTGGTCACGAAACTGGTCGTTCGTTAGAAGACCTCCCCAAGTCATTGGAATGAGCTTCTAACGAGTTGACCAGTTGCTTCTAACGAGGGGGAATTCGTTCGAACGAGATGTCGTTAGAAGGCTCAGTTCGTTCGAACGAACTGAATCTCGTTCGAACAGTCTCGTTCGAACGAGACTTCTAACGAGCTGGCAGTTTAGGCCTTTTTGGCCTGTTTTGATTTTGGGAGTCCCGTAAACTTGTTCGATGATAGAGATAACATTCCTTTGATGTTGTATTGGTATACTTGGGACATTTGGGATATAATGAGGAGTAAATTATATAGTTGTGGAACGAATCATATAGACATTTTGAGTCGAGACGTGAGTGCCTACTACGACGTGAGAATAAATTATGGCGTGTATGATTATGAACCGGGATTATATAAATTGTGTAAATTATAAGTTGGTACGAGAAGGCGATATTTACTACAATTAAACTACGGTGATTACTAAGATGCGTGTTTACTTAGTATTGATATATGATTTGTGTGTATGACATACCTACCATACTTGCTATCACGGGAGGTTTGCGTTCGCTTAGGGCCCTCTAATCCTTGTGTTGCCCGGATTTAGACTGGTTACCTCGATGAACATAGGTCAGAGAAGGACTTATTGGGATGTTAAAAAGTCTGCTGATCGTTGGAGCGCAGGTATGTGCGTGACCCATGTGATGTGACTGTGTTCGCCTCCATTATTTGTGATGTTGTTATCTGTGAACTATTCCTGAGAGATTCGGAATATGTGATCCTTATGTACGTGATGTACCGGGATGGATAGCAGAGTATGTGTGCACCACAGCTTAGTCGCGGGGTGCTTATATTGTATATTTATGTTGTGGAAAAATATACACTTAGTAAAATGAGAACTTTCATATGGTATTGTGTGTATAACTATGGAATAACAAAAAAAAGGGATAATCTATAACGAGTTGTATTACTTTTATATGAGAACCTGAATTTACGTTAAGCCCCCTATTTAATTGAGATCGTTATAATGTTAATGGGAACCGAGTGATAAGGGTAGAACCTATGACAGTCTAGCTAGATATGATGTCACTTAGCTAGTGGTTTGTGTCATTTTAGATGGGAACTTACGTTATGAGTGCACAGTTAGACGAGAGGTGAGAATTTCATGTGAGTGCACGTCCTAACATGTATTTTGCATTTAATGTTTTAAATGTTTTTAAAGAACTTGCAGGTTTTTAAAATATCTCCACATTCGGGCTCTGACCCGTTTGCTTTCAAATCTATTTTCTTGTAAAACCATTTTTAGGTGCCCAGCCACAAGGACACCACGCATAGGATTCTCATTCCGATGACGAGCTGTAGCTATTTGTGGAAGTTACAGGGATTTGATTTTAGACGCTTCTATCATTTGGATTCCATGTTCAGTATTCCTCAGTTGTAGGGCATGTTGCCCAAATTCTATTAGAGATATTTCCATTTCAGTTTTTCAAACTTTGGCATGTATTAATTCAGTATTCATTATTTCGTTACTTATTTCAGTTGTGGGATTTGTTGTGAGGAGTTTTCCTCCGGATTCATTTATATCATGTGATGGTTATTCTAGTATTTCGTTATGGTGAATGGTGATATTATTCTTACTTTAAATCTTTTACTGCATGTTAATCAGACTTTAATTAAAATTTGACAACTTACTTTTTAAATACTAGGTGGTTAGTTCTAATAAAATGTTTTCGACAGTGATGCTATTAACTGAGCCAACTTGGCATTTTGATTTAATTTAATAAAGGAGTAGCTACCCGGTATTTAATTAGTCGGGGTGTCACAAATAATTCTTACAACTGTTATTCAAATAATTTCGAAAATAGTTACGATAATACTTCTCAAACTTTTCTTTCTGGTGAAATTGCTCTTCTACCACATTCTTTTGGTGCGTATTTGCAAACTCAAAAAATGACAAATTTGATAATTATTATCGTGAAGAAAATTATTATTAGGAAAAAGAATTAAATGCTTTATTCTAGTACGATAATAATTTCCCTCCCTATAACTTAGAAGACAAACAATGTTTTGAACTAAATGAGAAATCCAAAAAATTTGAAGAAATTTTTACTTTAGAACAAACCATTTTTCGTCCCATATAATTTATAAAGGAGATTGAAAATGTAAAGGACATGGAAATTCAACCCCCATTTAATAATAATGAATCAATTGAAGTTGATTTTTTTCCTCGTCATTTTCATTCAGTGTTATCGAAGCATTACAAGTACCGGAAGAACCGGATGAAAGTCTTAAGGACTTTGACCCGATTCTTGTCAACAAATACTTTTTCGAAATGATTTCCATGACAAGATTTTCACTTAAGCGTGCCCCATCTCCCATTCCAATTGAAAAATCTTTGGGAGAAAATTTTGATTTCCTTCGAATCGAGTTGTACTTGTCCCCCGAAATATCCAAACCCACATCACCCTAAAACATATTTATTTCAAAATTTGTGATGGTTCATTTTTTACGCCCAAGTTATCCCCCCGTTGCATAAATGGAACTCTTATTTTTTGGGAGGCATGAAAAATCGTGGGATTCCACCGTTAATCCTACAAAGTCAACACGTTTTCTGAGTAGACCACCAAATTTTTTGTCTTCTAGCTTATGGTAAATTAGGAGATGATATTTTTATTTTGTACATATTTTATCTAAAAATTAAAAAAATATATATTTATTTATGTTTGTGTTTCTTGTTACTAACATGTTTTGCAGAATTATCGAACGTGATATATGGGGATCACCCCATAATGTCTCTCAATCAGTTAAATTGTATATTGTTCTTAAATAACATTGTGGGCAATATAATGTTTTAGTTAAGGGGTGTCATAATGTATTTGCACACATCATGTTCATTTTCCTTTAATAAAAAAATTACAAAAAATATAAAAAATTAAAATATTTGTTAAGTGATTATTGGGGGAAGTTTCTCGACGAAACCAACTTTGATCATTTAAATTAAAAAATGATTTCTTTTTTAAAATTGAAAATATTTTTCCTTTTCTTTTTAGGCACTGTAGTTTTTCTTATATTTTACTCTCAAAGTTACCTCAATCTTTTAATAAAAAAGAATTAAAACTATCTAAGGATTGACCTATCTAAATAGCTCTTTAGTTTATTTACCATCATTATTATGCTTTATTAATTAATATGATTCATGTATTGACATTCTATACGCATCAAGAATAATACTTGCATAATTATTAAAAGCAAAATGACTCGATAAATTTAAAGATGCATAGGTATACCTACCATGTGATCATTGTGTCACCTTTCCTAGTATGAGTGATGTATACATTTATTTATTATTCATTTGAAAAATATTTTAATTCATCGATATTTTTAATATTCTTGTTTTTACTAGCAATTAAAGAATACTGATATGATCTTTTCTGAAATAAAATTTGAAAATGATGTTTTAACCTAACTTTTGATAAAAGACCATTTGTTTCATCATTTAATTCATTTCACCAACATCTTGAAAATTGATTAAAAATGCAAAGTAAAATAGGGATTAAACCAAAATAAAATAAGAGAAGAAAATAGAAATAAAGGACTTCAAAGGGAGCAAAGAATTCCAAAGAAAAGAAAAGAAAAAATGTACTATTAAATAAGTCACCCTTTCTTGAAATATACAAAAATTATTATGAGATGTTTACCATTATCATCTATGTTCATACATTATCCATTTTGAAAAATCCTTAAGAGGTCAAAGGGTTGAAATGATTTTATTCAAAATTGAAAAGTTTACATTTTCACATTCTTTAGAATGCAATATCCAATCATGAGATTTCGTTTTACCAATTTATATATAAATGTCTTTTATCACTGACATGTATAAGGCTTTGTTTCCATTTACATTTACTCTTTTTGCCTACATATCTCGAGTGACTTACAACAATTCAGAGCGTTTTCATTGTTTTGAGTGTAATCCCCAGCAGGTATTGAATTAGCGTGCTTCATTATAATCATCGAGACATTAAATGCTGAAAATAATATCGCTTGTAATTTTATGACGCACACCATGCCCTCAGTGAATACATATAAATCTCATTTATTAGTCTGACATAGTGGTTAAAGTAAATAAACTATTGGAAAAATCTTATCGTCATTGCTATTTACTTACTAAACTCACGATTATGTATAAACTTTTTAATTAAAAAAAATGGGTAACTACTTTGAGAAAAAAGTCGGACGTTTGTGAGTATCATCACTATAAACTCTCATGGGAAAAAAAAATCGTCCACTAGGGTAACCTAGGGGTTTAATGGCTTGTTTCATAAGCTAATTGCCACCGTGCAACCCGCGAAGTGGATCTCTATCCTTTTTATATTTTTTTCGAGTAAAATGACAAATTTTGACATGAATGAATCTTTTACTATGTCTCTAGCGACTAGAAACACGTTAGTTATGGGGTGTGATTCTTGTCAAACATTGCATTTTATTTCTCTTTTTACTATGCAATAATGCAATCCCATGCTTGTTAAACTCACATTTTATACTCAAATACTATATAACCTTAATTATTCATCATTAATTTCTTATGCAAGGTCTATTTTAGTATTTACAAGGTTTACGATGCTAAAGATGAAGTTTAGATGCAATTAGAGCAAAGAACAATCACAAACGCACCTTCAGGAACAAAATGGTAAATTTAGATGACCAATTTCGGACTCAAAATATTCACGGAATTTGTAGGCCTCCATTCAAAGAACACCTCGGTTCAAACAGCATGTCAATCTTAGTTCAAACGAAAAAATAATCACTGTACAAATTTCAAAGCAGAGAGAAAGTCAAAGCCAATGCCTTGAGTCAAACCCGAAAAGTGACTCTGTGACCCCAAAACTGTTGAAATATTTTTAGACCCGAAATGTGGGTCACGTAGATTTTTACGGTGCATCGATCTGAGGTCATATGAGAAAAATATGGAGTTTTTGGGTTCAAATTGTAAATATGGGAAATTGATTGGAACAAGGGGTTAAGTGGGTGAAGGGGCAATTTTGTGCGCGGGAGGTCGCTGGTGCGATTCCAGCCAACCCAACCTTTTTTCCATTTTTCCCAGCGTGTGCACCCCTTTCCCTACACATGCGCGTGAATCCCCTCACTCGTTTCCCTTCACACGCACGCACATGCCACCGTATGTGCTTCTCCTCCCTCTTATTTTTTTTCCTTTTCATAATTATTCTCTCCTAATCTTTGTACTTTCTTTTGAATTCTTTTTTTCATTTTTTTCTTCTTTTCAAATTAATTCCCACCCATTTCCTTCATTCCTATATTTCAGTTGAGATTCCTCCTTTTCATTCATCTCCCCACTTTGTTTTGTTTTGAAGAAAATAGACTAAAAAATGTGTGTAATATTGCCCATCCAGAGATTACTTTTATTTTTTATTAGTTTTTGTCCCACATGTAATAAAACAAAGGTTAAATATCCCCCACGTGTGGGATCCACCCCCCATTCCCTCCTCTCTATTTTATTCTCTTAACCAAGATCTGTTCATCCCTTTTCTTCTTTTACTTTATTTCTTTTTATTGTTTTTATTTAAACCAGTAAACTCATTTATCCTTTTTTATTACTTTACATTTCACACATTTTTCTACAAATAAAAAAGGAATCATTATTTTTGTACAGATGTGTGTAATTATAAATAAAAGCCAAATTTCTTTAAACAAAACGACCACAAATTGTGCTCTCATTGTCCCTTTGTCACCGCTTTTTTAAATAAGTAAATAAAATTCCCTAAAGCATTACAATTCCCCAAAATTCGAAGTTACGGATTTAATTCTCAATTTATGATTTTTATAGTTTTAAATTAATTTAGTTAAATATTCCCCTAGAATAATTGTTATATAAAAATATCTCAAAACACAAAAATCATCTCTCACATTTTCTTTTAGAAGTAATAATTCAATTAAATTTTAAATGACATTACTTGTGGATTCGATACCCGAACTCGCCGCTATACATATAAAACATGTATAGTTAAAGTTAAAGTTTTTTATATTTAGGTGCGAAATCGATGATGACAAACATATTTGCACGATGCTCAGTTTTCTTCTGAACACAGTTTCTCATGGATGATGATGTCCAAGAAGAGACGTAGAAGCTTAGTCCGGGTAAAATTGGTTTTACACGAAGGATGAATGGGAGACAAATGGTCCAACCCATTGAGATGTGTGGTGTTTTTTTTATTAAGAATCTTAGTATGTGATCCTTTGTTCATGCTGGCTTTATTTGTAGGTGTCTCTTATGAAAAAGACATCTGATTTACATATGCCCGTGGTCGGCTTGGGTGCATGCTCATGAACTCGTTCGAAAAATTTTCATGGGTAAGAACATGAGCTGGGTGAGGAGAACAAAGATAAAAAACATTTTTGGTTTTCTCTGTACTAAATATACAGTATATATCTACATATATTTTTATTTGACTGCATGTGGGTGGTATTTTGCTCTTTGAATTTTTTATTTGATAGTATTTTCAGTTGGTTAGAATTGAGTTGAGTCCCGTTGGATTCGGGTAAACTATGGTGAGATCTTAACTTGTGTACGAGAAGTGGGGAAATGATAGTTTAAGTCTCGATCATATCTTAAAAATAAAATTTGGGTAGGGGAATCCAACATAAGAGAATTCTTCTTTGGCGATGACTTGCAAATTCATACTGTTTATCTTCCATAAAAAATGGGAAGACATTCAACATAGAATCTGAGGGGTTTGAACCAGTCTCCATACGTCTGACAACTTTATGAAATTTTGTCAAAACAATTGGTCCGTAAGTATATATTCTTTTTGTCCAATAGGGTATGTTCCTATTGCTTTTTCTCTATATGCTAAAAGTCATTGCGACTTGATGATCGATGTATCGCTTTTCATAGACATGGATCACGATATGCTTGGACTGAACAACCTTTAAGGTGTGTGTGAAAGCATTCTACCCTCGTACTGAATAGCTATAATGCCCCAGCTCGAATTTATGGGTTACCCATGGTCAACCCTGTCCGAACCGAATGTTAGTTGTGAAGTGCAATGAGATAACCTAAATAATGTTGCTAATCTAATTTTATTTAAGTAACATTTCACTTATTTAACATGCTATTCCAATTTATATCAAGCTACATGAGGGACCTGTGGCAAGCGTCCATGGAATCCAAACATACGGAGTTAATAATATAAAATAAAAAGAATATTTACTTATATAATGCTCTCAAAGTACGGAGTCGTGAACAACCTGTCGTAACAAAGAAAGGGAATGAGACAAATGTCCAGTGGGAAGTACAAAAATGCAACAAAGAACCCAATAGTAGAAAAGATACTCTATAGCGTAGCACCTATGTGCACATGCAAATAATGTACATCTATACGTATACATATATTAATGCATGAATCCATTTATTCTAATATGTTACTTGATTTGATTAAATCACCTTAATTTTATAAAACACCCCCTTTTTTACACCTCTTTACTTGACTTAACATTTATTTCCCGATTCAATCCACCGGGTCAAATACTTAAACAAAATACCATTTGTTTAGGAAAAACACTTCTTTTATCGAAATATCCCTTATACTCATGCCAACCAACTTCAGTATTTCCATGGAAACCACCTTTCAATACATGCACATTCCATGTTAGAAAATACTTAATTCCTTTTGAAAACCATTCACAACACACGCTTGTGTTAATTATGGGTTTAAACTATCTTTGGTTACTTGTTCACCCATTAACCATTTCACTTGTGACATCAACTCATGATTTACTTGGACTTAGTTATTTTCATAATTCTTGTCCAAATCACCTTTTCAAAACAGGAATATTTATCAATGGTAATTTATAAAAGGTTGTCTTTCCTTATTTTCATAGGACAACCAAATTCTCTATAATGTTCCAATTTTTCCATTATCTTTTGCTCGGAATGTATTTTAATGGGTTTTACATCATCTCCGACGCCACCATATGCTCTGGCCAGTGATTTTTGGTCTTTCACCCTAAGGCTTCGGGCCCTTCTTAATTTTTCCCGTATCTTTCGAGTTTCTTTTAGCATGTATCTTAACATTTTTTCATGTCCACATTATTCCACTTTTACCGGATGAAGCCAAAACCTCAGGGACTACACCCCGAATTTGTGCTACACGTTAGAAAATCACCATTTCATGTCCTTTACATACTTATGTTGATTTCATTCCTAAAATCACTCACATTTAGGACTATGTTGTGTAACACCCTTTCCAATATTTTTATTTCATAAAAATATTCCACTTTACGTAAAATTATTATTTTACCCATTTGTTTTCAAAGTTGCCTTCTCATCCATTTCACAAGTGTTACTTCACAAAACCATCATTAAGTTATACATGCCAACTTCTTGACTGTTTTTAACACTTCTTTAATACTTTGGAGTGACACACTTCTCAAGTTGGAAATCTCTTTATTTCATTACTTTCCTTTTCAAGGAAATTATTTGGCATTTTAAAGACTACTTTACAAGAAAAATGCCATTTTCCTTTATCACCATGTGTAGTCTTGAAAACATACACTTATCATATTTTCTACACTTATTAACACACTTTAAGTGCTGAAATTTCTATTTTTTATTTTATGTTAAAACTCATTAAAACCATCATTAAACTTATTTATATGCTCATCATCAAAATACTACAAGTTTATATACATGAAAAGATGGATTTTAAGTCCCAAAATCCAAAATAATAAGTTTAACACATGATTTATTCAAGAAATATTCTAATACTTGCAAAAACATGATTTTCAAGATTAGAAAACATTTTTGTTCATCAAACATGAATAAATATCTAATTTCACAAAATTTTATATTTCCAAGAAAACTTCAAGACTTTGTTCACAAAATATCTCAACAAGATAAATATCATTTTAAGATATTTTATTTCATAAAATGTTTAACACTAAGTTTTCTTGAAAATATATCATTTTCTCAGCACTTTGAATTCATTTTTAAAACCATTTTACATAAATCAAGAGGAAATAACCTTATACAATATACATGCATTCTACTTCTCAAAACTCTATGTACAAGACAAATACTAGGGAAATAAGGTTCTTAAACTTAAAGAGTAGAGTTTCCCACCTTGTTGAAGCTCCAAAAATGGATGGATGAATATAGAAGAAGATGGAAACCTCCCACCTTAAGTTGTGTAGATGGGTTTTATAGGCTTAAATGTGGTGAAAAGGGGTTTAAGTATGGTGGTTTAGGGTTAAGGGATGGTGGTGCTAGGGTGGTGGACTGTGGTTAGGTGGTGGTGAGGCTCTAAGAGTTAGAGAGAGAGAGAGAAATGCCCTAGAATGGGCCAAAACATCACTTAAATACCCCCAAACCCTTAAGGGTTAAATTTCATTAATGCCCCAAAGCTTAATCCCGAGTTGATATGTTGTGTAATAGTGTGACACGTGTCAAATCCAATGGTCTAAATTATGATAGAGTTTTCTCGTTCGAACGAGAATCGCTCTCGTTAGAACAAACTTCGAAAGAGGTTCTCACGAGGGTAAGTTCTCCAATTAGGTGAAAGTCATTGGAAGGTCGTTTAAGTTTCGTTTGAACGAAGGGGGAAATCTCATTCAAACGACCCATGATCTCGTTCGAACGACCTTAATTTCTTCCAAAGTAAATATAAGGCCATTTTAAATCCAATTAATTGCATCAAGGCCATGATATTACCCAAATTTGACCCATAATTCATCTTACAAAGACTAAAGCTCAATTGAGTCACATCAAGCTACCAAATTACACGGGTACGACCCAAATTATAAGGGCGGGTGTTACATTCTTCCCTCCATAGAGAATTTTATCCTTGAAATTCTCAATCCATCAATTCCTTGAGTTCTTGGAGGTTATCAACTCTTATTTTAAGTTATATTGGTCTTTCAAGGTTAGGTTATCTAAATCCCCAATCACTAAGAAGTCATCATACGCCCTTTCACAAGGGCTGTTACTAAAGAATCAGATATGCAACATCTCCTAACGCTCACCATCAGTCTAGCCATCAAAATCACATAACGATCGTCCAGTCTCCACTTACCCGATGATCAAACTCAATCAAGTCTTAAGGCTTCTTTTCTAACACCCAAGGAATACCGGCACATCTATCGGAGCAACACTCCAAAGCAATTAACACTCACACAAGTGAAAGCCAAAACATAACTAACACCCAATCCATCATCGTAAATTATTTCAATTGTTAGGACTACATTTCGTGAGTCTCCTCAAATTATCGGGTCATTCTAACCACACACATTCACTTAAACTTGACACTAACCTCTCATAACTAGTTGCTGACTCCAAGAAGCGACATATCAACTATGTTACAAATTGTACCTCCGACTAATACCTTCCATAAGATCCTTCTATGAACCTAGGATCACTTTCGGCGTCCGATTATGGAACACTTATCCGAGTATTATACTAATCCACTCACTGTGGAAAAATAACACTATGTGCTATGTTTCTCGAGTTTTAACACTCCATAATATCCTCAAATCATCATCCTTCTTTTTACAACTAGATTCATTAATCACCATGCCATCCAATCCGTAAGATCTCTAGTCTTAAGGAAAGCGGATACTACGAGCGACCGTGCAACAGTACGTGCAACCACACATGTACGGAACTTGTGAAAAACAAAGGATACTTCAAACAAGGGCACACTTAATTGCTGAGCTACATTGACCATGCTAGATCCACCCACACTCTCAGTGAGCCAAATCGCACCGTAATAATAACACGATACAATTCTGGCTGCCGCAACCGAGGGAACACAACCAATTTCTTCCAAAGTAAATATAAGGCCATTATAAATCTAATTATTTGCAACAAGGCCATGATATTACCCAAATTTGACCATAATTCATCTTACAAATCCTAAAGCTCAATTGAGTCACATAAAGTCACTAAATTACACGAGTACAGGGAAAATCACGGGGGCGGGTGTTACATCTTCCTTCCTTAGGTAATTTCATCTTAGAAATTCTTAATCCATCAATTACTCAAGTTCCTGGAGGTTATCAACTCTTATTTAAGTCATAGTGGTCTTTCAAGGATGGATCATCAAAATCCTCAATCACTAAGAAGTCATCATACACCCTTTCACAAGGGTTGTCGCTAAAGAACCCGACATGCTACATATCCTAACGCTCACCATCACGCTAGCCATTAAAGTGACATAACACTCCTCTCCACTCTCCACTTACCCGGTGATCACACACAATCGAGTCCTAAGGTTTCTTTTCAACACCATAGGCATATCGACACATCTACCGGAGTAACACTTCTAAGTAATTGACGCTCAACCAAGTTCAAATCGAAACACAACTAAAACCTAATACATCATCGTAAATTATTTTAATTATTAAGACTACATATCCCGAATCTCCTTAAATTCTCGGGTCATCTTGACCACACACATTCACTTGAACTTGACACTGACCTCTCATAGCTAGTTGCTTACTTCAAGAAGTGACATACCAACTAAGTCACAAATCCTGCATTCGAGCAATACCTTCCATGAGATCCTTCTATGAACCTAGGATCACTCTAGGCATCCAATTATGGAACACTCGTCCGAGTATTACACCAATCCACTCACTGTGGCAAAGTAACACTATGTGATATGTTCCTCGAGTTTTAACACTCTATAGTATCCTCAAATCATCACCCTGTTGTTTACAACTATAGCCGCTAATCACCACGTCGTCCAATACATAAGATCATTACTCTTAAGGAAAGGAAATCGGATACTATGAGCAACCATGCGGCAGTACGCACAACCACACGTATACAGAACTTGTGAAAAATAAAGAATACTTCAAATAAGGGTGTACCCAATTGCCGATTTACATTGACCATGCCAGGTCCAACCTCACTCTCACTAAGACAAACCGGGTTGTAACAAAAACATGACATAATCCCTTCTACCGCAATCGAGGGAACACAATTATTGACAGTTGGAATTGAAGGGACACATTAAATCAGAATGATTAAAAAATTATTACGTGGTAATCCTCTCCGTATCAAATGGGCTATGGTTTACAAAAGGCAAACCTAATCCATGCGCTTTGAAGTCTACGTCTCCTCCTAGATGTTCTTATGAGATCCTAGCCTAGCTATACACCCTGACTTGGGTCACCAACCGTGACAAATCGGATCACGAACCATTCATCTCCACGAGATGAAAGAAATACGAACTTATTATCCTTTGGGAAGTCAACGTTGGGCTTTCATCCTTAGGAGTAACGCTTCCTCCTTCCATCGTCCAAAATTAAGAATCCTTCCGCCGATGAATGCTAAACACCTTTGTTAATGTCAACTTTGTCCATCTCTCTAGTCAACCTGATGTCGTGACCAACCTGACACACCTAGGTTACTATCTACTTTACCATACAGTGATTGTATCCCAACATATCCCTAGGCAATGGATGATTTGGTGAAACACTCACCTTATTACAACCATTATTTATACATGGTCATCATGGTGCCTATTTTTTAATTCTACCGAAACTGAGTCTACGCGGCAGCCACACCGGTTGTCATTACTGTTATAAGGATAAAAATTACTACCCTGGTCTACACCTCCTAATCCCTACGAGTTTGGAAAGTCATGATAAGAACTAATCCCTTACCTACTAGGTCTATTCTAACTTACATTGTCCACACATGTCGATACTCTAATAATGCATTGATATGACATTTGGGACGGGGGTGCTATTTTCACACCAAATTGGGTGACCTCACCAAGGGCTACATCATTCGATTCCTTTGAACTTGACCAATAACCTGAGATCATAACATGACCCTTAATATAACCATCATTAGAACACTTGCACTCCATAACACCGAACTTAATTGGTTCCCTAAGGTCACCAAACATACCCTAATGTAATTATCACCAAAGGCCAAACAAGATATCGTCACCTATGATTCCCTCATAGTAGGTACGCTCTACGAATTTTCCAATATCCATCCCATGACTGTTAGATACTCACAAGGAATTTAATCCCACATCTTTATTTATAAGGAAGCTGGTTACAAAAGGATAAACATTAGGGATTTGGATCAGATCGAAATAAATAATAATTTTTTGCTCATTCGTTCGAACGACCATGCACCTCGTTCAAACGACGATCATTTTTATTTGAACCAACTTCTAACGATCTATCGAACGAAATTCCAGAGAAGGACGAAAAGTCGACTCGTTCGATCGTGGAAACCTCATTCCAATGACCTCATGTATCTCGTTCGAAAGACCTCGTGTACCTCGTTCGAGTGACTAGTCTATAAGTCTCTATACATGGTGAACTATATTCATTGAACACCTAAGGGTATCTCAACAAGTCAATTCTTATCCCCAAGGATGCCATATGCAATAATTTTTTAGTATACTCTAAGGACTCCCTTTTTAAACAACTAATGCCATATACTAAGTATTAAACCGCAAGCTGACGCTACTAAGGATTCCAACAGGATAAAGGACGTGTTGTACAACCTATAAGCCTCTAAGTCCACACTACCAACGTCATAAGGAATCCTATTCCTCAAATGTTTCATTATATTCTCTAAACCCACATCATAGAAGGCTACCTAGGTTTTATTTCTATGTCACTTCAAATAGTCATCGTTACCGGTGTAACACGCTTACTGCCAATGGCTTGTAACTCTCATCATAGCTTATGAGATACATTTATCGATCGAAAATTACTAAGGCACTCATCTATGATGATTGTATCTTGTCAACCAAGTCCTGAGTAGATATCCTCAAGTAATAACCAACAGGGGTCTACATGCCTATTGAATTATCAAATACCCATGATATGATGATACCCCTAGGATCAAGTTCACACAATAACATCACCACAATTATCAACCCATGTATTCCTAACCAAGTAACCTAATGCATCCTTATCAGAAAATCAATATTTCTTAGACATGGCAATCTAATCACCTACTCCACAGTTGGCTTTAAACAACTTACGTCTCCAATTTAATGGATGTTAATTACCTTTATTAGCATCCTAACAAACCTCTCACATCATAAAAGTTTGGTAAAAGTTCACCCAACACTAGAGAATTCGATGTCACCACTAATGACATACACAGAAACTCACAAGTTACTAATACGACTACATCAGAAGAGTCGAGAACTATTAATGGGAACTAACTTGGCCACCGACTACTTGACAATGGATTTCCCATCATGATAATATCCTTGACTCCATCGTTGAGAACACGAATCAAAATCATCACCTGTCTAGTGTGACTGACCCAAAACCAACACCGACGTCAAAAATCCACTATCAACCTCACAACGTCACTCCTGAAAGGAACCTTGAACTATACCATTTCTAATGTCTCGGCTCTAATTTATAGGTTACCTGTGGTCAACTCGGTCTGACCTGAATGATAGGTGTGAAGTGCAATGAGACAACATAAATAGTGTTTCTAGTCCAATTTTATTTAAGTAACATATCACTTATTTAGCATGCGATTTTAATTTATATCAAGAAACATGTGGGACCCATGAGAAGCGTCCTCAGAATCCAATCATACAGAGCTATTACGCCTTGCGCTTTGAAGTGTATGACTCCTCCTAGATGTTCTTATCAGATCCTAGCCTAGCCATATATACTAGCTTAGGTACCCAACCTTGAAGAATCGGATCACGAACCATTCATCTCCACGAGACGAAGTAAAACATACGAACCTATTATCCTTTGGGAAGTTAACACTGGGTTACCCTCCTTAGGAGTAATGCTTCCTCCTTCCACCCTTGACAGTTACGAACCGTTCGAGTCGATGAATGTAAAACACCTTTATTAACGTCGACTTTATGGTGAAAAAGGGTTTAAGTATGGTGGTTTAGGGCTGAGGATAGTGGTGCTAGGGTGGTGGAATGTGGTTGGGTGGTGGTGAGGCTACAAAAGCTAAAGAGAGATTTAATACCCCCAAACCCTTAGGGGTTAACTTCCAAAAATTCCCTAAAGCTTAATCCCAAGTTGATCTGCTCTGTTGGAGTGTAACACGTGTCTAATCCAATGGTCTAAATCATGACAACATTTTCTCGTTCGAACGAGAACCTCTCTCATTAGAATAAACTTTGAACGAGGTTTAAACGAGAGTAAGTTCTCCAAATAGGTGAATATCGTTGGAAGGTCGTTTAATTTTCATTCGAATGAAGGGGAAAATCGCGTTCGAACGACCCGTGATATCATTCGAACGACCCTAATTTCTTCCAAAGTAAACATAAGGCCATTTTAAATCCAATTAATTGCACCAAGGACGTGATATTACCAAAATTTGACCCATAATTCATCTTAAAAATTCTAAAGCCCAATTGAGTCACATTAAGTCACCAAATTACACGGGTACGCCCAAAATCATGAGGGTGGGTGTTACAATAGTTATGAAAGCCTATTGGATATACCCCAGTACTAGACAAGCTCTAAACGTTTCTTATCACCAAGAAGTTAGGATAGAGAGAGGATATACTCGATATACCAGATAGGTTAGAGAAAAGAGTAAAAATTTTCATCGGCGACCAACCTTTTGGATGATCGCTTTTGGCCTCGAGGGTATAGGGCTTAAATAATATGAAAATAAGACTATGCAGTGCGTGATGCAAACATGTAAGCTTTATTTTTACATACTTTAATGTTTATTTTATCACAAGGTCCTTTGTACATACCTATACGTTTGGAATAATGTACAATGCTATACATGGAGACCTAAGCACGTATTTATGTTTTGGGGAACTCTAAAACTAAGGCTGCTAAAAAAATTCTAGAATTTGCATAACGTAGTCATATAGTGGAGTGATATTAAACATGGTAGAAAGGAAGTATAAGGATAGTTCGGTTCTCTTGATTGGACCCTAATAAAGTCACCATTGTGGTATTATAGGCCCAGTATGGGACTCGGGGGAGTGAGATGTCCGTTGCATATAGGTAGGCAACAAGCCTCATTGGTGATCCCTGCGGGGACATTAGAGTTCTTATCTCTCGGTCTGCCATTTACCTTAAGATCGGGTTTCATTTGTGAATGATTTATCCAGGAAGTTATTAGACACCACATCGAGTTTTTGTCTCACGCCCTTAGTTTATGCCTGAGCCTAAGTATATTCGGTGGAGGGGGTAGTCGGTTATTCAAAGTTGCTAGTTAGTTTTATATAAAAATAAACAAAATGGTCCGGGTTAACTATTTTGGGCTAATCCTAAGGCAAGTTTATGTTTGCAATTGATCCATAAATTCTTGTTGTGGGGTTCGATAATCAGTTTAAGAGTGGGGAAGGTATTAGGCCCCCCTTTTTTCTTTAGGGTTCCTTAATTATATGCTTATTATCACTCTTAAAATCATGTTATTACTTTTTAGTTTATTTCTGAACATGTTTAAAGACCTTAGTTCAAAAATCTCTTAAAACGTATATAGGTGCTTAGGTGTAAAAATGGTTGTAAAAGAAAGTTTTATAATTTCTCAATTTAGTTTTTATTTGTCTTATTTAATTACACCCCACTGTACCTTCATGACTATTTCTACGTATTAGAAGAGAAGAAGTTGATGACATTTGGAAGATTGAATATCGTTCATCAAGTCTTTAATTATCCAGAGGATATTTAAAAAAAAGAGTTTGCATTAAAAGTTTTTAAAAAAGTTTTATAATTATTTTAATTTTTTTTTTGAAAACTCGCTAACTCGTTAGAATGAGTTTGATAGGTCGTTCGAACAAGTTAGACAATGTCATTAGACTCAGGTTCCTTCGTTAGAACAAACTCTGGAACATTGCCTTTTTGGTCATTTATGGAATGTCGTTCGAACGAGAATGGGTATGTCGTTAAAATGATTTTCTCATGTTCGAATGAAATCTGAAGCGATGCCTATTTAGCAGATCTAGAATGTAGTTCGAAGTTTCTTTGGAAACATGTTTGAATGATAAAGGGTATGATGTTCGAACGAGGTACCAGGTCATTCGGAAGTTTAAAGGGTACGATGTTCGAATGAGGTACCAGGTCATTTGAACGACTTTTATTTTTTAAAGAAATCTAATCCAAATATCTATTGCCTATCGTTTTTCAACATCTTTCCCTATAAATAGAGATGCGGGATTAGAGTTTTGTAAAACTCAATTTAAACTTTCAAGAAGTACTTTTAGAGTTCCTTTCGTGATCATACTTTACTATTTTTTTATCCAAACCCTATGGATATTTAAAGATCACTTTATCAAATCAAGAAGAACATGTTCCAAGTTCAAGAGCCCTTATAAATATTTTCTCCGCTATTGAATTGTGGAGCCAAGGCTTTACTGCTGAAGAAAAAGGCTAATCGGTGGATACTGAGGGAATGTCACTTCTTGTGGATGGTGCTAGACTATGTCATATTCTGTAGAAGATTTGAATACCCTACGCGTTGTACTTAGTTATGATAAGTAATCTATAAGTCAATTGTGTCTATAAAACTCTTTACAATGCTGAATACGAGGTTTTGCTCGAAAAAGGATTTTTCCTTACTTCCTCGCATTCTTGGTTAACTGTGTGATTGATTAGTATTTTAATTTGTACTTCATCATCGCATGTAAACCTAATTGTTAATCAAGATAAAATTTGGGAAAATTGAATTTGTGTGTGATTATCCTAAGATACGAATAAATTCAGAGAAAACCTCGTCTTGTTTTCTCAAGTTGGTATCAGAGCAGGGCACACTAAAATTTTGTGTGGTCCTCATTTTTGTGCAAATATTTTGTTTGGATACCAATTTTCTCAAATTGGTATCAAAACAGATATTGTGTGATCCTTTCACGATATTTTTTTGAATATATTTTTCAAATTGGTGATCTGTAAAATTTGGGTTTTATGGATAATTTGTATAATAGGCTACATGTTTTTATGGAAAGATCGAATGAGGTCATCTTTGAAAGCGATTGACGAGCGTATCTATCTTGTATGTGAAAGAGGATGTATACCGCCCACTATGACTAATAGTTATGTCATAAGTCCTAAGACCATCACCACTTGGACAGGAGATGTGCTAAAATAGAGTAATTTTAACTCACGTGGTATAAGTGCCATTTCTGGAACTGTCACCCCTGACGAGTTCCGTCGCGCCATGACGTGCACCACATCTAAGGAAGCGCGTGATATCCTCTAACATATTCATGGGGGTACTAACATTGTGAAAGCTTCTAAGCTTCAAAAACTCACCGCACGTCTTGAGATAATTACCATGCTAGAGTCTGAATCGTTTGATGAAATTTATGCATGATTGTTTGATATCATTAACTCTAGTTTAAATTTAGGAGAGAAAATTCTTGAGACACGTGTAGTTAAAAGGATTTTGATATCACTTCCATCCATTTAATCCCTAACGTCACTATTGAATTTGTTGGAAATTTTAGATACTCTTAGGTTAAAAGAACTTGTAGGAGATCTTCAAACTGACGAAATCGATATGTTCCCCAAAACCAAAAGGAAAAAGAAAAAGAAAATGAGGATTGATTTGAAGTCCCAGTCTAGAGAAAAAAGAAAAAGTCTATGTTTCTAAGTCAGAATTTGATTTTGAACTTGATGATCTTGCCTTATTTGCAAAAAATTTCAAAAACATTCTCATATTTAACAAAGAAAATTCTTCCAAGTAAAAGTTTTTTGAGAAAAAATAGGAATGAGGGAAATAATGTTTGTGAAAAAGATGAGGTGAGATGTTGTGAGTGTGAGGGAAATGGACAAAAATCCTACAAGTGTGCCACTAGGCTAAAGAGACAGGGCAAAAAATTTGCACATAAAGTCAGTCTTAGCAATTGTGACGTCGAGTCGATGGATTTCTTGGATGAATCACCCCATGAACCTAATTTATGTGCATTCACAAAAATTCATGCGAGTACTTCTAGTTTGTCCCAAACCGATAAGGACATCTCTAAACGTGAGAGCCTCGATGATGCTTCGAATCATCTTGGAGAGAGTGACAGTGAGGAAGAAAATTTGAGTGAGGGAGAACATTGTCTCCAAAAATCCTTTCGTGATCTTTACATCGAGACTTTAAAAACAAAAAAGTTGAATAAAGATTTATCTCTTAAGGTGTTTAGTTTAGAAAAGTGGGTGAATATTTTGAGAGAGTGTGAGGCATCCATGAGTGAACTCGAGAAGGTGAAAGTTTCTTTGTGTGAGAAGTTGATTATTATGGATAGAGAGAAGACCAATTTGATCAACATTGTGTCTAGTCTTATGAGAGATCTTCAATCTTCATTAGAGACTCGTGAAAAACTTGAATCCTGTGTATCCCAGCTCAAGATTGATCTTGAACATGTTTGGGAGGTCAAGGTCACTTTAGAGGACACAACTAAAAAGGTTGAAAAAATGTTCCTCGGTCTCGCATTAGGTAAAGTTGAGAGGCGAGGAATACGTTATGATGGTGCATCCACTTCCCATGCCGCACCCGAGTCGGTTCCTGATTTTATTATGGATCCATATGGCCCTCGATTAAACCCACCTAGGAGACCTAACCCAGCTAAGAGAGCTCAGCCAATACATTTTGATCAAGGTAGACCAAAGCCCTTGTATGTTTATTCCCATTGAAAATAAAGAGGTCACCTTAGAGAGTTTTGTTTTAAGATGGGGAGAGTTTCTCAAAAGCGTGTTCCCTCTATGCTCCCACACGAGTTCCTATATATGTTCTTGTGCACACTCCCGCATGTGTTACTCCACATGATCCCACACATCACCATAGAGATTTTGAGAGTTTTCAAGATCAAGTAGAGTATTTATCCAAGACTATAATGTTTGATGGATAATTTCATAGGATGCTCCACATGATCCCGCACATCACCTAATGATTAAGGTCAAGACGTATTTCTATAATAGGGAGTTTATCATGCTCATATCTTATATCTCTATTGATAGATTGTAATTCTATTGTATCCATATGTTTTTCATTTTGATATATTTTGAAAAATCACGAAAAGATTTTTAGTTTTTAAGAAAAAAATTGTAAAATTGAAACAGATTTTATTTTGATTAATTTTTTGAAAAAGATAAAAAGATTTTTATATTTTCGTTTTTCACCGTATATAGATGAACATTTAAGATATTCGGATCACACCTACACTCCATCCATTCACGGGGCATTTTCATAGTGCTTTGAGACATGGATTTATTTCGTTAGTGTTCTTAATAATGTGTGGATAACATTTCATTAATCATTTATGATTACTTTCTAAATGTTAGACTATTTATCACCTTTATTTCACACGTGCATGAACGTTTTGAACATTATAATGCATATCATGTGTCGAATACGATATTCTCATCTCAATTTTGCTTGATAACAAACCATATGTAAAATGAGATAAGTTGTTCTTGTAAGAACCTTGACCGTATTTCGTTTCCCAGAAAATATTGATACATGTTAAGCAATGTAAAAGGGATTTAAAAGAGAAAAATTCTCTTTGCGTTAAAAGTCACCATTAGCAAAAAGATCCGAAAAAGATAAATGGTACCCAAAAACAAAAGTGCCAAGGCCATTTATTTTATTTCATTGATGCTTCGCTACATATCAGTGTTATGATATCTTCAAAATATTTGAGAGCAAATTCTTATATATGTGAGATTTTGAGGGTGTTATAAAGTAGAAGATCAATGGGTTTGCACAACGGACTCTCTTGAAAATAGTTTGGTATTATTGATTTCAGAATCATTTAAATTCATGGCATATTGCATAAGTCGAGTCAATTTCATTTATGTTCAACATTTTTACACCTAAGATTGAAATTGAGTTCTTTATTTAGAAGTATCTCATGACTTTGTGAACCTATGTTATGAATGCTTATATTGATTTGCCTATGGAAAATATTCACACAATTTTATTTCGTTTTCATGATTCAGGTATTTTAGTGTTATTCCATGGTGTTATGTATTTTTGTACTTATATGTACCTCTTATACATATACTTGTAAATTATCAAAATGGCAGACCAACTTCGGGTTCCTTCTTTTCTTGCTCTTGGATTATCATTACATGTGCTTTATGGATAATATTTATGATGATATCTTTGCTTCTTCATATGATGCTTATTATTTATGCATAGATTCTAACCTGTTATGTATTAAGAACAAAAAGGGGGAGAGAAAATTGAGGGGGAGTTTTTTTTAAAACTCGTATACGTCACGGTATTTCTTTTGTCTCGTGTGTGTATGTTTCTTCCTCCTTGATGATGATTTCGTGGACCACAAAAGATGAAAACAAAAACATCTAAGGGGAGAACACTTTTCAGTTGAAGAGTCATACATTTATCCATTTCCATTGCTTAATTTGGGAGGGCATTAGTTGTATTAGTTTTAGGGGTCAATCTGACTTTGGTTTGTGTTTTTTTATCGAAATAGCCAAAGGGATAGATTTGTAAGAGAAAGTTTTATAATTGGTGGTCTCTAATAAAAAATCATTAAGTTGGTTATTCATCTCGACTAAGGACGAGAAGAGACTTAAGAATAACACCATTTATTTGGTGATATCAGATTTAAAATCATTGTATTATGGTTACTTGTAACATCATTAAATTGGTGGTCTCTAACTAAAAATAAAAAATATAAAAGAAATCATTAAGTTAGTTATCTCGGATAAGGACGAGAATAGACTTGAGAATAACGCCATTCATTTGGTGATCTCGTATTTTAAATCATCTATGGTTAAAGTCATTTCATTATGGTTATAACACCATTAATTGGGTGATATCTTATTTCAAAAATTTTATTTTAATCTCTGCTAAGGATGAGAATGGACTTCAGTTGGTTATGCGAAAACTAATAAAGATGCAAATAATAAAGAACAACACAAGGAAATGTTAAAATGCATATCGTCAAAAATCCTTCATTCATAAAATACAAATGCCATTCAGAGATAAGGTTCTAATCACGCAATTAGAGAAACCCTTATGGGTGGTGTAAATATACATGGTATAAAACCAGAAAAATGCTACGGGTAAAACCAAATATACACTACAAACACCGTAAACGACATCGTTTAAAAAAATTAGAAGCCGAAACATGATGTTACTTTAAAGGGTTTGGGATTATTTGGCTGGGCGAAACAAGATGTTCCGCTTAAGCCTTTAATCAATTTATAATTCCTCCCCCACAACTTATCTGTAACTTTCACTCCTTGGATTTGGCTTTTGCATACACCCCACTGCCAGAACCAAATGCTCCTACTTACTTAACTTAGTCCCAGCTTTTCCTGTCCCGTATGTGGAATAACTTTATAACTAAGGCTTCAACCTTCATTCCATCATATATGATATATATTAATGGTACTTCTTTATTACTTATCAAAATGTTTTCTTTGTCCATAATATGAGGGTTAAAATAAAATAAGCAAAAGTTGGATTTTAAGCTTGGGCGGAAATCATGTTCCGTTTAAGCCTTTTTTTTATTTGTTAGGCGGAACAACTTTTTTCGTTTTAGGTGGGACACACAGAAAATTTGACTATGCTATTTCTATATTTGTTATTTTTGACCCTACCAATGTCTAAATATACAATTTTGCACTACCCACAGCAACCATATCTACTGCATATATACATGTTTACAATACCCATAAGGGTTGCTCTTAGAACAATGGATGAAGACGGAAGTTAAGATGATTAGAAAGAGGTTTCAAAATTATACAAAGAAAAGGGCACGTAAGTCCACAGACGTCCGCCCAAGCTATAAATTTAAACTTAGTGGGTCTCTTCAAAAGGAACCTCGGCTCGAGGAATGACGACATTGCTTGAAGGGTCTCAATTTCAGCCCCATCGTCATTTTCCTCACCATCGACCATGTTCAAATCTACGTTCTCAATAGTCTCCGCCAGAGGTTATGCAGTAGTTTTCGTAATGGGATGCTCAACATCGGCCAGGGCCATACCGAGCAGGGGTCATTTAAATCAAGGCCCTCAAAGTGTTGGGGGGTCAGTGTCTCGACTTCGACATATTTGAGGACCATCCAACGATAAACCGTCTTCACACCTCTTCCAAGATATTCAAATGCAAACCCCCCAAACTCATCGAATGCTTTAAAATCGGCCACGGCTTGAGTCTTTACCTCATCCAAAGCCTCTTTGACTGCTTCATTAATGTCGGCTTGCCTCCTTTTGTCCAGATACTTCAAGACCTTGGCATGCTCATCTTTTAACCTATTCACCTCATCCAGGCATTTTTACTGCTTTGCAACCACGGTTGTCTGACATTTAGCATCTTTTCTTGCCAACTTATCCCCGAGGGTCTGCTCGATGCTCTTGGCATCCCTCCCCTTCTGAATTAAGGGAAGCCTCTTCTTAACCCATTCACCTAAACGATAAAAGGCGAGCAAACACTGCAAAAAAGTGAGGAAGAAAATTAGTACAGAACAATACTTGTAAAAATTTAACTACAAGTGGTTACAAGTAATTACCTGAGTGGCCCTATGAAGGACAAACTCAGTAAGATGAGAGGAATCCATAGATTAGAGGAAAAGTCTGTCAACGTCAGCCATAAAGGAGCCGATATAGTACTTGGACTTCTTCGCATTCCCAATCAAAGTCTCGTCACTGAGGTATAAATGGGAGAGATAGGTAACAAGGGCCTCATCAGATGAGATAGGTATCACCCTATCAGACCCCCTTTCTGGATGACTATGCTTTTATTAATGATGGACTGTAGTGTTTTCCACATGCACTTTCCTCTTCGTAATATCCTCATCATGGTTGGGGTCGCTCGTAGTTATTTTCTTAGACTGGGCACTGATAGCTAGTTTATTGCCAAATTTTTTGACCATATTGGCAAGGTTAGGGGCCACCATTTTCCAAATTGCTTCAGATGTATTATCTGACCGATCTGTAAAATTTTTAAAGGTTACTGTCAAAAGTGTTCAAGATGAGAATATAAGTAAAGACGAGACAACAAAAGATACTTACGTATTTTAGTAAGATGACCAACACCTAGTCTCGTCTCAGCTAGGACTTCGAGGGTCATGAGGTCCTTAAATTTGGCAAGACCGTCGTCCTCCCCTTGCACCCTGATATGCTCTATTTTTTCCTGGTCATCTAGGCTCAATTCGGGGTCAAGCTTTGCAGCCATGGACATTTTTCCCCATCATTGAGGGATCCTCGGCTCAAAGGCAGAACATACGAAGTTTGGGGGGAACTCCCACGCACCGAACACAAAGAAATATCTCGTCCTTCAATGGTGATTGGATGTTTGGTTAATGAAAATCACTTTATTCGTCGACTTCCTAGCTATAAAGTGGTAGTATCCAGGTTAATCCCTAGTACAAGAGACATTATAACATGCCTTGAAAACATTAACTGGAAGCTCGACACTATGGCAGAACTTCTAAACCTCGGCACCATGCCTTTTTAGACGTGGTGCACATCATAATAGGACGGAACTTGTCAGGGGTGACGGCTCCAGAAATACCACTTAGGCCACGACAGTTATAGGTACTCCACTTAAAATTATCCTCAGTCCAGTCAGACACACGTTTTAGAGAGGTAACATTATCAATGGTGAAAGTGGGTGGGGTCCACCGTTTTTCACAAGTGAACCAAACTCGTTCATCTATTACTTTTAAACACGATCTCAAACAGGCTTTCCAATATGCATAATTTGTGTAATCAAATATGGGCATCCGATTATATAAGTTATCCATCGAAAAAATTGATTTTTTTTTTAAAAATCAAAATTTTCAAAACCGATTGATATCACAAAAATTTTGCGAAAAAAGGAATACTCGGTAATTTGGAGTAACCTCCTCCGATACCAATTTGAGAGTGCGCTTCCGTTCAATGTATAAAATTATTTAATTAAACTCCAATTTTATCACCAGTTTTAATTAAACCCTAAACAAGCATCTAATAGTGATTGAAAGTGATAAATATATCTAGCATGTAAGACAAACGATCACGAACACAGTATTGAGGAAAAATCCCCAAAGGGGAAAAACCATTTTATTTTACTATATGATGTAAACCAAAACTTCCATATACAGAGAAATACAACGTGTGTTTGTCAGAAGAATACCCACAGGCCTCAGTTCATTGTCGACGACAAGAGATTCCTCAAGAAATCCAACGACCAGCAATGGAGACATGCTTCCTTCTCCACAAGATGTAATCCAAGAATGGTATTATGAGTAGTAAGGGTTTACAAATAATTCACACATAGATTTGGGATATTTGGGTGAATCAAAATAGGTTTTAAGCGAAAAGATGAAGTCTTAAAGATGCAGTAGTTCTGCAGAAAAACGGAGTTGAAAAGACTTGGAAAAACCTGATATCAAAACAAGTATTTATAAAAAAAAATTAAGTAGGCAAGGTCGTTCGAACAATATCTGCATGTCGTTCCAACGACATTTAATGTCATTAGATCCTAGCAAGGAACAACCAGTTAAAACACAAAACAGTACGGAGTCATTAGACGCAAACAAGAAACGAGGTTCTCGCGACCTATCGAACGATATGTGATGTCGTTAGATGAAGTCGTTAGAATGACTTATTCTTGTCGTTCAATCGATATGGCAATGTTGTTTGAACAACCCAAGAGAAAAATAATAGTTTTTAAGTTCGCCAACAGGTCTTCAAAAATTGATTTTGATTTGAAAAACCGACATATTTTGATAAAAAAACATTTTTTAAAAACTCCCAAATTAATACGTGAATATTAATAACTACAATTAAACATTTTGCCTTTTTAGCGTAGTGGAGTTAGTGGAGACGTATGAAGAAGCAGGTTGCACGTTGCACGATGTTGATGCGCAATGCACGTTTGAAGATCATGATGATGATGCTTGATGCTCAGGATTCAGATAATGGCCATCATAGATGATCACGTTGGGACGTGCCGAATGTAATGGTATACGACTTACTAACTGTGATCTAAGACAACATAGAGATTCCTAGATGCTAGATGGACATTTATAAAAACATGTCCTTACAATAGGTATATATATATATATATATATATATATATATATATATATATATATTTGCGTGTGTATGTGTGTGTGTGTGTGATGAGGATTCCATTGCCAAATAAAAAAAATGAGTGCCTAAACCCAAATATCCACCTATTTTATGTTTCATAGTTTGTGTAAACAAACACAACGAATATATTAATTTTATACATAGAGAATGAAGTTTTCATATTAACATAACATACACAACATTTTTTTATGAGTTTTAGACATAATTGACCATAACAATTTAAATTGTTTTAATTATTTAAATTGCTTTCGCAACTCGAGAATAAGACATAATGGCTCCTTCTTTTGCATGGTCATAGCATACATTTCAATCATGTCTATCTGGGAGGGATCCAAGTTGGTTGGAAGAAACTAATCAAATATATGGGCCAATGAAGCCACAATTATAGGAATTACCCTGGTAGACAAAGGTTGTCTGGGCACATTTTTCTCCCCGATGCAAATGGTAAATGCTTCCCCACATTCACCAACACTTCATGTTACTTGGTAATAGTGTGACCCATTACTTCATGGTCCTGCACAATGCGATGAGGTAAGAGCAACGATCCAGGAGGGTGAAACCTTAAGGTATCCTTAATACATGCTTCTAAATAGGGTGAGCGAGATAAATCGGACTCTTTCATCGTCTTTCCATCAATCACTTTAATAAGTTCCTCATGGAGTTTATGAAGGACCTCTAAATTCCTTATAAGTTCAATGAGTACCCACTCAGATGTTGCACTTCTAGAATTCGTACCAACACTAAATAACTCCTCATAATATATACACACATAAATTTAAAATAAACAAGAAAATACGAATTATAACCTATGCGGGAAAGGCTCAAATTATGTGAGAGTGAACTTGAACAAATGGATCAATTTATTTAATTAAATAACCCAACACGCATAATCAATTTTAATCTTTAATTAATTATGGTGTGCATGCATGTGGCCATCTCGAGATTTAGAATCTCCCTTCCATTTTCCTCTGTCGGAGTGGGGGCTCCCGGCTGGGGATAAGGAGGGGAGAAAATAAATAGAGGCCCCGCACCTTGGCACTTATTCAAAGGAGGAGCGCTTCGGTCGTCGTTAATGTGGGTTGATGTAAAAAGATGGAGTCACCAGCCTATTTTGCATAAAATAGGAAAAAGAACATGTTGTTTCCTCGAGAGAGCAACATCAAAGACTAAATGATGCTTACGAAACAAATAGTTCAGAGGTTCGGGGGCTAAGTTACAGAATGGGAAGGTATTAGGCACCCATCCCGCCCTTTCGATCTCTTATGGACTTGTGTTATTATTTTACTTAATTTATCTGTGAAATGTGTGTGCGTGTATATATAAGTGGAGATTGGAATCGCTCGACTCACATCATAGAATAAGATGGAGTGAGGTCATCCATAGGAATGTTCCTAGAATAATAATTTAAAAATATGATGTATGCCCTTATTGGGATATTGATCGTTATGATGAAACGATAATATATGTTAAACAAGATGACTATGAATCATAAGTATCATATATATGAATAATGTATGGATGAAATAATAAAAGATGGAAATATGAAAATTGGACTCGAGTCTCAGGTTTTACCTCGAGATGCCTACGTAACATATAAAGGCATCAAAGTTCATGTAGTTCGCATGCGTCATAAGGTGGGGTTTATCCCATAAATTCGAATGGGATTTTAGTATATATGTGTGTGTAGAAAGTATATGTGTAGTTTTGAGAAAATGTGACGAAGGATCCCGTCGAAATTTATAGGTGTAACCCTCTTTTTCTTTATTTTGGGTTTTTTTATAGAAAAAACAAAAAGTCATTTGATCCAAATTTCATTGATCCAAATTGTGCACGGGGCATATCATTAGAAAGTCAATTCAGAGACCTTCAAGAGTCTTTTGTGTTGCTCCCAGGTTCGGGAGTTGACTTTGGGTCAAATGTGGCTCGAAAGCGCTCGTCGGTCCTTCGGACGGGAGATTATCGGATGATGACAGATCATTCATTCGAATCGTAAGTCTGAATCGTGCATGGGGAAAATAGTTGGAAAGGTTATGCGAGGTACTTTGACATTCCAAAGAGCTTCGCTCGGTTCAGAGAGTTGAATCTGGTCAAACGGGGCCCGAAAGCGCCCGGTGACCTGTTGAAGTAAAACAAATTGTTCGTTCGTATCGTAAGACTGATTCCCACATGGGACGGATCGTTGAAAAGGGTATTCAGTTCCCTTCAAGTATTCATTCAGTCTTGGTTGAGTTCAATAGTTGACCTTGGTCAAACAACGCTTGGGATCGTCCTGTGGCCTCCGAATTAATTTTTGGGATGAATCGTTGGAAAGGGGTATCAGTGCCCTTTGAGGATTCATTGATATTTCTCTTTGACAATGGAGTTGATTAGGGTCAAATCGGTGATCGGGAGCACCTGATGTCCTCCAAATTGGTTTTCAAGGGTAAAATGGCCTCGTCGTCCGAACAGTTATGCCGATTCGTGCACAGAGAGGACCATTGGAAAGGGTATTCAGAGCTCTTCAAAGATTCATTAAGCTTTCGCTCTGATAGTTAAGTTGACCAGAGTCAAACGGGTCCTAGTAGCGCCTGATGGTCTCTAGATTGGTACTGGGGGTATGACATAGGGTTTGTGTTGAAAGGGGAGGTTCTAGTGACCTAAGGAGAGACTTAGGGGGGTCCTAAAATGTGGTGTTTACAGAGCCCCTCGACGGATGAACTTATAACAAGTGAAAACCGTCGAATAGACACCACATAATGTTTAGGGAAGAGGTCAATTTTGAGGGCCTAAGGGGGACGAGGATGACCGATTTAGAGGGTCGAGGTCGATTCTGAGGACCTAAGGTAATGTTGGGTATGGTCGATTCAGCGAGCCGAGGTTGATTCTGAGGACACAAGGCTAGGGCGACCAATTCTGTAGGTAGAAACTAATTCTGAGGGATTTAGTTGAGGCGACCAATTCTGAGGGTCAAAGCCAATTCTAAGGGCTTAAGTTAAGATGACCAATTATGCAGGTCGAACCTAACCCTGAGGGCTGAAGTTTGGATGACCAATTCTGCGGGTTGAACCCAACTTTGAGGGCTTAAGTTGAGGTAACCAATTCTGCAGGTCGAAGACGATTCTGAGGGCTTAAGTTGAGATGACCAATTCCGCGGGTCAAAGATAATTCTGAAGGCTTTAAGTAGAGACAACCAATTCTGAGGGTCGAAGTCGATTCTTAGAGCTTTAAGTTTAGAGCGACCAATTCTGTAGGTCGAAGCCGTTTTTGAGGGCTTTAAGTTGAGGCAACCAATTCTGTGGGTCGAAGCTGATTTTGAGGGCTTTAAGCTGAGGTGACCAACTCTGCAGGTCGAAGCCTATTCTGAGGGTTTTAAGTTGAGGCGATCATTTCTGCAGGTCGAAGCTAGTTCTTATGGCTTTAAGTTTGGGGCAACCAATTCTGCGGGTCGAATCCAATTCTGAGGGCTTTAAGTTTGGGGCGACCAATTCTGTGGGTCGAGGTCAATTATGAGGACCTAAAGTAGAAGCATGGGGAAATTTTGAGACTCCACTAGGGAATCTAGTCTGAGAATCATGTGGGTGGTTTGAAAGGAATTTACGCTAATCATGCTGGGGAAGCATCTTTGATGAGGATTTTGGAGTTCCGCGGGGGAATGTGTTTCTTGGAGATTCCATTAGAGGAGATACCTGATCGCCTTAAAGTTACGCTAGGGAAGTTGGTTTTGGAAATTTCGCTGGGAAAAATAGAGATTTTTATGGGGAATTTGTTGTGTTTAAGCTGGGGATAAAACCTGGTATTAATCCAGTTGGGGAAAAATGGATTTCTTAATGGAAAAATGTTCCAATATTTATTTGACAATTTTTAGGAATTTTGGAGAATTTTTTGGAATTTTCTGGCATTTTTTATACAAAATTTCGGGGGGGTGCTGACCGGCAAGGTGTAGGAGGTGCCAACCGACGGTTCCACGATATTTTGGACTAACTCGAGAAGGAGAGGGGATAGTGCCGATCGGTATGTGTCAGGGTATTGTCGATCGGCATGCCCTTTAGCCTCATATAAAAGGGATGACATTTCTTCATTTTTCACAGCTTCCAGCTTTTCTATCCTCTGCTTTTTGTTCTAGCGTTCTTCCCTTTTTCAAGACTATGAAATGGTGGATTTTTCAATCAGTGTGATACACATGGCGTGGCTGGGTATTGATGACTAGGCGCTTTTGGAGTGGTAGGTCAAGGTGCCCCTAGTGATGGGCGATGATAATGCCTTTTATATGTTCGAGCCGGTTACGGATGATCGGTCCATTCTACGCGAGCCTTCGCACCACCATTTGTTTAGGGTAGTGAACCCTAGTGGTTATGTAAGTTCCTTTTGACCTTGGGCATTCCTTGTATATTTCCTTAATTTTTTTTGAATTTTGAAGGAAGTTTCTCCTTTTATTTTGACAGACTGATATATCTGCGTCGAGCCTGTGTTCCCGAGGGACGACGGGGTTCAAGGATGTATGGGAGTACCTTCCTACGGTGGTGCGTTATATGGTTACTTCGGTGGGTTTTGGCTGCTTGGCATCCGCTCTGGATAAGACGCCTCGCTCTACGGCTGTTCTTTGCACTTTGGGGGAGAGGTGGTGTGACACTACCCACAACATGCATTTTGATTTTGAGAAGATGAAGGTGACTCCCATCGACATTCAACAGCTGCTGGGTATCGATTGTGAGTGGGCACAGATTGAGGTGTAAAGATCTCTATGGGTAACGTCGACGATGGTGGAGGCGACGTTGGGTGATGTGGGACGTATAGTCTCAGGGGAATCTATCTGCCTCTCTTTTCTGAATGAGGTTTTACTGAGTAGATAGATTGATGAGAATGACGGGCTGCATGTGTGGCAGATGGCCCGTTTATTCATTCTTTTCTTGTTGGGAGGGTTTTTGGTGGCGACGAGTGGTGACATCGTCCACTTGTGGTTCTTGCCATATTTGAGCGTATATTTTAATATCCCTCTTTTTGACTGGGGGAGCCTAACCTTGGCTACCCTTTATTCTTCTTTGGATGATTTTAGTCGGTGCTGTTGGCAAACCTTTACTAGGGCCACTTATCTTTTGGAGATATTTTTCATCTCTTGCATTTTCCTTTATGCATTTTCTTTTATTTCCTTTTTCGATTTTTCTTGATCTGTTAACCCCTGTCCTTTTGCAGATGTGGTTCTATGAGGTGATTGGTCTCAATGTCTATTTGATTGGTTTGAGAGATGAGTCGTTGGGGTTCTACAGGATGTACCGGTGGCAGAAGTCCAATTAGTGGTCGAACTAGTCTCTCTCTTTAGCGGCGGTGCGTCAGGTCTTGAATGGCCTGACGAGCGACCAGGTTAACTCTTCTTTTATTCTTTTGAGTCTTTTTTTCTTTGATTTCCCTTTTCAAATATTGATTTTCCATTGGGGATCTTGCCGGTGACCTTCTATCCCTGGGGGATGACCATCCAACACACGGGGGTGACCGAGGGGAACATGTAGCTGCGCCGGCTGCTGGTGCACAAGTTCGGCTACTCCTGGTATTTGGGTGAGAGAGTAGTCCGACATGTTATGGATGATGAGGTGATGGTGCCACCGGAAATTCCCTCGAGATATAAGAGGTGGGTGCGAGAGATTTCGAAGGAGACAAGGGTGACGGCGATGGTTGGCGAGCTTTACTCGTCGTATACAGCCACGATGGAGACATATGATTATTTAGATTTCGTGAAGCTGGATGATGTCACCCAGCATATATGACATGATGAATGCGACTCCTCCTCCTGCTGTTTAGGGTAGGGGAACGAGTCAACCTGTGGGGTCTGCCCACAGCATGGGTGGTGCATTGTCATCAGCGATAGTGGTAAAGGTTCCCCTTCTTAATCTCGCACCTCACTCCTATAACATCAGATTTCCTGGAGGGGGGTCGGTGAGTATGTAGCACCGTCCTAATGGGATGGATCTAGCGGTTTTAGAGCTGACAGAGGAAGTCCTTCAGCCAGAGGTATATCTTTCATCTCCTTGACTTTTGTCTTTCTGATTCCTTCTTTTGCTTTAGACTGACAGATCTGTCTTTATTTTTCTTGCAGCATGTCCGGGTGTCGACTACCTGGCTGAGGGACATCCGAGACTGGCTGTCTTCCGTGACTGATCACATTCGAGATTCGATCCCGATGCCTTCTTTCTTGGTACCGTCAGCTTCTTCTGAGGAGGGGTCTGTATCTGGAAGTGGGGGTTCCTCGATTCGTCATCGGGGAAACTGCATACCCCGTAGGGATGGGGGGTCTTAGAGAGGAGAGAGAGAGAGAGAGAGAGAGAGAGAGAGAGAAAGGGGTTTTGGGATGAGTCCAATTGTTTTTCTATTTTTCTTGTGTTTTTCTGCAAAACAAATGTAATGAAGGCACCATATTTATGAAATGAAATGGAATTTTATTTTATTTATCTCTGCTATAGATGTCTTAATCTACATGCACTTTTACTTTGCTACTGAGACTCTAAAAATGATAACTTAAAATTTATTTTGAGTGGGGATAAATAAAAGTAAAAGTATAGGAGGAAATAATCCTAAAAATTAAAAGGGTTTTTATTGAGTTTTTTTATTCAAAAGGAAAAATAGGGGGAAATAACCTGATTTAAAATGATTTTATTGAGTTTTTCTGACTTTCACAAAAAAGGAAGAAAGGAATTTTCTTAAAATAGGGGGATGTCGATCGACATACCCCTTGTCCTGCCTATCAGCAGGTCAATCTAGCCAAGTCATCCTAAAGTTTGATTGCACTTTTTCCGACCACGTTGTACTTGATGGGGGTATCCCTTTATTCGGATTTGTAGGCTCTTTGTTTTCTAGCCAACTTTCCAAGTATAAAAAGGGGTAAGAAGGGGAGGTTTTCTTCACCCATTCACATATTCTTTATCTTCTTGCTTTCTGCTTTATTGCTTCCAAAATGGCCCTCCCTCTAAGTGTAGATTTTGTCTCTTATCTTGAGAACTTAGAGGACATGTGTTCAAACAACATACACTATGACGCCTTTAACCTACGTCGGGCATCTTTATGGTTTAACCGGCCTCTTAACTGGGATATGTTGATAGTGGCGGCACAATTCTGGTACCCTTATGATCAAGTGCAAATCGTGCATCATGTACTACGCAAATCGTTGTTATCGATTCGGTGACTCAATGCAAAAAACCTAAGCTACTACTACACTTGCGAGGAAAGCACAGCGGTAAGTCGGGTATCGAAAGAAATCCACAGGGAGGGATTGAATTTTAGATTTTGATTGTTTTAAAACTTCAAGAATAAAAGTGTAAAATAAATAAAAGAAAAGGTGATGGTTAGGAAAGGTGACAAAAGAAAAGAATAAATTACGCTACACAAAAGTAAAGCGAGGATCGAGATCGCATTCTACCACACGGATCGAAACAACTACTAATTATAGTTAAGGCTCGAAAGCAATTTAATCGAGCATTTTCAATTAAGCATAAACATCACACAATAAGGAATTTAACCCAAAGTTGCGAGATTAAACATTTAATAAAAAATGATCACACGCGGATTAAATTCGGATTGTCGCTATAAACACTAAAGTTGCGTGACAAATAAAGTTAAACGCATAACAATCCAACTTTAATACACGCGGTTTCAATTAAACGCAATTTTATACAAAACCTAATTTTCGAAGCTCGAGGCCCTTTAATGGCGGAACACAACCTCGACCCTATTTATCTAAGGGCTAAGCATGAATAAACTAATTTAACACTAGAAAAGCAATAAATAAATGAAATACAAGATTAACTAGGCATGTAATTAAAGATCAAGAATGGAAATAAAGCAATAAACAAATAAATACAACTATATTTTGGTAGGGATAATGAAAAATCCAAGTTATAACACCCAAAAGTTGTCAAATCAAATGGGGAAGAAGAAGAGCTCTCCAAAAACCAAACCCTAAACTAAACTATCTAAGTGTATCTAAGTATATCTCTACAAATGAGAGGAAGTTGGTATTTATGAAAAAATATCCCAATAGAAAACTTATAAATAGAAAGAAGAATAAAAACGACAGAGCCGAATCGATTCGTATGGTGCGAATCGATTCACTGATAAATATCTTCGAAGCTAGAAAAGGGGTGAATCGATTCGCATAGTTCGAATCGATTCGCTGAATGGAAATGTGGCTACTATCTCGGGGCGAATCTATTCGCATGGTGCGAATCGATTCGGCAGTTGGAGACCTGACATTTTCAATATAGCGAATCGATTCGGCAAGGGTGAATCGATTCGCTCCCCTGTTTTTGCCTTCTTTCTCCTGTTTTGGTTGATATGTCTTTCTCTTCCGCTTGAACTTTCGTAACTTCTTCGTTAGGGATCAGATTCATGCACCATTTGCGGCCATGCAAAACTTATTCAGAGGGATTCAACTTTTGTGAGACATCGGACCAGTTGCCTAAATTGTGAAATGTCTAAAATTCCCTTGCGCGTGCGATTGTGTACGAAACATCGCCGAAATGCATCCAAACTTCATACTAAGCATCCAAATACCTACAAAAGCTCAATTAATCCCTGCAAAATATGTTAACATAAAAATCCGAGGTTGTCTAGTTAATGAGCATAAATATAGGGATTAAGATACCCGAGGGGCTAATAACGCGTAGGTTAACGAGTGAAATACGTAATATTTGCGTCGTATCACACCCCTAACTCACACATTGCTAGTCCCTAGCAATGAAATAGGAAACAACGAGAACTAAAAGTAAATCAAAAGAAGGATACAAGTAAAAATGGGATGAAAAAGCAATAAAAAGATAAGGACACTTTCACGGGCGAACGATTGCATTTAGCGTATGCAATAATCCGTTAAACCCCTAGGTTACCCTAGTGGATGAGTGTCGTCTCGTGAGGGTTTTCAGGGATGAAACCCACAAACATCATATAGTTTCCTCAAAATATGCCCAACCCAACATGCGACAAACTCAACAACAACAAAAAAGATTTCAAACATGTTATTAGCATGTTGAATGAATTCAAGCTAAAGTCTGTTGTTATTAACAGGTTGAATGCACCTCATAGAATTGAAACTTTAAAAGGGGGGGGGGGGGGGGAGAGCACATTCACAGTATGATTTAGCAAAAACTTAAATAAGCCGGATAATTAACATTAAAGCATGCATATATTCAATCCTCACGGGCATTACACTCAACAAATGAAATCACTTGAAACAGGGAGGTAACACACGGGACATGCGGGCAGAAAGAGTAAATGTAAATGGAAACTAGGCCGCGCACATGTCACAGATGAAGAACGCTATATAGGAAATTAAAAACTTGTAATCTCAATGAAAGATACCGCTCATCAAAAGAGGCGAAATGCATTTTCACAGATTATCAAAACTATTTTGACTTCTAAATTAAATTCACCCTAAGATCACATAGGACTTGTATAGGGTTGTAATGTAGTCTAGGCTAAGGTACGAAATGAAAGGAATGTATGTACGGATTCAAAGTGTTCGGAGATGAAAAACTTGGAATAATGGGAGATTATGGGAAATATCAAAATTGGAAAATAAGTTCCAAAACAAGCATTAAATGTGCAACGGGAGAGTAATAAGGATTATTGACTATACACACAACATATATACAAACTTTCTCTTTCCTTCTTCTTTTCTTCGTTTTCTCATGTTTTCTTTTGCTTTTTGCTTTTTTCTTTTCTTGTTCACTACACTTTCTTCTTTTCTCACCCTTTTCATGCTCAAATTGCAACCACACAACACAACATCATTCAATCCCAAGTAACATTCCAAATAAAGGCATGTAAGGTAATGTGTATGGTATATAACTCCAATTTGGAGTTGGTTATAGGATTTTGGATAGTGAAACAAAAGGCAATATTTAAGCTCAAAGGGGTTGACTAGGGAAAAATAAGGTGAGGTCAAGGCTAATATGGGTAATATAAAAAAGATGGCCTATGATCATTTCATAAAGTTTACGTAATTCTCGAGTCAAAATAATATATGAAAATCATGCTCAAGTAACACATTTCAAGATATACACTCAATTAATGAACGATAAAATGAAAGAATAGTGAGATTACCGATGAATTCAACGTTTTCAATGAGGAAAGAATAGTGTATACACTCACAAACGACGAAAGGTACAAAGCTTACTCGTGTAAGTATAAACAATGCAACAAAAGATTACCGAGTTATAAAAATCTTAAACTAAATCAATAAAGCAATAAAAGCGCATGTGCTCATGGGATAAAGTTTAATTCATGAAGTTATTCATAATATCAATGATTTAAGGACTAAAGTCTAATAACTTCTAAAATCGAGAACATGCATCATTGAGTTGTCTAATGGATCGGGCAATTATTAAAATTTATCATCGGAAACAAGGCAAAATGCCCAACAAAGGAGAAAAAAAGAAAGAAAATATTTTTGAAAATTTTCAAATTTTCACAAAAAGGCATACTAAGTAACTAACAAGTGTAACACCCCGTATTTTTGTGCATTTAATATTTAATTAATTCGGAATTTTAAATTACTGGTGTGTTGTAATTTTAATTGAATTAATTATGGCAATATATATATTTAAATATTAATCGGGGAATGAATGGTTAATGTTTAGGGAAATTTATTTACTAAGTGAATAGTAATAATTTGATTACGTCATTTCGAGTATTAATGACGAGGTATACACTTATCCCAGTCGGGAGTCGGTATAGACTAAATGGGGTGTGAGATGAGGATTTTTATAAATTAATTCGGATGCCAATTCTGAGTGCGCGATTGAGTCCGGATGGGTCGAGATAGTCAGAAAAGAGTACCCGGGGGTAACAATTGGGTCTCGGGGTATTTTTGGGCATAGCCGGGCCCACACGGGGTGAGTTGGGCCACTTTAATTAAGCCCATTAGGTGAAAAACGGGATTTAGAGTTTTAACCTAAGTGAGGGATTAGGGTATGGCAGCCAACACAACTTAAGAACCTAGGGTTGAGAGGGGATTTGGGGGAAAACAAATCAAGAGCAAATTTGGGGATTTTGGAGCAAAATCAAGGGACTACTACAACGGATCAGACCCTACGAATGATTTCAGGCAAGTGGTTAACTGTTTTGATTCTTAAAGTGTGATAATCAATTCATATCATAGTGATGTGTGTATGAAAATTCGTTTTGGGTGTGTCACCAAAATCTAAATTGGGTTTTTGTAAATTTATATACCTTAATGAGATTAAGGGGGAGATTGATCGTGTTTTTGATTCTAGAATGTAGAGGACTGAATTAGATGTTAAAACCAGTAAGAGTAGATGGTTAATTGCTGTTAAAAACAAATGAAACTCGGATTGGGGGTTTGAAACCCAGATAATATCCAAATCGGAAAACCTTGGAATTTATGGTTATTGATGATGAAATTAGGTCTGGGATATGTTTAGACCCTTTCCTTACCTGGAGGATGTATTATTTTTATTTGGGTAAGAGCTTAAATGGAGAATCAAAGCTTAAATTCCCGTCCATGGCTGACAGCGGCGGAAGAAGACGAATACATGAACGATCGATCGATCGACGGGGGGTCGATCGATCGATGATGGCGAAATCTGGGCAGTTCGCTCAGTTTATTATATAAAGGGAAAATTTATTAAAGGGGGAGGTTTCATATATTAATAAGTGATAAATAATTATGAAACAAATATTTCTAGCAATTATTGGAGATAATAATTGGAACTAGGATGAATTTATGTGGGGCATTTAACGGATGAATTTGAGAGATTTTATTCCAAAAATAGTGAGGTACGGATCAAGTGAGTGAATCCGGGTATATTGGTCATGCGACCCCAAGGTAGTGAATTAAGTTTAGAGATAAACTAAATAATTTGGAGTCAGGATATAGACTCGGGGAATATTTAATTATGGACCAAGTGGGCGAGTCCGGGTATGTTAGTAATTATAGGTAAATATAATTGGGAAATTTTTGGAGATAAATGTGTGACACATTGTGGGCGAAAAATGTGGGAAATAAATTATGAGATATAAAAATGGACCAAGTGAGTGAGTCCGGGTATGTTGGTTATGTGACACCAACGTATTAAATTAATGATTGAGATAGAGTAATTAATTTGGAGTCGGAACATAGACTCGGGAAATATTAAGTCACGGTCCAAGTAAGTGAGTCTGGGGACAATGGTTGAGTGACACCAAGTTATTAAATTAATAAATGTGATAATTAATTTAATTAGAGTCGGATTGTGGACTCGGGTAGTATTAAATTAATAAGTGTATTAATTAATTTAATTAGAGTCGGGTGATAGACTCGGGAAGGTATTAAATTAATAAGGGTGTCAATTAATTTAATTGGAGTCGGACCATAGACTCGGGAAAAGTATTATATAAACTGAAGAGTGAGTTAAATATATTGGAGTCGGACCATAGACTCGGGAAGACGATAAAATTATTAAGTGAGAAAATTAACTACATTGAGTCGGGCCACAGACTCAGGAAATTTCAGGCAGTGTACGGGACTTGAGTATACGGTAGAGCCGGGGTTTATATTATATATATACGGTGTAGTGATAGTATATATATATACGTGTATATTGTGTGTGATATTAAATTACAGGCAGTGTACGGGATTTTGAGTACACGGTAAAGCCGGGGTTTGTATTATATATATATACGGTGTCGTGATAGTATATATATATATACGTGTATTTATTGTGCGTGATACTAAATATCAGTGATTAGATATTTATTAAATTTATATACTCTAATGCTATCAAGGGAGGTTGCGCGATGTGGGTGAATCCCCTAGCTTGAGGAGTAGGGCGAGTATATCCCCAGGTCATAGCGTCCGGTATATATGGGTGAGGGATTTATCTCACTTTCAGGGAAGGAATATGACCGCCTCCACTACGTTTATATTTTTGGGCCGAGTTAGTGAGCGATTCCAACTCGGGGAAACTAGGTTTTGTGAGCACACCTAGTGAGATAGCATTTTAGAGGGAATCATCCGGTGAGGGTAAACTCGGAAGGATGGGTACATGTATGATATATGTGTGGATGTTAGTAAAGGTACGTATAATATGGTAGTAAATATTATATGTAGGTGATAATACAGTGTGTGATGTATTTACCTTATATAACTCGGGTTACAGTTATATGTTGTTAAGTAATGAGAAATTAATTAAGTTATTCATTTGTGGGAATAATACAGTGGGTGATGTATTTACTTTATATAACTTGTGATACGGTTATATGTTACTATTTAAGAGGAATTAATTAGGTTAATTGTGAAATAACTTATAATTCAAAGAATCATTATACTCGGGTTAGAGTAGTAGGGAAAGGGAAGGTTATACCAGAACTAGTTGGACGGGGTAGTACAACTAGGTGGGGTTAAAGTAATCGGTAGGTGTGCACAATAGTGGAGGGGTGAGAATGTCCACAAGGGAGTGCGACACTAACTTAAATATGAAGCGCATTCATGCATTTTATATTACTGCAGTTAATTCACTTGCTAAATATTTTCAAAATGTTTTGGGTTCTAACCCTTGCTATAAAAATATTTTCAAAACCTTTTAGGTGTCCAGCCACAGGGACGCCAGAATTGATATTCTATTACAGGGACACGGAGCTGCGGCATATGTGGATGCTAGCAGGAGTTTGGGTTAGACGCATCATTCATTCATTCCTAGAGTAGGAATCTTGTATCAGTTTCAGTTTCATTTAGGGCTTGTCGCCCAGACTTCTCAGTAAAATTTTCAGGTGTTGAATATTTGTATATGGTTTAATTCTTTGGTGGCCGGTGATTTATTCGGCATGTTGTGTAATTACGATTCAGTTTCTTTTCATTCAGTTGTGTGAATGGTTTATATTTTAATTCCGCATGTACTGTTTTGGTTTTATTTAAAAAGTTAAAATTGGCACCAGCTTTTGGAATACTAGGTGGATAGTAAGTTTTAAAAAGTTTTCGACAGTGATGCTAAGGATGATCCAACTGGGATTCCTGTTTTATTTGGTATAGGACTGATCACCCGGTATTTTATTAGGCGGGGTGTCACAGATGGTATCAGAGCATCAGGTTCTAGTGTCCTTAGGATCTGTGCGGCTTTTCACGTTTCAGCTTAGCAATCTTTGATATAGAGCCCTATCATAGGATTGTTGTATTCTCATACGTATGCGCATATACGTTCTTCTGCGGAGTTTATATTTGAGAGTGAACTCATACAAATTCGATTCTCATTCCAATGACGCCCAAGAGATTGAGAGCAGCTGGGGCAGCAGGGGGAGTTGAGACCAGGGAGGCTCATCAGGAACAAGAGTTACCGCAGCTACGGCCAGAGGTGATTTAGGCAACGCAAATAATTGAATTGGTGGCGCATGAAATTTAAGCGACGGTGGTCGCAATGGGAAAGTACTTTCCACGGGATCAACCACAAGTGTTAGTGGCACCAGATGTTCAGGCCCACCCGGGGCCGTCGGGGTGGTAGCAAGTGTGTGAGGTTGTTCACCAGAGTCTCGAGGGGGTTCAGCTGTAGTGCTACCGTGTTAGTGGATGAGAGATATCCAGCATCACCTGTGAATGGTAGATTACAATAAGGTGCAGAAGCATAGGCAAGCCACTTTTAGTTTAGTGGGAGCAACGCTACTGTGGTGGGAGTCGATCACCACAGTTGAGGAAAGGGATACACTAACTATTGAAGAGTTTTGGGTGCGGTCTGACCGCAAGTAAATTTTCCTCTAGCGGGTGAGACCGAAATGAGGAGAAAATTTAATGAGGTGACTCAGGGAGACCGTTCAGTGGTCGATTACGAGGAAGAATTTACTCGGTTGGCAAATTTTATGCCGGATGAGGTAAGATATGCAGAAAGAAAGAAAGAAAGGGTTATGAATGGGTTAGTCTAGAGAATCAGACAACATTCAATTGGAAATTCCACATTAGTAGATCATACTGATGTCGCTAAAACAGCATTTCTGCACTGTCAGGAATATTGCTTCCATGTGAGAGGAAGCAAGAGGGAAGTGGAAACCAGCCTGTCGGATGGAGCAGGAGGGAACAGTACCGTGGGGTATCCCAGCTTCAGACAGGGAGAGATCAGGAGCAGGGTTCCCGGCGGGGAAATCATGCCAAACGATTTAGAACTGGAGGCTATCGACAGGATGGCCAGCAAGGAAGGGATTAGTGGCAGGGTGAAAATTTTGAGGTGTTTCGTTTGTGGGGAAGCGGGACACCTGAAGAGGGAGTGCCCTCAGCGAGACAAGGGTCAACTACAGGATGAGGTCCTGGATGTACAGCCACTATAGCAAGTCATGGATGTGTTCGGGCAGGGGGAAGTTGCTCCGGAACCCGAGGATCGGCTGTTGTAGATAGAATATGGAGGTAATTATCTTTTATCCTATGGGCATGGGGTATGTTTGGAGTGACAAGGAGGGTGTCACAAAATAAGACTTATTTTCACTAGAGTTCGCAGACGAGTCGAACTTAGTGGGTGCGTTGGCAGTAACAGCCATCGTATGTGAATAAACTTTTCGTGGGGTAGCGGAGTTTTTGGTGTTCTTCACGGGAGAGTGAAGGTGTAAACTGAGTGAAGGTTTGAATTATGCGAGGGATTTATATTTTTGAGAAATATGGGAGTAGGGCTGATTACTATTCCCAAATATCGACTGGATAGCGATGGATTTGAACTATTGTGGATAGTGGGGTAAAGTTTTGGTGTTCGTAACACCAGGGTATAATTGGTACTAGGTATCAACTGAGAGGGCGTCTAGCCTATATATATGTGTGTATATATGTTGTATTACGTGGTGCGATAGCACATAGTGAGGTTTTGTGTTCTCACATTTTTCCCGGTAAGTGGGGATGTTCACTGAAATGAATCAGGGTGGTTAAATTTATTTTCGAGCAAAGAGAGATAGTTCGGGGTTTATTTTGCGCAAGGACTAGTGGTAGTAAGGGCGCGGTATTTCATGTTGTCTTCGGTAGCATAAGGGTAAACGTATATACTTTTGCGTTGAGAGACAAGTATTTTGGGGAGGGGTTTGAACGTTAGCACATGGGTTGGGTACCCGGGCGGTATATATATATATATATATATATATATATATATATATATATGTATATATATATATATATATATATATATATATGTATATATATATATATATATGTATATATATATATATATATATGTATATGTGATATGACTACGGGTTCGAAGATTATATTGCGGGTTAAGACTAGCATAGTAGGGTAACTTTCGTGCGATAAGAGCGCGGGGATAGGGTGTATGGGCACCCGGGTTAATTAAGGCAAAATTTTGTGCAGTTAAGCACGGGTATCGGGTGTATGGGCGCCCTGGTAAAGTTAAATGCATACTTGTGTAACGTATGGTTAGAATTGGATGGGATAGATATAGCGGGCTTGGAGGCACTTGACTAGTGAGTAATATGTGAATACTGGAACACTAGGTTTATCTTAATTTCGAGGACGAAATTCCTTTGTAAGGGGGGAAGTATGTAACACCCCGTATTTTTGTGCATTTAATATTTAATTAATTCGGAATTTTAAATTACTGGTGTGTTGTAATTTTAATTGAATTAATTATGGCAATATATATATTTAAATATTAATCGGGGAATGAATGGTTAATGTTTAGGGAAATTTATTTACTAAGTGAATAGTAATAATTTGATTACGTCATTTCGAGTATTAATGACGAGGTATACACTTATCCCAGCCGGGAGTCGGTATAGACTAAATGGGGTGTGTGATGAGGATTTTTATAAATTAATTCGGATGCCAATTCTGAGTGCGCGATTGAGTCCGGATGGGTTGAGATAGTCAGAAAAGAGTACCCGGGGGTAACAATTGGGTCTCGGGGTATTTTTGGGCATAGCCGGGCCCACACGGGGTGAGTTGGGCCACTTTAATTAAGCCCATTAGGTGAAAAACGGGATTTAGAGTTTTAACCTAAGTGAGGGATTAGGGTATGGCAGCCAACACAACTTAAGAACCTAGGGTTGAGAGGGGATTTGGGGGAAAACAAATCAAGAGCAAATTTGGGGATTTTGGAGCAAAATCAAGGGACTACTACAACGGATCAGACCCTACGAATGATTTCAGGCAAGTGGTTAACTGTTTTGATTCTTAAAGTGTGATAATCAATTCATATCATAGTGATGTGTGTATGAAAATTCGTTTTGGGTGTGTCACCAAAATCTAAATTGGGTTTTTGTAAATTTATATACCTTAATGAGATTAAGGGGGAGATTGATCGTGTTTTTGATTCTAGAATGTAGAGGACTGAATTAGATGTTAAAACCAGTAAGAGTAGATGGTTAATTGCTGTTAAAAACAAATGAAATTCGGATTGGGGGTTTGAAACCCGGATAATACCCAAATCGAAAAACCTTGGAATTTATGGTTATTGATGATGAAATTAGGTCTGGGATATGTTTAGACCCTTTCCTTACATGGAGGATGTATTATTTTTATTTGGGTAAGAGCTTAAATGGAGAATCAGAGCTTAAATTCCCGTCCATGGCTGACAGCGGCGGAAGAAGACGAATACATGAACGATCGATCGATCGACGGGGGGGTCGATCGATCGATGATGGCGAAATCTGGGCAGTTCGCTCAGTTTATTATATAAAGGGAAAATTTATTAAAGGGGGAGGTTTCATATATTAATAAGTGATAAATAATTATGAAACAAATATTTCTAGCAATTATTGGAGATAATAATTGGAACTAGGATGAATTTATGTGGGGCATTTAACGGATGAATTTGAGAGATTTTATTCCAAAAATAGTGAGGTACGGATCAAGTGAGTGAATCCGGGTATATTGGTCATGCGACCCCAAGGTAGTGAATTAAGTTTAGAGATAAACTAAATAATTTGGAGTCAGGATATAGACTCGGGGAATATTTAATTATGGACCAAGTGGGCGAGTCCGGGTATGTTAGTAATTATAGGTAAATATAATTGGGAAATTTTTGGAGATAAATGTGTGACACATTGTGGGCGAAAAATGTGGGAAAGAAATTATGAGATATAAAAATGGACCAAGTGAGTGAGTCCGGGTATGTTGGTTATGTGACACCAACGTATTAAATTAATGATTGAGATAGAGTAATTAATTTGGAGTCGGAACATAGACTCGGGAAATATTAAGTCACGGTCCAAGTAAGTGAGTCTGGGGACAATGGTTGAGTGACACCAAGTTATTAAATTAATAAATGTGATAATTAATTTAATTAGAGTCGGATTGTGGACTCGGGTAGTATTAAATTAATAAGTGTATTAATTAATTTAATTAGAGTCGGGTGATAGACTCGGGAAGGTATTAAATTAATAAGGGTGTCAATTAATTTAATTGGAGTCGGACCATAGACTCGGGGAAAGTATTATATAAACTGAAGAGTGAGTTAAATATATTGGAGTCGGACCATAGACTCGGGAAGACGATAAAATTATTAAGTGAGAAAATTAACTACATTGAGTCGGGCCACAGACTCAGGAAATTTCAGGCAGTGTACGGGACTTGAGTATACGGTAGAGCCGGGGTTTATATTATATATATACGGTGTAGTGATAGTATATATATATACGTGTATATTGTGTGTGATATTAAATTACAGGCAGTGTACGGGATTTTGAGTACACGGTAAAGCCGGGGTTTGTATTATATATATATACGGTGTCGTGATAGTATATATATATATATACGTGTATTTATTGTGCGTGATACTAAATATCAGTGATTAGATATTTATTAAATTTATATACTCTAATGCTATCAAGGGAGGTTGCGCGATGTGGGTGAATCCCCTAGCTTGAGGAGTAGGGCGAGTATATCCCCAGGTCATAGCGTCCGGTATATATGGGTGAGGGATTTATCTCACTTTCAGGGAAGGAATATGACCGCCTCCACTACGTTTATATTTTTGGGCCGAGTTAGTGAGCGATTCCAACTCGGGGAAACTAGGTTTTGTGAGCACACCTAGTGAGATAGCATTTTAGAGGGAATCATCCGGTGAGGGTAAACTCGGAAGGATGGGTACATGTATGATATATGTGTGGATGTTAGTAAAGGTACGTATAATATGGTAGTAAATATTATATGTAGGTGATAATACAGTGTGTGATGTATTTACCTTATATAACTCGGGTTACAGTTATATGTTGTTAAGTAATGAGAAATTAATTAAGTTATTCATTTGTGGGAATAATACAGTGGGTGATGTATTTACTTTATATAACTTGTGATACGGTTATATGTTACTATTTAAGAGGAATTAATTAGGTTAATTGTGAAATAACTTATAATTCAAAGAATCATTATACTCGGGTTAGAGTAGTAGGGAAAGGGAAGGTTATACCAGAACTAGTTGGACGGGGTAGTACAACTAGGTGGGGTTAAAGTAATCGGTAGGTGTGCACAATAGTGGAGGGGTGAGAATGTCCACAAGGGAGTGCGACACTAACTTAAATATGAAGCGCATTCATGCATTTTATATTACTGCAGTTAATTCACTTGCTAAATATTTTCAAAATGTTTTGGGTTCTAACCCTTGCTATAAAAATATTTTCAAAACCTTTTAGGTGTCCAGCCACAGGGACGCCAGAATTGATATTCTATTCCAGGGACACGGAGCTGCGGCATATGTGGATGCTAGCAGGAGTTTGGGTTAGACGCATCATTCATTCATTCCTAGAGTAGGAATCTTGTATCAGTTTCAGTTTCATTTAGGGCTTGTCGCCCAGACTTCTCAGTAAAATTTTCAGGTGTTGAATATTTGTATATGGTTTAATTCTTTGGTGGCCGGTGATTTATTCGGCATGTTGTGTAATTACGATTCAGTTTCTTTTCATTCAGTTGTGTGAATGGTTTATATTTTAATTCCGCATGTACTGTTTTGGTTTTATTTAAAAAGTTAAAATTGGCACCAGCTTTTGGAATACTAGGTGGATAGTAAGTTTTAAAAAGTTTTCGACAGTGATGCTAAGGATGATCCAACTGGGATTCCTGTTTTAATTTGGTATAGGACTGATCACCCGGTATTTTATTAGGCGGGGTGTCACAACAAGTAAGCAAATCAATGGACTACACATGAAATGGATAAAATATCCTACACCCCCTAACTTAAATTTTGCATGGTCCTCAATTCGCATTAAGAACACAACGCAAAGAGAGGAAAAGAACGATATTACCCAAAATTATAGCTGTCTCCATAAGCACAAGTCCAAACAAATCTACAAAACAAGTTAGTACCAAGCATAGTAAAAATAAATAACAAAAAGTTAACTAATTACACTAGACTAAATTAAAAGGAAAGAAAAAATATTAAAGAAAGAAAATTAAAAAGCTAACTATTTACAACCTACTATTCAGACTACACACTAACTATACACTAGAAGTCTAAATAGTCGAGGGTCCATCCAAAAAGGGATTTGACTTTGAAAGATCAACGGTGGACTCTCCAAAGCGAACATGCCTCCCGGAAAATAGGAATTCCTTTTGAAAAACGGAAGGCATGTGTAAGTCATAAGAAATGAACCATCGCCAATTATCAATTTTGGGCGGACGATGGGGGATTTGGATACTTCATCTCATGGGCTTTTCACTTGCACTTGACCCACCACACCTTCCAATTGAAAAACCTACGAGGGACAAGACTACATTAATCTCGAGAAAATCAAAATCACATCCCCAAGGTTTTTCAATTGGAAGGGGTGGTGGGTCAAGTGCAAGTGAAAAGCCCATGAGATGAAGCATCTCAAAATAACATTCTCGTTCAAGAATTGAATCAAAGTCCTCAAGACTTTCAATCGATTCTTGTGATAAATTTAATTGTTCGAGAATAGTAGGGAATAAATGAAAGGAAGGTAATGGGTGGTTATGGTGGAAAAAGAAAAGAATAAGTTACGCTACACAAAAGTAAAGCGAGGATCGGGATCGCATCCTACCACACGGATCGAAAGCAATTTAATCGAGCATTTTCAATTAAGCATAAACATCACACAATAAGGAATTTAATCCAAAGTTGCGAGATTAAACATTTAACAGAAAATGGTCACCCGCGGATTAAATTCGGATTGTCGTAATAAACACAAAAGTTACGTGACAAATAAAGTTAAACGCATAACAATCAAACTTTAATACACGCGGTTTCGATTAAACACAATTTTACATGAAACCCTAACTTTCGAGGTCCAAACCCATAAATGGCGGAATACAACCCCGACCCTATTTATTAAAGGGCAAGACATGGAAATAAACTAAATTAAACTACAACTAAACTAATTACAACAAGAAATAAATTAATCTAGGAAAGAAAGTAGAGAAAGAAAGTAAATGAAAGCATGGAAATTAAGGAACACAAACTAAATTAATGTAATTAAAGTTAAGGTATAACTTACAAAACAAAGAGTACAAGAGAGGAGTAGGGCAAATCTCCCTCTACAAAACCCTAAAATCTAGACAAAATGGAAGATAATATCTCTCAAAAATGAGAGAAGAGAGTATTTATACCAAAAATATCCCAATGGAAAATCTATAAATAGAAAGAAGAATAAAAACTGCAGAGCCAAATCAATTCGCATGGTGCGAATCGATTCGCTGATAAATATCTTTGAAGCTCCAAAAGGGGCGAATCGATTCGCATAGTCCGAATCGATTCACTGAATGGAAATGTGGCTACTGTCTCGAGGCGAATCGATTTGCATGGTGTGAATCGATTCGTTAGTTAGAGACCTGACACTTTCACTATAGCGAATCGATTCGGAAAGAGTGAATCGATTCGCTCCCCTGTTTTTGCCTTCTTTCTCCTATTTTGGTTGAGATGTCTTTCTCTTCCACTTGAACTTTCGTAACTTCTTCGTTAGGGATTAGATTCATGCACTGTTTATGGCCATGCGAATCTTGTTAAGAGGGATTCAACTTCCGTGAAGACATTGGGCCAGTTGCCTAAATTGTGAAATGTCTAAAATGCCCTTGCGCGTGCGATTGTGTACGGAACTTCGCCGGAATGCATCCAAACTTCATACTAAGCATCCAAATACCTACAAAAGCTCAATTAACCCCTGCAAAACATGTTAACATAGAAATCCAAGGTTGTGTGATTAACGAGCATAAATATAGGGATTAAGATACCCGAGGGGGCTAATAACGCGTAGGTTAACGGGTGAAATACGCAATATTTGCGTCGTATCACCCTAGGACCATGTTTTCTATTTTGACTTGGATGAGGTCTGCCTGACCTATGAAGAGTTTTCTGTTATGTTAGGAATTAATCCCAGCATGGCGAAAGTCGTGCCTAAATTTCTCAATCCCCTCGAGCATTATTGGCGGAGTTTCTTTATATTTATACCTCGGCATCTCGGCCTTTAGTTGCTAGAAGAATGATCTCTCTCCCAATTGTGTTGTATTTTGTTTGTTTGTAGAAGGTTAATAATGCGGGCTATGTCGGAGTTATTTCCCCAGGCCTAACTTTGAGGCTATTGCTTGTGACTGGATATCTGATTGTGGACCCCCAACTTACTGATATCACTGCATGGATATCGTATCGTCGCAATCATACGGTGGTGATATTGGCAAAGACCCTGAATAGTCTAGATGCTTGGCAGGAAGGTCATTTTTAACTTTATGAGAGGAAGCCCGGTAATACTGTTCAAGTGGTTGTCTGAAAGATTCCGTTTTGCGGTCCTTCCTGAGTACCCCTTGGAAGCTATGCCAAATTTCTTTACTCGCTATTGCATTAGCTTTGGCCCATCTATAGAGAATTGGGTAGATTGGTTTGTGGAGCACAAGGCTCAGTGTCTGCGTTGGTCGGTGCCCTGGTGGGGGGAGTTAGAGCCTATTTTGGAACTGGGGGAATATTCGTATGTGCGACTATTCGAACTTTGGCAGACCTTTTTCTACTTTCCCTGGAGGCTCTTATGTCAAGCCGGGTGGGAGAAAATTATGCCTTCGTGTAACCTGGATTTCTTTCCTGTGGAGGATCTGACTGAGGGTTTATGCATGCAACTGGGTTCTCTGTGGGAAAATCATCGACCGTTGACCCGTCCTTCCTAATCTGTTGGCAGAGTTGGCATGTTTCTGGGGACTACATGAAGTGGATGTGGGTGAGGGTAGTGGATAAAATCTTGGTTGAGGAGACTGGTAAGATATGGTTTGCCATGTTTGACACCATGTATGGTGGCGTAGTGGTTTTCCCTAGGCTGGTCCGGGCTTATTGTTCCATGGAGCGCCTTCGGTATACCATCTAGGCAGGGGAAGCTTGGGGGCCTCAAGACGGAGGAGATGATGATGGCATTGGGTCCTCTGGTAGCTGCGGGTAGAATCTTCTGGGGAGTTGGTGTTTATTTGGGAATATTTTGTGATGGTTATGTGTTTGGTTATTTTATTTGCATTAGAATAAGTTGAGGAGAGTTCGGGTGGCTTATTTTAGGAGTGGTTTGGTTGACCGGGGAAGACTTTTGACTCCCTACGCTGATACTTCATGTAACTTGTACCGAATTTTACCATTATGGAAATGAAAAAGATTTTAATTACATTGTTATGCATCTTGATGAGTTTTACATTTGAATTATCTATACCAATTGCTAAGGTGTACACAATCCTTTTGTTTATGTAAATGATTAAAATGAACTGTTGTTCTCGAAGGTAAGAAAAGAATAATATTTTGTAAAATAGAAGGGGATTGTTCCCATGTAAAGCGTATGAGTTTCCCATGTTAAAGGGTTTTTATATGTTTTAATTGGGTTATGCTTGGGATATAAGAGAGAGAAGTGGGAGAGAAAATCCCACCACCATTTTCTGATTTCTTCATCTCTCTCAAGAGCTCACACACCCATCTTCCCCCTTAAGCCATTATTCCTCCATTTTTGAGTGTTCCCAACCATTCCTACACCATAAAATAACCCAGTTCTACCATATTTCAAATCTCTCTTCCAAGAAGAAAGTGGAGGAGAAACATTTTAAAGAGGTTTTGTGGAAGCTTTGAAGATGGTAAAAGTTTTTGGAGCTAAAAGTCTTGGAGCTTAGGAGCTTTCAAGTCATCTATTGTTGTTTCTACTCTTCAAAACCTTAGTTAGGGTTTTCCTTCCATATTTTTCAAGGTTCTTCTAGCTATGGAATTTGTATAGGATGTTGCTAGATGGAATTTAATTCCTAAAAATGTAATTACATTTATGAAATAATTGGTCTTGCAAACGATGGGATTTTCTTCAAGAAAAACCCTAATGGGTCTTTTTATAAAAATGGCACTTTATCTTGATATTTGGAAGAAAGTGTGTGAATTTATACAAACCCATTATTAGTATCGATTTAAATGCATATTTGAGATATTTCTAGGTTGGAATCCTCTCTTGAACATGTAGAAACATATAGTATGTTAAATGATGAAATGGTAGGCTTATATAGGTTTGTTAAAGTGAGATTTGTATCCAAATGAACAAGTATAGAAAAACATCCCCACATATATTAAAGATTGATGAAGTAAAGATAAAATAAATATTGGGGTTTACATGTGATCACCGGTGGTGTGGAACCCGTTAACGTACAAGGTTATTGGAAAATTATGAGAAATATAATAAAAGGGGATTAAATGGGTTGCACTTATAATTTAAGTAAAGAACCCGAATGGAAATGTGATAAATGAGATTAAAGGATAAAATGTGAATAATTAGTCTCTAGACCCGATAAAGGGTGGTAAAATTGATTAAGTGTGAGTCTGAGCTCATCGCTCGGGTCCATTGCATGTCGGTTCATTGACAGTAGATAAATTGTTAACGTTTTCTTAATTGGTTAAAATACAAGTTACATGTATAGTAATTTTATAGAAAACGAATAGGGTTGAATTACTAACCCTGCTAAGCGTTCACTCATCCCCTACTTTTTTATGTTAAACCCCACACCATCAACCCCACCCCAGGTACATTGAGTAGGAATGTTGGATAGGATTCAAGTAAGGCCTCAGGGGCGATCATCATCATTAGAATGCTCTGTGCCACTTTTCAAACAATGGACCTTTAGTATTTGCACATTTGGTATTTGAACTTTAATTCGTGCCTTTGGCCATAATTTGTAATAATATAGGATGGTTGTGATTTATTTTTGATTTTATTAGCATTGTGGATTAACTCGAATTTTTATATATAAATCTTGCAAAAATGTTAATTACATAAAGTGGTCACATTTTTCTCAAATTAAATTTGGGACTTTATTCGCTAAATAAATGAGGTGCCTTAAGGTATTTTCTTGAATAAAATAACTAAATTGTCCCCCTCCCCCCTTTAACTCATTGACTTGGTGCGGATTGACCCAAATCCAGATTAGGGCGTTACAAATGGTATCAGAGTAATAGGATTTTCAGGTGTGACAAAGTGTTTACGCTTTCTTTGTACGTTCCCTCCTACATTTCCCTGTAGCTAATGATTTAGTTAAGATTTATAACCGCTTTCGCTAATGCTTTCCATAAGTATTATTTTGTGCTGAACATTCCATACTTGTGCAGATGTCGTCCCACCGTGACAAAGCTAGTGGGTATGGAACGAGTGAGCTTCGACGTTTAGAACAATTCGTGCTCTAGTTGGCCAACTCTCTCACACAGTAATAGTGGGCAAACCACAGTGGGATAGTCGATAGCACCACTTCTGCCTTCATCCTTAAGGAGTTTAGCAGGTTGTACCCGTCTACTTTTAACAGGGAAGAAGTCCCCGATGCGGCTGAGGCGTGGCTCAACGAGGTCGCTAGGATTTTGGAGGTTCTTGACATGACTATTGGGCATAAAGTCAATATTTCTACGTTCTAGCTCACGGAGCAAGCCCAGTGCTAGTGGGGCACCCATTTCTCCAGTACTACCGAGACGATAGATTGGGATGGCTTCAGAACTGCCTTCCTTGATCTGTATGTTCCCTTAGCATTTATGGATGCCAAGAAGGATAATTTCACTAGATTGATTCAGGGAAAGAATTCCGTTAATGAGTATCTAATAAAGTTTGAAAGCCTGTGAAATTTTATTGATGCTGTTCAGAAAGATGAAGCAGATAAGATGAGGTTGTTTGTTAAAGCCCTCAATTTGGGTATTCGATGAATTTTAATAGTTTTGGATCTGCTTAACTTTAGGTCTGCAATAAATAAGTCTATTCAGTTAGATCTTAACACGGAAGATATCAAGTCTATCTGGGAAAAGAAGAGGGAGCCCAGTGTGTCTCAGTCAGTTGGGCACAAGAATTCTTGAAGCGGGGCTCGAGGCTTCTTTGTGAAGTTTAAGGCAGCCATAGGGGTAGTCTCTTCCTCAGCCCATTGTACTAGCGATCAGAGCCACATCACCCCCATATAGAGGACCTGTTATAGCTGTGGGCTCCCAGATCACATGAAAAGGGAGTCCCCCCAACGATCTTCACGGAGTCAGTATGGCATTCAACAGACTGTTAACTTCGTGTCGAGCTGAAGTTCTAGTTATATAGGTTCCACCTAGTAGCAGTAGTAATTTCCTTTAGGATACCAGCTACCAATAAGGCACCAAATAGAAGATTCACATCTAAGTCAGGGATAGGGTGGCCATGGGCAGGGTCAGATGCCCAGCAGTCAAACCAGTAGGTTTAATCCTAGGCAAGCTTATGCTAATTCTCAGCAGACTGCACCTTTCGCTGTTCTTTCTATGGTGGAAGGTATGATTCTCCTATACAGTACTTGGGTAAAATCATTATTTGACTCTGGTGCATCACTTTACTTTAAATCTAGTTCCTTAGCATGGGTTTAGTGTCAGACTAATTTCACCCTCCTATCTTCATTGGGCTTCCAGTGGGTGGTGGAATATTCCTCAACAGGGTTTGTCGTAAATATGTGATCATGGTTGGAGATTTTGTCCTAGAAAATGACTTGATCCTTATGGACCGAATTTTAAAGCCACCATCAAATGCCATCGACACAATGTCCTAGTGTTACTTGCGGACGGAACACACCAACTTATCAACAGTGAGCATGGTATCGATTATTTATGCAAATTCTCAAGAGTCCGTGAGCAGAAGAAGTATTTTTGTTAGTTGAGTAGCTTGGTGGCTCAAGACGAGTCAGAGGGTATGATTTTAGATTACCTCATGGTGCAATAGTTCCCTGATGTGTTTTCGGATGACCTCCCCAGCTTCTCGCCACGACAAGAGGTGGACTTCGCTATAGTGGTGCATCCGGGTGTCTCACCCATATTTATTCCACCCCACAGGATGGCCCTGGTAGAATTGCAGAAACTGAGTGTTTAGTTGGAATAATTAACCAACAAGGGCTTCATACGGCCCAATGTGTCCCCGTGGGGAGCCCCGATCCTATTGGCAAAGAAAAAGGATAACTCCCTTCAGCTTTGCATTGATTACCAACAGTTAATATGGTGATCGTGAAGAATAAGTACCATATGCCCCGTATTAATGATCTGTTTGATCAGTTACGTGGGGTAGGTAGGTTGTTAAAAATTGACCTTTGGTCTGGGTACTATCAATTGCGTGTCAGAGAGGAGTATGTTCCTAAGACTGCATTTTGGACATGGTACGGGCACTATGAGGTTCTAGTAATGCCCTTTCAGTTGACAAATTCCATGGCAGCATTCATGAACCTAAAGAATCGCATATATCATCGTTATCTGTATCGTTTCATTATGGTTTTCACGGATGACATCTTAATGTACTTGGCATCAGATAAGATCACGAAGAACATCTCTGAGCGACATTACAGGTGCCCCAGGAGAATTAGTTGTATGTTGAGTTCAGTAAATGCTAATTCTGGATGGATGAGGTTAAGTTCCTTGGCCATGTGGTTTTTGTTGAGGGTATCTCCATCAATCCGTCCAAGGTAGAAGTAGTGTTGAGTTGGATTCAGCCGAGGGCAGTCGCCGAGGTACGTAGTTTTTTAGGCCTGGTTGGGTACTACCATAGATTTGTGTAGGACTTCTCAAGGCTGGTAATGCATTTAACCATGATGAATAAGAAGTAGTTACATTTCAAATGGTCCTAGGATTACGAATTTTCCTTCCATGAGCTAAAGGTTAGGTTGACCTATATGCCCATTCTTATCCTTCTGAAACTAGGCAACGATTATACTATGTATTGTGATGCTTTGGGTTCAGGATTCGAAGCAATATTGATGCAAGACAGTCAGGTAGTAGCATATGCATCTCTCCAATTGAAGGTGCATGAGAGAAACTACCCCACTCACGATTTGGAGTTAAATTCTATGGTATTTACACTAAAGAGCTAGAGGTACTATTTGTACGGGGAAAGATTTATGGTGTTTTTCGATCACAAGATCCTCCTGTACATATTCATGCAATGAGACCTAAATCTCAGGCTTAGGAGGTGGATGGAGTTAATGGAAGACAATGATTTCTGACTAAAGTACCATCCCAGAAAGGCCAATGTGGTGTCTAATGCTCTCAGCAGTAAATCTAGTCTCACACTTGTGGAAATGAAATGCCACCGAGCAAATATGTTCGGAGAGTTACAAATGTTTGACCTACACTTGTCGTACCTTTGGGGTGTGGTAGCTAGGCCCCTTATCCAGCAAAAAGTTCTAAATGCTTAGTCAGGTGACCCCGAGTTCATTCCGTATCATGATCGTAAGCGTTCGAGACTCTTACCGTGGATAAGGACGACGGAGTGCGATACAAGGCTCGGTTAATCATCCTAATTATTGAGGAGCTTTAGGATGAGGTAATGAAAAAAATCCCATCACTCGCATTTTAGTATACATCCCAGTGCCACCAAGATGTATAAGGACCTATACAGGGATATCTAGTGGTCAGACATGAAGAGGGATATGGCGACGTATGTGGCCAAGTGTTACATGTGTCAACAAATAAAGGCCGAACATAAGAAGCTGACAGGGCTATTAAAACCACTACCCGTGGATGAGTGGAAGTTGGAGCACATATTGATGGACTTTGTCTCGACTTTACCACGATCTGAGCGTGGTCATGATGCGATGTGGGTGATAGTGGATCGGCTCCCCAAGTCTTCACATTTCTTACTGATTAATGTCACGAACATCATGGCTAAATTAACACGATTATATGTTCAGGAGATAGTCAGAATCCATGGTGTTCTTCTCTCAATCGTATCATATGGGGATCCTCGATTTGTTTCTCGATTCTGGAAGAAGTTTCAGCAAAAATTTGGAACCGAACTGAATATGAGCCTTTTGTATCATCTTGATATCGACGAGCAGTTGGAGCGGACTATCCAAATCCTGGGTGATATGTTAAGGGATGATGCGATTGAATTCTATGGCAGTTAGGTGGAGAACTTTCATCTAGAAGAATTCGCCTACAAAAACAACTACCAGGTGAGTATTAAGATGGCCCCTTTTGAGTCCCTTTATGGTAGATTATGTCGTTCACCGATTTGTTGAGCCGAAGTGGGGGAGAAGCACATCACCAATAGGGAATTAATTCAGGAGATAACTTAAAAGGTATGAGTAATTCACCAAAGGATCGTGACGACTCAGGGTCGATAAATAAATTATGTCGATAATCGTCGAACGCATTTAGAATTATGGGTAGATGATTATGTGATGCTAAAAGTAAGAGCAAGAACCGAAAACCAACGGTTTGGGTAGAAGGGGAAGTTAGCCCCACATTACATTATCCCCTTTGAGATCCTATATCGGATTAAAGATCTGTCATATCATTAGCCGCTACCTCCACAGTTGTCCCAAGTATGCGATGTGTTACACATATCCATACTGAAGAAGTATCTTCATAATCCCCTCCATGTGATTTACTTATTGAGTTGGAGGAGGACGTCACGTTTCCCATGAGACCGGTATCCATTCCAGACCATAAAGAGAGAGTCCTTCACAACAATGTTATTCCGTGAGTAAAGGTCCTTTGGGAATTTCAAGGTGTTGAAGGTGCTACTTAGGAGCATGAGTCAGAGATGCGGGAGAAGCACCCGGAACTCTTCCCTTATTCGTTTATCTTGATTTTAGGGATGAAATCTCCTAAGGAGGGGAGATTGTAATAACCCGACCCAATGTTTTATCCCTTTCCATGTAATTCGTAACCATGTGAAGTTAATAAAGGAGGATTATCGTTTAATAAGTTTTTATCCCTTCATCTAGATTGGTTTGGTGGCTCTTTTGTAATTTAATGAAGTTGTTGGGCAAGTTTGGAAATTTAGTGGTTCAAACGATATCATTATGGTTCAAATGAAATTACTAACTCGTTTAAATGCACTTTGAATGAGCATCGAATAACCACCGTTCGTATTACAGTCGACCATCGTTCGAAGGTCGTTCGAAGGGAGCATCTTCTAAGAGTTTATCTCATTCGAACGAGATTAAACTCGTTCAAACGAATTTGTCGAAAGCAGATCCAGACAACTGTGATGTCACGATTTCAGCCATAGATCTAGATAACATGTCAAGTTTGTACAACTTGATGAATCTGATGACTTTTAAATGGTATTTATTTGTTATAAGTGGTTCATGCTTAGGATATAAGAGAGAGAAGTGGGAGAGCAAATCCCACCACCATTTTCAGATTTCTTCATCTCTCTCAAGAGCTCTCCTACACCTTAAAATAACCCATTTCTACATATTTATACCATTTTTCAAAGCTCTCTTATAAGAAGAAAATGGCGGAGCAACATTGTAGAGAGGTTTTGTGGAAGCTTTGAAGAAAATAGGAGTTTTTGGAGCTAGAAGTCTTGGAGCTTAGGAGTTTAGGAGCTTTCGATTCATCCATTGTTTTTTCTCCTCTTCTAAACCTAAGGTAGGTTTTCCTTCCATATTTTTCAAGGTTCTTCTATCTATTGAATTTGTGTAAGATGTTGTTAAATGGAATTTAATACCAAAAAATGTAATTACATTAATGAAAAAATTGGTCTTGCAAAAGATGGGATTTTCTTTAAGACAATCTCTAATGGGTCTTCTTATAAAAAGGCACTTTATCTTGATATTTGGAAGAAATCATGTGAATTTATACAAACCCATGATTAGTCTCGATTTAAATGCATATTTAAGGTATTTCTTGGTTGAAATTCTCTCTTGAACATGTAGAATCATGTAGTATGTTAAATGGCGAAATGGCAGACTTGTATAGGTATGTTAAAATGGGTTTTGTATCCAAATAAATAAGTATATAGAAACATCCCCACATATGTTAAATATTGAGGACGTAAATACAAAATAAATATTGGGGTTTACATGTGATCGTAAGACTAGACTAGGATTTTTGATAAAATGGTCTTAGATGATGAACAACATTTTACAGGGTAAAATATAAAATGGATAGGCATGGTTTTGAACATAAAATAATGGAAATAGTGTTGGAAGAAAATGATTTACCTTATTGTTCAAAAATAAAGCTAAAGATAATGTTTTCACAAAATTATGATACGACAGGGTAAAAATGGAATTTTGACAAACTTGAGGATCCTAAGGGTTAGGTTCCCTCTCAAGATCATACCGGTCTATTTCTCGGTGAAAATGGATAAAGTAAGTTTTGACACGTTGATAATGTGAAAACTGCTTCAAAACCATGGCCTGACGAAAGTGGTAAAAAGGGAATGGAATAATGTGGACATTGGATAATATGTTCAAGCTCATTAAAAGTTAGACTCGAATGACACCGGGAAGAATTAAGGATGGCCCGGAGCCCCGGGTTGAAAGACCAAAACCACTGGCCAAAGCATATGGTGGCATCACCGGTGGTGTGGAACCCACTAAAGTACGAGGTTATTGAATTTTTTTGAGAAATATAATAAAAGGGAATTAAATTGGTTGTACTTATAATTTAAGTAAAGCAACCGAATGGAAATGTGATAAATGAGATTAAAGGATAAAATGTTAATAATTAGTATCTAGACCCAGTAAAGGGTGGTAAAATTGGTAAAGTGTGAGTATGAGGTCATCGTTTGGGTGAATTGCATGTAGTTTCATCAACACTAGCTAAATTGTTAACGTTTTCTTAATTGGTTAAAATACACGTTACATATATAGTATTTTTATAGAAAACGCATAGCATAGTATTACCCACCCTGTTGAGCATTCGCTCACCCCTTAACTTTTTATGTTAAAAACCCCACTCCTACCCCAGTTACATCGAGTATGAGCATTGGACAAGATTCAAGTAAGGCCCCAGGGAGCGATTGACATCATTAGAATGCTCTGTGCCAGTTATCAAATAATGGACCTTTATTATTTGCACATTTGGTAAATGAACTTCTATTTGGACCTTCAACCATAATTTTTAATAATAAAAGATGGTTGCGATTTATTTTCGGTTTAAAATTGCATTGTGGATTCATTCGGATTTTTATAGATAAATCTTGCAAATTGGTTAATTACATAAAGTGGTCACCTTTTTCCCAAATTAAAATGGGGAATTTATTAGCTAAATAAATTAGGCACCTTAAGGTATTTTCTTAAATAAAATAACTTAACTGTCCCTCCTCCCCCCTTTAACTCCTTGACTTGGTGCGGGTTGACCCAACGGTGACCCAAATTTGGGTCGGGGCATTTCACCCTATTCTAAATCAAATCTCAATCTCAACCTCAATCACTAGGCCTGGAGGAGTTCTCAAAAGGCAATGACATCCTAAGAAATTCCCCCATCAAAATTTTGTGAAGTCTTAACAAAATACTCTATATGATATCGAAAGCTCTCAAAATCTCCACGATCGTGTTTAGGATCATGAGTAGAAACGCGTGTGGGTGTGCATGTGGGAACATATGTAGGAACTCATATGGGAGCATACTAGGGAACATGTATATAAGAAACTCTTCCTAGCTTAAAATAAAACTCTTTAAGGTGACCTCTTCGTTTGCAATGGGAACAAACGTACACGGGATTGGGTCCACCTTGGTCAAAATGTCTAGGACGAGCTTTCTTAGGATAGGTATCCTAGGTGGGTTAAGATGAGGGCCATAAGGATCCATAACAAGCTCGGGAACCGGATCGGGCGCGACATGGAAAGTGGATGCACCGTCATAACCTATTCCTTTCCTCTCAAAAGTTACCTAATGCGGGATCGACGAGAATCTTTCCAACCTTCTTAGATGTGTCCTTTAAAGTGACCTTGACCTCCTAGGCGCGTTTGAGATCAATCTCGAGTTGGGATAAATGGCCTTTAAGTTTATCACGAGTCTCCAATGGAGATTGAAGATCTTTCGTAACACTAGCCACAATGTTGGTCAAATTGATCTTCTCCCGACCTAAAATGATCAACTTCTCACATAAAGAAATTTTCACCTTCTCCAGTTGGCTCACCGACACCTCACACTCTTTCAAAAATTTCACCTCCTTTTATAAATCTAACACCCTAAGGGACAAATCTTTATTAATCTTTTTCTTTTTTAAAGTCTCAGTTTAAAGATCACTAAAAGCTCTTTAGAGATCACCTTCTCCCTCACTCAATTTTTCTTCTTTACACCCACTTTCTTCGGAATGATTCGAAACATCGTCGAGACTTTCACATTTAGATATGTACTCATTGGCATGGAACAAACCAGAATAGCTAACGTGACTTTCCATGAATGCACACAAATTTCGTTAATGTGGTGATTCTCTGCTTGAATTAACCGACTCGGTGTCACTATCACTAAGAGTGGCCTTATTTGTAACTTTCTTACCTTGTCTCTTAAGCTTACTGGGACATTCATGTGCCTTGTGCCATTTTCCCTCACATTCATAGCATTTAATTTCTTCCTCTTTCTCACAAACCTTCTCACCCTCATTCTTATTTTTATATTTGTCAAAAATCATTTCTTTGGAAAAAGTTTCTTTGGAAATTTTGAGAATTTTTTTGAAATTTTTCGTAAAACGGGTCACGTCATCTAACTCAAAATCAAACTCACCCTCAGAATTAATATATTTTCCTTTCTTCTTTTTCTTAGTTTGAGTTTTCAAATCAATCCCCATATCCTTCGATTTAATTGTTTTAGGAAACATATTAATATCATACGTTTGAAGATCTCCTACAAGTTCTTCTAACCTATGAGTGTCTAGGATTCCGAACGAATTAAGCACGGTGACCTTAGGAGTAAAGCAAACAGGGAGAGACCTCAAAATACACTACACCAAAAACACCAATTTAGCACACCTTGATATTAAAAATCAGGCACAGTTTAAAACTGTGCCAAATTCTAGCACAGTTTAATGATAATCTGGCACACTTTAAAACTGTGCTAAAATTTGGCACTATTTTTAAGTGTGCCAAAATTAAGTACACTTGATTAAAATATACATACTAAATATTATTTGATATTTCATTTGGAGCCATATAAATTTTCATCCCCTTCACTCTCCCACTCACACAAAAAGACTACGGAACTATGGCAGAATGAAAAACCATTTACATTAAAAAACTTTCATTCCCTTCACTCGCGTCTCTTTTATATTTACGTTCTCACTCTCGCTCTCACCAAAAACTAGAAAACCCTATAAACCAAAATACCCATCGCTTACTCTCACTCCGGTGCCGCTGTGTTGAGTTTCCCCCTTTGCTGACCTCCTGTTGCCTCCATTATTGTGCTGCCCTCCGCCATCCTCCCTTCCTCCCAGATCTCCCTGCTATCCTTCCCCCTCCATTATTTTCCTTCGTTCCTGGATGTAAGTTTTTTTTTATCCCCATCTATCTCTATATATGTATATATTTATTAATGAGTTTTACAATAATCCTTTATATATTTATTTTTGCTCAAAAATGTTTTCTTCGAATGTGTAGGTTGTCGTGCAGAAGGTGTTCGAAGATGGTGGAATTCAAAAATTAATGTGGCTAAGGTTATCTTTGCAATTGTTTTTGGTTAATTTGACTATTTTGGATTAGTTTGAATGTTTTGGGGAGAAGTTATTTTTGACGGAATGAATGGTATGGTTATAGAAGTGCTAATTTTTGTATATTTGATGATATCAAAAGTGCTCATTTTGGATAGAATTCAATGGTTGTGTAATGTATTGAAAGTTGTTTTAGATGAAATTTTATGGTCATAGAATTACTAAAATACATTGAATTGGATTGAATTAGATTGGACTGGATTGCGTATGATAAAATGGTGTATGGGTTGGACTGAATCTGAATCTGAATCCAATCCAATTTTGATTAAAAATAGGCAAAAGTCATATAGCCATTTTAGGATTTCCCTTTTTTTATATTTATTTTCCAATAAATCAACCTTGAATGTCATGCTTATGTCAATCCTATGCTACAGACTAGAAAAATGTTTGTTGAGGGTGTGATTACACAAAAATATTGTATATTAATATTCCTTCGTATCTAGGTTCAAATATCTCTAAGTTATTAATTCTCGCAATTTAGATACATTCGACTAACACGTATTGATAATTCCCATTGTAGTGTTTTTGTTGTTTAAAGCATGTTTTTGCAGCAAATTCGTTGTAAGCACATCACATTGGTCATATGTAAGGTGTGTGAGTTGGTGAACCGGAGATGGCCTTAGCGTATCTCAAAGTTATCCCTCAAATCGAGCATTTCCTTGTTCCGAATGAGGTCAAACTGAGTTAGACCAAGCCAAATAACCGAAGACCAAGTCTAAGCATTAGGGGGGAAATCATATGGTGATGTTCAAGTGTTGAATTAAATAACGAGAAATCAACATCTGCAACATCAATGCTCGTTGATAGCCGATCAGGTAGAAAACAAATAATAGTTTCCCATTGATCTATTATTAAGGTTTCACCATAACTCTATTTTTTTCATTATGATTTCTAGCTTGCGCAATAACAATGACATAACATCGAATTTTAATTGAATGAGAATGAAGAAGAATCTCCCAGTGTTCCTGACCAGTTATTTTTGTGAATTCCGATGGCACCAACAAAACATGTGCTTACTGATGAAATCTTAATTGGAGATAAACCTCAAGAAATCTCAAATCATAGCAAACTATTAGGACCGATGTTTTATTTCATCATTTAGTTCACTTTTTCATACACAAGTTTGAGGTATCTTATGTTTTATTTTACTATTTACATGTTTTAATGATAGTACAAATACTATGGACACCTACTCTAGAGTCTTACATCTCTCATCAAATTATGTAATCCTATTCTAGACCTCAGCTGCTATGACAAATAAACTAGATATTCTAGAGACCTAATCATGTAAGATATGGACACCTACTTTGGTTTCCTGAAAAGATGATAGGATATCTTGGCCTTATGATTCTTCTTGATGAAAGGAGGGAAGTTATAATGCTAGTCACAAACTCATTAAAGAAGTATCCTTTTTAAGCACCTTTTTCTTTGTATATTGTGTAACTAGCCCACCCACAGTCCATTTGTGGATTGGGTGGTCAACTTACTTGGTCACCTGCTCTGTGTTGTTTATTCAACACTGACAAAAAAAAGGGAAAGGCAAAGAAACAAAAATGAATAAAAAGTCGCAGAAGCTGATTGTTCCACCAATTGTTAAGACATTGGTCTTCAACAAAGTTCCTGAAAAGGAAAGTAATGCAGTGTGTTGGATACTTTTACTCTTTGAATCAGTACTTTGTAATTTAATGTTACCTAGAACTATGTGGAAAATAATGGGAACACCATGCAAACAAAAGTGTGGTACAATGGGGATAGGCTTATATTAATCATAATACTGAAATGTGATGAGTAACTCTTAAATATTAGAGTGATTAAAAAGTAAAATTTTATTATTTATTTATGCACCACACTAATCGTCGTTCTTAGATTTCGGCACCTCCAATAATTTTTTTATTGACTTAGTTACTTTTTATTGCGGTACGACTAAAGTTTTGCCACTAAAGCAAACATTCAACTACTAAGAAATAAAAAAAAAAGTAAAAAAGTACCAAAGTTTAATTATTTTTCATTAGTAAGGTATCTAAGTCAATACAAATTAGTGGAGTTATTTTAGTCTAAAATGGTAATGAGAGTGAGGTACCTATGTGAGGAACAAAAAAGAAAAAGAAAAAAAGAAGAAGAAGGAAAGTAGTTAGCTTTACATTATATTGTTAAAAGGCAAAGGCTTTTATTCAACTTTGGGATTTTGTGAATTTTAATTAGTCATGTTAACATGTCAAACAAGTATATGTATTGGATTTTAGTATATAATTGCTCTCTTGGTAAATTATCAATCACTGCCTTATGTTTTGTTGCGACATATTCTTAATTTATGAATTCCTCAAATAGATAAACATCAATTGTGAATGATGGTATTGAACTCAGGTGTATATTTTTAATTACAATATATAATTACTGCTAGGATGTTAATATATGTCTCAACTTGTGTTGTGACTATGTTGCTTTACCCTTTAAAATTTCAGGTGAGGGATTGGATCGATAGCATTGCATGAGACTGGAGGTTTAAGAGAGTAATCCCTGCCCATTTTGCCTCCCCAATAAACGCGAGCAGGTCAGATTTTTTAGTAGCTTTTTCATTTCTTGATGAACTATTGGGTGCGGGTTATGTTACTCAGCCATCATTGTCACTCCTCTTCGTGTCATTTATGGGAAAAACCGCCAGTTACTTTGAAAATATGAAGATACTTTGAAAATATGGGTGAGGGTTACTTTGAAAAATCGACATCATTGTCATGGGCCTCTCGGTTTGAGAATATGACTATACTTTGAAAATATATAGATTATTCTTAGAAACAAGCCGTTGAAGGGTGAAAACCCAAATCATCCCCCAAACGACCCCGTAAGAGGCACTAACACCTCGCACGGGACTAATGTAACTCATAGAAACTAACCGCATAGTCACAGGTCTCTTGGTTTGAGAATATGACGATAATTTGATAATATATGGATTAGGCTTAGAAACAAGCCTTTGAAGGGCGAAAACCCAAACAAGCCCCCAAGCGGTCCCGTAATGGGCACTAACACCTCCCACGGGACCAATGTAACTCGTAGGAACTGATCACGTAGTCACGGGCCTCTCGGTTTGAGAATATGATGATAATTCGAAAATATATAGCTTAGGCTTAGAAATAAGCCATTAGAGGCTGAAAACCCAAACCGACCCCCAAGCGGCCCCGTAAGTGGCACTAACACATCGTACGGGACCAATGTAACTCATAGGAACTGACCGCGTAGTCACAGGCCTCTCGATTTGAGAATATAACGATAATTCAAAAATATATAGCTTAGGCTTAGAAACAAGCCATTAAAGGGTGAAAATCCAAACTAGACCCAAACGGCCCCGTAAGAGGTATTAACACCTCGCACGGGACTAATATAACTCATAGGAACTGACCGCGTAGTCACGGGCCTCTCGATTTGAGAATATGATGATAATTTAAAAATATATAGATTAGGCTTAGAAACAAGCCGTTGAAGGGTGAAAACCCAAACCAGCCCCCAAACGATCCCGTAAGAAGCACTAACACCTCGCATGAGACCAATGTAACTCGTAGGAATCGATCAGATAGTCATAACTTGCGTAAGATTTTCAATTTGAGAATGTAACAATAATTGTAACTCCTATATGTAATTTTTTAGCTTGAGTAAGCTTTTTTTTTATATATAAATTACTTGGTTACTAATATCGTCTCTTTTTTTTATTCTATTTTTTTTACAGGATAACATTTTATCGTTAGCATTTATTCACGTGGAACACACAGAGAAGTCAATGGTTTACAACAAGGGGTTTATTTATTTAATGTCGTTAATATTCATGATTCTATTTTTTGTGTTATGGTCGTACGGGCTTTTGTAGTTTTATTGTTAACTTTTATGGCTATGCGGACTTTTGTAAGTTTATTGTTATATTTTGTGATTGTGCGGGCTTTATATTACGCAGGTTTTATATTAGTAGGTTTTAGAATGTCCAAAAAATAGAGGAAACTCTGCCAATTTTTTTTTTATTTGTTTGTGAACTACTAAAGACTTGTAGTATTTTGAAGTTTGTATCTACATTAATTTATCAATAACGTGCAAGATTTGCAATTTGAGAATTTTCTTGTTTTTAAATAATTATTATTATTTTTTTAATCCAAAAATTTGGCACAATTCAAAACCGTGCCAAAAGTGTACCAAATTTTGGCACGATTTTGAACTGTGCCAAAATTTTATCAAAATGTGCTCAATCTAGGGGTGTGCAAAAAAACCGACCCGAATCGAAACCGACGATTTTTTTATCCCGGTTCGATTTGCGGTTTAAGGATTTAAAAAAACGATAATGTCGATTCGGTTGGTGGTTTAGACAAAGAAAAAACCGATTCGAACCGAACCGAACCGACATCAATTTTTATATTAAAAAATCCTTAAATATCTTTTATTTTTATATCCAAAAACCATTAACCAATCTCTAAAACCGATCAAACCCGACCATAAAAAACCCGACCAAAACTAAAAATCGATTAAAACGAACCGAAATCGAACCAAACCATAAACGATGTGAACCGAAATCGGCGGTTTTGTCATCTTCGGTTCGGTTTCGGTTTGTTTTTTTTCAAAACCGAACCGATCGGTTTGGTTTGAATTGCAGTCCAAAATCGAACCGAACCGACCCGTGCACACCCCTAGCTCAATCTGGCACAGTTCAAAACTATGTCAAAAGTGTGCCAAAAATATCAAATTATGGCACGGTTTAAAAGTGTGCTAGAAGTGTTCCTGTTTGGTCAAATCTGGAAAACTTTTAAAGCATGCTAGAAAAAAATGGTCATTTTGGAACACCAAATTCTAGCACAGTTCAAAATCGTGTCAGATTCCTGTTTTTTGTGTAGTTATATTTTTAACAACTCTCGTCTCAGCAATATTTTTACCCAAATTAAAACTAGAATTTACGTTATCCGACAAACGTGCATAAAAGTCATCAAGGGTGTCGAAATCTTTCATAGTGATGGTTTTAAATTGGGTGGTCAAATTTTGAAGCTCAGACGCCTTTACAATATTAGTACCCTCGTGTGTGAGTTTGAGGATATCCCATTCTTCCTTAGACGTAATGCACATCATGATGCAGCGGAACTCGTTAGGGGTGATGGCCTCCAGAAATAACACTTAAGCTGCAATAGTTAAAAGTACTCCATTTAAATTCATCATCCGTTTGAGAAGTGACGGGTTTAAGACTTTCGACATCTTTGACAGTCAATGTGGATGGAGTCCACTCTCTTTCACAAACCAACCAAACCCTTTCATCAATTGCTTTTAAAACAGAACTCATCCTAGCTTTCCAATATGAATTGTTTGAACTATAAAAAAACAGGCATTCGATTATACAAATTAACCATTAAATTCCTTCTTTTTAAAGATCAACAATTTTCAAAAAAATTGATATAAAAAAGGATTTGTGGAAAAAGGATCACACGATATTTTAATGTAACCCGCTCTGATATCAATTTGAGAGTGCACTTGAACAAATGGATCAATTTATTTAATTAAATTCCCCAACACACATAATCAATTTCAGTCAAATTTTAATCTTTAATTAATTATAGTGTGCGTGTGATTTATGTCCAAATCCCAATTTGTAATTTTCAGTCCAAACAATCAAAAACAACAAGATAAGGAATAATCCCTTTACATGGCAAAACATTTTATTCAGCACTATTGGAAGTTTATGAATACAAAAGACTAACAAGACACATAGCTACATTAAGTTGGACGCATAAACTTCAATATATACAACTCAGCTTAATAGCCGTCCATAGGTAGCGGTCTGCCATCGGTATCCACCGATTCAGCCTTCTTCTTCAGTAGTGAAACCTCGTTTCACAAAATCAGCCATTGAGAAAAGTCTCTACAAAGTTTTATTACAATAATCCTTCTTGAGATGTGATAAAAGTGATCTTGAAAAATTTTGGGGGTGAGGAATATAGTATGAGGAGTTTTCATAAAAAAAGAGAACTCAAACGGTGTTTTCTTTCTTCAAAAAGAGTTATTCGAATATCTGATCCAGTTCAACCTTTTTCTAAGAAGGGTTGTTAAAAAGGATAAAATCAAAAGATATTAGGAAGATATTCTTTAAAAAAATAAAATTTCGTCCGGTGGTTTGAACGACACCTACATCTCGTTCGAACGACTTTCAAATGATACTTCTAACGAGATGTCAGAGGAACACAATACCAAACTCGTTGGAACCTCGTTCGAACGCCTTCAAATAATAGTATAATCTCATTCAAACGAGAGGCTTCTTCGTTCGAATAAAGCGTCGAATTTTTGAAAATCTTTCTTATAAAAATTTAAGTTCCTTTTTATAAAAAAATAGCTGCATAACAAATAACTAAACCCCATAAATATACCAAACCAATCACATACTTCTTCCATGATTGTTGAGATGATCAAATCTTCCAATCTTTGACGGCCTTCAACAAATATTCAAGTACCGAGAAGTAGTGATGGTGACTTGTTTGTGTAACGGGATACGCCAAACCAAGTAAAATAAAAATACGAGCAATCATTAATTTTTCTCTTACATTATGAAGTCTTAAAAAAATATATATATATCTATATATATATATGTGGATTTATCATATATATCCTCAACCACATCAATATATTTAATAATCATTTTTCATTTAAAACCTACCATATTATATTTTGGGGTATTTTTTTCATACGATTTCTCCAAATCGAAACAAACCATATGAAGATTTTTATTTATCTTGTATGTACTTATCCATTAATCTCCTTAATAAATAAATAACTTACACAGTTGACCTCCCATGAATAATTTGGACTAATTATCATGTATTGTTGTTTTCAATCTCAATCTATGTTTAATCTCTCTTAAAGTTTTATTGTATGACTTAATAATTAAATACCACAATAATTTGAATAATGTATGTCCCCTTTATTTTCTTAAATCTCCTTAATTTCCTTCATATCCAATTTACTATCATTATCTTCATTTAAATTCCCCTCCAAATAACTTAAGCATCCTTTGTTAATCTCTACATTCCTGATTAAGACTCTCAAATCATTACTCGTAATACATTTAACATTATTAAAATGATTTATTTCACTATGTATATTTTCCTTTATTGCATTATTACCTTTGTATTAATTTCATTATACACATTAAATATAGAATGTTTTTTTTCCATTTTCATAACTTCGTTCTTATCACATATGTATTTCTCAAAATTTTCTTTATTTCTAAGAACTCTTATTTGTTTTCTATTATATTGTTACCTTCCTCGTTTCACCACAAAAGTTCTTTAGATTTTAACCTTTACCTTTTGATTCTCGAAAAATCTCTTTTGATGTTATCCAAGTGAATGTAGCCATCTTGGTCTGCAATATATCAGTCTCCTTTTTTACACTTCATGTCGCTTCCTATAATATGTAATCTACAAATAGTTTTAACTTTTGTCCAACTTTCATCATTATGTTTGTGGATTAACCTTCTTTTTTCACTCATAGTTTAGTTTTAATGTTAATATGCAACATCAATATCCAATGTTGTGAGGTCGGACTCTCTCCCAAATAACGTTATAACATTTATACGTTAGTCGAGTTACTATCCTATTAATGAAAAGGTCAAGTTGGCTCATATTTTTTTCCCAATTCGTAAAGTTATCATATTCAAGCCTCTTTTTAAAATATTTATTTACTCTATCTATCTATCATATTATATTTCCCTGGATATTTTTTAAAATTTTCAAAAAGGACCGCATGCATTTTCTTGAAAAATGCTAAAAATCCAAAAACCTTTAAGAAAATCCAGAGGTTTGGTGAGGGATTTTTTTCCCATTTTGGGGGGATAAATTTTCCCAAAATTTTAATAAATTTATTTGATCTTTCAAAAAATCTAACTTTTTCAAATAAATCAATTCACCATTCTTTGTGTATGTGTGGCGGTTGTTTGATGATTTTTTTTGTGCACCTCGGATTTGTTGTCCCTATGATTTTTTAGTTTTTTACCTTTTCCAAGGAATTTCGAACACACATGTATTTATAAAGTTAGTTTGTGTATAAACCCAAATAGCCTTTTATTTTATGCTTCATAGTCTGTGGGAGAAAACAACAACATATAAATACAATTTCATACAATGAAAATGAAGATTTAACATTAACATTACATAAACAACATATTTTTTTTTATTCTTAGACATACTAGACCATGTCAATTTAAAATATGTTAATTATTTGAATTGCTTTCGCAACTCGGGAATAGCACATAATGGCTCTTTCTTTTGCAAGGTTATATCATACATTTCAGTCATGTCTATTTGAGAGGGGTCCGAGTTGTTTGGAAGGAACCAGTCAAATTTATGGGCCAGTGAGTGAAGCCACAATTAAAGGAATTACCCTGGAAGCCAAAGGTTGTCCAGGGCACATTCTTCTCCCTGAACTAAACGGTAGAAATTCGAAATCTTGCCCCTTGTAGCCCAACCCTAATACTAAAAATCGTTCAGGGTTGAACTTTAATGGATCGTTCCAAATCATGGGGTCCCTCCCGATTTCCCACACGTTCACTAACACTTCACTTTCTTTGGCAATAGTGTAACCCATTACTTCACAGTCCTGTAAAGCGCGATGAGGTATGAGCAATGGCCCCGGAGGGTGCAACCTTAAGGTCTCCTTCATGCATGCTTCTAAGTAGGGTAAGTGAGATAAATCAGACTCTTTCACCGTCTCTCCATCGACCACATTTATAAGTTCCTCGTGGAGTTTACGCATGACCTCTTGATTTCTCATAAGTTCAACAAGTGCCCACTCCGATGTTACACTTGTAGAATCCGTATCAGCACTAAATAGCTCCTGATATTATGAACATACATAGATAAATAAAAAATAAAGAAACAATTAAGGATATGTGTGAAGGGTTAGAATATTAATGTCTCAAAATAAAGTGATTTTGATAGAATATATATATATATATATAATAATGCTCATGTACGGACTAGTCCGCATCCGGATATGTCTCCTAAAGGTGTCCCTAGAAATTATCGCCTAAATTGTAGGCACAATCTCTCTTTTTTCTGAGCTCACCACCAGGTGACATATGTCCGATCCGCATTCTTAAAATGCGGACTACTCTGCACTAGAGCAAGACTGTGTATGTATATATATATATATATACAGACAGGCTCAGGTGAGGACTTCCCGTGCGGACTTTTCGTGCGGATTTTGTCCTTATCCCGAAAGTGGTCCCCTCGTGGTCCCAAAGACTTTTGTTATTTACTCTAGATGGTCCCCCTCTTGTCTTATACTAAAACCTTAGTTTAAGACTATATAATTAAAAGATTTATAATTTAGACCCAAAATTGGTATCAAGACCTTAAAGATTTTAGAAACTCACCAAATTCCGACCAAAACCCTAATTCTGGTATCCGAACCATAAGACGTTCCTTTTAGACTAAAAGTAAAAAGACTTTAATGCCCTTGGGATTTATCCCTCGCATTTACCAAGATATTTTTGGATCCAACCTAGACTACCAACCTATATCCATAACTGATTTAGACTCAGAAGGTTTTTTAACCACACACATAGACGGTTGTTCACGCATTGAACATATCCCAGCCAAACACGCAGACAGTAGACAAGTTACTGCTAGTGCTATTAATAGCATAATAGACCAAAATAAGTGTATACTACTTATATTAAGACAATTAATAAAAGACACTCATACCTTAGAAACAGAGATAAAAAATATCTCTAAAAGATTATTAGACATAGATAATCAAATCCCAATAGACTTAGTACACGTGTTACAAGAAATAAATATTAAGACTAATCATATAGAAGTCCTTAACAAAGACATTTTAGAAATTAAAACTTTAATTAAAAATCAAGACAGTGAGTTAACTAAACTTACTAAAGAACAAGCTAAGCTTATCCCTAGACTAGATAGTTATCTTCCTAATGGAGATAGTTAGATCAGACTGGAATGAGGTATCAAAAGATCTCTCCATTCAGACCTTATCGGAATTTTATCAAAGAATTTTAGAAAAGATAAATGACGATAGATTTTATTATAAGATAAATGAAAATGAGATTGCCAACGCAGCTAAGGCAACTAGACTTATATTAGAAAGATTAAATTTAATTTCTACATCTATAGCAGCTACCCAAGACTATAACAGTAGCTTTGTTAAAGACTTACATTTAGACTTAAAGGCTAAGACAGAAGGATTAACTACCTTCTATACAGACTTTGTTAAATTCCAACAAAATTTAGTAAATTACCTTAATAATATGGAAAGACATAATCTATCTAAGATGGATAGTATTATTAATAAACTTAGACTAGACATGGCCCAAGTAGAAGAAAAATACGGAGAAATTATAAACGGAATTAAGGCCGTATATAATAAACCTTCTCAAGCAGAAATAGACTCTCCTTTTATCCTAACTAGGTTAGATAAAATTGAAAAGACTGTAGAAGCCATAGAAGTTAGAACTATGCAACAACTAGAAAAAGATAATGAAGTAAAAGACTATATCACTAACGTTGGTAAAACCATCGTTAATTCTCTAGCTAGACATAGTGAAGAAACTTCTGAAAAGACTAGAAAAGAGAATAAGAATTTTAAAGAAGAAATCCTTAATCAGATAAAAAGACAAAAAGATTATTCAGACTTCTTAGAAAGAATCGAAAAAAGACTTGAACAAAAACAGGTAACCACCTGTAAGTTTAAAGAATCCCCTCCTATAGAAACCAGAGAAAGGAATACCATAGGTAGACGAATCATAAATGATGGATTAGATAAGACTAATAAGATAGCTAGCTCTATCCCAAATATTGGACAGAGTAATCATATGCTCCAAAGACTTAAGGATTCATCCTCCAATGTTAGGACATGGTGGAAAGAAAGAAATTTCACCAATCCCCTCCAATGGAAAGAATGGGGTGAAGTTGACTGGAAGATTGTTGAAGATTCCATTCATAATGGACAACTCCCAGCCGTTAGATACATAGACTTGTTCAAAGAAGGTGCCACTCCTAAGACCCCTAATTATAACATGACTTACCATTGTAGAAATCATGTGTTAGACAAATCCTATACTGAGCTCCAAGTATTTGACTCAGAATGGCTTAGATCTAGAGGAACTGATAGGAAGTTCCAATTCCTAACCTTTGGACTCTTTCAAGCAAGAATCCAAGGATTACATAGACCTCAGAATAATATTAACATATTATGCTGTTTAGTAGACAAAAGATGGAAAGATTTTGAGAAAAGCCTTATTGGGATAGCCCAATTAGAAATGTCAGACAACATAGGATACTTTAATGTCATTCCGGCATTTACAGTAACCGTAGACACAGCCAAGCATTTTAAGTTAATCTTATACGCTAGTGGTTATGAAGACTATATTATCCCAGACGCTAATATAAATATAGAATTTCAAAGCTATGTGAAGTTCTCCCAATTTCCTTATGAAGGAATGCAATCGGGAATTCCTAGAGGTAGACTTAATGAAGAAATCTTAGTTAGAACTAATGTGTCAGACTACAATCATACTTACAGTATTAGGAATACTGGACCTATGAGAGAAAAAGCTAAGACTCTCTGGCAATTGCCAGAATTTCAAGAAACTAAGACTATACAAAATAAACCCTTGTTTATTAATCAAGACGACGTCACTGGAAATGTTACCATCCAGTTTGGTCCCCCTAAGATTGTCAATAAAAATATCCAGACCGAAGAAATTAGATTTAGGAATATGGGAGAAGCCATAATCAATGATCCTTCATAAGGAGAATGTAGTAGTAAGACTAGTGCTAGTTTACTTAGACAAGCTCCGATAATTAGACCTAGAAGATCATTTGAACAAAAAGACTTAGTTAAAGAAAAAGCTAGGATCCAAAACTTTGGACATGAACCCTCAGAATTGGATATGAAGACATTTAAAGATAACCTTAAGAAAAATCACTCTGTTAGATTTCAAGAAAGAGAAAGATTTAATATGATAGCCCAAGACCGCATATTAAAATTAAAATAATCTAAGAATACAAAGGAACTTCTTAGAAACTTAAGACTAATAGAAGAAGGAGAACAAAGACTAATGCCAGCTACACAAGTAGAACCTAATAAACAAGATATAGGAAGTAGTAGTAGGCTAGAAGATGCTCCTAGACTTTTTAGTAAACCAATAGGAATAAATATTCCTATATACTCGAGCACCGTAGTAAAGACTAAGCCTGATTATATAAAAGACTTCCCAACAAGTGACAAGAGTTTCACTCCTGTTAAGACTATGGCAAGCCAAGCCATAAATCCAGTAGGTATATACCTTAACCTAGACAATGTGCAAGATAGGAAAAAGGCCTTAGACGAATGGCGTAACCAGATGAACATGTGTTCTGCATCTAATGAACAATGGGATGCAAGTTCATGTAAGCAGTACGCTGAGCAATCCATTAGAGGTATTGCAAAAGATTACTTAGATAGTTTAAGAAAGGCCACAGATGAAGACTCCTTAGCTAAGATTGAGAAGATGAAGGAAAACCTAGAGGAAAGATCAATTGAAGAATATATTCAATTATTCACTTCAGAATTCATTGGAGCTGAACATCTAGCTCAGATCAATGAACAAGACCTAGCAAAAACTAAGTTAGCCCTCCTTAGCATTTGCAAATTAGATAAGATAAATGAATATAACAATAATTACGAACAACTATATTACCAGATTAAAGAATTTGGAGAGACCTTAAAAGACGAATACTTTAGAAAGATACCAGCCATAGGACAAATCCTAATTAATGAATATAAGAATTGGCCAGGTGTAGCAGGAGTTAAGCACAACTCCCTTGGTGAAAGAATCAATTTCTCCAAAGACTATATCATATCTAAGAGACGTGATATAACCCAAGGAAAGTTGATAGAAGAAACTTTCAAGCAGATCCCTCCAATCAAAGACGAAAGAGACATCGCTCCAATCCAATGGGGATGTGGAAGTGAATCTAAGAAATTCAAAAAGAAATTAGAATGGAAACATAGGAAGTTTAAGACTAGACCTTTAGGATTGCCAAAGAAGTATAAATTTAGACAATCTACTACCTTTAGGAAAAAGAATCCTAAGACTAAGAAAAATAGATTTAACCAAAGAAGATACTTTAAGAAGAATACTAGTAAGTATAAGAAGGTCCCTAATTATAGGAAAGAAAAAGATGTAGCTCAATCTAAGACTGCCACCAAAGAATGTTGGACTTGCGGCAAAGAAGGACACTTTGCTAAATACTGCCCTAATAAGAAAGATAAAGAAAGTATTAAGATTATTAATACAATATTAGACTATGCAGATCAAGAAGAATTAGATATCCTATATGCTATAGAAATATCATACATAGAAGACGATGATAATACTAGTATCTATAGTGCATACATAGATAGTGATTCAGAAGACTATAGTGATACTGATAAGTATGAAGACTCTCAGGATACCCTAGACTTATATATGATGCAGACTGATCAAGGCGATCTAGCTGATGAATATATAGACTTTGAAGACTCTTGGTATAAATGTATATTAAGCCCATCCTTGAAGAAAAGATGGACAGTTAGTAATCCTGAGTTACTAACCTATATACCTAGATGTTATTTTGACAAAAGACATTATTGCATGTTTGAGATAAAATGTTGCAAGAAAGACTTTAGATGTGTAGAATGCTTTGAATTTATACAAACGGAATTATTTATAGTTTGTATTATTTGTCAATTGCACTACCATGAAGACTGTTGGAGAACTAGATTTAGAGCAATTTATACTAGCCAGTATGACGCTCAAATAGACTTAGACATTAAAACATATTATCAAGATATTGATAGAAATATATCCAAAAGATTGCAAGAAAATGAAGACTTCAAAGGAAAAGGAATTTCCTATGATTTAGAAGAATACCATTCTGATAGTAGTTCAGAAGACCAAATACCTTTAGATTTTGTAGATAAACCTCAGAAAGAAATATCTATCTTAGAGAAGAATAATTTAGGAATTTCTACTAAACCACATGCTTGTTTTGTAGAATTATTTGTTCAACATAAAGACTATCCTAAAAGACTTTCAGCCTTCATAGATACAGGGTGCTCTTAGAGTATTTGTAAGGCTAATGCCTTCCCTGAAGACTACTTTTTAGAACGTACTCAAGAAATCTATGGTAAAGTGGCTAATGGAGATCCATTTACCTTATATTTCCAGACTATTCCTATTTATTTTAAATTAGGAAATCAGACCAACAAAACCGTTAATCATCGGTTTTAGATAATGGACCCTCGTCCTAGTTTCACAGGAAACATTATTTTAGGACAAGACTTTATTAGTAAATATCATCCTTATACTCAGTATAATGATAAGATATTAATTAGTGATCAAGAGGAATTTAATATTAAAGCCCCTCTAATTGATCATAAGACTGCCTTTGACCTTATGCAGGTCAAACCAAATTATAGACCCCTTAAACATCAGAGTTCTTCAGCTGAGCATGGTGGACCTAGACCTACAACCCAAAAAGAATCCTTAGATATCACTAAACCCTTACAAAAAGAGTGTAAGTGTCCAGACCAAAAGTGTTATAAGCAAATAGCGCTTATACAAAAAGACATTTTAGATCAAGCCCAGCAGACCTTATTACAGGTCCAAGCTATATCCAAACAGAAGAAAATGGATATAAAAGTAGAAAAGGAAAAGATTAGGCAACTAGCAGAGCCTACTTTAGGAGAAAATCCCATCGCTAAGTGGGATAAAGACCAAAGCTATTGTGAAATTATCCCTATTAACCCAGACGCCACTATTAATGGTGGAACCTATAAGAAAGGATACTCACAAGAAGATAGGGAAGAATTTAAGAAAGACATAGATGAAATGCTTAAGTTAGGCATTATTAGAGAAAGTAAAAGTAGACATAATAGCTTAGCCTTCTATGTTCAAAATAAATCTGAACGTAAAAGAGGAAAAAGACGCATGGTCATAGACTATAGACAATTAAAGAAGAATTGTGAATTTGATTCTTATAAGATACCAGACAAGAATAATTTGATTAATTTAATAGAAGATAGAATTATATTCAGTAAGTTTGATTGCAAATCAGGCTTCTGGCAAATTAAGATGCATCTAGACAGTGTTACTTGGACAACCTTTAGTGTTCCCCAAGGAAAATACGAATGGCTTGTAATGCCATTTGGATACTTGAATGCTCCTCAAGTTTTCCAAAGAAGAATGGATAATATATTTAGACCTTATTCAGAATTTTGCCTTATTTACATAGATGATATTCTTGTAGCAAGTAAGACTGAGATAGAGCATGTAGACCATCTTAAAAAGATTATCTTAGAATTAGATAAACATGGTATTGTTATTTCCGAAAGGAAAATGCAATTATTCCAGACTGAAATAGACTTTGTGGGAATGCATATTAATAAAGAAAAATTATCCTTAGCTGAACACATAACTAAAAAGATTCTTAAGTTTCCAGATCAACTCAAAGATAGAAAACAATTACAATCATTTTTAGGATTGCTTAATTGTGCTGCAGATTTTATTAAAGATCTTGCTTCAAAAAGAAAAAGCTTAACATCCAAATTAAAAAGAACAGACAAAACCAATCCCTTTTATTGGACTAAAGATGACTTTGAAGTAATAAGACAAATTAAAGATGCAGTCAAGAATATTCCTTTACTTGAACTGCCTAATGCAGAAGACCAATTTATAGTACAAATAGACGCCTCTGATAAACAATGGGGAGCAGTATACTTTGCCATTGATCATAAGACAAAAAAGAAGAAACTTTGTAGACATAGTTCTGGAACCTTTACAGACCCAGGAACAAGATACACTGCCCATGAAAAAGAAGTTTTAGCCATAGTAAGGGCAATAGAAAAGTATATGCTGTTTCTTAGACCTAAACATTTTACTGTTTATACTGACTCTTCTTATGCAGTAAAATTTAGAGATTTAGACTTGTCCAAATCAATGACTAATAGACTAATTAGATGGCAACAATTGCTTAATGGTTATGACTTCTCTGTTATACATATCAAGGAAAGTAAAAATACCATTCCAGACATTATATCAAGAGAACCAATGTTTGCTAACATTAATATGATTTCATGTTTTATGTTGCAAACAGAAGACCTAGAAGACATGAGTTCCTCTGGAACGAATAGACTGAACAGGGAAGATGTTGCAGACTATCTTAGACGTGTAAGACCAAATGCTGGTGTAACGCAAAGACCGACTCATATTCAAGACTCTCAAGAAAGACCAATCCTAGAGAACTTTGATGATATCTTAGTTCCTCCTGGAAAATCTAGACAAGAGATTATTTCTCAAAATAGACTCATTGGGAAGATGTATTTTCCCCAATATAGACCCGATCAAAGATACCCAGACTTGATCAAATTTAGACGAGAATTCTCAGAAGACGAAAATACCCTCAGAGATGCCATATGGTGGAATGTGAAGAATAGACTTTGGATCGAGTTCAAAAAAAATTTGGTAGCTATTACCAGATTTATGAGGACTCAAAGACTTGCAGTTACCCAACTCAGTGGTACTGCTATACCTAGACCACAGACTCAAACCTATGTTCAGACTCTTGGAGAAACCTCCAAAGCCAGACCCACTGATAATTTTTGTTATCAGAAAAAGACTTTTAAAACTAAGATTGTTATACCATTTGGTCATAATAATCTTCCATTAACTGAAGACTATAAGAAAGAATCTAATAGCATTATTGAACATTTCAATATGTTATTATCTGATACTAATGGAGATGCTTTAATAATAAAAGGTTTCTTCAAAGACGTTCCAAAGATTTATCTTGCTGGAAAAGCAGAAATTGCCCAGATAACCTTAGCAGACTATGGGTTCATCGGACTCATCCAAATTGAGACCATAGAAGACTCGGTTGCTCTTGGAAAGACAGTCCATGAGTATGTTAAAAAGTTAGAAGATTTCCTTCCTTTATTCGCTAGAATTTATCAGATTGCTCCAAGTTCCTGCGGAGGAATGAGAGTGGAAGGATTTAGACTTGTTAGATTTTCTAATTATACATTTGAAGATGTTGAGATCCTATCAGAAGATGAGATTAAAGGTTTAATTATTGATAAGTCCAAGCTCCAGATCTCTCAAGCCATGGAGACAATTTAAATCATGGAGTTATTAACAGGAGAAGACAGGTGGCACACTGCCTATCACAAAGAAGACCTAATAATCCAAGCTGATGAGCCGTTCAATGGAAGGCTCAAGAAAGAATCCAAAGAAATGGTAGAGGTAGCTTTGCCAGCTAGCCTTAGAACGGTAGGCCTTATTGATGAGTTTTTCAAAAATACCCTCCCAAACCAAGACAAGGCAGAAGAAGACACAGACACGACAAAGAAGGGTCCCTCAGTGGTGGATGAATTATTAAAGACGGAAGAATCGTTTGCCTAGACTATGCTTTCCATAAAGCATAAAGATGCCTGCCCCACATGGGCCACCAGACTGATGAAAAAGATAAAGACTTTGCTTAATGCTCTTTCATTATTACAAAACGACAAGACTATGATGAAGACTTGGGCACGCCTTTCCTTTTATAAAGAAAGAGGTCCCCCCAATTATCAAAACACGATAAAAGCCTGTAGACCCAGCTGATAAGATTCGGAAGACAATATTGCTTTAATAATTGATGCTCTCAACCGGATTTCTTTTGACAACCGGTTACCAGTTATTTTGTAGTACCCTTGATCTATAAAAGGGAGCGTCCATTTATGTTTTAGAGAGCAGGAGTGAGAGAGTGAGAGATTGTTAGACTTTTAGAGAGAGTATGCTTGTAAAGAGTAATATGTATATGAGTGAGTAAACCTCTCATAGTTAGGGGAGAGGGGAGAGTTGTATTTACTTATGCAATGCAATAAAAGTATTTTCTTTTCCAGAAATCTCTTATGCTAAGTTGTTATTATTTTCCAAATTGTCTCCAACTTTCTGTTCATAGAGGACTATTGTGTGGAACCTCTGGTGTAGCACACAAGGTGTTATACTGGTGAACCGCCGTCAGGTGCCAATTAGCCGTGAGCCGTTAGCCAGGTGGGCGTTAGGCGTGAAGGCGTACAGGCAGGAAACGGGTCAACCGCCAAAGTAGTGGATTGAGGTGCGACACATAAAGAGAGAGTTGTAGGAGGCCGAGACCGGAGAAGAATAGTAGCAAGGTTGAAGAGACAAAGGTAAGAAGATAAAGATATTGCAGACCAGAAGGAAGGTATAAACTCGAACCAAACCCTTAACTATTTTACATATTATTGTTTTAAGAAGAATCTTATATGAGCTTACAAATCACTAGAGACTTTTTAGAATTTGTTAATCAAACAAGCTTAGACTTAACTAGAGAAATTCAAGACTGGACTCTTACAGACCCTAAAGATAAAGAACTTATAGAATCTGCTTTAGTATATGCAGGTGGTACTTTTAAATACATAGACCAGATCATTGAGTGGTTAGGAAGAGAAATACCTAGAATAGAAATAATTAGAATAGGGATATGAGATCTCTTTAAACAAAAATTAAGAACTGAAGATTTTGCAGAAGAACTATCAAGACCTGAAAAATATCAAGAATACACTAGGATACTTGAAGACAGTATAGACGTATTAAAATTTATTAAAAGGTTAGCTAAAACAAAGGCTACTTTAATTAGAGCCGGAGGAATCCGCTCTCTCCTTAAAAACGTAGAGATAGCTGCCCCTAGAACATACCGTAGATTTTTGTCATCTTATGGTGATAATAATTTAGACGAATTTATAGATAACGATATAATCGATATTGTTAATCAAATATATAAAGAAACTAGACAGATAAATCCACGATACCGTAGAAGGTATTTAAGACTAGAATATTTTCCATCAAAACCTCTTTCAGTTTCCAGACTCCCTGAAGAAATAATTTATATAGATAATCCTCGCTATTCAGAATTCGAGTACGATAGTGACGGAAGAAGCTTAAGAAGTAGCAGCAGCCCTGAAACTTCTACACTTAGACTTCCAGATTAATTAGGCTTTAAAATAAGCTTAAAAGACCTTAGAAATCATTGGGGTAAGAATTGATATTCTCCAAAACTTAGAAGAAGTTAAAAGACATTGCGGTCCCTAGATAATTCTTGGACGGTAGCGGTCCGTAAACTAGGTCCGTATACGATCCAGCCTCTCTCTCTCTCTCTCTCTCTCTCTCTCTATATATATATATATATATATATATATATATATATATATATATATATATATATACTTTCTTGTAAAGACTTCATATGATGCGGACCCCGATACATACTATTTTTTACAATAGTTAAAAGATAATTTTCTTTATGAAACTTCATGAATATGATCTCTATTTTGAGAAGATCATCTTCAATTTTTTTCCATAAAAAAATTCAATAAAAAAAACCGTTGAGATGAGGTGATATGTAAAAAATGGTATAAAATATGCATTTTCGACGGTGGAGATCATATCTATGAAATTTTATCCAAAAAATCATTTTTTTACTATTTTAAAAAAAATGGTATGTACCGGGGTCTGTACCATAAGAAGCCTTACAAAAGACTTTATGTGTGTATATATATATATATATATATATATATATATATATATATATATATATATATATATATATAGAGAGAGAGAGAGAGAGAGAGAGAGAGAGAGAGAGAGATAGGGTCTAGTACATACCAAGTATAAATACCCATTTTTTTTAAATAGTAAAAAATTATGTTCCAGCTTTATTTTTTTATATGTTGTTTAAATATTTCAGGGGACCCATATAAAAAATCAACACAAAATAATATTTTTTGCTATTTTTACAAAATAGGTCATATTTCCCCAACTTATAAAGCACTTTAAAAGCTCCGAAAGTTTGACCGATTTTTTTAAATTAGTAAAAAAAGTTATTTTGAGCTAATTTTATTTATATGGGTCCCTTGAAATTTTTAAATACTAAACAAAAAAAACTCAACTCAAACATATTTTTTTAATATTTACAAAAAATAGGTTTGCGCCAGTAAATATATATAGTTGGTATGTATGAGAGAGCAAGACTCTTATACATCACACTTAGTTCAACGCCCGAAAAATATTTTTTTTCAATTTGTTTATTTTATCCACGAAGTTAACCTTCCAATCAACACACGTTCAAAAAATTAGGTCAAAATACAATTTCTAGCGATTTTTTAAAAATTCAACAAAAACTGTTAAAAATACCTTATTTATAAGGGTCTCGACGAGCAGAATTTTGTGATTTTTTTTAAAAATAGCTAGAAAGTGTATTTTGACTTAATTTTTTGAACATGTGTTGATTGAAAAATTAATTTCAAGAAAAAAATAAAAAATTTGATTTTTTTTTCTCAAACCTAGAACTAGGTGTGATGTATGGCGTGATATATAGAGTGTGATATATGAGAGTCTCCATCAAAAGATATATATATATATATATATATATATATATATATATATATATATATATATATAGAGAGAGAGAGAGAGAGAGAGAGAGAGAGAGAGAGAGTTTCCCATACATACCACAAATGAAGTCTACCAATGCTTATCATTTTTTTTAAATAGTAAAAAAAATATTTGGTTGAGTTTTTTATGGTATTTAAACATTGTTGGGGACTCGTAAAAAATCAATTCAAAATGATTGTTTTTGTTATTTTAAAAATTTGTCAAATTTTAAGTTGTTTAAAAATAGACAGATTTTAATCGATCTTTTTTTAAATTACAAAAAAAAAAATAGTTTGTGCTATTTTTTTAGGAGTTACCAAAATATTTAAATTTCAACAAATCACCTTAAAAATAATTGTGTGTGTGTGAGAGAGAGAGAGAGAGAGAGAGAGAGATACGAGTAACATTGTGTTGATCTGGTCATTTTTAAATCCATTTCCAATCAAAACATCCACAAAATCCTAGCCATATGTAAGTTTAACTTCGCCCCTTTTTTCTTTCACAATGTTTACCCAAGAAGCATATATTCTCCCAATCACATCCGCCAACTTCTTACCCATCTTTTGAAAATCCCACACCTCTAAAATAGGAAAAATGTCCGGTAAATTATTGTTATTTCCCACCATCGCAAATGTCCTTATATACTCTCTCATCCCATCACCCACACGCTTGCCCTCAAAGTCTAAAAAATCCATTGAAAGAAGTGTGTTGCTCAATATATTCAAAGCAGTAACAAATACTATGTTTTTTATCTCCAGTGGCTGACCTAGCTTTGAACCCACATATTTCACCATCTCCATTAGTTTATTCTGTCTTAATTCTATCTGAGAGTCCAATGCTTTGGTCGAGAATATTTCGCCTCGATAGAGCGTTCGAACGGCCTTCCAACCTGTTTGAAAATATATCTTTGAATTATAATTTTACGTAGTAAAATATATAGAAATGCTATGAAATGAATGGTTACCACCCCCTCCTACCGTGGGCAGGAGGTTTGGGGTTCCAAAAGGGAAGAGACTCACCCTTTTCTAAAACAAAATCGGTTTATTTTAAAATTTAGATTTAAAAAAAAAATAGAATTGGCACATGAGATTCGTGATAACACACCACTATCCTCAAAATCGGGGTTTTCTCCTACAATTATGCTGAGTTGACTAACCAGAATAATTATAAACTAACACATAAAATAGATACATTTTATAGACACGTTGATGTGTCGCGTTCGCATTGACATTTGTCTGGGTCCACGTCAGTGAAATCTGTGTAGAACTCAGACACGAGTCAATGCAAATGCGACACGTGAACGTATCTACAAAATATGTGTGTATAAAAGGACCCTTCAAACATTTGAAGATGTATTTGATTGTAAGACAAAATTGGCTCAACTTAAAGAGTAGTTGAACTTCACCTAATAATATACACTCAACTACCTTTTTGTCAATTATTTTGTGCATCTAAAATTCTTCATATTAACACACAATCCGTGTCATGCACGTGCTATGAACAATAAATAAATATAGTAATAATTATAAAAATTATTATGTATATCATAAATTAAATATCTTATCTTAAAGTTATTATAAAAAATTAGTTTTTTTCATAAATAAAATAGATAACTGTATGTGGCCCCTAGTTAATAGTTTCCTTATAATCCCCTTTAAAACTGTGTTGCACATTTCAGCGCCTTATGAACGAAACTCCTTAAATCATAAATTTTAGTGACTGATATGTGTAATTGTAAAGACAATTTTGACCTTTTTAACGCGTAAACTTTGTTTGCTTTTTTGTTTCCAATTTAAAATTCCACTGTTCCTTAATTTTACCTCATCTCAGTTTTATATCAGAGCGTGAAACATCTCCATCTTTTACAGTTCTTTATATATAATCAGTTGGGATAAGAGAATCCCATAAATATATGAGGTTTAAACTGGCTAAAAGTCATATACACTTACAATATTGTAGGAAAATCCACACCCTATAAAAGTCTAGGTATCTATGATAAATCCATAAATACGAGATACCCAACCATGAATATGGAATATTTTTCTCTCTTTTTTTGATTAAATGGTATCTTTTTTAATCACCATAAATATGGTATCTAAGCATCCATAAACACTCATAAATTTTGGGCATATGTACTACTCCAAAAAGTCCAAATGCAAGTTTCGGTTCATATATATATATAAACACACGAGTTTACAAAAGAAGGTATCTACCAAAATCGATTAAGAAAGAAAATATTTTCCACTGTATAATGAATCTTTTATTCAATTGTAGTTTGTAGTTATCTCAATTAGACCTATCAGTGGGTCGTGTCGAGTTGTGTTCGTGTCATTTTTTATCGTATTCGGGTCTTATTGGGTTCGTGTCTAAACGAGTGACTTTTTTCTCGTGTGAAAAAATCATATCCAAACCCAACCCGTTATGTTGTCGTGTCGTGTTCACTCATTGATACCCATTAAGATAATGAATTATTTTGAATTGTATACAACTTGACATATTATCGCATTTTTTAACCCAAATAGACCCATTAATTCATTGAAATTACTAAATCTCTCATTTAGTAAAATTCATTATGATTAAATTAACATTATGCTACATAAATTATTTATAAGTTTCAAAAGTATATATTATTTACTTAAATTAATGAGTCATAATGGGTTTTGTCGGGTATTAACGGGTAAAGGAGGTCAACCCTAACTCAACCCGTTAACTATCGTGTCTTATCGAGTTAGCACTGATATGACCCAAACCCACTAAGGATCCACCCATTAACGTATAACTTTATGTCGGTTCGTATCGTATTATCGTATCGTGCCTCATTTTGCCAGGTCTAATCCCAATGAGGCATCCAAAATACAAGCTATTTTGATGGGTTGACAATGTGTGAGAGAGGGGCCGAATGTTTAACTAAGAAGTAATTGGGTATGCTTCTATAATTATTATATACCAAGGTGATATCTAATTGGCTCTAAATAAAATTTGTCTTTAATTTTTAAAAGTTTTTATTATATAAAAATTATTTTTTATAAATAAAAACATCAAAATTATTTAAAAAATAACTATACGTACTTTTATTTGTTTTTAGTTTAAAAGATTGAATGTCATTTAAAAGATTGAATGTCATTTGACTTAGACTACGTAAGGAAAGAACAACTGGCTCCTCTTACGGAGAAAAGTTCCACTGAGGATAAAGTGAACTTTGAGAAGTGGGATCATTCTAATCGCTTAAGTGTAATGATGTTAAAGCGTAGTGTTCCAGAAACATTCAGGGACGGTATGTCCGTTGAGGTAACTGCTAAGGGTTTCATGCCAGATACCTCAAAGAATAATAAGCTAAAAGGGAATAATAATAAGAAAACTGCAGTAGGAACATCACAACCCAAAATTCTACAAAGAAACAAGATCCAGAATTTACCTATTTCTTTTGTAAGAAACCTGATCATGTGAAGAAAAATTGTTTTATGTACATCGCATTGCATGTAAAGAAAGGTACATTTCACTTTGGTTTGTTCTGAAGTTAATTTGGCTTTTGTACCTAGTCATACTTGGTGGATAGATTTTGGTACTACTACTCATGTAAGTATGTCTATGCAGGGTTGCCTATGTAGCCAACCGCCAAATGATGCTGAAAGATTCATCTATATGGGTGATGGAAAAATAGTTACAATTGAAGCAATTGGTACCTTTAGATTATCTTTTAAGACTGGTCATTTTATTGAATTAAGAGAGACTTATGTAGTACTGTCTTTCACACGGAATTTAGTTTATATTTCTGTTTTGGACAAATTTGTTTTTTCTTATTCATTTGGAAATAATAAAGTTAGTCTTTCTCTTAATTCTATCTTGTTGCGACTAGTTCTTTAATTGATAAATTGTATATGTTGAATACCAATGCTTCATTTAATGAAACCTTGCAAACAATTATAAGAGGCATAAAATGCAAATTGACTAATGAGAATTTCGCCGCCTTATAGCACAATCGTTTGGGTCATATCTCCCAAAGGAAAATTGGAAGGCTTTTATCATATGGAGTACTTGAACCCCTTGATTTAACAGACTTCGATGTTTCTATTGGGTGTATAAAAGGGAAACATACATACATTCGGAAATTAAGTGCCAAAAGGAGTTCTGCTGTCTTAGAATTGATACATACTGATATTTGTGGTCCATTCCCTGCGGCTTCTTGGAATGGTCAACGATATTTTATCACTTTTATAGACGACTATTCACGTTATGGGTACTTATATTTAATTCATGAGAAGTCTTAATCCTTGGATGTTTTTAAGGCCTTAAATGCCAAAATTGAAAATTAACTAGGCAAGAAGATAGAAGCTTTAAAATCTGAATGTGGTGGTGAATACTATAGCAGATATGACGGATTGGGTGAACAACATCCAGGACCTTTTGCCAAATTCATGGAAGAATGTGGTGTCATCCCATAATACACAATGCCAGGGCAAACTAGCATGAATGGTGGTGCTTAGAGACGAAGCATAACGCTTTAGGATATGGCAAGAAGTATGATTAGTCATTCTTTTTTGCCAGAATCTTTCTCTAAAGAGACATTTAAGACTGCAGTATTTATTCTAAATAGAGTACCTAGTAAAGAGGTAGCTAAATCCCTTTATGAACTATGGATAGGCCGAAAGCTTGCCATTAAACATTTACACATTTGGGGATGTCCAACTGAGGCAAGGCCTTATAGGACAAATGAAAAGAAACTGTACTCAATAACTATTAGCTGCTATTTTTTTGGGTACACTATGAGTCGATGGGTTTCAAGTTCTATGATCCCTCAACAAAGTCCTTTTTAGAGACGGGAAATGCAAGATTTCTTGAGGATGTTGAGTTTGAAGGGGAAGACACGGTTAAGAATAAGAATGTTATCTTTGTAGAGTAATCAATACTTCTCCCAAACATGATTCAGCCTGCTGACAATGTTCAAGAAGACAATAATGAGGACTTTCCTACTCAAAATTAAAGAGTTACATCAAAAGAGAAAACTCAACAACCTCATGAGGAATCACCACTAAGGTGATCCACTAGAGAAAGAAGAAGTGCAATTTCAGGTGATTATATTGTACTTCTTCAAGAGCATGAGTTTGACATATGCTCAGTGGAAGATAATACAATCAACTTCCAACAAGTCAAATAAAGTACCAACTATCAAAAGTGGATTGATGCCATGAATGATAAGATGAAATCTATGAGAGATAACGACATTTGGGATCTTACCAAGTTGCTTGGAGGTGCGAATGATATTGGTTGTAAATGGATATTTAAAACTAAACAGGATTTTAAGGTCGATGTTGAGAGATATAAGGCACGTCTAGTCGCAAAAGCTTTCACTCAGAAAGAGACTTTCTCTTCAGTTTCGACGGAAGACTCTTTCAGGACAATAATGGCACTTGTAGCTCATTTGGATTTAGAGCTACATCAGATGGATGTTAAGACAACTTTTCTCTATGGTAACATTGAGAAAACCATATATATGGTGCAACCAGAAAACTTTGTCTCGGGTGATCCAAATTCTATAGTTTGCAAACTCAAGAAATCCATATATGGTCTCAAACAAGCTTTCTGTCAATGGTATCACAAGTTTCATCAAGTCATTATCTCATATGGTTTTGAGGTTAATGCAGTTGATGACTGTGAATATCACAAGTTCAGTGGGATTAAATTTATCTAACTTGTGCTCTATGACGATGAAATACTACTAGCTAGCACCGATATAGGCTTATTGCATGAAACCAAGAGATTTTTAACTAAGCATTTTGAAATGAAAGGTCTTGGGGATGCCTCTTTTACATTGGTAATTAAGATACACCGAGATCGCTATCGGGATGTCCTTGGGTTTTCACAAAAGAGCTATATCGAGAAGGTACCCGTTAGATTTGGAATGAAAGATTATGCATAAGGAGATACTCCCGTTGCTAATGGAGATAATTTTAGTCTCTATCAATACCCCAAGAATGAGACTGAAAGTGAAGAAATGAAAAAGGTTCCTTATGCTTCAACTGTAGGGAGTCTTATGTATGATCAAGTATGTATGCGTCCGAATTTAGCGTACATAGTGGGTATGTTAGGAAGATATTTGAGTAATCCTAGAATGGATCACTAGAAATCAGCCAAACGGGTTATAAGGTATTTACAGAGAACAAAAGATTACATGCTCATATATCGGAAGTTGAATCATTTGGAGATCATTGGGTATTCTGACATCGATCTTGCGGGTTACCAAGATACGAAGAGATCCACTTCTGGCTATGTATACATATTTTCTGGAGGTGTTATTTTCTGTAGGAATGTTAAGTAGTCACTCATTGCACCTTCCATTATGGCAGCAGAGTTCATAGCGTGTTATGAGGCAACAAATCATGCAATATGGTTGCGAAATTTTGTCATTGGGCTGCGAATCGTGGATAGCATTGAAAGACCACTAAAGATATATTGTGACATAATTCAGCAGTTCTATATTCGAATAACAATAGAAGCTCGTCGAAGTCTAAGCATATATACTTTAAGTTTCTTGTTGTTAACGATAGAGTTCAAAGTAAGAAAATGTCTATTGAATATATAGGAACAAACTCCAGGCCCACGGATCTGCTGACTAAAGGCTTACCACCCAAGGTCTTTTATGGGCACACTACTAATATGGGTCGTTATTTATTTGAGGATATTCAGTTTTAGTGGGAGTTTATCATTGTTATAATGTTCTTTTCTTTGACACTATTAAGTTACTTTATGTATGTTTCAGTTTTCTGCAGAACACAGTTGATGGTATTTTATCGCTCACTCTAAATGTGATGTCTTTTAATTGTGGTATAACATAAGGTTTAAAAGTCTAAATTTTGATCTCACTTCAGAATAAATTTAGGACCAATTGGAAATAGCCATGCCTGAGATCATATTACATGTAATTTCCAGTCACACATCCATACTTGATCTATGTCGTTGAATATATTTGGTATGGTCATCATTGATGGATCAAGTTACGAAATAAATGTAACAAAGGTCGCTTTGGTCACATACTATACTGGTATACAAGATGAACCAAATTGATTCGGGAAATGTTTTAAGAATAGATAGCAAATATGGTGTGCACCTACGGTTATCGAATATAATTATCTTCGAAATTAATATGTAACCCAAGTGGGAGATTGTTGGAATATTTTTAATATTCTAATGTGGGCTTAAATATTAAAATAGCAATTGTATTTGAGCTTCTATTCTAATTAGGCTAATTAAATGATCTAATTAATAGAGCCCATGGTTACCCAAGAGTCACCTACTGGTTACTCAAGAGTCGTGTTACACAACAGTCACCTAATTAGAATTTATGGGGTTCTAGTTAGATGCCTATAAATATAATGAAGGATTTGTGACACCCCGCCTAATTAAATACCGGGCGATCAATCCTTTATTAAATTAAAATCAAGGTGAACATTTTGGTTAAAACAGTTTTAGTTTGGTTTGGGCAGGCGTGTTACGTCCGGAGACCATTTGTGCAATCAAGACGATTGGCAAGGTAGAAGTATAAGTTTTATCCTCAGAGAATGAGACGTGTTTTATGTGACACGAGCGAGTCATTATATTTTGTTCCTTGATAGATTAGTATGTGAGACGAGTTTAATGCGTGTAACTACAAACGATATTATTATGTGAATACTTTTCCCTAGTGTAGCGGGATTTCCCTAAGTGCTATCCGCAGAGGATGAATGAGTATATTAATAGTCTTATATACTTTATTGAGGTTACTTGTTTCAGTGATATGATATACGATTATAATGTGCTATTGATTATAACTTTATAGAAATGGTCAGTACGATAGTGGACAGTTATTGCAAGGCTATCAGAGTGGTTGCATTAGTGCAGCATGTTTTATTCTGGAGAGGCCTCACCTGCAAGAGGGTTGGACTCGCACTTATACATGATCTATCCTAGAGACTTCGGAGGGGATAGTGGGCTCGAGATATTCGATACCGGTGTGTAGGGACTTTGTTGTTATGATTCAGTATGTATCGGGTTTACAGCTGAGCGAAAAGATTTAACTCAATATTATGTTTAGCGCTCAGGACTTAGTGATAGAAAGAGTGCATTGTTATATCTATCCTTTATATATGTGGGAGTTAAGATTTATACCCCTCTAATTGGGGAAAGGGATTCCGAGAATCTCGATTGTATGTATTCCAGGTTTATGGAATGCAATCACCACCAATATTGTACGATAGTGCGATTGGCGAAATGTTCTTTGTTAAGTATAATTTCGGAAGGAGATGTAATTTTTTGCCAAGAAACGGGAAAAAATAGGGCTAAGTGCTATGAACGGAGGGCCTAACGGATTTTGATAACCGACAATGCTAGATAGTAGTGTATCGGGGGGTTTCTTGTTTGGATTTCGCTTTGCGAGACATCCCACGCATGAAACTTAGCGTAAGGTTGGAGATAGGGAGATGTTTGGTCATTAGTCCATGAGTTCAGTACCTCTGTCGTAGTAAGAGCAGATAATTATATCTGTAAGTTGGTAGTTGAATTATGATTTAAGGCCAGTGGAGCCGGTTGCATGGTAAGAAAGCATTGGAAGTTTTATTTTATAACCACGAGTTGAGGGGTAGAACGATGATGAGGAGGATTTAGAATTTCGATTTCTAGGGTGAGTGAGAGTACCCAAGTGTTGCAATCACGTTGTGAGCACTAGGAAAATAAAGAATTGGTTATTAGGTGTGAAGCGTATGTGATGCTTACGCTAGTATGCACAGTTTATAGGGTGTGTAGACATCCTGGTTAGTTGATGTTAAAAATCATCCGAGTTAAAGGGACGTGGGAATAGACGTGTGGAATATATGTTTGTGGGACTAACATAACGAAGTAAAAGTGGTAGAGTGGATTAAGCACCGTGTGAAAGATGAAAAATCCATATATACGTGTGCAATCAGAGTAGCACACCGAATCTGGTTGGAAAGCTGTGGAAAGCCGTTTACAAAGGGGTATTCCTTGAGAAGGGTAGAATTTAACTATATGGAGAACACTCGGGACGGAGTTGTAATTATTCAAATGTTGAGAGCGAGTTGTGCATACAAAGAGTGATAATGTTAGTATGGTATAAAAGATCCAGAAGTGCGCATCATGGAGAAATGTGCACGGGTCACAACTTTCGGTATACACCAAGGAAGGAAGGGGAGTATTAAGTGCCACTTAATGTGAGACATTTCAAGGAAAGTCGATGTTGAGCGAGACATAGTGAGTAGTCTCCGCAGGCACCACTTATAGATAGAAATCGGTTAGGATCAACCAGAGAATTTGGGGGCTATCGATAATTCCTGTAATGGAAGAGGGCGGTAAAGACGACAAAGTCCTTAGATGGGCTGCCATCTTCAAGGAAAGACCAAGAGTTCATCCGAACATGTGGAGTAAGTCGCCCAAGAAGGAAGTGATTGACATTCCTTTGGGGTGATTTATAATATTAACTAATGTGCCCAGTCTTCCTTTGAAAGGAAGGGATTGTGCCGGTACGTGGTCCTACACGGTATTACTTTTCTGAATCAGGATGAAATTTGTGAATCCCACCTTCAATATGGGATTTCAGGAAACAGCGGAGATAACGTATCATTTTGAGTAGGAGGTATCACCCATAGTCGAGGATCAGGCGCACGGTGATTAACGAGTAGTGGGGCCGCGTGAAGGTGATTCTAGAACCTTGGTGATCATTTCATTTCTAAAATGGTTATAGCTAACAAGTGGAGCAGTATGGTAATTGGGGGAGGATATTACCTAATGGCAGAGTTTCTTGGAAGCACTCGTACCTGTTTGTCGTGAACGAGGTGCTTATTGAAGTTTTGGTGTGGAAAAACCTAAACTATTCTCCCTCTGCGTATGATTAGAGGTGAGCGGATAATCAGAATTTTGGATCGGTCGAGAATAATCCGATTACTATGGTGGAATTCCACGATTGTTTTAGGCATACAAGAGTGGTAAGATGTTTGTATGGTTTCTCTTGGTATGGGAGTTTTGTGTTTAGATAAATCCAAGTAGTTGTCATGTAGTGAGGTGCGGCCTCCCAATGATATTGAAATAATGGGAATTAATAGTGTATATGCATGTCTTATGCGAATGTTGTCGGATAGGAGCACAATGTGAAGTATCTTTAATGAAGAGTATTAAACAAGCTTGTTGTGAGGCGGGGGCTATAGTGATTGAGCACCTTACTATGTGGATAGGTTGCGTAGTGTTACGGTATCCAAAATGTGTTTGACCAGATAGGCCTTATTTTCCGAATTTCGAGGCAAAATTCCATTATTAGGGGGGAAGTATGCAATACCCCGTATTTTTATGACTTTTAAAATTGGGGATTTATTAAATATAAATTGAGATATTAATTTAATATTAATCCGAAAATTTATATTTTTTATATTTACTAACGTGATGTGAGTTAGTAATTATTGGAAAATTGTTGAATATTACTAGACGAGTAAAGTAATATATGAGATTTATTTTATTAAAATTGTCACAAGTGAATAAAATGGCAATTATAGAAATTTAAGTCGGGACGCGCCTGTGTCGTGTCAGGACTAAATTATTACTATATAAAAGTGAATAAATTATAAGTTGCTCGTATGGTCGTTTTGAGTGCGGCAAAGTATCCGGAAGGATCGAGATAGTCAGAAAAGTGTACCCGGGGGTTTAGTTTGGATCTCGTGGCATTTTTAGGCCTAATTGACATCCTGGGAGGGTATTTTAGACATTTTATATTTTTGGGGAATTAAACCCACGAATTTTCTAAGGATATATCAGCCTTTAGGAGTTTTCTTCTAGGGTTAACAAACACAAAATCAAAGGACGGCCATGAGAGAAGAAGTTGGCAAGCTTTTCAAGAAATTCAAGGCTAAAGCCTCAACCATTTTCACCGCCACCACCATCAAAACGTAGATTGCGGAACGAGGAGCACAACCATACCTTTTTCTTTCACAAATCAGAAACTAAATTCCCAGGCAAGTATCTATCTTGCTTTATTTTTAGTTAATGTCTTAATTATGATAGTCTAGGGTTGTTTAGGACTTGTTCCATGAAAGAAATTGTTGATTAAGAAACTTTACATCGCATGATTAGAGAGATTCAATATATTCTGGATATACCCATCATATGTAGAGGACTACCCACGAATTATTATGAGTTTAGAAACAAGAAATCTGGGAATTAATTAGAGGAATGGATATTTCTTCCAAAATTAGGGTTCTTAAAGATTATGTCAATTTTACCCCATTAATTCGATATCGTTGGTGAAATTACATATGTTTCATGTTGGAAACCTTATATATATGTATATAGAACTTGTAGTATTGTTATTTGAGAATTCTAGAGTTGTTAATGACGTTTTTGGAGGAATTGGAAGATGAAACCCATAGGTTTAATTTGCAGTTTCTGGGCAAGAACTGCTTGATCGATCAATCGAGCCAAGAGCATCGATCGATCGACCCCTTTTCTTCGATTGATCGACCCCTCCTGGAAAACTGCAGTTTCTCATTCGTTAGTTTAATTCGATTAAAATGTATGGGAACCCTTGATTGTTGTTGTTGGAGTATAATGGTATATAGAGATGACCAGTAGGGTCTAGGTGTACCCCATTGAGTAACATTTTAGTGTAGGATGAGATTTTGGGTTAACGAGGAATGATTCATGTGTATAAGAAATCATGTGTATTATTTAATAAAAAGATCGGGACTCGTAAGGGAGTTAGACCGGAACGTAAGTGAGTGAATGCCTACTAAAATTATACTTAGAATACTTAGAGAGAGGAGAAGTGAGTATGAAGTGAATAATAAACGAGAATACAAATAACGAGTCCGTTATACAAAATAATCGAGTAAAATGTGTAATAACGGATAACTATAATTATGGGTCGTGAGCGCACCTAATTTAGCAATGTGGATGTGTGTGTGTGTGTATATATATATATATATGACTGTGTGATTGTGCATATATTATATCTGTATAAAAATCATACTCGGGCTACTTGCTATCACGGAGGTTTCCACACCGGGACGGTCTTATCTCGATGGGACCTTTATGGGGGATATTGACTCGTACCCTAGAACATAGGATTCCTTGGTACAGGCTATATGATTGATAGTCAGACGGTCCTAAGAGACGTGAGGGTATGTGATGACCTCTTAGTGACTTGGAACTATGCTTCGCCGCCATTTGTATGTGTTTTATGTTAATGCAGTTCGAGAGTGATTCCGAACTAGCATTTCCCTAAATATGTGTGATACAGGGACTTGATAGCAAAGTATGCCAGCACCATAGTTTTTATGTGGGGTGCCGTTAGTATATATATATATATATTATATGAGTGATTGGTATATATATACTTATATATGGAAACCTTGCACCATAGATTTTATGTGGGGTGCCGTTAGTATATATATTATACGAGTAACTAATATATACACGTATATCTATATGAGAACTTTCTACTGTGCGTAATAGTAGTTGAGTAATGTATAAATTCTTCAACTTAACTATAAGTATTCAGAAACTTTATGATGGTACGGAGTTATTCTAAATAACGTAATAAATCCTGAAGAGATTGATTTTCTAAAGTGAATATCATAATCTTATTTTCAAGTGATAAAACTTTATGGAAAATAAGTGAGATAGACTTTTGAGGTTAAGTAGTACGGTAGACGTGCACACTAGATGAGATGTGAGAATTCTCAAGAGAGTGTCGCATACTAGCATGGTTGTTGCATTAGCAGGTAAGCATTTAAAATACTTGCTAAACTATTTTTAAAACTGTTTTACAATCGGGCTCTGCCCCGTTTTCTGTTATCTCTTCTCTCTTGTATATATATATATATATATATATATATATATGTATATATATATATATATATATATATATATATATGTATATATTATAGGTGTCCAGCCACAGGGGCGTCATGCATAGGTTCTTTGGATTGGACGCGCTGTAGCTTATGTGGGAGTTGCAGGTCATTGTTGTAGACGACCTCTTCATTGATTCAGTTCTTGTATAGTTCTTCATAGTTAGGGCATGTGTCGCCCATTTCCCATTCAGTATAGATTTGTCAGAGATGTATGTTCATTTATTTTCAATATTCGGTACTCTTTGAGTATTAACTCTTGTCAGGATGATTTTATTTGTAGTTTAAATTTGGTTTGCTTAATCTAGATGGATTCATTCTTTTGTGTTGATTGTTATCCGGAGCACTTATGTGATTCTTAAACTGTTGGCTATTTAAAAGGTTTTCAAATTTGAATTTAATAAAAAAATGGAAATAAAGTTTTAAATTGTTTTGACACTTAGCTTAATTATTTAGGGTGTTTAAATTGAGAAATTTTATTTTGTGACAGTGATGCTAAGAATGAACCAACTGTTCACCTTGATTTTAATTTGATAAAGGATTGATCGCCCGGTATTTAATTAGGCGGGGTGTCATAGGTGGTATGCCATAAAAATACGAGATTCAAGTCCCCAAGGCTAATGCACTCAAAGCACTCTCTCCCTCATTCCCATCATTGAGAGATAACTCATAGAGAGAGAGGGGGACTAGTCTATAGAAGACCTACAAAGACCAAGTCAAAATCATCACTGCAGAGCCAGGTACACAATTTCTACAATTCTTTTATTAGATAATCTCGGTAATCTAATATGTTGATGAATTTTATTTAATATTTCAACATGGGTTGCATCGAGAGATTAATTAATGGAATCTAAAGAGTTTATTTATTTATTTGATTTTAAAAAACACAATGTTCAAGATAAGAGAGAGAAAAATAGTAAGTATTAAAGGAGCATTAACTCCTCCAATACTATCGTATTAGAGGTATAATTAGTATACACCCCGTGCGATTCACGGACAATGTACAATAAACAAATATAAAAATAATTTTAAAAAATTAGTATATATCATAAATTCAATATCTCATCTTAGATCCATTATACTGATACTCCATTTTTTTCATTTGTCGCATGCTTAAAATAAACTAAAAGATATCATAATTTCAGCGACTTTATATGCAACTAAAATACTATGATATAAACTTTGTTCAGTGTTTTAAAGTTAAGTGATCAATTATTATTGTACCAAATGTAGACTCATTCCAAATATAATATCTTCTAATAAAAAATATCAATCAAATATAAAGATAGAAAAATAACAAATATCTCCAAAATAAATTGTTTTAAATTTTTAACAAAACATATATATATATATATATATATATATATATATATATATATATATATATATATATATATATATATATATAGGCACGCTCTTGTGCACACTAAGTTCGCACATTATTTTTTTTAAATAACAAAAAATATATTTTTGACCTGATTTTTCTTATAAGGGTTCCTTAAAATGTTTAAATATCACACAAAAAAATAACTCAAAAAAACTTTTTTTGCTATTTTAAAAAAATCGGTCAAACTTTCATAGCCTTTAAGCACTTTAAAATCTACAAAAATTTGATCGATTTTTTTAAAATAGCAAAAAAGTTATTTTAAGTTGAATTTTTTTATATGGGTTCCTTTAAATGTGCAAATATCATATAAAAAAATAAGGTCAAAAAGATTTTTTTTACTATTTTTTAAAAAATGATGTGCAAACTTATTGTGCAAACTTTAGTGTGCATAGGAGCCTGCCTCTCTATCAATCTATATATATATATATATATATATATATATATATATATATATATATATATATATATCATACGGTGGATCTAGTTTTGAAATATTTATAGTTTCAACTAAAAAATGGTGGAAAATGAAAAAAAAATTATATGTAAAAACTATATTTCTACTTTTAGAGAAATATTTCATATGCAAAAATTTATCCTACAATTTGTCTTTATAAATTTTATACTCATCCAAGAACTCTATCAGTTTGTCTTCGGGGTAGGATTTCAACAATGTCCTCTTTTTCAATACCTACCATGATTAATGCAAGTTTTTATCTGGCTGAGGTGATTTTTTTTAGTTTTGCTCTCTATATCCTATATAAAGTTTTTATCATATAAAAATTATATCCTATTTTTGCTGAATGGTTGAATGGTTCAGTAAAAACGTCATTTTTCCTTGAGAAATTATAATATAGGTGCTCCCATCCTATTCAATAAATAAATGGATGATAAGATAGGCGGCCATGTGGACAGATTAAAATTGAGGAAACATATAATATATAGTATTCAATAAATAAATGAGTAATAAGATAAATTGTACGTGGATAGTTTAAAATTGAGGAAATATTTAGTACATTGATTTTGGCATTAATTACAACGGTTCAGTATTCAATAACTAAATGGGTGATAAGATAGAGGTTAAAATTGAGGGAACATTTAGTACATTGATATTGACATTAATTAGGGTGCTAAGATAAATGGTATGTGGATAGGTTAAAATTGAGGAAGCATTTTGTACATTAATTTTGGCATTAATTACAAGGGTCAGCATTAATACCTCTAATACTAGAGTAGTACATTGATTTTGGCATTAATTACAACGGTTCAATATTCAATAGATGAATGGGTGATAAGATAAACGGTATGTGGACAAATTAAAATTGATGGAGTATTTAGTACATTATTTCGGCATAATTACAGTGGTCAACATTAATACCCCTAATACTACCATATTAGAGGTATAATATGGAAAATGATAACTTTTACCCTTATGGCACATGTTTTAAACTTTAAAATAGTAATTATAAGACCTCTACATGAATATTTGTGTACTATTAAATATATGTCGGTACTATGTTCCTATTATTTTGAGGTTCTTAATGTTTTCCCCGTAGAGTACATGTTATCATGACCCGTATAATATAGATATAGATATGAGAAGATATGGATAGTTAGCTAGATATAAAAATTATTTTCTGAGTCTAGAATTCTTGATCTTATGTAAAGATATTGATAGTTAATAAGATATAACTGAGGATAAGTTGCCTTGAACCGTTTTTATGTTTGCTGCTCTAACGTCTTACCCCCATATATTGTATTCTACATTTTAACTTTGTACTTATAACTCATTACAAGCTACCGTTTCGATTAATGAATTATGTTAAAATGAGAAACTTTCACTTAAAATAGTCAAAATAAAAGTTAAGGGTATCCTTGTTCCTATTATGTAGTCCGAGTCCGACTCATAAGCCAAACTCCTCAAAACACATCAGTCAATTAACAAACAAATACAAAAGAAACACTTAATTTGCATATGGGTTCTCATTGCGCATGGGTTTCATTCTCACTTTTCAGTCACTTTATGGGCTCGTTTGGTTCGAGATTTGGAAAGGGAATGGGAATTCATAATTCCAGGAATTCTAAGTTCCTGGAATCTTCAATTCCTTTCCATTGTTTGGTTCAAGCAGGAATTCTTTTTTCCCGGCATCTAAAATTATTTTTCCAAATTAGGAATAAATATCATTTAACTAAAATATTATTCTACTTAATTTGAGTGTGTGCGCGTGAGTGTGTGGTGAGCGAGTGTGTGTGTGTGGTTGTGTGTGTTTGAGTGTGTGTGTGAGAGAGATAGTGTGTGTGTGTGTGTGTGTGTGTGTATTTATATGTGTGATAGTGTGTGTGTGTATGTGTGTGTGTGTGTGAGAGAGAGAGAGAGAGAGAGATAGTGTGTGTGTGTGTGTGTGTGTGTGTGTATTTATATGTGTGATAGTGTGTGTGACAGAGAGAGAGAAAGAGTGAGAGAGAGAGAGAGAGTGTGTGTGTGTGTGTGTGACAGAGAGAGAGAGTGTGCGTGTGTGGTTGTGTATGTTTGAGTGTGTGTGGTTGTGTAAGTGTGTGTGTATATGTGTGAGAGAGTGTATGTGTGTGTGTATATGTGAGAGAGAGTGTATGTGTGTGTGTGTGTGTGTGAAAGAGAGAGTGTGTATGTATGAGTTTATGTGAGATGGTATTTTTGTCTCATCACAAAAGTAAGGTAATATGTTCGGGAATATAGGATTACCCCCATTTTAGAGGGGAAAGAAGAATCCAATTTCGTGGGAATTCTAAATTCCAGGAATTCTAAGTTCCCCCTTAAATCTCCAACCAAACATGTAATTCTAAATGAGGGGAATTCGAAATTCCAGGAATCCTAAATTCCCTTTCCAAACCTCGAACCAAACGAGCCCTATATGTTTATTGCTTGTTTGCACTGTTTTGTGCAGCGATGGCACAAAATGTTTGCGCACCTGATTAAAAAATATATATTTTATTTTTTAAATTAATTTTACAAACATTTTGTACATACGGTATACAAAATCGATGCAGCTATCATTTTTGTTGTTGTTTTGTCGCTGATTAATTTACGCTAAACGTTAATTGATTTGTGTTCAATATATTTAATTAAAAATAAATAAAAAGGGTATCCTAGTCAATTTTTAAAAGTGAGGTATATGCCATATGAATGAAAAAAACATGTTAAAAATTAGATGGAAGTATAACAAAATTAAAGTGTGACAATTTATTAACTGAGGCAGAAAGTATAAAAGGTGTTTAAGGTACATGTAGACGTTAGAGTTTAACCAGGGGAGAAAATACTACTTAATAGATAGTTGATGTAGAAAATTGTGTATTAGAGAGGATGAATTGTGTATTAAAAATAATTTGTCTCATCTATAACACTGACACCTTAAATATATGAGAACATATTACTACCCTAAATAAAAAAACTAAGATTTTTACTAAACATACAAATTTTGAAGACCATAAAAACTCTCATAGACATGATTTCATACTTTATAAGAACTAGAAAACTAGAGCCGACCCAAGGGGTACGCTAATGAGGCAACCGCCTTGGACCCTCAAAAATGACATAGTTTTTTAGGCCCAAATTTTTTATAATCCTTCGATGTATGTACAAGACTAACCAGATGACGGATGTTTCCTTCTTCTATTCTAACCAACTGACGACTGTTTTTTTCTTAACCCCTCATATCCCTTTAAAGTCCTATATCTGATCTAATAATCTGAATACTCTCAAGCTCACTCAACTTTCAATCCAAATATATTCAAGATCAAGATTCAAGAGATTTTTTTTTATCTGTGTAATTTTTTATAACAGTGTAATTTATTTTTTGTCCCTCTAATTTTTTTTATTAATCAAGGCTTTATTTAACGACATTATTTAATAAATTAGGTTGTATTTTTTTTAATGGTTCTTATTTTTTTTGTATGATTCTTATTATTAAGTCTTTGTCGCAAACACGATGGGAGAGTCACATTGACAGTGTTAAAGTAATAAGATTTCAAGCTAGAAAACTAAGAGATGCGTTAATTCACTTAGCAAATGTGGATCGGGAACCGAAAATAAAAAGCGAAGCCGAATCATTGGCAAGTAATGATATGGAGAATTTTGAGTTTTTATTGAGTATGGTTATTTGGCATAATTGGTTTTTGCTGTCAACACTGTTAGTAAATTCTTACAAAAAGAAGATATGCTGATTGATATTGACATTTATCAATTGAAAGGGATTATTACATACTTTGAGGACTACAGAGAGAATGGGTTCAAAAAATCCATGACTGAAGTACAATAATTAGTAATGGATATGGAAATTAAAGCGGTGTTTCGTGCAAAACGAGTCATTCAAATAAAGAAGAAATTTGATGAGAGTCTTAGTGAAGAGGTGGAACTATCAGCTGAAGAATCATTTCGAATCAATTACTTTTTACATGTAGTGGATCAAGCTATTTCTTCACTCAAGAGTAGGTTTGAACAATTCCAATGTTATGAAGGATTTTTTGGGTTTTATTTTATTTGAAGAAGCTCAAGTCCATGGATGATGATAGTTTGAAGACTTAGTGTGACAACCTTGAAGAAAAACAAAAACATGGAAGCCATTATGATATTGATGGTAAGGACTTATTTTTGGAGTTAAAATTGTTGAGAGAATACTTGCCAAAGGAAGCAAAAAAAGTCGTTGATGTGTTAAATTATTTGCATACAATGGATGGGACTTTTCCAAATGCTTGTAAGTGTTGACTATACCAGTCACCATTGCAACTGCAGAAAGAAGCTTTTCAAAGTTGAAATTGATCAAATCTTACCTTCGATCAACAATGCCACAAGAGAGGTTGAATGGACTAGAATTATTATCCATTGAAAAGGATATGGTGAAAAAAATGATTATCCAAGCTTGATTAGTGATTTTGCAACAAAAAAGGCGAGAAGATTCCATTTTAATTAATATTTTCAGTTTATTATCCTTCATTTTTTTTTTGGGGGGGGGGGGGGGGAGGAAGAGTAGTTGAGTGCTAATTGTAGGTCTTTTGGCAAGGGTGAGTTGTTTAAAAAAATACATTATATTTATCATTGGTATTCTAGCACCTTACAAATTTTGTCCATTTCCTATTATCTTGTAAAAATACATAAATATATATTTTGCCAAAAAAATTATTACATAAAAGGCCCCATTTTACCAGTTTGCCTTGATCCCCAAAATCTTTGGCGCCGACCTTGTAGAAAGCATAGGGGAAAATTACACGAATTTGTCTTATACTAGGCATACATCATGATAACATTGAAAACTAGTAATATTAAATTAAAAGAATTTATTTTAATACTTAAAACTAAAAATGTTTTAATAATGTCAAATGTGAGATTGGTACAATCTTCTGAAGTCAAAAGTAAAGTTATTTTTAGAGTTATTTATTCTTTCATCTCGATTAGCACATATATTATGAATTTAACACTCGAAGTTTGCCATCCAAAAATGCTATAAATAATATTAAAAAAATCATAAAAATATACTGATAAAATTTTTGGGAGCTAAACCTTATTTATGGACCAACTGGAGTGGTAAACAAAAAATATGGATAATAAATGAGGGATAAAGATCAGATAATTCAAAAAATATATGTGATTTTTAACAACAAATCACATTTGCTATGTTTGTAGTCAAATTTATCCTAACATTTTTGCTCCAATTGTCCCATTAGAACCTAATGAGAAAAAATTATTCAGTTGGAACCAATTAAAAAATGTCTTATATAAATAGTACTTAGGCCTCGTTTGGTTCGCAGTACTATTTTGAATGCCTTGTGGTTACTAGAAAATATTTTTCCAGGATTTTTAATCCTTTCGTTCTGTTTGACTAACCAATGGATTCCTGTTAGGAATCAAAATTTTGTGTTTGGTTCATGCATAGAAAGGGATATGGGAATGTACAATATATATCAATAATACCCTTGATCAATTATATATATACAGTAATGCTCTTGTGCGGACTGGTCTGCATTTTAAGAGTGCGGACCGGACATGTGTCACCTGACGGTGCGCTTATAAATTATTGGCTAAATTATAGGCATTCTCTCTCTCTTTCCTGGGTTCACCGCCAGTTGACACATGTCCGGTCCGCACGTTTAAAATGCGGACTAGTCCGCACATGATCATTACTGTATATATATATATATATATATATATATATATATATATACACACACACACACACACACACACACATAAAGTCTCTTGTAAGAACTGCTTATGGTATAGACCCACGGTACATAGCAATTTTTTAAATAGTAAAAAAAATGATTTTTTTGATGAAACTTCATGGATATGATCTCCATGTTGAATAGATCATCTCTAATGTTTTTCATCAAAAAATTTAATAAAAAAACCATTGAGATGAGGTGATATGTAAAAAAATGGTATAAATATGCATTTTCAACCATTGAAATCTTGGGTCAGCGTTAGGCATTTTATTGATTGAATTTTTTTATGAAACTTCATGGTTATGATGTTCTCACTGTCGAGATCATATCCAAAAAGTTTCATCAAAAAATTTAATCAAAAAGTGGGTGAGATGATTACCAACATTTCAACGGTCAAAAATGCATATTTATACCATTTTTTTTACATATCACCTCATCTTAATGATTTTTTCTTGAATTTTTTGAGGAAAAAATTGGAGATGATCTTCCCACTATGGAGATCATATCCATGAAGTTTCATCAAAAAAATATTTTTTTACTATTTTAAAAAAATGATATGTACCAGGGTCTGCACCATAAGAAGTCCTTACAGTAGAGAGTCTTTCTCTCAGAGAGAGAGAGAGAGAGAGAGAGACTCGTACATACCAATGGTGCGGACCCATTTTATAAATTATTTTGAGTTGATTTTTTTTATGTCCTATTTAAACATTTCAGAGGACTCATATAAAAAAAGCAGGTTAAAATATGTACCATTTTCCCATACTCGGTGCATAAAAATACTATACCTTGTTATTGTGGGTCCTGTTAGGGCACAAGGTGCAATCCCTTATCAGCCTTATCTTATTAGGCGGATACCAAAGTGGGTATCAAATTGGGTCCGTGTAGTAGTACTTTTACGAAAAATCATACGGACCTTATTGCTTAGACCTGGCAATAGGTCGTGTTGGGCATGTTCGTGTTGTGTTTTAACGGTTTCGTGTAAAATCACCATAACCCGAACACGACCCGTTACCTTAACGGTTTTAAAAATTTTAACCCGAACCAATAATATTAACGGGTGACACAAACAGAGCCATTAATAACCGTTAGTAAATGGGTGGATTTGGGTCGTGTCATAATTAACCCATTATGTGAACCATTACCCATTAAGAAAATTATTTTCCAAAATTTTTCAAAATTAATTTATATTATTTTTTTCAAATCAAATTTTAAATGGGTAAATGGGTGGATTTGATGTCTAATTTTTTAATCTAACGGTTGAGATTAACTTAGGGATTATATATATATATCATGTAATGACTCCTTATGTTACATACCCCGGTACATACTATTTTTTTAAAATAGCAAAAAAATAATTTTTTTGATGAAACTTCATGGATATGATTTCCATGGTTAGAAGATTATCTCCAATTTCTTTCATCAAGAAATTCAATAAAAAAAACTGTTGAGATGAGATGATATATAAAAAAAATTGTATAAATATTCATTCTCAACCGTTGAAATGCTGGGTCGGCGCCAGCCCCTTTATTGATTGAATTTTTTTATGAAACTTCATGGATATGATATTCTCATTGTCGAGATCATATCCATGAAGTTTTATCAAAAAATTCAATCGAAAAGTGGGTGATATAATCGCCAACATTTCAACAGTCGAAAATGCATATTTATACCATTTTTGTACATATCACCTCATCTCAAAAGTTTTTTTATTGAATTTTTTGATAAAATTTTTTGGAGATGATCTTCTCACTGTGAAGATCATATCCATGAAGTTTGATCAAAAAATTTATTTTTTTATTATTTAAAAAAAATGGTATGTACCGGGGTCTGTATCGTAAGGACTCCTTACAGGAGGGAGACTCTCTCTCTCTCTCTCTCTCTCTCTCTCTCTCTCTCTCTATATATATATATATATATATATATTTGTTTACCTACTAACGGGTTATAATAGGTGTAATATTAGTTCGGGTTAAATGCCCCAATAAAACACGGTACTAGTATAAATGAGTTTAATCGTGTAAGATCACACATCCAAACCCGATTCGTTATGATAACAGATCTACCATGTTGACCCATTAATTGCCCAAACCTGATAAGACTAAAGCTATTAACTTATAATTCCGTATCATATCGTGTTATCGTGTGTTGACTCATTCTGGGGGATCAACTCCGGCGTCTTAAATATAACCTTTTACTAGTACCTACTTTTACTTTCTTTCCCCAACTCACACTATAATACAACATACTACTAGATAAAACACATTTTAGAACTAAGAAAAAATTCCAAGCAATAACCATGATTTTTACATAAAATACATCCAAACCTTCATCGCACTCCTCAGAAAAAACAAGTCCCAAGTTATGGACTGTGAACTCCTTGGCTTGGATCCTCAACGATAAGTGTCGTCCGGAAAGTGTACGGTCATGTGTCTTGAGTATCCGCAAAGCTGCTTCCGGTGATGACCCGACGATGACAGTCCGACGACCAAGCCGAAGCGACATGATGGGGCCGTAAATTACGGAGAGGTTAGCTAGTGTGACATGAGGGAGGTTTTTTTTGTTAATCATGTGAAAGATGTTACCTACTAGTGGCCATGGGTATGGGCCTGGTGGGAGTGGTGGAGTTTTGAGTGAAGTTTTGTGTTTGAGAAAGAAGAGGAGAGAAATAAGAAAGAGGATAAAGAGTGTAACAAGTGAAGAGAGATTTAAATCTAATATTGTTGTGCTTACCAGATTCATGATGGTTTTAGTGGTATTGTATTGTGCCAGGGCTATTATTTATAGAATGGTGGGAGTTATCTGCAAATTGTGCATGGCACATTCATAACGTTAAACTCAAGCCTCTACTATTCAAATAAGAGGAATTCAATAATGATTATTTTTTGGGGTAATTATATCTAGGTCCCATTTATCGGGTCAAAAAGCTTATAAGTCCTATTGACTTTTTAATAATCCCATAGGTCCTATTCCAACTTTTAGGAATTTTTTTCACAATTTTACCCTTTTAAAACCAACCATCCGTAACTTCCTTGAGGAAGTTACATAAGTGGTTGGACTTTTTTTTTAATCTTTAAATGATCATAACTTTTGATTCACAAATCCGTTTTTCGCAAAATTACTATTTTTGAAATCTGCTCGACGAGATCTATCAAACAAGATCCATGAAGACTATAAAATTCCAAAGAAATTTTTTTACACAAACAGTAAACTTTACTGTATGCACTAGAATATGAAATAGTTTTATATATGTGACATTTCACAAACACACAGTAACATTTACTGTGGTAATACTACACAGTATATATATATACACACATCCGGTGGATCCAAACCCTCTTTTATCAAAAATACCTTATATTTAAAGGTTCGCGCTAACGGCATCCAATCCTTACCACCATTGTTGGAGCTTCAACGACCTTCGTCAGAGCTCTGATTTGGGGTGGGTAAGGGTGGCATATGGTGCCGCTAGCGCGGACCTTTGAAAATAAGAGACTTTTGAATAAATGGGCTTTGGATCCACCGGAGTATCATGGGGTGCCGCTGGCGCGGACCTTTGAAAATAAGATTGGATAAATGGGATCGGGATCATTTGGAGCGCCAATTTGGGGTGAATAGGGGTGGCACAAAAATTTAAAAATAGGAGCATATTGGATATATATATATATATATATATAATTTGTAAAAATGTCATAGATATTAAACTTTATTGTATACACCAGAAAATGAAATAGTTTTATATCTGTGACATTTTCACAAACAATAACATTTACTGTGATAATATATTTATGAAATAGTTTTATATATATATAACATTTTCACAAACGGTAACATTTACAGAGTTAATATTACATAATATATATATATATATATATATATATATATATATATATATATATATATATATATATATATATAGAGAGAGAGAGAGAGAGAGAGAGACACACACACACACACGGTAGATCCAAACCACTATTTTTTTTTTCAAAATTATCATATTTTTAAATATTTACGCTAGCGACATTCAATCCCCACTACTACCCACCCCCATTGTCGGAGCTTCAACGACTTTCATCAGAGCTATGATTTGGGTTGGTAGTAGTGGCATAGGGTGCCGCTGGTGCGGACCTCTGAAATTAAGAGAATATTAGATAAATGGGGTTTGGATCCACCGAAGCTCCGATTTGGAGTTAGTAGGGGTGGCATTGAGTTAGGTTTATATCTATAACATTTTCACAAGCATTAACATTTATTGTGTTCATATAACACAGTATATATATATATATTCAAACCTCTTTTTTCTGATATTATCTTATTTTTAACGATCCGCGCCAGCGGCATCCAATCCCCACCCCCTTTATCGGAGCTACAACAACCTTCATCAGAGCGCTGATTTGAGGTGGCATGGGATGCCGATGTAACATTTTCACAAACAGTAACATTTATTATTTGTGGAAATATTACAAATATAAACCTAATCCAATGCTACCCCTACCCACCTCAAACTAGAGCGTCGGTGTATCCAAACCTCATTTATCCAATATTCCCTTATTTCCTAAGATCCGTGCCAGAGGCACTCCATGTCACCCCAAATCAGAACTCTGATGAAGGTTGTTGGAGCTCCGACAATTGGGGTTGGTGGTGGTCAGGATTAGATACCGCTAGCGCGAGCTGTTAAAAATAAGACAATATCAGAAAACAGAGGTTTGGATCCACCGTATATATATATACACACACACTGTGTTATAACACAGTAAATGTTAACGTTTGTAAAAATGTTATAGATATAAACCTAACCCACTGTCACCCCTACTCACCCCAAATCGGAGACGCCAGTGGATCCAAACTCCATTTATCTAATATTCTTTTAATTTCAGAGGTCCGCGCCAGCAGCACCCTATGCCACTACTACCCACCTAAATCATAGCTCTGATGACAGTCGTTGAAGCTTCGACAATTGGGGTGGGTAGTGGTGGGGATTGAATGTCGCTAGGGTAAACCTTTAAAAATATGGTAATTTAAAAAAAAAAGTTTGGATCTACCGTGTATATATATATATATGAACTCAGCAAATGTTACTGTTTGTGAAAATGTTATATATTTTACTGGGTTAATATTACACAATATATATAACATTTTCACAAACAATAACATTTGCTGAGTTCATATATATATATATATGAACTCAGCAAATGTTACTGTTTGTGAAAATGTTATATATATTGTATAATATTAACTCAGTAAATGTTACTATTTGTGAAAATGTTATATATATAAAACTATTTCATAAATATATTATCACAGTAAATGTTATTGTTTGTGAAAATGTCAGAAATATAAAACTATTTCATTTTATGGTGTATACAATAAAGTTTAATATCTATGACATTTTTACAAACTATATATATATATATATATCCAATATGCTCCTATTTTTAAAGTTTTGTGTCACCCCTATTCACCCCAAATTGGCACTCCAGATGATCCCGATCCCATTTATCCAATCTTATTTTCAAAGGTCCGCGCCAGCGGCCCCCCATGATACTTCGATGGATCCAAAGCCCATTTATTCAAAGGTCTCTTATTTTCAAAGGTCCACGCCAGCGGCACCACATGCCACCCTTACCCACCCCAAATCGGAGCTCTGACGAATGTCGTTGAAGCTCCAATAATGGTGGTAAGGTTTGGATACCGCTAGCGCGAACCTTCAAATATAAGGTAATTTTGAAAAAAAAAAGTTTGGATCCACCGTATATATATATATATATATATATATATATATAGATAGATAGATAGATAGATAGATAGATAGATAGATAGATAGATACTGTGTAGTATTAGCACAGTAAATGTTACTGTCTGTTTGTGAAAATGTCAAATATATAAAACTATTTCATATTCTAGTGCATACAGTAAAGTTTACTGTTTGTGTAAATTTTTTTCTTTGGAATTTTATAGCCTTCATGGATCTTGTTTGATAGATCTCGTCGAGCAGATTTCAAAAATAGTAATTTTGTGAAAAACGAATTTGTGAATCAAAAGTTATGATCATTTGAAGATTAAAAAAAAAAGTTCAACCACTTATGTAACTTCCTCAAGGAAGTTACGGATTGTTGGTTTTAAAAGGGTAAAATTGGAAAAAAAGTTCCAAAAAATTAGGAATAGGACTTATATGTAAGAGAAAAACATGATGGGACTAGAATGTATATAAGAACGTCTAATAGGATCTAAACGTAAATGCCCCTTATTTTTTTTATTTTTTTGGGACATATATCAAATAGTCCCTCGAACATTTTTTAATACTCATTTAGTCCAAGCTTTTTTATTTTGCTTCAAAAAGTCCTTTGCCAAATATTTTGGAGAGGGAGGCCGCTGGCGCGAAGCTCTAAAAATAAGAGAATATTGAGTGCTTGAGGGATTAAATGGGTTAAACTAAAAATATGTGTCCTTTTTAAAATATATATATTTATAGCATGGACTATTCAATAATTGACCCTATATATATATATATTTTTTTTTGGGGGGGGGGGAGGCGGGAGTTGATCTTTTTTATAATGTTTTGTCGGACATTCATCCAATTTATTTTTGGAGAAAGTTTTTTTTACATCCCTCGCAAATAAATTTTAAACATTAAAGAAATTTAAATAAATTTTGAACACTTATATCCACTAATTATGTTATTGTTGAAGTCCACACTAGTAACACAGCAAGTAGGCCTAATAGCAAATTATCCTTAAATGTTTAAAAATTATCAACAAGTGACCTAATTGTAAATTGTCCTATATTTTTTTAATTCTATTATATCCTGTAAATATATAAAATCGCCATTAACCGCTCTGTAAGCATACTCTTATTTTTCGCAGAAAATAAGACTTGTCTCGTAATTATTATAATATGATCAACAAATAAAAAATAAATACATAAAAATAACCACAAATAAATTTTTATAAATAGAATTAAATTAAGAGGTTAACTTTAATATTTGTTTAATTTTAGATGATTAAGAATTATTTCATCTGAATTTAGATTTGGTTAATTATATTTATATAGAGGTTCGTTACATTATTTTTAGATTGAAATTTATAAAATAATAAATGGATCCTAATTTAGTGACGGAACCTATTAGTGATTTAAATCATTTAAAAAGAAACATAATCAATTCGTGTGCAGTAACAAGACATGTGAGTGGTTGACAACTTTTTTACACTATGCAATAAATAAATATTATTTATATATGTGGCCTACAATAAAATATGGCAAAGCACAAATCATTACCTAATGTTTTGTTGTTTTGTAGGTAGGGCTGGAGTTAAATTCAAATATCTATTTGTTTGTTTAAACATAATTCCCTAAGTTATAAAATTATAGATACGGATCAAGGCGCGGACCCATGTAGGGCCAAGGGAGGACGGCTACTTCTCCCATTTTTTGCGATTTTTTATTTAATAATTTTGAATTGTCCTTAATCATGAAATTATCACAACTTAAATCCGAAATCAAATTTGGTGTAAGAGTTCTACTAGTCACATATTTTGTTACATTTTCCACCTATGATGATTTTTGTCTATTGATTTCTAACAATTTTATCCCGTGACATTTTGTTGGTCACAATATTTATCACAATTTAAACCTGTGATCGTCTTTGTTCGCGATTTCTAACAATTTATATGTGATAGTTTTTGTACGATTTATTTCTATTACCAAAAAATTCATTTAGTCTAATTGTTCAATAAAATTGTTCTAGTTTTCGATTATGATAATTTTCTTAAGAGATATAAGCTATGACAAAAATAAATACAATATTTTCACTGTTTAAAATTTGAATTATTTTTACTTTAATACATTACTAATGTTCTATTTTAGACTTAAATACAACTTATCAATTTATTAGACTTTGTACATTTTTCGTTGCCAAGTGTCACCAAATATTACTTTTAGTGGTGAAATTTTCACATTTATCGATGAAAAATGTATTAAAGTCTAATAAACTAATTCAGTTGTATTAAAGTCTAAAATGGAACATTAGTAATGTATTAAAGTAAAAAAAACTTAAATTTTTGTCATGATAAAATAAATATGTTTATGCACGTCTTCATAAAAATTCCTGGGGCCGACACTGTACAAACTGCTCGTACATTAGGCTCTGATAAAAAAAAGAAAAAAAAAACTAATTTTTACGTTAACTTAGCCCCTGATATTTTTTCAATAAAAATATCGTCGTCTTCTTCCCCTAATCAAGAACTTGTTAAAATAAATGGGACACAGAGAGAATTTTAGAGAGAGAAAGAGTTCTCATTAATTAGTGTATTTAATCCTTCACAAGAGGGTCATATTAATATTTTCTTGGCTTTCACCACATCCATTGGATCAACAATGGGATGGATGGTATAGATTAATGTCCATTAAATGCATCCCATCAACCACTTATAGTAGCTTAGGTCTTAGGTGGTTTCACATTTAATGTATTCATATTCCAACACTAATAGGAGTGAACATTCACTTAAATAGGATAAATAGTCAACCGAAATCCCTACCGCATAGAATGTCACTTTCTAAAAATGGAAACCTTTCAACCCGGTGCGAGCGTAACAAGCTTCGTCCAAAATTTGACCGAACCTAAGATCCCATGCGTCCTATAATTTGTGGTTAACTCACAACTAACTCCTTACCTTGTCGCTACTAATTCTACATAACTTACTTCCTAATAATCCTAAGATCGGATTAAAGAAATTAAAATCTAAAATTCAATCACTCCCTGTGGATTTCATATTCAATCGCAAGTGTAGTAGTAGATTAGCAAAATACCCCCAAAAATAGCGAAGCACTGACCTCGCAAAAAGTTCTCCCGAACCATATTCGTGAAATAGTGAACCGATGGTTCCCTTACAAAGGTATATGTTTTCAATCCAGGTATGGACTTATTAATCCACCAGTAAATGTTGTTCCTATTGGTTGCAAATGGATCTTCAAAAGAAATATACCCAATATCCACCATTCAATGATTATTGCCTCATTAAAACCTTACTAAGGTAAAAACCTAGTGGAAAAAAACCAAAGTGAAGGAAAAAGAGTACAACTTTTATGATAATTGAATCGGTGTTGGACGCGCTTAGTGTTGCCTCGTTAAAACCTTTAACTGGAAAACCCAATAGAAAAAAAACCTAGTTAAAGGAAAAAGAGTACAACGTGCATATGTCCAAAACATCATCTTCTTAGATTCTCCCCCTGATCAAATGTTACCCGTGATTGGAGACTCCCCCTGATTATGATATTTCTCTGATGGTTGAGTCGATGCATATCAGTCTCATATACAATATTCTGAAATGTTGCTTTAACATGGTGAATAGATTTAATCCGTTGTTACTTCAATTTCATGTTTCTTCATAAGATCGACTTTCATAAGACATAGGTGAAGAGGGATGAACATGTCACTAATAGCATAACTCTTCTTCATAAGAAGTAGTAGGAACATATGTTGTTCGAGGCAAGTCATAAGTTATTTTACTATTCCTTGTGAGGATACTAGAGATAACCTTCATCTATATAACTAAATGGATGTAGATGGTTAGATAAAAATATCATATGATATGATTGATATTAGTCCCATGCTATGCAAGTCAATGATAATTATTTCTTGCCAAGATATTGATTGTAATTATAATATCCAATATCATGCATGATTTTATATATATCAATATACCACTAATAACGTACAAGTATGGTACTTTTGGACAAAATACTATAATAAAATGCACATATGGTACTTCGGGACCAAATTTATTTTTGTCATCCTCTTTAGGATGATATGAATAATATAATATCCAAATACCGGAGACCATGTGTATACTAAAATTGTATGCTTAAAGCATTTGCAGGACTTTTCAATCCATTTGACTAATGGATATGAGTTTAACATAAAATGCGTTCGATCTCCAAGCCGAGACAAAACCTTATTACCCCAAGGTCATTCACTTTGAATTTATTATTTTGATATTTTTCATTTTAATTGAGCTCTTCAAGAGCATATCCATTTAAGGATTTCATTTCAATTGAGCTCTTCAGGAGCACATTTATTAAGGATATTTTATAATGGCATATTTTTATATATTATTATTTTCATACTCTTCCTTAGACAAATATTTACTAAGACGGTTGTACCTATATCCATTTGGATTGCCTGCTATAGAATAAACGTCTTATTGCATTTAAGTACGTATTCCTTATCTTTGCTTCAGGCAAAGAAGATCCTTCTAGGATTTTTATATGTATTCTTTGTCTAAGTCCCATATATATAAGCAGTTATAATATTCACGAGTCTCACATAATATTAAAAAAATCTGCTAAGTTAGTCAGATATCTGAAAGTACTTACGGTCGAAACGGGATGGTATGTTCTTATATAATCAATTTTATTTCTTCAGGAAACCTTATGCCATAAATTATGCACTTTTGGTGAGTTTTAACACTTCACATTCTTATAAACACCCATTCGTAACCTTCAGGGTTAATATATTTTGGGGTTTCTACTATAGGTCCAAATATACCACGTATATCAAGAGACTCGAATTATACCATCATGGCATTTTCACAATTTTGGCCAATATATTATTTGTAGACATTCATTTATAGTACGTGGATTTTTAGTATCATTGCCCTTTGATTTTTGTGTAGCTATAACATATATAATTATATCATCGATGATCATCTTTATTTATCCCACTTTTCTCTTGTATATCTATAAAAGATAGAGATCTCATTTAATATTAGGTACCTTTGCCAACTTCAAGGGCTTTATAGTCACTTCAGGAACTTGTCCCTTTTCATAGATAATAACCTCTTTTGGAGTTTTTGAGAAAGTGGATATTTTGTTCATAACCTCTTTTGGAGCGTTACGTATAACCTGTTCTAGAGCATTATTTGGGCATATTTTTATTTAATATCCACTTCCATGGAGTCAAATAGTTGGGACCTATAGGTTTGTCACGCTTCTGGCGTGCAATGAATTTATTTACTGCCAGAATTTATTTTATCCTTCTGGGATAATGGTTTTGGCAAGCACATTTGCAACTAGTCCATGTGGCATTTGATGTTGTAATATCATTTTTCACTTCATTTTCACATTGAGTGATACAAGGGATTATATGAGACGATGTGGAAGTATTCCATGATAATTCTCATCGTTCTTCAAGAACAGACTGTTCATTAAGTAGAATTTATACTTCAGGTACGTTCTATCCTCCCCCTAACGGCAAGAATAGTGTCTCATCAAAACCATTCCATTAACTAATAAATGTTCAAAATAAAGATTAAATAAAGTTGTTTAAGCTCAAATGATAAACAACTAATGTCTCAATAAGAAAGATGAAGAAGGTAAATAAATAGATAAATAGAGCCTAATCATTTAGGTCTTCAAGACTGTCTGGGGTGGTTTTCTAATCATGCTATCAAATGTCTCATCATTAATAGCGGCTCCATTCCCATCTTCGAAAAAACATTGGAGTTGAGATCAGTATCGTCAAGTTTCCAACGATCTTCAGGACCTTCCACAATATTCGTCGCCGCTTTCTGTTTCGAGGCCTGATACTTTTCAATTAATTTCTTAGACGAGCGACAGGTACATGTCCAATGCCCACTGCGGCCACATGTATAGAAAATATCATTTGGATTATGTGGATTAGACTTCTGATTCCAGTTATTACTGTGATTATTCCACTTCTGGTGGTTCTTGAATTTCTTATTTTGTCTAGGGCCTTGATTATGGTAGCCGCCTCTTTTAGAGTTGCCACGGCCCCGTCGCATATTTCCTCGGCCTCTTTCATTATTCTGAACAGAGTTAGCATTCACTTCAGGGAGTGCTACAGATCCAGTGGGTCTAGATGTATGATTGTTCATCAGTAGGTCATTGTTCTGCTCAGTAACTAGGAGATATGAGATTATTTTCGAGTACCTTTTAAACCCTCTCTCTTAATATTGCTGCTGTAAGAGCATATTCGTGGCGTGAAAAGTTGAGAATGTTTTCTCCAACATATCTGCATCATTTACCTTTTCTCCACAAAGTTTTAGCTTGGAGGTAATCTTGAACATAGCATAATTGTATTCAGATACAGTCTTGAAGTCTTGAAATCTCAAGTTGAGCCATTCATGGCGTGCACCTAGAAGTATGACCGATTTCTAGTGGTCATAACGCTCCTTCAGGGAGTTCCATAAATCAAGAGGATCTTTCACTGTGAGGTACTCACTTTTCAAATCATTGTGTATGTGATGCATACGGAATATCAGGGCCTTAGCTTTGTCCTACCGGGACATGGTATATTCAAGTGTAATTGCATCACCGAGATTTCGAGCTTGGAGGTGGAGTTCAGCGTCTTGAGACCAATTCAGATAATTCACCCCAAAAATTTCAAGTGCTTCAAATTCAAGTTTAGAAATATTTGACATTTTTTAAACTGTTCAATTAAATAAATTACAATTAGAAATATGTAATGCATAATAAAGAAAAATTAATACTTCAATATTGATTGGAATATCATGTGTGAAATTAGGACTTTAAGTCCCCCATTTAATAATTAGAACTTCAGATCCGTGCTATTTATTTGTTAGAACTTCATATCAATACATAAAATAATTGAACTTTGGGTCAATTTTAGGAAGTATAAGAACTTTCTCTACACTATTGAGTCAAAACATCAAGTTTGAACGAATTTTTATGAAAAGAAAATATTTGGAACTTCAGGTCCAAATTATAAATTATTTGGGGACATTTGATGTCCTTTACTCAATGATAAAAATAATCAAAACTTAGGGTTTTGATTGAGGGTATATATTATTCGGAACTTCTGGTCCATAATTTAAATAATAATTTAAGTCCTAAATTTGATAATTTGAACTTCAGGTCATCGCTATTTATCTGTGAGAACTTCAGGTTCTACACATAAAATTATTGAACTTCGGGTTTAATTTTATTAATATCTTGGGATTTGAAAATCCCCACCCCATTGTGTCAAAACTTCAGGCTTGATCACAAATATATATTTGGAGTTCAGTTCCAAATTAAATTATTTGGGTACACCTAATGTCCTAAAAATAATTTTAAAAAAACTTTAATTTATGATTCGGAACTTTGGGCCCAAATTATAAAATATTTATGGACATTTAATGCCCTTCCCTAACTATAAAAATAATCAAAACTTCAACCATCAAAATGAACCATTATAAATCTTCCCAGAAAAGTCATATTACTCCATCAAAATCAACTCCCAAGAATCATCACAACTCCTCCAAGAACAAATACCAAAACAACTCCAAAGAACACACCTCCAAACTAAGGTTGAATGCATAAATATAAAGGGGCTAAGGTGCATATAAATAGGAGAGGAAAAGCAAATATTTTGGCTGCCAAAACATTTCTACCGAAAGATGCTTCAAAAATGGTCAAAAAGGGTTTGCCCACCATTCCTTTAATTAAGGCAACAAAATGATTAAAGTTTAGAAAAAAAGAGGAAGTCTGGCCGAACTGAAAAATGACCTAAATTGCATTTAAATGATGTTTTTTGGAAATGTTGAAGAAGGGAAAATTTCTCGAAATTAAATTTTGAGTCGGTATAGTAATTTTCAGAATTTTCTGAGCACTTTTTTTTAATAAAATAATAATATTTTATTTATTTATTCATTTTTCGACTTTTGACCCGATGGAACTCTTAGGCCTATTTTTAGCCTCCAATAAATATGGTCAAATTATTTTTAACACCAATAAAATGTCTTACAAAAATCACGCAAGTTCGCGTCTTGCGCGACACATGCTGACAAAAGTTTCAGGCCCCAAAATTATTGAAACTCTGGGTTCAAAATTGAATATCATGTAGGAACTTCAGGTCCTAATTACTGGGAACTTTCGGTCCCAAAAATCAAAACTTCAGGTTTGATTTTATGGTAGATGTTATTATCATGTCCAAAAAAAAATGTCCAAAAGTTAAATCCAAGATTAGTCCAATATTTAAATGGAGTTGGTTCGAGTTAACATACTGAGTTGAGTTCGAGTTCAGTTAGTGAGATAAGTCCAAGATAAATTAGCGAGTTAAGGCCAAGATAAATCAGCGAGTTAAGGCCAAGTGAATAACTCCCACACACAAAAAAAAATGCAGCCACTGATTAAACACTAAAACACACACTGAGTTAACACCAAATCTGTTTAGATTATCCAAATAAAAATAATTCTCAAAACCTTAAAGCAAGAAACAGTGGCCAAACAAAACTTTAGACCGTTTTTTTTGTTAAAAAAAACGTAACCCGAGAAAAATATTACCTTAATCACTAACTAAATAACTGATGTAGGCGTCCCTATTCGAAACGTTCCAGTCAAAAATTTTAGACTGATAATGACAGCTATGAGCTTGTTAGTGCCGATAATGTGTTAAAATAAATGGGATACATAGAGAATTTTAGAGAGAGGAAGAGTTCTCATTAATTGGTAAGTTTAATCCTTTATAAGAGGGTCCTATTTATAGCTTCTTGGCTTTCATCACATCCATTGGATTAACAATGGGATGGATGGTATATATTAAAGTCCATTAAATGCATCCCATCAACCACCTATAGTAACTTAGGTCTTAGGTTGTGGCACATTAAATGTATTCATATTCCAAAACTAATAGGAGTGGACATCCACTTAAATATGATAAATACAATATTTATAATAGAACTTACTTTATGGCATCTTTGTTGATTGTTTTGCAATATTAACACCAATTAGATGTGCGCACATGTGTTGCATGTGTGATCGAATCTGAGTGGGTCAAACCAATGCAATAAACAGTTATCTAAGCCAAAAAAAATGAGTATGAATGGATGTCCTTATCATATCATATGTTACGTTAACAAAACGAGTTCTAATGCAATAATTTAATGGAATCATCTAAACTTGAAAAAGAACATTTTTATGGAATAACCAATATTGAACTCACATAAAAGCCCAAATGAACAATAGAAGATTACAGCGTGTTTTTGATAAATTTTGAATCATAATGATTTCTATATATATGGAGAGATATAGAGAGAGATGAAAAAAAAATATTTGAATAAACCAAAAAGGAAATATAGAATTTGAACTACAATTTAAACATCAATCGACCATTCATTTAAGTTCCAATTTTAACCCCAAAAAGACATCTCATAGTAACCAAATCCAAAGAAACCAATGCCAAAAAAAAATCAATATTTTACATGAAATGAACTGGACTTTTCAAAGTATACCTCTAAACCATCGAAATAAATGAAGCCCGCAAATTAATAATATCAACTGAACAATATAGATGTTGGAAATTAATGTTAAGTGTCAAATTTAATTATTTAATTTCAATTGTATTAAATTCTGAATTTTCCAATTATGTGGTCTTGATAAATGTGAGATAATTAATTAGGAATGTGATAAATAAATATATTAAAAGATTGGGTAAATCTTATCCGTTAGTCACATGATGGTTAGTGGTATTAGTGGGAGACTTGAAAAGAGTTCCACCTCCACTAGGATTTCGGCCCTCTTTCCCTTATAAATAGAGACCTCTACACCATTTAGAGTCATCTCATAACACACTATTTCTAAGGAGGGAGAGAAAATTCGAAATTCCCTTTGTTTGTATTTTCTCACAAAATTCTGGGCACATAATAAAGTAATTTTGCGTTGTTCAAGAAGAGGTTCAAAGAAAGCTTTGACAGGAGCATTCAAGTCACCTTATTCAAATCAATGGCAATGGACAAAGGTTAGTTTTGATCAATTATGATTCTGTGACTGCATGAAGATTAAACATCCTGGATTCATGACAAAATTGTTTTTAGTACAATGTAACATTATGGTTTATATCTGGATTTATGATTGACAAAACAGTCTTGATTAACATGTGGTATTAGAGATTTCGGTTTATAATCTCATGCTTTCCTTTAATGAAAATTTCCTTATAACAGTTCTGATCTTTTATCTTTTGCATCTGAAAATCTGGATTTTTCTTTTCTGATAAATCTTGAAATCTGGAACTTTTTTTTCAAAACGAAATCTGGAAATCTTGTTTTGAAAAAAATTGGAAATCTGAAATATTAAGCAATCTGGTAATCATACACTAATCTGAAACCTGTAATTCTAATTTTTGTTATGTATGATATTAAGAACGAAATTGTTGCATACAGTCCTTAATCTTATGATAACTGTCCCATTATTGTTCAACCCATTTTCGTGTTATTCGAACCCTAATGTGCCGTTAGCATGATTTTTATTGTTACAAGTTGTGTACGCATTCTGGAAAATACTTTTATTAATCATGATAAGAAAACGAATCTGTTTTTAAGATTGATTAAGTGAAAACTATGATTTAATGCAAAACAGATTTCGGGAGATTTTTTTTTTGGCGCGGTGAATAGTGTTTTTCGAAATTTTTGGTGTCCGATTGACTTGAAACTTAGTGGGTTGACTAGAAACGGGCCAACGATCAAATTTCATTGCCTTTGGCTGTGATGTAATGTATTTTTTGACAATCCGAGTTCGTTAAGGCCCTTGAAACCCCATTTTTATCATTTTAGGAAATAATATCGGTGTTCATAATTCTTTACAGAGAATTGATATTAATGTTTCGCAAAAAGTTTTGGTTTTCTGGCATGTTTTACTTCAATTCTAAGGTGGAAACTCATTTTTTCCATTTTTGGCAAACTTCATGTTTTACTATACCTGGGCAATTCTGTTTTTGAGGCATTTAAGCTGCTATTGGTATCTTTGTAATTACAAGTAGATTATGTATTAGAGTTAATATTTAATACATGATTAACTATATTTAAGTTGGGACATGTAAACAATTATTCATTTGAGTTAAGTCAAAGGCCAAACACAGGCTGAGACTGTATGTACGAATAATATACTTACATTCATTAAAGGTTTAGTCTAATGTTAGTTATAAAATTGAATTGAGGCGCAACACATGCTAATATCTGAATTAAGCAACATTAGAATTGGTTTTGTGAAAACTGAATAGTTGACATTAAGTCCATTAATCATAGTATTAAATATTTAGGCAACAAACACAGATGCCAAAATTATGGGACCATGATAAATGAATTGTAGGTTAATATATCTTTATAATCTGAACATTATGTGATGATTAAAACAGATTTCATGATATTCAGATTGTAAACGAAATCTGCCAAAAATTTTAGCCAATAATTCAATATTCGACCCTTGCAATTTTTGTTGTGTGTGAAAATTTAATTTGTGAACATTGTTATTAATTGCAGTTCCTCTTAACCTGTATTCGCAAGCTCGATCCTATTCCAAATTTAATGGAACTAATTTTTCTGAATGGAATGAGAAAATTGAGTTCACCCTAGGGGTTCTTGATCTGGGCATGGCAATTATGTGTGATGAACCCGCTGCTATTACTAATGCCAGTAGCGAGGATGAAATTGCTATCCATGAAGGGTGGTCTTGATCCGATAGGTTGGCCCTTATGTTTGTGCGAATATGCATTGCTGCTAACATTAAGACCTCCCTACCTGAAACTACGAAAACGAAAGAGTATTTGAACAACATTAAGGAACACTTTCGCACTGCTGATAAATCCCTTGCTGGGAAAATAATGGCTGACCTGACCACTATGAGGTTAGATGGTACTTGAACCATGAATGAGCACATTATAGAGATTATCAATCTGGATGCTAGACTTAGAGTTTTGGGCATGAGAGTGGATGTGTCTTTTCTCATCCAATTCATCCCAAACTCCCTGCCTCCTGAGTATGGCCTTTCTAATTCAATTACAACACTATAAAAGATAAGTGGAATGTAAATGATTTGCAAAGCATGTTGGTATCAGAGGTACGCGTTTGACACACGCGATTTCATCACGTGTGTGTCGTCAGCATGTCTGTTGCACAAAGTGTTTATCTCGGGTATAATGCCTTCTTTGCCCTTACTGTTTATCCGGCTATTTAGGCGTATATCCTTGAGGTTATTTTTCCTTCGATGCCCTCAGTCGTCGTTGGTCTTTTACACTTATACCCTTTTATTTATTGGTATTTACAATATTACCTGGCTGGTTCCAGAGCCTTCCAACATCTGCAATAAATATGTGGCTTAGGGTATTTGAAAAATAAGACATTTTATTTGCAAAACTCAACCGAAAAACTGACAAAATTCTCTCTCACTTTCTCTCTACAAACCTATGTGTTCTTGATTTTTTTAGAGTATTTCTACCTCTAACCTACGTCCATACACCATATTTATTTCTCATATAAAACTTATGAGATATGTGTGTTTATTTGCCAAGTGTATAGTTTGAGAGGACGCTGGTTTTTTTAGATTACTTGCTTCTTCTGTTAGGAGCTTTGGAGAAACTTTTGGGTTTTGAAGAGGTGTCTAAAATTCCAAGTTTGGGTCGTTTAAGCTGGTTGAGTTCCTGCATTCTCGATCTAGAAAATACTTTTGATGCATGCACGTTTTAAATAATTTTTAGACTTGGATTGGCTTTGGGGTAATCTCTTTTATCCCTTCTTCTTCATATAATCTACCTATATAATCTACCTTGAACAAGTTTTGGCCTTGCATGTTTGAAATAGCGTCTTAGTAACTTAGATCTAAATTTTTCTTTTTGGACTTCTTCCTTGTTACACTCTTTTTTTTATCTTCCTTTTATTTAACAAAACTTGGGACCTTTGCATGTTCTTTTTGTCCCAAATTTTGGTCCAACAAGATAGTATCTTTAAAATCCTATTTTTGGATGTTGACAACATTTTTGGTTAAACTCTCCTATATGTGTTGTTGTTAATTGTCAAACTTGGTGCATGGTTTATGTTTGAACAATTTATATATCTAAACTTATTTTTGAGTTTTTTTAGAACTTGATTTATTTCAAGTTAGGGAATGTGCATGTTATCATCTGCCTCAAACTATTTTCAACAAAATAGATCGTAAAAATTTGTGTTTGAGTTTGTTATACTTTAAACTGGACTTAGGTGTTTGTATTTGAATTAATGTTCCTTCTGTCAAAAATATTCAAACTATTGCTTAAGTCGGACTTAACACTAAATCATTTTGTTTTGGTTATTTAAAACCATTACTAACTATTTATGAGATGAGTTACTTTTTACTCATTTTTTTATACTAGTTATAGAGTCTTAATAGTTGTTTAAGCAACCCTTATTCTAAGACTAGTGTTAGGTTGTTTAATTCAATTGTGTTAAACATATTTAAGAGATTTACTCTCCTCTGTTATGTTTTTAGACTTTTACACTAAACTGATTTTTATTTGGGTTTATTCATTACTGTTGATAATAAATTACTAAAGAAGGCCTTGTATGTGTCTCATAATTTAGTATGTGTAATCATTTCATGTTTTGATTAAACCAACCCATTATTATTAATTATTATTATTGTGTGTAACTTGATTGGTACTCAAGTGTTATCCGTGAAGTTATGTATGTTCCCAAGTCGTCACTGCCTTGGTTCTTTGTCAGAATTAACTATTATGGGGTTGTTTAGTTTGTGCCTTGGTATACTAGTTGTATTGGCAAAACTCTTTTATTTACACTTGTTATTCTGCAATGTGTACTTAAACATTGTTATTAGTGAATATAGGTGTGTGCGTGGTCCTGGAACTAAGAAACCGGAGTTATCCAGTTAACTGGTTTCCTCGTGATCAAATACTTTGTATTTGCCACTTCTCCTCATCCTATTCTTTTTCAATTCCTGTTAACTAAAAGGGACATCACACCAACTAGCAAACTTTTTGAGTGTGTGTTTTTCAACCACTGAAATTTAAAAATGTTTTTTCCAAATAGTTAAAAGGGTTCTATTAAAATCTTGACACTTTTGTGTATTAGATTATTTCAACTGAGTTGCAATCTATTAATTAAGGGTTTCAACTGATCTTGGTTGGGCTTGGGTTGGGTGAGATGTGAGAGATTTTTTTTATTTTTATTTGGATGGTTTGTGTGAGAAATAATAAGAACGGTTGATCTTGGTATAGTAGGGTTTTGTTTAGTTAGATATTTTACTATTTTGACTATTTTAACCTTCATCTTTTATTTATTTTACACCACACTAGTAGCATCATAAGTGACACACATAAAATATTTAAAAAAATATGTATTTAACTCCTTTCGGTCCAGACCGACCCTATCAAGCCCAAATCTGAGGACAGAACCGACTTAGTCGGTTTTTAAAAAAAAACGGGAATGAACCGACTATAAAAAAAATTGATAAAAATAAGGCGGTTCGGCTCAGTTCGGTCCTTCAGTTCGATCGGTTTTCTGAACACCCCTACCAGTTCATTAAGGATCATATAAATAAATTCAAGGATCTTTGAACTAATCATCTCATACTTACCAATTCACTAAGGGGTATAGAAATAATTAAGCCATCAGTAAAACCAAATAATAATCAACCCAAAACCTTAGGAGAAAAGTAACTGGCAAGGCACACAATTAAAGTGACACTCATATGTATGTAGAAATAATCAAGACTCTCAATCATTTGAGACCATTAGGCCAATTAGAAAGTTTCGTGGGATAGCACGACAGTCTACTTTCTAGTTAATACTGATGCTGATAATATAAATATTTGCACACAGGTGCAAGGGTGAACTGAATCAATAAGGAACATGATATCAGTTATCAGGTGAGAATAGTTAAACTGATCCACATTCAAAATTCAAATATCGATGATATTCAATAAAATATGTAGTATGGAGGTATTATAACATGCACATACAAAAAGTAGATAGGATCTATAACACAGTGATATCAATAGCAGTATGTCAAATACGCAAAGTTTACTATTGAAGAGGTAGAAAAACCTACTTGCTCGGTATTTTGCAAGACTATATGTATTAGAAGATAATATTGGTAGGAGTTAGTACTTAATTCTCTGTATAAAATGTTTGGGTATATAAGTATTTAATGGAATTTGCGGTTAGGTTGGTCAGTTTATACAAAAAATGTACCTTCTACAGCTGTAAGGGTTTAATTTTAAATAATTTGGGACTTTAAAATACTTGACTTAAGTCATATTTGAACTTTGGTGCAATAGACTTTTTGTCTAAAAATATTTTAAAGTATTCATAGTGTAAGGACATATCTTATAAGTCCTATTTACGTTAGTGTATGTCGTATACCGCTACAAACCGTCGAAGAAAAAGTTCAAGTTTGAAGATACATGAAGACAGGCCCGAATATCAAAAGTTCTTAGACATTCAAGCCTCTATGAGATAAATTTTGGTGAGGTTATGTTTTGGTTACTTAAAGGTTCATTTAAAAGTGTTGGGATATTTTTCTAAAATATTTTATAAGTGTTGAGGCGGATTTTTAAAATAAAAAAAATAAAAATTATTTTTTTGCTCCGTCGTTCAAGTGACATATGCCTGTCGTTCAAACGACCTTAGCATCTCGCGCGAAGCTCATTTGAGTGATGCGTCTTCGTTCGAGCGACATCCCAGTTTCGTTTGAGCGATCTGTCGACTCAACTTTGCTATATAAAGCGTGTTAAATGACTCCATTTTCGTGAAGAAGACCTGGCGTATTTCTTTCTGCACAGACTACAAAATAGCAGAACCTTTGTCTTTTCAATTTAGGGTTCAAAACCTTTGTTTTTCAATTCATAAAAATCCCAAATGCTTTAGTGAATTGTTTGGAACCTAAGATACATATTTGCTGAAGTTTCTCTTGTACAAAGATTAACCTACAACTGATGTAGGTGCCACTTGAGGGAGGTGTTGGGCTGAGTTGACTACGTGTCATAGGGAGTACTTGTGGGTGTTACCGGGCTAACTGGAATACGTGTCTTTGTGGATCTTTTGAGGTTAATTACTTATTGATTCAGAACTACGTGTTCTTGTGGGTACCTACGAATATTCATTACAGATTTTGCTTGTAATCATTGTGAGTATTATAAAGTGAAATAAAAGGCTTTCCCTTTTTGGTTTTTTCCTGAAATCTGTGAGTCATCAATTTATATTGACATGTGTTGGCATGATCCACTGCACCTTGATGTTTGTCTGGGGTTAATTAAAATTAGGTTTAATTAATTTGGTTTCAAATTGATAATTGATTAAATGAGGGTTTAATTGGAATTTGCAAATCTATTCAAATCAGTATCACACCGCTTTCTCAAATTGGTATAAGAGCAGGTTTCACTAATTTATTGTGAATTACTTTTTTCGCAAAATTTGTGTGATATTGATTTTTTTTTTTGAGAAATATTGTTGCAATGTTTCCGAATGAAAACTTATATAATCGGTTACCAATTTTTGGCAGGTCTAATTATGGCTACTGGAAAGTCCGTATGAAATCTCATTTAAAATCAATCGACGAGCGAGTTTGGGTAGTTTGTGAAAGAGGTTGGATTCCTCCCACTGTCACTGCAAATAATATCACTAATTTTAAATATATCAGACTGGACTGAGGATGAGTTTAAGCGGAGCATTTTTAATTCACGTGGGTTGAGTGCAATTTCTGGTGCCGTCACTCTTGAGGAGTTTCGATGTATTATGACGTGCACCACCTCTAAAGAAGCGTGGGATGTTTTACAACTTACCCATGAAGGTACGAACGCGGTTAATGAGTCTAAACTTAAAAATTTAACTACTCAAATTGAAACAATTACCATGCTTTAGACAGAGTGTTTTGATGAGTTTTATGCACGTTTATCTGATATTACCAACATTAGTTCCAATCTTGGTGTGCACATTCTTAATGCACGAGTAGTTAAAAAGATTTTGAGATTGTTGCCTAAACGTTTTATTCCGAAGTGACTGTTTTGAATTCCTTAAGAAATTTGAGCAAACTTAAATTAGAATAACTGGTCGGAGACCTCCAGACATATGAGATTGACATGTTTCCCGACACTATCAAACCTAAGGATGGAGGGATAGTACTTAGAGCCTAGTCTAGGAAGGGAAAGGAAGTGTCTAAGAGTGAGACGAAAAAAAAAATAGAGAGTTTGTGAGTCCGAGTCTGAGGACGAGTCTGATTTTGATATGACCATGCTTGCAAATAATTTCAAAAAAATTCTCAAGTTTTCAAAATAAAATTCTAATAATAAAAAGGTTTTTGAGAAAAATAAAAAGAAAGATGATGCCAAAGAGAGCGGTGAGAAGGAGGGTGGGAAAGAGAAAGATAAATAGGAAGAAGATAAGTGTTTTGAATGTGAGGGTAGAGGGCATAGAGCATTTGAGTGTCCCACTAGGTTAAAAAGAAAGGGCAAAATGATTGCCATGTCTGCCACCCTTAGCGATAATAAGGAAGAGGTGAAAGATTCTGGGAATGAGTCTTCACATGGGATGTGTGTTGCATTTTTAGCTAGTCATGTGAGCACACCTAGTTTGTCCTATGACGATGAGGATACTTGTGCATGTGAGACCCCCGAGGATGATTTGAGTGTGTCTAGCGAGTGTGAGAATGAATGTGCTAGTGAGGGTGATAGTGAGCTCCAGATTGCGTTTAGAGATTTGTAGGCCGAGACCCTAAAGACCAAAAAGATGAACAAAGACCTAACTCTTAGGGTGATTGATTTGGAGAGAGATAGAGAGTTTGGGAGGATTTGAGGCGTCAGCAAGTCAACTAGAGAGGGTGAAAGTTTCATTGAGTCAGTAGTTGATCATCATAAATCGGGAGAAGAGTGAACTTATAGCCCGTGTGTCACAATTAGAGAGAGTTCTTAACGTGACCGGGAGGTAAAGGTTACTATAGAGTATACATTTAGGAAGGTAGGAAAGATATTCCTCGGTCTCGCTTTGGGTAATGTCGAGAGACTAAGAATAGGTCATGACGATGCGTCCACTTCACATGTTATACCCAAGCCGGTTCTCGAGTTTGTGATTGATCCATATGGATATCAACCTAACTCACATAGGCGTCCCGTACCTGATAGGAGAGTGCATAAGAGACATTTTGAGAGAGGCGTACCTAGGCCTATGTATGTTTGCACCCATCGTAAGAAGAGAGGACACCTTAGGGAGTTATGTTTTAAGTTGGGTAATGTGTCACATTTTTCTATTACACGTGTTCACACACACGCAACCACACATGATGCTTCGGATAACTACGTGAGGGAGTTTTCACATATTAGGGAGCAGGTTAAGTTTTTAGTCAAGACTTCACATGATTTGATGGAGGTTTTTCATAGGATGACACCACCTTTGGAAAAATCCATCGCACCTATTGTTTGCTAGCATAGGATGATTTTCATGATTATATTTTATGCCTATTGCTAGTGTGTATCATTTTTGTGTTTATATTTTTTATTTTTGATATATTTTTCGAAAAACGAAAAAGATTTTTGTTTTTGCAAAATTTTGGAAAATACAAAGAGATTTTTATTTTTTTGCTAAAATTTTGAAAAAGACAAAAAGATTTTATTTTGATAAAATTTTTGAAGAAAAAAACAAAAATAGTTTTGTATTTTGTTTACACCTTTTATGAATGGACATTTAGGATGACAAAGTTACAATTTCATTCCATATCCATGTGACTATTTGATAGTGTTTTGATATGCGTCATCATTTCATTTTTGTGTTTTATAATGTTTGGAATCATTAAGATGTAATTTGAGATTGCTACCTACATGTTTGACTCTTGATCTCCTTTAATGCACACTTGTACGGATTTGTTTGATTAATACATTTGCACGGATTTGCTTGATTATTGTACTTGTCTATCACATATTGCTCAGAGGGTTGTCATCTAAATCCTTTTTTTAAAACTGAACCAAATGCGATAAAACTTGACAATAAAAGTAGTGCATGTAAGAACTGTTGCCCGTGAGGAATTTGTTTTAAAATAAAAAGAAATGAGAGTGCACGGGAAAGGGCTATTAAAGAACTAAATTAACTCGCCGTGAAAGCCACTGTTTGAAAAGAACCCGAAGGGGCCATATAGTTTAGATCACCTCAATTGAAAAAATAAAGATTTATTATTTATCAGGGAGGTTGGTTGGAAATAAATCAACGGGTTTGAACGTCCTGACAACGTCATAAAAAAGTATTACAAAGTTTTAGATGTTATTGGTGTGAGAATCATTATTGACTTTGATGTGTTGATGGATTGAGTCGATGACATTTAAATTCACATTTTTTTACACCTAAGAACGATTTTGAGTTCATTCGTTAGGAGTATTCGTATTCATCACGGACATATGTTATGTTTGATTGCATTGATTTTGCTATCGAATTTGTTCACACCCACTCATTTCGTTTCCATGATTTGGTTATCTTAGTGTAAATTCATGGTGTGTGATTTTTGTAAAATTATTTTTGCATTTTTGTTTGAAAATTGAAAAATCAAAAATAGTTTGTGGAACGCTTTTGAGTATCTCTTAATGATCGTAGTTGGTTTGATTTGCTTGTCATTACAACTCCATATTTGTTTTGTTTATTCTTTTCCTTGTCTATTTCGGACAAATAAAAAGGTGGCGAATGAATTATGGGGGAGATTTGAGATTAGATATTTGTTTATCTCATTTAAATCTCGATACATCACGAAGGTATTTGCTTTGTCTCATTTGTGTAGGTACAAAGATTGATGATCATACGTTGCACATCCTGATGAGAAAATCTTGAAGATTTGAAGATTAGACATTGAAGATTTTTGAAGAAAAAGTTTTAGACTTACATGTTTAGTACCTTTTGGTATTAGATTTGTATAGGCATTTTGATTTAATAATTCGGATGTTTTTACTTTGTACCGGCATAGACATAGGGAGAGATTTGTGAGGACATATTTTATAAGCCCTGTTTACATTAGTGAATGCTGAATACTGCTATAAACCGTCAAGGAAAAAGTTCAAGTTTGAAGATACATCATGACAGACCCGAATATCAAAAGTTCTTCAACATTCAAACCTCTGCAAGATAAATCTTGATAAGGTTGTGTTTTAGTTACTTAACGGTTCATTTAAAAGTGTTGGGATATTTTTCTAAAATATTTTCTAAGTGTTGAGGCATTGTTTTTCGTCGAAAATATTTTTCTAAGTATTGAGGTGAATTTTTGAAATAAAAAAAATAAAAATTATTTTTTCGCTCCATCGTTCAAGCGACATTGGCATCTCACGCGAAGCTCATTCGAGCAACGTGTGTCCTCGTTCGTGCAACATCCAAGTTTCGTTCGAGCGAGCTTCCGACTCAAATTTTCTATATAAAGCATGTTAAATGACTCCGTTTTCGTGAAGAAGACCTGACGCATTTCTTTCTGCACAAACTGCAAAATAGCAGAACCTTTGTCTTCTTCAGTTTAGGGTTCAAAACCTTTGTTTTTCAATTCATAAAAATCCCAAATATTTTAGTTAATTGTTTGGAACCCAAGATACATATTTGTTGGAGTTTCTCTTGTAGGGAGGATAACCTACTGCTGATCTAGGAGCCACTTGAGGGAGGTGCTGGGTTGAGTTGACTGCGTGTCATAGAGAGTAGTTGTGGGTCTTCCTGGATTTACTGGACTACGTGTCTTTCTGGATCTTCTAAGGTTAATTCATTACCGATTTCAGAACTGTGTGTTCTTGTGGGGATCTACGGATATTCATTGCAGATTTCGCTTGTAATCATTATGAGTATTATAAAGTGAAATAAAAGGTTTTCCTTTTTGGGTTTTTTCCTGAAATCTGTGAGTCAACAATTCATATGTATTTGTGTTGGCATGATCCAATCCACCTTAATGTTTGTTAAGGGTTAATTAAAATTGGGTTCAATTAATTTGGTTTAAAATTGACAACTGATTAAATAAGGGTTTAATTGGAATTTGCGAATTTATTCAAATCAATATCACACTGCTTTCACAACGTTTGGGGTTCAAATTCTTAAGTTGGAAAAGTCAAGAGGGGTCAAATTACAATTTAGGAAAAATATTTCTAAGTTAACACCTCATTTTTCCATAACTTAGGCTAGGTTGATCCAAACATGGCCTTATCTTATATCATTTTGATCAGAAAAACAAAATAAAAATATTAGAAAAAAATTTAGAAAATTCTGATTGTCCACGCGCCCTCACGCGCAAGGTCAAAGTTTTTGGTCAAAAATTTCATCTTCTTCCCCCCGACAGTTGACTTTAACATTTCTGATTTTTTACCTTGAATACCTCCTTCATTTCTAAACCATTGGAGATGATTTCCTAACAAACTTAACCTAAAATTTCATAAGAGATCCAAGTATATAGTTTTGTGGATTGAGATGCAGTATATCTTAAGTTCTACAATTGTGTGTTTTACAGAAAATTTGACCAAAACATTCATGGATTTTAAGGATATGGCAAGGATTATTATGAACATAGTTTGATTTATGCTATGTGTAAGCGTAGTTTGGTTTTTATTTTAGAGGTTGAGATGGATTATACAGGGAGAATTTAAGATTTTGAGTTTTCTTCTTTAAGATACAATTTCAATTGATTCGAGCTTATTAGGAACATTCATGGCATTTGATCATTACACTCGAGTTCTTGAGGTTAAAGTGAAGAAATTCAAAGCTTTAAACATGAGTTCTGATTATTATTTAGAAGTTCACCATTGAAGCTCAAGATTTAATGATGGAAACTTAATAATTTTCACCTAGGGCCTCTTTTCTACGTAAGAATTCTACTGTTTTGAGCTATTATAGCATTATAACAACACATAAATCGATTTAAACTAAAAGAATTGAACATAGTATATAAAATCATAGTGTACATGTTTGGAGTGAAAATTTTGAGTTTTGAAACTTCTGTTTGAGTGAGTTTAAATTGAGGAATTTCTGGGGTGTTTATAATATGTGAGCAATGGAGTTCATTGGTGGAGAAGGGAGGTGGATTTGAACTGATAATGTGAGGTTTTCTAGCTTGGGTAATGTTCCTTACATGTGTGCATGATGTACACATGTGATTTTTGGCTTCATATGCTGATTTGTAGGCTTATTTGGAGAGGGGGGTTTATAAAATTATCAAAACTTTGGTGTTTGATCCTTGGTTGGTCAAATATATGCATTTATAGCCTTAAAAGTGTACTTTTGATAAAGTTTAGGGGTATTTTTATAATTTCAAAAAGTTTCAAAGGCTGAAGTATTGGTTGAAGTCTAAAGGATTAATTTGATATAAAGTTGAAGTTTAGGGGTTAAGTACAACTCAAGTTATGTAGTTTGAAGTTTTCAAGGGCTAGTTTATAATTATTAAAACTTTAGGGGGGTCTAGGTTAATCTAGTAAAGTTATAGGGCATCAAGTATAGTTTCATTATTCTTAGAATACTTTTGAATTTGAATCCTTTATAAGGGTTGAAACAATGATTGTAGGTAATTAGGGTTGGTTGATAGATTTAATTTGAAAATCCCGGTTATTACATTGGTCCGATTTGGGTATCGATTGGGAAGTTATTTTGGGGATTCCATTTAGTTGATATGAGTTTGTAGGCAGTATATTTGAGTATAAAACCTAATTTTAGATACCTTAAGACATGAGTCAAAGTTTGTAAAGTTAGGTACGTATAGCGATATAGTTTATTAGATTTGAAGTGAGAACATAGTATTGACCCAATGAGGAGGGTAGTGATTGATTTAGAATGATTATGTAAGTAGTAGGTTAGCGATGATACCTAGTATGGAAACCTTGGGTTTTAGATTGAGACTTTGAATATTTTGTGATACCCAGTGATGCCTAACGATAGTGTAGAACATATGTTAGTATAAAACATTTTTATAACCCATCGAATATGGTAGTTATTGTTTTACAATGTTTGTTGTGAATTTTAGGTGTGAATTGTTACCTAAAATTTGGATCCCAAGGATCTTGGGATAATTTTATATGATAATGATTATAGTTAACATGTGTATTAACTTGTAATAAAAGAGATGTTATGTGACACCCAATTGAGTTGGGCTTATGATTCTTTGCTTAATTTATGAGCAATCATAATGTGGGAGTGTGTGTGCTCATGGGTGACGTAGTAGGAGGGATTTTATTAGGTTCATATGGCGTTGACCAGGCATAGTATTCTCGTGATTAAGATGATATCTACATAGGTTTTATTTACCTCGATCCTACGGTCTATCTACCCATTTCCTGAGTTGGACAAACGGGGGTATACTATCATATGGCCTTGGGTATGGGGTTGTACGAGTCGTTAGGAAGGTGTAGTGATTTCCCTTTTGTTGATACTTTGAGGTTATAGGGTTGGGACGCCCTATAAATACACTTAGTGTGGCACGAGTTAACACCGAAGGCGTTAGGAATAGGCCTCCGTACTTTTATTTTCTTGCTTTAGCACAGCCCAAGTGAATTGATGTGAAGTGAGCATACTCATGTGTCTTATGAATTATGTGATTATGTATCGTTGTACTTGAGATGATTATACCAGTTAAATTGATACTATAAAATAATGCAATTGATATTATGACTGGGGAATAATACGATAATATATACTAGAAATGCATTATATGATCTGTGACTTGAGAATGTGAAAGACCGTTACACTAGAGATACTTATTTATAATCATCACTTGAGATCGTTAATTTAAGAGAATAATTTTTAATATATGTGATATTGTTAATGTAAGAGATTCTCGTAGAATAACAGATTCTTAATCCAAAAGACTAACTTAATATTTTTGAATTAAAGAGTAGTTACTTAAAAGATTTAATTATATCACATGGGCCTCATATGGGTTAGGAGTGGAATAACATGCTTCTTTAGGTTGTCTAAGTTTGGGTAACTTGGAAAACTTAACATCAAATTGAAATCAAAGTAATATGTGTTATTATTATTGGCGCCCAAATGTAGTTATATTCTTAATCACTCTAAAGTTTATTAGGTTTAATCCTCATTTGTGTTTTTTATAGGTATTAGGGTGTCGTTGTTGCAGCAGATGATCTCACGTCATTTGATAACTTGTTCTTGATGCGTCAGCCGTTGTCTCCAAATGTCGAGTCTCAAAGTTCCCTTGAATTACCTATAAAACTTGTTAAATACTAGTATTGTGGTAAGTACGGGTATCAATCCAACTTTCAAGTGAAGAAACAATTAGCGTAATTCCTTGTCGTTTTAATTTTTTATTAAAATCTTTTTTTATATATTTTTAGTTTTTTTATGTTAAAAACAATTTCAAGGGAGAAGGAATCAACTACTGCAAAAATCAAATTCAATTAAACAATTACTAAAATTGATAATGTAATCGAGTTTAGAATTGTGAGAAGATACAAGAGGTGGGATTACACCGCGTGATCAATTTCATTTAATTTATTAATTTATTCAATTGAAATGTTTCGAGATGATATTGAATTCACAATTTAACTCTCGTTATATATATATATATATATATATATATATATATATATACACTAGCATAATGCCTGAAGGCACGATGAAATTTTTCAAAATATATAATCGTGAAGCGGCGACAATTTTTCAAAGTACGTAATAGCGAAACGCAAAAATTTCGAAGTGTAATTTTAAAACAAAAAACAAATAGTCTAATAACATTCAAATAGTTTAGATTCATCAAATAATAAGAAATATATAATATTCATCAATCGAATTCACATTGTGTCTCAAAAAACAAAGTGTCAAATTTTAAAAAAAATTGGGCATAATGTCCTTTGTTTATGGAACTATTCACCCTGCTTAGCAAATAACAAATAGTCCAACATCCAAATTGTCTAATTCTTCAAACAAATTCACATACAAAATGCAATATACAATATTCATCAATCAAACTCACTGTGTCTAAAAAAAATAAAGTGTCAATTTTTTAAAAAAATTGGGCATAATCTCATTTATTTATTGGATTATTCACCTTATTTGAGGGGTAATAACAAATACAACAATATAAAAAAAATCTCAAATTCGGAGATGGGAGCTAGAAGGCCGGGAAAGGAGAATATGAATTTATTCTTTCTATTGGACTTACTCAAAATGTCTGTGCCGTGGTGTTTGACCACCATCTTGGATGGGGTGAGAGAAACTGAGCAGGCCTTTGCGGGAGCATCGGAGAGCATGTCTTTGGAAATTGCAATTCTTTTAAGTCTTTTGCACTCATCTGCTTCTGGATTAGGTGCTACTATTATTGTATTCCCGTCCTTCTTCCCACCTCTCGCCATTATCACTCTCTCCCTCTCGGTTTTCTGTACGATTTGACAAACAATAAACATAATTAATCAGTTTCTCAAACAAAGATACAATCACATAAGTAAATATACAATCAGTAGCATACATGAGAGTTTTTTCATCCTAATCTTACTTGCATCCAAGGAAAAGAAGATTGATAGTAATATTTTTTTCATCTTAAGCTTCATCCTAAGCTTTTTTCATCCTAATATTATTTGATATCTAAAAGAAACCAACATCATACTACCAACCCCATACCTTGTCATATTGAATTTCTCATTCCTTCTTATCGGCAGCTGCATATATGCAATATGCATATATGCAATGCCTCCTTACTACTGAACTAAGGTAGGTTCCATACTTCAATTGGCCCGATGAATGCGAACCAATTTTTTTGGTCAGTGAAAGGTAACTGTTGTTCGGATCTTTATGTTTGTTTGTAATTGTGTGAGAATGAATCCACGTGTTTATTAACTTAGACATATGTGTTACTATCAAACGTATACATATCAAGAGGATAAATTCATGAAATTGTGCTTATGAACTTAGCCATATTCGTGTTTGTTTGTAATTGTGTGAGAATGAATCCATCTTCAACTGTAATCTTCAACATAGAAAACGGGACAATACCTTGGCCATTTTTGGATCTGAGAACAGGGCATCCGTGCGTACCTATATGAGAAATAATATTCATTATAGAGAACGACGCAAAAAACAAAAGTCATATTAATGTACTTGAACTTTTTCAGCATAAAGAATGCCATTTTGGACATTCCCATGCCACACTTTTCACTACACGTATACAACTAAACACATGTACCATAATTTTTATCCAGACACACTGCAAGATATAGGAAAAATGTACTTGAAATTTGAAAATAGTAGTGTAAATGTGACTCGAATTGCGAGCAATGATAATAAGAGATGGGCATACGCAATTGCACATACGCAATGAACAAAAAGAAGAATCTCCTTAAATATAATAGCAAGGATTTAACTCGAATGCCATTTATTATGAGCGGGAGTTTTCTCTTAAGAGGGAGTTGGGCATATGAAGTTTAACATAACATGTTCACATGAACAAAAGAAAACTCTTTCTGTAAAAACATGTCTAAAACTCGTAAGATAAATACACAATGAAAAGAAAAGCAATGGTAATATTTATCAATTGATTCAAACATAATGAAATCCAAACTAACATATTCACATTCTTACCAATTGATTCAAACTAACATAATGAAATTCAAACTAATAGTGATAAAAAATAATTCAAACTAACAGTGATAAACCATTCCTTTGATTCAAAATTCAAACAAAGTGATTCAAACTAATAGTGATAAACCATTACTTTGATTCAAACTAACATCCTTATGACCTTTTTTAAAATCAGCTTACAACCTTCTTTAACATACCAGGGGCTGCTACTCTGCTGAGGTTTTTTCAAGTGGAAAATTTACTGAATTTCTAGACTAACATCCTTCTTTAAAATCAACTTGATGATCTAACTCGGAGATTGTAGAAGTGATTTTCCTTAAAAAAAACTGCCCTATTCCTACTTAAAAAACTGCCTTAATCCTACTTATAAAACTGCCTTTTTATTAGCTTAAAAATTGATCTTAGCTTGAAGGATAGAATAACTAACCTCATCCCCAAACATCACTCAAATTTATTTTCAAATCACTATCTCGTTGAGAGAGTCGAACCACCTGCTTGACCTCTCTGTTCTCTTTTTTCTTGTTACAAAATCTCCCACTGTCTCAACACCTGTATAAAAGAATATGTAAGAGAAGGTTCAATATATTCACCCCAGTAAAATCCAATATAAAAAATGAAGACAATGATACCACTAATAACCAAAATCTTCAAGTAATGCAGCCTACCATCGTTGCCTTAGTTGCTCCAAAAAAGTTCTTCGAAAATGAGTGGCCTTCCCGTTGCTTCTAATAATTTCCCCACCCGCATTTGAGCCTCTTCGATGCTAAGAGATAATCCTTGACGTATCTTTCACACGTGTGTTGAATTCTGCAATAATCTAATATAAACAATGTGATTATAAAGAACAAAATTAAATGAATTAGAAAAACTAAAATAGGAAAATGTTTGCGTAAGCTAAAACATCTTTCCTTCCCTCCCCATCTCTCACAGTTGAATTTGAAAAAGCACTATCAATCTTAGCAGTATAATTCCATGGCGATGATCGGACGCAACACTCTTAATGCCAAAATTTATTTTTCTTGGGGACATGGGAGCTGGTAAATCAAGTCTCATTTTTCTCGCAAACTCTGGCGGTAAATGGCGCGACGGTGAAATTCAATATCTGGGACCTGTTGGTCAGGAAAGGTATCATAGCTTTGGCCCAATGTACTACAGAGGGGCGGTTGTTGCTATCATCGTTTACGGCATCTCTAGCATGGAGGCACGAACGTATGCTGAGGAGAATGATCTTTTTTCAAGGAGACGCATGCCAAAACTGGGCAGTAGCAGCCCATACACAATCTGGGCAGTAGCAGCCCATACACAATCTGGGCAGTAGCAGCTACATCATAGTTGAACCGAAAATAATTCTACAGCGAAGCCCACCCAACGAAGCCCCCGTCCAATCTCCATCTAAGCCCTCCCCTACCCCCACGCTGTAAATCAAAGACCAAGCAGCCCATATTCGCAAAAGATCAGAAATCCAAAAAATGTGTTCGACCAAAAATAAACAAAACAAATACAGTGTTAGTATGTATATGTGTGGGTAGTGGCATACCATCACCTGATTGTGTACCGAACGCACCAGCAAACACCACATACCTGACTGTGTACCTACACCAACATCCCAATGTATCAAAACAACCATCTTAGTACTAAAAATGGTATATACGACTAAGAATTCAGTACCACATTCAACACAACAATTTCAACAATGAATAAAAATTTCCAAAGTATTAATTCATACTGCCAAAAACAATAGTTGTAAATCCAATCGGGCGGCAGTCCACAAATTAAATTGTTCGAATGATCACTTGCCAAGATTTTGCAGACCTTTTGAGATCTTCAGTGGTCTGAATTGTGTAGCGGGAGTTGAAACTGGTGTAGCACCAAATTTGGCCTTCCCTTTTGGATCAACAAAAGAGAGCAAGTCTGATCCACGATGTAATTGTTCCATGCTAGAAGTATGTTCCACCAAGTTTGAATCATAAGCATACGAAAACAAGTTTGAAAATTCCTGCATAAAAGTTAAATACAACACCGAGTGATACTGGGAGTTAAATACAACACCGAGTATTAAAACTAATTATTAATGGAATCAAAACTAATTTTTTAATTCACAAATGAACGAACAAAACTGTGGAGATGAATGAAATAAACAAGTATATGAAATAGATTGCAAATTGACCAAATATATGAAGATATGGGAATGACCTTAATTATGTCAGGGCACCTAATGCCACGTTCTTACTTAGTCCACTAAATACAAAGTCGGCGGCCCTTTGAATTGCATCCTCAGAAGCTCATTCATCTTATACATCATTGATAGATATTAGAGAAAGCTCACATCATTTGGCTTATTAAAAACTCCTAATAATCCACAATAGAGACATCATTTGCCCAAAACACAAATGGTATAAAAACGTAAACTTATGGTGCCAAACATAATTATGTTTCAACTTTGTGCAAAATATAGAAGTAATATAAAATATAAATGTAAGGACATTTTTTCTCATGTCCAGCATGTTACATTTGTGTATGTCGTACGCCGCTACATTTGGCACGTCACCTCACGATCTCACATGACGGCCTCTATCCGAATTTCGGGAATCAAGCATTCAACATCTCCATTAATATGTCCCACATATGCCTCAACGACTTCACGGTCCAAGATTTTAGGGACTTAATGCAAGTGGTACGCAAGGGAAGTCAAAACAATGAAAAAAGGCACTATAGGAGAGTTCAAGGGCATTTTCGTAATTTTAAATCCATAGTTCGGAGGTCTGGTCAACTAGAAAGTTGAAGAGCTCGCTGCAACGAAGATACTGGAAAAAACGGCACCTCAATCCGAGCTACGGTGAAGGAGTTATGGCCTTTTGAAGATAGAGAAAATTCCTTAAAGAATGCTATTTTTTTTTGTACGCTGGATAGAATTTTAGAGTTTTAAGAACATGGGACTCTTCATATTTTTTCCTATAAATACCAACTTCGGGGGAGTTGTTTTGCAAGACTTTAGAAGACGTTTTTGAGAGTCCAAATTACTCTAGTCTTCATATTTTTGAGTCCCAAGACTCATGTTTTGATTCACACAATTACCAAACCTTTGTGAATCTTTTTGGTAACCCAAGAACACAACCTTGTGTTTGTTCAAACCTTTGTGGAGAGATCTTTGCAACCGAGGGCTGCGTGTCATTGCTGAGGGAGTCTCTACAAAGTTTCATAGATGCGTGTCATTGAGGAGTGCTGCGATTATTCCTTTGTTGATTGGACTGAGGTTCATGTGGGTTCGCTGCGTGTGGATTCATTGCTGCCCTCCTGGAAAGGGATATTTCCAGCCGCCGACTACAGAATCCGATACCTGAGGGTAATTCTTAGTCACTGTATTTTCATTGTAATCCGAAATTGTATGTTACAATATTATAATGAAAATAAAAGGTTTTGCCCCTTTGGGGGATTTTTCCTGAAATAGTTTGTTTTTATCATGCATGCTATATTTTATTTGATAAATCATCTAGATGCATGTCTTAGGGTTTAACTAAAATATGGGATTAATTAAAATTGGTTTTAATTTGAGAAATCGCAATATTTCCGTTGTAGCTACTCTCTCAAATTGGTATCAGAGCTTATTTAAGCGATCACCACTCTTCAAATTGGTATCAGAGCTTATTTAAGCGATCACCACTCTTCAAATTGGTATCAGAGCCTGTTGCACTAAGTTATTGTGTTTTGATCCTTATTTTGCACAAAAATGGCTTTTGATGGTTTTGATGATCTTCGATGTCAAATTTTTGAAAAAATTAATTGGAAAATTCACACGAACTCTTGTTTTAAATCTTCTGTTGAAGACGAATCTGAGAGGTGTCCTTGTTGTGAGGGTGTTGGTCACACGTTACATGAGTGTACCACAAATTTAAAGAAGAAATTGAATAAATCGGTTTCTCATGTTACTACCCTTAGTGATTGTGATTCGGAAGAAGAAGTTTTTTATGCTTCTAGGCGAGAGTTTCCCATCCATGTGATTAGTGATAGTGAAGGTGATGGGAGTGTGGATGAAAGTGAGGAGGAAAGTGTAGATGAGCATGACTTGCAAACTGCTTTCAATGAACTTTATGCTGAAACTTTGAAAACAAAGAAAGAAAATTTGAAATTGAAAGCTCAGTTGAAAGAGTGTGCCATAAAAAATAATGATTTTTTAGTTGAAGAACTTAGGGCTCATGTGAAAATTTTGAAAGAGAAGCTTGAGTACGTCGAGGGTGAGAGAGATAGTCTTAGAGGGTTGATGGAGACTATGAAAAAGGAGCTTTTAGAGTTTGAGGATTCTAAACGAGTACTTGAATCTAGGATAGGTGAACTTGAGGTGAAATTGAAAGATTCAAGTAAAGTGAAATTTGATTTGGAGTCAAGGTCTGAAAAACTTGATAAGATTTTAGGCACAGTCGAGATCAAAACTGATAGGGGTGGGATTGGTCTTGAAAAATATGTTGCACCCATTCCCACACGTGTGAGAGAGCCTCCTAGGATTGTTAAGAAAGAGGCACCTAAGTTTGTTAAAAAAGCGCCCCATAGAAACATTGTGAGAAAACCTCCTAGGATCATTAGGAGAGACCCACCTACGCAAATTCGGAGAGAGCAACCGATAAACTTGAAGAGAGGGCCACCTTTAGGTAACACAAACCGCCCGATTTACTCTTGCACACATTGCGGTAGGCAAGGTCATCTTAGGCACTTTTGTTATAAGCTTTTAAATGGACCTAGGAAGGTTAATGAAAGAATAAATTCGATTCCCGAAACCCCCACACTCCGTTACACATCAATTTGGGTTAGAAAATCGGATTTAGAGGCTTATAGTTTATTTGTCCACGATTCCCGTTTGCTTGCACGTAATTCACCCCATGTGAAATCTTTTGGTTAATTGTGATTGCATGTTTGTCATACACTAGTTGTGGTTTCATGATATATTTTTACTATTGTGATGACTTGTACTTTTTGTATAAATTCTTGTTTTTGATTTTTTTTGAAAAATACAAAAAGATTTTATTTTGATAAAATTTTGAAAAATCCAAAAAGATTTTTTTTGTTTACACCGTTTATGGATGAACACTTAGGATGACCGAGTCACAACATCATTCCATTTTTTTATGTGACTATTTGGTAGTGTTTTGAGACAATAGGTCAATTCATCCTTGTGCTTTATAATGTTTGCAGTCATTAAGATGTAATTAAGTGTTACTTCCTACATGTTTGACTCATGTTTCCTTTATTGCACACATGCACGAATTTATTTGATTATTGTGCTTGTCTTATCACATGTTGGTTGGGTGTTTTCACTTCAATCCTGTCCTTAAAACCAACCAAGCGCGATAAAATTTTGCTAAGGAAATTGTGCATATAAGAACCGTTTTGTGAGATTGTGTGCGTTGTTTAAGAACGGGGAGGGGCTGCGAAAGGTAATTATCTCTTCTTTGCGCAAAAGCCACCGTTCCAAAGGACCTAAAAAATGGAGGAATTTTATTATCCGGGGTCCAAAGAGGTTAAAAGAGCCCGAAAAAATTGAAAGGCAATAAAAAGAAATTCATGCCAATTATGGGCCATTTAGGTTTTTGCACCAATTCTCCAAAGTTTGAGAATTTAGTTTAACACCTCTAAAAGAAAATATTTGTGAGGGAGTTTGGTTGGAGTATTTAAAACGGGTTTGCACGTCCTTGAAATTATTGAAAATGCGCTAAATAGTTTTGGACGTTATTGGTGTGGAAATCATTTGACTTTGATTTGTTGATTTGCATAAGACGATGTCATTTAAATTCAACAATCTTTTACACCTAAGGATACTTTTGATGCTCATTCGTTAGGGGTACACATATGCATCGTGAACATATGATTGATTGAGTTGATTTACCTATCGAATGTGTTCACACCCATTCATTCCGTTTCCATGACTTGGTTGTTTGAGTCTAAATCCATGGTGTGATTTTTGTATCATGTTTTACATTTTTTTTAAATGGTATCTATTTTTTGTATAAAAAATTGAAAAAAATAAAAAGTAGTTTGTGTATTTTTTGTATACCGTGACACCCCGATTTTGCTTGTTTGATTCATTCTTCTTATTTGTCTATTTGGGGACATCATAAAAAGGGGGAGAAAGAATTATCATTTTATGGGGGAGTTTGAATTTTGGGGGAGTTTTGAGATTTGACGTATGCTTATCATATATTGGTATCTATGTTTATCTCATTTCAAACTCGATACGTCACTTGGTATTTTTTTCTTTATCTCATGTGTGTAGTTACTACATTGATGATCTCTGAATTGCACACCCTGATGAGAAAAGATTTGAGATTCCTGAAGATTTGAAGAACAAACGATGAAGACTATTCATTTGTACCTTTTCCAGTTTTGGGTTCATGGGAGGGTAGATTTGTATAGGCAATTTCATATTTGATAATTCGGATTTTTTATGTATGTACCGGCATAGACATAGGGGGAGATTTGTAAGGACATTTTTTCTTATGTCCAACATGTTACATTTGTGTATGTCGTACGCCGCTACATTTGGCACGTCACCTCACGATCTCACATGATGGCCTCTATCCGAATTTCGGGAATCAAGCATTCAACATCTCCATTAATATGTCCCACATCTGCCTCAACGACTTCACGGTCCAAGATTTTAGGGACTTAATGCAAGTGGTACGCAAGGGAAGTCAAAACAGTGAAAAAAGGCACTATAGGAGAGTTCAAGGGAATTTTCGTAATTTTACATCCATAGTTCGGAGGTCTGGTCAACTAGAAAGTTGAATAACTCGCTGCAACGAAGATACTGGAAAAAACGGCACCTCAATCCGAGCTACGGTGAAGGAGTTATGGCCTTTTGAAGATAGAGAAAATTCCTTAAAGAATGCTATTTTTTTTTGTACGCTGGATAGAATTTTAGAGTTTTAAGAACATGGGACTCTTCATATTTTTTCCTATAAATACCAACTTCGGGGGAGTTGTTTTGCAAGACTTTAGAAGACGTTTTTGAGAGTCCAAATTACTCTAGTCTTCATATTTTTGAGTCCCAAGACTCATGTTTTGATTCACACAATTACCAAACCTTTGTGAATCTTTTTGGTAACCCAAGAACACAACCTTGTGTTTGTTCAAACCTTTGTGGAGAGATCTTTGCAACCGAGGGCTGCGTGTCATTGCTGAGGGAGTCTTAACAAAGTTTCATAGATGCGTGTCATTGAGGAGTGATGCGATTATTCCTTTGTTGATTGGACTGAGGTTCATGTGGGTTCGCTGCGTGTGGATTCATTGCTGCCCTCCTGGAAAGGGATATTTCCAATCGCCGACTACAGAATCCGATACCTGAGGGTAATTCTTAGTCACTGTATTTTCATTGTAATCCGAAACTGTATGTTACAATATTATAATGAAAATAAAAGGTTTTGCCCCTTTGGGGGATTTTTCCTGAAATAGTTTGTTTTTATCATGCATGCTATATTTTATTTGATAAATCATCTAGATGCATGTCTTAGGGTTTAACTAAAATATGGGATTAATTAAAATTGGTTTTTATTTGAGAAATCGCAATATTTACGCTGTAGCTACTCTCTCAAATTGGTATCAGAGCTTATTTAAGCGATCACCACTCTTCAAATTGGTATCAGAGCCTGTTGCACTAAGTTATTGTGTTTTGATCCTTATTTTGCACAAAAATGGCTTTTGATGGTTTTGATGATCTTCGATGTCAAATTTTTGAAAAAATTAATTGGAAAATTCACACGAACTCTTGTTTTAAATCTTCTATTGAAGACGAATCTGAGAGGTGTCCTTGTTGTGAGGGTGTTGGTCACACGTTACATGAGTGTACCACAAATTTAAAGAAGAAATTGAATAAATTGGTTTCTCACGTTACTACCCTTAGTGATTGTGATTCGGAAGAAGAAGTTTTTTATGCTTCTAGGCGAGAGTTTCCCATCCATGTGATTAGTGATAGTGAAGGTGATGGGAGTGTGGATGAAAGTGAGGAGGAAAGTGTAGATGAGCATGACTTGCAAACTGCTTTCAATGAACTTTATGCTGAAACTTTGAAAACAAAGAAAGAAAATTTGAAATTGAAAGCTCAGTTGAAAGAGTGTGCCATAAAAAATAATGATTTTTTAGTTGAAGAACTTAGGGCTCATGTGAAAATTTTGAAAGAGAAGCTTGAGTACGTCGAGGGTGAGAGAGATAGTCTTAGAGGGTTGAAGGAGACTATGAAAAAGGAGCTTTTAGAGTTTGAGGATTCTAAACGAGTACTTGAATCTAGGATAGGTGAACTTGAGGTGAAATTGAAAGATTCAAGTAAAGTGAAATTTGATTTGGAGTCTAGGTCTGAAAAACTTGATAAGATTTTAGGCACAGTCGAGATCAAAACTGATAAGGGTGGGATTGGTCTTGAAAAATATGTTGCACCCATTCCCACACGTGTGAGAGAGCCTCCTAGGATTGTTAAGAAAGAGGCATCTAAGTTTGTTAAAAAAGCGCCCCATAGAAACATTGTGAGAAAACCTCCTAGGATCATTAGGAGAGACCCACCTACGCAAATTCGGAGAGAGCAACCGATAAACTTGAAGAGAGGGCCACCTTTAGGTAACACAAACCGCCCGATTTACTCTTGCACACATTGCGGTAGGCAAGGTCATCTTAGGTACTTTTGTTATAAGCTTTTAAATGGACCTAGGAAGGTTAATGAAAGAATAAATTCGATTCCCGAAACCCCCACACTCCGTTACACATCAATTTGGGTTAGAAAATCGGATTTAGAGGCTTATAGTTTATTTGTCCACGATTCCCGTTTGCTTGCACGTAATTCACCCCATGTGAAATCTTTTGGTTAATTGTGATTGCATGTTTGTCATACACTAGTTGTGGTTTCATGATATATTTTTACTATTGTGATGACTTGTACTTTTTGTATAAATTCTTGTTTTTGATTTTTTTTGAAAAATACAAAAAGATTTTATTTTGATAAAATTTTGAAAAATCCAAAAAGATTTTTTTTGTTTACACCGTTTATGGATGAACACTTAGGATGACCGAGTCACAACATCATTCCATTTTTTTATGTGACTATTTGGTAGTGTTTTGAGACAATAGGTCAATTCATCCTTGTGCTTTATAATGTTTGGAGTCATTAAGATGTAATTAAGTGTTACTTCCTACATGTTTGACTCATGTTTCCTTTATTGCACACATGCACGAATTTATTTGATTATTGTGCTTGTCTTATCACATGTTGGTTGGGTGTTTTCACTTCAATCCTGTCCTTAAAACCAACCAAGCGCGATAAAATTTTGCTAAGGAAATTGTGCATATAAGAACCGTTTTGTGAGATTGTGTGCGTTGTTTAAGAACGGGGAGGGGCTGCGAAAGGTAATTATCTCTTCTTTGCGCAAAAGCCACCGTTCCAAAGGACCTAAAAAATGGAGGAATTTTATTATCCGGGGTCCAAAGAGGTTAAAAGAGCCCGAAAAAATTGAAAGGCAATAAAAAGAAATTCATGCCAATTATGGGCCATTTAGGTTTTTGCACCAATTCTCCAAAGTTTGAGAATTTAGTTTAACACCTCTAAAAGAAAATATTTGTGAGGGAGTTTGGTTGGAGTATTTAAAACGGGTTTGCACGTCCTTGAAATTATTGAAAATGCGCTAAATAGTTTTGGACGTTATTGGTGTGGAAATCATTTGACTTTGATTTGTTGATTTGCATAAGACGATGTCATTTAAATTCAACAATCTTTTACACCTAAGGATACTTTTGATGCTCATTCGTTAGGGGTACACATATGCATCGTGAACATATGATTGATTGAGTTGATTTACCTATCGAATGTGTTCACACCCATTCATTCCGTTTCCATGACTTGGTTGTTTGAGTCTAAATCCATGGTGTGATTTTTGTATCATGTTTTACATTTTTTTTAAATGGTATCTATTTTTTGTATAAAAAATTGAAAAAAATAAAAAGTAGTTTGTGTATTTTTTGTATACCGTGACACCCCGATTTTGCTTGTTTGATTCATTCTTCTTATTTGTCTATTTGGGGACATCATAAAAAGGGGGAGAAAGAATTATCATTTTATGGGGGAGTTTGAATTTTGGGGGAGTTTTGAGATTTGACGTATGCTTATCATATATTGGTATCTATGTTTATCTCATTTCAAACTCGATACGTCACTTGGTATTTTTTTCTTTATCTCATGTGTGTAGTTACTACATTGATGATCTCTGAATTGCACACCCTGATGAGAAAAGATTTGAGATTCCTGAAGATTTGAAGAACAAACGATGAAGACTATTCATTTGTACCTTTTCCAGTTTTGGGTTCATGGGAGGGTAGATTTGTATAGGCAATTTCATATTTGATAATTCGGATTTTTTATGTATGTACCGGCATAGACATAGGGGGAGATTTGTAAGGACATTTTTTCTTATGTCCAACATGTTACATTTGTGTATGTCGTACGCCGCTACATTTGGCACGTCACCTCACGATCTCACATGATGGCCTCTATCCGAATTTCGGGAATCAAGCATTCAACATCTCCATTAATATGTCCCACATCTGCCTCAACGACTTCACGGTCCAAGATTTTAGGGACTTAATGCAAGTGGTACGCAAGGGAAGTCAAAACAGTGAAAAAAGGCACTATAGGAGAGTTCAAGGGAATTTTCGTAATTTTACATCCATAGTTCGGAGGTCTGGTCAACTAGAAAGTTGAATAACTCGCTGCAACGAAGATACTGGAAAAAACGGCACCTCAATCCGAGCTACGGTGAAGGAGTTATGGCCTTTTGAAGATAGAGAAAATTCCTTAAAGAATGCTAATTTTTTTTGTACGCTGGATAGAATTTTAGAGTTTTAAGAACATGGGACTCTTCATATTTTTTCCTATAAATACCAACTTCGGGGGAGTTGTTTTGCAAGACTTTAGAAGACGTTTTTGAGAGTCCAAATTATTCTAGTCTTCATATTTTTGAGTCCCAAGACTCATGTTTTGATTCACACAATTACCAAACCTTTGTGAATCTTTTTGGTAACCCAAGAACACAACCTTGTGTTTGTTCAAACCTTTGTGGAGAGATCTTTGCAACCGAGGGCTGCGTGTCATTGCTGAGGGAGTCTTAACAAAGTTTCATAGATGCGTGTCATTGAGGAGTGATGCGATTATTCCTTTGTTGATTGGACTGAGGTTCATGTGGGTTCGCTGCGTGTGGATTCATTGCTGCCCTCCTGGAAAGGGATATTTCCAATCGCCGACTACAGAATCCGATACCTGAGGGTAATTCTTAGTCACTGTATTTTCATTGTAATCCGAAACTGTATGTTACAATATTATAATGAAAATAAAAGGTTTTGCCCCTTTGGGGGATTTTTCCTGAAATAGTTTGTTTTTATCATGCATGCTATATTTTATTTGATAAATCATCTAGATGCATGTCTTAGGGTTTAACTAAAATTTGGGATTAATTAAAATTGGTTTTTATTTGAGAAGTCGTAATATTTTCGCTGTAGCTACTCTCTCAAATTGGTATCAGAGCTTATTTAAGCGATCACCACTCTTCAATAAAAGTACTAAAACCTGTTAAATATAAACTACAAAATATACAGATCATATTATAGTCAATTTCATGCTTTCAAAGTGTAAGATTGTGAACATTGAAGCATTACACAAAATGTTAGTGAGCAAAGTTTCCATATATCGAGGACATAAGCAGTATAGAAGAATCATAAATGCAAACCATAAATAGAAGCTCGAATTAAAGTTTATCGCCAAAATTATAGCCATTAATTGCTATTTTATTCAACTAATTGCAAATTAAACTTTCCAATGCCCCATTCTAAAGAGGGTTATCCCCATATCAGTAGCTACAGGTAATACCATTTAGTGTAACACTTACGGGTGATGTCTATAATAATAATTAACGAATAATTAACTTAAAAGAATATAACATCTATACTAAAAGTATTGAATACACTAATTAAAGATATGCTTTTGAATCTAATTAATTTTACCTTTACAATGGGAAACACACATCAACTCATACAAAATATAAAAACATGTTATAGAGTTGCAATTAAAGATCGGTACCTAACCCCGATTGTTCAATATCTGTTTTGAAGCACAAAATCCTAATAAACCAACAAACAGGGATATAATGAAGTGCATAATTAACAAATGGGAAGACAAAATCATGAGAGAAATGATTTCAATTTTTGGGGGGAAACAAAAATGGCATAATGCTTCAAACTAAGATGTACCGTAAGTTTAATTTATTTTTTGGGTTTAACCCCATAAAGGGAGGTAGTGGCTCAAAACCTACAAAAAAAACACAATGAGAATCATGAATTACCAACTTATCATATATCTTCAAAAAATATAAATAAGAACTCAAAACTCAAGTGTATTAGGTATTAGTTAGGCAAGTGGTTAAGCACTTACGAAAGCATAAAAGGTTTTTTTCTTCGCGAAAGCATAAAAGGTGTCTTTACGAAAGCATAAAAGGTATCTTCAGCATCGCCTACAAAAATAAAAGACATTATTTAAATGTGATGACCCCACCCAAAAACAAAACAAACCAAAAGCATATATGTGAAGCAGATTAAGATATGAATTGTCCCAATCATTTAGCTCCATGCACAAATTGAATCGATTTGGTTTTAGTTAGTTAAAGAGTCTTTCTTGATAGTTTTCAACTTCAAATATAACCCGTTGAAAGCATATACAATTTTAAAGAAAAGATAGTTATGAAACAAAAAGTATATTCTGCAAATTTAAAAGACAATAATTAAAATGGAGTGAACATGCATACTCGCAGGGAAACCAAATTTTGAAAATGAAAAGAGGAACTTTGAGCAAATTCCAACTTGAAACTTAAATGTTTTCTATTAACTAAATGATATAAACTAAATGAAACTAACTAAATGATTGAAAGTAAATGATATTAACTGATCAAATCAATTACTAAGGATCTAACATAAATGAAACTAACTAAATGATATTAACTAAAGTATGCAATATGCATGTATGCAGCTGTATATATGCATATTCATATATACCATATGCATATATGCATATTTTAGAGGTTCGACAGTAGATCCATGGTTAATAGGGACAATAGTTTGACACACCCAAAACCAAACATAGCAAAAAAAATAAAAAAACAGTGAATCAATTCAAAGAAATAAAAAAAACTAATCAAGATGCCTTCCCGGGTTTAGTGTCGTTTCCAGGTAGCAACATTGTCGCTTCAGCTCAAAGTTGATTCCTTCCTTTTCTTCATTAGTGGAAATTTGCAAAATATCCCCTTGAATAATTGAACGAAAAAAACAAATATAAACTAAATGAAATTAACTAAATGATTGAAAGTAAATGATATTAGCTGATCAAATTAATTACTATGGATCAATTACTACGGATCTAACATTCAAAGTAGGGTAAAAACTAAATGATTGAAACTAACTAAATGATATTAACTAAAGTATGCAATATGCATGTATGCAGCTGCATATATGCATATTCATATATGCCATATGCATATATGCATATTTTAGAGGTTCGACAGTAGCTCCATGGTTAATAGGGACAATAGTTTGACATGCCCAAAACCAAACAAAGTAAAAAAATAAAAAACAGTGCATCAAGTCAAAGAAATAAAGAAACTAATCAAGATGCCTTCTTGAGTTTAGTGTCATTTTCAGGTAGCAACACTGCCGCTTCAGCTCAAAGCTGATTCCTCCCTTTCCTTCATTAGTGGAAATTTGTAAAATATCCCCCTGAACAATTGAACGGAAAAAACAAACCTAAAATTGTGTTAGACAATTTAAAATTAATCAAACAAAAAATGTTAAAAAATTTTAAATTAATCAAAATCAACAACCAAACATCAAAAACCAAAGACCAAATAACCAAAACAAACCTGGAATTGTGTTGATTTTAAACTTCTTCAAACTCCTCTAGACAACCTTTCTTTTGACCCTGAAAAAAAAAGAGTATAACACCACCTCAAATATTAGAGTATGTAAAAGTCCAAATCTGAGTGTTGGATTGGTCTGTACAAATCCGAATACAACCACATATATAGAGGGATGATAGCAAATAGAAGAAAAAAAACCCAAATCGTTGATTGAAACTACAAAACGAAAATCCCTAATTTAGTTATGCAAAATCGAAAAAAAAAATACCTAAAATCCCAAATGGCAGCGTCAGCGTGAAGAGGAGGAGGGGACGGCAGCGGCAGCGTGAAGAGGAGGAGGAGAGGTGGAGGGGGCGGCAGCAGGAGGAGGGGGGAGGAAGAGAGGATAGGGAGTGGAGTATGGTTCGTTAGAGGGAGATAGTGAGGAGAGGGGTAGGGGCGACAGCGTGAAGAGGAGGAGGGGGAGGGGGAGGCAGCGTGAAGAGGAGGAGGGGAGGCTTAGGGTTTGGGGAAGCCTTGGATGAGAGAGACGGGTGAGGGTGAGAGTGACCGTGTGCGTGTGTAAGTGTGGGGGGGAGAGTGGAGAGAATGTATGCGGGACCGAGGGTTTCGTGTGTGAAATGGTAGAGTCTTCCAAAAATACCCCAATTTTTAAATTTTAGGGTGAGTTTGATAAGAAAAAAAATGGGGGGAAACCAAATAATTGAGGGGTAGACTTGTAAAAAAGAAAGGGATGTGATCTGAACCACTAAAATGTGTAAAAATATGTAAGGAGGTTGCACACATCTTGACCATTAAAATGTGTAGACAATTCAAAAACCAAGCTACTTTATTTTTTATATATAAAAAAAATAAAATTAAACTAAAAAATAGAATTTTTTAAAAAAAATAATAAATAAATAAATTCCTACTCTATGAATAAAAGACTCAAAATAAAAAATAAAAAAAATAACAGAACTAAGCTAATAAAATACAAATAAAAATTAAAAACTAAAAACAATAAGACGAATAAAAATATAATAAAATGCACACCTATTATATTTACATAAAAATATTCGATGCACGATAACGGACCCTAATATTTACAACTATACGCACTCAAATAAAAACTAAAAATCCTAAAAATTATTTATAACTCATTTAAAAATCTAAAAAAAATAATAAAATTACAAACTAAACATACACGAGGTTCGGGTAATGGTTAGGACTCGGTGTCGGCTTAGGGTCGGTACAGGACTGGGCTCGGGGTATCGGAACTCATGCTCAAATAGGGGCTTTTGACTTTGCAACTGCTTTGATTTCTTCGTTGATCGCTTTTAACCGCTATTTTGTTGTAATTACACCGAATTAGCACAATTTGATATCGCGACGTCATATTGACCTACAAAATAATAAAATACGACATAAGGCCATTTTTAATTAAGACGAGTGACTAAAATGCTTCTATTAGGGGTATAAAATATACATTTTTTAGTGCTTATCAGCAAACTTGAGCTATTCGTTGGAGGAGTTTCCCTATAACCATTATATTCATCACTTCTAAGTTATAGGAGTCGATCCTTGTAGGTCCTTTATTTTTTTTATTCATTTTATTTCACTTATTAGACAGTCTTATTATTTTGGATTTACCGAGTGAGGCATTTCTACAAGATCTATGTATTATTCAAAGTTGTACTTTGAGACATTGAGATATTTTATATTCTAAAGTTGAAGTTGATTTTTATTGGTCGTGGGATTATATCTCAGATGTTTTAGTTTATTTAGTATTTTTATCTTGCGTTGTACTTACTAAGATCATTTTTATTTATTCATTCATACTGAGAATGTTACTAATTATCTTTTACTCCCATGATTTTTGTATTAGACTTGATCAATCTATTTATGGATTTTATGGGGTGTCATAGTTGGTATCAAAGCATTATAGGTTCTAGTGTCCTATGGTCTTGGGTATGTCCCTTGATTTTATGTGTTACAATATTTGACAACTCTATAGCTATACCATTTAGGATATGTACTATTTATAACGATAGGGCCGCCCTAAGTTATCATGTGAGGAAATTATTAGGAAGGATCTTAAGGAATTAAACTTGAATGATAATATTGCATATAATATATTAGAATTGAAAATAAGAATCTATGTGGTCGTCCCCATATGATGGGAGTAAGACAAGGATGTTGATGACTCTTTATAATGATAATTGCTTAGGGGGTTCATGCCATTGTTTTTTACCAATTACTCAGATGAAACGAAGTGTATCGAGAGGGATACTTATTTGGATTTTAGTTATGAGATGCCCCACGCACGAGGTTGATTGCACTCGAGAGTTAGGGAATATTAATAGTGAGACTTTTAGTATGTATTTAGAGAACTGTTTGAGGTGAAGTGTTTTCTACTCGCCATTCGTAACAGCATGAGGAGCAAGTTCCCGAGAACTGTTCAAGGCAGCCACAGTGTAGCCCAATCTGAGGGGAGTTCAACTGTCTTTCTTTTTTTGCACCATAAGAGATTGATATAAAAGTTCATAAAACATATTACCTTAGTAAAATCAATATGTGATGGTTTGACAAGACAAGTATTATCATGTGAACCGTGCTTCACCACTTGCATTAAGGTGGTAGAAGTTACCCTCCTACATCGCAAGGATCATTATAACTATCAGAAGGACAAAGTTCTCATAAAGAGAATAATAGGGATGTACTAGTCCCAAATGACTAGAGATGATGGAGAGTGACCCCGAGCTTAGGGTCCCTCACTAGCAAAAGGGACCCGCAGAGGGGGAGCACACCCCTAAAAAGTTTCGAGGAACAAATAATCATATATATTGGGGTCTTTAGGGATAAGGGTATTTTGGTCAGTGGGTCCATAATCTACAAGAATAGGGCCAACAAGGTCAAATTCAGTATGACCTAGCATAGGGATAGGGTAAGCAGGGCCACTAATAGGGTTGTTGTTTCGATATTTCCTTTGGAGGGAATTGTTACACTTATGGCGAGTGATACGACTTAGTTAGAAGATGCCTTAGGGGCTACTAGTATTTATAGAAATAACACCATGAGAATTTATGATTCATGTGCACGAGTCTTATCTTGATTTGTTACTATGTTTTCTTTATTCGTGGATACCCTAGTGGGTAATGGGGTTGGTTTACATTATGATTTTGGGGACGTAGCCGTTGTTTTTGGCCAAATTAATTTTCAATCGTTTTATTGACTTTAGACAAGAGGTCATCGTTTTACAATTGAGCATCTATTAGTTATATATGCATTACATTTAAGGCGACGATAGTGAGCAGGTTTTTATGTTTTCGATTTTCACGAGTGAGTTGTTTTATAGTTACTTCTAGGTTCGAGAGAGAGAGGGCCTAACACACACTTGTTTATATATATACGAGCACATGAGAGGGGCTACGATTTTTAAGAGATGTTAGCGATAGTTCAGAATTTCCCCATAGTATTTAAATAGGTATCGAGTTACTACATAAATAATTGGTTTATTTTTAGACTTACTTGGCATTAACATGAAGCCTATTACGAGGGAACCTTTTGGTGGTTCCGTTGGACATAAATGAGTGTTGTGATAGCCAACACTATAGTTTTTGAAATAATATTTTATTTGGGGAGTACGCCTCCAAGGGGAATCCCCATTCCTCTTCATTAAAAGATGGGAGGTTCACTAAGTTTATGTATGGAACATCAGGATTCACAATATGGAACAAGTGCACATTAGTGTGTATCGACTACATATTTTAGTAGTGAGGAGAGAATTTTTTTAGTTTTGAAGATTAAAATGTGATCGAGTCATCACCAGTTATGGAATCGGGAAGAGGATATTTCAACGGCATTTTTTGACATAGTGGGGAGCATACACATCCAGGTCATACCAATGGGGTTGACCAATGCTCCAGCAGTGGCCATGAAGTTGATGTATAGAGTATTTAGACCGCATGTGGATGGTTCATTATTGTGTTTATCGATGACCATTTGATGAAGCGAAAACATTCATATTGGTAGTGGTCGTTACACCTAATATTGTGTCACTAGTGGTTCAGGACCAAGCGTTGAACTTTTTTAGCGTGAGATGGTATATGAACTATTGTTGAAAGGAGTTACCTTTTTTCTTTTGGTTATTATGGAGATGGTGTTCTATAGGAGATTGATTATATTGAAGGGTACCAAGATACAAAAGGTAGTTTTGGCTGAGGCATGTGATTTGTGATTCACTGTACACGATCATATGTAACATAATTTTAGGAATCAGTACAGGTGGTTAGGTGAAGCAGTTATCAATATAGTTTGTGTTTATTGTTAACCTTCCTGTAGTGAAGGTAGTTCACCAAAGACATCCAACGAATTACAATTATTAGAGATCCCAGAGTAGAAGTGGAAGAGTAGAATCTATTATATTTATCATTGGGTACTGAGGTAAAAAAGTGGACACGGGGCCATCTGGGTCATTTACATCAAATTCACCAAAGTTTATTAGAGACGGGGGTTAACAGGTTTTTCATATTATAATATGTTATACATACCTCGGAGGAAGTGATGCTCATCATAGAGTGTATGAAGACCTCCAGAGAAGATAAAAGGGTTTTGGATATATGAGGAAATCATAGAGCATAGTCCCAGTAGATACACCAAGTGCTTTTGAAGGACTCCCTAATGAATGGGATTGTGAAGTTTAGTTCCAATGGGAAGTTGGCTCCCTGATGCATAGGTCCTTTTCGTGATCTTAGATAGAGTAGGGACGGTGTCTTTTGGCCTTACTATATCACCTTCATCGTGTACAAGACATCTCCCACATATACAGAAATGAGGAAGCTCCTAAGGGACAAGTGTAATATCCCATATTTATTGCATTTAAACAATGATTATTAATTATGAGAATAATTTAATAAATTAGAATTAATTATTACTTGAGTTAATTGGTAAAAATAGAAATGCATATTTAGATGATGAATAAATTTGTAAGTTACGTGATTTATTTCTATCACATGTTATATTTAATTAATGGGAGTAATTAATTTTGTTTGGACTATATGAAGTTACGTGTAAAATAAATATATATGCATTTTATTTTATGATTAGAGGCATTACCATGAGTTATGATGTACTACCTTTTAGGGCAGACTTTGAAGTGATACAAAGGTCCGAATATATGTTTTTATCATTCTAAGTTGGGCCCAAGGGGTGTATATACCCTTAGGTTAAGCTTTGGACTATCATGGGTAGTACTTGGGGCTCATTTGGAGGCTCAAACATAGGCCTACTATATACCTACGAATTTGAGGAGTAATTAAGAGAATTCAAATTCATTAATCACATACTTTACATCAGATAAAGGAACCTTAATCATGTCATGTTAATGCTAGGGGTGTCCATGGGCCTGGCCTGGGTAGAGCCGGTCGGACTCGGGTCGGGCTTATAAAATTATGAGTTATCCCAAGCCTGCTCGGGCCTTATTATGTAATCCCAAGCCCGCCTAGATTTGAAATCTCTTTACCCAGGCCCGTTGACCAAGCCCGGTTACTGTTTTTTTTAAATAAAAATATCTATTTTTCTTAATCAAAGAACTATTTTTTTAATTAAAAACGCATTTTAAATTTTATATATTACAAAGTCTATATATAAAGTTCTCCACTCTACTTAAAAGGACTTAGTGTATATTTTTATATTTATAAAAGTTATGCACTTTATATATTTATTTATAACTTTTTAGCCTTAACCTTTAATAATAAATTAATATACACACACACACATATATATTAATATTATATATATAATTCTCGGGCCTCAGGCTGAGTCGGGCCTCATCGGGCTTAAGAATTCATGCCCAAGCCTGCCCCAAAAAAAAATCGGACCTACTAAATTCTGCCAAGCCCGCTTTGGGGCCTATTCACCATATCCAAGACCTATTTTTTTATTGGGCGGGCCTCGAGCCTATGGCCACCCCTAGTTATCATTGCATTGTAGATAACAGTGTCTCTGATACTAAGTGGGGTTTTGTTGAATATCTCTAGTGCAAGTTTTGGGTTATTATGAGCAGAGTATGCAGCAATTAGTGTGGTTCTGGCTAGGGGTGGCCATGGGTCGGGCCTGGGCAAGCCTAGTCGAGCTCGGGCTTGGGCTCAGGTCCGGCTTATAAAGTTATGAGCTATACCAAGCCCGCTCGGGCCTGGATCGGGCCTTATTATGTAATCCCAAGCCCGCCCAGATTTGAAAGCTCTTTACCCAGGCCCGTTGGCCAAGGTCGGTTACTATTTTTTTAAAATAAAAATATCTATTTTTTCTTAATCAAAGACCTATTTTTTTAATTAAAAACACGTTTTAAACTTTATATATTACAAAGTCTATATATAAAGCTCCCCACTCTACATAAAAAGACTTAGCATATGTTTTTATATTTATAAAAGTTACCCACTTTATATATTTATTTATAACTTTGTAGTCTTAAACTTTAATAATAAATTAATATACACACACACACATATATATTAATATATATAATTCTCGGGCCAATCCAGGCCTCATTGGGCTTAAGAATTCATGCCCAAGCCCGCCCAAAAAAATCGGGCCTATTAAATTCTGCCAAGCCCGCTTTGCGGGCCTATTCACCTTACCCAAGCCCTATTTTTTATTGGGCGGGCCTCGGTCCTATGGCCACCCCTAGTTAATGCCATCTTAATCATGCCATGTTAATGAATTAATTTGGATAAGTGTTGAATTAATTTTGACTTGAAAGACTTAATCTTTTGAAGAGAAACCTTAAATTTATTTATTTTTTACTATGAATCAGTTACTCGAACTCGTGTTTAGGTCTGATTCAGGTAAGTTGAATCCCCGTGTTAATTTGATATTTATATCTGGAATCGTAGTTGTATTTTAATCCATTAATGAGGATAGATGAATTAGGTTTAATTTTACAATTTGAGGAATTAGACCCTTAATTATGATTTAAGTTGATTAATACATGTTGGTGTCGTGTTAGTATTACATTTATGTAAGTTTCGTTCGTAAAAAAATGGATATTTGGTGATTTAAAGCTTTAGATTTGGATTTTTGGTTAACCATTGTCGTTTTTATTTTGGGGAAGAAAGGTGATTCTGCACTTATCTAGTTCGGACGAGTTTGGTATCTCGTTCAAATGACAAAGGGCATGTCATTCGAGCAACATCAAAATCTCGTTCAAATGAGATTGCGATGTCGACAGCGTTTGGGGCAGTAAAGGGTGGTTTTGGTTTCCTTTTCGCATAATTATTTTTGGGACATGTTTATGAACTTTGAATACAATTTAGGATTATATTTAAACTATGGAATAATGAGAAAGGCTTCAATGTAAGTTTGAGATTTAGTAGTATGTATGCACGTGAGTGAACCAAAATCCAATAGTTGTATACATATATGGTGTGTTATGAATATATATATATATATATATATTACATACTTGTGTGAACATATCATTACTCTTGGGGAATCTATCAGTCGGGGTTGATTTAAAGGCTTTGACCGTATACGGCACGATTGGATGTTGACGCGGGTCATTATGGAGGTCACTATGTTTGAACATACATTCAAAATGGTCATCGCTTCACGATAAGAGAAAGTGGATAGACTATTGAGCGGGTTTGGGTATGGGACCAACTAATGGCGTTATTGTATAGTGATATCCTCGTTGTTTATTTGTGTGTTTGTTTATGTCTATTAGGCAAAGGACTCCTACGAAATATTGATGGAAGCACGAGAAGGTCCTCAAATGGGATGTTAATAAGATTATTAAAAAAGATATTTTAGTCCAGTGATAGACGTTTAATTAAAATGAACACTATGTCACATTTATGTCTTGTTATATGAGATCGAGTGTATATTACTTTATGGGTGGCGTTACGGGGTGGTAATTTGGGTTGTATTATTTATAGTTAGTTTCATCACAGTTATATCTTATTAGTTTGTATTTGTTTATTATCTTAGTGATATATAGATTTAGTATCATTTATGTCTTGGTTTAGTATGTGTGTTTGTATTTCACTTACGATGAGAGGTGAGGTATTTATTACATATGAGTGCTGATGGGATGACATGTTTATTGTAAATGAGTCACATGATTATTTCTATTAATATTGAAGATATTTCTTGAAACTTTACAAAATGGCCCAAATTCTATAAAAACCTTTTTTAAGCATTCATAGATAGGATCCGCATGGCTGACCACTTGCATTGCAGTTTTGAGTTGATTCTAAGCATAAGTTTCTATTTATTTTAGTATTTCAGTTTAGTTATTTTTATCATAGATTTTATGGACCTTGAGACCCAGTATTTTATTTCAGTCATTTATTTGGGAGTTGATATAATTTCAGTTTATTATGTTGGATGTTGAGATATTATTTATTCCATTTTATTTATCATTTAGTCATCGCATAATATAGAGGTATTTAATTTCACTTTAAGTCATTTTATTTTGTATGTTGATTTTTAAGATGATATAAATTGTTTAACACGCCTTATCTTCGGCGTATTGGAATGGCCAACCAATATGTGGAAAATAAGGGATTGTTATAATTCGTATCAGAGCATCCCAAGTTCAAGTGCCTTAAATTCCTTGGGATTCCTATTATGTTCATGTTTGTGTTCTTTTATTTATAGATCCATATGGATATGATTCATTGTACTCATATGTGAATCATTAGATAACACAAACCTTTTTGCTTTCATATGCAAACACTAGGCGTATTGAAGCCCAACAGACTCCCGACAAGGCTACAAATATAGATTCTTCACACGAGCAGCAACCACAGCCACAACAAGCACCACCAGTAGCATGTGTAATATAATTTGTTGTTATTGTTACTTAGGAAGTCACCATAGCGATGGTTGTCATGTTACATCGCTTCCATCCGCCACCATAGTTGCAACCGCTACCACTAACACAATCGCAGGTGATGGTACCCATTCAACTACAAACTTCAGCGTGGGAGAAAGCGCATGGGGTGTTTTCTAAAGGAAACCACCTGAGTTTTCTAGGAGTCCATACATAATTGTGGCACACTAGTGGAGTAAGGGCATCCAAAGGCACTTACGGATGGTATAAAGAAGGGAGGCCCAAAAGCATATGTTGGCTAGCTTCAAGCTGGTAGAAGAGTCCTTACAATGGTGGGATTCAGTAACTGTGATTGAAGAGATAGGCACTATGACCACTATAGACTTTTGGGTCAAATTTGATGACAATTACTTCCCACCATCCGTAAGGGGTGAAAATAAGAGGTAGTTTTTAAGTTGAAGTTGGAGAATTGCATTGTAGGGGAATACGAGTAGGCATTTTCCACACTATCATTATTTCTAGCAGAGGAGGTAAACAAAGAGGAGAAGAACATTGATCAATTCATCTTCGAGTTGATGTGGATATTAGACAACCTATTTTGGGGAACTCAAATTTTTCCACTTATACGCGGGTGGTGAATGTCGTTTTACTTCACTGCAAGGTCTATAAATAGTTTTACAAAGGTAAAGGAGAAAAATGCCCAATGCATATTCATCTAGTTAGTAGGAAAAGACAAATAGGGTAGCACATATGGGGCCCAATGGTTTAAGAGGCCTCATTTAGGAGATCGTCACCCTAAAAATCATAAAGGTTTTAATGATTGTAAAGGCCATCAAGTCTAGGGGCAATAGTATTATTAAGGCCAGAAGGTTTGAGGCCAATAGGGTCATTGACAAAAGGCTCATGGACAACAGGGCCAATAGAGATAACAATAGAGTAGAAGACAAATCCACGATCGTTATTTTGCTTGCGATGAGGCTAGAAATGTACCTAAGAGGTGACCTTAGGTGAATAAGGGCTCACATGAAGGTCATTATGGGCTCAGACACCACAAGGGCAGTGTCAACAATTGTAAACTCTACCAGCTATTGTGGTGCTAGCATTACTAGCTCCACTAGACCGACCTTGGGGAAACAACGACTATAATATAGGTATGTGTATCATGTCATTTCTAGGGATTCACAAGCACTAGCCCAGGTGATTGAGGGTATGTTTTATATATTTGGGCATGTATGATGCATTTTATTTGATATTGGTGCATCACATTCACTCATTAGTATTACCTTTGTTGGGTCTTCGAGGATGGAATAATTAACATCAAATATATTGTTAATATTGATTCACCCATGGGTAGAGAGTCACATATTTTTTCCATGTGTAGATGGATGGGGGTGGATATTGCTAGACTTCATTTTGTAATTTACCTGCTAATTTTAAATATGTTTGAGTACGATGTTATCCTAGGGATGGATTGGTTAGCTATTTATCACGCTTGTGTTTATTGATTTGGGAGGTCCATATTTTCCATTTTAGGATAGGATGTGTTCTTGGTTGTAATGGCACGCCTGGATAGAGGATCGAGAATGCATTTATATTACACTAATAAGGACTAATATGAGGGGTTTATGGTCTGTTTGGACTTTATTACAACTGCTAAGGAGTTTTCTGATGTGTTCCATGATATTTTGAGGTTTTCGTCGAGAAGAAAAATTGAGTTTGTAATTGACTTAACTCTAGGCATGGAGAAAATTCCCCGTGCACCTTATCATATGACTCTATTGGATATGAGAGAGCTGGGAGAGAAAATTCAACAGTTATTTGGACATGGATTTATTCAGTGGAGTACTTCACCTTGGGGAGCTTCATACTTTTTGTGAAGAATAATGATGGATCGTTGAGGCTTTGTATTGATTATTGGGATTTTATCAAGGTTACCATACAAAATAAGTAGTCATTACCCCATATTGCAGACTTATCGTCTGGTTAAGGGGTGCTTCGTACTTTTTATAGATTCATTTGAGGTTAGGATACCATCAATTGAGGTTTCGAGAATTGGATATTCCAAGGACATCATTTTTTATGAGACATGGGTCCTATGAGTTTATAGTTATCCCATTTAGGGTAAACAAGGCACCGACCATTTTATGGACTTGATGAATATGGTGTTCAGGGAGTTCTTAAATTAGTTTTCATTTTGTTCATAGATAACATCTTGATTTATTATTGGACTGCAAATGAGCACACTCATTATTTGTGGATAGTCGTACAAACGCTATGAGATCATCAACTATATGCTAAGTTCGAGAAGTGTGGATTCTGGTTTTGAGAGGTGTATTTTTTGGGTCACATCATATCAGAAGCATTAATATTAGTGGACTCAAGTAAGGTATCAGTGATGATGGAGTTGGGCAACCCACAACGCCTACGAAGGTGCACAGTTTTCTGGGGCTAGCACGCAATTATCATCGGTTCATTAAGATATTCTCGAATATAGTTGGGCATTTGACAAACTTGACGAATAAGGGGCTGCTATTAATTTTGGATGAGTTTTTTTGGTAGGATTTTGATGAGTTAAAGGTCAAGTTGACTTCATCTTTGGTGCTTATTTTACCTCATGACGGGGTGGGGTACATGGTTTATACTAATGTCTCGTTATAGGGGCTTGTAGGTGTCTTTATGCAATAGAGGAGGTCGATAGATTATGCTTCTTGAAAGCTTAATCCCCACGAGGTGAATTACCCTACCCATGATCTGGAGTTGAAAGTAGTGGTTTTTTTATTTTCGAATTTGGAGACACTATCTTTTGGGGGACATATTTTATATTTTCACAAACCATAAGAGTTTATAGTAGATAGAGTTAAACATGAGGTATCATCTATGGCTTGAGTTCATGAAACACTATTAGTTTGATATTCAATATCACCCAGGCAAGGCGAATGTAGTGGCTGACGCCTTGAGCTGCATGCCAATAATTACACTTTTGGCAATTTAGAAGGTGTAGTGGGGTTCATTTTGTAGTGATGATGAATTAAATCGTGACTTCATGGAAGTTATTACCATCATACCTAAGATCCTTATTGGGTGGTGATGGAACAGATAGAGGACCCTTATTTTCAGGAGAAGGTTAGGCAGTTGATGGAATAGGGATAACAGTTGTACTCGATTGGATCTAATAGGGGTTTGCGATTCCACGAAAGATTAGTAGTTCCCAAGGATGAGGAGTTATGGAAGGAAGTGATGATTTAGGAGCATGAGTCTTATTTTATGGTATATCCGAGTGGGGATAAGATGTACCAAGATATGAGGTACCAATATTAGTGGGCATGTAAGAAGAAGGACCTCATAGTGTTTGTGTCTAAGTGTACTATTTGCCAAATTGTGAAGGTAAATCATCAGAGACCAACAGGTGTTTTACAGCCTCTTGAGATTCCAATGTGGAAATGGGAGAGTATTTTCATGGACTTCATTACATGGTTGCCTACATCGTAGAAGGGGAATGATTCCATCTGGATGATCGTGAATTGTTTTACTAAGGTGACTCACTTTTTGCTAGTTCAGATGAATTTCACTTTAGAGTAGTAAATAGAATATTCCTTTTAGAGATTGTGAAGTTGAATGGTGTACCACTTAACATCATGTCAAATAAGGATAAGACGTTTTTGTCCCACTTTTATGGGAGTTTCCAGCACGAATTTGTGACAGATTTGAGATTTAGTACCTCGTACCACCCACGGGCGGAGCGGATGAACTATATATTAGAGAACATATTGTGGATGTGTCTTTTGGACTTCGAGGTCAGTTAGGAGTAGTACTTACCATTCGTAGAGTTTTCTTATAAAATCAATTATCAGTTTACTATTGGCATAGTGCCATTTGAGGGTTTTTATGGGAGGCCTTGTCATTCACCCACTTATTAGTTAGATATGGGGAAGAACAAGCTTCTTGAACTCGGGTTTTTTCAAGACACCTCAGAGAAGTTTGATCTTATCACAATGAGGATTCAAACCGCTACGAGTCAATAAAAGAGTCGCGCGGATGCGGGGAGGATATAACTAGAGCACGATGTTGGTAATAAGGTGTTACTTAGGGTGTCTCCCATGAAGGGAGTAATGCGGTTTGGGAACAAGGGGAAGTTATATTCCCGATATGTGGGATAATTTACCATTATTGATCATATCAGACCAGTCGTGCATCGTTTAGCCTTTTCGAGTCACTTATGGTAGGTGCACGATGTCTTTCATGTCTCCATATTAAAGAGGTTCCTTAAAGACACTTTAACATATCAACACATTGATATCGGTGAGATAGAGATTCATTCTGATGTGATTTACAAGGAGAAGATAGAGTCTATCTTGAATCCTATGGAGAAGACTATTCGTTTGAAGGTGATTCCTTTGGCGCATGTCTTGTGGGTGTATCACAACTAGGAAGAGTTAATGTGGGAGAGGGAGTATGGCATGCGATAAAAGTAATCAAAACTCTTCTAGTCAGATGCGTATCAAATTCCAAGGATGAAATTCCTTTATTAGGGTGGGGGGAGACTATAATACCCTATATTTTTTTGTATTTATTGAATGATTATTAATTATGAGATTAAATTAATAAATTGGAATTAACTATTACTTGAGTGAATTGGTAATAATAAAAATTCATATTTAGGTGATGATTAAATTTGCATGTTATGTGATATATTTGTACAACAAGTTATATTTAATTAATGGGTGTAATTAACTAAGTCTGAACTATATGCGGTTATGCGTAAAATAAATTCGTATGTGTTTTATTTTACATTGAGAGTTATCAGCATGAGTTATGAGATATTACCATTTGGAGCGGGCTCTAGAATGATATGTAGGCCTAAATATGTGTTTTTGTCGTTCTAAATTGGCCCAGAGGGTAGGTATACCCATAAGCTAAGTTTTGGATCTTATGTAGTATTTTGGACTCATTTGGAGGCCCAAAAATAAGCGTAATATAGACCTACGAATTCAATGACTAATTAAGAGAAATAGACTTCATTAATCACATACTTTACATCAGATAAATAAACCATATCGGCTTTAGCCCTTTACGAGAGATTGAGAAAAATTTTGAGAGAAGAAGAACAAGGATCGTTGCTTAAAGATTCACCCACTACACCAAAAAAGTTAAATTGGCACCCTTTAGCCGCTTAGCCTTGTCACGGTCATTGACCGTGACAACAAACACACATTTTGTGTCACGGTCATTGACCGTGACAAGACCGGGACAAAGTCTTGTCACGGTCAATGACCGTGATAAGTCCGTGACAGATAAATTTATCACGGACTCGTCACAGTCATTGACCATGACAAATACTTATAATATTGTCACAGTCAAGAAGTGTGACACGTCCGTGACAATTTGTTCAGTAAAAAAAAACCTACGCTTTCTTTTTTTCCCACCGTTTTTGGTTTTCCCTCTCTTTCTCTCTCTAAACGATTTCGAGCTCTCTCTCTCTCTCTAAGGTATGTTTTTTTCCTCTCTTTGTCTTTCATTTCTATATGTGTGTGTATATATGTGTGTGGTGGTGTGTGGTGGGGGGAGGGGAGAGGGTGTGGTGGGGGTGGGGTGGGGTGGGGTGGGGTGGGGTGTGTGTGCGTGTACGTGTGCATGTGTGGTGGTGGTAGGGAGAGGGACAGGAGGCTAGGGAGGGGAGGGACATGGGGCTGGGTGGGGGGCAGGGGGTGGTGGTGGTGGTGTGTGTGTGTGTGCAAGTGTGTGTGTGTGTGTGTGGTAGGGTGAGGGGGGACAGGGGGTGGTGGGGTGTATGTGTGTGTGTGTGTGTGTGTGTGTCAGGGGAGGGGAGGGGGCAGGGGTGTGGTGGGGTGGGGTGGGGTGTGTGCGTGTGTGTGGTGGGGGAGGGGTGGGGTGGGGTGGGGTGTGTGTGTGATGGGGCAATCTCAACAATTGAAACGGACAAATTGATTAATAAAATATGTATTGCCCCTTTCATATGCAAGTAGGATTGTCCCTCATTAACAGATAATTGTTGAGATTCGAAATAACTTTAATTGTATAGCTTTAATAAAATAAATTGTATAGATTTAATTGTAACTTTAATTGTATAGTTTTATATGAAAGTAAATTAATAATTAGTGCCCATTTCTTATGAAAGTAGGATTGCTCCTCATTGTAAATTAGTAAATTAATAATTGTATACTTTAATTGTTAGTTAAATTGATGAAATGAATTAATTGAGTAGATGAATTAGAAGGAGTACGGGATACACATTTGTTGTTTCGGTTGGATTATAGTGGATCGATGTTGGGTTGGTTAATTTTAGAAGTGGTATGACCACTGGATTAATGTCCATATGGGGGTGGGATTTAGAAGTGGTACAATCAGACAGCGAATTTAGGTTGTGGTTGATACAAGAGGTAATTATATTGTTCGTGGCACAAGAGTACAAAAAGTATCGGTTGAATGGTTACATTTTCGGCGCTAAAGTGATGTACAGAACTCGGGCATTTCATACAAGGATCTTACTTTCTTTCGAGCGAGCGCAAAAAATAAAAATCTCGTTGAAGCTGAAATGACTTACTATGGTGTAATCCGAAATATATTTGAATTGGATTATATAAGCTTCAAAGAGGTTGTATTTTATTGTTACTGGGTAAGAGTTGAGGATAAAAATTCTTGTAAAGTTGATCATGTCACCAATTTAATCATGGTTGACTTGTCCAAGTTGAAGAGCAATGATCACGTGAGCGATGAACCGTTTGTTTGTGCATTTCAAAAGGTTAACCAAGTGTTTTACTCGGAGTACATCAACAACGAGCCGTGGTCAATTGTCCAACACGCACCAAAGCGTATAAATAGTAGTGTGGATGACTTGGCTGCTCCTACGGAATATTAATCCATTTTTTATGATAACCCGAATTTTAAACAATTTTTCAATTTGTAATAAATATTCCAACTTGTACCTAAACATCTATTTTTAATGCTTTTAGTTGATTTGCACTTTATCATCTTTACTCTTGTGTAGTGTGCGTGTGTGTGGGCAGTAGGAGTGGGGGTGGGGATGTTTCACTCTTGTACATATTATGAGTTAGATGTTGTTGTTTTGGAATTCAGAATTGAGGTGTTTAACAGTAACAATTCATTTTTATTTATAGTAATTGTACATATTTGCATGTCTTCTTTTAATTCATTTTGATATGTACTAATAATATTTTTTTACAGCAAATGCCTCCTTCAGGTATTAAGTTGAGGATGATGATGTTGGTTATGATGATGTCGTCTGGGCTCGGTGGTAGCGGAGGCGACGAGGGCTCCTCGGCCCCTAGTCTCCCCAAATATGGCAAATTGGGGATGCCCATCGAGAACAAGTCGGGGCTATTAGCGAGATCCCTCGAGCTGGTAAAGACGATCATCGGTCCGGGGTACATTAGATGGAAAGAGGTGCCATATGAGCTCAAGTTAGCTGTTTGGGTGGCACTACAGGTAATGTATTTATATTTATATTTATATTTATATTTATATTTATATTTATATTTATATGAATACGAATATGAATATTTCGATTTCAATTTCATTTTATATTTATTTGCAACTAACATTGTATTTATTGGACAGGAATAATTCAGCCTGGATCCAAAGCTACGTGATTCCGTCTTGGAGCAGTTGAGGGAGCAACACAAGACGTAGAAGAAAAATATGCGGACCCGGTACTTTGGGAAGACACTAGAGTCCATTATCCAAAGGCGTGAATCCATCCCGCCGAAGGAGCCGATCTCATTGGAACAATGGAAAAGGTTCACTGACAATGATATCGGGGAGAGACAATTGGCATCTCACCAATCGGGAAGGGAAAATCGAGCAAAAAAGATGGGGGTGCACTACTCCGATCGGACGTCTTACGTCAAGGTGGAGCATACGATGATGGTAAGATTTAATTTTTCTATAACTACATAAAATATATTATTCTGCATTATTTTACTTTGCGGGGCCGATACTAATTTTACTTTATTTTATTTCAGGGGATAGGGAGTGGCCCAGGCTACATAGGCTCGATACTTATGTGGCTCTTCGGACGAAGAAGGGGAAGGACAAGGAGTTATCCCCAAGCATCGCGATCACGATTGTAAGTAATTCGACAGTTTACTAATCATGTACTTTTTGTCATTTCAGGCAAAGCTTAAGGAAGTGCATGAGTCGCAGTCTGATGCCGACAAGGCATCTTTGTCTATAGACGCACTCAGCCAAGTGCTTAGCTCTTATCGCAAGTGGAGGATAAGGGGGGTGAGCTCGCGGGTGGCCAAATCTAGGATCATCAGATTAGAGACGAGCGATATCGGGTTAGCTCGAACGGTGGATTTACATGACGCGAAGCTGTCCCATTTGGAGGTGACAGTCCAGGATATGTTATCATTCGTGAAGCGTTCGTTGGGCGAAAAATGATAGGGTAAAGGGAAGGAGAAGGCGGTGCGGGAGGATGAGGTGTGGGAGGACGAGGACGAGGATGTGGACCTCGCTGCTTCATCACCGACACATGCGGACTTTGATGATCCACTTTCCTATTTGGCTCCCTTCAACAGACCGATGTCGACACTTGGTTGGCCAAGCATGTTTATAATGGATATATTTAATGGCCAGCGGATAGGGAGGGAGTTGAGGGACCCGAATATCGTCCATGGTGCACTAGTTCATGGACGTGAGCTTCAAGACATCGAGTCCAAGGTGCTCGTCACGCAGGTGATGCCCAGGAAGGAGAACTCCCAATTGTGGTTGCACGAACAATGCGGCACTATGTATATTAGTGGATGTGTTAATTCGTATATCGTGTGGCCTACTCACCTCCTCAGAGTTAACCATACCCCAGACATTTAGTGACATTGTTTTAAGTTTGAATTGAATTATTTTAAGGTTGAATTGAATTGTTTTAAGTTGTTACATTTGAATTATATTTGGATTATATGGTAATGCATATTCTCTCTATTTTGAATGTATATTTGCATTATCTCTATTTTATTTGGATATATGATGTTTGAACAGGTACAATATTGCTATAACAGGTACAAATATACTGCTGGGAAGTGGCAGTGGCCATACTGCCCAGCAGAATTTTTTCAATTCTGTCCAGAATTGTCACGGTCATTGATCGTGACATTTTTTTAAAGAATGTCATGATCTTGTCACGGTCCTTGACCGTGACAAATCTTGTCGCAGTCAAGGCCCGTGGCACGACCGTGATAATTCTAATGAACTTGTCATGATCAATGATCGTGATAAGTTCGTGACAAATAAAGTTATCTCGCCCAGAATTGTCACGGTCATTGACCTTGACAAGTTGAACTTGTCAAGGTCAATGACCGTGACAATTCGACGGATTTGGTGTAGTGACCATTCATACACTTAGGCAAGAAATATCTTTATTTATCATGATTAATCTGTAACTTGTTTATAATGCATATTATGTTGTAAATTTGAGATTTAGAACACATGTTTAGGATTGTGATTTAATATTTTAATCATGTTTTGTTAATGAATTAATTAGGATTAGTACTAAATTAATTCTGATTTGAAAGGTACAAGATTTTTAAGAGAAACCTTAAATTGATTTTTTTTTGTACTATGAATCTAGGATTAGAACTCATGTATAGGTTTGATTCACATATATAGGTCAAATACCCATGTTAATCAGGTATTTAGATCTAGAATCATAGTTGTGTTTAACTCCATTAATGATAATAGATGAATTAGGTCTGATTTCATGATTTAGACCCTTAGTTTTGATTTAATTTAGTTAATACATGTTGGTGTTGGATTAGTATTACATTTATGTAACTTAGGTTCATAAGAAAATGGATTATTTGGTAATTTAAAGCGTTAGATTTTATTTTTTAGTTAATCATGCCTATTTTTATTTTGGGGAAGATGAAGGCTTTAGTGCTTATCTCGTTTTACTGAGATCAGTATCTCGTTAAAATAAGAAATGGCATGTCATTCAAACGACTTCAAAATATCATTCGAACGAGATTGCGCCATTGGCCACATTTCGGGCAACAAATGGTGGTTTTGGTTTCCTTTTGGCATAATTAGTTTTGGGAGATTTTATGAACTTTGAATACATTTTAAGATGATATTTAACCTAGATAATAATGAGAAGAGACTTTAATGTAGGTTTGATATTTATAAACCTTCACTTAGTTAGTACCATTCAACATGGGGGATTGGGATGAATTTGGGTAAGCACGTGAGTTAAGCGGCATCCTATAGTTGTATACATATAATATGTTATATGTATTACTTGATTGTGTCAACATACCATTACTCGTGGGGCATCTATCAGTTGAGGTTGCTTTAAAGGTTGTGACCATATACCGCACACCTGGATGTTGACACAAGACGTTATGGAGGTCCTTATGTTTGATTATACATTCAAGATGGTCACCAATTCACGACAAGAGAATACGGATAGGCTCGATCTATTGAATGGGTTTGGTTATGGAACAAGCTAATGGTTTTACTCCGTAGTGATCTCCCTATTGTTTATTTGTTTGTTCATATAAGTCCATTAGGTGAGGGACCTACAATATTACCAATAGAAGCATGAGAAGGTATTTGTGTTCGTGTGATGTTAATAAGATTAATAGAAGAGATATTTTAGTCCAAGGATAGATGTTTAATTAAATCGAACTTTATCTCATATTTATGTGTTGTTATATGAGATCTAGTGTATCTTACCTTACGATTGCGTTATGGGGTGGTAATTTGGGTTATATTATTTGCGCATATGGTTAGTTGCATCGTGGTTGTATATTATTACCTTGTAATCATTTATCATGTTAGTGATAGAGACTTTAAGTATCATTTATGCCTTGGGTTGGGACACATGTTAGTATTTCACTTAGGATGTGGGGTGAGGTATTTATTTCATGTGTGTGTCGACAGGATGTAATGTTTATTGCATATGAGTTGCATGTTTATTGTAAATGAGTCACATGATTATTTTTGTTGATATTTAATGTATTTCTTGCTAATTTAGGTCACTCACGCAAATCATATAAAATTATTCACTAGGCATTTATAGACAGGATCCGCAGGGTTGAGGAGATTCAAACTTCCAACTTAACTCGCATTCCATTTTGCCTTTAGAGTTGATTCTTAACATAGGTTGATATTTATTTCACCGTTTTAGTTTAGTTATTTTTATCAGAGATTGTATAGACCTTATGTCCTAATATTTTATTTCAACAAGTTTATTTGGAACATGAGACAATTTTACTTTATTAAATTGGTTGTTGAGATATTATTTATTCCAGTTTATCCATCCTTTAGTTATCACATGTTACGGATGGATTTAAATTCACTTTAGGTTAATTTATTTTTTATGTTAATGCTGAGAATGATAAAGACTGCATAACACACCCTATCTTCGGCGTATTGGAATGAATAACTCGTACATGGAAAATAGGGGATTATCATGTAGACTTCATGAATTGACTTGTAGCCGAGCATGAGTTATTTATAACTGAACGTGAGTTGCGATAAAGATATTATTAGACTTTTGAGTTAGGTATAAAAGAAATCGAACTTCGAGGATGAAATTCCTTATTTAATGGGGGAGTAATGTAATATCCCGTATTCTTTTTATATTTAATTATTTACTAAATTGATTATTGGTTTGTAATGAGCTGTTATTTGCATAAGACATGCGGTATGTCATTTCTTGAATCGAGATGTTGGACGTTTGATGTGTTATTTATAGATTGAGATGTGACTTTAAGAACTCCGCCTGTGTCGTTCCTAACTTCTTATTTTTTTGACACTACCGGTCCCAAGCCCGGAAAAAGGAGGAGGGTTGCGTTAGGTAGCTGACAGCCAGCGTAAAACTTTGTCAGATCCTTATGAACATGAATCCTATGAATATACGTGCTAATGTTAGGGCATTCCCTTTAAGCGAAGCGTTGCACCTGCCACCGGGTGTCTCAAAAAATAGGCAAGGGGCGTTGCGCCTGCCACCGGGTGTCTCGAAAAATAGGCAAGGGGCATCTCATCGGCGCCCGGATGCAACGATAAATACGCAAGGGTTCCTGCAACAAGCTGGATGTGTGCGGGTAAAGAAGCTAGTTCAGGATACTAGACTTAGGTTAGCGACTTGGAACATAGGGACTATGACAGGAAAAGGGATGGAGTTAGTACATACCATGATAAGAAGAAAAGTTAACATAGCTTGTTTACAAGAAACTAAATGGGTCGGTGAGAAAGCTAGAGAAATAGAAAATACAGGATTTAAATTATATTATACAGGAAAACATAGAAATAAGAACGGAGTTGGAATAATAGTAGATAAAAACTTTAAGTACGATATCGTAACCGTTATTAGGAAAGGTGATAGACTTATACTTGTAAAATTGGTATTAGGTGAAAACATAATTAATATTGTTAGTGCTTATGCACCTCAAGTAGGATTAGATGAGCACACTAAAGTACAATTTTGGGAACAAATGGATGAACTAATTCAAGAAATACCCCTAGGTGAGAAAATCTATATAGGTGGAGATTTTAATGGCCATGTAGGAGAAGATCGTGTAGGATATGAGATAGTGCATGGAGGACATGGTTTTGGAGATAGGAACGACGGGGGAGAGTCTATCTTAGATTTTGCGATGGCTTATGATTTTGTACTAGTAAATACATGTTTTAAAAAGAGGCTTGAACACTTAATAATTTATAAAAGTGGAACACATAAGAGCCAAATAGATTTTTTCATTACTAGGAAAGGAGACCGATTAACGTGTAAAGATTGTAAGGTTATCCCGGGAGAGAGCTTAACCTCACAACATAGGATAATGGTGTTGGATATAAATATTAAAAATCAATCACGAGTGCGAAAAGTGAAGATTAACCCACGAACTAGGTGGTGGAATTTAAAAGGAGAGAAATTAAAACTATTTAAAGATAAAGTATTAAATGAAGCAACATGGAATAGTGAAGAAGAAACTAACATAATGTGGAATAAGATGGCCACATGCATTAGGAGAATATCAAAAGAAATTCTTGGAGAATCAAAAGGCAAAGGGCCACAGTCTAAAGAAACTTAGTGGTGGAATGAAGAAGTACAGAATATAGTAAAAATTAAAAGGGAGTGCTTTAAAACATGGCAAACAAATAGAAATGAAGAGAGTTTTGAGAAATATAAATGTGCTAAAAAGGAAGTTAAGAAAGTGGTAAGAGATGCTAAGTTAAAAGCGTATGATGATCTTTATACAAAATTAGGAACATAAGAAGGGGAAAAAGTATTTATAAGCTTGCTAAACTTAGGGAGAGGAAAACAAAAGATTTTAATAACGTTAAGTGCATCAAAAGTGATGATTCGCGAGTCCTAGTCAAAGATGATGAAATTATGGAAAGATGGAAAAACTATTTTGAGAGGTTATTAAATGGAGATAATGGGAGTAGATTAGATATAGAGGAACTTAGGGAGACTCGAGAAGATATATTTTTTCGTAGAATTAGGACAACAGAGGTCCGGATTGCTCTAAAAAAGATGAAAACATGGAAGGCTTTAGGACCAGATGGTATCCCTATTGAGGTTTGAAAGTGTTTAGGGGAGGATGGAGTATCATGGCTTAAAAAATTACTTAATAGAATTTTAATGACTAATAGGATGCCCGAAGAATGGAGAAAAAGTATTTTAGTACCTATTTATAAAAATAAAGGGGACATACAAAGTTGTTCAAATTATCGTTGTATTAAGTTAATGAGTCATACAATGAAACTTTGGGAGAGAGTAATTGAATATAGATTGACATTGAATACAACAGTATCTGAGAATCAATTTGGGTTTATGCCCGAGAGGTCAACAATGAAAGCAATCTATTTATTGAGGAGATTAATGGAGAGGTATAGAGAGAAAAAGAAGGATCTTCATATGATTTTTATAGATTTGGAGAAGGCGTATGATAGGATACCCAGAGATATACTATGGTGGGTTCTACATAAAAGAGGAATGACTCGCAGATATATTGATGTGATCAAGGATATGTATGATGGTGCGATGACTACAGTAAGAACATCAACTGGAGAAAGTACTAAATTTTCAATTACGGTAGGGCTACACCAAGGTTCAGCATTAAGTCCTTATCTCCTTGCTCCTGTTATGGATGAGTTGACTGGAAAAATACAAGATGAGGTGCCATGGTGTATGCTATTTACAGATGATATTGTTTTAGTCGATGAGACTAAGATGGGGATAAATGCTAGGTTAGAATTGTGGAGAGAAACGTTAGAAACAAGAGGATTTAAAATAAGCAGAACTAAAACAGAATATGTGGAGTGTAATTTTAGTAGTAATAGGAGGACAAATGGAGATGTGGTGAAATTGGAGGGTCAAGAAATACCTAGAAATGACCATTTTCGTTATTTAGGATCGATTATACAAAAAGATGGAGATATTAGTGATGATGTTACGCATAAGATTAGAGCAGGCTGGGTTAAGTGGAGAAGTGCGACCGGCGTTCTGTGTAATAGGCGTATACCTTTGAAGTTAAAAGGAAAATTTTATAGGACGGCCATTAGACCCGCCATGTTATATGGGACAGAGTGTTGGGCAACCAAGAAACAAAATGTGCAGAAAATGAGTGTGGCGGAAATGCGAATGCTAAGATGGATTTGTGGTAAAACTCGAAAGGATAAAATTAAAAATGAACAAATTCGTGAAACGGTAAAAGTAGCTCCTATAGAAGATAAATTGAGAGAAAATCGACTTAGATGGTTTGGACACGTCAAGCGTAGACCAATGGATGCTCCTGTAAGGAAGAGTGATTTAGTTAGTATTGATGGTAACCCCAGGGGTAGAGGTAGGCCTAAATTAACTTGGTGGGATATTATAAAAAAGGACATGATGTCATGTGGTTTAACCGAAGATATTGCACTGGACAGAATGGAATGGAAAAATAGGATTCATGTATCCGACCCCGAATAATTGGGAAATGGCTTTATTGAGTTGAGTTGAGTTGAGGGTGAGGTTCAGAAGTGAGTGAACCTTAACAAAAAACACCTAACACCCAATCAATTTTAATTCTTATGTTGTAATTTGTCTACGCCAGCGACAACGGACACGCATGTGGGTGTATTAAAAAATACGCGTGTCACAGGCGTGTCCGTTGCCGCTGACGCGAACCAATTACAACATAAGAATTAAAATTGATTGGGTGTTAGGTGTTTATGTAGAGTGACTTGGATAGCTATTTCTTGGTCATGGTTGGTTCCGAGTGGGTCAAGATAGTCATGATTGTGAACCCGGGGAGTAGTAATTGTGTCCTTGATCCTTTTTAGACATAACTAGGCCCACATGGGGATATTTGGGTATTTAAACTTGGCCCATTATCCCAATTTCTGGATTCATAGATTAAAAGCCTAGTTTGAAGACTTTGAGGCAATCATAGTTCTTTTTCTGAACCCCAAAAATTGAGAGAAAAGAGAAGGAAGAAAAGAGGAGAGCTTTGGGAGACAAAATCAAAGGGTATTTAGGAGTGCAATCATCAATTTGCCTTGTACAACATGTAATCAGACCCAAAAATATAGAAAGGCAAGTTATTAACTTGCACGTGGACACTCTATATGAAGAGGAACATTTAATTCTTGTATAGCATTTTATAGTATATAAAGATAAAGATTTAAGACAAAGATTTCACTCTTTCTAAACTCACTAAATTCTAGCCCATTTCTCCCTATAAAGGGCTAACTCATTAATATTGCAACTCGTTCTGAAATCACTATCCCTTTTACTTAATGGTCGATGTTAGGTTAACTCATTAGTAAATAACCATTAATGACCCAACGGAAACCCACCCCACCCCACCAACCTATTTTGCTACTCTTATGTCCATAAAGGGTGCAAGAAAATTAAAAGAAAGACGTAAAGTTACCACCCATTAAATATTGTATATTTTTTAGGGCTCACGTGCATCTAGTCGCGTGTATTCTATGATTTGGTAGTGTGCAATCCAAATCTTTTTTCGTTTTAGATATTAGTACTGTTGAATATAAAAAAAAAAACTGACAACCGATGAAAAGAGGAGCAATTTATTCTACAAAATCTATAAAATGACATGACCGTGGAGAGTTTGGGACTGCCAACTAAAAAAATTCTGGGAACGGTGGCATTTAAATCATAGAACCTTAGGATAAATCATAAAATATATACACTTTTTAAGACGAAGTATGATTAAATTCTGGTACAAATATTAGCACTCCGCTTTGTACTCTTTAACACTCTGAAATTACTTTTTGTGACACTTTGTAATGAGTACACCTTTGTTGACCCGGACCAAATAAGGGTTGGCATGACCCTCCAGTATTATTGGTCGAAATTAGGGGTGGCAATTTGTGCATCGTGTCGTGTTTGGATCATGTCATGTCGGATTCATGTTGAGTATTAGTCAACCCTAACCCAACTCATTTAATTAATCGTGCCAAATGAGCAAACACTATCCCAACCTCTTTATTATCGTGTCGTGTATGGATTGACCCACATAACCAATTAAGTAAAAACGTAAAACCAACTTTTTATTCTCTTTTAACCAATCATACCACTTATAGCCTACCATAACTAATAATTTAATTATTTTCAACTTCCTGCAACATATAAATAATTTATCATCCAATTATTCACGAATTTATACAATGTCTATCAAGATATATAAATTATATGATATATTCTTCATATAATATTTATTAAACAGATCTATTCATGTCATTTTCGAGTTATACTTGTTTGGCACTAACTTAACCCGTTTATTATTCGTGTTAGTGAATTGTTTCATATTCAAGTTCGTGTCAAGAAATCATCAACCCTAACCGACTAGTTTCATGTCGGATTATCTTGTCGTGTCAAAAATTATCACCCCTAATCAAAACATAAATGACTCAACAATTAACCACACTTTTTAATAAGTTATTTATGCTTTAACTAGTCACATTAAAGAGTCATGTTAACTCTCACCAAAGAGGGTCAGCAAAGTTGAACTCTTTGTAAAGGCTTTTGGGGGAAATTTTAAAACCTATACCATGCTCGTGTAGTGCTAATAGTTATACAATTAAATTAAGCGCAACAATTCAAGTACATGTATTGCATTGTAAAGGCATTCAAAGGATAAATTTGGTTGAGTAAATTTTTGTTTATAATGACTTGAGTTTCAAAAGAGGTCTCTTAATTTGGGAAGGAACGAGTATTTTAGTCTATGCGTATAAGTCGTAAAACGTGTATTTTTTACTTAATTGTTTTTGGGGGGGGTTATTCTCCATATCAGGAAATTGCATCCAAGGAGTATTTTGGTCTACATTTAAGTGGTAAAACATGTATTTTCTACTTAATTTTTTTTTTTTTTTGGTTATTCTCCATTGCCTCCAAGAAATATTTTGGTATACATGTATTAGTGGTAAAACATGTATTTTTTACGTAATTGTTTATTTTTTTGGTCATCTCCGTTGCAGAAAATTGCATCCACCATAGTTTTTCATCCCTCTAACCAACAAAAACGAGATAGAATCTTCTTTACTTCCTACCAAACATAGCATTAAGAAAGTTTTACATAACAATTTTACGAAATATAAAGCTTTAGATATATCAGCTGTAAAATTCAACTTAGAGAATAAAGTAGATTGTTAGGGAAAACATAAAGAGATGGAAAATAATGCTCATGTGGTGTTGAACAAATACATAAATCCTGATGTCTTCATTCGCCTGTTCTCGTAAAATGTCTATCATGCCTTTATACGGATTATAAATGAACATGTACATCAATATCAAAAGAGAAAACACACAACTTAATAAAACTTAATTCGTAATAATAGATCAAATCAACATATAATGTTTGAGACATATTGAGCTCCAATTTCAAACAGCAATAGAGGAAAACCAACACGATGTGAGATCATAGTAAAGCAGCGGTTGTTCATTAAGAAAAATAAAATAAAAAATGTGCACAGGCACAAACACAAACACATCTATCAATGTGGTCTAAGGTTTGAAGTGTTCTCTTTGTACTATTTCTTGGGCTAGTGTCAAACTATCCTTTTACAACATATTTTTACCAAAAAAAAAAAATCATCTCTAAAAGATTCGATATATTTGGATTTGGAAAATCTTACACATTCTCCTTCAAGTGCCTCTAGCGAGGATCACTTATAGGAGAATCAAATTGTCCAAACCAATCATGAGGGTGGGTGGGTGGGGGGGGTGGTGGGTGGGGGGGGGAGGAATAGTATCATTTTGACATTTCCTATTTGAATTTACAAGGAAAGATAAATATTATCCTCCACGGCCAGAAAAAAAGTTGTCTACAATACATTATACTAAATTCGAAAAGAAATCTTAAGCCATCATTTTAGCCATTTTTTTCCAAAGACGTAAATATTTTAGCTTTATAAAAAATATTTGCAAGGTCAAAAAAAATATTAACTGCATTTGAATTTCAAATTGAATTTATTTAAGGTTACACCATTCATCGGCTCTGAGAATTTCGCAGGGAAAATCGGCCCTTCAAGCACCGGAGGTTTACAAGAAAAAATTAGCATAAGTCTAAGATGTAACAAAAATAAGCTTACAATATCTATTCGGCATATTTACATGAATAATATAAAAGACACGGAACATAATAAGGAAAAAAGAAAAAAAAAATTGTATTATAACAATATTAATCAATATCTTTTCAATTACCCTAGTAGTTAAAAAAGCTCAACTCAATTTTTCTCGTCATTACAGCGCCCCCAAGCACCACAAAAAGCTTGACATCTGCATTGGGATTTCATTTTTTTATGTTCAACAAAAAAAAATCAGGGAGATATATCCATCGGAACGTGGAGCGTAGTTCACTTGAAGTCCATTGGTGTACACTGTTCAAAGTACTTCATTAAAATTGCTTCAAATTTTAATGCGATTGTGGGTGTGGATAATAATGTAAAACTATACCGCATGTCTATAGCACCTAGACTTTTAGCTCATTTAGCCGATAAAACCTACCTGAATTTCACATTTTCTAGTATTAAAAGCAAAACAGTCTCCATTACTGTCACCTTTGTTCATCTAGAAAAGTTGATTTACCACTCTGGGTTTTATCTTTGCAGAATCTGGATTGCTGCCAAAAAATCATCATTATGTGTCATATAGATCTCCGACCAGTATTGATATTGGCTTTATATGGAGATTGGGAGTCGAAAAATATTAAGCCTTTCTAAAAGTATTTGTTTCCTAAGATTAAATCTCCTTGATATTTCTGGTTTACAATCCTGGTATTTGAAATTAGACCACCACTTACACTCTGTCAATAGAATGGTCCTTGATTTTTAGGTTTGAAGACAAATTTCTATGCAAGAATCTCCGGAGTACCATATTCAATCATATTTGATTAGAACTCCTAAAAGATTCACTCATATAAGAAGAATCATACGTCTCCAGTGCTTCAGAAGTCAGAATATCTGCTAAAGCCACCAGATATGTTCCAAGAGAAAAATAAATCCTCTTTGGCCATGCAGAAGGTATAATCAAAGAGGAGCCATGAGACGACCGAGTTTTCTCAATCCTTAGAAGAGATTTGGGCATAGTAAATGAGAGCGACCTACTGAGATAGTCGAGTTAAATAAGGAAACCAGTGGTTTCTCCTCTTAGGCCCATTTCTCCACCGCTTGAATATGCTAAGAATATGAACAAACCAAGATCCCCTACCCAATCCCATGGACTGTCTTCAGCGAAAATCGTTTTTCCAAGTCAAATTTTAAACCCAAGCAGACGGATCATTTTCCAACGGAACGTGGATAGAGAAACTAACTATTTAGGAGTCATTTAGGCCTCGTTTGATGCGTCGTATAAGAGGACTAGATTGGATAAATTATCCTATCCAATTTTTGGTGTAATTTAGGATACGATATAAGATGGGATAAGTTATCCCAAGTGAGCGCCTTATCTCACAAGGAGTGGGATAAAAAGAATCCCACCTTTTAGGTGGTATTAAAATATACGATGTCAAGACTTGAATTGAGATTATTGTCTTTTTTTTATTAAGTTGAAAGAAACTCACTCAACTAGCACTCTCAACATTAGAAATAGATCGCCGCCTTTAGCCCCTTCCGTTCACATAAGTTTGTGTCATTCACACAAGTTTGTATCATTCACACATATATCTTACATTTACATCAAGAGGTGCAACCGATACGATTTGGTTGGTAACGACCCCTTACCAATACCAAAACCATAATCTAATTGGTAAAACCGTTTATACCAAATTTACCAGCCAGTACATCAAAATAAAAACCAAAACCAAACTGACCGGATTTTCGGTTTTTCAATAATTTTGGGTTTTTTTGGTTTAGGTAATTTCGGTTTCATTTCGGTTTTTTTCTGGTAAATACCAGAATTACAAGTCAGTTTACGCATATTGGTAAATCTAGTACAAATTTCAATATTATGATTCCTACAAACAGCACTAATAGCCTTAAAACAGCACTAAAAAGCATCAAAACAACCTTAAACAGTAAAAAAAAAAGTCCTAAAAACAGCACTAAGTAGTTAAAAAAATCCCTAAAAACAGCACTGAAATCATCAAAAATAGGACCAAAACAGCATTAAAAAGAGAACTAAAAAGCTTTTAAAAAACAGTCCTAAATCAGCATTAAAATAGTCGAAAAAACAGCCCTGAAAACACTAAAATAATTTAAAAAATAGCACCAAAGCAACACTAAAATAGTAAAAAAAAAAAAAAAAAAGCACCAAAACCACCTCTAAATGGACTCAAAAACAGCCTCATAATAACCTAAAAACAACATTTACACCTACAAGCACAACAATGAAAAATACCTCATGTCTCAAAAGTTTTTATAATGACACAAATGAATGGTCATGATTAGACTAAAATGAAGGTTGTTGATTATTTGGTAATACTTATTTTTCAGCTCGAAAATGTGCAGAAAATAAGTGTGGCGGAGATGCGAATTCTAAGATGGATTTGTGGTAAAACTCGAAAGGATAAAATTAAAAATGAACAAATTCGTGAAATGGTAAAAGTAGCTCCTATAGAAGATAAATTGAGAGAAAATTGACTTAGATGGTTTGGACACGTCAAGCGTAGATGGTTTAGATACTCCTGTAAGGAAGAGTGATTTAGTTAGTATTGATGGTAACACAAGGGGTAGAGGTAGGCCTAAATTAATTTGGTGGAATATTATAAAAAAGGACATGATGTCATGTGGTTTAACCGAAGATATTGCACTGGACAGAATGGAATGGAAAAATAGGATTCATGTAGCCGACCCCAAATAATTGGGAAAAGGCTTTGTTGAGTTGAGTTGAGTAGATGTGACTTTAAGATGCCATATATGTGGGATTACATAATTGAGTTACGTGTTGATTTGATTTCATTGCAATAGATGCTAGTGACATCACGATAATTCACTATTATAAATAATTAAGTGACTTAATATCATGGGTACCTAGGAATTGTCAAGGGCTAGGTGTCAAGGGTTTTCTTGTTTGGAACACTCCCTTGGCATCGAGTCACACCAATCGTGAATTAGGTTCTTATAATATCGAGTCACAATCTAATTAATTAATAATTAATATTTAACTTAAGATAAGTGCAATGGTTATCTAATTAAATAAACAAGATAATTAAAATAACTTAATAAGATAATTGAGTTGTAAATGATGTTAATGTAAGGACATTTTTCTCATGTACGATATCTTACAGTTGTGTATGTCGTACGCCGCTACATTTGGCATGTCTCTTCACGATATCACACGACGACTTCAATCCGCATTTCAAGAATCAAGCATTCATTATCTCCATCATGTGTTCCACATCTGCCTCAACGACTTTACGTTCCATGATTTTAGAGACTTTATGCAAGTGGTACGCAAGAGAAGTCAAAACAGTGAAAAAATACAAGATATGAAAGTTCAAGGGCATTTTGGTAATTTTACAGACAGTGTCTGGAGATCTGCTCAACTGGAAAGTTGAAGATCTCGCCACAATGAAGATATTGGAAGAAACAGCACCTCAATCCGAGATACGGTGAAGAAGTTATGGCCTTTGAAAACGAAGAAAATTTTGAGAAAAGACTTGGAAAAATGCTGAGTCCTTTAAGCCCAAATCCAGCGAACTTTTGCGAACCGAAGGCCAAACCGGTTTGGGGGCGAACTGATTTGCGGTACACCCATACCGGTTCGGGGTACCTGACGCTAGCAAGTGTTTTACAATCATGAAATTCCTTTTAGTTTCTTATAAAAGCCAACTTCGAGGGAATTATTTCATAAGACTTGGAAAGACGTTTTGAGAGTTCTATCACCTCAAGTCTTCATATTTTTTAGTCCCAAGACTCATGTTTTGATTCACAAACCCTTGCCAAACCTTTGTGAATCCTTTTGTAACCCAAGAACACAACCTTGTGTTTATTCAACCCTTGTGGAGAAGTCGTCCTTCTTCTTCATTGATGCCCTCCTGGAAAGGGAAAGTTCCAGTCGAAGACATCAAAACCGACACCTGCGGGTATTTCGGTGTCACTATATTTTCATTGTAATTCATGTAACCGTATCTTACAAAATTATAGTGAAAATAAAAAGGTTTTGCCCCTTTGGGGGATTTTTCCTCACATGTGTGTGTTTGAATGTTCTTGCATGATTTCATCATCTTTTCATCACATCTAGATGCATGTTTAGGGTTTAATTGGGATAACTGAGTTTAATTAAATAATCTCTCTATTTGAACGCACGTGCACTCCTTTCAGTTAACCTTCGAGTAGATTCGTGAGATATTTGGAAATATTGTTTTCATCTTATTAGGGTGAAATTTTAGACCATTGGGTTAATATATGAATTGGGCCAAATTTCAGGTCATTTGGAACGTATTTTAGGCTTTTAGCTGAGTTTTTTTTTTTTGCCAAGGCTTTATTTCGTTAATAGTGATTGTTGATACCAAAATTAGTATGCTGATGTGAACGAATAATAAGAAGACACGTGTCAATCTACGAGGCACAATAGCAACAAGGATGATCATTCCCCCAAACAACATACTCACTCCGAGCAACAGGTATACTCCGAGGAACGCCAGTCTTCCGAGGAACACCAACCCTCCGAGGAACTCTGGGACGACGAGCAACTAAGGCGGTTCGAGCTGCACCTCGACCACAGCATTAATTGTCAGATTATCAACAGTTCAACTATTCATTGAATGCTTATCATCTTGACGCGCACGTTTGAAGAACATTAAGTGAATTACCCTTTCATATGTGTATCATTTAATGTAGCACCCTTTCATGTACAGCCTAAAGGGCTATAAATACCTTGTATCACCCTCATTCAAGGGGACCGGAATTTCTTGATAGCACTTGTAATCGAGAATTCCCAAACACTCAGCAATAACATAACAGTGGACGTAGGCCATTCATATAAGGCTGAACCACTTTAAATCTTTTGTCTTATTTATTTATCTGTGATTAAATAATTAGAGTAATCTAGTTTTTTACATCAACAGATTGGCGTCGTCTGTGGGAATCGATTGTTATTATCATTTTTCACCAAAAATCATTCATCATCAATGGCGGATAATTCGGAATCTAGCAATCGAAACGCTGGAAATGCTAGAAATCCTCCAAATCCCTCTGCAACTCCAGATCTGGCTGGGATTATGACGAATCTGGCTCAAGGACAAACCGCCATGCAAGAAACAATGAGGCAACTCATACAAACCCTTCATGGTGGTGCACCTGCACGTTCAGGACAATGAAGTGGTCAGAGGCAAACTTATTTACTTTCTTCACGATCCAGGCGTACTGAGTCATATCGTAATGAGGAGTCTGATAATTTCTCTTATCAACCTGGGCGAAATTCTTCAATAAGGGCTACAGATACTGATCAACGTATCACTCTCTCTCCAGAAAGACCCAGTGCCTTAGAAAGACTGAGTAGGGTGTCTCCTTTCAGTCGATTAGGCCCTAAGAGGAATAGGAGTCCACCTAAGACCATGTCAAGGAGTTTTCGACAACCATCATATCTAAGAGAAGGATCAGCACAATCACGACCAGTTGCTCGTCAAGATAGATCTCAGGAGGCTACTTCAGAACGATCTATTGCTCGAACCAATAGGCCCGAGGAAGGAAATGAAGCGTGGAAAGGATCCCTTCAGCGGTTGGAGGATAGATTGGGAGAAATGGCTAAGGCGAAGAATCCCCTACAATGAACTTTTGTTCAAGGGACACCTTTTGTCCAGGCCATTGTGAATTTTCCTACACCGTCAAAGTTTAAAGCACCAGTAGTGACCCCCAAATATGATGGAAAGACATATCCTATTCTTCATATAGAGCAATATCAAGCTGCCATCGATATCTATGTTGTCCCCGACTAGATGAGATGCAGAGCGTTCTCAGGAACTCTTACTGGAGCTGCCCAGATATGGTACAACAATCTTCCTCGAGGTAAGATTTCAACTTTTTTCAGTTGGCCGAGTTGTTCATCGATAATTTCTATTTTGGGGCAAAGCCAGTAAAAAGAGTAGCACACTTGTTAAGTGTTAGACAAAAATCTGGTGAGAGTACTAGAGATTACATAACTCGTTTTAATAACGAGAAACTGGAAGTTATAGATTATGAAGAAAAGACAGCAATCACTGCCTTGATGAGTGGGTTGTTGCCTAATAAGTTGTATTACACCTTGGCGAAGGATCCACCTAAAACTATGTCAGAGTTGATGGCAAAAGCGGCCAAAATCATGAATGCCGAGGAAGCTATGGCTGCAAAGAAGAATATGGATAAAGACACCAAGGTGGACGTCGAGAAGTCTAAAAATAAAGAGCATAAGGGCAATGGCGGTGGCAAGCGTTCCAGAAATAATAAGTCATCATGGGAAGTCCTGAAGAAATTCGATAATTATACTCCCTTGAAAATGGGTATTAATCATGTCTTGGAAGAAATCAAGAATACCGAGGAGGTAAAGTGGCCAAAGAAACTGAGGTCAGATCCTGATGCGAGGAACAGGGATAAATATTGCGAGTTCCACAAAGATCATGGCCATATGACTAAAAATTGCATAGCTCTTCAAAACGAGATTGAAACACTCATTCGAAGAGGAAAGCTAGCAAAGTATGTTGATCAGGGACGTAAAAGAAGAAATAATGATCGAACTAGAGAAAGATCTAGATCTCCTCGTCGAGCAGAGGAGAAAAAGAAGAGAGGCCATGAAGATGATGCCGAGGATGACCCCGATCTTCCCAAGAAACCAAGGCAGCCAGAACGAGAGGTATTTTCCATACGTTTTGGGTCATTTGATTGTAATGTTATTACATGAGGAGATGCGGGAGGAGGAGATATTACTGCAGAAAGAAAAGCTTACCTCGGAGAGGCACAAGCTTGCTCGTACATTCAGCGAATAAATTTGGCCGAGGAGGATCGTCCGAGGAAGGTAAACAAAGAGAAGCTGGTTATTGGCTTTTCAAAAAATGACCTGGCAGGTGTTCTTTACCCTCACGACGACCCTTTGGTGATCAAAATGAGGATGAAAGAAGTAGTGATTTCAAGGGTGCTGGTAGACAATGGCAGTTCGGCAGACATCATGTACTATTCATGCTTTGACAGTTTAAATCACAGACCTCTTCTGGGTTTCGCTGGCGAGAAAGTTTTTCCACTTGGGACGATCAAGTTGGATATATTCATTGGAACTTGGCCTGCTTGTCGAACAGAGAGAATACGCTTCTTTGTGATGATAAGAATGTGCAGTCAGCCTACAACATCATCATGGGAAGAGTTGCTTTGAAGAAGTTCGAAGCAGTCCCATCTACAGTACATCAATGTTTAAAATTCCCAACAAATTTCGGAGTGGGAGTGGTGAAAGGTGATTAAAAAGTAGCTCGAGAATGCTATTATTCATCTGCCGAGCAAGAGGAGCTTGAAGAATCAAGGAAAAAGACTACTACTTACCAGGTGGATGAAAGTACAGAAATTGAAACACTTGATCCGAGAGATGAATCCCAACTTGTAAAAGGACAGGTGGTGGAATCTACAGAAAATGTTATTCTGGACGATGAACACCCTGAACGAGTAACCCAGATAGGTTCGTCGTTGGATGCTTCAATAAAACAGGAGTTGATAACTTTCTTGAGAAACAGAAAGAAAACTTTTGCGTGGAGTCATGAAGACATGCCAGGAATAGATCCAAACTTCTTATGTCATGAGCTCAATGTGAATAAGGAGATCAAGCGTGTAAAGCAGAGAAGAAGGGTATTTAGCCCCGAGAAGAATCAATCTATTCAAGAGGAGGTCGACAAGCTCCAAAAAGCCCAATTCATTGAAGATGTGAAGTATCCGGACTGGTTGGCAAATGTGGTGATGGTAAAGAAGAAAAACAATAAATGGAGAATGTGTGTTGATTTCACTGATCTCAACAAGGCCTGCCCAAAGGATCACTTCCCATTGCCCAAAATTGACCAACTAGTGGATGCTACCTCGGGGCACGAGTTGCTCAGCTTCATGGATGCTTACTCTCGTTACAATCAGATCAAAATGAAACCTGAAGACAGGGAAAGCACTTCTTTTATTACCCCTAGGGGAACTTATTGTTATAATGTTATGCCTTTTGGTTTGAAAAATGCAGGAGCGACATATCAACGGCTGATGAACAAGGTTTTTACCAAACAAATCGGTTGCAACATGGAAGTCTATGTCGACGATATGCTGACAAAGAGCAAGAAAGATGCTGAGCATCTAGTTGACTTAGGGAAGACCTTTGATCAACTGGATAAATACCAGATGAAACTCAACCCGATGAAGTGAACCTTTGGAGTGCGAGAAGGAATGTTCCTCGGGTACATCGTCAACCAGCGAGGCATTGAGGCAAATCCAGCAAAGATCAAAGCTCTTTTAGGGTTGCGATCTCCAACTACGAAGAAAGAAGTGCAGAGTCTTACAGGACGAGTTGCAGCGCTCAATAGATTTGTATCTCGAGCAACTGATAGGTGCCTCCCATTCTTCAAAACACTCCGAAAAACTTTCGAGTGGAATGATGAATGTGAAAAAGCCTTTCAAGATTTGAAGAAATATCTGGGAACACCTCCATTGCTGTTCAGACCAGTGATGGGAGAAAAGTTATACTTATACCTGGCAGTATCAGAAAATGCAGTCAGCTCGGCATTGATCAGATTGGAGAATGGAGTCCAGAAGCCAATTTATTACACAAGTAAGGCTTTCCGAGGTGCAGAGATCAGGTACCCAAAGTTAGAAAAATTAGCATTGGCATTAATTAAAGCAAGTAGAAGAATGAGGCCATATTTCCATGCCCATACCATCATCGTGTATACCAATATGCCATTAAGACAAGCCCTTCATAAGCTAGAAAAGTCAGGAAGACTGATGTACTGGCAATAGAGCTCGGTGAATATGATATTGTGTACGAACCCAGATCATCCTTAAAAGGGCAAGCTGTAGCAGACTTTATAGCAGAGTTTACATATCCTGATACCCCCGAGGAACAAAATTTGCTCGCTGACCAACCTGTGGATGTTACAGGATCAACGGACATAAGTCCAGACCAACTCCGATTAGTAAAAGGGCTTGTGGATGTAGAAAGAACATCAAATTCAAACCCAGACCAACTCCGGTTGGTAAAAGGGCGAGAAGAGATGGTCGACGAGGAGCGAAAAATACCAGGGGAGGATGAAACAAAATGGCAAATATTTCACCGAGGAACGCTGTCAGATAAGAATTTTGAAGGCGAGTTACCTACGTGGAGATTGTATGTAGATGGGTCATCTTGTACAACAGGCTGTAGAGCAGGGATTGTTTTGAACACCCCATACGAGATTGACGTGGAATATGCCTTACGATTCCAATTCAAAGCTTCCAATAATGAGGCTGAGTATGAAGCCTTGATAGCAGGTCTTAATTTAGCAAAGATTATGGAAGCGCAACAAGTGATGGTATTCAGTGATTCTCAATTAATTATGAATCAGATGATGGGAACGTATGCAGTTAAAGGAGAATTAATGGTCAAGTATCATGCAAAGGCGATGGAGTTGTTGGCAGAATTTGATGCCATTCAGTTGATCAGAATACCAAGAATGGAGAATGCACAAGCGGATGCACTAGCCCGACTAGCATCAGCTACTCGTATCGAGTTGCGAAGAACGATACCTATTGAGGTGTTAGAAAGTCGAAGCATAGATGAAGGCCTGACGATGAATGTTATTTCCCTTTATTTAGGACCATCTTGGATGGATCCCATCAGGGCATATGTCGAGGAAGGAGAATTATCGGAGGATAAGATCACTGCCAATAAATTGAAGTTTAAAGCTGCTCGGTATGTACTAACTAATGGTGTTTTGTATAGACGAGGAATTATGGAAGGCTTGCAAAGATGTGTACATCCCTCCGAGGTGAAAGAATTGATTGAAGAAATCCATGAAGGGTCCTGTGGAGCCCATGTAGCAGGTCGAACACTTTTGCAAAGGGTGATGACGCAAGGATACTACTGGTCAACAATGAGGGCTGATTGTATAGCCTATGCTAAAAAATGTGATAAATGCCAACGTTTTTCTTCCATCCGACGTACTCCACAAGCATTATTGACACCCATAACTTCCCCCTGGCCATTTTCCATGTGGGGAATTGATCTGGTTGGACCATTGCCAACGACCCGAGGAAGATTCAAGTACCTCGTCGTCGCAGTGGATTATTTTACTAAGTGGGTAGAAGCTGAGCCTCTGATTGATATGACATACGAGAAGGTGTACCAATTCGTTTGGAAGAATATCATCTGCCGATATGGTCTCCCTCATGCCTTCATCACAGACCATGGAACACAGTTTGATAACGAGGAGTTTGCCGCCTATTGTCATCAGTCAAACATTTTGAAGGTTCATTCAGCACCAGGCCATCCTCAAAGCAATGGACAGACTGAAGTGACGAACAGAACATTATTAAATGGTTTGAAGAAGAGGTTAAGTGAGGCTAAAGCTAATTGGATTAATGAGTTACAATCAGTATTGTGGGCTTACCGAACAACTCCCCGAGCAGCAACTGGAGAATCACCATATATGCTGGCGTTTGGAAGTGAGGCTGTAATACCTGCTGAGTTGGGTCTCCCAACACACAGAGTGCTGAATTTCAATTCCCCAGTCAGTGACTTGATGAGAAGATTAGATTTGGACATGCTCGAGGAGGTTAGAGAAGAAGCAGCCATTAGGAATGCTGCATATCAACAACGAATAGCTCTGTTCTACAACAAGAGGGTGAAGAAATGCAATTTAAAAGAAGGAGATTACGTGCTAAAGAAGGTCATTCAGAAGCACAATAAATTGGAAGCAAATTGGCATGGACCTTACCGAGTTACAGAAGTTGTTCGACCAGGAACTTACCGAATAGCAACTCTAGAAGGAGAGGAATTCAAGAATGCATGTTGAACACCTACGCAAGTATTATCAGTAATGTAAAATGTAAAGCAGTTCTATTAATATGAATAAAACGATGATGTTTGACCATCTTCTCTCCTTTTATTGAAAGTTTTTTGGGGAATACTAGTGTACAACACTACGCTGCTTGATAGCAAAAAGAAGACGATAGTTCAGACCCACGACCAACTCCGGTTGGTAAAAGGGCGAGAACAAACTATACTCCTTTGGTTAGGAGGCATACACTAGCGTGACCAACTCCGGTTGGTAAAATAACTAGTGGACATGATAGTTCGAGTGTGATCAACTTCGGTTGGTAAAATAGCGAGAACAAACTATACTCCTTTGGTTAGGAGGACTACACTAGCGTGATCAACTCCGGTTGGTAAAATAACTAGTGGACATGATAGTTCGAGCGTGATCAACTTCGGTTGGTAAAATAGCGAGAACAAACTATACTCCTTTGGATAGGAGGCGTACACTAATGTAATCAACTTCGGTTGGTAAAAGAGTTGGTGGACATGATAGTTCAAACCCATGACCAACCCCGGTTGGTAAAAGGGGAAGAACAACATTCATAAAAATGCCAATCTCGGTTGGCTTGAAAATAAAATATGCTCTCAAATGCCAACTTATATTGGTCGGGAGGTAAGATTATTACTAAAAAATATAAAAGTTCCTCGAAGAATAAAATATTCCAAACTGAACCAAGTATGGTTGGTCGGGGATAAAAATCCACTAACTGTAGTTGGTCGACGAGGATAAAATTATCGACCTTGGTTGGTCGGACACATTTTATGAAAAAAATTACCAAGTATGGTTAGTCGGGGATAAAAACTCTCACTAATTATAATTGGTCGACGAGCACAATTTAACAACCTTGGTTGTTTTTATACTCATTACTTTATTATTAAGTGATCGAGCAACATTTTTTTATACTTGTAACCTTTTATTACCAGATTGGTCGATGAACCACAAAGTATTGTTATACAGGTGTTAGACAAGTTCAAAATAATAGCAATACAGATTTACAAACAGAAAATGAAAGTCTTTCATTAAAATTCAAAACGAATTACAAATTACATGTATACTAACTATTACATTGAGATCCCTACTCTATTGGTTTCTTTCCCTCAGCTTTTGAAATAGGTTCCTCGCCAGCAGGAGGATCATTTAAGGTCTGAGGAGAATTAATAAAATTCAAGTCCTTCAGCATTCTGACATTCATTACTAAAGGTGTGTCCAAAAGATGCTCGGGACGAGATACCTCGATCTGAGAATGAAGATTGTAATCACCGAGGTATTGTACAATTAAGTTCCGAGGAATGGCACGAGCTGGGATCCATTCCTTGTCCAAATTAAACCGTGTCACAGGCAAATCAAGCACCCCGGGGTCATAATAGTCCCACAAGTAATGCCCCTGTTCAAGTTTCAACACGCATAAGGCATTCAACCAGCCTTGTTTATAGCCCTCGTTAGTGGCATTTTGGATACGAGCATCTAGATGGAATAATGCCTCATTGTACCCAGCCATCCAAAATTCCCTGGGATGCTTATGGAATTGGAAGGTCAGTCTCTCCAACTGCTCGTGAAGGCTTTTTACAAAAATGTCCTTATTCACTAAAGCAGACTTCGTCGCAGTAAGTTGATCCTCCAAAGTTAGGATTTTCTTGGACATTTCAGACAAAGCCCGATCTTTGGCATTCAGTTGGTACGCTTGGTTTTCCAATGTTGACAAAGTACGAGCTTCTTCAATACTACGAGGAGTTCTTGATCGACCCCGAGAAGCTGGAGTACTTCGTTCCTCGATAACATCCTGGGCAACTCTTCCTCGCCCACGAGAACCTCTTCCTCGTCCCTGAGTAGAAGTAGAAGTACCAGATCTTCGCAGGACATCCAACTCTTGCCTTAATTTGGCATTCTCAACTTCTAAGAAAGAAAATCCCTCATCGGTCACTGGGATTACCGCTGTTGAAGAAGAGGCTGCAGACTTATATTGTGCTAGTTCTTTCTGCAAATTATTATTTTCTTGCTCCAGCAGTTCAGCAATTTGTTTACAAGCTTCAACTTCTCCCTTTAGGGTCCTCTCCCTGACATCATACCCAGCAAGGAGTTTGTCGTAGCCCTTCTCGGCAGAAAGCTGTTGATATTTCTTTTCATACCCCTCATGTAACAAGGCATTTGACTCCTTGTACTGAGTCTGAAGATCTTCTAGAGTATATTGGAGCTCCTCGATCATATCATAGTAGGCCACGTTATTGGCCACAGCACGATCAAGTAAGCCCTTCAGATATTGATAAGATTCTACTGCCTGCTCTGAAGCACCATGGCCAAGGATGTCAGCAACTTCTGATGCACTGAGGTCTGTGTGACCAGCTTTATAATACTCATGGCATTACTGCATCAACTTTTTGTCATTAGCAGACAAAAGATCCAACCTGGCCAGAAACTAACAGAGAAAGAAAAAGAAGATCAAGATAGAGTGCAGATAAAGAAGAGACAATCATATGGAAGAAAAGAACTCAAATTTTATTAGATCATAAGGCAAAGTTACAAAGATCTGAGATACAAAGTACAAGTAAAAGAAAAACAGAAAGAGAATACCAAACAACTTCACACCTTTTCCTTGTCTCTCAAGACTTTCTCGGGAGGCTGGGACAAGGAGCTTGGTTGCTCGGTGGAAATAAGGAGTTGGTCGGCGGGAGCTGGAACTTATTCTGGAGGAGCTGGCAGAGATGAAAGCTCCTCGTCAGCAGGATGGGTAAGGATGATATCACCCACTACCAATGAAGATTCTTCTGAGGCAGCTTCGTCCTCTTCTTCATCCTCGATGGCTGGAGGAGGACCAGGGAGATGCTGTTGAAATAGCTCAGAGTCCTCGCTCACTTTCAATTCTTTCAAAGCTGCAACCCAACCATCTCGGAAGTACTTCAAACTTCCATATTGCACTTGAGTCATCATAGCAGCTACTCCCTTGTTCCACCCTTTGTCCCAACCTGTGCTGAAAGACTTCTTTATTGCCTTCTTTCTTTTCGCTTTCTCCGAGGAGAGCTTCTCGGATATAAGGTCCTCGGAGGCTTTCAGCTTGGCCTCCAACTCCTCCTTCTGATGATTTTCTTCGTGCAGAAGGGTCAGCTCTTCCTCAGCTGATTTCAGCTTATTTTCAAGCTCCCCGAAGGTGGTGAGCTTCTCGGAGTATTTCTTATTTTCCCTCTCCAAGTCCTTCACTTTATTTCCCAACTGCACCTTCTCTGCTTCAGATGCAGCCAGTTTCTTCTCCCATTCACCTTTATCCTCGTCGTACTTCTGACGGGATTCCTTCAGAGATTGGGCCAAACCCTCGAATGCATCCTCTACTCCAGACGAGGAGCTTGAAGCCTTGAGTGCTTCATCTTTCTTCACAATGGTGTTAAAGCAACTCACCAGCTGAAAAAAGAAGGTAGTGATGATTTAGTGCCGAGATACATATATTGATAGAAGGAAATAAGAATTCAAGATAAGAAGAAACTTACTGAAGCGATGTGACGAGTAGCTAGGGGTGTCAGCATATCCCTAGGCATGTTTTCCTCGATGCCTTGGACTTCAGGAATAATCCAAGTCCTTACCGAGCTCATTGCAGAGCTCGGGGGAATAATGGTTGGAACACTAGCTCCACTAGTTTGGAGCTGGGGAATGACTTCAGAAAAACTAACCGAGGAAGACTTCTTCAATCTCCTCGGTGTCTTCTCAACAACCTCAACCAAAGAAGAATTTTTGGTTGGAGAGATAGTGATTACTTCCACTGGCGCATTCTTCTGTACAGGAGCCAGTGGGGGATTCTCGACGACCTTCTGAGGAGCAGCAGAAGGGGCAGCATCAACTTTCTTTGTCCCCTTTGGGACATCGGCTTTGCTTCTCTTTCCATCTCCAGCAGAGGAGGTCTCTTCAAAGAGAGCAGGAACTCTTCTCTTGCCCATCTTCTGACTCAAAGGAATGTGAGAGTCTGGTGAAGAGTCTTCAGAAGCTGGCAATGGTTCGCTAATGCTAGCCACAGGACGAGCAGTATAAGAGGATGTATAGCTCCTGTACTGCAGCAAGTATGAAGCAGACCTAATGTGCTCGTCTGCAACTTTCTGATGCAAACTCCAGATATATTTTAAATGCTTGATATTAACTTCTGTTTCTTTTGGAGTTTTTCTCTTGCTGTCAACTGCAAATAAAAACATAGTGAAATATCAGTCATACATTTTGTCAAACACAATGAAATCATAATTTCAAAAAACAAAATAAGATGAAAATAACATATCCCATTACCATATGGAGGGCATTTGGGACCCTCATATACTTCGTCTCCAACCAGAGGGGCATGTTGCCAATTTTTTACAACTACTCCATGTTCAAAATAATCCCTGTTGGCATCAGGGAGGTTAACTACTAGAGCCCTATTCAAAAATCTAGTTTTTAAACAATAAACATTGTCTAAAATAACCCATCTATAACAGTACATAATCTCAGGAATTCCTATACGAGTTCCATGAGTTTGATTTAACCTATACACCCCATTAACTATTCTCCAGGTGTTGGGGGCTATTTTTGCAGGAACAACATCGAAATACTGAAAGAACTCTAATCATAAAGGGTTTGGTGGAAAAGAAAATCCACATTCAGCAATAAATAGGCTAGGGAACCAATGTCCCTCAGCCAAATCAAAATAACTTGAAGGCTCAGAAAGAACCTCCAAAATTACCCAAGATGGAATAGAGAAATCAGAACGGAATTTCTCAAGAGACTCAATAATGTAAACCATGATGAATTAAAGAAGAAGGAAGAAGAGCTTACAGGGAAAAAGGAGATCTGTTGACAAACAAACGAAGAAAAGGATGGACGCACAGGAGAGAGAAAAGCTATAGAAAACTCGAAAGTAGAAATTGAAAAGGTAGAAGACGATGGGATTGCCTCTGAAGCTTAAATACTTTGCCTTGGGAAACGGCGAAGGAAATGATTACAAAAAGGAAACTATTACGCTATCGGCGGCTAAAAGGACAAAAAAGGCACGAAGATCGAAGCGCCTATAAAAATGCAAAAAGGCGGATTCTGCGAATTTGAAAAGAAATTCAAATATGAAGAAAAGGCTCCTAAAACCCAGGAAGGTCATTTAAGATTCGTGAGATATTTGGAAATATTGTTTTCATCTTATTAGGGTGAAATTTTAGACCATTGGGTTAATATATGAATTGGGCCAAATTTCAGGTCATTTGGAACGTATTTTAGGCTTTTAGCTGAGTTTTTTTTTTTGCCAAGGCTTTATTTCGTTAATAGTGATTGTTGATACCAAAATTAGTATGCTGATGTGAACGAATAATAAGAAGACACGTGTCAATCTACGAGGCACAATAGCAACAAGGATGATCATTCCCCCAAACAACATACTCACTCCGAGCAACAGGTATACTCCGAGGAACGCCAGTCTTCCGAGGAACACCAACCCTCCGAGGAACTCTGGGACGACGAGCAACTAAGGCGGTTCGAGCTGCACCTCGACCACAGCATTAATTGTCAGATTATCAACAGTTCAACTATTCATTGAATGCTTATCATCTTGACGCGCACGTTTGAAGAACATTAAGTGAATTACCCTTTCATATGTGTATCATTTAATGTAGCACCCTTTCATGTATAGCCTAAAGGGCTATAAATACCATGTATCACCCTCATTCAAGGGGACCGGAATTTCTTGATAGCACTTGTAATCGAGAATTCCCAAACACTCAGCAATAACATAACAGTGGACGTAGGCCATTCATATAAGGCTGAACCACTTTAAAATCTTTTGTCTTATTTATTTATCTGTGATTAAATAATTAGAGTAATCTAGTTTTTTACATCAACGGTGATTTAATATCTCCTATTATCTTAACCTAATTATCATAACACACACATGGGATAACCCTAGCAACTTGGGGAAAAAGGGAGAAATAAGGATTTAAGTAATTAAGGATTTTGAGATTCGATTCGTACAAACGATCCTAGGCAAGTTCACTTTCTTTAAGAATATAATTAGATATGTGTTAGACTAATCGTAAGACGTTGGAATCTGTTAAGGTAACAATAATAAATTTGATCTTTATCTTAATCGTACCTTAATTCGTAATTGAGATTAAGGTAATGATGAACCCAAAATTTTTATTAAAGAACTCATATAATCTTGCCAAAGAATCAATCAATTGAGAATTGAATCATTAAAATCTAACTTAAATATTGTTAAATGTGAATAGTTTATGCTTTAATCTATAAAACCAAAAATGTATTGATGTTATTTTATGGTATTTCGTAGGCAAATTGAACTGTGAGTGCAAACAATCACAATTAATGAATCATAGAAAGAAATTAAAGTAAAAGCATGAAAATGTCACACACAACACACAAATATACATGGTTTAACAAATTGCCTACGTCCACAGAGAGATCACTGTATTTTTATTAGCTTCTCTCAAAGTACGAAAATTACATCCTCCTTGGGCCTGGGGTGTGGTCTATATTTATAGTTGTGCAAAACTATAGTGTTTCGATTATTCAAGGAACTCCATTGGGTTGCTATTGGCTTGTGTGGTGATCCCCTAAACATCTCGTCCAAGATTTTAGGTAACCAATGTGAGCTTAGTTAAAATACTAATTGCTTCATAATTATTTGAGTGATAAATGTGTGTATTAATCTTTTTCATTTATATTCTGAACTGGGCGTGCGTCAAGCGCTATTGGGCTTGGTCGACAGGGCTGAGTTGGGTTCAATTACGGTCTAGTCCCCATAATTTCCCTTAAAACTCCTGGCCAAAAGGCTCACGCGTTTGATCCATCTCTAATGAATTTTTTCAATCGGCCAAACATGTAAATAAGCTGTAGTTGTAAGGGTAGCTCGTCCGAGTAGAAAGTGAAGTGCCAAAAATGGTTTTGATTCTCCCGGCTTATGATTGTATACGCTCTTTTAAACTTCGTTTTGCTCCTACACTTAACATCCAATCACCATCCCTGTTTCCTCTCTTTTGTCATCAAAATGCTCCAAAGTTCTCATTTGCATTCATCCATTTTGTAAGCTTATATCCTCTTCTTCATTGTTCCTTGTCTTCATAGCTTTCTTCTTTGCCATCTCTATTTTCTTCAGTTTTCATAATTTATTTTTCTGAGAATGGCAAACACACCTTATGGAAAAAGTGCAAATGATTTTAGGAAAACTTATTCTATTCCTTCCTGGGTCATAATCGACTGTGACCCATGCCCAAAAACGTTATAGCAATTGAAGGGGGACACTGGCTTCACACTCTTATCGTGGTACAAGGGGGATTGAATTTTCCCTTAAACCATGTTGCTTTCGAATTTTATGATTTCTTCGGGGTGGTCCCAACTCAATGTACCCCTAATACATAGCGTATCATCAACGGGATAAATAGGATAAACGAGCTTTATGAGACCAACCTTGGAATCCCAGAGATCAGGTACTATTACACCTTGTCTCATATAACAGATGGCCTTTTTTACTCGAAGACGAGGACGGCAAATAGAATATTGGTCATGAACCTCCCTGATTCCAACAAGGGATATTGGGATCAAGGGTTTATTTCCATAAATTGGCAACATCCACCACTCCCTGAGGGCAAAGAATACAGTGGGTTTATGTGCCCGGATTGGGGGGTGATATAATGAGTGCTCACTTCTCTTTTACTTTTTTTGTTTATCATTTTACTCTACTACTGCTGATAAAGCCTTTTGTTGTGTCTTTGAGTAGCTCGCAAGAACAACAGGGAGCCTTTCCTCAACGATATCAATGGTGCTGATTTATTGAACGCTTGGAGGGTGAGAGAACACCTTCCTGATAGAGAACACCCACGATAAACTTCATTCCTCTTGGAAGATACCAACACTATCGGTAGCTTTACTTCTCGCCTATTAGACGGCATCCCTGAGCTTTTTATTCATGATGAGGAAGTTGCGTCTTCATTCGAGTCCCTTTATGTCAATTCCATCTTCCCAGACGAAGAGGATTCCATGTCTCCTCCCAGAAAAGGGTTCTTTTGATAGAATGTGATAAAGATGTACCTCTTCCACCAATGCTAAGTCTCTAAGGAGCACCAAACCTGAAGCCCTCAAAGTCTGGTCATTAAGGAGAAGGAAAAGAAAAAGAAGAAGGAAGAAGAAAAGAAAAAGGCTCCTATGGCCCCTCTTTCTTCTAAGAGGGTTTATGTTCCTCCCTCCCCAAATCTTCCTAGGCCATGTCTGTGGCCAAAGATCCATCTCTGGCCCATGGTCTGCTGAGGGTGGTCGTGCTCACTTCAGATCGTGAACAGCTGAAGACATTAGGACTTGACTAACTTACTATTTGCACTTCCCAAACTCTGTTCATAGTAAGAATTCTACTCCCCCTTATTTTTGCTTAGTTTTTTCCTTTATTGTGAATGTTCCAAACACTTTCTTTGTATCAATGTTTTGAAATTCATGGAAGAGTTTACCAGTCTCTTAAATGGTCACCAAGATCAATCCAAGATTAATGACGAACTTAGACCGGCCCTCAAGAATATCGAAGAGGCCGTGGCTAAAGCCCATGATTTCTATTATCGAGAGAAGAAGACTACCATTAAGGTCAAGGCCTCATTGAAGATCGAGAATAGTCTGTTGAAGGTTAAGAATACTCAACTAAAAATAGATGTTTTCGGGTTCGTTGTAGTTAAGGAGGCCATCTTTATGAATGACTGAGAGGAGGTTTATGCTGAAGCTAGGCTCCAGCTGGCCTATATCCAAATGTCTAGCTTCAAGAAAGGTTGGGATCAAGACCTGGTGAAGGCTGAGGTATATGATAAGTCATATCTCTTTAGCAAGCATCACTATGTCCCTACCCCACAGGTCGATGAGGAGGCCTCCACCAACGACCATGTCGATGAGGCCAAGAGGTGGCGATAAAGAGAAAGGAAGTTGAGGTTGAGGAGCAGGTGAAGGAATACGACCTTTAGTCTTTCAGATCTTTGCTTATACTTTGTACTCCCCCCTTTTTTGTTTAATTATAAGGGCCCAGACCATTATGTTTATACATTAATGGAAAAGTCCCTTCTTTTCATAATTTGTTTGCACTTGTATTGAATATTTCTCTTCTAAATCTTTTTGCTGAATTACTGCTTGTCTTGTTTGCTTTTTGGTTGTAGCTTGTTGTCAAGGAGACTCCCTCCTTTTCCAGTAACTTAGATAATGTGATTGGGTGGGATGCAAGCGACCAAGCTCGCCGAGCATTTTTAATTACTTACAAAGCCCTAAAGAAAAGGACTGAGGCTTACAATGACCAGTCCACCTTGGTCACCAAACTAAAGGACAAACTAAAGGACTTAAAAGATGTGGGATCCTCCATGCAGAATGAGATAAATGACTTGAGGGTGTAACTTATAGAAGCCAAGGACGTGGGGGAGGTATGTGTCCTAGTCCAATCAGAGAATAATGATTTAAGAAAGAGACTTGTTGAGATCAAGGAGAACGTCCACAGGAGCAATGTCGTGATTATGGGACTTAACCATGACGTAAAGAAGGTTAGATATCTTTTCAGAATGGGCCCCTGAGCTGCTTGGTTAGCAGGTTATGATGAGGGATGGCAAGATGCCTCTGTGAGGCTACAGGAATCTCAAGAAATGGCCTACAAGCAAGGTTGGTTGAATTCCCTCAAGGTTGTTAAAGATCCCAAGGATTCTCAACTTTGGGATATACCATGTTGATTGTCCAGCACACCGACAACCTCCCTTCGAGCGAGATGAGATAAGGGTCCCCTTGGATGCCATTCCTCTCCCACTCATCGAGAGCTATCACGATAGTGATGGTGAATACAAACCTGATCCTGACGATAGTCAGAGGAAGCAGATTGAAAAGTTTTTATCCAGCCGACCATAAACTGTTGTAATTATTTTTGTGCTATTTGTAATTGGCATTTTTTTTAATCAGGTATTTTCTAAATAATCAAGTTAATACCAATTTTTATGAATTTTTCCAGTCCTTTATGCCAAGCATATGTTATATTTCTCTATCTTACCTTTTAGGTCGTGCCGTCACACTCCCTTAGGCCTAGAAGAGACAACATCAAACATTTATCTGGTTTATGGGTAGTCCACCCGTTTAGGATTTTATCCAACCAAACAGAATTGATTTATTGCCTAGGGATCCCCTGTATGGCTTTAGCTTGCCTGGGCAAGTCATGAGATCTCCTGTCTTGATCATAACAATGACTTGAGGACTTTAATTTTAATTGTAATAAGCAGAGTTTTTGCCTGATCGTCACTTTTAAAGATTAATGCCAATTTTGAGCCCGTTACTTTGGAAACAATGTTCATCATTTGAATACCTAAGAAATTGAGCAAATGGAAGGAAGGCCTTTATTCATAACTAAAATAATAAATTGGGGGAAACATGAGTTTTCAAATGAAAATTTATAAAAACTAAGTGCCAAAAGATAAAATAAAAAAATAGAATTTCTTAAGGTTGGTCGCATTCCACACTCTTGGTATCTCTCTGTCCTTTATTATTTTAAAGTAATATGCTCCCTGTAGATCGTCTCTGATTACTTTGAATACACTATTCAATCACACCACCAGATAGTTCCATACTAAAACCACTTTATTGGATTAGGTCATCTGAATCTCATGTTATGAGGCATAGACTGACTAAATGTATGATCTAAATATGTCATCACACGGTAACACCAACGGTTATCTCTCTCAATGGATCAAATCATCTGCGTGTCACATCACGAGGCATTAATTATCCTAGACGTGTGATCATAACATATTGACCTCCACAAAATTCCATGTCATCATCGAGGATTCTGGTACATTGTTACAACCACTTGAATCAAAACCCTAACGAATAGTTTCTCCGCGAGTAAATGGCAAGTTCACACACACACACACATACATACACACACACACACACACACACACACATATAGAGAGAGAGAGATAAATACAAAATATTTCATACCCTCAAGCGTACCTGAATCATCCCAATCCGAATATGTCGGATTGTCCATTAAATCTAGGGTTCATTAACTCTAAAACCTTATTAAAATCCCACTCCTTGTTTATCATATCTTTAAACTATGAGCACGAACACACACACACACACACATATATATATATACGTACGTTCAATGGGTCCTCTGATTCGTATCAAATATTGCATATTTCCGCCTGTTAACTTTATGCATTCTAGCGCTCTTACTGTCCTTAATGCCTATATTTATGCTCATTAACCAGACAACCTTGGATTTGGATATATACATATTTTACAGGGGTTAATTGTGTTTTTGTAGGTATTGGAACACTAAAAGCGAGGATCCGTTGCATTTCGAACAAGTTTCATCATCGAAATCTACTTCAAGGGCATTTTATTCAATTCACATTTCTTATCCGGCTCATGGAAATTTCACTAATGCATAGTTCGTTGAGTTAGCATCGCATGGCCACAAATGGTGCGTCGTTTGGAGTTCAGACGAAGAAGATAGGCATGTTTCCGTTATTGGCCTTTTCCCCTCATCATGGAACAAAGATTGGAGAAAACAGAGTACCGGTCGACCGCGTCCAGGGGATCGGTCGACCGCGGTTTCAAGTTTTGTCGTGGGAAGGAGATAGTGGGCTTTTGCCTAAGGGACCGGTCGATTGCGCCCCTACGACCGGTCGACCGGTGATTGCAGATATTTTGGGCTCTTTCGTCTTTCTTTCCTTTTTCTTTTTCTTTTTCCCACTTACTATAAATACCCATTTTTGTTGTAATATCAGATACTTAGATAGAATAGATTGTAGAGAGTGGTAGCATAGGGTTTGAGGGTTTTGAAGAGTTTGGCTTTGATTCTTCTTGGTTTGACACCCAATTGGGTTGTAAGTTACACTATTCATCGTCCTCTTCCTTTAATATATTGTGTATTTAATTAATTCTTGCATTTTAGTGTAATTTACAAGTTTTCCTAATTATTTTACATGCTTTGATTTAATCGCTTTCTAGGTAGATTTACCGCGTTTATTACACGCTTTCATTTACCCATTTTTACGATGCTTTCTAGCTAATTTAAATTAGGTTGTTTGATATGAACTCACTTGAGTTGACGCATTTTTCTGCTTTGGTGATGGAGTTTAAGGGTTTATTTTGGGTGCATTGTCCTAGTTATTATGCCTAGGAGATTTGACGGGGCATATCATGTATGTCCCGTGCTTACGAACTTTCTTGCGCAATTTTCGGGATATTTGTTGACGCCAAAATCATATTAGGCTTTTATGCGGATTTAGGGGCGTGACAACCCTTGGTTTAATTAACTGTCGAAACGAGACACGTTCTAAATAACTCGTCGACCATTGTATCCATTTTATACAAATTAACTCGGGTGAAGGATATTCGACGCAACCTATAGGTTTAATCGCTTTGTTAATCTAGCTTCATTTCCCTTGCCTAGATAAACATTTCCCTTTTTGCATATTTTCCCTTTTGTGTATAATCATCTTTTACACTTTTATTTAGGAATATTAAACCTTATAAATTCTAGCAACCCGTCCCTGTGGATTTTTGATACCCGACTTACCGTTGTGCTTGCCTCGCAAGTGTAGAAGTAATTTAGGTTTGTTTGTATAGTCGCAGCGAGACAGAAAATAACGACTGTGCACTTACACGAGCACATTTCTCGCGCGCTATCAAAATGGCGCCGTTGTCGGGGACTAGTTTGTTTTAGACTTTATTTGATTTAGTATTTTATAGTATTTTCTTTCTATTTGTATTATTTGCTAATCTTTTTGCAGAACTTCCACATTTGAGCACTTAGAAACACTCGAATTTTTCCCCTGTGCACTTACTTTGTGGAATTTGCCACTTGAGCCATTTTTTTGGGTAAGCATGTCTTATTCCAATTCTTTCGTTAATCATTGTTATAATTCTCAAAATTCCCGCAAACCTATGACTTTCGGTGAATACTTAGAATCCCAAAGTATTAAAAATTCAAATATGACTTTGGGCGAGTAAAACGAAAGTCAAAATTTAGGTTACTGGAATTTTGATGATGATGATAATGATTTTGGGCCTTTACCTCCTTATAATAAGAATTTTGAAACGAATTGCAATATTTTTCAAAATTCCTATAATAATGAGTTTTCGTTTAAGTCCGATGGTAATTTTCAAAGTTCCCATTTTCATGGATCCGCACCTCGACCTATGACATTCGGTGAGGGCATGCGTATGTATGAAAATGAGAAAATTAAAAATCGTTATCGGGAAGAAAATCGCTGTTGGGAACATGAATTGGATTTATTATTTGAGTCCGACGATGATTTTGCTTTCGAGACTTTCGAAGTCGAAGAATGTTTTGAACCAAATGAGGACTTTGTGCCTATTTTGGAACAAACCATTCTTGACTTTTCCCATCGCGTAATAGATATTGAAAGCGAGGATGAAAATGACGTAATATCTATTTGCAATGAAATGATTTCTTCTTTGGCCCCCAAAGAAGAACATTTCATTGAAAATGATATTATTTCCTTTGAAACTCAAACTTTATGCGATGATGATTCATCTCATGAGTTTGAATTTCTTTCATCCCCATTTTCATTCTCTATTATCACACCGTCACAAGTACCCGATGATTCGGTTTCAAACTTTAATGTTTTAAACCTTTTCGCCGATGAGGAGTACTTGCTCGAGTCGCCTTCCATGATCCCATTCGTACCTTCATGTGTGCCGCCTCCCATTCCAATTTCAAAATCTTTGGGGAGATTTTCATATTTTCTCGATCCCCACTTGTTTTTGTCACCCGTTCAATCCAAACCCCCCATCGTCCCTCCAAAACTTTTAATTGGCGATGGTTCATTTCTTTCGCCTTACACATGCCTTTCGTTGTTCAAACGGAATTCATATTTTTCGGAAGGCATGCTTGTATGTGAGGGTACACCGATTATCCTCCAAAGTCAAATCGTTTCTAAGATGGACCCTCAGTTATTTAGACTTCTAGTGTACAGTTAGTGTGAAGCATAAATAGTAGGTTGTATATAGTTAGCTTTTTATTCTTTCTTTCTTTTTATCTTTTCTCCCCTTTTTAATTTAGTCTAATGTAATTAGTTAACTTTTTGTCATTTGTTTTTGCTATGCTCGGTACTAACTTATTTTGTAGATTCTTTGGAATTGTTCTTATGGGGATCGCTCCAATTTTGGGTAATATCGCTCTTTTCCTTTCTTTAACTTGGTTCTTAATTCACATTGAGGACAGTGTCAGGTTTTAAGTTAGGGGGTGTGGGATATTCTATCCATTTCACATGTTTAGTCCATGTTTTTGCTCACATGTTAGTTACTTAGTATGCTTTTCTTACAAAAATTAAAAATTTCAAAAAGATTTTCTTTCTTTTTTCTCCTTTTTTTGGGCATTTTATCTTTGTTTCCGATGATAAATTTTAATAATTGCCCGATCCAATAGACAGCCCAATGATGCATCTTCTCGATTTTATAAGTTATTAGACTTTAGTCTCAATTATTAATATTATGAATAACTTCATGAATTAAACTTTAATCCCATGAGCACATGCGTTTTTATCGTTCTATTAATTTGGTTTAAGATTTTTATAACTCGGTAATCTTTTGTTGCATTGTATATACTTACACCGAGTCAGCTTTGTACCTTTCGTCGTTTATGAGTGTATATACTATTATTTTCTCATTGAAAACGTTGAATTCACTGGTAATCTCATTATTCTTTCATTTGATCGTTCATTAATTGAGTTCATACTTGAAATGTGAAACTTGAGCATGATTTTAATATATTGTTTTGATTCGAGAATTGCGTAAACTTTGTGAAATGATCATAGGCCCCCTTTTTTATATCACCCATATTAACCTTGACCTCACCCTTATATGTTTACCCTCGTTAACCCCTTTGAGCCTAAATATAGCCTTTCGTTTCATAACCCAAATCCCATAACCAACTCTAAATTGGTGTTTTAAACTATACATACACTTTCCATGCCTTTGTTTGGAATGTTACTTGGGATTGAATTTTGTTGTTATGATGTCGGTTGCAATTTAGGCATATGAGAGTTTGATAAGTAAAGAAAAAGAAAGTAGTGAAAAAAGTGAAGAAAAAGAGAAAGCAAAAAGCAAAAGAAAACAAAAGAAAAATGAGAAAAAGAAAGAGAAAGTTGTAAATGTGTATAGTGTTCAATAAACTTTGATTACTCTCCCCGATGATATATCTAATGCCTTTTTGGAACTTGTTTTCCCATTTTGATATTGCCCGCATTTTTCCATTATCCCGAGTTTTCATCCCGAACACTTTGAATCGGTACATACATTCATTCCATTTCGTACCCTAGCCTATCCTACATTACAACCCTATACAAGTCCTATGTGATCTTTGGTGCATGTAATTTAAAAGTCATAATAGTTTTGATAATCTGTGAAGATGCATTTCGCCTCTTTTAGTGTAAGGTATCTTTCTTTGAGATTAATTTTTTAGTTTATATATAGCGTTCTTCATTTATGACATGTGCGCGACCTAGTTTTCATTTACATTTACTCTTTATGATTGCATGTTTCGTGTGTTACCTCCTTGTTTTGAGTGAATTCACTTGATGAGCGTAATGCCCGTGAGGATTGAATGTATGCTTGCGTTAATTTAGTATCCGATTTATATAAGTTTTTTGCCAAATCACACTTTGCATGTGCTTGCTCCCGTCCCATATTTTAAGGTTTCAATTCTATGAGGTGCATTCTATAATGTTAATGATTTGGACTTTTGTTTGAATTCATTCACTTTGCTAATAATGCGTATGAAATCCTTTTTGCTATTATTGGGCTTATCGCATGTTGGTATGGGCACATTTTGAGGAAACCATGTGATGTTTATGGGTATCATCCCTGAAAACCCTCACAAGATGACACTCGTCCGCTAGGATGACCTAGGGGTTTACCGGATTATTGCATACGCTAAATGCAATTGTGCTCCCTATAAAAGTGGCATTTATATTTCGATGCATATATACGTCTTGTACCGCCCTTTTTGGTCTGGTTTTGTTTGTTTCATTACTAGGGACTAAAAATGTTTAAAGTTAGGGGGTGTGATTCGTATCAAATATTGTATATTTTCGCCCGTTAACTTTATGCATTCTAGTGCTCTTACGGTCCTTAATTCCTATATTTATGCTCATTAACCAGACAACCTTGGACTTGGATATATACATGTGTTTGCATGGGTTAATTGTGTTTTTGTAGGTATTGGAACGTTAAAAGCGAGGATCCGTTGCATTTCGGAGAAGTTTCTTCCTCAGACTCTACTTCAAGGGCATTTTAGTTAATTCACATTTCTTATCCGGCTCATGGAAATTCCACGGATGCGTAGTTCATTGATTTAGCATCGCGTGGCCGCAAACGGTGTGTCGTTTGGAGTTCGGACGAAGAAGATAGGCCCGTTTTTGTTATTGGCCTTTTCCCCTCATCATGGAACAAAGATTGCAGAAAATAGAGTACCGGTCGACCGCGTCCAGGGGACCAGTCAACCGCGGTTTCAAGTTTTTCCGTGGGAAGGAGACAGTGGGATTTTGCCTAAGGGACCGATCGACCGCTCCCCTACGATCGGTTGACCGGTGATAACAGATATTTTGGGCTCTTTCCTCTATCTTTCCTTTTTCTTTTACTTTTTCCCACTTACTATAAATACCCATTTTTGTTATAATATCAAATACTTATATAGAATAGATTGTAGAGAGTGGTAGCTTAGGGTTTGAGGGTTTTGAAGAGTTTGTCTTTGATTCTTCTTGGTTTGACACCCAATTAGGTTGTAAGCTACACTATTCATCATCCTTTTCCTTTAATATATTGTGTATTTCATTAATTCTTGCTTTATAGTGTAATTTACAATCTTTCTTAATTAGTTTACATGCTTTGATTTAATCGCTTTCTAGGTAGATTTACCGCGTTTATTTACACGCTTTCATTTACCGCGTTTTTACGATGCTTTCTAGCTAATTTAAATTAGGTTGTGTTTGAATTGAACTCACTCGAGTTGACGCGTGAATTTGCTTTGGTGATGGCGTTTACGGGTCTATTTCGGGTGCGTTGTCCTAGTTATTGCACCTATGAGATTTGACGGGGCATATCATGTATGTCCCGTGCTTATGACCTTTCGTGCGCAATTTTTGGGATATTTGTTGACACCAAAATCATATTAGACTTTTATGCGGATTTAGGGGCGTGACAACCCTTGGTTCAATTAACTGTCGAAACGAGACGTATTCTAAATAACTCGTCGGCCCATGTATCCATTTTATACAAATTAACTCGGGTGAGGGATATTCGACGCAACCTATAGGTTTAATCGCTTTGTTAATCTAGTTTCATTTCCCTTGCCTAGATAAACATTTCCCTTTTTGCATCTTTTCCCCTTTTGTGTATAATCATATTTTACACTTTTATTTAGGAATATTAAACCTTATAAATTCTAGCAACTCGTCCCTGTGGATTTTCGATACCCGACTTACCGTTGTGCTTGCCTCGCAAGTGTAGTAGTAATTTAGGTTTGTTTGTATAGTCGCGGCAAGATAGAAAACAACGACTGTGCACTTACACGCGCACACTTCTTGCGCACTATCATCCTCCTAAAAACTAAATCGAAATACCCTACCACGAACCCAAATTCCCGAACCTATAAAGACCAAATCGATTCAATTCCATGACGAATCAATTCGGTGGGGGTTGGGTGGCACTTCGTCTTCCAAAATCGTCCAAAATTGTATAAACGAAACCAACCTCTATTGTTAGTACACCAAGCTTTCATATAGGATTCAAAATTCAACTTGTTCTCAAATAAAGTACGAATTCATGCTCCTAAATAGTTTCTACCAAGATTAATGTCTTTCAAACATAAATAAAGGTTCAATTTTGCAAATCCCCAAATTAAACCTAGTTTAATATTTTTAGTCATTGGAATCGAATTAATATGCAGTTTCAGATCTACACATCCAATTAGCATGGGGATTTAATAAATATAACTGATTAAATCCTAAACATGTGTTTTGGCCATAATATCATAACCGAAAACACATTGATTTAAGGTTTTTCCTCAAAAATTCAATCTTTAAAAATCATATTTAAAACCATTAATAGCTAAAAGTTTAAACCCATCTAGTCGCAATAAAAACTTGATTAAGATAACATATAAATCCCTCAACATGCTTATAAATTCTAAATCAAATACTTGACAATGGAAGCATAAACAAGTTACATATTACACGCTGATAAACAGAAGAGATTTCTTGTATGAACGGTATGAGCGAACAAATACTCTTCTCCTCTTGGTACATTGTTCTTCCTCTCCAAAATTATTCCAAGTTCTCCAAAATATCTTAGGCAAGTGTTTTCTGTGTAAAGTGTTCAACTAATGAGGGTTAACACCCCATAAATAACTCTAAATTTTCAAGTTCCAAAAAGGCCTAGTTTTTGGCCTCTAATTGAGCCCAAATTACTATCCAAACGAGTCTAAAACCTCGTCTAAAGGTATACTTACCCCATATGCCCAATCCCAAAGCATTAAAAACACATCTCCGAGCCTCGATCACTCTAGAGTCTGATATAAATAGTAAGACCTCTCAGCACACAGTGATACATTACAATGTAAATAAATTACACACTTTATTATTTTAAGCATAACCATACGTACTCAAATCTCACATAATTAACATCACCAATTAATTGTTTATAACACGCAACACAAAAAACCCACCACGTGCAAACTTTAATTATTATTTAAATCATGCATTTTATTATTATCATATCACACAAGTATTAATTAATCTCATTTAATAAAGAAACAAAAGCGATAAAAATATGGGGTATTACAGTGCACTTCCATTAATGTTGCAGTTCGAAAATTCTTTTGTGGGTTGCACTGTGTTTTGATCTTAAAATTCCATTTTGAAGTCCTTTCGAGCAAAGTAACACATACTAAACCCGAAAGGCTACTTCATCTCCACCTCATAATCTTGTCTTGTGATCTAGAGCACATCGTGATTAGTGTGTTCGTTGCTTAACCCTCATTTGACCAGGCCTACGATGGTGAAACGTTTGTTCCTGGTTTGGATAATGATTCTAAACGACATACTGAGTGAGCCAACATTCTAGTACTCGTATAGTTAGTTCTCTTTATTGTACACGTAGGCAATATTCCCAAGCGTGACCTTTTGTTAGTCGTTCCATTAATCGAGTCCTCTGATGTATTCACCCATGTTGTATTGATCAATATGCCTTTATCATTCAAAAAAGTTTTTTTTCTAGTGGCGCACTATTTGTGTTTAGCTTTCACGGATTTCTTAGAATTGCGTTTCTCCGAACTGCTCTTGTTATTATCTAGAAAAAAAAATCCATTGAGATTTTAAGATACGATGAAAGTACTTTCAAAGTTGAGAACAAGAATATTGAGTTTGAGGATGAAATTAATGTTGAAATTGTTAAATTTAAGGGATATTTATAAAATTCAAAAAATGCAAAAGCAACCCTAAAGTTTAGGGTCATTTTTAATTTTGACCTCGGTGATTTGAAAGTTGAAATGTTAACTTCAAATTTAAAAATTCATTTAATTAAACCCACCATTACAACACCGTTAATAGACTTGATGGAAAAAATGATGAGGCATCCTATGTGGATTTTATTTAAAATTTCCAATGTTATTTGACACGTGGAACCAAAAAATATATTTACATATAAATTACACCTTTTACCACAAAAAAATTTACAATGTAAAAAAAACAAAAAGATAAAAAGTATCAGCAAACCTACAATCCCTCTCTTTACCCTTAACATCACCCCCTTAACCATCCCCGTTTCTAATCATCCACCTTCATCGCTACACTCTACCTCTCCCACACACTACTACCCCACCTTTTTCCCCACTTACCAAATATTCCATAAAATGAAGTTCAGATCTATATTTCACACACACACAAATATATATATATATCAACTTAAATTAGAGGAAAGTGTCATTTTTGGACTCAAAGCTCAAGTTAAAGCAAACATTGCATCATTGGTTTCAAATATGAAATTAGGAATAATGGCATTATTGGAAACTTGATTTAGTTTACTCTCAAATACACATAGACACTCATATATAAGATCCAAGTATACATAAACCATGGATTTGTTTATATATTTCTACACACACACACATACATATATATATATATATATATATATACATCGAGAGAGAGGGGGAGGCTTTAGAGGTGGTGGGTGGGTGAGAGGAAGCCAGAAAGGGATGGCAATGAATTGGAGGGGGGGGGGGGGTGAAGAAGAGGGCGAGTTGTAATTGGAGGGAGGGGAAAGGAAGTGAGAGTGCAGAGAGAGATGGACACCATGCTTTTTTCTTTATTTTTTATTTTATTTTTCTAGATTCTGATTTTTTAAATATAAAAGGTAAAAATTTTCATGCGTCAACTTGCAATTGGACAACAATTAAAAACTTTACACTTAGGATGCAACATCTTTATTTTTGTCATATTTTTTAACAGTGGGTTTAATTGAATAATTTTTAAAATTCAGAGTTGATATTGTAACTTTTACAACATCGGGTCCAAAATTTAAAATCACCCATATTGAGGTATAATTCACACAAACAATATAAAGAAATTATAACAAATAAAATAATCACACAAGAATAATGGGTTTTATGTGGTTCGACCGTGAATGACCTATGTCCACGGTGGGGGTTATCCCCATTCTTCACTATAATCTCTTTTTTATTTACAGTGGTGATCTTGTGAGGGAAAAAATCACTTTCTTCTTTTACAATGATTACGAGCCTTTATATAGGCCAATACAGGATTAGGGTTTCCACCTGAATAGGACATGTGCTCCTATCATTTGTCTGAGTCCCCATACATATGTAACATGTGACTAAAATCATCTGCCACGTCGTTCGGCCATTAGGGCCCTTGTCTTGGATATGGTCGGCTGAGGGTTGGTCCCGTTTAACCTGTTCATCTCGTTCAACTCAGTTTTCATCACGTTAATACCATTAAGGATAGAAGGATATATTTACCTCATCAGAAAGCTGTGACACCCCGACTAATTAAATACCGGGTAGCTACTCCTTTATTAAATTAAACCAAAATGCCAAGTTGGCTCAGTTAATAGCATCACTGTCGAAAACATTTTATTATTACTAACCACCTAGTATTTAAAAAGTAAGTTGCCAAATTTTAATTAAAGTCTGATTAACATGCAGTAAAAGATTTAATGCAAGAATAATATCACCATTCACCATAACGAAGTAATAGAATAACCATCACACGACATAAATAAATCCGGAGGAAAAACTCCTCACAACAAACTCCACAACTGAAAAGAATAACTAAATACTGAATACTGAATCAATACATGCGAAAGTCTAAAAAAAACTGAAATGGAAAAGTCTTTAATAGAATTTGGGCAACATGCCCTACAACTGAAGAATACTGAATATGGAATCCAAATGGTAGAAGCGTCTACAAGCAAATCCTTGTAGCTTCCACAAACAGCTACAGCTCGTCACCTGAATGAGTATCCTATGCATGGTGTCCTTGTGGCTGGGCACCTAAAATGGTTTTACAAAAAAAATAGATTTGAAAGCAAACGGGTCAGAGCCCGAATGTGGAGATATTTTAAAAACCTGCAAGTGCTTTAAAAACATTTAAAACATTAAATGCAAAGTACATGTTAGGACGTGCACTCACATGAAATTCTCACCTCTCGTCTAACTGTGCACTCCTAACGTAAGTACCCATCTAAAATGACACAAACCACTAGCTAAGTGACATCATATCTAGCTAGACTGTCATAGGTTCTACCCTTATTACTTGGTTCCCATTAACATTATAACGCTCGCAATCAAATAGGGGCTTAACGTAAATTCAGGTTCTCGCGTAAAAGTAATACAACTCATTATAGATCATCCCTTTTGTTATTCCATAGTTATACACACAATACCATATGAAAGTTCTCATTTTACTAAGTGTATATCATCACGTCAATAAATATACAATACAAGCACTCCGAGCCTAAGCTGTAGTGCACACATACTCTGCTATCCATCCCGGTACATCACGTACATAAGGATCACGCATTTCGAATATCTCAGGAATCATTCTC